>JARPMR010000020.1:9361394-11833358 GCA_029955525.1 Oeneis ivallda | reverse complement strand
AAAATATTAATATTAAATATTAGTCCAGATGAATCGGACGTTACAAAGGATGTGACTTTACAAAAGTTATCTACTGCTTTGGGTTAGATAATTAACTATCACTGATTGCTTTGTTACGGTTTCATCAGTCCCTACTAATTGTCAAACTTCTCATACTATTTTTGATAAATGCTCGGCGGTATTTTTAAGAGGAGTCAGATTTTTTTTTTAATATCTATACGGTGCTTCTTATTGCATTTAGTATAAAAAAAAGTAAAAGATTAAAGTTTTGGAGAATTTTCTTCAATTAACACTCTCACCGCCATACGTATATAAGGTTTTAACAGTGCAGCAGGCCATGTGGGCGGCGCGCAGGCCATGCGATTTCTTTCAGCTCACGCCACGCTCGATTTTGAGTAACTTTTGCAGCACGCCATGTGAGCTGCCGGCGGGACACGTCGTTAACTTTACCGGCAGGCCATGAGGTCCGCTGTGATTCCACAAATTCATATAATTTTATAGAGCTTGGCTTGCTAGATAAAGATTCGAAAATTATTGCTTCGATTATTTTAGTCAAAACGCTACTCATAAAAAAAAAATTTGATGAAAATTGGACTATATTTAAAGAACTATAGGGGTGAAAACTGAGTAAGTAAAACTAGTACCAAAAAGCATAATATTTATTTTTATTTCTTTAAAAACCAATTAAAATCAAAAATCTTAATGTTAATAGATATTTATTAGAAAAAAATAAGTTTTAATTTGAATATGGATTTCTGCGTAACATTGGCCACAAACACTAGATTGAGTTGGGCATTTCAGGCATACAGTGTTTACTTTTTTGTTCGATCCCTGGCTTGTTTTAGCTGACAGTCCACCATTTTTATTGTTTTCATAACAATGTATACTTTTTTGGCTAATAAGTCTTCCTCTGTGATCAAACTGTGATGATTTTTTGAAAAATTTATGAAAAAATTCTTTCCCAGCAGGCCACGTGGGCGGCGCTCGGCCAAATGACCTAATTATACTGATGGCGTGCCCTTCAAATTTTTGACAAGCAACGACAAGAAAAATTACAGCAAATTTAGCGCGATAGTTGTGGTATGCCAGCCGCCCACATGGCCTGCCAGTTAAAATTCAAAAAACCGATAGTAGCCTGCTAGGCTCGAATTTCTGTGGGCCGCCGGCAGCCCACGTGGCGGTGAGAGTGTTAAAAAAATAAGTAATATGCTGGAGTGGCGACCGCACCGGGAAGCGCAGTGTTGTCAGATCCCCCACTTAGTAGGTGGACCGACGACATTAAACGAGTCGCAGGAAGCCGCTGGATACAGGCGACGCAAGACCGAGGCCTGCAGTGGAGGTCCATGCAGGAGACCTTAGTCTAGCAGTGGATGTCAACTGGTTGATAAAGAGAACAAGCTATTCTGACCATAGAGGTTTTTTTTTTTGAAAACTCAGTATTACCCAAGATAGCATCAATATAGTTACATTAGGAAAAATCTTTTACCTGACCTTTGGCAAGGTAAAATGTTCATTCCCCTGGACTAACATTCTTATTATTACACTCGATTTTCCAAGCTGAATAAATAATTTTTAGCGCTCTTCAGTGCAAATAATTGTGAAATATTTACCTTCTATTGTTTTGACGGTCACAGTCTGACGTTGAATCGTTTCAATTTACTAAACATTTAACTTAATCTTTTTGATAGTAAAAGGCGTGCAACTTGTCATACATACATATTGTCATACATACATATATACATACATACATACATACATACATACATACATACATACATACATACATACATACATACATACATACATACATACATACATACATACATACATACATACATACATACATACATACATACATACATACATACATTACTAAAAAACCGGCCAAGTGCGAATCGGACTTGCGCACCGAGGGTTCCGTACTCCAGGCAGAAAAAAATAAAACGAATTATTATGTAGGTACTAACGAGTGAAAATGGGTTACGGGCATCTGTACAAATCGTCATCTATCGACGCGAATAGAAAATATACAAAATGTAGTAATTAATAGTTTATTGAAGTTTGAAGTAGTAATTAATAGTTGATATTTATCTAAAGAATAAATTTAATTGAAATTTAACTAAATAATAATGGTCGACGCAAAACTTTTTTGGGATAGATCGTAGTCGTAACTCCTAGTTCCTTGGAATAGATAATGACTGCGCCATCTATTAGCAATATTGTGAAGCTATGTTGAAAATTACAGATGCCCATTAAAAATTAAATAATCTCGTTTCTTTATAATATTCATATAATTTTAGTATTTGTTGTTCAAGTACAGGATATAAGTGAAATAAAAAAATAAGTTCAGCTTGAAAATACATAGCCGATTTTGCTAGAGAGCGTCTTCAAGCGAGCGAATTAAATCTCCACTTTGAAAGCCCCCCATTTCGTCGATTTTAAGGGAAAAATTAAAAACAAAATATTTTTGTACTCTGTTCAAAATTTTCTCTAAAAAAATATATCGCAAACCTATGAAAGGCAACTATGAGAGCCCCCCTGAAATAAAGATTTTTATAATTTTTATGCAATATTCGGCTGAAGGCCATCTGTTTACATATTATATCTAAATTTGAAGTAATTACGTTCAGTAATTCAAAAGTTATAAAACTCTGACAGACGGACGGACGGACGGACAGACAGACAGACGGACAAGTGCAAATTCACTCAAGTAGACTCAGAGACCTCGCTTCGCTCGGTCAATGATGTATTGTAATAATAATAATAACTATTTCTAGCTACACTAGCGGCACGCTATGATGGCCGGTTTGACACATTACAATAGTGATGTGGAATGTCAATTTATTCTCGAACAAAAAACAATTAAGTTTTGTTTTTGTACCTGATTAAATAGGTTTAATAAAACAAAAATGTATATGTTTATTTAATTTATTTGAACGAACTGAATATTTGAATGAAAATGAATATACATACTTTATATGCACACAAGAAACATATGAATACAAAAGATACCAAAAAAGGTGCCACAAAAGGCCATAATTAATCAGATTCGTCCATACTACTATTTTCACTGTCGTCACTGCTATCATCACCTACATTAATAATTATATGTTCGTTTTCTATAATATTATCTATTTTCACATCTCTTTCATAATCTTCCCTTATTAATTTAACAGTTCTATTCACAACCTTTTCCCAGTCTCCTTTAGTCACATGTTCACAAGCTTCTTCTAATAATTTTAGCATTTTTTTTGTGGTAAATGGGGGTTCTGTATTGTGTCTTGCAGCATATCCCTTAATTTGAGCCCACACCAACTCAATCGCATTATACTCACAATGGTAAGGCGGTAACCGTATAACTCTGTGCCCATGTTCTAATGCTATTTCGTCAATGACGTATCGGATCTTGGTTGGTTTGTTTTCTTTTAAAAGACGTACTAATTCCGCTTTTAACATATTCATGTTTGCATCTACGCCATTTTTACGAAGCCATGCGACGATATCAGCTTTCTTTTGGGATTGGGCAGGTGGCTTGTCAATTTGCATCGAGTGGTATGGGGCGTTGTCCATAATTATAATAGATGGTTCAGGGAGGCTACACAACATTGAGGTAAACCATTCAGTAAACTTTTCTCCATTCATGTCTTCATGATAGTCTCCAGTGGTTTTTGACGCAAAAGCCATGAGAGAACCTTCGACAAACCCGTTGATGGTTCCGGCGTGACAAATTATAAGTCGCGATCCTTTTCCTACAGGAACTTTGGAAGTAGATGCTGCTGTGTCATCGTTCCAAGAACGGCCTACAGTATGGTTAGCATTAAGCCATGTTTCATCCAAGAACACAACATTTTGCCAATTTTTGATTTCTTTCACTTGCCGTAAAAAAGTATACCTTGCCATCGCTATATCAAATCTTTCCATCAATATTTTGCGTTTGTTACATTTTTTGTATCGAAATCCAATGGTCTTCAAAATCTTCGTTAAAGAACTTTCCCCACCGAAGAATAATCCAGCTTCCTTCAGTGAATGCACCAACTTTTTTCTTGTTGGATACTCCTTCTGTAAATAGTAGCCGTAAACATGTCTTCGGATAGCATCGGCATCAAAGCTATCGATGCCTACGACTGGTTTTGCTCGTTTTCTCTTTTTTGGTGTGTGAAGTTTATTTTCTTCTGTGCCAGTCTCGCCATATTTTTTTTTAGTTATCCGTCTAACAGTTCGTTGTCCAATATTAAGCGCATCAGCTACGCGTTCAACCACTGACGTTATAGGTAAAATTGGACCTCCATTTTGAGCTTCACGATCGAAATAGTTACGAAGGCGTATTACGAACTCACGTGTCTGACTATTTAGAACAGTTCTCTGCGTACGTTCGGTCATATCGACGAAATCCACAACAAAGGGCTTGAACAGAGTCCAAATTAACGAGCAAGGGTCAACAGTAATGCAGTATCAATATTTGAAATCCAAAGCCAGGTCAAAACTATATCACAATCGCATTGCACTGACAGTTTATACTTTTCGAAGCAACGTCAATTCGAAACTGCTTTGTTTTGCATTGAGCATTGACGCGAGTTTGCCGGAGGTAGTAGTTGTGCTAGCCAGCGATCCTATGTGACGATCGTATTAGATTCCATTTTTAAAAATTTTCAATTTAGAAAACCAAATGCCGAGTTGTGGTATATATCATATAAAAATAAAAATTTTACCTTTTGTATGAAACAGCTGATATTTTTTTGCGATTTCAGAGGTTTGTCCACATAGTGAAAATTGTTCATATTCACAAGTACATTCACCCCTTAAATGGTGCAAACTGATTTTTCTACACTTGTATACATTTTAGAAATCAATTTAATAAATAAATTTTGAGTCCTAAACCTAAAACTACATTCGATAAAATTTATGAATCTCTGCACATCACTATCGTCAATAAAGTAATACAATTATTTCCTTCAAAGTCGTTATCAATTAATACGGAACTTCATGAGCGGACAAACGTCAAACCGGCCATCATAGCGTGCCGCTAGTGTAGTACTTCATAGAGAGGCGTATTTGCCAAAGTAATAAATACCCTCTCAAAATGCTTAAGATACTATCTCAAAGTAAAGCTTAAAAATTTGAAGTTTGGACGTAGTAAATGTTCAGGAGAATACGCAAAGTAAAAACAAATCGTGAACTTCAATCTTAAATCGCACAATACCTTTCAATTGAATAGTACTTATTTTCTCAGCACGAAGATTGTCTCTCAAGTCGTAACTTCTGTTTAAAAGGCTGTTATCTGGTTTTTATTACGTGATGTTCATATAATTTTAAATTTTATTGAAACTACAATTCATGAATTAGGTATAAAGAATTCAGAATCCAGTAGTGACCTCGTATCCTAATATAAATATTCTTATAATTAGGCTCTTTTTATTCATAATTTTGCTCATCTTGAAGGCTATTATCACCTTCACATTTCAAAATGAATCTAGAAAGCCTCCAGAAAGCACCGAAGATAATATTAATCCAATTAGCAAAACATACCGTTGGTCAGGTTACTTCATCACTTCCATCTGTCTCTTTGTTGGCATCAGTAAATATAGCTCTAGTGCTGTAAACAAAGGAAGCCCTAAAATTATCTTGTTCGGTGTTCTGTTTAGGTTCTCCTGGAAGGAATGTTAGTAAATAATGCGCCTACTCGAATTGGCAACTATCGGCATTACGATAGAGCGTTATGAGCGTTGCTTGTTCTATTTAAAACAATAATAATATGAAGTACAATATTAATAATGAATTTACCATTAGCTTTTACCCATGGCTTCGCTTCCGCCGTCTAATAAAAGTAATCCGAAGTGGTTCAATTATGGTTATCACTTGGGCAAGCCTGGTGTCGAACTGTTTGTCTACTCGTGCGTACGCGAAGAACTGCGAGTCAATATGCAAAAAGACATGCTAGAAGTAGTGTACGAGGTAGGTACCTATCATAGCATTATTAATTACATAAGTGCCTCACCTTGGCAAGCGCATGTTAAGCCACAGATCCCGTTGCAAAAAAGCAAAGCCTTGCGGAGTTGCCGTGCTTAGTTAATACCCTACTAATTGGGTATTTGACTGTTAATTTTGTATTTATCTAAAATACTTAAAACTTTTTTGACCGAGCGAAGCGAAGGTCTCTGAGTCTACCTGTGTGAATTTGCATTTCTCTGTCCATCCGTCTGTCCGTCTGTCCGTTCGTCCGTCTGTCAGAGCCTTATAACTCCTGAATTACTGAACGTAATTACTTCAAATTTGAACATATGTATGTATACCGATGTAACCAATATGTAAACCGATGGCCTTCAGCCGAATATTGCTTAAAAAGTTATAAAAATCTTTGTTTGAGGGGGGCTCTCATAGAAGCGAATTCGAAGTAAAATATTTTTTATAGCATTACATGAAATTGCGGTATATCATTTTTAGGGTTCCGTACCCAAAGGGTACCAACGGGACCCTATTACTAAGCCTACGCTGTCCGTCCGTCCGTCCGTCCGTCCGTCCGTCCGTCCGTCCGTCCGTCTGTCAGCGGGCTGTATCTCGTAAACCGTAATAGATAGACAGATGAAATTTTCACATATTATGTATTTCTATTGCCGCTATAACAACAAATAATAAAAAATAAATTAAATTAAAAAAAATAAATTAAAATATTTCCATGGGTACATGGAAATATTTTTATTTAATTTTTTTAACGGAACCCTAAAAGAGCGGGGCCCGACTCGCACTTGGCCGATTTTTTTAAAGATAATTTGGAACCGAATACAATTTATTTCTTCCCTTAAAATGAGATTTAATACGCTCGCTTGAAGACGCTCTCTGGCAAAATCAGCTATGTATATTTTTGCGGAACCAATTTTTATTTCACTTAAATATCCTGTACTTGAACAACAATTACTAAAAATATCATAAAGAAACGAAATTATTTAATTTTTAATGGGCATCAGTAATTTTCAACGTAGCTTCACAATAATGTTAATAGATGGCGCTGTCATTCTCTATCCCAAAAAACAGTTCTGCGTCGACCATTATTATTTTGTATAACAAGTACTAATAGGTACATATTATAATAACATATTACTCAATTTAAATTATATTTCTTTGCTTCATCCTTCAATATAATTATTACAAAGGTAGTCACTCCAGTCGCCAGAGATAAGTCCGCGTATTTTACAGTTTTACCCTATTTTAAAAATAAATCACCTTGGCAGCACCGTCTTAAGTTTGCTCATTACTTTTTCGCGCGAGATAAGGACCGCACGCGCTCAGCGCGCCGCACTTAATAATTTAGCCAGAAGTGCAGAAGATCGAGTGATATCGTAGGATAGTGTGATTGCAGTATTGTTCATCGGCTGAAATCATCATCATCATCATCATCGAAGGAAAAAGGTACGAGCACTTTTCTGTTTCCAAACGATCTCTTGTTTGCGCTTACGTACCGCCACATAGCCTACTATATTATTGTTTTTGCATTAACATAATAACTGTACACTTTTCGTATCGAGGTTTACTGTGAGTCTTCATCGATTACGAGGTATCAGAGAAAACGTAAATATTCTGAATTAAATATTACGTTACCTACTCTGCAAATACTTGCGGAAGTGTTTTATTATGAAAATTAATAAAAATTAAAACACAACTATAACGATTATTATGGTAACACTGTTGTTACAACTTGTCATCAATCACAATTGAATTAACTTAGTACCTACCCCCCAAGTGTCTCGGATTTATTTAGGTAATTTATCATTATTATTTCTACATACCATATTATACATTCGAAAATCTAATAAAATTCACGAATTCACTCAACTATGCGCGTAAAATCCGCTCAACGGGGCTTTAGTAGCTTGCCCAGCCGTTAACTATATTCGAGTACCTACTTGTAAACAAAAATATAATATTATTTATCTGGAGAGACGGTAGTGTCCCTGCCAAGACGAGCCAAGCGAAGCGTAAGGGAACTAACTACCCACCTTTTTCTTCGATTTATCTAAAAACACTAATTGTTACGAAACGCGTAAAATTAAAAGCAATGGTAGATGAACAAGCAGAGCAAGTAGCATATTATTAGATATTATAGAAGATATTAAATATTTGGAAGAAATAATGGCCATTTTCCTCGGTTTGAAAGTCTTGCTCGTAACTTAAACAACTGTGCAATGTTCTTGTCGACACTACGACGGTAATGAGTTATATTAATTGAAAGAGAGGCATTCAATACCCTCACTTAAATAAGTTAACTAGAACCAGTTGGCATTGGTGTGAACAATGTGAGCTTTGTTTTTTTTTTTGCGTCATACGTAAACACCGAAGAAAATCAAGCCGATGCCGAGTCTAGTACAGTTAATCCAGATACTGAATGGTCATTTTGACAAAGGGTTCAAAGTTACTTTATAAAAGGTCGGTCAACTCGAAATTGACTCAAAATTACACTCGGCGCTTGGGAAATCGACGCATGTTTCCCCGAAGTATGGTGAAAATATTCATGCCAACCATATGGCTCTTTATATTAAAAAAGGGGATGCGACAAAGACTACTCGTCCTGAGTATCACGGCCGTTAATAAAGGAATGGGCCTACTATTAAAAGAGAGTGAAAACAGGGTGCAGGCCATGAAACACCTAAGCAGGAAGATGGCTGCAGGATCCTATGTGATTCAAACTTCGGAATCACTCAAAGCAGCATTAAACTCTTAATGCCTCAACTCAACAAGAAGTGCTATAAGATTCGGAAGGAGACAAAACTTTATTTGGATTGGCTTTATCCGAGAAACTAAAAAACAATAAACAGGGATTGACTGCGAACCAATTGCAATAACATGATTAACTGCGAGCTAATCATCAGTCATATACTAAAGCCATGACTCCACAAACAAATTGGAATTGGCTGCGAGTCAATTGCGATAATATAACTAGCTGTGAGCCACTCATGAGTCATATTCTAAAGCTGTGACTCCACAAACAAATCAGGATTGACTGCGAGTCAATTACGATAATATAACCAGCTGCAAGCGAGCTACTCATGAGTCAAATCCTAAAGCTGTGACTCCACAAAAAAAAAATCGGGATTGACTGCGAGTCAATTGCGATAACATAACTAGCTGCGAGCTACTTATGGTTCATATCCTAAAGATGTGACTTCCCAACTGCGAGCTACTCATGAGTCAAATCCTACAGCTGTGACTCCACAAACAAATCGGGGTTGACTGCGAGTCAATTGCGATAACATAACTAGCTGCGAGCTACTTATGGTTCATATCCTAAAGATGTGACTTCTTAGCTGCGAGCTACTCATGAGTCAAATCCTAAAGCTGTAACACCACAATAAAAAGGGATTAACTGCGAATCAATTGCGATAACATAACTTGCTGGGAGCTATTCATAAATCACATACTAAAGCTGTGATTCCTTAAACAAATCGGTATTGACTGCGAGTCGATTGCGATTACATAACTAGCTGCGAGCTACTCATGAGCCATATCCTAAAGCTGCTTAAGCTGTATCTCCACAAAAGGAAATTGGTAATTGTGATAACCTTACTAGCTGCGAGCTAGTTATGAGCCATATCCTTATGACAATTGTGTAGAAAATGTGTAATCGTGAATATATAGGTACATTAGCTACAAATTATTGTCTGCGAGACAATATACATTATGTTCTTACCTAACTATATACGGGTACTCGACCAGCCGGCAACCAGGAAAACTGGCGAGCACCTCGTCGGTATTCGTCATGAACTGGGGGGGGGGGGGGGGCGTAACACTGCGGCGCAGGATAACAGCTTACCAACTTAATATGTGGGTTGTTATTAATAATAATTTATTACAAATAGGAGCTATTAGTTCCGAGTTTTATTTTCTTGATGCCTAAACCTAATGTTAGGCTGTTCGTCTTATCAGTGACTCCAGGTGTTTTAATCAAGGTCATAAAAGAAGTTATAACCTATTTGAGATACCTAGGCTTTAAGTCCGTTTTTGCTTGAATAACAATACTAAATTTAAAAAATCCGTGCCTTGACAACAAGATCCGGACGCTTTATCTGTCGGTGCATTTACGCTATGTAGGGCTTTTATATTTTTCTATGATTTTTGTTTCCTCCTTTTTCTTTAATTTTAAAGTGTCTGAGGAAAATCATTGATAACGAGGCAAACGGAATCCTAGTTTTTTCAAATTGGTTACCACAAGCGTGGTACTCTCTCCTACAAAGCTTGATAGTTTCGGATATTACTTAATATTAATCCTCATTAATACTTATTGCAATCTCATTTCACCATTCCTTGCACAAGTAACTTACCCTGGGTGTTGCGAGACTCTCCGGGCTATCTCTCTCTCTCTCTCTCCCTTAAAACAAGGCGCCGACCCAGACTCAGCGTCACTAATGTTAACATCATTCTCTGACAGTATTTTAAAACAATATAATACCACACTCAAGTTTCGGTGGCAGTTGTATAAATTAAATAATAAAAATGTATTTAAACCGTCAAAGACCAGCATAAGGTATCTGCTCTTACAGCGTTTGTTACGGAGTTTGAACCCTTATCGAATTGCAATATAATTTATTCTAAGAAACAGCATTGTTTCTGGAGCGAGCGTAAAACGTCTCCTCAAAGGTGTCTATAAGTTAAGATCAACCAAACCCTATTACTCCCGTACTTGGGTCCCTCAACTTGTTTTAAACTATATTAAAAATTGGTTCCCTTATAGTCACTCATCTTTAGAAAAAATCACTAAGAAACTTTTCACTATACTAGCAATTTGCACTGCTCATAGACTACAAACTCTTCCATCAATTAAATTGGAAAGCAATATTACTTTCGAAATCGGGGTTTAAATTAGAATAACGGTAAATTAAAAAAAAAAAAAAACATACGCTGCGGCAGATACCAAGCCTATTCTCTCTCTCTCTTCCTACCTTACTTTCAAGAAAATCTGAGCATCTGCCCTGCTACACCCCTCCACACACTATATTTCCAGAACTAAAAATATAAGATCTGAGGGGACAAATAACCTGCTATTTACCTACAAGAAGCCTTACAAAAAGGCCGAACCTCAATCGATCAGCAGGTGGATCAAGTAAACGGTATCAGGGAGCAGCGTTGACACAAGCGCACAGCACCTCACGCTCAGGCGAGCGTTGAGGAAATTATAAAAACGGCAGGCTGGACTAACACATCGAACTCATTCTTTCGCTGCTTAGATGTTAGATCCATGGCGGATGAGGGAGATTATGCCAGACCCTGCCAAGACGAATACAGGACAGGAGGAGAAAGAAGAAGGTCTTAATAATAATTGCGTTAACACATCTAATAGTGAATCAATTTATGAATTATACCTAATCATAAAAATAAATATATTCTAATTTATAGTATTAAATAATATGATAATAATAATATCATAAATAAATTTTAATATTGTTAAAGTGTATGCAAGCAAATTAATTAGTATTTCCGCAAGAAAGTGATTAAAAATACACGATTTACAAAATCTGTATTGCGTACATGTTTATCAAAACTTTTTACTCTAAACAACTACCTTTGTAATAATTATATTGAAGGATGAAGCAAAGAAATATAATAAGTGATCAAACGAACTTACCTGAAGTGAAGTTCGATCATTATTATATGAGTTGCTTCATCCGAAGATATAATTACCCACCCTCCCTGACTGCCCAAATAAAAAAGTTTTGAACCGTATACATCTCTAAAAATAATGAGCAAACTTAAGACGGTGCTGCCAAGGTGATTTATTTTTAAAATAGGGTAAAACTGTAAAATACGCGGACTTATCTCTGGCGACTGGAGTGACTAAAACCTTTGTAATAATTATATCTTCGGATGAAGCAACTCATATAATAATGATCGAACTTCACTTCAGGTAAGTTCGTTTGATCACTTATTATTCTTTAGTTAAATATCAAACTTCAATAACCACTTAATTACTACATCAACACCCGTTTTCACTCGTTATTACATAATTATTACGACGTGAAGTTTTTTATGCATTTTTGTTTTTCCATGTTTTCTGATCGTGTCGATAGACGACGCTGTGAACAAACAATTAAATTTGAATGTTCCAAAAAACTATACCCAGGAACCTATTGATGTCTGATTTCACTACAGTTCCCTAACCTTTACGGGCTATCTATGTTAAGTTAGGTGATGGTTACTGTCAACTTCGTTATCACGAACCTGTACGGGACATCTAAAAGGACATTGAGACGGATGTTAGGATTGTATTTAGGGGTTACCTACGTAAAGAGACTCCTACTTAGGGGATGATTTAGGTATGTTTGGTGAAAATGGCCATATTAACATTATTAATGTCAGTTTTGGTCGTCATGTATCGATTGAATGAATAATTAAATTATGGGACACCGTTACCGCGAGGTCTCAGTTCGGGGCGAACCACTAGTAATATTATAAATACAAAGCCATTTTTGGAACGAAGTTCCTTATAGCGCGTTGCGTAAGGACGGAAATTAAGACCAAAAGTTGGACCGACACTTTCGACACTTTTTGATGGCCTAAAAAACCTACCCTATTACTATACTTTACCCTATTATGCGTAAAATATAAATCTTAATATATATAAATTACGTGTCACGTTGTTTATCCGCGATGGACTCCTAAACTACTTAACCGATTTTGATGAAACTTCGTAGCTATCTCTAATTTGGTCTAACTTGAAAGATAGGATACTTTTTTTGGATTAGGATAGTTTATTTGTTTTATTTATATAGATAAGTTGGCGGTACGAAGTTCGCCGGGTCAGCTAGTATCTTATATAATAACTAGCTGATGCCCGCGACTTCGTCCGCGTGGAAAAAGTTTATAAAAATTGCTTTTTCGTTGCACTACGCCAGTATCTAGTCCGTACTACGTGGTATAGAGCTACAATAGCAACCCACAATCGACATTTTCTTCAGCCGGTACCCAGCAGCATAAAGAATGAGGAATTGGTACTTGGAGTTCAATGATAGCCCAGTGGTGTAACAATGGGGGAATGGTGATTCCTAAACCAAATCGAACGATTGTGAAATTAGGTGAATAAATTGATGTCATCTAAGAATACAAAGCTACTGTACGAAGTTTTTGTAAAAGCAAAACGGAAGCTCGAATTTTTTTTGAACATACATACATACATACATACATACATACATACATACATACATACATACATACATACATACATACATACATACATACATACATACATACATACATACATACATACATACATACATACATACATACATACATACATAAATACATACATACATACATACATAAATGCCGCGTAATTAAAATATGTGAAAAGTAGCATACTAATATCCCGCAGGAACCGTTTGTTTTCCCGGGATAAAAAGTAGCCTATGTGCTATTCCAGACTATAATCTATCTCTGTGCCAAATTTCAGCAAAATCAGTTCATTCGTTGTCGCGTTAAAGAGTAACAAACATCCATCCATCCATCCTCACAAACTTTCGCATTTATAATATTGATAGGAAATAATTTCAACAAGTTTTGCATCGCTCCCGTGGCTCAATTGGCCCGCGCGCGGCCGCCGACCGACTGGTGGTTCGAGCCCACCCGGGGGCGCGCAATCCTATTTTCATTTTTTATTTTATAAAATTATTTTTTTAATTTTAATATTTTATAAAATCGATATTTAGGCTTCTCTGGGGTCATTTTGATTTTTATCGATAAAAAAAATCATGATAAAAAATGTATACCCGAATAATTATTTTCTTTATACCTCGAATAGAACTTGAAATTAATATTTTTATAATAATAACTTTGTTCCTATCTGGTGTCCCACGACACCACACGACTTTTTTTTCTTAATATCTTAACTAGTCTCGGAAATATATAGCCTGTAAGGCTATATATTTCTCTTTGAGTATTAAGTGCTGGTTTAATACTCAAAGATTTTCAATATTGAATATCAACCTTTTGACAACAGTCAAATACCCAATTATAAGCTACTTTATACAGACTGAATAATAATTTAATACGAGCCAATGATATTTCGTCATCGTTGTCGACTTAACTAATTTCATTATCAATAATAATTATGACAAGGATGTTAAGAGGAAATTATTGTTGAAGAGACGTATTTCGATCTTAATTGCCTATATAATGAAAATATTACATGGGATGTACCGAAAACCAGATGGGTAAACAAATAGACAGGATGGAATATTACTTATTTTACTTCAGAACTCTACTATAATTATATATTTAAAATGAATAATAACCATGCTAAACATGACTATTCTTCTTTCCCCTCCAACTTATCGTAAATATAGTAGCCTGACCACGGCGCTATTGCGCTTCATTAGCATGACAAATATGTATTAGAGGTAGTCAGTTTAAAATATAAAGACTAAAAAACTTAAGCTTGATTGCATTAATTTTAAAATAAGTTATTTCTAAAAACATAAAGTGGAGGAGAATCGTGCGGGAGGCGGTGCGATCCAAAATTAATCAAGGAGACTGACGACTAACAACTAATCCCAGCAGCCACGAGCACTCTGACAAGAGTGGCCGATTGAGAAGAAGAAAAACATAAAACAAACTAGGTAGTATTAGAAATTCAAAACTTTTGTGCACTTCACAGTTTTAAATGACCAGCATTTGAATGATTTGAAGTTACCGTTCAACTTATTACCATTTTTGATGAATAGAAATGCTTATTTTCATTTAGCTTTGGTTCAGAATATAAATAAAAGAAGGGAGAAAAGAATTAATAAAAGAGTTGCAAGGTACGGAAAGTAATTTCGCGAAAATGGCAAGCTCTGGGAGCCAATATTAAAGGTACGAACTTGTAAAATCCGTAGCGCAGTAATGATATTTGTATTAATATTATAGGAAGGTGATATTACATTATTATGCATTTAATATCTTATTATAATCATTTAATAAGATATTAAATATATAGCACTTAAGTTCTTTTTTACACATTATACTAATTCAGCAGCTTCTGGCACACACGAGTTTCTGGCAACAAAGAAGATGCTCGATATCAGCCACATCAAAGAAAGCAAAAAAAACAAACACAACTGCAGTTTCTTTAGCCTCGAATAATTTATCTTGGATCGGGAAGCTCACCGCATTCCTATTCAAAGTAAACCTTGCCATTACATTGTGAGCATCATGAAATTCCGCAATCTATCTATCTATCTTTAATATAATAAAACTGTAACTGGACGAATTCTGTAAATTGTCATTCCAGCCGTTTGTACCATTGCGTTTGTTTTGTAGCTTACCCGTGCTAGTGAGGAATGAAGTATACGAAATTCCGCACTTTGTTATATCAAACATAGTAAAAACATTTATGTCAGCAAATCCAGCGGTCAACCAGAGCTACCTACTATGTTATTAATTCGCCCGAAGTGACTCCTCTGGTTTATGTGCTAGCGACTTAATCCGCCGGCTGTCCATTACTCCCCTTTAGAGGAAGGCCGTTATAATATATATCAGCCCTTTTTTAGGGTTTCGTAGTAAAACAAGGAATTCTTATAATTTCATATAGTCCGTCTGTCTGTCTGTTTGCAACACGTATTGTATTCAGAAACTGCTAATGTTAGAAAATTGTAATGCACCATCGCGTCGTTGCATTAAATTGTTACTGATATATGTGATAGCCTAGTGGTTAGGACTACGGTCTCCTATTCGGAGGGTCGCTGGTTCGAGCACGGGCACGCACCTCTGACTTTTCGAAGTTAGCTTAGTTAGCTTGTTAGTTATGCTTAAGCAATTAAATATCACATGCTTCAACGGTGAAGGAAACATCGTGAGGAAACCTGCACACCTAGTTCTGCATAATGTTCTCAAAGGTGTGTGAAGTCTACCAATTCGCATTGGGTCAGCGTGATAGACAATGACCTATAAGCCTTCCCTGAGAGGAGAACTGCGCTCAATAGTGGGACGTTAATGGGTTGCTCATGATATAAGCACAATCACAAATTTTGAAATATATATTTTTTTCAGGCTACGTCCCGAACATGAAAAGTGAAAAAATAATTTACATGTTTACTCGAGGGGGATATCGTTGAATAGGTATTCTTAAAATATGGGGGTCTAAATATTTTTGAAAATAAAAAGAAAAATCTATTTTTATACAAGTTTTCTTTCAATATATAAAAGGAAAAGGTGATTAATTGACTGACTGACTGATCTATCAACACACAGCTCAAACCTGGACCTGGACAGCAGGGTTGTGTGGCATTCAGATACCTATTATGACGTAAATATCCGCTAAGAAAGTATTTTCAAAAATTCAACCACTAAAGAGTTTGAAAAATCAAACTTAACGTGAGGGGAGGTCGCAGGCAAAATAGTTTTATTAATAACTAGCTGATGCCCGCGACTTCGTCCGTGTGAATTTAATTTCTAAAATCCCTCGAGAACTCTTTGATTTTCCGGGATAAAAAGTAGACTATGTCACTCTCCATGTCCTCAACTATACCCATGCAAAAAATCACGTCGATCCGTGGCTCTGTTGTGACGTGATTGAAGGACAAACCAACAAACCAACAAACACACTTTCGCATTTATAATAATAGTATGATAGTTATAATAATAGATGATTGCCAAAACTGGCAGTTTTATTTTAATTGGATGACTTTGATCAAGGCAAACCAGTTTAGCATATTTAAAAATAATGAACTTAATTATGCAATTATGTACCTAAAATTTGATTTCGACAAGATTCCATAAAATCTAAGTGAGGAAATTATATGATGAGTTTTTACGTTTACGGCACATAATAACCATGACATAATAATAAAGTGAGGTAGGTATAATATTATGGCAAGTCATGTTTTTTACATCGGTACGAAGCTTTGAGTATATAACCAACACATATACTCAAAGGTACGAAGATTCTACTTATTTAGCCTAATGTTACACCTCGGTTCAAATAGTTTTTGTATTGAAAATCTGCTAAAACGTCAAAATTCCATGGCTAAACAAGTAACGTTTGGTGGTGGTAAAAAAGGCATTAAAACAAATATATGAAAATGCCGAAATCTGCCTATTTTTGCGTCATGCGTCTCAACCACTTATGTTTAAAAAAATCTTATTTTGATTTTTAATTACACATATTATATTTATTTATGCATAATACGGTTTATATAATTATATTTAAAGAAAGTACTGTAGATTTTCGCTATAAGCGGAACCGCCATATTTTGTGTATTATTCCTACGTAATAAAAAAAAATCGCGAATTTTAATCATTTAATAAGTGGGACCTACTTTCATTTAATAAAATTATATAGTTTAGTAATAAGGTAGTTTCACTACAGTTTCGCTGTGATCTCTGCGGCAATTTGCCTTGAACCTATGAGGATAATATTATTATATCGTTTGCTGCAAATATCAAGGTCAATAAAACTCATAAAAGTGTTAATAATATATGTGTTTTATGTTTTTAGCCAGATTCTGTGCGCCAAATTCGGCCGTTAACTCTGAGGTAGAAATAAACAGTGGTTAAATACCGGATAAAATAGTCAAAACATCGCAAAGACTGGTGCTTATTCGCTTGTACACAATCTTAATTGATGAGGTCAGTTTTAAAACCACCCAGTACTTCGGTGCTGGGAAGAATAGCACTGATTTTAGAGTTTGCGTGCAACTGTATTAGTTTCAGCAGTAGTAGTAAGGAGTATAATATGCTTACTAATATTAGGGTTCCGTAGTAAAACACCGAGGAACCCTTATAGTTTCGCCAAGTCCGTCCGTCTATTGGTAGTAAAAACTTGAAAAAATCATTTATTTTCGATAGCTGCCCTGCACGTAAAGGGGTTTTTTTACTAGTTTATTCCAATGTGGCGTTGAAAAGGTTTTTTAAAAGAACTGTAGGTTTCCGTTTGCGAAATATTAAGCCTTAAAGTGAATTGTTAGAGTTGCCCTCCCCCCACCTCTAAAAACTAAACCGTTGTTTTTAGATAATTATATGAAAATAATTCACTATTTATAGTAGTATTTATAAAATATAACGAAGTTAAAAGGAAACTATCACGGGTTAGTCTTCTTCTTCTTATTCGTTCACTCTTGGCAGAGTGGTCGTGGCTAGGCTATGCCTTCACAGCAGCTCTTACGATCTCCTTCCAGCGATTTCTGTTGGTGGCATCACGAGAACACTCGGAGACGGATAAATTTGTGGCGGAGCGGATTGAATCCGTCCACCTAGTAGGGGAGCGACCACGTGGACGTGTGCCCTCGACTCGACCTTGTACAACGAGGTGTTCGATGGTACCAGTCTTCCTAGTGATATGCCCAAAGAACTTAAGGACTCTCAGTTGTACAAGCGACGAAAGCCTTTGCGTTATTTTCAGCTCTTTGAGTATGGAGACGTTTGTTCGATGCGCTGTCCAGCTTATTCTTAGTAGGCGTCTCCAGCACCACATTTCCAGGGCGTCAATTTTTCGTCGGTCAACTTGTCTTAGGGTCCATGTTTCAGCCGCATATAGAAATATCGGGAAGACAAGACATTTCATTAGACGAACCTTTGTATTTTTCGTAATTCTTTTGTCCTTCCAGATTTTCGATAGCTTCTCGACGGCTGATCTGGTCACGGCACAGCGTCGTTTAATTTCGCTCTCGCAACTTCCGTTATTAGTGATAGCGGAACCAAGATAAATGTAGTTGGTGACAACCTCACAGTTATTGATATGAGTTATCTCGGGTCTGTTATTAGTTTTCCTATCAACTATCATAAATTTGGTTTTGTCACGGTTGATTGCGAGCCCAAAATCAATGCTAGTATCCTCTAAGCGTTTGAGAAATTCCTCTATATCCTTCTCAGATGATGCGAGAAGGGTGGTATCATCAGCATACCGTAGGTTAGTGATCACTTGCCCTCCTATTGAAACGCCTTTGGTCCACTCATCAAGTACAATTCGCATTATATATTATTCAGTATAGATGTTAAAAAGTAGGGGTGATAGAATACATCCTTGTCGAACACCGGCTTGGGTTTTCAAGACAGCCGAATCCATCCCGTCTACCCGAACTACTGCCGTTCCATCTTCATGCAGTCTCCTTAATAGGTAAACGAGGTGTTTAGGAACGCCCATTGTAAGCAGTATTGGCCACAATTTACACCTCTTAACTGTGTCGAAGGCTTTACGGAAATCAACGAAACAGATAAACAGAGGTGAATTAAACTCTCTGGCTTTTTCAATAATTTGTCTTAACACAAGTATTTGTTCACGAGTTCCTTTTCCCTTGACGAATCCAGCTTGTTCCGGCGCAATTTCGGGATTCAAATATGCTCGTAGTCTGGTATTCAAAATGTGGAGAAGCACTTTACTTGCATGAGATATAAGTTAGATTAGTCTGTAGTTATTACACTTTTTTGTCGACCCTTTCTTATGAAGTGGTATAAAAACAGTTTGTAGCCAGTCATTCGGCCAGTCGCCAGAATCCCATATTCGGGTGCAAATTGCGTGTAATATATTTACTCCGACTTCACCCATTTCTTTAATAATTTCAATAGGGATCTCATCTATACCTAATGCTTTGCCGCATTTAAGATGTTTAATTGCAGCTCGTACCTCATCTTTTAGGATGGAAGGTTCTCTATCGTGGTTATTTGTGAGAGGTGGGGCTACATCAGATGTTATAGTTTGGCTTGCGAATAAAGATGTACAGTATTCTTCCCATACCTTCACAATTAACTTTATTTCTGTAACTGTGGTACCAGCTGCATTGTCTATTGCCCAATTCCTTGGTTTGAATTGCCGAGTTAGAAACCTAATTTTCATATGAAGGTCCTTAGTCTCAAACTTCTGGGCATTACGTTCTAGCTCCATGCAGGTGTTATTCAGGTATTGATTTCGATCCCTCCGACATGCAGCTTGTACTTTTGAACCCAGATTGTTCAGTTCCTTCACATCAACTCCACGTGATCTGGCATTCCGGCGGTGTTCTACAAGTTGCCATGTATCATTGGACATCCAATGTTGGCGTTTTATTACTGTCTGTATTGGTTGAGTTTCTCGGTAGGCGTGAATTATCTGCTGTTTAGCTGAATCCCACATTGAGTTAGGAGTGTCATTGTGCGGATTTATTTGCCAGTTGTTCTGCTTTTCCTCCATAACTCTAGCAAAAGTGGCTTTATCATGCAGAACCATTCTTTTGACTGTTTTTTTGTGTATGGTTTTACTCAACTTTAGTTTTAAACTACAGATCAGAAGTTGGTGATCAGAAAGGCAATCCGCTCCTGGCAGTGTGTGGGCATTACATATCGAACTCCGCCAACGCGTTCTAATCAAAATGTAATCAATTTGATTAAGGTGTTTGCCGTCTGGCGACGTCCAAGTATATAATCTTCTGGGGTGGTGTTTAAAAGTCGTATTCATAATGGTCAAACTATTCTCTGCTGCGAATTGGATGAGGCGGTCTCCCCTCTCGTTGCGTGCCCCCAGTCCATAACTACCAACTATATCACGTATGTTTGTTTCCATACTAGTGTTTCCTACCTTAGCATTGAAGTCACCAAGGACGATGAGCAATTCTTTTTTTGGGATTGCAGCTATACAAGTTTCAAGTTCATTGTAGAAACTTTCAATAACTGCGTCATCGGCTGAGCTTGTTGGTGCATATACTTGGACAATGTTGAGAGGGGTTGGCGATGAGCTAAGTTTAATGGTCATTAATCTCTCATTTATCGGGTTATAGCCTAATACGGAGCTGTTCCAAGACTTTGGGATGATTATACCGACCCCAGCAAAACTACTTTTAGTACTTCCAGAGAAATAGATGGTATGTTTGTTGGTATCAAAGTGACCGCTGTTCTTGCAATGTGTTTCGCTTATGCCGGTTACTGTTATGTCGCATCACGGGTTAGTAGGTTTAACAAATAACCGAGTGATAGTCGACTAACTTTTATTTACTTGGTTGTCATTAATAATATAATATAATATAATAATGATTTATTTGCCACAAAAAAGAATGTACATTATAAACAGTAAACGTAATGCGGCCCTGGCAGCTAAACTGAGTTTATATACTCGTATGATAGCTGCCAGTGCTTTCCCCGATATAGTGAAGCATACAAACATTCTTAGGTCTAATATAAAAAGCATTCATAATAATAATTAGTTTAAAACTTCTTAAAATAAAACATGCTTATTTTGCGTGTGTGTGTGTGTGTGTGTGTGTGTGTGTGTGTGTGTGTGTGTTGTGTGTGTGTGTTGTGTATGTGTGTGTGTGTGTGTGCGTGCGTGTGTGTGTGTGTGTGTGTGTGTGTGAGTGTGTGTGTGTGTGTGTGTGTGTGTGTGTGTGTGTGTGTGTGTGTGTGGATGGATGGTGGATATATATAACACGCGTATACATACTGAAATAAAGTACCTAATATTAATATTACATATACAAAGAATTTGTAATGATATTGGCTATTTATGAACCATCAGCAACTCTTCCGTGCTATCATAATTATGCGAAAGAAGCCAGTTATTGATGAGTTTTTTACATTGATAGGACGATTGTGAGTCAATGGTGAGAGCTTTGTTGGCTTTATTATATAAAAAACTACCTAGAAAAGAGGAAAATCTTTTAGAGAAAACTGTGCTTTGATTAGGAATATTACATACTGAATGTTTCCGTCGTTTATCTTTTAATTTCTGTATGTTTGCCGGGTCTACGATTTTATGTTGTTTCAAAATTATTTTTTGAATAAATAATTGTCTCACTGTGAGTAGTTTACTTTCCTTATAGAATAGAATAGAATAGAATAGAAATATTTTTTATTCAAATAAACTTTTACAAGTGCTTTTGAATAGTCAATGAATCTACCACTGGTTCGGAATGCCTTTCCTGCCGAGAAGAACCAGCAAGAAACTCGGCGGTTGCTCTTTTCAAAACAGATTTACAATACAGTAAATACTATGCTATATATGCAGTGTTTCCACAATGAGGAAAGTTCCAAAAATGCATACAGACTAACTTCTATCTTAAGATGGGCAGACATAAAGTAGCCCCATTATATATATAGGCCCCATATAGAGGCTCATATTCCTTATAGAGGAGGAGAGGAATTAATATTGCTGTGACGCTGCTTTCTTTGCAGAATTCTATGATAATCAAGGACAAACTGCATTTGATAAACTACTGGAGACACGGCAGCGTACGGCAAGATGTACCTTAAGTTTTTGCTATTAAGTTATAGCAAATAGCATTATTAATTTGCGTTGTTATTTTTAAATGTAAAAAAAAATTAAGTGGCACTCGGGGACTGCCGCGGTAAAGCTATTGCATAGCATTTTTTATTAACTTATGCAATTATAATATTAATGCAATATTTTTTTTGCATAATAAAAATTATGCAAAGAAATTAAAAAATAAACAAACAAGAAAAGCGTGTCACTACTTCGCGAGTGAGATTTGAACCTGCGACATCATACACCATACGGTTAAAAATGGCCCACTGCGCCAAACAGAGCTACTTGTGTACCTCTAAAATGTTGAACGCTTACTGAACGACGGTGTTAGGTTTATTTTCGTTACGGAATTTCTTGATTCGGTCGCCGCGCTCAAACTGTTTGTCCTAGTTCAAAGCCCGCGATAAAAGCTATGCAATAGCTTAAAAACATTTCATGATAAAAATTGCATAATAATACGTATTGTATAGCCTTCTGCCGCGAGATATTGTGACTGGCAACTACGGAACCCCATACTGCGCGTTGCCTAACACGCAATTGGCCGTTTATTATGAATTCGAAATTTGATTGTTGCCCTCGATTACGCAACAACGAAGCAACGATTAGCTGTGATTTTTTGCATGGGTATAGTTAAAGGTTTCAGAGTATTTTTCTCTTGAAAATCAGAGAGTTCTCCCCGGATTTTTAAAAAACTCCATGCAGATAAATTCGCGGGCAAAAGCTAGCTTTATTTATTAATTTATGAGCCCACAAACGGACATACCCGGCTCAGTCAAAATTGTTTCCACATATTCGTTTCAATGTTTCTACATAGCCTTTGAGTTATGTTTATTAAATTCTGATGGCAAAACGTTTTATATTTTTACGAATAGGGAATTTTAAATGAAAAATGCTCAATGCCCTCATTCTTATAACCCTTCTCTCTGAGGAGACCAGCGTTCAGTTTTGAGACGTTGATGGGTTGATGATGATGATGATGATGATCATGATGATGATTATCGCCCTCAGTAGTTCATGTCAGCACAGTTTAGTTTCCGGAAAAATTGTAAATATTTTGCTGTATAAGTACTCTACTTTAAGCTTAAATTATCTAACTAATTCAAAATCATAGTAAGAAATCATAAATCCCGGGTTAATTGTAACGTAGATTTCTTGGGAAAAAAGTCTGTGCCTTTCGTCAAGAACGGTTAAGCGGCTAAATCATAACTTTCTTAATATTTCGTAACTTGAGGCTACTTTGCGCCAAATTTTTTATGTAGGCACATAAAAAATTTGGCGCAAAGAAACGAATGAACCGATTTGGCCGAAATTTGGAATGGAGATAGCTCATACCCAGATTTAACACATAGGCTACTTTTTATCCCAGAAAATTACAGAGTTCCCGCGGGAATTAAAAAATCTTAATCCACGTGGATGAAGTCGCGGGCATCATCTAGTATCGAATAAAAAGTGTTCTACTGTAATTTAAGCTAAAGGAGTTTTAGTGAATGAAAGACTGGATGTCTACGATGTTTTTTATTGACTAATCAACAGTGGCACATAAATAGAAACATTTTTAAAATTAAATTTGGAGCAAAGAATGCCCTTCGAAGGGGATAATTTCCGCCACTTTATAAAACCAGCCTGAACTCTTACAAAATAACACTGGCGTAATCACACCCCACGTATTTAATCGAAAAAATCTTTACTGAATGCCATCAAGCTTTTTGACGCTGAATAAACCTCGCCCAGAAAAATTTTTAGAGGGTCCAATGCTTCCGAGGTCGTTTTCCCACTCATAGAAGTTGGTATCATTTTGTGGCCATTTTCAGGAGCTTAAGGATTTAGCCATTGCATCTGCATGTGCTCCCTTTTCGTCAAAGTCAATAATGAGACCAAATTACAGTTTCCATCCTATTTTACCACCAAAAATGTCTCTTTCTCATGCTTCTCGTCTTTGAATCTAGTTGCTGGTCGAGGAGGATGAAGGTCCCTCTCCTCATGGCTGCTGGGCTCTAAAACGCTACAATATGGATAATTAAAAAAGCCTAAGTATGTCACGCTCTCTTTAAACATATCTGTGGTGGTGTCGTGTCATGCGGGTTGTTACGTTCCCTCAAGGCTGGGTCATGCGTCATGCTCGTGAACGGGTTTCACCGGTGGGAATTGGGCTACTTTCTGTCTGTCCATCTTAACATGTAGTGAGTTGTAAATAGGTATGCATTTTTGGAAATTCCCCTCATAGTGGAAACACTGCATACATAACATAGTACCTATTCTAAACTACTTTGAAAGAGCAACCGCCGAGTTTCTTGCTAGTTCTTTTCAGTTGGAACGGTATTTCGAACCAGTGCACAGTGGTAGATTCATTTGACGTTTCGAAAGAACTTTGTGAAAGTTTATTTTAATAAAAAAAATATTCTATCTATTCTAGCTAAGAAGCCTCAATATGGGCTAATCAACCAAAGGAGTCAAATATTTCTTCACATAAGTAAATTTACTATGCGCCTGGCACAAAGTAGCCCCGCCCCATCTTAGTGACTATAGTGAATATGACACCTTACACATTAGAGTAGCACGTGGGCTATATCTTATCCCAGAATTAAGGAATTCCCGCGGTAATCAAAAACCTTTAATCCGCACGGATGAAGTCGCGGGCACCAGCTAATTATTAATGAGAAAAAATTACGTTGGTCAATTTAAGTCACTTTATTTAAATTTTTATCTCTTGATGAGAGATTTGCTGACAGTACCTAATGGATAAAGTCTTTCTTAGGAAGAAATGAATTTGATTTTCTAGTTATCCTCATCAGAGACTTTGATCCTCTATGATAATAATATGTAAATCGTACTCAACTAAGTACATAGAACTGTTGAAATGTAGAAACTTTTGTCACAAGAAACTTAATCTCACAGTACCTAAAGTTTTATATTGCCTTCGAAGTTTATTAGTTTATTCATGGGAAAGTTTATTCGAGCCTGGAATTTTAATAATCAAGAGATTCATGAGTAACACTAAAAAGTCTAGGTCCGTCAGATTTTAAAGCACTTGTGTTCTGCATAATCCTTAAAGGAAGAGAAGTTACTGTCTCGAGATTTGATGCTGCAGAAGAATGTTTAAGATCATTAGTACGCTTCGCCGTTTTGATTTATTTACTTACCATAAAGTTTGGTTATTTCTGTTTCATTGTACCTATAACCTACACTAGCGGCACGCTATGATGGCCGGTTTGACGTTTGTCCGCTCATGAAGTTCCGTATTAATTGATAACGACTTTGAAGGAAATAATTGTATTACTTTATTGACGATAGTGATGTGCAGAGATTCATAAATTTTATCGAATGTAGTTTTAGGTTTAGGACTCAAAATTTATTTATTAAATTGATTTCTAAAATGTATACAAGTGTAGAAAAATCAGTTTGCACCATTTAAGGGGTGAATGTACTTGTGAATATGAACAATTTTCACTATGTGGACAAACCTCTGAAATCGCAAAAAAATATCAGCTGTTTCATACAAAAGGTAAAATTTTTATTTTTATATGATATATACCACAACTCGGCATTTGGTTTTCTAAATTGAAAATTTTTAAAAATGGAATCTAATACGATCGTCACATAGGATCGCTGGCTAGCACAACTACTACCTCCGGCAAACTCGCGTCAATGCTCAATGCAAAACAAAGCAGTTTCGAATTGACGTTGCTTCGAAAAGTATAAACTGTCAGTGCAATGCGATTGTGATATAGTTTTGACCTGGCTTTGGATTTCAAATATTGATACTGCATTACTGTTGACCCTTGCTCGTTAATTTGGACTCTGTTCAAGCCCTTTGTTGTGGATTTCGTCGATATGACCGAACGTACGCAGAGAACTGTTCTAAATAGTCAGACACGTGAGTTCGTAATACGCCTTCGTAACTATTTCGATCGTGAAGCTCAAAATGGAGGGCCAATTTTACCTATAACGTCAGTGGTTGAACGCGTAGCTGATGCGCTTAATATTGGACAACGAACTGTTAGACGGATAACTAAAAAAAAATATGGCGAGACTGGCACAGAAGAAAATAAACTTCACACACCAAAAAAGAGAAAACGAGCAAAACCAGTCGTAGGCATCGATAGCTTTGATGCCGATGCTATCCGAAGACATGTTTACGGCTACTATTTACAGAAGGAGTATCCAACAAGAAAAAAGTTGGTGCATTCACTGAAGGAAGCTGGATTATTCTTCGGTGGGGAAAGTTCTTTAACGAAGATTTTGAAGACCATTGGATTTCGATACAAAAAATGTAACAAACGCAAAATATTGATGGAAAGATTTGATATAGCGATGGCAAGGTATACTTTTTTACGGCAAGTGAAAGAAATCAAAAATTGGCAAAATGTTGTGTTCTTGGATGAAACATGGCTTAATGCTAACCATACTGTAGGCCGTTCTTGGAACGATGACACAGCAGCATCTACTTCCAAAGTTCCTGTAGGAAAAGGATCGCGACTTATAATTTGTCACGCCGGAACCATCAACGGGTTTGTCGAAGGTTCTCTCATGGCTTTTGCGTCAAAAACCACTGGAGACTATCATGAAGACATGAATGGAGAAAAGTTTACTGAATGGTTTACCTCAATGTTGTGTAGCCTCCCTGAACCATCTATTATAATTATGGACAACGCCCCATACCACTCGATGCAAATTGACAAGCCACCTGCCCAATCCCAAAAGAAAGCTGATATCGTCGCATGGCTTCGTAAAAATGGCGTAGATGCAAACATGAATATGTTAAAAGCGGAATTAGTACGTCTTTTAAAAGA
Organism: Oeneis ivallda; assembly: GCA_029955525.1. Classification (NCBI taxonomy): domain Eukaryota; kingdom Metazoa; phylum Arthropoda; class Insecta; order Lepidoptera; family Nymphalidae; genus Oeneis; species Oeneis ivallda. Next base: position 11,806,382 of record JARPMR010000020.1, on the reverse strand, counting down.
AAACAAACCAACCAAGATCCGATACGTCATTGACGAAATAGCATTAGAACATGGGCACAGAGTTATACGGTTACCGCCTTACCATTGTGAGTATAATGCGATTGAGTTGGTGTGGGCTCAAATTAAGGGATATGCTGCAAGACACAATACAGAACCCCCATTTACCACAAAAAAATGCTAAAATTATTAGAAGAAGCTTGTGAACATGTGACTAAAGGAGACTGGGAAAAGGTTGTGAATAGAACTGTTAAATTAATAAGGGAAGATTATGAAAGAGATGTGAAAATCTATAATATAATAAAACTGTAACAGGTCCAATTCTGTACATTGAAGATATTTTGAAAATTTTTGTTTGAGGGCACTCTATAATCGATACTGAAGCCAAAACAATTTTTTTTTAATTTTTTGTCTGTCTGTCTGTCTGTCTGTCTGTCTGTCTGTCTGTCTGTCTGTATCTTGGCCGCGCATCACGCCGAAACTACTGGACGGATTGAAATGAAACTTGGCACGATTTAAGTTAATACTACGAGGTATAATAAAGGATACTTTTTATCTCGAAATTCAGCACGGTTCCCTTGGGAGAGGGGATGAAAGTCAAAATGTGTATTTCGCTGTAATTCATTAAGGCGTATTCCGATTTAATACATTCTTTTTTTGTTAGAAAGCAGGTTCTTTAGAGATTGTCCTGTAATTATTTCAAGGTCGTCAATTTCGCAGTTCAGAAATTATAGACATCATAATCTTCAGTATAGGTCCAAATAACTTGAACCCCGGAATCTACAAGATACTTTGAATGAACGGCTCATCTTAAGCTGGCATCGTTAATTTATCGTATATAGCCATCGTGGATACTATTTTGTCAAAGTCAAACTACTCCAAAGGCGTCAGATTTTGCCAAACGATCATTATACCTACATACTACATAGTAGGTAATACATCGTATGGACGTACTACGCGTTCGTTTCAAGTTGAGCCCTGCACCATAGAGTAAAGAAATCTTCACCCCTCGCGCTTCCCCGCACCGCACCTCAAGTCAGACCCACAGTAAAGACACAGTATAAGAAGATGCAGTATAATAGTTTATCTATTGTTTTATTTATTAAGTACTAGCTGACCTGTCTTAACTATGAATATTGAATTCGAATTGGTATAAATAATAAAAAAATATATAAAAAAAGTGTTTATTATTCTAATGCTTTACGATATGCAACATTCTTAGTTTTTTTTTAACCAAACCTACCAAAACTCCTAATATCCAAAGTTCAATTTAATAAATTGAACTTTTAATACGTAAACTTAGAATAAGAATTATTATTAAATATTATTTTTGCATGCCTATCCGGCAGATTGTAAAGACTTTTATTATAATGTAACACCATTGTACTACTCAATCTGTGCAAATTAATAATTTGAATTTGAAATTTATTTTTAATAAGCGGTGCTTCGCGAGCGGTTTACTAAGTGGGTCCGACTTGAGGTGCGGTACGGGGAAGCTCGAGAGAGCTAGGGGAAATTTGTCACGCGTAGTACCACTAGATCAAAGGTGTCAAACTACTGCATATCCTATACTGTGTCCGTACTGTCGGCATGGAACTGGGAATTACGACTACGTCGATTACTTTACTCTATGGTGCAGGGCTCAACTTGAAACGAACGCGTAGTAATATTACAGTGTTTTCCTATGTAATTTAATATTCCAATCATACTTACTAATATTATAAATGCGAAAGTGTGTTTGTTCGTTGGTTTGTCCTTCAATCACGCCGCAACAGAGCCACGGATCTACGTGATTTTTTGCATGGGTATAATTGAGGACCTGGAGAGTGACAAAGGCTACTTTTATCCCGGAAAATCAAAGTGTTCTCGAGGGATTTTAAAAACTAAATCCACGCGGACGAAGTCGCGGGCGTCAGCTAGTTTATAAATATTATTCTACATCTGAATCATCACAAGTTGTATCAAGATCTTCGGACTCAGATAACTCTTCGTTTTTTTCATTTTCTGTCATTTCCAGAAGGTCGTTTATCTTGAAAAGCGTCTGATCACCAATAAATCCTACTGGTTTCAATAATAAAGTAAGCCTCAATAGCCCAACGGTTAAGGTGCGGACTGAAAACTGACAGGTTGCAGGTTCGAATCCCACCCGTTGCACTATTGTCGTACCCACTCCTGACACAAGCTTTCCGCTTATTTGGAGGGGAGAGGAGAATATTAGTCATGTTCAACTTGGTTAATATTCTTAAAAAAAATATTTTAATTTTTAAAGAATATCGGGTTTAATTTTTATGTATTTAATTGAGATTTAATTGCAAAGAAAATGTTTTTATATTTGAATATATACATATATATATCTATAATTGAAATCTAAAATAATCGACCGAGCGAAGCGAAGGTCTTTGAGTTAACTAGGGCGATTTGCACTTGTCCGTCCGTCCGTCCGTCCGTCCGTCCGTCTGTCAGAGCCTTATAACTTTTGAATTACTGAACGTAATTACTTCAAATTTAGATATAATATGTAAACCGATGGCCTCCAGCCGAAAATGGCTTAAAAAGTTATAAAAATCTTTATTTCAGGGGGGCTCTCATAGAAGCGAATGCGAAGTAAAAAAAAAAATATCGCGTTACATAAAATTGTTACGTATCATTTTAAAGATAATTTTGAACTGAGTACAAAAATAATTTTTTTTTAATTTTTCCCTTAAAATTGACGAAATGGGGGGCTTTCAAAGTGGCGATTTTATACGCTCGCTTGAAGACGCTCTCTAGAAAAATCCGCTATGGATTTTCAAACTGATTTTATGTTTTTAGGTCACTTATATCCTGTACTTGAACAACAAATACTAAAATTATATGAATATTATAAAGAAACGAGATTATTTAATTTTTAATGGGCGTCAGTAATTCATATAGCATCAACATAGCTTCACAATAATGCTAATAGATGGCGCAGTCAGTAACTATTCCCATGGAACTACGAGTTAAATTCAATGTTTGATAAATAATTCAATGTTTTCACTAACGTTCCCTAACCTTTACGGGCTACCTATAAGTTAGGTGATTGATGTTTTCTGTCAACTTATTTATCACGATCCTGTACGGGACACCTAAAAGGATATTGGGACGGATGTTAGGACTTAGGATTGTATTTAGGAGCTACCTACGTTAAGAGACTCCTACTTAGGGGATGATTTAGGTATGTTTGGTGAAAACGGGCATAATAATAATGTCAGTTTTGGTTATCATGTATCGATTGAATGAATAATCATGGGATACCGTTACCGCGAGGTCTCAGTTCGGGGCGAACCACTAGTTATTTAGAATAAATTTGTATGTATTGTCAGTTACTCCAAAATGATTCACATCAGAGATAATTATGCTGTCTCTCTCAACCATATGTAAAAAGAGCATACGTACTCTCTTCTGTTCAACGAAGGCGTCGCTCGCAGCCACTATGCTCTATCCTTCTTTATACACTAAATAAGCTCGGATTTCTCTCTTGCGCAACTTTAGTTGCTTTGATTTTTAAACTTTAAATCCTGGCAATAATAGTGTTTCATGAACGGTTTATTGCAGGCAATACTATATCATTGCGTTTGTTATTAAATAAGCTTTTTTTTATATATATTTTGATTGGCAAACAAGTGGGTGAAACTCGCTAAAAAAATTTAATTAATATTTTTTAATTAATGATAGTCATGAACATATTTTGATAGGCAATACATACAAGACGTATTTGTCTATGTATGGAATTTTATAAAAAAAATGTTTCATTCGGTAATGCGAAATAATAATATTATAAATGCGAAAGTGTGTTTGTTTGTTGGTTTGTTGGTTTGTCCTTCAATCACGCCGCAATAGGACTAGTGATTTTTTGCATGGGTATAGTTGAGGACCTGGAGAGTGACTTAGGCTACTTTTTCTCCCGGAAAATCAAAGAGTTCCCGAAGAATTTTAAAATCTAAGTCCACGCGGACGAAGTCGCAGGCATCAGCTAGTAGATAATATTATAGAAAACGAACATATAATTATTAATGTAGGTGATGATAGCAGTGATGACAGTGAAAATAGTAGTATGGCCGAATCTGATTAATTATGGCCTTTTGTGGCACCTTTTTTGGTATCTTTTGTATTCATATGTTTCTTGTGTGCATATAAAGTATGTATATTCATTTTCATTCAAATATTCAGTTCGTTCAAATAAATTAAATAAACATATACATTTTTGTTTTATTAAACCTATTTAATCAGGTACAAAAACAAAACTTAATTGTTTTTTGTTCGAGAATAAATTGACATTCCACATCACTATTGTAATGTGTCTAACCGGCCATCATAGCGTGCCGCTAGTGTAGGTACGTTGTATTGGTTAGTTAATTGCATCATTTGCAATGTACTTCATTGCTTATGTAGTACTGTCCTAAATATAACCAGATCTTTAACATAGACGACTCTTAACTATCGAGCAACGTCTTCTGTTTCGTACTATTGTTAGCAGTTGTATGAGAATAATAAGGAGTACCAAGACTACGCAAAATCAACTACGCAAAAACAGGTAAATGAAGGTTAAAGTCTTGATTAGACTAAAGATAAGTATAGAAGAGAATAATTCTCTTCACTGGCACAGATTTTATTTATTATCCTTTTAGGTAAGGGCTGTGGCACACACGAATCACGATACGTTTAACATCAGCGATCACAACTGAATACTGTTGCTCTTTACTCTGAAGCCATGCGATAAGAATAACGAAGTATTGTTGATTGTTGATTATTGTTGAGTATAATGATAATAAATAATTGTTGAAATATTATGCAGAGTTCCCGTTGTATAACGACCCCAAAACATAAAATATTTTTTAGGTAATACTTTCTATAGAAGACGGCAGTTTTGATTAAATCTAAAAATAATTCAAAGCCGGTAAACAAATTTTTCCATCGTTTTTTCAATAATAATCTTTCCCACGTGCCGCTAATTATTTTTTACGAACATACCTATCAATCATTTTACCTGCCATACAACTGCAAGAACGCCCAAAAAAACTACTAAAACAAACATGAATAAGCTATCTAACGGGCAAGGTTGTTAATGATAATTTAATATAAAAATATTTTTAAACAACTGACTTCAAACTCCCGCTTTACTACATTACACACACACTACACAAAGTATATAACTTATTGTTGATATTTTGAAAACCCCTCGAACGACTTCGAAAAAATTTATATGGGACCACTTGGGGAGTATGTATACCCTTTTAAACAAAAAAGAATTACCCAAGTCGGTTCAGGCGTCTTCGAGTAATCGGTGGACATACTTATAAAAAAAAGATTCCGACGAATTGATAACCTTCTCCTTTTTTGAAGTCGGTTAATAAATAAAATAATTATTATCTAAATATATAAACTAGTGGTTCGCCCCGAACTGAGACCTCGCGGTAACGGTATCCCATGATTATTCATTCAATCGATACATGATAACCAAAACTGACATTATTATTATGCCCGTTTTCACCAAACATACCTAAATCATCCCCTAAGTAGGAGTCTCTTAACGTAGGTAGCTCCTAAATACAATCCTAAGTCCTAACATCCGTCCCAATATCCTTTTAGGTGTCCCGTACAGGATCGTGATAAATAAGTTGACAGAAAACATCAATCACCTAACTTATAGGTAGCCCGTAAAGGTTAGGGAACGTTAGTGAAAACATTGAATTATTTATCAAACATTGAATTTAACTCGTAGTTCCATGGGAATAGTTACTGACTGCGCCATCTATTAGCATTATTGTGAAGCTATGTTGATGCTATATGAATTACTGACGCCCATTAAAAATTAAATAATCTCGTTTCTTTATAATATTCATATAATTTTAGTATTTGTTGTTCAAGTACAGGATATAAGTGACCTAAAAACATAAAATCAGTTTGAAAATCCATAGCGGATTTTTCTAGAGAGCGTCTTCAAGCGAGCGTATAAAATCGCCACTTTGAAAGCCCCCCATTTCGTCAATTTTAAGGGAAAAATTAAAAAAAAAATATTTTTGTACTCAGTTCAAAATTATCTTTAAAATGATACGTAACAATTTTATGTAACGCGATTTTTTTTTTTTACTTCGCATTCGCTTCTATGAGAGCCCCCCTGAAATAAAGATTTTTATAACTTTTTAAGCCATTTTCGGCTGGAGGCCATCGGTTTACATATTATATCTAAATTTGAAGTAATTACGTTCAGTAATTCAAAAGTTATAAGGCTCTGACAGACGGACGGACGGACGGACGGACGGACGGACAAGTGCAAATCGCCCTAGTTAACTCAAAGACCTTCGCTTCGCTCGGTCGAATATAAAAGCGAAAGGTCCCCTTATCACTCTTTTTCAAAAGCCCCTTAGATGCCCTAGATTTTGAAAATGGACACTGATATAATTAGGGTTCCGTACCAAAATGGTAAAAATGCAACCCATAAGGTGAAACTTTCTCCGTCCGTCTGTCACAGTCGATTATTTTAGTATCTATTAAAGCTATCAACATGAAATTTGGAATAGTTGTATATAATAGTGGCCCAATATCATTGGAATAAAAAAATCAAAAATTATTTTTAGTTTTATTAAAAAAGGGGGAAAATCGGGGGTTTGAAATTTCAAAGTAAGATTACTATACCAAGTGGGGTATCATAATATGAAAGACCTGTACGTTCTAAAATAGATTATCATTTATTTGTATACATAATAATTTGATTAATCGATTATTTGATTAGATTTTTTATTGATTGATTGATTATTTATTGACCTTGATTAATCGAGCATGCATCATGGGGTTACTAGAGTTTTTGGTGTTACCTTGACAAACATAGTAGGTAATTAATTTATGTTTAGCCATTCAGCTGGGTAACGCAGTCAGCGTTCTGGACACAAGCATTAATCCTCGTTCCAGTGATATGGATTGATATTTATGATGTAGCTTTAACTTTTTACTGTTTAAGATTTTGTTAATTCAACTTTTTTATCATAAAATAAATTACTGATGTCCCTTAGTTTCGATTTATATCGATGCCCGCGACTTCGTCCGCGTGGATTAAGATTTTTAATTCACTCTGTCATTTTCCGGGATAATATATAATGTAGCCTATGTGTCAATCCAGGGATGAGTTATCTTTATTCCAAATTTTAGCCAAATACATCCAGTAGTTTATGGGTGAATGAGTAACAAACATACCTATATACAAACGTTTGCCTTTATAATATTAGTGTGATTTCTTACATATCTCAATATTGTATTGACGAGTCGCAGAGAGCAAGTCGCCGTTGGATACACGTGGCGCAAGACTTAGACCTGTGGAAGTCCAAGCAAGGGACCTATGTCCAGCTGTGAAGGTCTTTCGGTTGATAATTAATTAAGATAAACCGGCCAAGTGCGTGTCGGGCCACGCGCAGTGTAGGGTTCCGTAGTTGCTTTCAACTACGGAACCCTACACTAAAAATTAATATAATCTCAAATATTATTGCTGAACTAGAATAGTGCTTTTATTTTATTTATATGAATACATTTTGAGTTCCATGGTTTAAATACTATAATATATTACAAAATATGCAACTTACACTACGTGTAATACCTAACTTAGGAAAAACAGATATAACTCTTTAACTAATGATAGTTTTCCTTTAAAATTTATTATATATACTACTGCTGTGAATTTTTTCTTGTATTCTTTATAAAACCATTTAGCTGGCAGAGGGGGGGACACTTGACTCTAATAAAATTTAGCACTTTAAAATATTATATTACACAAACGGATCCCTGAATTGAAAAATGGTGTTCCCACACCCACAATATTTTTGAAAGACCTATTCAACGACACCCCACACTATGGGATAGACGAGAAAAAAAATTCATTCCTACTTTACATGTAGGGGAGGTACCCTAAAAAAAATATTTTTCACAATTTTATTTCACCACTTTGTCGGCGTGATTGATATATATACCCTTGCCGAATTACAGATTTCTCGTACCAATAGTCTCTGAGCTAAACCGCGGACGGACGGACAGACGGACAGACGGACAGACGGACGGACATGGCGAAACTATAAGGGGTTCCTTGTTTACTACGGAACCCTAAAAAAGGATTCAAAAAGAGATCAAGAAGGATACAGAAAAAGTATCTTTCAATTTTGTACCCTGTGGTTTGAAATTCGCCGGGATTAACGTCAAAAATCAAACTTAAGTAGGTGTAGCTAAATACACACATCAAAAGTGTCTAGGGATCAACATATATTTTTGCAATAACTTTTCTCCTGATTGATATTAATTAAAAATTTCTTTAAGGATTCATCAAATAAAGTGTTTTCGTTTGTCACAGTAACGATAAACCAAGTCACCTTTGCATTAATAAAGAAATTTGCCATTTTCCTAATAAAGGGATTTTTGACATTTGAACCACTAACATTAAAGTTCGAAAAAAAGACTGAAATAACAGTTTTCTTTAAAATTTTATTAGGTAACTTAAACAATTAATAATCCGTGTTTCTACCGCGAACACTAACAACACAAGAACATCGGTTTGGCATACTCAAAATGAGTTCATCCAAATCACGCTGTGGAATGGCCGCCCATGTTCGTTGCAACAACAAAAAAAGGTCTTCTTGCCACTGGATACCCTCCATATTCGGCAGAGCTCTTCTCTGTAGCATATCCCATGCATGCTCAATCGGGTTCAAGTCTGGCGACTGAGCAGGCCAGGGCAGGACATTGATGTTAGCTGCGGCGAGAGTCTGTCTTACAACTCTTGCGGTGTGCGGTCGTGCATTATCATGCATTAACTAAAATAAGGGACCGATTTGCACTTGTAGAGGAACGATGACGTCTGATACAATCGTCTCAGCATAAATTTGAGCGTTGAGGTTGCCTCTGATCCAAATCAACTCAGTTCTTCCGCCGATCCAAATACCCGCCCATACCATGATGGTTCCACCACTATAAGGATGGACTTCCTGGCAGGATTTTAATCGCTGTTGGCGTCCAGGGGTTCTCCAGTGTCGTATACGTCTTGTATCCGGTCTCATACCAAAACGAGACTCATCAGAAAAGCACACGAAACGCCATTGTTCTTCTGCCCAATTTCTGTGTTCAAGAGCCCATTGATATCGAATCCTACGATTGTGCATTGCTATAGGTGGTACCCGTAGCGGTCTTCGGGAATGAAGGTTCACTTCATGCAAGCGGTTTCTGACTGTTTGGTCGCTAATTAAGTTCCCTGAAGAGTGATGAAGCCTCACGGCTAACATCATGGCGGTTATTGTTGGAGCTCTTCGAGTTAAGATTTGAATGTATCGGTCTTGTCTCCGTGTGGTGCAGCGATACCGTCCTCCATGGCGCTCAGCCACGGTACCAGTGCTTCGGTAACGTGTCCAAAGTCGACTGATAACACTCTGACTTGTATTCAGAGCTAAAGCCACAGTACGTTGCCGGGAACCAGCTTCTATCATTCCCACGGCTCTGAGCATTTCTTCCCTGCGTAAATGACGTCGCCGCTCCATAATAACGTTGGTTTTAATCAGTAGTAGGGAAACAGTAGCACTAATAATGTCTTCAATGCGTTGTATGTTTTTATAGGGAAAATATTGACAGCTGATTTTCATCTTTTACTCGAATTTGATTGACAGTTCCTGATTCAAATTATGAAATGCACCAAAAAGGATCCATATAAATTTATAAAATCATAAATTTATTACAAAGCCACATCTCAATCTCAAGAAATCCGCATAAAAATGCTTGATCCCTAGACACTTTTGATGTGTTTATTTAATGGGATGGAGAGTTAAATTCAATTTGATCAAGTTCACAGAATAATTTGGTGCCGAATTGTTGGTCTAATAGCCGCATAAACGATTAAGAGGATGCTGAAATTTAAACTAGGGGACTACATGTTTCTGTGTTTTGCAAATACGTGTGAAACATTTCGGCAGCGGGCAGTCGTTTTCAAGTGTCGGCACAGATGCGTTGTGCCGTCATAATATGTGAATTAATTTTACGTAGAATATCACAATATATTTATAGCTTGGTATGAAAATCTTGAGAATCCGTGTAATAACTTTAATTTTAATCATTTAAAATAATGAAGTAAGTAGTTTTTAATCAAAGCCTTAACTGTGGAATTCTGTGTGCATTAAGTTTATTTTTAATTGGAAAGAAAAATATATTGTAAGTACCTATTATTAAATAATTATTATATTTTGTAGGAAACATTAATAATTTAATCTTTATTTAACAAAATTTAACTATTTCTATAGTTCTTAATGCTTTAATTTGATCTTATCAAATCTCAAATCTTTGAGTATTAAAGGTTTAATACTCAAAGTATCAAATCAAAGAATTAAGAAAAGAGAAATATTGACCAAATCGTATCCAGTGAATGTGTGAATGAATAAAATATTCATAAATAATTAAATTTTAAACTATCTATTTATATAATTTGTTTCAGATAATTAAACTGAAAATTGTTATAATAGCTTTGCCTAACAATTGCCAAAACTTTTCAACCTAAAAGTATAAATAAAGTAAAAGGTCATATATGTCACTTTTTAACCGACTTCAAAAAATACAAAAAGAGGAGGTTCTCAATTCGACGCGTATTTTTTTTTATTATTTTTTTATTGTCGATGTTACTCCATATCTCCCTCAAATCTTAACCGATTTCAAGAATTTTTTTTTATTTGAAAGGGCGTATGTGCAGGTAGATCCCAAGATTTGATGAATATCTTCGGAGATAGAGGACGGAAATCCTCAATGAATGAAAGGAAATCGCTCGCGATCAGAGTATGTGTAGACTTTTGACCATGCCTATTACATAACATACATACATAAGCTAAATTTCTATTCATCATCTTATTTTTACAAGCTTTTATTTATCTTTCAATGTATGTTTAGGTCAAGTCTTGCAGGATGGTCTTGCACTCTTGCAGATTCCCGGTTTCCGATTGAGCTGAAAATGTGCATGTACATGTACCTAAATCGGATTACAATGTAATATTATTGTAACATGGAGCTGATCTGATGATGGAGGCGGAAGATGGCTATGGGAATTTTGTGGTAAAACGATGGGGTTCGGGCTCGTTTGATTCGTCTTAAAAAGTGCTCTGTCTTAGATAATATCCAGGGTCTGATGATGAAGCTGAACGGTGGTTATGAGCACTCTGTAATGAAACTACGTATCCATATTTAGTTTGAGCTCGTTTCATTCGTATTGATAAGTAGTCTTAAATGATATCCATGGAATGGCTCTGATGATGGAGCTGAAACTGCAGCCAGGATATGCAGCACACTAGTTCAGTCTTTAAAAATAATAGCAGATATGTCGTGTTTGGATTCGTTTTGATCAGTATTTGATTCCACATAGAATGCAATGGTGGCAACACGATGAGCTGATGCTGCAGCCAGGATATCTAGCACACTAGTACACTCTTGAAAGAATAATAGCAGCTATGAAGTGTTTAGATTCGTTTTAATCCATGAATAGAAACAAATCGCTCGCGATCAGAAAATGTGTAGATTTATGATATGAAGCTACACTAAAAAGCTTAAAATAATAATATAATAATAAATATTCTTTAAAAAAACCGACTTAAAACGCCACTGAAAAGTACAAAATAATTTCAGTTTTTACACGTATGTTGAAGGCGCGCAGGCCTCAATAGAACTATGAAACTGCAACGCTAGCCCGACTTCTACGTACCTGTACCAAGTACTCTACAAGTACTATTATATTCTGTGCCTGGACCTATAATTTAAAATTTTGGCTAGCGTGGCGCATTCGTTTCATCGTTTCTATTTAGGCCCGCCCGCCTTCAACATACGTGTACAAACTGAAATTATTTTATACTTTTCAGTTGCGTTTGAAGTCGGTTTTTTTTAAAAGATTTTTTATATATTATTATTATTTCGTCAAATATAGATATACCCATGCAAAAAATCAAGTTGTCGATCCGTTGCTGACTGTCTGAATGGACAAACCAACGATAGAATATACTTTTGCATTTTAATATAGTAAAGTTTCTAGCAAACTGTATTCCTCCAATGTGCAACGATAGGTATCATGAAATGCTTGAGTCGGATATCCGACCATCAAATATCCGGTGTCTCGAGAAAGTTATACAATATATACATATAGGTGGTATGTATGTAAATATACACTAAATGCTCGGTATTATCTGGCAACTTCCTATGCTTTGTTGTTTTTAGATAGGTAGTTAGAGTAGCTATTCTATTGAAAATATAGGAAGACCTACATGCATTTTTTTTTAACGTGCGTTTCAGTAGTGAAACGTTTAAACGAAAATCTAAAAAATATATTTTAGGATTTTACTATTGGGTTATCTTGATAAAAATTAATATAAGATTTAGTAGGTCGAGACACTCGACTCGTGAAAATAGCTGCCAACTTTTGAGTTGATTTTATGGTAAATGTTAATAATTTTTGAAAAAATTTATCAGGAAATATCATTCAGATTTTGATACTAGGGAAACCTACCAAACGATGTTACTCAAAATAATTTTTCATTTACTTTCAATTTCAGTGAGGTAAGGCGCATACATACAACTTTTACATCGACTAAACTGTTTAGTCGAGTTGTGTACTTTTCGTGAATTCCACACAACTAAACTATAATCAAAAGCAAATCGATACGGCTTTTTGATTTTTTTGTCGAGCAGCTATCGTGTTGATAGTTTGCGCACATTCTATGATCGCAGTACATTCCTATAAACTTATGAAACACAACTAAATAGTTGTTCAACTAAAAGTTGTATGTTTGCGCTAGGCCTGACGTTTCAGTCTGCATTGACAAGTTATTTACATCGTTTTAATTTCATTTGAATAAAACAGAAATAGCAGAAAGAGAAAGGTGACTTCGTTCATGTTCCATATGATACTTTTGGACACGGAATACTAATAAGTCATAATAAAAATGCTATTAGGTGCTACAGCGGTAGTTCGAAAGCTTTCTAAGCGAGAACGGCTACATAAAACCTGATTGCTTCTTACCTTAGCTTCTTATAACCGGATGAAATGCTTTTCACCTTATCACATTATGGAAGCCTCTAAAACTTTCAAACTTAATAAAATTCTAAAGATTCTTTATCCTAAACTAGATGGTGCCTGCGACTTCGTTCGCGTGGATTAAGGTTTTTTGTTTCCTGCGGAAACTTTGTGATTTTCTGGCATGAAAAGTAGCCTATGTTTTAATCCTAGGTGGGAGCTATCTCCATTCTAAATTTCAGGAAAATCGGTTGATTTGTTGGGGCGTTGAAGAGTAACAAACATCCCCTCCATCCATCCATCCATCCTCACAAACTTTCGTATTTATAATAGGATATAGGATAGTAGGATGAAATTGAATAATAGTATAATGTATATGTATTTGTAATAATTATAAGGGTTCCGACTGACTATCCCACAGCCGTTTAAAACAATAAAAATACAGAACCCAAGAATCATAATAAAATATACAATAACTATTTGAATGCAAAAATCAATCTCGAATCAAAAATCAATTGATTAACAAACAAGTGCAAATAATATCTTAATATATATATTTATTGTGTGCGTGTGCATGTCACTGAACTCCTCCTAGACGGCTGGACGGATTTTGATGAAATTTTTTGTGTGAGTTCAAGGGGATTCGAGGATGGTTTAGATTAAGAATTTGGTCCACTGGAAAATGTTTATTTTGGCGGTACGAAGTTCGCTGGGTCAGCTAGTAACTATTTAAATGCAAAAATAAATCTCGAATCAAAAATCAATTGATTAACAAACAAGTGCAAATAATAATAATTTTGACGGCGCGTCTATAACCAGAGAGCACTGGCAGGCCCTCTAGCAGAGCGTTGCGTAGATGGTAGCGAGGAAGCCATTAGAAAACAATCTCTTGGCAACCGGCGCACCACAGCTGCGACGAACCGCTGGTTTAAATATCCTGATCTAAGAAATTACTGCTCAAAGTGGATTATTTAACTGTCGGAAGAATTATCACAATATTGTGATTGACTGATTTGTTTAATTGGAGATTATAATTTTGTGTTCAAAGGAGAATTCAGTTGTCAAGTTTCAATATACGCCCACATATCATCGCTCAGCCATAATACCCCATGATATGAGCCATCCTGGCGCCTACAAACATAAAAATAATTTTTAAAAAACTGACTTCAAACGAACGGCCGCGCCACTACAAAGTGTATACTTTATTGTTGATATTTTAAAAACCGCGCAACCGATTTCGATAAAATTTCAATGGGACCACCTGGGAAGGGATACCTTTTGAAACAAAAAAAGAATTTTTCAAATCGGTTCAGGTGTCTTCGAGTAATCGGTGAACATACATAAAAAAATAAAATTGAGACCCTCCTCCTTTTTTGAAGTCGGTTAAAAATTGGGAATCGAAAGACACACAGATACACAGATTCACGCGTCAAACTTATAACACGCGCAAATAATAAAAAAAATTAAATACGCGCAAACCCACAATTTCTTACGCTAAACGCAAAAATACCGTCTTCTTTCGTCGTGGGTGAAATTAAACACCGGCCGGTAAAACTTGCCAGTGAAATGAACATGTGCGGAATGATTGATCATAGTATATTATGTCTGCGGTTTTTATAAGAGTATTCGTAATCTGTCCCTCAATGATTAGGTATATTTTGTACATAAAATTTACGTGAACATAATGTGTCTACTCTAGGCCAATATAGTACTCTTATTACTACCAACGTCACAGCCGCGTATAGTGTTAAATAAAAATATTATAATAGTAGAATCACGTTAAATGGCTAATTTACACTTCATGATAAAAAAAGGCCTATAAAAATCTGTAGCGCATGTGACTCATACGATATCAATCTTAAAAAGGTAATTTATGGCGTAGTCCACTGTACACGGGTGGTGAAATTCAGGCGGGGAGTCAAACCCTACGTAGGTCTTAAGTTATCGCTTATATATTAAAGGAAAGGAAGTCGTTAAAAATACTGAATGGTATGAACGCGCATCTGATATAGAATCTGGAACATACCTAGGCGATGATCTGGAATATAGGCGTTGGACTCGAAGTACTTAGGTACAAAGTACAAAGGTGTAGGTATGTAATTTGCCAATCATCATCATCATTTTCATCATCATTAGCAACCCATCAACGGCTCACTACTGAGCACAGGTCTCCTCTCAGAGAAGGGTTATAGGCCATAGTACACCACGCTGGCCCAATGCGAATTGGCGGAATTCACACACCTTCAAGAACATTATGAAGAACTCTCAGATGTGCAGGTTTCCTCACGATGTTTTCCTTCACTGTTGAAGCTACTGATATTTAATTGCTTAACCGCACTTGACTCCGAAAAGTCAGTGGTGCGTACCCGGGATCGAAACTGCAACCCCCGAATAGGAGACCACTGTCCTAACCACTCGGCTATCTAATTGGCTAATTTGCCAATCAATGAGAACTAAAATTACTAAAAATAAATGTATTCACTTCCAAAATAGGCATTAGGTGCACATAGGGATTACATTGTCTCACTAATAATAGTTGGCTATAGTTGGCTAGTAAGTCATAATATTATAAATATTATATAAATAATTGCCCTTCGGTTTTCAAGACAGTTTTTTTCTGTTCAATATGAAATATGGGTAAAACCTGCAAATAAATAGACTTATTATTTATTCGTAGGGTAAAACCCAAATCTGTTAGTGTGCGCTGCTGATTAATGTACAGAAACTCATAATATGTAAATTACTTTTTAACAAAAAATGGTGTTTACTATTTTGTAGTTTTCTGCTGCCAGGAATAAGTTCATTTTTATAATAGGCTATTTGACTACTTTTAGAAAATCATCTTAAATTGTTAATAATGCTATGCTGAAGCTAACAAAACATATATTTCGGCATAATTTTCATTATTTTTCATAAAAATCGAGAAATAAATTCAAAAAAATAAATTGCCGCCGAAACGTTCCATTTGCTCTCATGACGTAACAGTTCACATTTCAAACAATGACAATTTTATAATATGTGTTTAGGCCGCGTTTCGCATACTATTTGGTATTTAATAAAATAATAACGATGAAAAACAGACGAAATTAGCCTATTACGCCGCACAAACACGTCGAAATGTATTGACAAAATGAGAATTCCATAGGTGGTGTGGACTGTGACGTCATTCGAGATCACGGAACGTTTTCGATCACGTGACCATGGCCAGAATAATAGCAATTTTATTTAATGTTTTCTAATTAAATAAAGCTTTATTTTTTAGTTTTGTCGTATGGAATAATGTTTTTAGATAATAATCTTTTAGGATGACACCAGTTGAAACGATATTTTTATTATAGTCAAATACCCTATTCTAATTCGTGTGTCGGCAGTGTAAATTGAGATAAATAAATATAACTGACTTTTTATATCAGTTGAAAAAATCTAGTTAAATGTAAAAAAAAGTTAAATTAAATTATTAAATTAAATAGGTTCACTTTGTTCAAAATAGGAATGCAATCTGGAATGTAAAATGTGAGTTTCGAATAATAATAATAATAATGCTGCAGAAACATAAATTATATTGGTGGGTACTTTAAACATTTAAAATGCTCTATGAATTGGCACATTATGTAGGTATTATCTGTGGTATTAAAATAAATCATCAAAAAGATTTTATCTTGATAAGAAACGACTGGTGCTTATATTGTCAGGGGCTTAGAGACGAATCTTTATGAAAAGGGAATACATAAAAAGAGGACGCCGGAATGGCTCCCCTGATGTTGATACGAGAATTGTGTAGGTATGAAATAATTTCAAGTTGAATTATTATTAATGCTGTATTATAATAATGTGTACCTTATTATAGGTGTATTATGTTATGTATTTATAGATTTGATTTTGTTGCATCGCTTAGTGCACACTATAGATTTTTCTTTTTCGGGTTTTTAAGATTCTAACGCGAGGATCAAGGATTTGTAGGAAGTCCCTATGCTTTGTATAATAAAAGGATTCTTGATAAAAAATACCATCCGTATCATGGCCTTATCTTAATTTATAATAGAATAATTATAAATTTTAAAATATTTTTGTTCAATGATGCACATACAAAAATTTGAAATGAATCAATTTTTTACGCAAAATAAAACTGCTTACAAATCAGATTCACAAAAAGTTACCTTGGCAACTATTCAGCTGCTCGCTTGTGGTTAGGTAATAGATACCTATAACATTTACATACGTACATTATTATATTTTCGTATCTCTATGCGATATTTTGGCTTTTTTAGGCCTAAACTCCACCTACACTGAATTTATCTACTGTGTAGGTATCGATCGCTTACGAATGAATGGATCAATTTTTTTTTATTGTACCACATAACAGAAAACAACAAAATAAAACCGATGAAGTTTTTCAAAAATTAAATGCTAAGTTCATAATAGGGTAACAATCAAATTATTAGTACAAGAATCGCGTACCTACAAAAAATTTTAACGACGTTTTAAAATGTTTACACTTCAGAAGGCTTTTGTTAAGTTTGATTTATATCCCTAAATTGCCACTTTTGAAACGACAAAATTGAGATAAATTATTATTCAATAGGTATTTTAACAATAAGAAGTTGTCATTGATATGAATTTAAGTAAAATGACCATGCAAACAAGTGTAAATTAAAAAATTTCGTTTTAAAATACAAGCTTTTAGTTGTACATCATCACACCCTGGATATCATATAGGACCAGAGTACCTGTCAAGATCAATCAAACGAGCCCAAACTCGATGGGATTACGTCGTTTTATTACAGAGTTTCCACATCTCTATCATGCGACCCTGGATATCATCTCGTAATTATCAAAACGAATCAAACGAGCCTAAACTTGATGGGGTTACGTCGTTTTATTACAAAGTTGCCAAAACCAACTTCAGGCTTCATCATCAGACCCTGGATATCATCTAGGATCAGAGTATTTGTCAAGACAAATCAATCAAGTCCAAGCTCGATGGGGTTACGTCGTTTAATTACAAAGTTGCCAAAACCAACTTCAGGCTTCATCATCAGACCCAGACACTATACAAAATATATAATTTAGTGTTGATATTTTAAAAACCGATCGACCGATTTCGATGAAATTTATATGGGACCACCTGGGAAGTATATCCTTCCAAAAAAAAAAGAATTTTCCAAATCGGTTCAGGCGTTTTCGAGTAATCGGTGGACATACATTAAAAAAAAAAAGATTCCTCCTTTTTTTTTGAAGTCGGTTGAAAATGGTTATTAGTCTTATTATGGGACATCACAATCATATTAAAAATAGTGCCACGTCTGTTGGGGGTTGGGGACAGTGCCCATACAATTTTTGCATAGTCCTTTGATAGTATAAAACTAAATAGTATTGCGTGTGGATAGTTTTCGAGAACCGACAATATGCTTTTATACTGAACTACTACGGACTCCTAAACGATACTTCCATTAAAAATAGATTACGTTGTTCCAACATTATTTGTTAGTAGAACTGCCAGCTGACACGTAGATTGCAAATTTAATTTTTTTTTAGAAGAAAGATACGATTGAAGTATACCTACCTAAAATGTTTATGTAGTTCATTGCCGTCGTGACAAATTATATTTTGTTAAAGTAAATAGGTATTTTATTGCAAAATATACATCGGTGTTACAACAAAGAAATAAGCAATGTAAACCACCAGCAAATTGCCTGGCCTTCAAACTAAGATCCCCTATGCTATGCTATGGGAAGTGGCAGTAGAGAAAAATCCTTGTAAATATTTGAAATTATAAATTACAAGGACAGTAACAAAATAGCCGTTATTTCATCAAACGATGCAATTGGCATTCGAAAAGAATTGAAATATTTTTAGTAGTTTCTCCGTAAAAATGCTTATAAAAAATTTCCATCTCGTTCTCTACACATTAATATTTCTTGACAGAAGAGTAAAAGCAATAACAGTGTTTCCTCTTTGGAATAAATTTTGCAACTGGCTCCTTTATAAGACAGAGGATAGACTGACTACTTTTAGCGGCAGCGATTGGCGTTTTTGTGACGGTATCGCGTTTTCGCCACTCAAAACCGTTCGATAAGATGCTAAAAGTATCGAAGGTCAGCGTTTAAAAATCGTAGGACGCTGATGCTAAAAACGCAACTCGATCGCTGCGACTGGCGTTTGTTGTATGCCGACGTTAGCGTTCGGTCGCGAATTCGAGCTTCCGAACAGCGAATAAAAACTATGTATAAAAACGCCGATCGCTCTTCCTCAAGAGAGAGCCCAGGGGCCGATCGTGTCTCTCTATCGCTTGTTCCGCGCTCTCGCTTGCACTCTCAGGCTCAGGGGGAACGTGACACTTTTTCGTGCGTGCAGCCGTTCATCGATTTATAAGACGTTATCACGTCAAAAAAAGTTATATATATTTCTGAAATTTCTTGCCGGGACTCAAAACCTTATTTATAAGACTAGCGCTCACTGCTTTGCATGCAATTACATGCAGTTATTAAACTCGCCTTACAATATTGAATCATAATAATTATTATCAAAATACACCACAATAAAATTGAAGGTTATTATTTATTCATTTTCATAATTATAATTGTATTAAACTTTAAAAAGGAATTTAATTTGATGCGATGAATTAAAATTCATTTTGGTTGTAAATATATTTTTGTTATAATAACATTGAGTTTTCTCACCCGTGTTCCGTATCAGAAAAATCACTTTTAACGTTAGCGGTATGTTGGAATTTCTAAAATAATTTTATACCGATGAATTTTTAGTATTATAACTTGCATATTATGTAACAGCAGGTAAAAGTAATCATTGAACATCGTACCTGCGGTAGGTGTTGGTGTTAAACAAGTTAAAGACAGACAAGTTGTTATGCGCGGCGCTACAACATTTTCAACGTAGATACTAGATAGGTATACTTTAGGTATACAACCTCCAGTACTAAACATCCATTAAAATACCCCGTTGTTTTACTTACAATGACTTGACAGTTTGACGTTTAATTAATTAAATTATAATAACTTGTCTGCCCAATCTTGTTCAAAAGAATCCCAAAGTTTTTAATTAGCAAAGGACATAATATGCGGCTATTTTTTACCGACTTCAAAAAAGGTTCTCAATTCGTTGGAATCTTTTTTTTATGTATGTTCACCGATTACTCGAAGACACGACGTAAATTATTTTTTGTTTCAATGGGTAGGTATGTATATACTTTTCAGGTGGCCATTTAAATTTTATCTAAATCGGTTTAGCGGTTTTTAAAAAATCAACAATAAATTATACACTTTGCAGTGGCGCAGGAATTATTTGTATTCGATAAAACTTACCTATTCAAACAATCAATCGGAAACCGGGCATTGTTCTAATACATCTTGCAAGACGACCTAAACATACATTGCAAGATAAATAAGATGATAAATAGAACTTTAGCTTATGTACTAGGCATGGTTAAAAGTCTAATTGAGGAGTTCGGTCCTCCATCTCCGAAGATATTCATCAAATCTTCACCAAATGGCCATGCAAAAAATCGTTCCCACCCACCAACAGATTTCAGACGTATATCAGTTAATGCATCACGGTAGCCTGATGATTTTTTATTAGAGTGAACCTATTAATACGGGTACTGTACGAACAATTTATAATTAATTATTAATACGAATAGAATCGTGCTACCTGAATTTGGGGGAGGGGCGGGGGGGAAGGGGGGGAGGGCCCCCCCTACTCCACTGGTACCCTTTTTTGCGAAGAAATGTATAATTTTTGAAAAAAAAAAATAATATTTACAACTCACACAATTTGAGGTTATGTTTATCTTATAACATGATAAACAGACTGGTTAAACTTTAGTTTAGGTGACGCAACGGAGGGGGGAGGGGGGCGACCCCCCCTGCAAAGGAAATCCGTCGAATCCTGATTTTTAATATTGTAATTTTTTATGTTAGTCTTGCCAAAATTCGCTTAGTGAAGGAGTGAAGGTAAAAAAATAGTGGGAGAGGGGAAAAGGAGTAGAGGAAGCTTAGAAACCCCTGCAAATTAATTTTTCATTTCAAACCAATAGAACCTAAGTGGCACCGGAATCTTTTATGTTCTAACCCAACCTAACCTAACTTTAGTTTATATTTCCACAGTCTGGTGGTTCTCCCAACGTGTTACAATGTAACTAATTAAAAAAAATAGTACAATAACATTTTATCCAATTTATACAATAAAAAATTAGGGAAAAATTCCACATGTAGAAATTATTTAAAATAAAATTGAAAATAGAAAATTCAGTCTGTCGAGCTGGGATTCGAACCATCGACTTGTAACTATTAAGCGACTGCCGAAGCCACTAGGCTACGGAGACCCAATGTTGTACCGCGAAAATACTGAATACAATGCAAAATTCACATTCAAAAGGAACTTACGTTCCAAAAAATTGAATAACTGTACGAATAATTAATATAATTTATTCGTCCAGTACCCGTACAAATAGTCACTTCGTTTTTATTACGACGACATCCGCCTTAGGGTTGGGGTTTTCATGCAAATCGAGTTAGATTATTATTTATTTATTCATTTTTCACTGAAGTGTTTTGGATACCAGTTTAGTAAATTACAACTATAAAAAGAACATACAGGAGCATAAAATTAACTAGAAAAAAGCTATTGTAAGATGCAGATGCGTTACTGAGACGCAGAGAAAAAACAGCGCCGCGCGCTGCCCGCCCTCCCTCTGACCACCTCCGGGAGGACCCTTGCGTCGCCTGTCGCCTGCGTCGCGCCATATTATATATTCTGTGGTCACGCGCGCGTACTTCACTTGTATTTTTTTTTAAAACCCCAATCATTTTTGGATTGAAAATGGTTATAAGTCTTATTATGGGACGTTACAATAATAATAAAAATAGTGCCACGTCTGTTGGGAGGTGGGGACAGTGAACATACAATTTTTTGCATAGTCCTTTAAATAGGACCTACCTGAAGATACGCCCTTTCAAATAAAAAAAAAATATTGAAATCATTTTAGATTTGATAGAGATATGGATTAACATCGTCAAAAACAAAATTAAAATAAAAAAATACGCGTCGAATTGAGAAACTTTTTTTTTAAGTTGGTTAAAAACATGCGTAATAGCGTAAATGGCAACATAAAACAACACT
The DNA here is from genome assembly GCA_029955525.1 of Oeneis ivallda. Classification (NCBI taxonomy): domain Eukaryota; kingdom Metazoa; phylum Arthropoda; class Insecta; order Lepidoptera; family Nymphalidae; genus Oeneis; species Oeneis ivallda. The sequence continues at coordinate 11,784,220 of JARPMR010000020.1, read as the reverse complement.
TTTATTTATAACAACACTTTTACATAACAACATATTTTATTAAAAAAACACTTCTGCGGTAGGATCTGTGTTTATATTAAGGCACATTTTACTTTTTTATTAGTAGATATTTAAAAATTATTTAAATATTACAAATGCAATAATAGAGCGAAGTTAAAGAAGGTGAAGAAAACAAAAAAAATGAGTCGTTAACCAGCACCTGCAGCTGCTGGTTAACGACTCATTTTTTTTCTTTTAAACTGTTTTATTGTACCAATTCTTATAATTAATTGCCTAGAGTTTGTACTGTTTGCGCTGCTAAATAAAAAGAGAGAATTCCTTTGAAAGTCATTTATCTCTAGTAAAATAAAAACTAAAGAGACATATGTATTCAAATTCTGCTATACTATTTTTTACTTATTTGAAATCTTACTATCAGGATGATGGCATTTTTATTTTTTTAGGATGATGATCCAAGCATAATGCACTAAAGATGCAAGAAACTAATTAAGAAGTTTTTTTAGTCTTATACATGTAGGATCACTCCTGTTCTGGACGTGAGAGAAACACCAACTTCACGATCTCGTACTTTATTTAATTGCAATATTGCCGCGCCTAGCGTCCACTCAACTCACAGAAAGACTGCCCGTTTCGACAACGTGTATTTATTTATAATAATATTATGTTGACACGTCACGTGGTTTGTCAGGTGGGTATATTGACACTGTATATTGACTATCATGACAGTAGTATAATGACAAACTCATATTAGCAACTATTTATTGAATGTTGACGGAAATTGATGACTAAAATGCAGTATTTGTTTTTATAAAATACAATTAAAATCACATTCTACCCCCACAAATAGCAACGTAACCTTACATATATAATATTATATTATCGAAGTAATGTAAACATGTAACAGCTTGATATTATAGTGCCAATATGGGACTACTTCTATTTGGGGAACATTTTTTTGTGTCAATATTGTGGTAAAGATATAAACCAATTTATATACATAAGGGCGTCTTAATATACTACCTACTTACTTTATAGATATCAATTTTCTAATAAAATAGTTCGCTAAAATAGGCCAGAGACAGACTTCATGAGACTTTCAAAAATCAAACGAAGTATGTGTAAAAATGCTATGCTATGCTATGATTTCATGAGAAAATAAATCGAACGAGACAAACAAATTTTGTTTTGTTTGTCTAAAGGGATTGTTTTATCTTGGGCCAGATACTTGTACGCTATACCAAAAAATAGTCATTGTCAAAAATAACGCCATGTTGTTGTGCTTTTAATTTGCAAAATAATTTCGCATTGTACCTCATAAAAATGACATTTTAATGAGAAATAAAGAAAAAATAATCTCCACTTCATGACCCCAAATATTTTGAAAGACTTTACAAAGACCTGGCCCAGGCTCCATATATATTTGGAACAACCCCTTTATTTATTGTTATTGTATTAAATTATTACGTTATTTTGGTATTCATAATTTTTCCAGGATAATAAAACAAAACCGGAAATTACAAAAATCAAAATGCGGCTGATGATTGCGGTGTTCAGACGAAAAAAAATATCATGATTAAATCCATAATAAGTAATTATAATCATCTCGAGGTTGCTTTAATTAAAAAGTTTGGCTTTGACATCATTATAAATATTTTTAACATTAAACAGGCTTCTCCTGTTTGAATTATTTAGCTATTGCCACAAAACTATTTTTATGAAGTACTAAGACAACATTTTTTTTTTTTTTTTTTTAATATACAGGGTGTCCCCTTTCATAGAAAGGATCCTTTTTTTGCTATTCCTATTATAATCATTTTTAAAATTCTGGTTTTCATCCGTACTACTTAATCTAAGAAGGTGTGGTCATGCTTCAAGATATGCGATATAAGAGGCACTATGCATCTCTATCGGTCGCTCTGTTCCTGGCAATAGCTACTCTCGCTATTTTGCTTGCGTACTCCAGGAACGCATCTGTGCCAGAGGCCTCGCCCAGTATGGTGGGCACGGAGTCTCTGCACAGTTTCATCCGCAATTCTTGCTGTAGGTCCTCCCGGGCCGCTTCGTGTTGAGGACAGTCCATCAGAAGATGTATAATCGATTCTGATACACTGTCATCGCACACGCAACCCGGGTGGTCCTTGCGTTTGAACCTATGCAGGTACTCCGCAAACCCTCCATGACCAGTCAACACCTGGGAAAGCACCATATTGTGGTCGATCTTTTTGACCACGCGATGTGCAAAAAGCACATCCGGCAGAAAGACCTTTGTGGTGCCCGCGGTTTCTTCGGACGTATACCTCCGGTTCCACTCTTCAAGCGACTCCTCACGGAGCAGTCGCTTGACGAACGAAACCGGGCACCGGTCATAGTCTGGTTTCCTCCTTAAGCCTAGAGCCGCCTCTTTCGCGAGCTCATCGGCTCTTTCATTTCCCTCCAACCCCGCATGCGCTTTCACCCAGAACAAGGAAACTTCCTTGTTCTGAGTGCGACATATTTTTAAATTGTCGACAATGCGTGCGACTAATGGGTGGAGGGATTTGCGCCCGACCACCGACTCAAGAGATGATCTTGAGTCGGTGTATATGCCGATGGAAGCTTCCAAGCGCTTCGTCGCGAGAGAGGCAGCTCTATCCAGGGCAAGGAGCTCAGCCTGGTAGACCGAGCAGTGCGCACTTAACTTTAGCTTGACGGCTTTGATTTCAGCCTCGTGATTCCATATGGAAAGCGAGGCCCTCACCTTGCCGTCAATTTTACTGCCATCAGTAAAGATGCGCACTGCTTGAGTGTTGTTGTTCTCAAGGTCTTCTCGGTCCACCAGGCTGGTAAACCGCAGGCACGTCTGTTCCGCCGGGTGTGGTCACCCACAATATGGTACCTTCCCCTCCATCTCCCTATCAAGGAGCACTCGCTGAGACACTCCCCTTTTGGCCTCGTACAATGCCGAGGCCTCTCGGATCCTAAGATCCAAGGGGAGTATCCCAGCCAGTATCAATGCCGAGTTTAGGGAGACGGTTCGGTAGGACTTGGTCATCTTCAGCGCGAAGCCCCTTTGGAGTGCACCCAAACGCTTCCGCACTCCGAGCTTTGAAGCGGCAGGTGCCCAGGCACAGGCAGCGTACAGGACTATTGGCTCCACCACCGTAGTATAAATCGTTTTTATGACTTGGGGATGGAGGCCCCAGCTCACCTTGGCGGCTGTCGACAGCTGCTTGTAGAGTCCTTGAACTCTCATGCAAGTGTTACTTACATGAGAGTTGAAGGTCAGCTTGCTGTCGATCGTGAGCCCAAGGATCTTGATTTCGCTGGACAGACCAATGCTGGTCCCACCCATGGTCAGTTGCGGGGAGTCGTACTTCAGCTTATTGGTTAGCACCATCGCCTTTGTTTTGTGAGGTGCAAACCTCAGCTTGTTTCTTACTCCCCACTCCTGAACATAAGCGAGAGCGGCATTGGCCCTTCGCGAGACCTCCAGCCCCGTGTCGCCGTCGAAGACGAGGACAACATCGTCGGCAAAAGCCTGACAATATTCTCCCCGCCTTCCCAGGCCCTGCAGTAGTGGATCCAATAAGAGGTTCCACAGGACGGGACCCCCGATGGAGCCCTGAACACAGCCTTTGGTGGTATTGCGCGTGTGCTCGGCTTCCGCGTACCTCACTCTGACCTTCCGATCTCGAAGATAGCTGTCGATCACCCTGCGGATGTTAACAGGACAGTTTTCCTCAGCCAGTCTGACTCTAATAGCTGGCCACCAGGCGCTATCAAAGGCCCCCTCTATGTCCAAAGAGACCACAGTTATAAGTCGCTTCTCTTTGAGCTTCCTGTAAATGCGGTCCATTAGGACATAGAGGGCATCTTCCGTGCTTCTCTGGGGCATGAAGCCATACTGGCAAGTACTAATCCCGGGCAGGATGTGCTATTTAATTCGATTGACAACCATCTTTTCGAGAATCTTGCCTAGAACGGGTAACAGTCCGATTGGACGATAGGCCTTGGGGTTGGTGTAGTCCTCCTTGGCTGGTTTTCGGAGGACTATCACGGTGGCCTCCTTCCATAAAATCGGAAAGTGACCCAGTTCCAGACATTTGTTGGCCAGAGTGAGGAACGCGTCGGGATTTCGCGATATGGCATGCTGGCATATGTCGGCGGTGAGACCATCCGACCCGGGGGCTTTCTTGGGGCCGAAGCTCGAGGCAGCGTCGCTCAATTCGACAGCGGTAAACGGTGGATCCAAATTTTCATTTGGTGTCCACTCGTTCACTTGTTCAGCGGCGCGCCTCGTACGCTGATGGTCCGCGTTGTCCTCAGCACCAAGATCCCCCGGGTAGAACATCCCCGCCAACAATGCTGCCGATTCGCTAGGGCCATAGGTTTTACCGTTTTGTACGAGTGGGAGATCCTCTCTCCTCACTGCGGTTCTACCTATGACCCTGTATATCCCATCCCATAGTCCCTCCCTGTCCTGACGCTCACAGAAAACCTTCCAGCTGGCTATCTGTGCTCTTTTAGCATGCGATTCATAGTTTTCCTTGGCTTGCAGATACTCACGCACGACTCTGTTTCGACGGACCGGGGCAACATTTAACTGAATCATGGAAGAGACATGTCCGGTAAATCTATTTTCCAAACGTAACTAAGTGCAGTATTTAATAAAATACTAGTATTAATAATAATTAATATCCTGTATTTTTATCGGATTTATAAACTACTAGCTGATGCCCACGACTCCGACGTCCATGTGTATATAGTTTATAAAGTCCCTCGGGAACTCTTTGATTTTTCTGGATAAAAAGTAGCCTATGTCACTCTCCAGGTCCTCAAATATACTCATGTAAAAACTGACGTCGATCGGTAGCTCTGTTGCGGCGTGATTGAAGGACAAAACAAAAAACACACTTTCGCATTTATAATATTAGTATGAAGAAGTATGATGCAAAAAATCACATCAATCCGTAGCTCTGTTGCGGCGTGTTTGAAGGACAAACCAACAAACACAACACACAACAAACGCATTTATAATAATACTAGCTTTTGCCCGCGGCTTCCCTCACGCTAAGACCGATTTTTCAAACCCCTATTTTGCCCCCTTAGGGGCAAAAAAAGTGACAAAGGCTTTGGCCTGGATTTTTTTAAATCTCGGAAAAAAAAGGATACGCTCGAGATTTTATAAACTGGACACGCGAACGAAATCGTAAGCAAAAGCTAGTCCTAGTTATAAAAATAAGACAACCTCAAAAGAGTTTATGATACGAAAAGTTTATTTGTTTTGACTACGAATATATTCTTGTAAGATAGATAGCTAGGTGCGAATATGTGTACCAACCTGGGAGGCGACACAGTTTTTCTAAGTGAAAATCCATAGCTGTTTGTTTTGTAAACATATAAATTTTGTCGTGTCTGGTTTTGCCGATAAGTTGTTCAACAACATTATTTATAGGTTACCACTCTAAAGTAAACAAGCCATATTGACACTATCCTTACTCTATGCTAACACGATTCATTTTCTACAGAAGTGTCCAACCCCGTTTATAAGAGTGTAGGATTTTTTTTTATAATATTATTTACTCCTTGCGTACCTACACGACTCTCATGCCCGATCGGAAATGTGACATGCTAAAATTTCTAATTTTAGAAAATAACATAAAATGTAATGAATAGAAAGAACATATAATTGCAAAAATAGCGTTTTTATTCGTGACAAGGTAGCCCTTGACTGCTATCTCGTCTGATGGTAAGTGACTAAGCGGTCAAGTTGGTAGCGGGCTAACTTGGAAGTAGTTATGGCAGTTTTAATTAAACCCATAAGTACCCCCAATGAGTTCGCGCTCCAGAGAGACAGTCAATGCGATTATGCGTTGTTGTTATTATATTGATAAAAACAATCAAAGTTAACAACTACATCGCGGAATTATATTTTGGCGAGACATAGTATTATAATGTTACGCGCCCATTTTCGTTCCGACTATGGCGCGTATATCCTTTTGTTTAAAGATTTAATAATATTAGCACTGTTGATTTTGTGTTGACTTTAATTCATAAAAAAACTGCATAGTTGTGTTTTTAGAGATAATTTATTATTTTTTATTTTAATTATATTGAATACTAATAATTTAAAGCTAAGTTTATATTTTCTTGCAAAATTCTAAATAAAATGCTGACGAACTTGATAATATTTTCAAAGCAAAGATATTAAATATGTATTCATAGAATAAAAGGATACTTTGCCAGTGTTAGACTATGGCTATGGCTAAATGTAATAATATTAATATGGCTTTCTAATTCGAGACGAGATCTGTGCGGTGGGCCGGCGACTAAATGGATTTTGAGTAACAACGTGCCTAAAAGGTTTTACGTAGCTAATTTCTAGTAGGATTATGGTTCAAAATTATTAGTGCGATTGCAAATAATTATATTAGGTATATCTCCTTTAGTAGGTACCTGATGTAATCCATGAAATTAAAAAATATATTTTTGAGACCCTTACCAATCATTAATGATCCACTGTCTCTTCATTTGTAGCCAAAAAATAAATTTACTCTCATTTAGAAATGCGAAATTAATTAATTTATTTTCAGATTGCTAGCGAGGATATTATCCAGTACGCATGACAAAACATGGAGAGTGTAGGCAACAGTACCACATTATATAATGATGACATACTTTACACAAGCGAGTTGAACCTGCAAAGGGAGTTCAGCGATATATCGGAAGAGATGGATAGATGGCCGATAGAGAAATGTTTAGAAGTACATCTAATAAATGGTACTTTAGACAGTGAGCTGACAAATAGCGTATACGTTTACAACGGTACGAGGATCACGTGTTTGGAGCACGCCCCGGTTTTAACCAAAAGCACTGTAATCAGAGCGAGCGTGCTCTCCTTAATGGCCATTTTATCTTTCTTAGGAAACTTTGCGACTATAATAAGTGTTCAGAGGGGCAAAAGAGGTCGAAGAAGAGCCAGGCCGTCCTGGACGGCTATATATAGTCTGATATTCCAACTAAGCATAGCAGATTTACTAGTGACTGTCTTCTGTATAGCGGGAGAAGCGGCATGGTCGTTCACAGTGCAATGGTATGCGGGAAATATAGGGTGCAAGTTGTTCAAATTTCTGCAAATGTTTGCTCTGTACTTGAGTACATTTATACTGGTTTTGATCGGGGTTGATCGATGGTTGGCCGTGAAATATCCAATGAAGAGCATGGCAACTGCTTCAAGAAGCGTTAGATTGGTGACAATTGCTTGGGTTCTAAGCTTCATTCTCAGCATACCTCAGGTGAGCGTTTATTTTTCACTGTGCAATTTTCTTTTAGCCTGCCAATTCATATTTGGCCTGTGACCAATTGGCAATGCATTTGATTATGACCTAAACCCTTCTTATTTGTGAAGTTTGACCGTTTAGTTGGTCTAGTGGTCAGCATGTTCAACTACGGATGAATAAATAAGTCCCAGGTACGATTCCCGGGTAGAGCCGAAAATTGTGTAGGATGTTTGTCAATAAATTCTCAGTACTAGCCCGGAGTTAGGAAGTTGACCGGTGTGCCACGCCCGTGCCTCGGAGAGCACTGGCGGTCCTTTGATCTGTCCAGTCGCGTCGGATTTCCGTGACTATGAGAGTGAGGAAACAGAGAGTGTACCGCTGTGCACCCACCTGTGCACTATAATATCTTACACGCAGATGGCTAATCTCCCTGAAGATTGGCCGCCGTGGCCGGTTGTTATGACATTAATATTTATTAATTAATTTATTTAAGAAGTAGCCAATGCTCAGTAGTGAACAGGCTATGGGTTGTGAATTTATGATGAATGAGCGCATTTTTATTAATAGGACGAGTCCCACTCTAATACTTCACCTCTTATCTGCACTTTTGGACTACATTCACAAAATTATCTTCGCATACTTTATCGAAATTTTTAAAAGCCATAGATAAAAAATACGATGAAAATATTTTGTGTTTACTACTATATTTCTTCATGAATAAATCATGAGCAAATACTACGGAATGTGCTCCACAATAAAATCTTTACACACTGGTGTTCTTAAAATATCTTATACTTAAACTTTTTACAATAGAGCAAAATGCTTTCTGTCTGTAATGCTGAGGATAAATATTCATAGAATAGTTCTGTTATGACTATGTTTATGAATAATTTCAAAACAATATAAAAAATAAAAAAGTGTTTCATAAATATTATCAACTAGCTCTTGCTCGTGGCTTCGCTCACGTTAAGTTCAATGTTTACCCCTTTAGGGGTTGAAAGTAAAAAAAAATCTTTAATAGCGGATGCCTACGTCTTAATAGCTATCTGTGCGCCAAATTTCAGCCCGATCCGTCCAGTGGTTTGAGCTGTGCGTTGATAGATCAGTCAGTCAGTCAGGCATTCAGTCATTTAGTCCCTTTTTCCTTTTATATATTTAGAATACTAATTAAGTATCAATATATATATAAAAATCTCGTGTCACGATGTATGCTCAGGATAAACTCGTAAACTACTGAACCGATTTCGATCAAACTTCGTAACTATTTGTAATTTGGTCCAACTTAAAAGGTTTTATCTTAATTATTGACATCAATATATGATATTGCACATTAAATTATGTTAATTACACGACAGTCATATAAATAGTTCGAGATTTAGGTTGCTAGGCAACCAAAATCTCGGACGATGTTGGATTGTGGTTGTCTAGATTGTGTTATAATTTTGCATTAGTGATATTATAAATGCGAAAGTGTGTTTGTTTGTTGGTTTGTCCTTCACGTCGCAACAGAGCAACGGATTGATGCGATTTTTTGCATGGGTGTAGTAGTGGGTCCTCAGACCAGATCAAAGAGTTCCCGCGGGATTTTTAAAAACTAAATCCATGCGGATGAATTCACGGGCATCAGACAGTATATTCATAAATAATTCCTATTTTGACAGAGCTCCTGCTTGGATACCTACTTATTCTATCTACATCACCAGAGAAAGAGTTTATAATAAAATAATCGTTATAACAATTATTTCAATTATTCAATCATATTTTAATGAATAACTTTTAAGACTTGAATAACATTTAATTAAAAAACAGATTTTTACAATCATTGAAAATATTAGTATGTGCGAGACAGAAGTACGCGAAATTTAATAGTTCTCTTAATTGCAATTAACGTTACATGTGTTATTAGTAATGAGGCCCACCGTTACCTGAGACTGTTTCTAGCGTAGCGCACATTGCTAGTTTTACAGGGCGTTTCCAACAGTATTAAATATTTGCATACTAGCTGATGCCCGCGACTTCGTCCACATGGATTTAGTTTTTAAAGTCCCTCGGGAACTATTTGATTTTCCGGGATAAAAATGTCACCTATGTAGCCTATGTCACTCTCCAGGTCCTCAACTATACCCATGCAAAAAATCACGTCGATCCGTAGCCCTGTTGCGGCGTGATTGAAGGACAAACCAACAAACAAACACACTTTCGCATTTATAATATTAGTAAGGATTTTAGTTTTGTAATATGTACATTGTAATTTGAAGTACAATAACACTAGTCTGACGAACGCTTCATCTGTTTATTTATTGTGTAGTTTCATTTCAGACCGTCGTATTTAGAGTAGCGAAGGGGCCGTTTGTTGAGGATTTCTACCAATGTGTGACTCATGGTTTTTATACCGAAAGATGGCAAGAACAAGCATACACGACACTGTCCCTGGTGTTCATGTTCCTTCTACCTCTCGTCATTCTAGTCTCTACATATGTGTCTACCGTGAGGACTATAGCTAGTGAGTATAAATCTGATTTTATAATACACAACATACTGATACAAACATTTCTTTATTCTGACTAAGGAGTGACGAAACCAATCCACAATAATTAACTTCGATTTATGTGTATAATGTCTAATAAAATATGTCCAATATTTTAATGTAACACTTCCTTTAAATCATAATTAAATAAACATTACTGTAATAAAGAAATAAAATCTTTCACCAAATATGGGATGCTTATGAAATGAACTGCGAATACACTTGTATATGTAAATATTAAAAAAAAATTAAGTGGCACTCGGGGACTGCCGCGATAAAGCTATTGCATAGCATTTTTTATCAACTTATGCAATTATAATATTAATGCAATATTTTTTTTTGCATAATAAAAATTATGCAAAAAATAATTAAAACACAAACAAACAAGAAAAGCGCACTGTCACTACTTCGCGAGTGAGATTCGAACCTACGACATCATACACCATACGGTAAAGAAAGCGGTCGCTCGCACACTGCGCCAAACACAGCTACTTATGAACCTCTAAAATGTTGAACGCTTACTGAACGACGGTTTTAGGTTTATTTTCGTTACGGAATTTCTTGATTCGGTCGCCGCGCTCAAACTGTTTGTCCTAGTTCAAAGCCCGCGATAAAAGCTACGCAATAGCTTAAAAATACTTCCAAATTATAATTGGAGGAATCTACTTCTTCACAACTCTGTGCATACAATACATAATGGGAAACCTTTCACGGGTGAAGATTCCCTATTATACCGTGTGGAAATAAATGATTCTACATTTATCTTTAAATGTATTTTTGTGAAAGTTTTTTCTGTTACATACAAAAGGAAAGGTTAAAGGTTCTTATATTGCTAATAACAGCAGGTATATTCTTAAATTAATTTAAGCTTAGACATTTTACGCAGTAGGTTTTAGACAAGGTTTCTTTTATATTTTATTTTTCTCGTTACTTCCAGCTAAATAATATAATATTAATAGATAAATACTTCTCAGAGCACATTTTTATATAAAAAAAATTAATTGGGATTATGAACGTACGTACTCCTACGTAAGCACCTCTATTTTAAAGTAGATGATGCCCACGACTTCGTCCGCTAATTCCCACGGGAACTCGTTAATTTTCCGGGATAAAATGCAGCCTGTGTGCTAATCCTGGGTATAAGCTATCTCCATCCATTCCAAACTTCAGCCAAATCGGTTCATTCGTTGTCACGTTAAAGAGTAACAAACATACATCCATCCATCCACACATCCATCCATACATACATTCATCCTCGCAAACTCTCGCATTTATAATATTAGTAAGATAACTGGACCATAAACAATATCATATGTTTTTTACCCAACTACGGCAAAGCTAAAAGGGTTATGATTTTAGCAGTCTATGTATGTTGGTATGTATGTCACCATCTATGAATATAGCGAAGTGAATAAACTACTAAGCCGATTTTGATGAATGAATTGATTCTTTATGATGGTCCGGGTGGCATAAGCTACATTTTATAGGAACAAAATCAAAATACATCCAATTTTCTATAGTCGGATTATAGTTTTTAAACTTTTATCCTTGTTTAAAGAATACTCAGCTGAACTTTACTAATATTCTCCTTTTCCCTCTAAAGAAGCAGAAAATTTGTGTTAGGAGTGGGTACAACAACAGTGCAACGGGTCAGAGATTAAAGCGTCGACGTTTCAGTTTTCAAGCGGCTTGAACTGTTGGGTGATTGAGGCTCTTTTTAACCCCCGACGCAAAAAGAGGGGTGTTATAAGTTTGACGTCGATGTCTGTCTGTCTGTCTGTAAGTGTGTGCGTCTGTCTGTGGCATCGTAGCTCTCAAACGGATGGAACGATTTCGATGCGGGTTTTTTTGCGAATTGCGGTGCTTCTTAGCTATGTTTGTTAGCTATGTTTGTGTAAGAGTATCAGCTCTTTTCCAAAATGATGTAAGGCATTTTTGGCGTATGATTACTCGATTTAGTGCTTCACGTGTGCCATTATAATCGTTAAATGACAATTAATTGATAACTTCGACCTGATGCTGCAGCCAGAATCATACATAATCCGGCCATAGATTCACATGTCGGGGGTTTTTTAAATTTTTATTTACGCTTGTATTGTGTAATATTATATTACAACATCTACTTAATGAGAGATCACCCTCAATAGGTAGGAATATAAAACTACAAAATCTAAGTAGGTAGATAAACCTTAATTACTATTTTAACACTCTCACCGCCACGTGGGCTGCCGGCGGCCCACAAAAATTCGAGCCTAGTAGGCCACTATCGGTTTTTTGAATTTTAACTGGCAGGCCATGTGGGCGGCTGGCATACCACAACTATCACGCCAAATTTGCTGTAATTTTTCTTGTCGTTGCTTGTCAAAAATTTTAAGGGCACGCCATCAGTATAATTAGGTCAGTTGGCCGCGCACCGCCCACGTTGCCTGCTGGGAAAGAATTTTTTCATAAATTTTTCAAAAATCATCACAATTTGATCATAGAGCAAGACTTATTAGCCAAAAATGTAAACATTGTTATGAAAACAATAAAAATGGTGGACTGTCAGCTAATACAAGCCAGGGATCGAAAAAAAAATAAACACTGTATGCCTGAAATGCCCAACTCAATCTAGTGTTTGTGGCCAATATTACGCAGAAATCCATGTTCAAATTAAACCTTATTTTTTCTAATAAATATTAACATTAAGATTTTTGATTTTAATTGGTTTTTAAAGAAATAAAAATAAATATTATGCTTTTTGGTACTAGTTTTACTTACTCAGTTTTCACCCCTATAGTTCTTTAAATATAGTCCAATTTTCTTCAAAATTTTTTTTATGAGTAGCGTTTTGACTAAACTAATCGAAGCAATAATTTTCGAATTTTTATCTAGCAAGCCAAGCTCTATAAAATTATATGAATTTGTGGGATCACAGCGGACCTCATGGCCTGCCGGTAAAGTTAACGAAGTGTCCCGCCGCCGGCAGCTCAAATGGCGTGCTGCAAAATTTACTCAAAATCGAGCGTGGCGTGAGCTGAAAGAAATCGCATGGCCCGCGCGCCGCCCACATGGCCTGCTGCACTGTAAAAACCTTATATACGTATGGCGGTGAGAGTGTTAAAAGCAGCTTACATTGAACCAAAGCCTGTATTTCTGATTGGGCGACTTTTTATTCTGTCGTTGCTTACTGCTCACAAAAGTTTTCTTTTGTAATAAATGTAAAAAAATATATGTCACCGAATATTATATTGATTGATATTGATGTTAGGTGAAGTGACAAAGCTTGTAGCTTAAATGGGAACTTAAGATTAAATAATACTAGCTAGAACTTTGGTTTCATTTTTTTACTTGTACCTTCATACATTTCAATTATTAAAAAAGATAATTAATCTAAGCTTTTTCATTACGGCCGTGAACTGAAAATGCTGTAAATGTGAAAGCGTGTTTGTTGAATTGTGTATATTTAATTTTAAAAAAATATTTCAATACAAAAGGGTGAGAAATCTGGGGTTCGAAATTTTAATCACTTGGGGTAACAAGATCACATGGAGTATAAATAGGACATCATTTGCAAATTCTAAAAGAGGGTTTTCATTTTATTTTAAGCTGCACGCTTTTTAACTTTTGACGTGATAACGTCTTATAAATCGATGAACACCGGCTGCACGCACGAAAAAGTGTCACGTTCCGTCTGAACCTGCGCGTGCAAGCGAGAGCGCGGAACAAGCATAGAGAGGCACGATCGGCCCAAGCGTTGGCTTGTGACTAGAGAAAATTGTAATTTTCAATTAACACCTTCTTTGTATTATATACAAAATAATGATAATTCATTGATAATAATTAATTCAATTCAATACATTAAAGTATGCAATTTTTCATCAATGTTTCTTTTTTCATCAATGTTTCTTTATGAAGAACGTCCGTAAACCGACTTTATAGACAACCAATTTTTTTATTGTATACTCAACCTTTTTTTCTTAAGTTTTCTAAATGAGTTTCACTAGTTAGCTAGTTTCACCAACATCGAGTGACCTGCATAACCAAATAATAAATTGGGCATTCTGAAAGTTTTTGCTATGAAAATATGCAAAATATTAAATTTACGCTAGGAAAGACTTATTTTACGCCGGTGAAATCGGCCCTAATTCTAAATCTGAAATAAATAAAAGCTCTGAATAAGCTTCAAGTGGTGAAAATTACACTACAGTGAAAGATCCAGCTTTGTTTTTTGATAAAGAGCAATAATACTTAAAATAAACTTAGATAAGCAGTCCCAAACAAAAGGTTTTTGAGTTGGTCGAATAATTTGACCCAGTAACTATTTATTATAATATAAAATGCAAAATTCACGTCGATTAGTATTAGTAGCCCTGTTGCGGCGTGACTGAAAGACAAACAAACGCAGTCTCACATTTATAACATTAGTAAAGACAACATTTTCTAAGGATGTTAAATTCTGTTCCCAGAAAGTGAAAAGGTGTTCCAACCAGAAGTGACGCGGCAAGAAAAATATTTGACACCCGACGTTAACAGAAGGAGGCTAATAGATAGGGCGAAAATGAAGTCTTTGAGGATGTCTGTGGTCATTGTTGCGGCTTTCATGATATGGTGGACACCGTATTATGTGATGATGATAATATTCACATTCCTTAATCCCGACAAAGATGTGAGTAAAGTCAACTCGGCTTATAGCTGTACCTACAGTATTATCATCATCATCTTCTTCTTCTTCATTATCGGCTCGGTTCTCCTTTTAAAATGCAAACAGTTTAGGCAATAATAGGCAATCCACCACGCTGGTCATGTTTGTTCTGCTGACTTTTCATATATTTGAGAACATTATGGAGAACTTTTAGTTTCGTCACGATGTTTTCGTTTACCATTAAAACACGTGATAATTAATTGCTTAAAACACAAATAACTCTGAAAAGTTAGAGGTTATATCGAGACTGGGACTCAAATCTTGAAAAGGAAGCAACAGTCTTATATACTAAATAATCACTGCACTGACCAAAAAAATTAAAATTCCTATAAGTGACATAATAATATAATTTATTATTTATAATTTTAAAACCCAATACATAATCCAAAGCTCAATAATCTTATCAAATAGTAAAAAGGTCATGTTTTTATGAATGCTCATTTATCTTAGTAGTCCATTTGTATTATAGTGAATCGAAATCCATAAAGATATTGTTATCAATTAGTGCTTATAGGTTTATCTATAGAATTATTTTTATCCGATTATTATTGACTAGAAAAACATACCGTAACATAGGTAAGTATGCCTCATTTATTTATATTGTTTTTCTTTATTTTTGTTTGCAGCAAAGCGAAGATCTGCTGTCGGGGATATTTTTCTTTGGAATGTCGAACAGTCTAGTCAACCCTGTGATATATGGGGCCTTCCATTTGTGGCCAAAAAAGAAGAGATCTCGGCATAGCGACAGGTACTACTTCTTCAATATATTTTTTAACCGACTTCAAAAAAGGAGGAGGATAGGTTGAAAAATTCTTTTTTGTTTCAAATGACATACTTTCCAGATGGTCCCATTGAAATTTTATCGAAATCGGTCTAGCGGTTTTTAAAATATCAACAATAAAGTACTATTATACTTTGTAGTGGCGCGGGCCGTTTGAAGTCGGTTTTTAAAAATATTTTTTATATTAAATTATTTTATTGCAAGATCGCATTAGCAAGATAGGTTTGCGCTTGACGAAAATTATGCCAGATGGAAAACAATGGCTCTAGGTATTAGCGCGCTTGCCTAAATTATGCCTATTTAATCTTGCTTTGGACTATTCACTCTTGACTTAATTTTAATCGTAGCAGAAAACACGGACCCTAAGAGAGCATTCCACACCGTCGCGTTTTCTTTGCAGAAAGTTGAACAGTACTTTAGGAGCTACATACACAAATATTAAAATACATACATACATGTGTAGACTATTTGTATTTATATTAAAATGTTAACCTACACTTAAGAAAATATTAGAATAAATTTATAAGCACATATCAAAAATTCTGAAGCCAGCGGGATTCGAACCCACATCTCTTGGGAATACGCCCGCGCGTAAAAAGCAATGTGGCGTCTCTAGTTCCTAATGAGCTCCATTGCAATATGGGGGTCTTGGAAAGTAGATCAACAACTTTAAGAGCGCGTGTAACCCCAAAAAAAAATCAGATTTCGCGATGAGATAAAACATAGCCACAACCTCATGTGAGGCACGACAAAAGAAAGCGTTTTGCGCGGAATAGGATTGTAGTAAGCGCCAAATACTTTGTAACTCGTAAAATATTCATTTTCTTTTCAATTCACTGGGCTACTCTCTTGATTATATCAATCGGAATTTAATGTACAAATTTTGGCTCTGTAATATGCAACACATTGAAAATTAATGAATATTGGTTAAAAATTAGACCTAACTTCGCGATTTTTTATTATCGAACAAATTTCATCATTTTATGTTTTTGCCCAAACTCGTCCCTTGGCAGTATGATGTAATTCTTGCGTGGTTTTTTTTCGGATAATTGAAACTTGATCTATCTACTACTGTAAAAATCAAATCTGTTTACTGTTAACAAGCGCAACTCTTAACATGTTACTACTAGATGTCGCTAACAGTTGCTTAAACTGAAAAAGTAGATGCATATCACTAATTTCGATGCTGACGTATAGTTCGACCGTAGCTATAGTGTAAGTGGCTAACACACTCGGGCGCGATTCCCAAGAGATGTGGGTTCAAATCCCGCTGGCTTCGGAATTTTTGATATGTGTTTATAAATATATTCTGATGTGTAGACTACTTAAATCATAACCCTTCCGTTTATCATAGTCGGGTAAAAAGACCGATAGATAGACGACATTGCCACAATTTAAACGTCAAATTCCAAAGCTTGGGCCCAACGTATAGGATAGGGGCAGGGATGTAATTACTACTTCACGTGATAATTGTGTTGGCCAAATACCGGCCCGAAAGTAGATTTTGTGATTTACAGTGGGTAATTGTGCGTGAGACATTTGTAACTTGTATTTACAGTCCATTTTCCATGTGGTAACGTATATAAGTCTACATTTTTGTGTAATATAATATCATGCCGGGGTTACCCTTGTATCTTAATTAAACCTGGCTTCCTAAGTAAATACTACGTAACCCGAATACTAGACAGCATGAACTAAAAATATAAAACTACTATATGATTCGCCCCGGCTTCGCTCCAGTGGAATTAAGTAAGTAAGAGCGCTATCATAAATCCTATGGATAGTTATTATTATAATGTTCTGCCGTTAATAAATTGCAAATGAACAATTTGCAATGATGAAATGAATAGATTTATCTAATACTAGCTGATGGCCAAGACTTCGCCAGCGCGGATTAAGGAATTTTTATTCCCGCGGGTTTTCTGTAATTTTCTGCGATTAAAATATAAAGCCTATGTATTAAAACTTAAACCTAGTTATGAGCTATCTCTATTCCCAGCCAAATTGGTTCATTCGTTGTGACGTGAAGAATAACAAACATACCATACATCGTCACAAACTTTCGTATTTATAATATATTATATAGGATTTTATAAGTTTGTTTTTTAGTTTTTGAAATAAAATCGTTGTGCCAGACGGACTACAGAATAACGCCCATAGATACGAATTGATGAAACTTTAAGGCTATATTATATTACTACAGAATCCTTTTCTTTGTTTACCCAGAGAATTCTAAAAATTTAATTGCCTATTAAAAGGTCCTTCGAGGAATTCAATAAAAAAATACTTGAAACTTTTACAAAACTAAGAAGACCAATCTGATCAGTTCTTGGATACAATGTTGTTATACATATAAAGTAGATAAGTATCTATTATTATTATCCAGAATTATTATAAAAAATCGTCGTTCGTGAACAAAATATAAGGATCCTCACTCAGCACAAAGCTGCAGCAAGCTGCAACGCTAGTTTTCAGGAGGAACCTTAAAGTGGCCGTAGACGTGTTCCCGACAAATAAGCCCCCTTTTAACCAAAACAATTATTAATTACTATACTACGGCCGTTCAGAGAATGCGTTCCTGACACGTCGCGATTGAACTGACGACGTAACTTTGTAATGGCGTTGCAGTTACGATAAAAATATTATTGCTGGTTGTTTACCGTTCTAACAATTGATGAGCATTAAAACAACATTATTATATCAATAATCAATTAATGTTATAATTTTGTGCCAAACTGAGTGTCAAATAACTTGGTAAACAATATTTTTCTAAATGTGTCAGGAACGCATTCTCTGAACGGCCGAACTTTAGGTAACAATTTAACTATAAATAAGAATAATGTAACAAGAATCAAGAAAAACGTTATACTAGCCCAAATTCTCCGAAGTTGGAACTATCTAAATATAAATAAAAATAAATGTGCCTACTTACCAAGATAGTAGTTTTTAATATTACTAAATACTATCTTATAAGTATATAAAATAAAAGAAAGTCGAACTAGTCCCAGTTCAAAAAAAGTTTATTCGCATAACTACGGGCCCTCCATCGTTCGTGCGTAACGTCGACCTCCATAGGGACCTCCAAATCCCCACAATAGCTCAACACTTTAAGCAGCTTTCCAAAAATTATTTTGAGAAAGCTGCCAACCACCACAACTATAATCGGCGCGGCGAACCTTGATCCCTATGACACTGACAGCTAATGTCACCATATAACATTGTAGTGGCGTCACCATTAAATTGGGATCATATTGGGGGCGTCTAAAAATGCCATTTATAAAATTTACGTAGCTTTATACCATTAGTAATGATATTCCGTTGATATTTTTAACAATTCTTAACATTTACAAGAAGTTATCTCAATCTGAATTTATGTTTACGTCCTGCAAAACTTACGTCGTGTGACGTTTATCGAATAGGGCGGCAAGTAAAAATGTCGGTAATGGAAACGAGTGCACAATTTTTTTTCATACTCACATTTTAGTTCATATATTATGGAATGGAACAGAATATTACGATCATACCATTCATACATACACTCATGATTATATTATACCCAAGAAAATTGAAAAATAACAGCTATAGGACAAAATGAAATCAAACAAAATCTGTTTAACAATTATTTATTTACATACACAGGGTCAAGGGTGTAACAAAAGTAAGTCATAATACTTTAGGGTTTGCATGTGTTCCTTATATAGTTTACAGTGAAAGTACTCAGCGCTGAAAGCGAAAAATTTTTTTTTGTGATTTGTATGGGCAAGCGCCACATGAGCTTCCCCATGCAAATCACAAAAAAAATTGTTTGCTTTTAGCGCTGCTACTTTGCCAATGAACTCTATATAAGGGACACTACACACCCTAAAGTATTATCACTTACTTTTGTCACACTCTGTATTTTATTCTGAATCTGATAATGACATACTCGACATATAATCACATATAATGTCGTGGCTATGGGACGATTCCAAGTGGACATTTTGGCCATTAATGAGACCTGGTTACGCGTGGGGGGGGGGGGGGGGGAGGGGCGCGCGCCGGTTGTTCCAGGGTACCGCTTGCGACATACCCCGCGCCCGGAGACCGTACGCGGGGGTCGGGGGGGAGGAGTCGGATTTTACATCAGGCAAGGTATTGACGTCCGCGCGTGTGCTGTGCCAGGGCATGAGTCTGTCGAGCAGATGTGGATCAGCGTAAAAGTAAATGGATTCAAGATAGCAATTGGCACAGCGTATAGGCCGCCATGGCTTGACACCGACCTCTTTCTTGACGTCATCACCGAGAGTATACAGTCGTTGTCAAATCATGATTACACCGTTATTCTCGGAGATTTTAACATTAATTTAATAAAAAAAGACGATTCAAAGACAAGGAAACTCATAACTTTTTTAGATTACGTGCAACTAAAGCAAATAGTTGATGCTCCAACTCACTTTACTGATAATAGTGAAACTTTAATTGACATTATTTGTACTGATATTGACGTAGTTAAAATAAGTATAAGCCCTATACCTACTCTTAGCAGTCATGCTTTTCTTGAATGTTCACTCAATTGCAAGAAAAAGAAAATACCGCCTAAGTTAATAACCTATAGATCATTGCAAAACATCTCTCCCGAGCTGTTTAAGATACATCTAGGTATGATACCTTGGGTATTACTATCATCTATGGATGATGTTAACCTAATGGTGTCGGCTTTTAACAGTTTCCTCAAAATTCTCTTTGATGTTCATGCCCCCAAGCGGACGAGACTGGTCAAGGATCGTCATGTGCCGTGGATAACATATACAGTGAAGCATATGATGAAACTTAGAGATGAGGCTCATCTGAAGTGGCGGGGTATGAAAACTGAAGGGAATAAAGATAATTATTTACAATATAAAAATTTAGTCGTAAAAGCATTGGATAGTGAAAAAACTTCGTATTTTGAGTATGAAATTAATAATAAAATTAATTATCCTAAGGTTCTATGGGATAACCTTAAAAACACTGTTCTCCCTAAGAAAGGGATAAATCTGCCTGCTCACCTTTGTAATCCTGAGGACATTAATAAGCACTTTTTAGATATACCAGGTAAGAATGAAGTCACTCTCTCACAGCTCACTTTTTATGAATTTGGCAGATGTACATCCACTACGTTTTCATTAAGTATGTCTAGTGAGGCAGAGATATATAAAATAATTTTAAATCTGCATTCCAATGCAGGGGGAACTGACGAGATGACTCTTGACATGCTGCTGTTGACCCTTCCGCAAAGTCTTGGTGCCATTACATCAATCATCAATAAGTCAATTGAAACTTCAACCTTCCCTGATGCTTGGAAAGTAGCAGTCATTCGCCCAATTCCTAAGACAAATAATCCTGGAACTGTAAAAGACCTACGCCCGATCAGTGTATTGCCCTGTGCATCAAAAATTTTGGAAAAAGTGGTTTACTTACAGGTCTCTAAATACTTGGAACAGAACAATTTGTTGCCAGAAATGCAGTCGGGTTTTAGAGCTGGAAGGGGAACGGTTACTGCGCTTTTGGATGTTACAGACAATATATTGACGGCTCAAGACTTCTCTCGGGCATTTGATACTATAAATACAGCGCTGCTACTATCTAAGCTATCGTACTATGGTTTTGACGTCAGTACCGTTAATTGGTTCAATAGCTATTTGAGCAACAGAAAGCAATATGTCGAAGTTACACAGGGTGATGGTAAGAAATGTTGTTCATCTGTTGTGGATGTGATTAGGGGTGTACCACAAGGTTCGATTTTAGGTCCGCTCTTATTAATTTTGTATAGCGCTGACATTATTAAGAATATAAAAAATTGTAAATTCCATATCTATGCGGATGATTTGCAGATGTATCTCTCCTTTGAACCAGACGAGTACCAAATGGCTGTTCAAAGGATTAATGAGGATCTTAAACGAATATCAGATTGGTCAAATAGCAATTCGTTGGTTCTCAATCCTTGCAAATCAAAGCTTTTAATTTTTGGTTCTAGGGCACAAGTTAATAAGATTAAATTTGATTCCGCGAGTGTTTGTTTAAACGATAACAATTTAGAGCGTGTATATGAAGCTCGGAATTTAGGATTGCTTATGGACTCAGATTTACGGTTTGAGAAACACGTGGCTATGGTGGTTCGCAATTGTTTTTACCGGTTAAAAATTTTGTATAATATACGTAAGTATACAAGCCAAGAGGTGCGTATTCGTCTAGTGGAAAGTCTAATACTATCGAAACTCAATTATGCTGACGTAGTTTATGGGCCTCGTCTACTGGCCAGAACGTGCAAGAGTGTGCAGCGGGTTCAAAATGCATGTGCACGTTTTTGTTTTAGTATTCCTCCTAGAACTCATGTGACGCCATTTTTAAATAAGCATGGCATGCTAAAAATGAAGTCGAGGTGGAAGGTACACCTTGCTAGCTTGTTATTCGGTATGTTCAAGAATGGTAAACCGCACTACTTGTATGATAAGCTAGGGAGGATGTATGAGGGTAGGGAGCACTTCAGAGGGGTGCGCAAAATTTTGAGTGTCCCACACCACAGCACTGCCGCTTTCAGGGGTAGTTTTAAATATGCTGCAACCCGGTGCTGGAACAATATTCCTCCCCCCATACGTGATTCCAGGAGTAGAACTACATTTGTTAAGAAGTTAAAAATGTTTTTACTTCTGAAACAAAATGAATATGAAAATTTAGCGGTAAATATATCAGTTATATAAATTTATATGTTATGTTGCACAATTTTATATTATTTTCTTTAAATATTATTGCACTATATTATATAAAATATATTTACCTATGTTATATGTATATAGTATTATATGTGTATAAAGCTAGTGATGGTCGGGGCCGTGGTGGTTGGGAGCTCTGGATGATGAACTCGCTGATGATGCCGTCTCGGTGCTGAGCGGCGGGTTCGGCTTCCACCCGACTTATATATTTCTTGAAGAGTTACGCGTTGGGGAGATGATTTAAATTAAATGAATTTAATTTCACTGAATATAAGTACTTTTATTACGATTACACACTTGTTACAAATATGAAGAAAATTATAAGTATAACTTATACGTATGAGGAGGAGACTACCGAACAGAATGAGGATGGAGGAGCCTAGTCGCTGTATTTAAGCTAAAGAATTACTCATGAGATGGTGGGGTTCTGGGTGAGTCCTACATACAAGTAGCCGGATGCTGATAAGCTGCTTATGTTACAGTTTTCGCGAAGAGCAATAAAGTTGGACTTAAGAAACTATAAAATTAGGAATTTTAGAAATATGTTTTAAATGCTCTATTGTTAATTAGGAAAGCGATACGCTTTGCGTCGTAAAACTAGCAAATCGTAAAATACAATGTTGCTAATGCGACAGAATTATGACCTACTGGGCTTTGGTTACTTAACTCCTCCCTCCTTAAGATAAAAATTACCTTTTGAGATAGTAATTATTGAAAAAGTAATTTTTACTAAAGTTTCCTCTCATAATATCTTAAACTAAACATCTTATATTACCCTTTTGATTCTTATGCTACCCTTTCACTGTTATATTCACTTTGAGTCTCACTAAACACTTGCACTGAATGTACTGGATAACACGCTGTAGAGTTGGCTACGCGTAGAGTACAAGAAACGCGTCCGCCTCCCGTAGCTCTCGTAGCGCTCGTAGCTGTGGCTCTTGAAGTTCGTTATTGTAAGGTGTTGATCCCGAGCAATATTCTATGATACTACTGATAAAAAGTTTCACAAATTATTCCTCAAAGTCATTTCCTTGTGACTTCCTTCACGTAGTTCTTTCTCGTTGGTCATCTTGACATAGATGTTCGTTCAATGAAGTCGATGAAAGGATAAGGGTAGTAAAAGGGATTATAGACGTTTTACAAAATTATCTCAATTATTCCGCTAATCGGTACTGTTATGATCTATTATTAACCCGTACATAACCCGTATAATAATAAGTCTATAGTGAAACTAATCCTATGATTAAATTTTTTTAATAATAGATAACCTTATGACTAATCCGGATTTCTAACCTATTTTCTATACTAACTCATCTAGTTGTATATAGCTCTAGAATTGTACAATTAATCAATCTATTAATGAATTAATGAAATAGGGTTCATAAAACTTTAATTATTTATTTGAAAAATTAATTACTCTTAAGAAATTGAGTGTTCTTCTCAATTTGTTAGGTTTCTTTACGTTTTTTACTGGAACCGTTGTTTCACGATTTCTAATAGTAACTGGTACTATGTTTCTTTCAGGATTAGCTGAAACCGTTGCTATTTCATACCTAGGTTTGTCTTTAGCTAATCTTTTATTAACCATTTTTGTATAAATTTCATCCCCTACTTGGAATTCATGACTCGTAGAGGCCAATGGTTCTAATCTTTTCCTATTATCTTCTTTAAATTTAAGTAATTTATTACCTATATATTCATACAAAACTTTAGTTCTTTTTACATGATCTCTAATTAGTTTTTGCATGTAGTGCTGATGGAATTGTGTATCAAACACACTTCTTGCATCTGTGTGTCCAAAAAGAACTTCGAAAGGTGTAAAGCCGGTCATGGAGTGAATACTATTATTATAGGCCATAATCGAATATGACATTACGTCTGATATGTCTGTAAATTTATGTTCATATTTTGCTAATCTGTAAATCTCTATTAAAGTGCTATGGAATCTCTCAATAATTCCCATTGAATTTGGGTTATTAGGAGTACCAATATGTAAATCTATCTTATGAAAATTGCGTAATTCTTTTATTAAGGAGTTATTAAATTCGGAGCCCGGATCACAACTTATTTTATATGGTGAACCATATAATGAAAAGTATTTAACCAAGGCTTTTACTACTTCCGGAGTTGATCTATTTGCAATTGGAATTGCTTGTCCAAATTTACTGAAAGCATCAATTAAAGTTAAATAAGTAACTTTTTCTATCGAGAATAAATCCATGAAAATTTCTTCAAATGGTCTATTTTGAGTTTGTGTCAATTGAATCAAAGGATGCAATGGTTTTCTATCATATTTCATTCTTTTACAGACTTTACATTCATTAGTAATAGCTGTTATTAATTGTTTCATATTAGGCCAATAATAATTTATTTTTAATTGATTATATGTTTCATTTATTCCTCTATGACAAGTTTTACCCTCATGATATTTAATTATCACGTCTTTTTGGTCTTTTTCATTTTCTAAGATTGTTAATCTTTTTGTACATTCTATAAATGGAACTGAAGTCTTGTCGAATAATTCTGAAATTATTTTATTAAATAAATCGCGTAATTTAGTATTCTCAAAGAAAATAAAGTACTTTTTATGTACCTCTATATTATCTTTTAAAAACCTTTCTATTAATTTAGAATTTAATGGTAAGAATACTTCTAATATTTTAGACTTATTATTCGATTTATCTTTTATTTTAACCTCATCCTTGTACCATTGATTTATTAATAATTGGTTTGGTTTTATGTCAATTGCTTCATATAGAACCGGGATGAAACTATCGTCTTCCTGAAAATCTAGATTCTGAGCCTCTGAAGTTTCGGATGCAGTCATAGTGACTTCCGATACATTATCACTATTATCGATGTTTTCATAGAATGACGTCGATGGTTGAACTAAATCGATCGATGGTTGATCTAAATCGATCGATGGTTGATCTAAATCGATGACACTTAAGGTGTTTAATTCAATTCTAGAAAGTGCGTCTGCTACTACGTTATGTTTTCCGCTTTTATAAATAATATCGAAATCGTATTCTTGTAATCTTAATCTCCATCGGGTTAATTTACTCCCAGGTTCCTTTAAAGAGTATAACCATGCCAATGGTCTATGATCTGTATATATAGTAAACTTTTTCCCATAAAGATAAGGTCTAAAATGTTTAACGGCCCAAATTACGGCTAGTAGTTCCTTTTCAATTGTACTGTACTTTTGTTCAGCAGAATTTAATGTCCTGCTCGCATAGGCTATTGGTTTTTCATGACCTATTGTTCCCTGCGAAAGTACGGCGCCTAACGCAAAGTTAGAAGCGTCGGTGTTTAAGATAAAGGGCTTAGTAAAATCTGGATATTGTAATATGGGTGCGTTAGTAAGTAAAGTCTTACACGTTTCGAAAGATTCTAAAAATTCTTTACTGATATGGAACTTTTGACCCTTTTTTAATAATAAGGTCATTGGTTTTGTTATTTTAGCAAAATCTTTAATAAATTTTCTGTAATATCCCAATAATCCTAGGAAAGATCTAATGTCCTTGATGCTTTTGGGTAAGGGAAAGTTTAATACAGCTTTAATTTTATCTTCGTTAGGTCTTAATCCTTCAGGCGTAATACTATGTCCCAAATATAAAACTTCTTTTCGCAAAAATTCGGATTTGTCCAATTGAACTTTTAAATTAGCATTACGAAGCGTCGTAAAAATTTTCCTTAATCGAGAAATATGCTCATGAAGGCTAGAGGAAAATACTATTATATCGTCTAAGTATATCAGGCAATGGATGCCTTGTAATCCTCTTAAGATGTTATCCATCGCTCTTTGAAAAGTAGCGGGTGCTGTCTTCAAACCGAAAGGCATTCGTAAAAATTCGTAATGACCGAATTGTGTGCTAAAAGCGGTTTTAGGTTGATCGTTTTCTGAAACTTCGATCTGATGATAACCTGAGGCTAAATCTAAGGTGGAAAAGTATGTGCTGTTCCCTAATTTATCGAAAATATCTGAGATATTAGGCAAGGGATATTTATCATCAATAGTAATTTCATTTAATTTCCTATAATCGACAACCATTCTATATTTTTGTTCGTTTGAAGCATCTAGTTTCTTAGGAACGATATGTACAGGTGCGCTCCAAGGTGAAAAACTTGGTTTTATTATATTATTTTCTAATAATTTATCTACCTGAGCTTTTATCTCGGCCGCTTGTGTTGGCGACTGTCTATATGGTTTGACATAAATCGGATTATCATTTGTGGTACGGATGTGGTGCTTAATTTCATGTGTGAAGCTCAAGGGAATGTTTTCGTTGTAGAAAATATCTCTAAATTCATAGCAAATTTTAAAAATCTCTTTCTTTTCTTCCTCATTCATGTGACTTGTCCGTAATTTATTAAGATTGTCTAATAATAATGAATCGTCATAATTCATATAATTACATAATATTTTATTAGAATCTTTACCTAATAATGGTGTTGAATTTTCATCACACTGTATAATGTTAAAAGGTGAAGTTATTTTAATAGTAATAAATTTATCCGTTAAATTTTGTATAGTTGTATGAGCGTAACCATCTTTACAATGTACCATTGCTGAGGGCATGCGTACATCCGTATAAAATTCTTGGAATTCTAAAATACCGTATCCATTTCGTAGCGCTGTAGGAACTATAACTCTGTGCTCCGTGCGCGGTTGTAACTTAATTGTGAGAATGGGCATTTTTATTGAATGCATATTTGAATAATTTATCGAGTTAATAGCGTTTGATGTCTTAAGTAACTTATTCTTTATATTCAATGTTGCGCTCAACTTTTGTAATAAATCAAAACCTATTAATCCATCATAGGGTTGGTCCAAATCATAAATATAAAATTTATGTAAAAACTTTTCATTAAATTCTTTAAATATTGGGATACAAATTGTCTCGTTATGCGTGCTCACTGCATGTGATGACACGACATTAAACTGTTCTAATCTCTTTAAGTCATTATAATATTTTATTGCCTTTTTATTACTCAAAAATGATCTAGTGCTACCGGTGTCTATTAATAAATTAGCATCTATTTCTTTAATATGGATGTAAGGTAAAAATGATTTTATAGTTGTCTGTTTGTTCGTAATAGGGTTGTCTATTCGCTCTGACGCGATGTTGAGGCTTGTGCCTGAAAATTTTGTGACTGACGTGACGATTGTTGATCTAAGTTAATTTCGTCGCGATTTATAGGGCTGGTACTCTGGTCATTATTTGCTCTTTCTCGGGCCTGATCACGTTGAAATAAAAACTGTTGAGGTCTATTATGTGTATGTAAAAATAACCTATTCTCTTGGTTTGGATAAATCCTTTTATGCGGTGGAATATGTGGCTTCCTGTTCGATGAGCTGGGGTATGCATCTGGAGGGTTTGTACGTCTCCTGAATTGCATGAACGCGTTAGGGTCTAATATTGGGTGTACCGACCGTTGGGGTGTCTGATTTGCATTAATAGGCTGAGAATGGAGTTGTGCATTACTGTAATGTTGCCTATTACTATTATGCTGTATATAAGGTCTAGGCGTCTGCTGATAAAAATTAGAAGAACTAGGATGTGAATATGATCTAAAATTAGTAGGCATTCTAGGCTGTTGGCTCAAATTAGTTGGCCTACTCTTTGAAGTATTCGGTGTCTGTAAGTTACGTCTTCTCATTTGGTACTGTTTGTCAAAATTAGTTTCTTCAATTACAATTTCAAGTGCCTGTTCTAATGTTCTGGGTTTCTTTAATCTAAGTAATAAGAGCAAAGATTCAGGTAAATTATATAAAAATACTTTCAATGCCATTTCGTTGTAAATAACCATTTTTGACTGCCTTTCTGGACTATTACTTATTTTAGAAAATAGTCCTGACCTAAACTAGCGGCACGCTATGATGGCCGGTTTGACACATTACAATAGTGATGTGGAATGTCAATTTATTCTCGAACAAAAAACAATTAAGTTTTGTTTTTGTACCTGATTAAATAGGTTTAATAAAACAAAAATGTATATGTTTATTTAATTTATTTGAACGAACTGAATATTTGAATGAAAATAAATATACATACTTTATATGCACACAAGAAACATATGAATACAAAAGATACCAAAAAAGGTGCCACAAAAGGCCATAATTAATCAGATTCGTCCATACTACTATTTTCACTGTCGTCACTGCTATCATCACCTACATTAATAATTATATGTTCGTTTTCTATAATATTATCTATTTTCACATCTCTTTCATAATCTTCCCTTATTAATTTAACAGTTCTATTCACAACCTTTTCCCAGTCTCCTTTAGTCACATGTTCACAAGCTTCTTCTAATAATTTTAGCATTTTTTTTGTGGTAAATGGGGGTTCTGTATTGTGTCTTGCAGCATATCCCTTAATTTGAGCCCACACCAACTCAATCGCATTATACTCACAATGGTAAGGCGGTAACCGTATAACTCTGTGCCCATGTTCTAATGCTATTTCGTCAATGACTTATCGGATCTTGGTTGGTTTGTTTTCTTTTAAAAGACGTACTAATTCCGCTTTTAACATATTCATGTTTGCATCTACGCCATTTTTACGAAGCCATGCGACGATATCAGCTTTCTTTTGGGATTGGGCAGGTGGCTTGTCAATTTGCATCGAGTGGTATGGGGCGTTGTCCATAATTATAATAGATGGTTCAGGGAGGCTACACAACATTGAGGTAAACCATTCAGTAAACTTTTCTCCATTCATGTCTTCATGATAGTCTCCAGTGGTTTTTGACGCAAAAGCCATGAGAGAACCTTCGACAAACCCGTTGATGGTTCCGGCGTGACAAATTATAAGTCGCGATCCTTTTCCTACAGGAACTTTGGAAGTAGATGCTGCTGTGTCATCGTTCCAAGAACGGCCTACAGTATGGTTAGCATTAAGCCATGTTTCATCCAAGAACACAACATTTTGCCAATTTTTGATTTCTTTCACTTGCCGTAAAAAAGTATACCTTGCCATCGCTATATCAAATCTTTCCATCAATATTTTGCGTTTGTTACATTTTTTGTATCGAAATCCAATGGTCTTCAAAATCTTCGTTAAAGAACTTTCCCCACCGAAGAATAATCCAGCTTCCTTCAGTGAATGCACCAACTTTTTTCTTGTTGGATACTCCTTCTGTAAATAGTATCCGTAAACATGTCTTCGGATAGCATCGGCATCAAAGCTATCGATGCCTACGACTGGTTTTGCTCGTTTTCTCTTTTTTGGTGTGTGAAGTTTATTTTCTTCTGTGCCAGTCTCGCCATATTTTTTTTTAGTTATCCGTCTAACAGTTCGTTGTCCAATATTAAGCGCATCAGCTACGCGTTCAACCACTGACGTTATAGGTAAAATTGGCCCTCCATTTTGAGCTTCACGATCGAAATAGTTACGAAGGCGTATTACGAACTCACGTGTCTGACTATTTAGAACAGTTCTCTGCGTACGTTCGGTCATATCGACGAAATCCACAACAAAGGGCTTGAACAGAGTCCAAATTAACGAGCAAGGGTCAACAGTAATGCAGTATCAATATTTGAAATCCAAAGCCAGGTCAAAACTATATCACAATCGCATTGCACTGACAGTTTATACTTTTCGAAGCAACGTCAATTCGAAACTGCTTTGTTTTGCATTGAGCATTGACGCGAGTTTGCCGGAGGTAGTAGTTGTGCTAGCCAGCGATCCTATGTGACGATCGTATTAGATTCCATTTTTAAAAATTTTCAATTTAGAAAACCAAATGCCGAGTTGTGGTATATATCATATAAAAATAAAAATTTTACCTTTTGTATGAAACAGCTGATATTTTTTTGCGATTTCAGAGGTTTGTCCACATAGTGAAAATTGTTCATATTCACAAGTACATTCACCCCTTAAATGGTGCAAACTGATTTTTCTACACTTGTATACATTTTAGAAATCAATTTAATAAATAAATTTTGAGTCCTAAACCTAAAACTACATTCGATAAAATTTATGAATCTCTGCACATCACTATCGTCAATAAAGTAATACAATTATTTCCTTCAAAGTCGTTATCAATTAATACGGAACTTCATGAGCGGACAAACGTCAAACCGGCCATCATAGCGTGCCGCTAGTGTAATTGTTTGGACACGATTACAAAAATCTGTATATTTTGCGCCTGCTCTAATCGATAAGGAATCCAACTCTAATTTAAGACATTCTTCTGACTTTTGGTCATCAAAATATTGTATCAGGATTTGTTTCAGCAAATCCCAATCATGCATTACGTAATCGTTTTCGCTAATTACGGTGGCTGCGCGTCCTATCAATTTACTCGTGATCACTTCCAATATTAGATTATACCTTAATTCTGTCCCGTCACCGTATTGATTAATGATAAATTCACACTTTTTTGTGAATAAATTTAGGTGTTTCGAGTTACCATCAAACGTAGGAATTAATGCCGACATTTCCGAGATTTTATTTCTACTAGATGGAGCATGTTCCTCCTGTCGGTGGACCTCATGCGAATAAGGAGGGGGTCGTTCCTGAGAAAAATCACTAAGGGCTGGGGAATAAGTCGATGTCCGTCCTTCCTCGTCATCAAACCTACTCTCATGTACTACTGGATGAACTAAAGGTATATTTTGTGATGTTTGCGCCTGTTGCGGCGTTTGAGGTGTTTGAGGCGTTTGAGGCGTTTGAGGCGGCGCTTGAGGCGACGCTTGAGGATGCGCTTGCTGTCGCGATCCCCTAGCATGATCAATTACTGCGTGTGCCGTTTGTGTTGCAAGACGAGTCAAAGGAAGCATTTTGAAAGAAATTTAATTAATTTAATTGGTAATAAAATGTCCCGCGATATTCCCTGTAGCTAACACAAATGAGTTTTAAAGGTGATAAGTAAAATATTTTTACTAAAACGTTTTTAGGATATTTCTTAGATAAAGGACAATGCATTATTACAGCGTTATGAAACCTAAATAAAATTGTTATGCAATTACTATTATGTGTCAAAATATAATATTCAAAACCCTGTTTCATTAATTTTACAATGTAAAAATGAGGTAGAAATGGTACCTTATTTTAATTTTCACAAATATTTAACAATGATCATTTAATATGGGATATAAGTTATACCCTATTTATTCTTATTGTGGGGTAATAGTCATACCCTATTTATTCTATTGTGGGGCCCCTAATTATATACATTAATCACCACTCAACTGCTAAAAAAAAAATTAATACATATATATAACAATAATTGTAAATGTGATCGATCAGTAAAATAATATGGGAACTCTGCCCTTTAATTAGTGAGTATTCTCACTCGGAATCCTCACATAAAATATAATATGGCCTTTTAATTAGTGGGTATTCTCACTCGGAATCCTCACTTCAAATATAATAATCGCTTTTGAGCGTTTTATTCCCCCTAGCTATATGTCTCGACGGCTCTTATGTCCCTTTACCGAGAATCATATGCTATCAAAAAAAAAAAAAAAATTTACAACAAAACAACAAAAAAAAATTATCCCTATTCCACACTTACACGTACTTCTACAGTTTATGTATGTTAACGTCTATAAAGGGAATGGGTTGGTTTTGTTAAGGAAGGAAAGTCGCGATGAATCGACATATAGATCCTCCCGATTCTGCCGGTTTTGTTCTCCTTGAATTTGATTTGCTCCCTCAAATGCGTAGAAAAAATTGTAGATTCGTTTTCCACATCAATTCTTGGAAGAAAGTAACTCCAGGCGAATTCAGTTGTATAAAAATTCCACTTACTTCGTTCCTTGTGGTCACCTTTTGTTACTGTGGATTCTACCGAAGACTGCGCCAGTGATGGTCGGGGCCGTGGTGGTTGGGAGCTCTGGATGATGAACTCGCTGATGATGCCGTCTCGGTGCTGAGCGGCGGGTTCGGCTTCCACCCGACTTATATATTTCTTGAAGAGTTACGCGTTGGGGAGATGATTTAAATTAAATGAATTTAATTTCACTGAATATAAGTACTTTTATTACGATTACACACTTGTTACAAATATGAAGAAAATTATAAGTATAACTTATACGTATGAGGAGGAGACTACCGAACAGAATGAGGATGGAGGAGCCTAGTCGCTGTATTTAAGCTAAAGAATTACTCATGAGATGGTGGGGTTCTGGGTGAGTCCTACATACAAGTAGCCGGATGCTGATAAGCTGCTTATGTTACAGTTTTCGCGAAGAGCAATAAAGTTGGACTTAAGAAACTATAAAATTAGGAATTTTAGAAATATGTTTTAAATGCTCTATTGTTAATTAGGAAAGCGATACGCTTTGCGTCGTAAAACTAGCAAATCGTAAAATACAATGTTGCTAATGCGACAGAATTATGACCTACTGGGCTTTGGTTACTTAACTAGCTTCCTCCTTAACACTGAAGATAATACCTTTCTTTATATTATTTAATAATGTGTTTATATTTGATACTACTGCTTACTTACTGCTTCCCTTTGAAATCTGCCATAGATTGAATTTACTGTTTGTATATTGTAACTGTGACGTCACCTGGGTCACAGCTGAAAATCAGCGCCTGGCATTGTATGCATTTTTTTTTGCATACGACGCAAGGCATACTGCTGAGCTGTACACCCTATCTAGGTGGTGTCACAGACGAAATTATATTTTTGTAATTGGTTTTGTCTGTGTCACCATTAGTGAATAAAGATATTTTCTTTCTTCTTTCTTTCTTTCTTACATGAGTGTTTGCGTCTCAGACTCGGAATCTGAACTGCAACTGATGTCACCTACATTTATCAATAATGGTTGATCTTCAAGAGTGTCGTATCGCACATCTCGATCCCAATCATCGTAGCAAAGTTTTTTGGTCTTTTCTACGACTTTCCTCCAATTATCCGGAGTCACTTCACTACAAGCTTTTTAGGGTTCCGTACCCAAAGGGTACCAACGGGACCCTATTACTAAGCCTACGCTGTCCGTCCGTCCGTCCGTCCGTCCGTCCGTCCGTCCGTCCGTCCGTCTGTCAGCGGGCTGTATCTCGTAAACCGTAATAGATAGACAGATGAAATTTTCACATATTATCTATTTCTATTGCCGCTATAACAACAAATAATAAAAATTAAATTAAATTAAAAAAATTAAATTAAAATGGGTAGGTGGGTAGATGGAAATTTTTTAATTTAATTTTTTTAACGGAACCCTAAAAGAGCGAGGCCCGACTCGCACTTGGCCGATTTTTTCTAATAATGTCAGCATTTTATTGGCTGTAAATGGCGGAGTGGTGTTAAGCCTGGCTGCACAACCTGAAACAATATTTATTTTGAGTATGATGCAAAGTAAAAGAGTGAGATTGAAGTAAAAGTACATAATATGTAATTTGTACATAAAAGTTAAAATAAATACAAATTACCCACCTTTGATTTGCGCCCATATCATCTCAATGGCATTATATTGGCAGTGGTATGGCGGTAACCGAATCACTGTGTGACCTTTAGATTTTGCCATTTCATCCAAAAAATATGTCCGCTTTGTTTGGAGTTTTTGTAAGTTTAATAATCTGACCAACTCTTTTTTTAACAGTTGACTGTCAGCCTCCACACCATTGCGTTGCAGCCACTCTAGTATTTCACCTTTATTACTGTTGCTGGTGGGTGGTTTGTTTACTTGTACGGAATGGTATGGGACGTTGTCCATCAAAATATGGTGGGGCTCATGCAGATTATCCAAAAGTTTTATGAACCATTGCTTAAAATTGACAAAATTCATCTCTTCGTGATAATCTGTAGTTTTGACTGATTTGAAGGCCCACAAGCAATTAGGCACAAAACCTTGGGCTGTACCAGCGTGGCAGATAATCAAACGCTGGCCCTTGCCTTCAGGAGCTTTGATACAGGATTTTGCTGTATCGTCTGTCCATGTTTTGGAGACTGTGTGATTGGCGTTAAGCCACGTTTCGTCCAGATAGACCACATTGTCCCAATTCTCTATTTTCTTTATTTTTCGTAGAAAATCACACCTCATCAATGCTATATCCTTACGCTCCATTAACACTTTTCTTTTGTCACACTTCCCATACCGAAATCCGCATTTTTTTATGATTACTCTGAGCGAAGTCATACTGCCATTAAATAAACTGGCTGATTTCAGCGACGTCAATAACTTTTTACAAGTCGGCAGTTCACCTCGGAAGTAGTAGCCGTAAATATGGTTACGTATCGCAGCCATGTCGAAGTCATCTGGACTGGTGACGGGATGTACCCTATTACATTTTTTCTTCTTTGGAGTTGAGAGTTGCAAAGTAATCTCGCAAACGCACAACAAACTCCCGCGTTTCACTGTTGAGTACAGTTTTTCGTAGTCTTTTCGGCATTTTTCAATACCAGCAATAACAAAACAGCAACAAAAACAAAAAACAGTAATAACAAGAAAACAGTAATAACAAGTAACACTCCGATAACAAAAAACACGTGGTGCATACAAGGCGTTAGCACTCGTACTGAAGAAGCGAGCGCCGGGCGCCGGCCGCCGAGCGATCGCGCGCGTCGCGTCGTAGTGACCGACCAAATAGTGTGGCTATATCTAAAAATATCATAAAATATTATTATAACCTATTGTAACAAAATTTTTTCAGACAAAATAAATAAATGGGGAACATTCATTTTCATGATAAAATATATACTTATATAGCAAAAACGTGTTTACCGGGTTAAACATTATTAGAAAATAACAAGTTTGGAAACTTTCGTTTTACTTACCTACTTAATCTATGCCAAAAATCTTAAATTAATACAACAACAACATAATGGACATTAAAAATGCACATTATAATATTTTTTAAAACATGTTTACCAACGTGGCTGAATGCAAGCCACGCCTTTGTCTAAAAAAAAATTATCGACACGACCAAAGACACGACCCATCACTAACACGAACTGTCATAGGGATCAAGGTGTCTAAAAAAAAATTATCAACACGACCAAAGACACGACCCATCACTAACACGATCTGTCATAGGGATCAAGGTGTCTAAAAAAAAAAATTATCGACACGACCAAAGACACGACCCATCACTAACACGAACTGTCATAGGGATCAAGGTTCGCCGCGTCGAGATTAGTGGTTGAGGCTTCAAACTACCTAACTGATCGTAATGACCCTCCAGATAAAAGGCGCCCTAAGCACGTCCTTAACGATCCCGACGACCAAATTACGACCGAAGACACACCTTGTCAGGTAGGGCCACACACAATGTCTACCTCAGCACAGCGTCTTCGCCGGCCAAGACGAGGCCCCCGATTTCTAGCGTCACCTGAGCGTGGATCCTTACCACGATCACGGGGACGTATGGACTAACTTAGTCCAGTCACTCCACCCATTCATCCCAACGTCATCCTAGGTCCGAGTCTCACAACAGGCGGCCTTAGGAATACGTTGCCCCCCGATGTCTTCGAGGCCTAGGAATCACTTCCCCGGCGACGCTTCGCGCTCACCCCAAAGATCTGTGACGCTCTAGAAAAAAAACGAGCTAGTGCCACTTGTCGCCATATTTTAGTGTGGAACGTATTGCAAACAGACAAGACTACATCAGCATGGAGTTATTTTTTTAATCTCACGGGACCCTTTGTTTTCCGGAATAAAAAGTATTGTGTCGCTCTCTGGGACATCTATTATAATTAATTATCCATGCTAAACATCAAATTGATCCGTTTGCTTCGTTTAAATGCGTGATTAGAATAGAATGAAGTTTTAATTCAAGTGTGCTTTTGAATCGTATATTGAATCTACCACATTTGATTTTTTTGATTGAAGAAAATCCAAAACACAAACACTTTTTCACAATTTTATAGTAATAGGGATTAAAATATGAAGTTTTCTGTATACTTAATTAAAATTAAGCCCCCAAAACTCGTGATTGAATCTTTTTTACACAACTATAATTTTTTTTAATCAAATAGATTTGTTACCTTGTTTTTACAAGAATTTAGAGTGTAAGAATATATCCAAAGTAGTTCGAATGCAGTAGAGACAACTCTCTTAAAATCCATACGCCAGATCTAGAACCAATGAGTTACCAATTTCTTCCGCAATTTGAACAACTTCCTGCATAGAAAAAAGTTTTGCTCTCAAGAAAGATAGAAGATTCTCAAGGTATAAATGCTTTTATAGATTTTGGGAAGTCAAGATCCCTAGAGGTCCGTCGCAAAAGTATAAATGGTCTTCCCTCGAGATGACAAAAATGTGTTGATGAGGGTATAATATTATAGTTGAATTAAATAAATATATTACTGGTTAGTTTTTTCGGGATAAATTCCATGTCAGTTTCCAAGGCCTCAACTATAGGTACCCATGCAAAAAATAACTTCGATCCTAAGGTCCGTTACTGTTTGATAGAAAACCAACAAAAAAAACAAACTTTTACGTCTATAATATTATTATTAAGATTGTAGGAAGGATTAGACAAAAACGTATTTGTCAATATAAAACAACAAAGTCTGAGAAATTAATCTAATTTCATTTTAATAAGTAAGTAGGTTCTTACTAGGCCAAAAAAGAACCTTTCCATTATTATGGAAATTGATGGTAGGTATTGAAAAATACTAAAGTACTTATCTTAAATCTACAAAAGGAATAAAAGGTCGGTTACGACGAAAAATGTGTATATGAAAAAGTTTTTTTTATATTATAATATTTGCTGACACCCTCGCCAAATTTCATTCGTTGAGGAAATCCTTATAAAGTCGATATAATACTGTCAACTTCATTTCGTTGACAATATAATATTTGTTTTTGCATAACGTTACTTTTGATGCACTTGTCTACTTCTTACATTGAATCAGAAACGATTAGAGCAGATAAAAGAGTTTTTAACCGACTTCAAAAAAAAAGGAAGAGATTCTAAATTCGACGCGTATTTTTTTTGGCGATGTTACTCCAAAACTCCGTCAAATCTGAACCGATGTCAATAAATTGAAAGGAATTACCGTCAGGTTGGTCCCATTTTTTGGTGAAGATCTGATGAATATCTTCGGTGATGGAGGACGGAACTTCTCAATGAATAGAAGCAAATCGCTCACGATCAGAAAATGTGTAGATTTATCCTATGAAGCTACACTAAAAAGCTTAAAATAATAATATATAAAAATTCTTTTAAAAAAACCGAAGCGAAGTTGTCGAGTTTGAAGCGAAAGACTTCAAACGCCACTGCAAAGTATAAAATAATTTTAGTTTGTACACGTATGTTGAATTCGGGCTAGCTTTGCGCATTGGTTTCATCGTTTCTATTTAGCCCCACCCGAGTTCTCATGGGATTTTATAAAATTAAATCCAAGCGGACAGTCGCGTGCATCAGCTAGTATAAAAATACAAATAACGTGTAGCTCTATAATAAATAAAAAGTAAATCTATATATATAAAAGAAAGTGGTGTTAGTTACACTATTTATAACTCAAGAACGGATGAACTGATTTGGCTGAAAATTGGTGGAGAGGTAACTTAGAACCAGGAGACGGACATAGGATAGTTTTTATCCCGTTCGACCGCGTTTCCGTCAAGTCACTATAAAACGTGGTATAACAAAAACACATCTGACATGGAATAACAAAACGCAAATGACAGTGGAATAACAAATGGTAAATGACAGCTAAACGTAATTTTGTCTTTGGTTAAGTATGGTAAAAAATTTGACAATTATAAAAATGATAGCTAAACGTAATTGATAATATCATCAGTAATATGTTTCCTCTTTGAATCATCATTAACAATTCCGCGAGCAAGACGATCAAAATGTTTCCTGCTACAAAGCTACGGAGTGACGTGATTTATTGGATAGGTATAGTTGAGAACCTGGAGGGTGACAAAGATTTCCCGCGGGATGTTATGAACTAAATCCACGCATACGAAGTCGCGGGCATCAGCTAGTAAGTAATAAAAATATTAATATTATCCTCTCAACCTAATTTGGCCACAGTGCCCCAATCTCAATAAAATCTTTGCGGGAGATATCATAGTGCACAGTTTTTGCGCAAATACAGGAGTACTCTCCATTCCCTCTCTCTCATAGTCCGATGTTACGGAAATCTAACACGACCGGAGAGAGATTAGGCGCAGTACCGACGGCTTTAATTGCTCTTCGAAGCACGAGGGTGATACGAGGAATAGGTTGCTAAATATGGACCAGCAGAGAATTTCTTGATAAAAAAATTTACGACCTTGTTCCCAAGACTTTGTCATCCGCAGTCGAGCCAAAAGGCTAAACCACTAAACCAACGACGCAGTCAATAATTATTATATTCTGTAACAGTCTGCTTCATCATAGTGACGATAGCACTCCACGTGACGAAACAACCCTATTAATACCGTAATGTTTGAACAAGCACAAACAAGTATAAGTTACCTAAGCTGCATTTCAAGTTTGCATAAGCTTAGTTTGCGTACAAGCGCGATAACATCTCAAATTAAACATATATGTGTCTGTTTGTTTGTTTTTAAGGGACATTAATTTAGTAGTTACGTAGGTATTTATTTAACTATTACATAATATAATTGAACGTATTAACTAAACTGTTCAATTTACTATTGTTGAAGTCTGAGTTGCTTATGGTTACTTCATGATTTCCTTGATATAGATTTTAAAATTCACTCTCAGAGTCAGTTTAGCGCTTTATCAGTATATAATATAAGTGACAGCATACGAAGAGATTTAATGATAGTTAGTTAATTGCTCATGAAATATTATAATTAAAAGAATTTAATGAGTGCGGTAGTTATAATTCTATATAGGCCGAATTGGGTTGAGGGGACACTATTACTTTTTAATCATATATTATTTTCTAATGATAGAGTAACACGTCTGTAATCTAATTAGTGCAATGCTTGAATTTACTAGTACGTCTGCACTGTAATATCTCCGTAGTTGGCTAGTCTCCACCTCCGTTGAGTTTCTTGTTGTTAGTTGTAAGTTGTTGGATACTTCCATTTCATAATACCTATGTTTCATTAATTATTTATTTATACCAAAAGCCCATTAATGAATAAAACACACATTGTTCTAAAACTCATATATACATTTTAGTCCATTAGCGTGTTCACAGAAAACTTAAAGTTCTGGTTGAATTATGCCAAAGTAATGCCACCGTGTCATGGCAATAAATTATATTTCTAATTTGTGTAAGTGCTCCAAGAGGAGAGTCATGAGGTATTATAATAATAACGCTCTATTCATTTGGTCTTTTAGGGTAAAGTAAGTAATTAGGTACGCCATATTGGATTTTAACTAATGTCCCTACCTTACCTTCCAGAAGTACCCAATATGTGTTTAAACTTTCTGTTGATGATTGATGAGATACACAACTCCCTGTATTAACAGAAGAAAATATTTTAAATATTTATGTATAGCATCCATCGCTTATCGTTTTTCTCGAAATATTATACAAAAAAATTATGTAACAAATTAGATATCAAGTCGAGGGGAAATATTAATTATAAAGAAACGTACATGTACATTACATTACATTATTTTAAAAAAAAAGGTTTAACCAATATTTTTCTTTTTCGAGGCACTTCATAACTGTCTTGGCCTTTGAGTATTAAATTTAATACTTATGGTCTTGGAGATTCTGTGAAAGTTTTATTATTTAAGCATAGCTGGCTGTTTTTTAGGGTTCCGTAGTAAACAAGGAACTCTTATAGTTTCGCCATGTCCGTCCGTCTGTCTGTCTGTCTGTCTGTCCGCGGTTTAGCTCAGAGACTATTGGTACTAGAAATTTGTAATTTGACAAGGGTATAAATATCAATCACGCCGACAAAGTCGTGAAATAAAATTGTGAAAAATATTTTTTTTTAGGGTACTTCCCCTACATGTAAAGTGGGGATGATTTTTTTTTCTCGTCTATCCCATAGTGTGGGGTGTGGTTGAATAGGTCTTTCAAAAATATTGTGGGTGTGGTAACACCATTTTTCAATTCAGGGATCCGTTTGTGAAATATGATATTTTAAAGTGCTAAATTTTATTAGAGTCAAGTGTCTCCCCCCTCTGCCAGCTAAATGGTTGTATATAGAATACAAGAAAAAATTCACAGCAGTAGTTTAAATAATGAATTTTAAAGGAAAACTATCACGGCTAAATAGGGTTCATTAGTTAAGGAGTTATATCTGTTTTTTCTAAGTTAGGTATTACACGTAGTGTAAGTTGCATATTTTGTAGTATATTATAGTATTTAAACCATGGAACTCAAAATTTATTCAATAATCATAAATAAAACAAAAGCACTATCCTAGGTCAGCAATAATATTTGAGACTTTCAACTACGGAACCCTACACTGCGCGTGGCCCGACACGCACTTGGCCGGTTTTTTACTTTTGACACTTCACTTTCATGTTTTGAAGGTGCCATGGACGTGCAAATCCTAGTTCCGTAGTGCTATGGTATTACGTCTTTTTACAAAATTTGAGCACAAGCAAGGTTTTGAAGCTACAGTTTTGACTTTAATGTGTCTGTATTAAAATTCTATGAAAGACGGTGATTCAATAATAATAACTACTTACTGTGTATTTCGTATCCGTTCTTTATTTTCGAGTATTGAACTCTTAATTTAATTATTTTATTTCAGGTTAATACATTTAAAAAAAGTTCACAGCTTTTATCGGTAAAAGCCTGTACCTGTCTTATTGAAAGTGACATTTGCCTTTTATTTTAAAAGCTATACAGTATACATACTTCAGTTGATGTTTGGATTATAGTCCAGGGTAGATAATTTTTGAAAACAAAAAAAATTATAGTAGGATGAAACCCATTGGAAAAGGAAGAGAATGCAACAAAAATGAAAGGAAAAATAAATTACGGGCGATCTGAGGTCGGGAAGTAGGGGTGAGGGGGGGTTTAAGGGTAAAAAACGGTTTGTCTCAATTTCTGGAAAAACTACAAGTCCTATGGAAAAAAATTAAATGGCAAAGTTGTAGGTAATAAAAAGATCTACAACTTTTATATTTAGACTTTTTTCACATAACCTCAAAATGTATGTGAAAAATTCAAATAACCAAGTTTTTGGTTTTTTATTTTTATCTTTTACAAAAAAAAAAATTTTTTCACGAAATTTGGTGAAAACTTACCTTTTTATGTCCCAAACATACTGTAATTTTTCTGATTTAAAATATTTATTTTTTCACCTTTTTTTTAACTAAATATTGAAAAAAAACCTAATTTTCAATCGAAAATTGTCCCGTCAAAATATCTGCTTTTTTAAAAAAGTTGGTAAGCTTTTTGTTCGTCAAAATCTGTACTTTCTGATGATGTAAAAATATATATATATATATATATATTACTATGGTTAGTGCTCTCAGAAAATGAGGAAACGAAATACGAAATAACAGGTAGTAAGGCCCAGACCCTCCTAGCTCCTTACCTACTTCTCTATGAAATACCTTTTGATGGTCTAAAATTTTCCGTAGGTCACTCAGGTATATAAATTATCTTAAAATAGCAATAAATAGCCATCTACGCATGTAATTTAAAAGGTATTTCATAGGGGCTTGGAGGGTCTGGGCCTTACTACCTGTTATTTCGTATTTCGTTTCCTCATTTTCTGAGAGCATTTACCATAGTAATGTATATTTTTTTACACCATCAGAAAGTAGAGATTTCAACGAACAAAAAGCTCACCGACTTTTTTAAAAAAGCAGATATTTTGACGGGAGAATTTTCGATTGAAAATTAGGTGCTTTTTCAATATTAAGTCAAAAAAAGTGAAAAAAAAAAATATTTTAAATCAGAAAAATTACAGTGTGTTTGGGACATATAAAGGTAAGTTTTCACCAAATTTCGTGAAAAAAAATTTTTTTTTTGTAAAAGATAAAAATAAAAAAACCAAAAACTTGGTTATTTGAATTTTTCACATACATTTTGAGGTTATGTGAAAAAAGTCTAAATAAAAAAGTTGTAGATCTTTTTATTACCTACAACTTTGCCATTTAACTTTTTTCCATAGGACTTGTAGTTTTTCCGGAAATCGAGATAAACCGTTTTTTACCCTTAAACCCCCCCTCCCCCCCACTTCCCGACCTCAGATCGCCCGTAATTTATTTTTCCTTTCATTTTTGTTGCATTCTCTTCCTTTTCCAATGGGTTTCATCCTACAATTATTTTTTTTCACTTTTTATTATTTTTTAAGGCTTCTACCCTTGTCTATTATGGGTCATTATTGTAAAAAGATATGAAATATCTTATTTCAGCTTTCTCTAATATACACAACGGAATACAGTACTTTATTGTAATGTTATTGCAACGTCTTTCGGAGAATTGATTGATGCTGAAGTTATAAGGTTCTTGAGCGGAAACCACGTTTCGACAATTTGAAATAAGTGTCGCCTCCCGGCTGGGATAGAGCGACTCTCTGGAAAGTGGCTGTCATCTGTCGACCGACAGAATATCATTATCACATGTTCAAGTCTAAGGTTTAGGTTTTGTAAATGATCGTTGGTCGATTTGTTATGCTATAGTAATTTTATGCTTCCCAAATTAAAAGTACTCTACTTTGGAGATTTTCGATTACTTACCTATTTTCAAAGATACTTAGTCTTTTAATAAGTTTATTTTAAAGAATCAGTCGTATAGTCGTTAAAAATATTAATGATTTTATAATACTTAGTTACCTTTCACAAAGTTGCTTGTAAAATAGAACGTATTTCACTGCTATTAAAAGTTTAGAGAAGACTTACCGCTCAATTACATTGCATACAATTTGAACATAATTTGAAACTTATCTTCTTTTATCATAACATCAACCTAATAATATGCTGCATCAAAACAGCTATTTTGTTTACCGGACTTATAGATACTCTGAGTAGAATCATCCTAGAACCTTAAAGAAATACCACAAGTTCGTTATATCAGGAACATTGTTATATTTTATGAGTGAGGTAAGTGGGAGGTACCGAATCATGCGGGCTAGCATCTTTTTACCTTACAATTGTGACCTTTAGGTTTTTACCGCACGTCTTTTGTGAATGTCCAACTGTACGTTAGTATTTTAATCTCACTTTTCGATAAAAGGCTCCTTTTCAAATTTTGACAGCAGTGTAATAATTAGGAACTATTTTAACTATAGTGTACTTACCACTACTAGTGTGATTAAGATTATTATTTGTAAAGCGACAAATCATACTAATATTAAAAATGCGAAAGTGTGTTTGTTGGTTTGTCCTTCAATCACGCCGCAACAGAGCTACGGATCGATGAGATTTTTGGCATGGATATAGTTGAGGACCTGGAGAGTGACAAAGGCTACTTTTTATCCCGGAAAATCAAAGAGTTCCCGAGGGATTTTAAAAACTAAATCCACGCGGATGAAGTCGCGGGCATCAGCTAGTTTGGTTATACGTTAATACAAATATTTGCCACCTAACCTAACAGGAATCTGAAAACATGCAGTCCCATCAACCGGATTCCAGCACGTCATAAGTTTTGTTATTATTCCACAGGGAATCTGGTGGTCACCATGCATCTTTACTTCGCCGTGGCGACCAGACTTCTTCGGTGAGACTGACAACCATCAGGTCGCTCAGGTCATCAGCAAAGTATTCCAATGGACAGAATATCAATTTATTATAACCCACAAATAATATTGGGCTGAATCTTCCTACAGTTATCGCCGAAGAATCTTGTTAGTGTGATATAAAAACTAGTCATTTTATAATTGTTGCGATCGTCATCGTCTCAAACGATAGACGTCCACTGATGGACATGGATCTCTTGAAGGATCCACAGAAAACAATCAGTGTGTGATTAGAAATAAAATAAATAAGTACATAATAGTATATATTAAGTATTATTAATTGTGATTAAGCTCTTTAATATAAATTGTGTTCCGTGATCTCGTCCTCACTTTTGTACTATGTAGTTTGCACTTGCATGCACTACTGCGCTGCCA
Organism: Oeneis ivallda; assembly: GCA_029955525.1. Taxonomy (NCBI): domain Eukaryota; kingdom Metazoa; phylum Arthropoda; class Insecta; order Lepidoptera; family Nymphalidae; genus Oeneis; species Oeneis ivallda. The sequence continues at coordinate 11,740,334 of JARPMR010000020.1, read as the reverse complement.
CAATCTTTAAATGTAAGACCATTGATAAAGTAAAAAACAAAGCACCCTAGTCTATGCTCTCGGCGACAGGCCACCACGCTCGCCTGTCACCTGTCCATGTCATTGTGCTTTTTTGTGCATTGCGCTGTTCACGTCAGCTCCTTTTCTAAATTGAGATTTAATTTTTTCTTGTGTTTTTACAGTTATTTCTTTCTTTAATTAGAACATGGGTAAGCGGAAACGCAAATCTAGAGATGATTTTGATAGAAGATTGGAAAAACTGGAAAAGATGTTGTATAAACGAGGTCGGCGTGACAGTAGCACGTGTAAGTCAAAAAATCTTAATACGTGTTAATGTTATGTCAAAGTCTGGTCAAGTCTCTAGAGTTTTCACGAGAGGTTAACCATGAGAACGTTTAATGACCATACTTACGTAAACTGAGTAACACTACACATGAGCTTTCACGAGAGGTTAGCCGGTAGTAATTATTATATTATAATATGTGCTCACTTTACGAGACATACATACATACTGTTTTGACTGTTTCTTCTTGGAGCTTTCACGAGAGGTTAGCCGTAGAATTTCCACATGCATAACAGTCCGAATCGTAAACCTGCCGAATTATTTTTAGGTGATGAGGAATCTTCTAGCGACTGTAGGTCAAGGAGCCGTTCTCCCCTTACAAACCGGCCTAATTGCGCTAGAAGCCGCCGTAAGAGCCGTCGCTATCTGTCATCCTCACCATCACCCTCGCCTACTGATAACAGCGACGATCTTGTTGAAGAAACAGGAGGGGGGCATATTGAAGAGCCAGTGCCTTCAGGAGAGGCAGCAGTGTCTGAAGAAGTAGCCACGCCCTCCTTACGAGCCGACATTGAGGGACTTTTGGGATTGGAAGGTGCTCCAAAAATCAGTAATGGAATCGAGTTACACGAAGGTCTCAAACAACGGTGGATGGCGATTCTACAGAATGGCCTTACAGAAGACACTAAATCCAGCCTCATCAAGAAATATGACCCACCTAAAAATTGTTGCCTATTAGTGCCACCGAAGTTGAACGCAGAAGTCACTGCGGCTATAAGTGAAAGCGGAATCAAACGTGACAAACGTATTGCGGACCAACAAACAGTCCTAGCCGCAGCCATTTCAGCCATCGGCAAGGTTTTAAACGACATGGTCTCATCGAGCCAAAGTAATGCTGAAGTCGAAATCCTTAGTGATTCCGCCAGACTGTTATGTAGTTTATACCATACCAACACAGAAACTCGCAGGAGTCTTATTCTCCCCGGGCTCAACAAAGATGTTAAAGATACAATGACACAGAACCCGATTTCAGAATACCTCTTTGGGGACAAGCTACAAGATAAAGTGAATGCATGAAAAGCCGTAAAGAAATCCGCAGAAGACTTGAAAAGTACGCCAGCCCAAAAGCCGCCAATAAGAAAGGCTTTAAACTTCAAGGGCCCACAACGATCCCAGTTGCCACGTCCGAGTGGGCAGAAACAAAAGCTCAGGCAACCAGCGCACTGGTCCACGAAGCCAACCATGAGTCAAGCGAGGCGATCCCCGCAGAGGCGGCGGTATTCGCGGCGCCAGGATCAACGTCGCCGCTAATGCAGGTACAGACTGGCAGGCTAAAATATTTTACTGACCGCTGGGCTAGTATTACTTCTAACCCAACTATACATAGGTGGCTCAAAGGATACATAATACCTTTCTTTGAAGTTCCTATACAGGATACTATCCCGAAAAATAATACGTTCTCACCTAAGGAATCTGAGCTGATGCGAAACGAAATTAATAAATTATTAAAATTAGGTGCAATAGAAGGTTGTTACCCAATAAATGGTCAGTACTTATCCAGTATATTTTTGCATCCGAAGTTAGATGGGACTTGGAGATTTATACTTAATCTTAAAAAACTCAACAAGTTTGTTAATACTGTTCACTTTAATTTGGAAGATGTAAGGACTGCAATAAGACTTATGACCCCTGGGTGTTTCATGGCCACCATAGACCTAAAAAATGCTTACTATGTGCTGCCAGTAAATAAGTCAAATAGAAAGTATTTACGTTTTCAATTTCAGGGATCTTTATTTGAATTTACTTGCCTTCCTTTTGGACTCAGTACCGCACCATATGTTTTTACAAAAATTATGAAGCCGGTCATTTTACACCTGAGATCACAGGGTTTTTTGTCTGTCATATACTTGGATGATATCCTCTGTCTTGCTGACAGTTACGAGAAGTGCTTACAAAATGTCTCCACCACCATAGCCTTCTTGAAACATTTGGGTTTCACAATTAATACAGACAAAAGTGTTTTGGAACCTAGACAGAGTTGCCAGTACTTAGGTTTTGTCTTAGACTCAGTCCAGTCTTCCATTTCATTACCCCAAAAAAAGAGAGAATCTATCCATAAGTCCATTCTTGAGTTGAAAAGAAAAAAATACTGTAAAATTATAGATCTCGCTAAGTTATTAGGCCAGTTAGTAGCAGCATGCCCAGCCATAGCTTATGGATGGCTCTATACAAAAATCTTAGAAAATCGTAAAACTACAGCATTGCAGGTTAACAATAACAACTATAACAGTACCTTACGATTATCAAAGGGATGCCTATTAGATTTAGAATGGTGGTGTCTTCATATTCAGACTAGTCTTTGTAGGATAAAACAATACAGTTTTGAAATAGAGATATTTTCAGATGCTTCTCGAACTGGCTGGGGTTTAGTCTGTAATGACATCAGAAATCATGGACAGTGGACTGAGGATGAAAAACTTTTTCATATAAACTACCTTGAGCTATTAGCAGCATTCATAGGACTTAAAACTTTTGCATCTGAACTAAAACACTGTGAAATTTTGTTAAGAATAGACAATACAACAGCTATTGCTTATATCAATAGAATGGGTGGCACCCGTTTTCCGCATCTTAACAGTTTAGCAAGGGCTTTGTGGCAATGGTGTGAAGACAGATACCTGTGGGTGTTTGCGTCTTACATAGCTTCTAAAGAAAACAGTGTCGCAGATAAAGAGTCAAGGCGCTCACATTCTGAGATTGAATGGAGTTTAAGTGATAAGGCCTTTCATAATATAATAGATGAGTTAGGGCCTCCTGAGATTGACCTTTTCGCTAGGAGCTATAACGCCAAGTGTCTGAACTATATATCTTGGTTTCCAGACCCTAATGCGAGTGCTGTAGATGCTTTCACTTTAAGATGGGATGGGTCCTTTTTCTATGCATTCCCTCCATTTTCACTTGTGAGTAAAGTGTTACAAAAAATTAAAAAGGAAAGAGCTAGAGACATTGTAGTAGCCCCATTGTGGCCCTCACAACCTTGGTATCCTCTTTTTAATTCCATGATGGAATCCCAACCAATAATACTTAACCCTTGCTGTAATTTACTGTCGTCTCCTTCCAGCAGTCCACATCCACTGCACAGAAGCCTCAGGTTGATAGCGGCCACCTTATCAGGTTAGCATTCATGAAGCGAGGGGTACCACTTCCCTCAATGGACATTATGCTGAATTCACTGTCAACCAAGACACGGAAACAATATGAGCGTACCCTTAGTCAATGGCTCCTTTTTTGTGAGACTCAGGAGAAGGATCCTCTTTCAGCCTCGGTACCCACAGTTATCTCTTTTTTAACTAAAAAATTTAATGAAGGTTTGTCATATAGTTCACTCAACGGAATAAGGTCAGCAATATCTCTAATTTTAGGACCTCAGTTAGGAACTGATGAAAGAATGACCAGATTTTTTAGAGGAATTTATAGATTAAGACCAAAAAAGCCTAAATATGAGGATGTCTGGAATCCTAGTATAGTCTTAAATTATCTGTCAAACTTATTTCCCAATGAGTCTCTTAACATGGAGCTACTTACTAAGAAGTTAGTTACTCTGTTGGCTCTTGTCACAGCACATAGAGTCCAAACATTGTCTCTAATATGCTTAGACAGTATAAATATTAATGACGACAATATTAATATCAGGATTCCGGCCCCTATCAAACATAAGGCCCCAATAGACCTCACCCGAACCTAATCTTGCCATTCTTTATGGATAATGTCAGTATATGCCCTGCAACCACTCTGGTATATTATCTTTATGCAACCAAGGATCTCAGACAAAATTGTAAAACTCTTATTCTCACAACAAGAAAGCCCTACCATGCTGCCTCTACTGCCTCGATAGGCAGATGGATTAAACAAACATTATGCGACAGTGGTGTGGATGTCACTAAGTTCACAGCACATAGCACCAGGCATGCATCCACTTCTAAAGCCAATTTGGCAGGTATTAATATAGAAGTCATTAGAAAGACAGCAGGTTGGACCAACAACTCGTCTACTTTTGCTCGTTTTTACAACAGACCCATTGTTGATGATGTTAATAGTTTTGCGGAAGCAGTGTGCTCTATAAGTAATAATACTGATAAACAATGATGATGAGTGAATGAGGGTTTACTTAATTATTAATTAATTGTACTCAATTAATGATATCAAGTTTACAATATTTTAATTTAAATGTGATTTAAAGAAAGGAAAGTTTATAATTTGTGTGAAATAAATAATACTGTTGATTTACCAACACAACTTTCTTCTTTGAACATCTACATAGTACAAAAGTGAGGACGAGATCACGGAACACAATTTAATAGATCGGACTAACTTACCTAGTGACGTCCGATCCCCAATTGTGTGAAGTGATCTCGTCCTCACTTAGTCCCAACCCTACCCGTCATGGGCCCTCTGGACCCATTAGGCATTTAAAGTCACCCCAGTGAAAGTTGTGTCTAGTATTCTTTGAAATAATGACATGGACAGGTGACAGGCGAGCGTGGTGGCCTGTCGCCGAGAGCATAGACTAGGGTGCTTTGTTTTTTACTTTATCAATGGTCTTACATTTAAAGATTGTGGCAGCGCAGTAGTGCATGCAAGTGCAAACTACATAGTACAAAAGTGAGGACGAGATCACTTCACACAATTGGGGATCGGACGTCACTAGGTAAGTTAGTCCGATCTATTAAATTATATTATTATTGTTTTATATAATAATTTTTACAAAATAATATAAATATACGTCATGTAAAATTAGAATTAATTAGCTATGAATATATTTTCTTGCCGTAATATAAATTTAAAAAAAAAAAAACAATTTTTTCAAAGTACCTAGTGAGCCATTGATGGGCTGCTAATGATGATAATGACTCCAGAAACAATCGAGTTAACTGAATTTATTGAATCTGAGTTAACCAAAAAAATTCAATATTATTAAAAAAAATTCAGATTAATTGACAATTAGGGCTAATTTCACCAACGTAAAATAAGTCTTATCCGAGCGTAAATGTGACATTTTTGTATTGCAATTCTGTCAAAATATCAAATTTACGCTCGGATAAGACTTATTTTACGTTAGTGAAATCGCCACTTAGAAGTAAACCAACAAAGGGCGCCCATCTCTGACGCAAAAGCGTAGGAGTGTAACCGCTGAAGCTCTAACATGACATCTGAAACAAAAACGAAACCGTCTGTTCTAAAGCAGAGGTTTAACTATAATATATTATATTATTTTTACCCAATGCAATTTCGGTGCTGAAAGCTATAACCCAGACGTCAGTTTTTCCGTGTTAAATATTTTCACAGCGCAGGTATGCTATCAGTGCAGGTGGCAGGTATAAAAACATGGGAACAAAATAGTTAATCTTTGCGTTAGTAGAGGCAGTTTTCCTTTTGTCATACTATGGACAAATGCCGGAGCTGTAGCGGTTTCGCTATAATTCTCTCGTATATCTACAGATACAGACCTCGATTCAGATAATACGTGCAATTTATTTATAGGTTCCTTCGCAATAGTGAATACTCAGCTTAACAATTTAATTATACAGTGCAAAGTATCAGAAGTATGTATAAAGATCGTTGTGTGAGTGTAGCTTGTTATTTATTATTTGTCAAACTGTAAACGCTAGTATTTGCGGGGGCAATTCACTTTCATCACAAATATTTGATGAGGTATTCTATTATTGGGCGCATTAATAAAGTTTAATCTTAATTAATTATTAGTTGGTCGATTTCACTACTGTCTATTTTTAGAAAGCTACCTTTTAATGTGTTCGATAACATAAGCTTTGATAGCATACCGGACCCTTTTGGAGTGATTCCGTTTTAGTAATCATTATTTATTTAAAATCAATTTATAATAAAAAATAGGATTGATAATAAATTAAATTTGCCCATTCAAAAAACATATAGGGTTGACATAAATCAGTATTTATCTTTAAACTTAAGAAGTAAAAGAAAATTAATCGAAAGTTTACGAGCCCTGAACTATGCAACCCAAACTGATTTTTTTGCTGGTCTTTAACTTTTCTTGTAACTCGACCGCCTGATTTGCCTTACCTAGGTACCCTTTACCCTAATTTGGGATAAATTATTTGATTTAGTAATATCAACTTTGTTAAAGGAACAAATTAATTTTAATGGTTTTTGGTTTGGTTCAAAAGCCTCTTTGGAATAAAATATAGCCCTCGGGGTTTCAGGATTTTACATATATAAAAGCTTTGCTTTAACAAAGTGGTGGACATCGTAGATTTATTTCAATGTACGGTTTATTTCTTGCTCAAGACGTTGGGTAGCTTTTGTAAAACGTAAAATGTAAACTAATGCCCAAATTCACCAACCATATCTAAATCATCCCCTAAATAGGAGTCTCTTCCTGTAGGTGGCCCCTAAATACAATCCCTTACCCAATGACATGTTCACCTTAGTTGTTCCCTATACAGGTTCGTGAAAATGAAATTGATAGAGAGCGTTACCCAAATTAGCTTAGGTAGCCCGTAAAATTTAGGAAACGTAGAGATGAAAATGGGTATAAGTGTTTCTCTACACTGTAAGTATTATAGATAATAAAATCAGATAAGTAAATAAATGTAGGTTAAAAACTATATTATGACGTGTTTAATTTACTTGACCAAACATAGTAATAAATACTTTTTTGTAATATTATTTTATTAAGGGCCTAGGGCCCTTAGAAAAACTGTCATAACTTCAACTTTGTTTGTCGGTTAAAGTTTATTCAAATTCAAATTCAAATTCAAATTATTTATTTGCCAGATTGAGTACATTTAAGATCTTAACAATTATAATACATTCGCTTCAATCCGCCACAGAGTAGCATGCAAATATGTAATTAGTTACATAGTTAATAGTTGTCCTTATAACTAAGTAATATTATTAATTTAAATTACTGAAAAGGTTGCAAGACATCGTTTATTGTATAAAATTTTTTTTCTTGCAACCATTTCTTAAGTTTATAATTAAATTTTTTCAGTGGGAGCATCCTAATTTCTGCGGGTAGTTTATTAAAAATCTTTATGCACATAGCGTAACAATTTTTCCGACACAGTGCCGTTTTTGAAATTCTGTCAAATTCTGTCTAGGTATATTACATTGAATTCTAAATCTATGTATCCAACCTTAACCGATTTTGATTCTTTCAAAAGGTATTTGTTATTGCGGGTGTCATTGTGTTTGATTTTGCGTGTAACATACTCGTTATGATGAAAAGTATGAACACAACCATTAAACTGATTTAATTTGTGTCTTGTTTGTTTTGGATGGTTTCTAAAGAGTCGAGTAACTTACGAAACTATGGTTCTAATGGAAGAAGTCCTCTTAGGATAATAATGCAGTGGGTTTCCAGATCCTTCCGTATATACGACTCGACTAAGGTCTGCTTGCAGAGACGCCGGGTTAGGCTTAATCCAGGAATTTTGTAATTTTGACAGAAGCTTTATACGAAATCTGTCAAAGCAGCTGCAGCTTACTTTGGGTTAATACAATACCCCGGCATTTCTGCAAGCGGGCCTCGGAGAACGAAAGGATGGTTGGTTTAATAGCTAGGGTACGCGTACATTGACACGCCATCCGTAATTGCATAAATACACATTCATGAGCTATCCTCTGAACAAGCTTTTGAGATCCACAATCCGCCGAAATAATATTGTGTTCGCTTTCAATGTTCCAAAGTTATATTATATCCTCTTGAATGATCTCCAAAGATGAAGTTTGTTGAAGAGTGTGTGATATTATTACCTATTTTGGTAGACGTGTTTATATAATATTTTATACCAATAAAGTTTAAAGTGTTAGTCTGTAATTTTCAATAACTGCCTCTTATGAATCTCATATTGTGGTCAGTTGAACAATAGTATAACTCAAACATAAAGGCTATGAAATTTTTTGTCTATGTGTCTGTCTGTTTGTACGGGCTAATCTTCCAAGCACGGATGAACTGATTTTGACAGGTCGTTTGACGTTCACACGCAGATAAAATTAGCGAATGACTTAACTGACAGTCAAAAAAGGAGCAGGTAAGTTTTTCACTATGTACACCACTATATCTGAGATATAAGGACCGATTTGAAAATTTTATTTATAAACAGTAGAAACCGGCGCAAAATCACTCTGACTTACGGTTATTTAAAAAATTGTAAGAAACTCAATGTAGACTCTAATAGAAGAACTAGTACCTAATTGCTTCAAGTTATCACACTATTTCAAGTGATGAAACTTGCTTTAAGTTTTAATAGCAAACTGTATTTGTACAGTTCTTTACTATATTAATCCACAAACGTTACCCACGACGTAATCGAGAACTTTCACATAGTCTATCGTGAACATCAAAGCGTTTGTGGAATAGTACATAAGTCATTACCGCGAGTGAAACTAAGCTACATCACATTATGTCACTCATGTGTAACTGCGACATAAGGGGGTATCACACGGTGCGGTGCGTAGTGATTTTGCCAGATTGTTTTACAAAGAGAGCAAAGTGGTGAGTAAAGGTTTGAAAGTTGGTGGAAATTTTAACGCATGCTAAGTAATTTTGGCGATTTTAATAGAAAATACAGTGTTGCTGCTGGCGAACAAGATTATTTTTGAAAAGTAAGTAAAAAATTGTACAGTACTGTTCTAAGTTACTGCAGTCATAGCGTAGTGTCAGGACTTAAGCTGCGTTTGAAGGGAGTCTAAGGCTCGTATCCTAGGTACGGTACCTCTAACTTTATCGAGATACGTGTGTTTGGAACTGTTTACAACTATAAAACATAGGGTTGCAAAAATATGTGACGTGCCTCTTAAGCACACAACCCTGACTCATTAAAAATCTATTGTGTGAACGTTTTGTTTCATTCCATGAAGCGGGGCGACCCGAGCTACGACATAATGTCATCACGTGCTTTAATGATAAAGGAAAATATCGTGAGGAAACCTGAATGCCTGAGAGTTCTCCATAATGTTCTGAAGGTGTGTCAAGTCTTTCAATTCGCACACTTGGCCAGCACGGTGTACTATAGCCTAAATCCATTTAATTCCGAGAGGACTCCCGTTAACAATAGTAAATTCACTTTTTATTTTAAGAGGTAAACTAACACGATAATTTTTTCTTCTAGCATCTATCTAATAATATTAATTATTTCTGACATCAATTTATCTAAGAACTAGCTGATGCCCGCGACTTCGTGCGCGTGGATTTAGTTTTTAAAATCCCGCGGGAACTCTTTGATTTTCCGGGATGCCTGTCACCCTCCAGGTTCTCAACTATACCTATCCAAAAAATCACGTCAATCCGTAGCTTTGTTGCAGCGTGATTGACGGACAAACCAACAAACAACACACTTTCGCATTTATAATATTACTCGCGGCATTGTTAATGATGATTCAAAGAGAAAACATATTACTGATGATATTATCAATTACGTTTAGCTATCATTTTTATAATAGTCAAATTTTTTACCATACTTAACCAAAGACAAAATTACGTTTAGCTGTCATTTACGTTTTGTTATTTCACTATCATTTGCGTTTTGTTATTCCATGTCAGATGCGTTTTTGTTGTACCACGTTTTATAGTGACTTGACGGAAACGCGGTCGAACGGGATAAAAAGTATCCTATGTCCGTCTCCTGGTTCTAAGCTACCTCTCCACCAATTTTCAGCCAAATCGGTTCATCCGTTCTTGAGTTATAAATAGTGTAACTAACACCACTTTCTTTTATATATATATATATATATATATATATATAGAAGATTGATAACGTGCCAAGTGACATTTGACGCTTTTTCAACGCAGGGACGCCGTATGCATCGTGCATCGCGTCGCATTTATAGTCACGATATATTGTAGGGAGATTCGCTTTTTAGTCATGGGTGATATAGATATAGGTAATCAATAAAAAATGCATCTTTAGGGTGGAACCACATTTGTGAGGATCGATTCGGATTTTGCCTATACAAAACTGTCATTTTCCATATATTCGTGTACGCATTGAAAAGCCGATTTGATCCGTACACGTTTCTATGAAAGGACAATGGGCGAAGGTGGTCCAAGAGCCTCCACTGATGAGACTTGCGGGAAAGGAAAGGTCATAGTTATCGTATGATTCTGACAAAATTCTATTAAATTCTGTCCCGGGGTTATTTTGTTATATTTAGTTATGTTTCTTCCGACTAAATAATACGATTTTACGTACATAACGCTATCTATCTTTAATTTGATGCCCCTCCCGCTTCTCCTAACCTCACCGCGCTTCCCTCGTCCATCAGACACCTACCAGAACACCGATATGACGTCACCGATACCAGGCGCAGATATAATGTGACTATGGAGTACGTTTATGTTCTCGGCTCGCGTCCAGGTAAACAAAACAAGGTAAGGAAGGTCAGAGGGGGTGGGATTAACATTGTGTATGTCCTAGCCTGTCCCTCCCGCAGTCCTAGCCTGTTGTGAATGCATGCACCGCACCGGCCCGGTCCAACAACCGGCAAGCGAGTGCGCAGTCTTTGTGGCGACCGCCCCGTGTTATGCTAAGTTCTTTCTAGCTTCTTGTGAGAGTACTTATTCATGGGGGGATTTTTGGAGCGGTCGTCAAGGTTAATGACGGCGGTGGCTCATGTCGGTGATGAACTTTTTCACCTACCCTAATCTTCATACCATAGACCATATCTAACCAATCCATCATGGTCATCATATGGTATCTAGGCTATGCACGTTATGAAGATGACATACATCAACCAGCCAGATTTTTAGATTTTATAATAATAGATGAATAATAGATGAATATGATTTCTTCCCCTACAATCTTGTTTTGTTATTCCAGCAATCAACTACATTGAGCTTATTAAGATCTTGGTCATCATACTAATATTATAAATGTGAAAGTGTGTTTGTTGCTTTTGTCCTTCAATCACGCCGTAACGGAGCTACGGATTTTTTGCATGGGTATAGTTGAGGACCTGAAGAGAGACATAGGCTACTTTTTATCCCGGGGAAAAAATAGTTCCCGAGGGATTTTAAAAACGAAATCTACGCAGACAAAGTCGCGGGCATCAGCTAGTGTTCCATAATCTTAAATCTATTGGCGCTTTTGATCGAATGACTTAATAAAATGATAACATACACGCTGAATTGTTTAACACGAGTCATATTATTTAGTCAGAACAAACATGACCGTAGCAAAATAACCCCCGGACAGAATTTAATAGAGTTTTGCCAGAATCATACGTCAACTTAGACCTTTCATTTCCCGCAAGTCTCATCAGTGGAGGCTCTTGGACCAAGTTCCATACATTTTTGCCCATTGTCCTTTGACAGTTTTGTATGGGCGAAATCCGAAACGATCCTCACAAATGTGGTTCCACCCTTAATTTCAGGTACTGATGTCTATGTAGCTAAAGCAGTGATAGCCTAGTGGTTAGGACTGTGGTCTCCTATTCGGAGGGTCGCAGGTTCGATCCCGGGTACGCACTTCTGACTTTTCGGAGTCAAGTGCGTTTAAGCAATTAAATATCACTTGCTTCAACGGTGAAGGAAAACATCGTGAGGAAACCTGCACATCTGAGAGTTCTTCATAATGTTCTCGAAGATGTGTGAAGTCCGCCAATTCGCATTGGGCCAGCGTGGTGGACTATGGCCTATAACCCTTCTCTGAAAGGAGGTCTCAGTAGTGAGCCGTTGATGGGTTGTTAATGATGATGATGATGTCTATGTAGGACGCGTCAGCAGTGGTAAAGAGGTTACTTTGCGGTGCCACACCGCGGCGTGTGGCATCGCTCTTAAGGTTGGAATCATGTTCAACAGAGTGGAACTATGCAACTCAACAACTCGATATCAAAGTGCTATACCCACACAGTGCCCCTGTTGGCTTGCGACCTTGACTTGTCGTTGTATGTAGATCAACTACTACTAGACTAGAATAAAAGCCTGATTCTCTGATATTCAAATCATATTTGCGCGTAAAAGCAAAAGCTTCTCTAACTTAGTTATCAGTTACAGACATAGAATCCTTAATTCCTTACAAATTATGAATACGAAGGGGTGTTTGTTTGTCCTTCAATCCCGCAGCAAGGGAGTAACGAATCGACGTGATTTTTTTCATTTGAGCACTTGGAGTGTGACATAGCTGGGCTACCTTTTATCGTGGAAACAGAGGGTTTCCGAGGGATTTTTAAAACCAGACTCCACTTATATGAAGCCAAGGGCAAAAGCTAATTGTAAAATAATCATGTCGACCCATTGCCAACATCTCGCCTTACCACACTACTCGGTACGGGTCTTCTCCCAAAATTAGCCGAGGTGAGGCCATAGTCAATACATTAGTTATTTGTGTTATATGGGGCCAAAGAAATTTTTTGTTCCCCGAGGGCGTTATTTTGAATTTAGAGCGAAGTGAAGGATTGTAAAGTAGAATCCTGAGCGTAGCGAGGAATTCAATATACGCCGCCCGAGAACAAAATATTTTAGCCCAGAATGACACACACTATTTTTCATCATTACCTATGAGAAAAAGCTAGGAGTATCAACCTACTATGTATAGTCATCTTATATTGAAAGTTTAAATAAAACACAAATAAATTATTATTAAATAATTATAAAACATTAATGTTTATGTTGGATACAGTATGGGCGTATATTCGATCGACAAATTGATCACGTGACTCATCGAAGACAACAGCTTATCAAACATATTTGAATTAAGACAAATACTAAAGCACGAACGCGGACCAATCAGAAGAGAGAAATGAAAAGTCCCATGGGGTTAAAGTTAAATTTTGCTCCCGCTATCCTCTGAAGCCAATATTCGTTTTTCGAATAGGTATGATGAAAAATAATTTTTATCTCTATCCATCCAAAGTAAGTTGAATATGTTTGTTTAGTAGTAGTGTAGTTAAATATTGATAAAAACTATTTAATTTATTTGATTTCTAAAAATATCTATAAAATAACTTTACGTACGCAGCACCACATATTAAAAAGTTGCAAGCACTGAACCGATAAATGTGCCCTTTGAATTAGTGATTTTGCAAAAAATTTAATCCGATAGCAGCTGATGGAAACAACGAGGTTGCAACAACACCAAGCTATCCTTTCGCGTATGATAATTATTGAGGTATGAGCCATCTATGTAAAATATTTGAAACCGTAACAAGAAACCTGAAAAGCCTCATCCTGTGGACTATACCAATGCTCAAACCATAACGAAATGCAGACATATGCTAATGACATCTAGCGAGATTTTCTCAAACTAACTTCTAGGGGTTCTGCCTCGAGGTTTGGCCTCGAGGCCCAATACCTACCCTCGGACGGACGGAATCGGTGAAATTCTATCCTCCGAGTAGTTCTTTAGTTTTCCGTTTTAAAATAATATAGATACAAAACTCTCAGATTGAAATTCATATTCTCTTACATAGATGGCATTTTATAATTATATTTTAAAGTTAAGTTTAATTAAAAAAGGGGGAAAATAGGGGGTTTGAAATTTCAAAGTAAGATTACTATACCGAGTGGGATATCATATGAAAGGCCTTTTACCTGTACATTCTATAACAGATTTTTATTTATTTTTATACATAATAGTTTTTGATTAATCGGGCATAATGTCTAAAAAAATATCGTTCCCTTATTGTACACGTTATCTCCGAAGTTTATAAATCGAAAAATCAAAAATAATTATGGTTTATGTGTATTTTACAGGAAAAATAAAAGCAACCCTCTAACTAGTATAGTTTTTTCGATATTAACAATAAACCTCTACAAACAAAGTTAACGATTAATAAGCAAATTAATATAATATTATCGTTTTACTTTTACTTCTGGAGTACGGAACCCACGACGAGCGAGTCCAACTCAAGCTTGGCCGGTTTTTTCTTTTAAAAAAAGTACACCTTATAATATGGTTTCCTTATTGCATTTCATAACATAAACATTAGGTAAATTAGTGCATAGTGTAGATTAAAAATTAAAAATACCCAGTTTCTTGCTCTATCATTAGAACCTTCTCCTCGATCTTCGATCGTCATCTGTCTTAAACATTCTCATTGAGACCATTCTAATGAGCCTAAACACACTCTCTACTGCTTGCTGAGGGGTTAGGTATATTCTTCTTCTTCATCAACCGATAGACGTCTACTGCTGGACAAAGGTCTCTTGCATGGACTTCCACAGGCGTCGGTCTTGCGCCGCCTGAATCCAGCGGCTCCCTGCGACTCACTTGATGTCGCTTAGGTATATTGCTGACTACTTAATCAGCATCAGCTCATCGTTTGCCTTAGAAATAATCTGAAGTAACAGAATGACAAATTTCAAATCAATCGAACATGTGTAAGTTTGAAAATCAAGTAGGAAATGAGCCGATAATCTTCAAACGCCTGAACAGATCTTAACATATTATAGCTAAGAAGTTCTTAGTAAGAATCTCTCGACCACGTTAGCTTTCAAACAGAAAAAAACCGCATCAAAATTGGTCCATTCGTTGAGGAGCTACAAGGGAACAGACAGGCACACAGATAAACACGTCAAACTTATAACACCCCTATCTTTTGTCTTTTGGGATAAAAACCAAACAGCATGTAAGTATATAAAGATTTTGCGCTGCATAACGAGAATTTATGAATGTTTGTGAAAGTTAAAAGGGTTCAAGATTTTTACGAAATTTGAGCCAATTTATAAACCTTTGATTTATAAAACCCACAATTAAATTTTACATACAAGTACGTATTAAGGTAAGGGCACCTAATTCCGAGGGATTCTAAAATTGGCACCTAATTCCGATGTATATAGAAAAACAGCTTTTTCTACCCATTACCAAGCTCATATGCACTGCAAGCTATTTTAATCAATTGATAGTTTATCGTTCCGTGATCGATTGACAAAAAGGTTGGTTTTATGTGTGTAAGTTTTAAATTATCCGATAAATTTTGCGGTAGCAGACGGCCCGAACGCACGCTTCATACATTCTGAACCTTGTGCACGTGAGTACCTAAATTTTTTAAATAGTGTTTACGCGTTAATTTTGTACAGTTTTTGTTTTTGCTAAGGTTAAAATATTGGAAGGGTTACATTTTTTATCGAAAACGTTTAACTTTTGTAAGGTTTTGTAAAGAAATGAAGTTGAAAATGAATATTAAAAATAGCACGGCATTAGGTGCCAAATATTTTAGCCGGTTCCTAATGCCGAGGTATACCGCGGAATAGCAATTTCATAGGCCTAAACATTTTTTTAATTCTTAGGGCCGTTTTTATGATAAGCATTTCTTGCTTCGATTTCTAATACTTAAATGGTCAATCAGCATAAGAGCACCTTATTCCGAGGTACACTTTGGCGTCGAAATCACTAATTATAGCATATCAAAGATCTATTTTGGAAATTCATTAACTGATCGTATGGGAAAGTTAAGAAAGGAAAATTAAGTTCATACGTATTTCTATGCAATGTTAAGAGAGTATAGTATATTTTTGCGAAGATATTCCAATTGAGAAATAATTTATTTATTTACTGTGGAAAAAGCTTTTCTTTTTTAATACTCGGAATTAAGAAACATGTTTTTTGTTATAAAACACTATTCCGATGTATATACATCGGAGTTAGGTTCTATGAGCACCTTATTACGTGGTATAAACAGAAGTTAAATACAGGATGTTCACAATATTACCGCAGTGTGTATGATTTCAGTGTATTATATTTGCCATTTAAAATAACATTCGTAATCTAAAATGTTTATGTAAAATTTGCAAATACAATAATGAAATAAGGGGTACTTACCCGTGGTACTACCGGTGGTACTACTGGTAGTACCACAGGAAATCAGGTCCTACCAGACACGTTGGTATTAACACGTGCAAAAAAATCACCCGTAGTTTTAACTAGTTAATTTTATAAATAAAGTTAAAAGTTTTTATAGAAAACAATTAAACTTAAACGACACCGCATGAAAGTAAAAACTAATTTACACAAATTAAAATTCAAAATTATTTATTTGATGTAGACCAATCTGTGGCTTTTATGACAAGTTAAGATTGCCACCGGCACCTACTTAACGTTTAACAATTAACTGTATTAGCATCCACCTTGTTGGTTTGGAAAACAGGTACCAACATCAACCCTAACGGGAAACTAACGGGAATCAGGTAAACGGACAGGCGCCTTCCCACGTTGACTTATACCGTCATTACTCGCTCGCTTTATGACTTATACTCACGGTAACGGTATCCCATGATTATTCATTCAATCGATACATAACGACCAAAACTGACATTATTATTATGCCCGTTTTCACTAAACATACCTAAATCATCCCCTAAGTAGGAGTCTCTTGACGTAGATATCTCCTAAATACAATCCTATGTCATAACATCCGTCCCAATGTCCTTTTAGGTGTCCCGTACAGGATCGTGATAAAGAAGTTGACAGAAATCATCACCTAACATCATCATCATAGGTAGTCCGTAAAGGTTAGGGAACATTAGTTTAAAAAAAATATATTTAAAAAAAAATTAAAAAAATATATTTTTGTACTTTGTTCAAAATCGTCTTTAAAAAGATATATCGCGAGCCTATGAAAAGCAACAAAAAATATTTTCCTTCGCATTCACTTATATGAGAGCCCCCCTGAAATAAAGATTTTTATAATTTTTTATACATATTCGGCTGAAGGTCATCAGTTTACATTTTATATCTAAATTTGAAGTAATTACGTTCAGTAATTCAAAAGTTATAAGGCTCTGACAGACCGACGGTCGGACGGACAGACGCGGACGGACGGACGGACAAATGCAAATTCACTCAAGTAGACTCTGAGACCTCGCTTCGCTCGGTCAATAACCGGTCATAAATATTAGTAATTTTTTTTTACCAGTATCGATAACATTGGATGTTATTTAGGAGTAATAATTTATTATGGTAATTAATATAACTCACCATAAGAATATTATTAATGGTAGATTGTGATATCATTTTACTAGTCATCTAAGAAGACAGAGACTAGGCTGATTTAAAAACCAAATTTAATAAATGCAGTTGGCTTTTAAACACTCTGTAGTACTCTTTCTACTCCTTTTCCTTTTGTATTTTGAAGACTCGGAATTAGGTACCAAATGCATCGGAATTAGGATTTTTACATCGGAATTAGGTGCTCCGGACTATTTTCATATTCTATTTAATTTTACATATAAATTAAGGTTTAATTATCAAACTTTTAGCTTATTTCAAGAGTAAGTCAAATAACACTTCAGATTAAAATAGCCAGTCCGGTAGAAAGGTATAGTGAATGCTTAATTTTTGATGATTTTTCAAGTTTTGATGAAAATACCGCGGAATTAGGTGTTGTTACCTTATCTCTACTAACTTAAAAACTAGCTTTTGATTATAAATTTAAACTTGTTTTATTAAAAGAATATTAGCCATGCTGAACATGAATACTCATCCTCTAGGAGTGGGTACCACAATGATGAAATAGGTGGGGTTTGAACTTTTGGTTTTCAGTCCACCGCGCTTCTTCGACTTATACTTCTCAAATATCAAAAAAAGCCGGCCAAGTGCGAGTTGGACTCGCGCACCGAGGGTTCCGTACTCCAAAAGTAAAAGTAAAACGATAATATTATATTAATTTGCTTATTTATCGTTAACTTTGTTTGTAGAGGTTTATTGTTAATATAAAAAAAACTATGCTGGTTAGAGCGTTCGTTTTATTTTTCCTGTAAAATATACATAAACCTCTATTGACTATAATTATTTCAGATTTTTCGATTGGTAAACTTCGGAAATAAGGGGGGGGGGGGGGGACGGTATTTTTTTCGACATTTTGGCCGATTACTCAAAAACTATTATATATAGAAATAAATAAAAAACTGTTTTAGAATGCACAAATAAAGGCCTTTCATATGATACCCCACTCGGTATAGTTATCTTACTTTGAAATTTCAAACCCCCGATTTTCCCCCTTTTTTAATCAAACTAAAATAATTTTCGCGTTGCTTTTATTTTTCCTGTAAAATATACATCAACCTCTATTGACCATAATTATTTCAGATTTTTCGGTTGGTAAACTTCGGAGATAAGGGGGGGGGGGGACGGTATTTTTTTCGACATTTTGGCCGATTACTCAAAAACTATTATATATAGAAATAAATAAAAAACTGTTTTAGAATGCACAAGTAAAGGCCTTTCATATGAAACCCCATTCGGTATAGTTATCTTACTTTGAAATTTCAAACCCCCGATTTTCCACCTTTTTTAATAAAACTAAAAATAATTTTCGATTTTTCTTTATTCCAGTGATGTTGGGCCACTATTATACACAACTATGCCAAATTTCATGTCGATAGCTTTAATAGTTACTGAAATAATCGACTGTGACAGACGGACGGACGGACGAACGGACGGACGGACGGACGGAGAAAGTCTCACCATAAGGGTTCCATTTTTAATATTTTGGTACGGAACCCTAAAAACATGAATTCCTCGGGACAAAATCTTACAATTTCTTTTTCTCAACTTTCCCAGTTGTATTGTGTACGCATGCAAAATCCGTTACACGACTTTCTCATTGTAAGCTAAAATTTACATACATAGTTCGGCGATACAGTATTTCTGTTGATAGATATTTACTTTGCTCGCATTCTGAACCGAGTCACGTGTGGGATTGGGCGATACGTGACCGACGACATAAACGTAGAATGGCGAAGAAAAATGCCGGTTTTCCCTCGTAATGTCGATTGGGCCCTAGATATCTATGCCCCCGTGAATTCAAATAGATGCCAAATGAAAGAAACGATCGTTTTAGGGAGCCTATTATTCCGTATCAGTTAATACATTTTTTCTTCCATTCCATTCCATTTTGTATATTTATTACAATAATAATTAGTACTCTATTTCTTTATTATTCTATCATTGGAAACTTAACAACTTTTTATTGCTAACATAAAATAAACATATCGTTATATAGATACTATGAAATAATAATAATACTAATACTACGAAAATAACTACGAAATCCACTAAATTTAAAATTGATTGCCGTTCATAAAAATATAGGAACCTAATAAACCTACCCTGGGTTATAAAGTCGTTATGTTTTATAGTTTTTGTGAAAACTGGGTAAAAGAAAATACAGGGATTTAAGTTAATTACCGGCATAAATCGTTAGATATTCTTTCGTTAGTTTGACCTTCAATCACTTTGCAAGAGCTACAGATTGACCTGATTTTTGGGTGGCTATATAGTTGAGTAACTCGAAAGTGATATTATAGGTTAAGGAAAACGAAGGTAATCCCGCGGGATTTTTATCATATGATCTCAACCTTCAAGTATATTATATTTATTCTAGGACATGTAAATCTACTAAGGGCTTTAAAATAACACCCTAAGAAAATATTTGAAGGGATTTGATTTACGAGTGAATACTTAATGCAATCCTCTTTTGAGTCAGCTGAAGTAGGTAAATGTAGAAAAATACAAGGGACACAGCGATAGGAAGAAAAACTATTCAGAACAGTGAAGCAATCGCACCTCAGCAGCTTGACAAATTAAATCGTACGTTTATGCTATCAAATTAATACGATTTTCATCGGCAACTTTTAGATAATTGCACCTCAGATTTGCAACAGGATTTAGAACAAAATATATGTTTCTCATTTACTCTCATTTACAACACTGTTATCTCAAAATACCCGTTTTTTTTTTTCAAAGAATGTGTGTTGTTTCAAAGAGGTCCAGTTTTAGAAAATTTTACAGCAAATTCTTCCGTAAGTTTACTTTATCACTAAAGTAATTCTCATAGATCTTGAAATGGCGATTTTTCTACTTTCTAGTTAATACAAAAAGAAGAGCGGTGCGTGAAATTTTTCAGCAAATTGTATAAATTTCTCCGCAAGCTGAATCAAATGTACAAACGTTAAGCTGAATAAAATTAAATAAACATTTTATGACCATAGAAAACAGTGAAAATAATAGAAATTGCTTCATCACACCTCCATGACAAACTGGACAATCGTATTTCCGTTTCAGGAATTGTATTGGGTTGCCATAAAACCCCATTCAATTTATGGATTTAGCAAAAATATTATCTACTAGCTGATGCCCGCGACTTCGTCCGCGTGGATTCAGTTTTTAAAATCCTGAGGGTACTCTTTGATTTTCCGGGATGCTTTACACTCTACAGGTTCTCAACTATACCTATCCAAAAAAATCACGTCAATCCGTAGGTTTTTTGCAGCGTGATTGACGGACAAACCAACAAAGACAAAATTACGTTTAGCTGTCATTTACGTTTTGTTATTCCACTGTCATTTGCGTTTTGTTATTTCATGTCAGATGCGTTTTTGTTATACCACGTTTTATAGTGACTTGATGACGGAAACGCGGTCGAACGGGATAAAAAGTATCCTATGTCCGTCTTCTGGTTCTAAGCTACCTCTCCACCAATTTTCAGCCAAATCGGCTCATCCGTTCTTGAGTTATAAATAGTGTAACTAACACCACTTTCTTTTATATATATACTAGCTGATGCCCGCGACTTCGTCCGCATGGATTTAGTTTTTAAAAATCCCGCGGAAACTCTTTCATTATCCGAGATAAAAAGTAGCTCTCCCGGTCTGAGGAACCACTACTACATCCATTACTATACCCATGCAAAAAATCGCATCAATCCGTTGTTCTGTTGCGACGTGATTGAAGGACAAACCAACAAACAAACACACTTTCGCATTTATAATAATAATGCTTTATTATTATAACACTTTTTATAATTGTCAAATTTTTTACCAAAGACAAAATTACGTTTAGCTGTCATTTACGTTTTGTTATTCCACTGTCATTTGCGTTTTGTTATTCCATGTCAGATGCGTTTTTCTTATAACACGTTTTATAGTGACATAACGGAAATGCCTTCGAACGGGATAAAAAGTATCCTATGTCCGTCTCCTGGTTCTATGCTACCTCTCCACCAATTTTCAGCCAAATCGGTTTATCCGTTCTTGAGTTATAAATAGTGTAACTAACACCACTTTCTTTTATATACAGTGTGTCCGGACACGAACTAGCGATATTTCAAACACTTATATAACAACTAATTTTAAGTACAAATACACTCTAAACTTGGGCCCAATCCACTTCCCCTCTATGTGGCAGCCATTTTGTTTTTTTGCTGAAATATTCTCTAAGCATGTACAAAAAAAATCATATCTCTCAAAGTTTTGGTCTTACTGAGATAAAAATGGGCTTATTCGAAGCGCAACAATACTGTCCTATCGTCTACATTACAAAACAAAGTGTTCACATTTCCATAACCTTTGAAAAAAATATGAAACCCGAAAAAAATTATCGTAAAATCATGCAAATCAACAAATTATTGTAAATAACTGCAAAAACACCCCCGACAACCCTTTTTATTTTTTTACTAGATCAAGAGATTTTGAGCTAAGCTATAATACAACATTTAATTTATAACTGTATGTCTAATACTTTCAGAGTTATTGTTGTTTGAACATAGCGCATACGCAAGCACAAAAGGCCTTTGTCGGAACCCTAAACAGGAAATCATTAAAAACACATAACATTCATGCGTATGCGCTATGTTCCAACACCAATAACTCTGAAAGTATTAGACATACAGTTATAAATTAAATGTTGTATTATAGCTTAGCTCAAAATCTCTTGATCTAGTAAAAAAATAAAAAGGGTTGTCGGGGGTGTTTTTGCAGTTATTTACAATAATTTGTTGATTTGCATGATTTTACGATAATTTTTTTCGCGTTTCATATTTTTTTCAAAGGTTATGGAAATGTGAACACTTTGTTTTGTAATGTAGACGATAGGACAGTATTGTTGCGCTTCGAATAAGCCCATTTTTATCTCAGTAAGACCAAAACTTTGAGAGATATGATTTTTTTTGTACATGCTTAGAGAATATTTCAGCAAAAAAACAAAATGGCTGCCACATAGAGGGGAAGTGGATTGGGCCTAAGTTTAGAGTGTATTTGTACTTAAAATTAGTTGTTATATAAGTGTTTAAAATATCGCTAGTTCGTGTCCGGACACACTGTATATATATAGATAGATTTATTCCTTCACGGGTACCTGGAAAGATACATTCTGTTTTTTAAATAGTGTAACTAACACCACTTTCTTTTATATATATATAGATTTATTCCTTCACGGGTACCTGGAAAGATACATTCTGTTTTTCTGCACACACGTGACATAATAATATTTCTTTTATTAATCATAGCTAAGTAGATACTAATTTACATCTAATTTGTTAAAAACACTAACGTTAAACACAAATTTAGAATTTGACGTAGATAGGTAGTTGAGTACGTGTCTGGAATGCTTTAATAATACAGTCATATTAATGAATACAGTCTCCATTTGCCGCAAAATTTAGGGATAATGAAATGTAAACAGTCTGTATAGTTACCCTCATACCGAAATGGTAGTTCAACATAATATTACTACTATTAACAGCAGAGGCGGCTCTAGCCCATGTAGCGCCCGTGTGCAATTAATACCTTGGCGCCCTCTAGTAGGCGCGCGTTCAAAATCAATTAGACAAAACTTAGATTTCGATAGTTATTATTTTTGATGAGCTCTGACAAAGTTTGAAAGTCGCAACTATTGTGGTAGCTAGTAAGCAATCTTACCTTTTATATCATTTTTATCAATAGAAAACCCGATTTACATGTTTACTCAAACATAAAAAAATAATCCTTAATCCATTGCGCCAAGGCTTATTTCGCAAAACTACGGTAAAACACAAATGTACGCAATTTGTTTGAAAATGCCTAAAGCTTCCCGGCAATTTTAATTATTCTGCTATATCTATTATACTATTCTAATACAGCCGAATTCGCAATGATTTTCGGCGTGTTTTCAAACGAATCTAAACAGGTAGTCCGGTCAAGTTAGCCCGAAAAATAGGTGTACCCTACCCTTTCAGAAGTTCCCAAGAAGCTGAAAATGTACATGAACGTTTAAGGATACCATTATAATGAAATTTTGAAAGTCCCCATCGATCCCATGCGTGCAAAAAATTTTATTCAGGGTCAAAGTTCGCAAAAATGGGTTTTTTTGAATTGGCCAAAAGACTGGTCACATTCCTTATTCATTCCGTTGCATAAGAAAGGCTCAACGAAAAAATGCAATAACTATAGGCTGATTTCTCTTCTAACCCATGCCAGTAAAGTACTTCTTCACATCTTGAATACACGACTACAGGCTTATTTATCGCACCAAATCACACCAGAACAAGCCGGTTTCGTTAAAGGTAGAGATACACTAGAGCAAATACTTGTGATCCGCCAAATCATAGAGAAAGCTAGAGAATTCAATACCCCTCTATACATCTGCTTTGTTGACTTTCGGAAAGCATTTGACACTGTTAAATGGACAAAGCTTTGGCAAGTACTATCACAAATGGGCGTACATCTGCATTTAATACAACTCATCCAAAGATTGTACATGATGATTGTACAGATGGTACAGCAGCTGTTTGGGTGGACGAAATAGAGTGTACAAGCTTCAAGACTGAAGCTTGCGTTCGCCAGGGGTGTATTATTTCACCACTACTGTTCAACATTTACACCGAATACATAATGCGGACTACTCTGGAAGACTGGGATAAAGGCATTGTTGGAGGGTGGAAGATGTGTAATCTCAGAGATGCAGCCGATACTACACACTTTGCTCAAACAAAAGAGGATATTGAAGAGCTGCTTACACGCCTTGAATTCGGACTGGCCATCAACAGGGATAAGACCAAGATGATGATAGTAGATCGCGCGAATCAAAACAGAACGGAAATCCAACGCATTGCCGACTGTGAGGTGGTGCCAACTTACATCTATCTAGGTTCTACTATCTCCAATACCGGGCGTTGTGAGCTAGAAATCCGAAGGCTATTACTAGGTCTGCGGTGGAGAAGCTCAATAAGATCTGGAAGGACAGAAGGATCACCAAAACCACTAAGGTTCGACTTATGAGGTGCCTTGTCTTCCCAATATTCCTCTACGGAGCTGAAACCTGGTCGCCTGAATGATGCCTTAGAGATGTGGTGCTGGAGGCGCCTTTTGAAGATCCCTTGGCCTTCAGAACCAACAACTCGATCTTCAAGGAACTAAAGATAACAGAAAGGCTTTCGTCGACTGTGCAGCTGCGAATTCTGAAGTTCTTCGGGCACATCTCTAGAAATGACGGGTCAATTCAGCGGTTGGTAGTGCAGGGTCAGGTGAGAGGGAAAAGAACGAGAGGACGCTCACCCACGCGCTGGAAGGACTTGATCAAAGCGGTGAACCAGACAACAGTGGTGGAGTGCTTCCGCAACGCAACAGACCGTCGCAAGTGGAGGAGCATCGCGCGGGAGGCGGTGCGATCCAAAATTAATGAAGAAGACTGACGAATAACAACTAATGTCACATTATCCCAGCAGCCACGACCACTCTGGCAAGAGTGACCGATTGAGAAGAAAGGAGCCGCTCGTGGCGCGCCTTGCTTTGCTACCGCGCCTGGCGCCGGCCAAAACACGGGCGCAGGGTCTTTGAGAGCGACGCACGCTTTAATTAGATGTGTCGCGAGCAGCGCTCGACGCAGCGCCCCCTACCACCCTGCGCCCGTCTGCACTGCACACCCTGCACAATAGATAAAGCCGCCGCTGATTAACAGACAAAGAAACCACGTTCAACATTCCCTGTCACATTTTGGAAGATAAATATAGCCTTTTTTACCCAAACACAATATATCGCAGTTATAAACTATTGTACTAATAAAGTAGGTAAACCTTAAAACATCAAAGACAACTTAGACTAATAATGCCTAGACCGATAGTTTCATACAACGAGACTAGCTTAACGTGTAACCGTGAAACAAACTATGTGTGCTAAGAGAGTCGTTTATTTACGATGACGATACGTACACAAGTGTGTGTGCCGATAGGCGTAACTAGCCTTTAAAGGCTACCATGAAAGGGTTACACTCCGCGCGCGGCTACTGCCTTTCTATACGTAATAATTCTATGAAAGACAACATCCGACAAGCCAGCGAAAAGCGAAGCAACCTGCTGGCAAAAATATTGCACAGTAAAAAGGCGAATAGCCTGCGGTTTATGTAACGCAGCGTGTGGCGTGTGGTTATTGCGAGGTTTCTATAAGCTTCAGATAATATTAATGGAAACAAAATAAAAGTAGAAAAAGTCTTCAAATTTTGGCCTACAAA
The DNA here is from genome assembly GCA_029955525.1 of Oeneis ivallda. Lineage (NCBI taxonomy): Eukaryota > Metazoa > Arthropoda > Insecta > Lepidoptera > Nymphalidae > Oeneis > Oeneis ivallda. Next base: position 11,714,810 of record JARPMR010000020.1, on the reverse strand, counting down.
AACATCTTGTCCTTCTATTGAATAGAATCAGGCGTTACTTTGCGAAATTCCATGATATTTAAAGAAAAATTAATATTAATTTGCTATAATCTGCCAAACAGAATAAATCTTTTAACATTCAACGTAAGTTTCGCTCCGATACCGGAGCATAGAGCATCATCAGGAGACATTAACTCCATAATTCACAATTGCAAAGCAATTGCAATATCTGATGATGCTCCGGTATCGGAACAAAACGTACGTCGAGTGTTAAAAGATTTATTCTGTTTGACGGAATAAAGCAATGGAATATTAATTTTTCTATAAATATCTTTTTCTTCATTTTAGCTCATCGCTGGTCAGCTTCAAATCCCTCAATAAAGCTCGCTTTCGCTGCTCTCCCAATAAAGGTGTTCCTCCCAGTGTACGTTATCAATAAAAGCTACCTACTACTGAAATTGGTCTTAACGAATGCACACGTCAGCATCACATTGTGTGACTTTACTTTTGACTTCTGAAATGTTGATTACAAAACACAATCTTCACAAGCTAGGTTAGGTTTCGGCGTGCTCCCGAGATACGGATAAACGTTGAAAGCAAAATCAGAGCTCCAAAATCAATCAATCCAGCTACCATCTTCAATCTTTTAAACAGCACAATCTACCAACTAAATTGAAAACAACTTCTATCAACCCAAATAATAATAAAACTGAGTCCAATTTATTGTTGGACGTTTTCAATTTTAGACGGATACAAAGTTTGCGACCGAGCGTGGTTACCATTTTAATAGATTTTCCAGGTGACGAATTCGCTTTGGCCTACATACATTATTCAAACAATTATTGATGCCAACGATACGTTTTATAATTCAGCAGCCGTTTTAATCCGGGAATTTTAGTTTCGTCGGGCAAATTGTTTACGCTTTATATTTTGAGTGATCCCTTCCGTACCGGTGCTAATCCTTGCCAAAATCTCGTCAGTTCCGGTTTACATAGATTTGAAAATAGTATAAGATATTTCGCAATCGCCGAACATTGGTGTTAAAAAATTGACAATTCTTTCGTCGTTTACTATTTAATAGTAAACGATAAAAAGTTGACGATTTAAAATTTTGAGACGTCTAAATTACTCGACGATGGTCTAATGGAATGGAATGGATGGAAGCTCTAATTTAGAGATTTTATTGGATTAATAATATACTCTCACCTGTAAATGACCATGAATAGTGGATCCAACTGCGAAAAACGAACAAGAGAAATCATACAAAAAATTGTCCTTTATAAGAATTGGAGTATGACTACGAACGTTCTGCAGCAATGTAACGAAAAAATTAATTCAAGAGCAATAAAATCTACCAGGATCCCTATCCTTATTGTCGAATAAATATAGGTCTCACACAAAAATTGGCAGTCTGTGCTACCATCCAGATATTATTGAATTGTTTGAGGCAATATTATTAATTTTAGTATAATACTAGCTGTTGCCCTCGCGACTTCGTCCGCGTGGAATTAGGTTCTTTGAAAATCACGTGGGAACAGCTGGTTTTATCAGGATAAAAAAACAAACATTCAACCTGTATTTAAAACTTTTAGGGGTAGAATTTTCAAAAAATGTGAAATGCGTACTTTTTTGTTTTTAATCAAGAGCCAAAATACCAAGTTTCATGGATATAACTTGAAAAATACGGACCCTTTCCATCCCCTATTTAACCCCTTTGATGGTAGAATTTAAAAAAAATGTAAAATATGTACTTTATATTTAATCAAAAATTCCAACTTTCATTAACATAACTTGAAAAATAACTTGAAAAATGAAAAACTACCATACAAACATTCAACTCCTATTTAACCCCCAAAGAAGTAGAATTTTCAAAAATCGGCCAAGTGCGAGTCGGGCCTCGCTCTTTTAGGGTTCCGTTCAAAAAAAATTAAATTAAAATATTTTCATGTACCCATGGAAATATTTTTATTTAATTTTTTTAATTTAATTTAATTTTTATTATTTGTTGTTATAGCGGCAATAGAAATACATAATATGTGAAAATTTCATCTGTCTATCTATTACGGTTTACGAGATACAGCCCGCTGACAGACGGACGGACGGACGGACGGACGGACGGACGGACAGCGTAGGCTTAGTAATAGGGTCCCGTTGGTACCCTTTGGGTACGGACCCCTAAAAACTGTGAAACACTTAACTCTTTATTTTTAATTTAAAGCCCAACTACCGAGTTTCATGGATATAACTTTAAAAATGACGGACTTTCATACAAACTTTAACCCCCCATTTAACCCCCTTGGGGGTGGAATTTCAAAAAATCCTTTCTTAATGCTCCCCTACGTCATAGAAGAAACCTACTGTCAAAATTTCAAGTTTCTAGCTTCAGTGGTTTAGGCTGTGCGTTGATAGATCAGTCAGTTAGTCAGTCAGGACAAGTCTTTTTATAAGTATAGATAGATTTTCAATAAAATTAAATAAAATACTTTTTCAGAGCTTTAGCTAGCATCTAAATGTAAATACTGTGTAACGAAATTTGTAATAACAGCATCCAAAGCGATTACCTCTGTAATTGTGTTTGGGAAAATTATTTTGAAAACCCTGACTTATCAGAATAGATGGAGTGGGCGTTCAAAATAATCTTTTTAGGAAGACATTTTAGGATATTTTATTCTTATAAAATATTTACCATAATATTATTACTTAAATAGTACCTATTTATACATAAATATTCCTATAGTTCATTCATATTTTATTATTATTTTGTTAGTGTCATCAATAAGTTCCCACCAAATTTTATATTTTTAGTCATTTAATATGACTAAAAATATAAAATTTGGTCATGAAAAAAATTACAAAAAAAGCAATTTTTTTTGCACAAGTTACGGAAAACCTACATTTTGAATGTGACGTGGCAGCAAAAAAAATTTTAATACCAAGCCACTTTTCCTGTCACATCGCTTTTGCAATCTACTAATGGCGTGGCAAAATAATATTTAGGTTTAAATGCATGCTCTAGCTATAATCCTACATTATATTTCTTTGCTTCATCCTCAATATAATTAATTACAAAGGTAGTCACGTTATTCACTCGAGATAACTCCGCGAATTTCACAGATATATACCCTATTTTAAAAATAAATCACCTTGGCAGCACCGTCTTAAATTTGCTCATTACTTTTTCGCGCGAGATAACGACCGCACGCGCTCAGCGCGCCGCACTTAAGGCGCTGTAGTCAGTCACGATCTTCATATCACAAGCCGAATGAAGATCGTCCAATTTAAAATCTATGGGTCTTAATATTATGAAAAAAAAAGTAGTTATAATTGATCGTATTTCTGGCCTGATGGCTGTTTCCTAAACACGATGACGCAAACTTTTCTCGATAGAAAAAAATTGCAAAGTTGACTCTGCAAATACATAAACTCCCATCGTTCTCTGTTATGCATACATTTATTTTGGTAAAATTATTTACAATTGTTTTTCATATTTTAATACAACAAATGGCTGTTTTAGATTTTATTTATTGCAACTGTTATAATTTTAATATTATCCATTACAATTTGTCACTTGGCCCTTCTATTCGCAGAAGCGACTTCTTTGTCTCTCCTACTCAATTAGACAGTGATCGCCGAGGCGTGCTGCTAGGTGGACCTGCGTCGCGCTGCGCTCGCTCGGCTATCAAATATTATCGTAAATTGTAATAATTGAAAATTGTTTATGTTTATACTGAAAACTATTATTTTGTATATTTTAGACTTTAGAGAAGTCAAATAGAGTGTACCTAATTATAAGTTTGTATAAATTAATATTGTAAATAATTTATCCATCAAAAAAGTTGTAAATAAGTAGGGACTGAGTAGACTAATTTTGAAAATGGGTCCGAAAAAAAGCAAAATCTAAGAATGTACAGTATAAAAAAATCGGCCAAGCCTTCGCTCTTTTAGGGTTCCGTTAAAAAAATTTAATTAAAATATTTCCATGTACCCATGGAAACATTTTAATTTAATTTTTTTAATTTAATTTAATTTTTATTATTTGTTGTTATAGCGGCAATAGAAATACATAATAATTATGTGAAAATTTCATTTGTCTATCTGTTACGGTTTACGAGATACAGCCCGCTGACAGACGGACGGACGGACGGACAGCGTGCGCTTAGTAATAGGGTCCCGTTGGTAACCTTTGGGTACGGAACCCTAAAAATAACAAAAGCAGATGATGGAAGTTGTAAAGTAAGTAGGTACCTATTTCAATATTTTGTAAAGGATGATTTGTGTAACATGTAATGTAGTGGATCATGAAATATCAATTTCATCATCAAGTAAGGTATCTAATAATGGTGGGATGCATCATGCAAAGTAAGTACATCATATAGGTACATCGTACAGTTTGGCTAATCAAATTGAGGTCAAATTGACGACCTCCCTGGCTCAGTGGTGAGCGCTGTTGTCTTATAACTGGGAGGTCTCGGGTTCGATTCCCGGCGGGGTCAATTTGGGAATTTATAATTTCTGAATTGTCTCTGGTCTGGTCTGGTGGGAGGCTTTGGCCGTGGCTAGTTATCACCCTACCGTCAAAGACGTGCCGCCAAGCGATTTAGCGTTCCGGCACGATGGCGTGTAGAAACCAATTAGGGGTATGGGTTGAATGTTCACTGCCATATCCCTTCCAAGTTAGCCCGCTACCATCTTAGACTGCATCGTCACTTACCATCAGGTGAGATCGCAGTCAAGGACTAGCTTGTCTTCGAATAAAAAAAAAAAAAAAGGTAGGTAGGTGCGGTAGTTAGGTACTTTATGGGTATGGGTAGGAGTAGGGGTCGGGGTAGAGGTAGGGGTAGAGGTAGGGGTAGAGGTAGGGGTAGGGGTAGGGGTAGGGGTAGGGGTAGGGGTAGGGGTAGGGGTAGGGGTAGGGGTAGGGGTAGGGGTCGGGGTAGGGGTCGGGGTAGGGGTCGGGGTAGGGGTAGGGGTAGGGGTAGGGGTAGGGGTAGGGGTTAGGGGTAGGGGTAGGGGTAGGGGTAGGGGTAGGGGTAGGGGTAGGGGTAGAGGTCGGGGTCGGGGTAGGGGTAGGGGTAGGGGTCGGGGTAGGGGTAGGGGTCAGGGTAGGGGTCGGGGTAGCGGTAGGGGTAGGGGTTGGAGTAGGGGTAGGGGTCGGGGTAGAGGTAGGGGTAGGGGTCGGGGTAGAGGTAGGGGTCGGGGTCGGGGTCGGGGTAGGGGTAGGGGTAGGGGTAGGGTCGGGGTAGGGTAGGGGTAGGAGTAGGGGTAGGGGTAGGGGTCGGGGTAGGGGTAGGGGTCGGGGTAGGGGTAGGGGTAGGGGTAGGGGTAGGGGTAGAGGTCGTGGTCGGGGTAGGGGTAGGGGTCGGGGTAGGGGTAGGGGTCAGGGTAGGGGTCGGGGTAGCGGTAGGGGTAGGGGTTGGGGTCGGGGTAGAGGTAGGGGTAGGGGTCGGGGTAGAGGTAGGGGTAGGGGTTGGGGTAGGGTTGGGGTAGGGTAGGGGTAGGAGTAGGGGTAGAGGTCGGGGTAGAAGTAGGGGTAGGGGTATGGGTATGGGTAGGAGTAGGGGTCGAGGTAGAGGTAGGGGTAGAGGTAGGGGTCGGGGTAGGGGTAGGGGTAGGGGTAGGGGTCGGGGTAGAGGTAGGGGTAGAGGTAGGGGTAGGGGTTGGGGTAGGGGTAGGGGTAGGGGTCGGGGTAGGGGTCGGGGTAGGGGTAGTGGTAGTAGTAGTATTATTATATGTATACTTAGTGACATATTTAGTTCCTATCACAATCTGTCCTTTTCTGCATATTACTTTTACAAAATAATGTCGATGTTTCACATCTGCCAGGCGTCCCACGACGGCTCACAATTTTTTTGTACCTAAAAGTGCCTAAAATTACAAGTGTAGATCACGATTCGCATGCGAAAGGATCCTTTCGCATCCTTGGTTCCGTAAGGATGCGCACGGATCCTTCCAGATCCTTACGCGTGCGAAAGCGTCTTTGGCAACTAGGGCAATGCATGAAGTGCCAAAAAGTATCGATATATCGAATCGATGAAATTAGTTTCTATCTCAAGTATGTGTGCAAACACAGGTGCACTTTTCCGCCATGTTGGAATTCTTTGATAATGGACGGATTACGTTCAAAATCGATATTTAGGCTTCCCTAGGGTCAAAAAGAAGAAATGGATGCCAAAATTAAAAAAGTCACCGCCATATTGAAATTCTTTGTTATTCGACCGATTTCATTCAAAATCGATATTCAGGCTTCTCTGGGGTCACGAAAGAGGAAATGGATGCGCAAATATAAAAAAGTCACCGCCATATTGAAATTCGTTTTTTATTGGACCGATTACGTTTCAAATCGATATTTAGGCTTCCCTGGGGTCAAGAAAGAGGAAATGGGTGCCAAAATTTAAAAATGTCCCCGCCATATTGAAATTCTTTGTTATTCGACCGATTTCGTTCTAAATCGATATTTAGGCTTCTCTGGGGTCAAGAGAGAGAAAAAGGATGCGAAAATTTTACAAAGTCACCGCCATATTGAAATTCTTTGTTATTCGACCGATTTCGTTCAAATTCGATATTTAGGCTTCTCTCGGGTCAAGAAAGAGGGAATGGATGCCAAAATTTTAAAAAGTCACCGCCATATTGAAATTCTTTGTTATTCGACCGATTTCGTTCGAAATCGAAATTTGGGCTTCCCTGGGGTCAAGAGAGAGGAAATAGATGCGAAAATTTTAAAAAGTCACCGCCATATTAAAATTCTTTGTTACTGGACCGATTTCGTTCAAAATCGATATTTAGGCTTCCCTGGGGTCAAGAAAGAGGAATTGAATGCGAAAATTTTAAAAAGTCACCGCCATATTGAAATTCTTTGTCATTCGAACAATTTTGTTCAAAATCGATGTTTAGGCTTCCCTGGGGTCAAGAAAGAGGAAATGGGTGCCAGAATTTTAAAGAGGGAATGGGTGCCAGACTTTTAAAAAGTCCCCGCCATATTGAAATTCTTTGTTATGGCGGGGACTTTTTAAAATTTTATCACCCATTCCCTCTTTCTTGACCTCAGGCAAGCCTAAATATATATTTTGAACGAAATCGCTCCAGTAACAAAGAATTTCAATATGGCGGTGTTTTTTTAAATTTTGCCACCGATTTCCTCTTTCTTGACCCCAGGGAAGAACAAATATCGATTTGGAACGAAATCGGTCTAGTAACAAAGAATTTCAATATGCCGGTGACTTTTGAAAATTTTGGCACCCATTTTCTCTTTCTGGACCCCAGGGAAGCCTAAATATATATTTTGAACGAAATCGGTCCAGTAAACAAGAATTTCAATATGGCGGTGACTTTTTAAAATTTTGGCACCCATTTACTCTTTCTTGACCCCAGGGAAGCCTAAATATCGATTTTGAACGAAATCGGTCCAGTAAACAAGAATTTCAATATGGCGGTGACTTTTTAAAATTTTGGCACCCATTTACTCTTTCTTGACCCCAGGGAAGCCTAAATATCGATTTTGAACGAAATCGATCCAGTAACAAAGAATTTTAATATGGCGGTGACTTTTTAAAATTTTCGCATCTATTTCCTCTCTCTTGACCCCAGGGAAGCCCAAATTTCGATTTCGAACGAAATCGGTCGAATAACAAAGAATTTCAATATGGCGGTGACTTTTTAAAATTTTGGCATCCATTCCCTCTTTCTTGACCCGAGAGAAGCCTAAATATCGAATTTGAACGAAATCGGTCCAATAACAAAGAATTTCAAAATGGCGGTGACTTTTTAAAATTTTGGCACCCATTTCCTCTTTCTTGACCCCAGAGAAGCCTAAATATCGAATTTGAACGAAATCGGTCCAATAACAAAGAATTTCAATATGGCGGTGTTTTTTTAAATTTTGCCACCGATTTCCTCTTTCTTGACCCCAGGGAAGAACAAATATCGATTTGGAACGAAATCGGTCTAGTAACAAAGAATTTCAATATGGCGGTGACTTTTGAAAATTTTGGCACCCATTTCCTCTTTCTGGACCCTAGGGAAGCCTAAATATATATTTTGAATGAAATCGGTCCAGTAAACAAGAATTTCAATATGGCGGTGACTTTTTAAAATTTTGGCACCCATTTACTCTTTCTTGACCCCAGGGAAGCCTAAATATCGATTTTGAACGAAATCGGTCCAGTAAACAAGAATTTCATTATGGCGGTGACTTTTTAAAATTTTGGCACCCATTTACTCTTTCTTGACCCCAGGGAAGCCTAAATATCGATTTTGAATCTATTTCCTCTCTCTTGACCCCAGGGAAGCCCAAATTTCGATTTCGAACGAAATCGGTCGAATAACAAAGAATTTCAATATGGCGGGGACTTTTTAAAATTCTGGCACCCATTCCCTCTTTAAAATTCTGGCACCCATTCCCTCTTTCTTGACTCCAGGGAAGCCTAAATATATATTTTGAACGAAATCGGTCCAGTAACAAAGAATTTCAATATGGCGGTAACTTTTTTAAATTTTGGCACCCATTTCCTCTTTCTTGACCCCAGGGAAGCCTAAATATCGATTTGGAACGTAATCGGTCCAATAACAGCGAATTTCAATATGGCGGTGACTTTTTAAAATTTTGGCACCCATTTCCTCTTTCTTGACCCTAGGGAATCCTAAATATCGATTTTGAACGAAATCTGTCCAGTAACAAAGAATTTCAATATGGCGGTAACTTTTTTAAATTTTGGCACCCATTTCCTCTTTCTTGACCCGAGAGAAGCCTAAATATCGAATTTGAACGAAATCGGTCCAATAACAGCGAATTTCAATATGGCGGTGACTTTTTAAAATTTTGGCACCCATTTCCTCTTTCTTGACCCTAGGGAATCCTAAATATCGATTTTGAACGAAATCTGTCCAGTAACAAAGAATTTCAATATGGCGGTAACTTTTTTAAATTTTGGCACCCATTTCCTCTTTCTTCCCAGGGAAGCCTAAATATCGATTTGGAACGTAATCGGTCCACTTTTTAAAATTTTGGCATCCATTCCCTCTTTCTTGACCCGAGAGAAGCCTAAATATCGAATTTGATCGAAATCGGTCCAATAACAAAGAATTTCAATATGGCGGTGACTTTTTAAAATTTTGGCACCCATTTCCTCTTTCTTGACCCCAGAGAAGCCTAAATATCGAATTTGAACGAAATCGGTCCAATAACAAAGAATTTCAATATGGCGGTGACTTTTAAAATTTTGGCATCCATTTCCTCTTTCTTGACCCCAGGCAAGCCCAAATATCGATTTATAATGAAATCGGTCGAATAACAAAGAATTTCAATATGGCGGTGACTTTTTAAAATTTTGGCACCCATTTCCTCTTTCTTGACCCCAGGGAAGCCTAAATATCGATTGTGAACGTAATCGGCCCAATAACATAGAATTTCAATATGGCGGGGACTTTTTAAAATTATGGCAGGCATTCATTTTCTCTTTCTCGACCCCAGGGAAGCCCAAATATCGATTTTGAACGATCTCGGTAGACTAACCAAAAAAAAAAAAAATTAAAAAAAGCATGTTATTGTATTTGGTTAGGAATTGAACCTGTATAAATTTTTTTTGATTAGCTATGAACATGAACTGGAACCATGCTAACTGAGCCAAATAAAGTATAGTAGGATTGACGAAAATAAGTTACAGTACCTATTAAGTTTACATAAATAACCAGTTTTGTCAGTCGGGAGTTGTTTCCCGCCAGAGTTGCTTCGCGCCATTTCTGCGCTTCGCACGGGGCGCCCCGCGTTGGGCGGGACTACGACTCCGCTCCTTCCCCTGCTTTTCACCCCCTCAAATACCTAAACTTTGTCTGCCTCCTCGCCTTAATAGTTTAACCAGAAGTGCAGAAGATCGAGTGTTATTGTAGGATAGTGTGATTGCAGTATTGTTCATCGGCTGAAATCATCGTCATCATCATCGAAGGAAAAAGGTACGAGTTCTTTTCTGTTTTCAAACGATCTCTTGTTTGCGCTTACGCACCGCTACATAGCCTACTATATTATTGTTTTGGCAGGTACATAAAAACGGTACACTTTTCGTATCGAGGTTTACTGCGAGTCTTCATCGATTACGAGGTATCAGAGAAAACGTAAATATTCTGAATTAAATATTACGTTAAGTGTTTTTATTATGAAAATTAATAAAAATTAAAACACAACTATAACGATTATTATGGTAACACTATTGTTACAACTTGTCATCAATCACGATTAAATTAAATTAGTACCTACTCCCCAAGTGTCTCGGATTTATTTAGGTTAGGAGACATTTATCATTATTATTTCTACATATCATATTATACATTCGAAAAATGTAATAAAATTCACGAATTCACTCAACTATGCTCGTAAAATTCGCTCAACGGGGCTTTAGTAGCTTGCCCAGCCGTTAACTATATTCGAGTACCTACTTGTAAACAAAAATATAATATTATTTATCTGGAGAGACGGTAGTGTCCCTGCCACGACGAGCCAAGCGAAGCGTAAGGGAACTAACTACCCACCTTTTCTTCGCTTTGTCTGAAAACACTAATTGTTACGAAACACTTAAAATTAAAAGCAATGGTAGATGAACAAGCAGAGCAAGTAGCATATTATTAGATATTATAGAAGACCATATTATTAAATATTTGGAAGAAATAATGGCCATTTTCCTCGGTTTTAAAGTCTTGCTCGTAACTTAAACAACTGTGCAATGTTCATGTCGACACTACGACGGTAAGAAGTTATATTAATTGAAAGAGAGGCATTCAATACCCTCACTTAAATAAGTTAACTAGAACCAGTTGACATTGGTGAGAACAATGTGAGCTTTGTTTTTTTTTTTTGCGTCATACGTAAACACCAAAGAAAATCAAGCCGACGCCGAGTCTAGTACAGTTAATCCAGATACTGAATGGTCATTTCCTGACAAAGGGTTCAAAATTACTTTATTAAAGGTCGGTCAACTCGAAATCGACTCAGAATTACACTCGGCGCTTGGGAAATCGACGCATGATTCCCCGAAGTATGGGGAAAATATTCATGCCAACCATATGGCTCTTTATATTAAAAAAGGGGATGCGACAAAGACTACTGTTCCTGCGTATCACGGCCGTTAGTAACGGAATGGGCCTACTATTAAAAGAGAGTGAAAACAAGGTGCAGGCCATGAAACACCTAAGCAATGGCTGCAGGATCCTATGTGATTCAAACTTCGGAATCACTCAAAGCAGCATTAAACTCTTAATGCCTCAACTCAACAAGAAGTGCTATAAGATTCGGAAAGAGACAAAACTTTATTTGGATCGGCTTTATCCGAGAAACTAAAAAACAACAAACAGGGATTGACTGCGAACCAATTGCAATAACATGATTAACTGCGAGCTAATCATGAGTCATATACTAAAGCTGTGACTCCACAAACAAATCGGGATTGACTGCGAGTCAATTGCGATAACATAACTAGCTGCGACCTACTTATGGTTCATATCCTAAAGATGTGACTTCCTAGCTGCGAGCTACTCATGAGTCAAATCCTACAGCTGTGACTCCACAAACAAATCGGGATTGACTGCGAGTCAATTGCGATAACATAACTAGCTGCGAGCTACTTATGGTTCATATCCTAAAGATGTGACTTCCTAGCTGCGAGCTACTCATGAGTCAAATCCTACAGCTGTGACTCCACAAACAAATCGGGATTGACTGCAAGTCAATTGCGATAACATAACTAGCTGCGAGCTACTTATGGTTCATATCCTAAAGATGTGACTTCCTAGCTGCGAGCTACTCATGAGTCAAATCCTACAGCTGTGACTCCACAAACAAATCGGGATTGACTGCGAGTCAATTGCGATAACATAACTAGCTGCTAGCTACTTATGGTTCATACCCTAAAGATGTGACTTCTTAGCTGCGAGCTACTCATGAGTCAAATCCTAAAGCTGTAACTCCACAATAAAAAGGGATTAACTGCGAATCAATTGCGATAACATAACTTGCTGCGAGCTACTCATAAATCACATACTAAAGCTGTGATTCCTTAAACATATCGGTATGACTGCGAGTCGATTGCGATTACATAACTAGCTGCGAGCTACTCATGAGCTTTATCCTAAAGCTGCTAAAGCTGTCACTCCACAAAAGGAAATTAGTAATTGTGATAACCTAACTAGCTGCGAGCTAGTTATGAGCCATATCCTTATGACAATTGTGTAGAAAATCTGTAATCGTGAATATATATGTACATTAACTACAAATTATTGTCTGCGAGACAATATACGTTATGTTCTTACCTAACTATATACGGGTACTCGACCAGCCGGCAACCAGGAAAACTGGCGAGCGCCTCTTCGGTACTCGTCATGAACTGGAGGGGGGGGGGGGGGGCGTAACACTGCGGCGCAGGATAACAGCTTACCAACTTAATATATGGGTTGCTATTAATAATAATTTATTACAAAATATAGGAGCTATTAGTTCCGAGTTCAATTTTCTTGATGCCTAAACCTAATGTTAGGCTGTTCGGCTTATCAGTGACTCCAGGTGTTTTAATCAAGGTCATAAAAGAAGTTATAACCTATTTGAGATACCTAGGCTTTGAGTCCGTTTTGCTTGAATAACAATACTAAATTTAAAAAATCCGTGCCTTGACAACAAGATCCGGACGCCTTAGCTGTCGATGCATTTACGCTTTGTGGGGCTTTTATGTTTTTCTATGATTTTTGTTTCCTCCTTTTTCTTTAATTTTAAAGTGTCTGAGGAAAATCATTGATAACGAGGCAAACGGAATCCTAGTTTTTTCAAATTGGTTATCACAAGCGTGGTACTCTCTCCTACAAAGCTTGGTAGTTTCGGATATTACTTAATGTTAATCCTCATTAATACTTATTGCAATCTCATTTCACCATTCCTTGCACAAGAAACTTACCCTGGGTGTCGCGAGACTCTCCGGACTCTCTCTCTCTCTCCCTTAAAACAAGGCGCCGACCCAGACTCAGCGTCACTAATGTTAACATTATTCTCTGACAGTATTTTAAAACAATATAATACCACACTCAAGCTTCGGTGGCAGTTTTGTAAATTAAATAATAAAAATGTATTTAAACCGTCAAATACCAGTATTAGGTATCTTCTCTTACAGCGTTTGTTACGGAGTTTGAACCCTTATCGAATTGCACTATTATTTATGCTAAGAAACAGCATTGTTTCTGGAGCGAGCGTAAAACGTCTCCTCAAAGGTGTCTATAAGTTAAGATCAACCAAACCCTATTACTCCCGTACTTGGGTCCCTCAACTTTTTTTAAACTATATTAAAAAGTGGTTCCCTTATAGTCACTCTTTAGAAAAAATCACTAAGAAACTTTTCATTAGACTAGCAATTTGCACTGCTCATAGACTACAAACTCTTCCGTCAATTAAATTGGAAAGCAATATTACTTTTGAAATCGGGGTTTAAATTAGAATAACGGTAGGTAAATTATAAAAAAAAAAAAAAACACGCTGCGGGCAGATACCACGCCTATTCTCTTTCTCTCTTCCTACCTTACTTTCAAGAAAATCTGAGCATCTGCCCTGCTACACCCCTCCACACACTATATTTCCAGAACTAAAAATATAAGATCTGAGGGGACAAATACCCTGCTATTTACGTACAAGAAGCCTTACAAAAAGGCCGCACCTCAATCGATCAGCAGGTGGATCAAGTTAACGCTATCAGGGAGCAGCGTTGACACAAGCACACAGCACCTCACGCTCAGGCGAGCGTTGAGACAATTAGAAAAACGGCAGGCTCGACTAACACATCGAACTCATTCTTTCGCTGCTTAAATGTTAGATCCATGGCGGATGAGGGAGATTATAAATGTACTGTGAAGCTACCGTAAGAATACCAATCTTTTTAAACTTTTCACGAAGAGATACGCGCGAACCGAGTTTATAGATAAATCGAATGGCTCTTTTCTGTAATATAAAAATAGTTTCAATATGAGCTGCTCCGCCCCACAATAAGATTCCATAGGACATTACACTATGGAAGTAGGCAAAGTAGACCAGCCTAGCCGTGTCTACATCGGTAAACTGTCTGATTTTTCTGACAGCATAGGCAGCTGAGCTGAGTTTACCCGCTAATGTCTCTATGTGAGCGTCCCACTGAAGCTTACTATCCAAGGTCACCCCCAGAAAAACTGTGGAGTTCTCAATTATAAGGTTTTCCCCGTTTATTTTTATTGTTTTGTCAATTTTCTTAACATTTGGTACAATAAATTCTAAACACTTAGTTTTTTTAGCGTTCAAGAGACAATTATTAACAGTAAACCAACGCGATATCTGAGATAAGGTATTGTTTACATCGTCAAAATTTACTTTGTTTCTGTCAGTTTTGAATATTAGAGATGTATCATCTGCAAACAACACAATATTGCAAGCATCGCGGACATGATATGGTAAGTCATTAATATACACCAAAAATAGAAAAGGACCCAGGATAGAGCCCTGTGGGACACCCAACAGAGTAGATGAACCCCGCGACTTCACGTCACCTACGCATACACTTTGTGTTCGATCACTAAGGTAAGAGGCAATGAGATCAAGTGCAACGCTTCTTATGCCATAATGACTAAGTTTGAGTAAAAGAGTTTGGTGATCAACGCAATCAAACGCCTTAGATAGGTCACAAAAAACCCCAATAGCATTCTGCGAACGCTTCCAGGCATCGAAAATATGTTCAAGTAGCTTTGCACCAGCATCAGTCGTGCTTCGACCCTTCGTGAAGCCGTACTGTTCGGGGTGTAGCAAGTTATTAACATTAAAATGCTTCATTAGTTGATCAAGTATAATTTTTTCAAATATCTTACTAAGTGTTGGAAGGATTGATACAGGTCTGTAATTATTGAGGTCAGTTCTGTTGCCTGATTTAAACAGGGGGATGAGTTTGCTATGTTTCATCAAATTTGGAAAGATACCCATAGCAACACATTCATTAAAAATTACGGCTAAATAAGGAGCAATGTCATTTATTATGTCAGATATAATTTTTACAGACATACCCCATAAATCACCAGTTTTTTTCATTTTCAACATCTTAAAATTTTTTATTACCTCAGCTGCAGTGATAAATTTGAATTCAAATAAAACATTGCACTCATTGACGTTGCCTCTCAATAAACTCTGAGCTGCAGTAGGTGAGGAATTCAGAGAGTCAGTCAGCAGAACAGGAATGTTCTGAAAAAAATTCTCGAAAGTATTTGCAACCTCCACGTCAGAAGTTATTTTATCATTATTAACAATAATTTCAAAGTTAACATCACGTGATTTACTTTTACCCATTTCTTCATTAACTATATTCCACGTGGTTTTTATTTTATTATCGGATTTCACGATTCTCTCTTTAATATGTATTGCTTTTGCGTGAATGCATACGTTTTTAAATATCTTAGAGTACGATTTCACGCTTTTAAGAAAACTTGAAGACCGCTTAAATTGTTTTTCTTCATATAACTCATACAGTCTATCTCTACTTTTGTAAATACCTACGGTAGCCCACTCACTGAATTTTAATTTACCATTTACATTTATTTGTTTAAAATTAAATATTTTATTAAATTCAGTGTCTATTGTCTTGAATAGACCAGTAAAAAGTTTATCTGGGTTACCATTAAATTAAATTTAATTAGATCGCCTTTATTATCGTAGTTTTAATTCATACTTACTAACACATAATTATAAATGCGAAAGTGTGTTTGTTTTCAACATTCACAAAGCTTTGTCTTCTTATCCGACATTGTACCTATTGTACAAACAATGCTCGTCCATTTTCATGAAACTGTGAAATATTTCTGTGCCTACTACAAAAATCATTTCAAAAATCAGTAATCAAGTTTTGATTATATATCTATACTAAATTATATATTAATTATATCTATACTTATAATAAAACTGTAACTGGACGATTTCCTGTCTGTTTGTTTGTCCTTCTTTCACGTAAAAACTACCGCACAGATTTCTACAAAATTTTATACCGTGGTAGCTTATTACTCGGGTCAACATCTAGGCTACTTTTTATCCCGGAAAATCAAGGAGTTCCCGAGGGACTTTAAAAACTAAATCCACACTGACAAAGTCGCGGGCATCAGCTAGTATATTATAAAGAGGAAAGATTTTTGTTTGTTTGTTTGTTTGTACCGCATAGGCTCTGTAACTACTGGACCGATTTTAACAATTTTTTCACCAATAGAAAGCTAAGTTATCAGGAAGTAACATAGGCTATAATTTATTTACAAATAAATTAGAGATCCTTAAGAAAATTGCAATAATGTGACCCAAAGTAAAAATTTTTGTCTAAAATGCATTATTTGGCGTGTGCTGAGAAAACTATTGATGATACATAAAAAATGAACTACATGATTAAAGTACTTATTATTTTCTACAAAAAAGTCTGCGAGGGAATATATCTAACTATCATATTTTAGTCACAATAGTAGCTTTTGTGTTCCAAAATTTAATTAGATCGCCTTTATTATCGTAGTTTTAATTCATACTTACTAACACATAATTATAAATGCGAAAGTGTGTTTGTTTATTGGTTTGTCCATCAATCACGCTACAACAAAGCTACGGATTGACGTGATTTTTTTTGGATAGGTTAGATAGATTCATATAGTTCAGAACCTGGAGGGTGACATAGGTATCCCGGAAAATCAAAGAGTTCTCACAGGATTTTAAAACTAAATCCACGCGGACGAAGTCGCGGGCATCAGCTAGTTTTATATATTATATTTTGTTGCCACCGCCGCGCTGGTTGACAGCCGATTGCAGCGGCGTTTTTGATGACCAAGAGCGCTGCCAATCATTTCAATCAGTGAAGTTGCTATTTTAATCTTTATTTGCAATACAATTTCCCAGGGCTTAAACTACCCACGCGTCGGTAGTATATAGGCACTGTATTTTTTATTTCAATATTGTTTTTAGATGTCATTTTATCTAAAATTTCTTTTGCCGTTATCACCTCTTTGTATAAAATAGTAAAATTAATAATTTTATTTAGGAGGCTACAATTTTCATATATCGTTTGAGATATCATTTCTTTTCAGCAGCTGAAGCGGCTGATATTTAGCTGCTGTTATGGCTTAAATTGAGATGTTATCGGGTGGCTGGAGCAAGTGAACGAAAGTTTTAGAGCATTTCGTAGCTCCCCTAATAAAACACAGCTTTTTTAGACGCCAATGTAATGCCATGGGGCATAGTCTCGGTAAAGCGTTGACCGTACAGGCGAATATCGTTCTATTTTTATCGGATTTTTTGTTGAACTAACTATTCGATGGTTTGTGAAAAACATAAGACAAATATTGTTTCTTTTATTTTTTTGTGTACCAAATAATAAATTATATAAGATAGCAATCAAGAAATTCAATTCAGGAGACTGTTTTATTTTGTTTGATTAAGTTGTCTGTAGTTGTCAACACAAATACGACTTGAACGTCTTAATCCTAACTTAATAAACATTAAAACTCCAACTTACTGAGTTAATGACTTCAGTCCATTTTCTTGGTAATGCAAAGACGTAGCAAACCAAGTTCTCAGGGTTTACAACAAGACAAACTGTGATTGGATATTGCTCTTAGGAATTGTGTTCTATATTGGGCGATGATGTGGGAATTAAAATATCGAAGTGTTTTTAATACTTATGGATATACTATCTTCAAAACTAACCAGCAGCATTTTTTTTTTCGATAAAAGTTAGCCCTGCGATCTTATTTTTATTTTGCAACTATTATTAAAAAGGATCACTACCTTAGAATAGAATAGAATAGAAATGTTTTTTATTCAAATAAACTTTTTTACAAGTGCTTTTGAATCGTCGATGAATCTACCACTGGTTCGGAATGCCGTTCCTGCCGAGAAGATATATTTATCATCATCATCATCATCATTAGCAATATACCCTCACTCACGCTCACTATACGCTCACTCCTGAGCGCAGATCTCCTCTCAGAGAAGGAATATAGGCCATAGTCCACCACGCTGGCCCAATGTCAATTGGCTGACTTCACATACTTTCGAAAACATTATGAAGAACTCTCAGATGTGCAGGTTTCCTCACGATGTTTTCCTTCACCATTGAAGCAATTAATATTTAAGTGCTTAAACGCACATGACTCCGAAAAGTCAGAGGCGTACCCGGGATCGAACCGACGACCCTCCAAATAAGACCTAGGAGACCACAGTCCCAACCACTAGGCTACCACTGCTTATCTATCTCAGGGTATCACTCTATCATTACCCTTAAAGTAACGGGAGTGCTTAAAATTTATGAGGTTTAAAAATTTAATATAAAGTGGTATCTTTTGTTAAAATCCGACAATAAAGAAGTCAAATTCAATTACAATAAAATGACATAAGATTATTTTTATATAGATTTAGAAGATTCAAATGAGATTTTTGATAATAATATGTATATACCTACGTATCACTACCTACAAAAGAAATTTTGTCGATTTTACGTTGTTGCCTCAAAATTTTAGAAAATTGTACTCAAAAATGTTGACACCGAAGTCAAAGTTTTACTGACATACTTTATTTCCTGCTAGTATAAACATAACATAGTTCGAAGAACTGATGATCCTTGGTGTCCCAAGGCGTGAGTGGCGACCCCGCACTTGATGGACTGACGACATCAGACTAGTCGTATGGAGCCACTTAATGCAGGTGGCGCAAGACCGAGTCCTGTGGAAGTCTAAGCAAGTGATCTTTGTTCAGAAGTGGACGTAAATCGTTTTAAGAATAAGAAGAAAAACAATATTTACACAAGAAGTCAAACTGGAGCAGTTTTCCTTACCTTTGAATCACTATAAAAATCGAAATGACAACATATTACAAGACTGCGTGAACTGAATAGGCCCGCTGGGAATAATATTGCAAGGTTGGAAGGCATAAACCGTTCGGTTTGTCCCTCTCAGCATGTGGCAAGTTATTGCGATACTTTTTATGATGTACGAGTATGTCATAAAACACTACTGAAATAATATATACGCTAAAAGCGAGAGAGAAAAAATAAACAAGACACACATAAGCTGTTGTATGCTGTATTTTTCTTCTACTCTCTACAGCAACAAGGATAAAAGCTTAAAAACTGTAACTCAACTACGGAAAATTGGATCTAACATCCGTCACATTGATTGTTTATATAAAATGTAGTCTATATCTCCCGGACTATCAATTCGAATCAATTGACACTTAATTCATCAGAAGTATGTCACGCTCTCTTTAAACATTTGTGTGGTGTCGTGTGATGCGGGTTGTTACGGTCCCTCAAATATGGTTGAGCGAAGCAATGGCTGGATCATGCGTCATGCTCGTGAACGGGTTCCACCAGCGGGAATGGGGCTACTTTACGGGGTTACGGGTTATGGGGTTACGTCTTAACATGTGTTGAATTTTAACAATTTTAATAAGGTATGCTTTTGTGGAACTCATTGTGGAAACACTGCATACATAGCATAGTATATATTGAATTGTAAGCTTGTTTTAAAAAGAGCAACCGCCTTCAAGTGACAACGATCGTAGAAAGAGAATAGACAGAACGAAGTATAACTTGGCTAGAGGGGCTGCTGGTGCGTTGCATCTCGCTGCTAACGTCTGCGGGGCTACTCTTCACCCACCGGGTGAAGTGATGCTGTGGAGATTCAGTAATACTACAACGTTAAAAATCTACAGAGTTTATGTCCGCGCGGGCAGTAACGGAAGTTCTTTTAAAGAAATATCCGCTCATATGATATTTCATTTCCGAGAAGCAATATCCTGGGTGGCGTGATGTTTGGTTTACTTTTCCAATTTCCTTTGTATTAGGCTCAGGAAGATTTCATCTAGGTTCATATCAGTAATTAGATACATTTAAGAATAGCTTCAGTCTTTAATAAAAATCGGCCAAGTGCGAGTCGGGCCTCGCTCTTTTAGGGTTCCGTTTAAAAAAAATTAAATAAAAATATTTCCGTTTACCCATGGAAATATTTTAATTTATTTTTTTTAATTTAATTTAATTTTTATTATTTGTTGTTATAGCGGCAATAGAAATACATAATATGTGAAAATTTCATCTGTCTATGTATTACGGTTTACGAGATACATCCCGCTGACAGACGGACGGACGGACGGACGGACGGACAGCGTAGGCTTAGTAATAGGGTCCCGTTGGTACCCTTTGGGTACGGAACCCTAATAACAATATTTTTTGTTATCCATTTAAGTTATGGTAACTATTATCATAAAATGTATGGAAAAAGTTACCATAAATTAAATGGATTATATCAAACGTTATTGAGTACATACTAGGAACGGTATTATTTTGGTAGTCCGTTTAATATTGTGAGCAAAATTATGCATATTTAATTTTGTTTTATTTTGTTTATGTTGTGGTAATCACGTTCTAGTCAATAAGAAAAATATAAAACTTCTTTTTTTATTCTCCCAATTACATACTTGAAAATTGTTGATAATAAATAATCCAATCATTCAAAAAAGGTGAGAAACTAACACTTTGCACTACAAGTAATAAATGATTTAATCAAGGAAGTACAAAATGTTGTATTGAATAAATTAGAAAGAAGCGAAGCTTTTCATTTTGCTAATAGCTCCGGGAGAAATACACAGACGTTTTACAAAAGTAGTCTGGTTGACTGCGAACAGAATATCTTAATTATTTTTTTCTCTTAGATATTTCCTGTAGGTATAGCTTTCAAGTTTGCGTTTGCCTGCAATCTCCTGATGTAAAGTGCAGAGATGTTTATAATAGTGTGTAGCCAATTTAAGAAATTAATAAACGAGCTTAATCAAAAATAATCACAAAAAAGGTAATCACTAAAAAAGAGACCTTTAGGGTGACCCTGGTACGAGTAAATGGGAACACGAGTAACTCCATGCGGACGAAGTCGTGGGCAAAAGCTAGTAATTTATATAAACGCCATGCTATTCAATAAATATTATTTATGATTCAATAAATATTATGTAGCAGTGATAGCCTAGTGGTTAGGACTGTGGTCTCTAATTCGGGGGGTCGCAGGTTCGATCCCGGGTACGTATCTCTGACTTTTCGGAGTCAAGTGCGTTTAAGCAATTGAATATCACTTGCTTCAACGGTGAAGGAAAACATCGTGAGGAAACCTGCACACCTGAGAGTTCTTCATGATGTTCTTGAAAGTGTGTGAAGTCCGCCAATTCGCATTGGGCCAGCGTGGTGGACTATGGCCTATAACCCTTCTCTAAGAGGAGACCTGCGCTCAGTAGTGAGCCGTTGATGGGTTGCTAATGATGATGATGATGATGAATAAATATTATAAAGATAGTATACAACATATTATAATATATCGCTTGATATCATTGTTAACTTGAGTACCTGCCCAACCTTTTTACTCACACAGTTGCAACTTCACCGTAGCTTCAATAGCAAAGATTCAAGCAAATATATCCATTGTTTGCCATCGAACAGTATCGTTCAAACAATACTGATATGATAGCGAGAATACACAGCGCGGGTGCTCGTGAGTGGTATTTGCCCCAATTTCTTGTGGCTTAACTGTCTATTGCATTTACTCGAGGGACTTGTGGCCTATAGTTATGACAGCGCATAACAAACGATCATTCTGGTTAAGCAACGTAGGTATCTGGATCAGTGACCGACTCAAACGGATGGACCGATTTCGATGCGGTTCTTTTTCATTTGAAAAACAGTTTCCTTGCGGTGGTTCTTAGCTATGTTTGGTTAATATCGGTGCAGCAGTGTTAGAGTATCAGCTCTTTTCCAAAATGATTTAAGGCATTTTTGGCGTATTATTACTCGATTAAGTGCTTCACGCGTGCCAGTATAATCGTTAAATGACAATTAATTGATACCTTCGACAGCCATAGATTAATTAGTTTAAAACACCCCCGACATTAGGGTCGGGGGTGTTTTAAATTTTCAATTTTATTCAATATATATATAATATAATTTCTTACTCTTTCAGAAAAAAAATTTAAGCAAACACTTTTTTTGGCCGGAAGAATCTCGCATACCTACTTGAAGTAGGTATGGTAGTTGTGCGAGATTCTTCCGGACCGTACCTCGGAGGGCAAAAATAGTGGCTTGCGTAATTTTTTTCTGTAAGAGTGAGAAATTTTCTTCCTAATGCATTGCAAAAAACCAACATCCGCGATGGGGGTATAACATTTATAAATTTTTGAAAAAAAAATTTTAACTTTGTTTCGGCTTATCAAAATAACGCATCAAGCTTGTACCTAATGTCTAACTATCAATTCCATTACAAAATTTTTTAATCCTCATGAGGGGATAAAGTACAAGGTATACTTTGTTAAGTATAAGATATAGTATGTTTTATTCTCCATAATATTTTATTAGTTTATAATTCATTAATTTATTTTAAATTATTATATCATACGTCCACAGTAATTTCAATGATTGATCCTAATATTTTTTAATTTTTAGTTTTTGACGTGACAACGTCTTATAAATTGGTTTGCCGGGTGACACTTCAAGAAACTGCGTTACGCTCCGCTCACGTTATGCGCTCACAATGAAAGCGAGTGAGAGGCATGGTTAGCCCGCCTAAGAGCGAGAGAGACAGACATAAAAAGTGAAAGGCACGCGTCCCTTCCACTCGAGCACAGTTAGCCCGCCTAAGAGCGAGAGAGACAGAGCGAGAGAGAGAGAGTGAGAGAGATAGGCATACACACCGGTTCATGTCTTGCGCTTCTATTTCGGTTGTCACGTAAAACTTTCGCCCGTATACCGACTTTACAGGCAACCAATTTTTTTTAAGTTAAAAATTTGTACGCCTTACAGCATGAAATAGTGTTACTAAAAACAAAACTATCACCTGTTTGCCTATTTATCTATTTCAACAAATAAATTGATTTTGATTTTGATTTTGGGACTTTCAATGTTACCGACTCCCGGTATATTAGTCCATGCACTGGCCAAGGGTGAATTGAAAGACTTCACACACATTTAAGAACATTATGGAGAATTCGCCAGTACTTATCCGTGGTACAACTGGTGGTCCTACTGGTGTACTAAAAGTAGGACCACCGGTTGTACCACGGATGTACGGGGCCTTTTTTCATGCTGGTTCTCTCACGATGTTTTGTTACCTTTGATATTTAAATCCTTACTATAATACACACCGCAACAGGGCTACGGCTCGACGTGATTTTTTGCATGGGAATAGTAAAGGACCTGGAGAGTGACAAAGGCTACTTTTTATCCCGGAAAATCAAAGAGTTCCCGAGGGATTTTACAAACTAAATCCACGCGGACGAAGTCGCGGCCATTAGCTAGTCCCACATAGCTCCGAAAAGTCAGAGACGCATGCCTGGAATCGAACCCCCGTCTTAACCACTCGGCTATAACTGGTTAATGAATGAATTAAAATAATTTTAAATCGCTATGCATACAAATTCTGTTACACGTTAGACTCGAACCCTAGCAGTGGCGTAAGACCAAGTTAAATTAGTACGTAAACGTGTTTTGGTTTCATCATTCACACGGAGAGATTTGTATCCTGCAATACCTGTACTGAATAAATTTTCTTCGTTGGTTACATTATCTTATAAGAACGTTCTCTGTTAAGTCTCTCTTAGCTTTCTATTCGTAGACTTTTCTTAGGTCAGACTTGGAACTTAGTATAAGAAAAAAACAGCTAAGAGCAAGTCATATTTGTGCACTGAGGGTTCCAAAACCTGCTCTCGAGAGCAGTTTTTGATATACGGTGAATTAGATTGGGTGGCATTTCAAAAAACCTGAAATACCTATTTCTTCATTTTTAGTTGAAAGCCCGAATACCAAGTTTCATGAATAAAACTCGTATAAAAGTAAAATTAAAAATTTTAAAACCCCCCGACACAAAAAATAATCTCTAAAAACTAACAAATAATATTTTATACCTATATATAATTATTATCGTCACATATATTATGTAAGTTCAAATATTTTTATTTTCCAAGTGTCGTCGTCGCGTCGCGGGACCGCTAAAGTTTATAAAGTATTTTTCCAACAGCTAATTAATTATTACGAATTACATTTAGGTACGAGCGATCTTAAGTTTCATGCATATATTATAGTCTACGCTCTACGTAATGCCGCGCGCGACACGTGAGGGCAGACGACGTTGACGGTTGTGTCGATTTTGCGAATTTTTCGGAGTAAATTCTTTTGTTGCAATCTGCGACTACACCTGTTTTTCTCATTTAGCAGTCCCCCGACGTGACGACGGCACTTGGAAAATAAAAATATTTGAACTTACATAATATATGTGACGATAATAACTATATATAGGTATAAAATATTATTTGTTAGTTTTTAGAGATTATTTTTTGTGTCGGGGGGTTTTAAAATTTTTAATTTTACTTTTATTTAGTCCTTTTTAAAGTAGGTATAAATATTAGGAAGGTATTTATAGTGATTTGTTAGCGCAGTGGTAATTGAGCCTAATTGATCCCATTTAATTACTCACCTTCGTAATCTAAACCTTACTCTAACATGTCATATTTAAAGTCATGGTTACCTTACCATATTCTTTCAATATCATTGAAGTAATACGGTACCTTTCGAATCGATAGGACATATGGAAGGTAGTCAGATCGCCTCATCAACTATTATAGAGCTGATGATCTTCAAACGGCTGATCAGGTCATGGTTACCTTACCATATACTTTCAATATCATTGAAGTAACACGGTACCAAATTTCGAATCGATAGCACATATGGAAGGTAGTCAGATCCCCTCATCAACTATTAAAGAGCTGATGATCTTCAAACGGCTGATCAGGTCATGGTTACCTTACCATATACTTTCAATATCATTGAAGTAACACGGTACCAAATTTCGAATCGATAGCACATATGGAAGGTAGTCAGATCCCCTCATCAACTATTAAAGAGCTGACGATCTTCAAACGGCTGATCAGGTCATGGTTACCTTACCATATACTTTCAATATCATTGAAGTAACACGGTACCAAATTTCGAATCGATAGGACATATGGAAGGTAGTCAGATCCCCTCATCAACTATTAAAGAGTTGATGATCTTCAAACGGCTGATCAGGTCATGGTTACCTTACCATATACTTTCAATATCATTGAAGTAACACGGTACCAAATTTCGAATCGATCGGACATAAGGAAGTTAGTCAGATCCCCTAATCAACTAGAAAAGAGCTGATAATCTTCAAACGGGTGAACAGATTTTCATGAAACATGGCTAAGAACACTCGGGATAAAATTATCTATGACACAAAAAAACTAAACGAAAATCGGTTCATCCGTTTGGCGGCTACGCTACCACAGACAGATACACAGATACACAGTCTGTCTGTGTATCTGTGTATCTCGTATCGTATATAATCACGTTAAACTTATAACACCCCTCTCTTTTTGCGTCGGGGGTTAAAAATAGCAGACTTTCATACAAACTTTCCACCCCCTTTTTAAAATTTCATATCATAAAATCCTTTCTAAGAAAAAGGAACCTATTGTCAAAATTACAAGATTCTAAATCCAGTAGTTAGGTTGTGCATTGATAGATCAGTCAGTCAGACAGAAAGTCTTTATAAGTATAGATTTTAGAGAATTAAAATCTGCCCGTGACAAAAGTGAGTAACCGCCTCGTTAAAAGGCGGATATCTTCTTGATTAGTAGGAAGTTTAAAGTGGACGTTTTCTCTTCTGAAGGGCTCATTAAATGGGATTTCCTTTTCGTGATAATTACATCCGGGCTCAGTCCTCGTTTAAACGATGGGCATGTGAAAATATATTATTTTATCAGATAACCACTTTCAAACTACCTTAAATTGAATTAATTGCACTTATCTTCTGCTTTTATCACTGCTGAATACTGAAACAGAAATATGAGCGTCCCAATTGCTGAGTGTTTTCGATGTTTTTATCGAAAAACCATCGAAAATATTCTTTTGAGTTTTTCTGTATTAGCCTGTGTGACTTCAGAACTTACTTTTTAAGATATTTTTTAGAGAAAACCTGTATAGGTAAAAAAATATAGTTATCTGGACAAATAGTGCATTTTATTACAAATAATTGGTAAATTATTTACCTAAGTAATTTTCATTTATTTTTAAGTATTCAGAAAAAGCCGAGCATAATAATATGTCCAATACATTATAATACGTTGTTAAATAGAATAGAATAATGTTTATTCGTTGGTCTACCACATGATAAGCACAAACTCATAATAAGCATAACTTAAACATACACACACTCATAATATCTAACTTATCTAGGTTCTACTTACTATGTGTCATGCCAATGTATGACCATATTAAATGACATGATTTGGATAAGACGTGTATTGTTTAATCTAGCCATGCTATTTTGTAAGGAAATCTAATTAATTTTACCTACAAAAATTGTTTGATTAATAAGATTTGAAAAGAAATAATACATTTTAATCCGTCAAATGAATATGAATTTTTCGAATGAATCTTGTGGCTGAACATTGAACAAACTTTATGAGGTGGCAACTTGGCAAGGTACTGGGACATTTATTACCAGGAATAGGTAGTCTAGCTCTTGAGTTTTAGTTTAATAATAAAACCTTTATTTGTATGTATTTTGGTATACATAATCACAAGCAAGGAATTTTCCATTAATAATATTTAATGATGACGACATCTGGATTGAAGAAGATTCAATATAAACGTCAGGCGCTCTTGAGTCCTTTCAATTTTCTAGATTTATCGCCGCGTCACCTTGATAACGTTGTACTTATCCATTATTAATTTTAGTAACAAGATTGATGTTCTTCTTAATACTGCGACTAAACTAAATTCAGTTTTTTTTTTAATTTGATGACGAGATAGCCCTTGTCTAAGATCTCACCTCACCTGGTGCGATTATGCACTCTATCTAAGGCCCGCTTGCAGACACGCCGGGTTAAGTTTAACCCAGGTATAAATTTGTAATTTTAACAGAAGATTATAAGAAATCTGCCAAACCAGCAGCTAACTCTGGGTTAAAAGGATTACCTGGCGTTTCTGCAAGCGGGCCTAAGATGGTAACGGGCTAAATGATTGAAAACTGATATAGCAGATTGAGTTAAACCCATACTTCCAATCAGTTTCTGTACGCCATCGTACCAGATCCCTTAATTGCTTGGCGTCTTTGATGGTATATCCAGAGCCTCCCGCCAGTCCAGAATAGAGACAAATGAGAAATTATCAATTCCCTGTGCTCCGCCAGAAAACTTTCATTACGAATTCATACATGCATTTTTCATTAGAAACCTGAGAGGTGGTATGTGTCCAATAGTATAGTAGAAGTAGCCATAACTCATCTATAATCTCATAAGCCATCTTCATCTGATTTCTAAAGTAATCATATTTATAACTTTAGAATTAAAGCTTTATTTGAATATTAACTACGCAGTATACCAGCGCTCACTCGGAGTATCCCTGTGAGATCAAATCAGAAATGAGGCGATCCGCAGGAGAAATAAAGTCACAGACACTGAGCTATATCTATCGAGTCTACATAGCTATCGAGTCACGAAACTGAAGTGGAAATGGGCGGGGCACATAATTTGAAGAGCTGATGGTCGCTGGGGTCCCAAGGTGCTGGAATTGCGACCCGCACCGGGAAGCGCATTGTTGGCAGACCACCCCCGTCCCCCACTAGGTGGACCGACGACATCAAACCGCAAGATCGAAGCCTGTGGGAGTCGATGGAGGAGACCTTTGTCCAGCAATGGACGTCTATAGGTTGATTAAGAAGAGAAGAGTAATCTTCCTACCTACCAGATACCTTCCTAGATACCAGCGCTCAGGTTTTTTACCCGACTATGGCAACAATCGGGTTACAGTTTTTAAACATCTATCCTTGTTTCTTAAAAAACCTATAAAAACAATGCTGAGTTGGTACCTTTTTGATGGTGCATTTTAAAATTGTTTATTTTGAATTTTTTCTTTTTTATAATTTATATACCTCGTCTTATTATGTAAATAAACGTATTTCTTTCTTTTTTCTGTCATTTCAATTGAGTTGAAGTAATAAAATCGTGTTTTTACGACTTAAACAGATACTAATGTCGTTAGTAACCGTCTATCTAAATTAACACAAACAACGTTCAAACTTTGAAACAGTCTCGCAAAGCCCAATCGGATTATATTATGCTATCAGCATAATAATAAGATTTTGGCAATTGATGAAATAATTTCTCAACAGATTCTAGCAACAAATGAAATGGGTCATTGTTTTGAGGGAGATAAAGACGTTAATGACGGGTTGGTAAATAGGTAAGGCAGAAATGGAACATAAAGAGGGTAAGGGTAGGCGCAACCTATAGACTTTTTGCCAAGTGACTGTTCGGTTTAACCACAACTTAGCGATTACTTAAGGTCAGTTGCACATAAAGGTGGCTGAAGCAAGTTACCCACCAAAAAACAAGCTAAATGGGGTGATTAAGTTAGTAGTTCTTACCTCCATGGGTTACGGTAGCGGTAAAATTTTGGTAGAAAGTTAAATAATTATTTAACTTTTTGCCATTTTTGGATAATAATCCAGACTTATGCAATCCAAACCATTCACTAATTAATCCTTCTGTAATAAATACTACTTAATTTTATTCATAAAACTGATATGTAATTGACCCTAAGCAATGAATAAACAACAAAATGGACTGCACTCAAAGTAAAATAACATGAGCAAACTTTTAATTATTTTAAAGTAATAATTAATATAACTTTTCTAACTTTAAAAATGTTCTATATTATAATTTATAATATGCCTGATATTCATATTCAATTAATAATTTATTAATATTGTAATAAGTAATATGGCTCTAGCATAATCACTCGAAGCAGTGATAGCCTAGTGGTTAGGTCTGTGGTCTCCTATTCGGGGGGGTCGCAGGTTCGATCCCGGGTACGCACCTCTGACTTTTCGGAGTCAAGTGCGTTAAAGCAATTAAATATCACTTGCTTCAACGGTGAAGGAAAACATCGTGAGGAAACCTGCTCACCTGAGAGTTCTTCATAATGTTCTTGAAGGTGTGTGAAGTCTGCCAATTCGCATTGGGCCAGCGTGGTGGACTATGGTGGAGAGGAGACCTGCGCTCAGTAGTGAGCCTTTGATGGGTTGCTGATGATGATGATGATGATAATCACTCGCACATTATATAAAATCTCCTTCTTTATCAACCGATAGACGTCCACTGTTGGGCAAAGGTCTCTCGTATGGACTTCCACAGGTCTCGGTATTGCGCCGCCTGAATCCAGCGGCTCCCTGCGACTCTTTTGATGTCGTCGGTCCACCTGGTGGGGGGGTCTGCCAACACTGCGCTTCTCGGTGCGGGGTCGCCACTCTAGCACCTTGGGACCCCAACGACCATCAGCTCTTCGAACTATGTGCCCCACCCATTTCCACTTCAGCCTCGCGACTCGCTGAGCTATGTCGGTGACTTTGGTTCTCCTACGGATCTCCTCATTTCTGATTCGATCCCGATATAAAATCTAACCGCAATTATTCCTCCCATAATCGAATTTATGTGTCCGATAAACGATGAATTTGAAACAGAGTGATTGTTTTGAAAACACCACATTCATACTAAGCCACATTGACTAAATGAGCGATATTGACTAAATGAGCGATATTTGCAATGATTGCGTTGCGTGCTGAATTAATCATATAGTTGTGAAATTTGAATTTATATTTGCAGTTTGTTGCCGTGATAAAATTGACTTAAGGAAATAATCTAGGTTTTCTCTCTAAGTGTTCAGGCCATAGTCTACCAAGCCAATGGGCGCTAAGTGTAGATTGGCAGATATTGCGCACATTTAAAAACCTTATGAGGAACTCTCAGACATGCAGGTTTGCTTACTATGTTTTCCTTCATCGTCAAAGCAAGTTATATTTAATTGCTTACAACGTGCCTAACTCTGGAAAAGTCAGATATTTGTCGTTCCTGGGATTGAACCCCAGATCCCCCAAAATGGAGGCCCAAGTCTCACCACTAGGCTACCACTGCTCAATACACCTAGTTAAGGTTGCAATCTTGAAGCGTCCACCTCCAACCAAGCGTCAACTTAGGTAATAATTTGAGAATCATATTTTAGCACTTAGTAAAAATATATATACCTACAAGTATTGTTTACATAATATTATATTATGTAAATGTGAAATATTTTAATTCCAGTAAACTTTACTACCGTGCAGGAAATTACGTTGCATGCTGCAAAATGTGATTTTGGGATAAAGTGGTTAACTTAAATTGCTTTTGTTTGTGCATCATGAATTTTAATTTTACAGAAAGTAAATTGGTTGTTGACATGTTGTGCCGACCCCACATAGCGTGGGGACAAGGACAAGGAGATGATGATGATGATGACAGAAAGTAAGTTGGTGTGGCAAAATGGCTTAAATAGTAGGTACCTACTTGAAAATATTCTATCAAAAGAGAAGCTTAAAAGATTTTCCTTTGACAACTTTAATTAGAAGGCATATTCAAAACCTAATAAAAAACGAAGTTGGGACCAGTAAAAAATCAAATGAAAAAATGATTATTCAATGATTTTAATATCTCTTGGCTTAGTGTGAGGAAAATAATAAAAGGCATATATAACCACTGTGATAGAAGTACCTATTTGACATAAACTATAAGCATTTACCTTTAACGATAGATTTAATATTGTCATGACCTTACTAGTCTTGTATTCGCTTCAATCTTAGATAACTCTACTATAACCTCCCATACGACCTTCCATTGCATTTCCAAGGAAGATTGAACCATTTAACTCCCGCACTAAAGCAGTTTCAGTATTATGTTTATAGAGTTAAGATGTCTTGATGTTATTTGCGTTGCGACTTGCGAGCCACCAACAAACTTTGTCAAAGACTTCAGAATAGTTTCTAAAATTGCATTTCTGAACTAATTTTCTAAATCTGTAGTTGGTATCTGTGCAAACTTAAGTAGTTGTATAACTGTATAGGTAAACAACTGCAATTTGAATTGAAATACAGTGGTATCGCAAATATTACGAAAACTTAAGAATACGTCGGGTCCTCGAGTAATTGCGAATGCATCTCACTTTCTGATACTAACTTCGTAGGTTTTCTTCAGGGTGACCCGATCTAGCATCTTCATGCAACAGATCTGCGTCCATCTGAAATAAATGCCACGGTTTGGTAAAATAAAGTCCCAGAAAATGTTAATGGAACGCCGCGCCAAATAATAATTATTAATAATTTGCACCTCCTGTAAAATAATATATTTCTGAAGAAGTATATAACTACATCTTTCATTATTGGCTCTACTGGCTTGTCTTCAACAGGCGCCATCGACGATTCGACGTAGTTACAATGCGAATACCGTTAATGTTAATTGACTGTCAGAGACAAAACCAGGGTACGATATTGACGAGATCATAAACTTAAACAAACTTCCATTCAGCTTGATGTTATTATTATGCAAATGTTGATGATGGCCGCGAGGAAAATTTGCATTCAAACCCCAGAGTAAATTGGAGAGTTCAAAATATTAAAAAAGCTATGATTGAAAGCTGACAGCAATCTTTTGCCGCTTTGATGGTTTGTCCTTCAATTACGCAGCAACTGAGCAACAGATTGACGTGATCTTTTGCAAGGGTATAGTCTAGGACTTGCTGAGTGAAAAAGACTACCTTATAATCCGGAAACGGCGGGTGGGATTTTCAAAACCTGACTTCGCGCGCACGAAGTTGCAGGCAATAGCTAGTATTTTATGAAAGTTATGATTCTTTACAACCTACAGGTTGACCATGAGGTTGACCTAAAAATGTTTGTTCTCTCCTTTTTCTCCTCTTCTCTTTTTGTTTTCTTTTTGTTTATGTTATTTGCGTGGAAATCTTATTTGTGTAATTAAATTCAAGAAACAAACTATTAAGTACGTAAAGAAGCGATACTTCAGTCTCCTCCAATCATCGTCTGTTATCACCGTAAAACTCAACGTAGAAGTATGCCAAGAAGCATTACACATAGCATCTGCCTTGTTGTACATAGAGACGGAAATGTAACTTGATAGTTTTAAATGGAAAGCTGATTGAAACCCATGACTTTGTTCGTGTAGATTTACAAACAAAGAAGGAGTAATCATGGAGAATAATGTGTTCGCTAAACGTATTAGTTATCACGATATTGACTAGACTTACTATAGTTCTACTGAATTAAGTCATTAGTTTTCCCTCGTGCTTCGAGAGCACATTGAGCTCGTTAAGTATCGGCTATTAGCTTTGATATTAGCAATAATAACATAACAGCCGGTGTTAATACGAAACCATAGTTAGAAAATTATTTCCACGTACCTACGGTGTCATTATTTTGCCGTTCGCAGAAAACAAACGTGGTCAGATGAATATCGCTTCCGTACGATAAAACTTTTTCTTGACAAATATGAGAGAGGCCAGAATAAAAATTATACTGTACCTAATGCTTTTATAACATCTTATAGCTAATACTTGCAACATTAGCCGTATAGATTTTTTGAAGATGTACCTAAATGTTCTTCAGGATGCATTTTGTCAAAATCCATTCCACGGTTAGAGTGAAAATTGTATTGTGAGACAGATGAACAAAAAGACAGAGCTACTTTGGCACTTTTATTACTAGCTTTCGCCAACGACTTCGTCTGCGTGATTTAGTGATTTAGTTTTTAAAAATCCAGTAATTTAATAATTTTTTTTATAAAATCCGGGACAAAAAGTAGCCTATCTCACCTCCCAGGTCCTTAAATATGCAAAAAATTCCATTGATCCGTTACTGCGTTGCTACATAATTGAAGGACAAACTAACAAATATACAAACAAACACACTTTTGAATATTTTATCTTAACTTTATATTATAGGTAATATTTTATGGAAGTAAGTTTGTCTAAATTCGCAACCTAACGTACCTACCTACCTGTAATTTTTTGGCTATAATGCTAACCCATCGCTAACGGTTGCTAGCATACAACAAAAATGCAGCCAAAAATATGATAAAGGTTTATTTTTGGCAGCCTCTTCGATTTTAACGCTCACATCGATCTGCCAGGTCGGGCGTATCGAACAATTTTCAGAAAATATTTTATAGCGGTACTTTAAATACTGTAATTACGATGCTCGTTGTACAGTTTTATGGTTTAAGAGTCAACAGGGAGGCCTGTTCGGAGATAAGGGCACACCTGTCAAAGCCATTACCTTCTAAAATCGTAAACGACGGAGCTTTAGCTATGAGTATAATAAACAAGGAAAATTTTGATATAATTTTATTTAGGCCACGAAAATCATGCCCTTGCTTCATTTTTCAGCAAGGGTATAGTAGACCGACTTTATTTTTCTTCTGAGGCTCAGATTCACTTAAACAAATACGGTATCCGCTCTTAGCTTCTATTATGAGAGATGCCATGTATGTATATTTCGAAACTGTAAGTGAAATTTGTCGTATGCAGAAAGATATGGGAGTCATTTCATTCATCTCAACCGATCGCCACCTTCTTTCGACAGAGTTCCCTCGAATGAGAAGGGGTTAGGCCATGGTTCAACACGCTGGCTAAGTGCGAATTGGCAGGCATCATGTTCATACACCTTGGAGAACATCTTCAGAACTCTCAGACATTCAGATTTCCTCACGATGTTTTCCTTCACTGTTAAAGGAATTATATTTAATTACTTAACACGCACATACTTTTAACTTTGAAAAATTCAGAGAGAGAACAATTTCGACTCCTAGGACGATAGGTACAATTTATGTCAATTAACGTGCTCTCTGAAGCATGGTGGGAGCAAAAAGGTCAATGGACACCCAGCGTCAGTCACCCATCCTGTAACCGACTGGGACTAACATTGCTTTACCAGCGTGATCCTGTAATATGCGCTATCACCTAGGCCACACGTCTCAACGTAGTTGACGTTATAATCTTTAAAATTATATAGCGCAAGAAAATAAAAGTTATGAAGCGTATAGCCTGGCTTTTAGCCTAAAATCATGAATATAGGTGAGCAAAGGTTTTGCATCACACAATTCGGGAAACATTGGCTTTCAAGTACTCAAACGAAATGCGATAAATATTGGCTTTGAATGGAGCTCGCAAGTGGAACGCAGTGAGATCAAAATTGTTTTTGATACCAGTAATATTTGCTCACTCTTAAAAATAATTTATCCGACTGCGCAATCCTTGTGATTATTTAACAGGTTTGCTGGTTCAACGGAAATATCTGATGCAATACGATAGCAGCTTGTTTTATTTAAAATATCCTACTTGTTTAGTTGTCTATTTTATTAGTAAAATATATGTATGTATAATACATCTATGATTAATTTATTCTTACGGTAGTAAATATAATAAGTCTTTGATTTTATTTGATTAACTATTAGGTGTGAGATATAAGGATACACGAGACATTTTCTTGCAAATGGTTCCTCCCCAAAAATATCAAGTTTTCGACAATTAAACACACACCCACAATATACACAAATACCCTAACCAAAACAGATTGGAAAACAAGTGTAAATTAAAATTTTTATTTTTAAAAATAAGCTTTTAGTAGCTGGCTACATCGTCAGACTACTTGTCAAGACGAATAAAACGAGCCCAAACTCGATGGAGTTACGTTGTTTTATTAAAGAGTTGCCAAAACCACCTTCCGCTTCATCATGAGACCCTGAATATCATCTAGGACCAGACTACTTGTCAAAACTAATCAAACGAGTTTAAACTCGATAGTATTACGTCATTTTATTACAGAGTTACCAAAACCACCTTCCGGTTTCATCATCAGACCCTGATCAGATCAGACCCTGGTAACCATCTAAAAACAAAGTACTCGTCAAGAAAAATCAAACGAGCCGAAACTAGATGGGGTTGCGTCCTTTCATTACAGAGTTCCTATGACCACCTTCCAGCTCCATCATCAGACCCTGGTTACTATTTGAAAGACAAACTACTCATCAAGACGATTCAAACGAGCCCAAACTCGATGGGGTTACATAGTTTTATTACAGAGTTGCCAAAACCACCTTCCTGCTTCATCATGAGACCCTGAACATCATCTAGGACCAGAATACTTGTCAACACTAATCAAACGAGTCTAAACTCGATGGTATTACGTCATTTTATTACAATTACTAAAACCACCTTCCGGTTTCATCATCAAAACCTGTTCAGATCAGACTCTGGTAACCATCTAAAAACAAAGTAATCGTCAAGACGAATCAAACGAGCCGACACTCGATGAGTTTGTGTCGTTTCATTGCGAAGTTTCTATGGCCACCTTCCAGATCCATCATCAGATCAGCCCCATGTCATCATAATATTGCATTCTCACGCGATATACACATGTATGCAAAATTTCAGCTCACTCGGTAACCGGGAGGTGGTTGCAAGATTTGATGACAAACATCGGTGATGACAAACATCGGGACAGGTAAAACTAAATAAAAGCTTGTAAATATAACTAAACTATCCTAAGTGTCCTTTTTCCCTTCATCTCTATTTGCAGCTTCATTCACAAAATGTTATATAATCTAAAATTCAAAGGGTGTAAACTAGTTTAATATTTTATTAAAACACTTTCACCTTACATTAAGCTGGGCCAGTTTTATGTTTGATTATAATTAACACTGTTTGAAAATTCTATTAAATTCCGAATCGCCTTGGTCTGCAATAAGCATTGAGTGTTAGAGATTATCATAAAGTGGTGTCCCGGAGTAACGGATTATAGTATTTAAATTAAGTGCCTCTTATCAGCGAATTGTAAGCTTCCTTCTGAAAACCTTTTTTACAAGCTTTTATTTAACTTATAATGCATGTATGGTTAGGTCAAATCTTGCAAGATGAATTAGAACCACTTCCCGGTTTCCGATTGAGCTGAAATTTTGCATGTACATACATGTAAATCGGGAGACAATGCAATATTATTGTGACAGAGAATCTGATGATGGAGGCGGAAGATGGCTATGGAAACTCTGTAGTAAAACAATGTAACCTCATCGAGTTTGGGCTCGTTCGATTCGTCTTGGCAAGTTATCTTATCCCAGATGCTATCAAGGGTCTGATAATGTATGATGTAGCCAGCTGCTAAGAGCTTGTTTTTTTTTATTTTTTTTTTAATTTACACTTATTAACATTTAATTTCATTCGTATTTACTTTACATAAGTACGAATGAAATGAAATGTTTTACTTTTTAACTTTTACTTTAAAATCAAACTGACCCTCCACTTCTTGGTTCGATTAGGTTTATTTAATATTTTGCAGTCTGTAATACTAGTTAAATAAAAAAATTTAAATTTACTAAATTACACATAAACATTTATACGATTACCAAATTTATTTGCGATCCCAAATTACGCTATCCATAGATTGCGAAAGCAATGCCACCGCAGTAATAGCTTGGTAATACAAAATTAAGTTGACCACGTCACGTTCACATTGTAGGCACGATTAGTGTTTGACAATAAAATTAATTTGGTAATTGCAAACATGTTTTTTATTTTACAACGTGTTCTATGATTAATTTTAAAGTAGATAGATATTTAAATATTTTACAACACTTAAGTTCTTCACATAAAGTGTGACTATAAAAAATTGTAATATTTTAGGCAAACTGATTTTTTTTAATTTCGTCCTATTTTTATTTTTTTGTTTCAAAATAACAATAATATTTTTATCACAGACTTATTTGTTGCAGGATATAAATTAAAAGAATGCTTCTCTTGGCGTTCCCATTGTCTCCTCTAAGCTCGCAGTAAAGTTGGATTTTCTTTTCAAACAAGTTCAATTATAACACTTACATTCTTCTGTTAAACGTCGAGATAGTAAACCTCGAGCTGCTTTTATGAGGAGACCAATTTTAATAGAAAGAGGTGGAAAAATAACGGTGAAGCAGTGATAGTCTATTGGTTAGTACTGCGGTCTCCTATTCGGGGGGTCGCAGGTTCGATTCCGGGCACGCACCTCTGGCTTTTCTAAGTTATGTGCGTTTAAGAAATTATATAACACAAGCTTCAACTGTGAAGGAAAACATAGTGAGGAAACCTACACACCTGAGAGTTCTTTATAATGTTCACAAACCTTCTCTGAGAGGAGACCTGCGCTCAGAAGTGAACCGTTGATGGGTTGCTGATGATGAAATTAAAATTAAAAAAATTATACATCGCAAGTTATATAAAAGGTTATAGAAAATATAAATATATTAAAGTGCTGTTGTACTAGACTGAGAGATATGACCCCTCTAGGTGATATATAGTCTTTCTGTAAGGCTTGAAATTCTTTTATTAATGATCGAGTACGATTAGTGAGAAAGTACCTGGCAAGCATCAGTCCTGCTCGTTTTCAGCCCTTCTATTTAGCCTTCGTATTTTTTAAAGTGTAAATTAAATTGTTGAAAATATAAATAACGAAACAACGAAAGTATCTAGATCTGGCTCACGAGGTTACCGGCATGTGGCATATGGAGTTCACTGAAACCATCCCAATCGTCATATCTGCGAATGGGTTGATCCCAGTCAGCCTCGCTCACCATCTGAGGCGACTGGGGTTCCGTGGCAGTTCGCTCGCGGCCAAGATGCAGAAAGCGGTGTTCCGTGTTGTTAGACTCGGCTAGGATAGTCCGTCGATTTCTCAGCCTGTCGCCCTGACCCCCGGCCGTCTGGTCTCCCCTGCCGGGGCGTAATCCTCCGCCAACTACAAGTATTTATTTGTGTAAAGTATGTGTAAGTTTATTTATCTGTATGTATTTATTATATATTACTTTTTGGCCCTATATCTATTTATTTTGTATGCGGGTGTGAGAGTCATAATATATAGGATAATAGTAATAATAGTTTTTATTAAAGGCAAAAAAAACTAAATTTAACTTTGTTCTCTGGAAAATTGGTATAATACATATAATTATGTTGGAGATGGTTTAAAAACAATGGCAGGCAGTTTTGGCTAGCTTGAGGGCAAGACTTGGTTTAGACTGGTACAACAACGACGTGCACATGAGAACATGATAATATAATGTCCAACGATGGATGAAATCGGGAAGATGTCAGGCGAGTAAAAAGATGCTACGTTGATATGTGCTTATTCATAATATTTTAGAGGCGTTTTTCTTATTTTTACAAGCTTTTATTTAGCTTGACCAGTTTATTTATTTATTTGTTTGTTTGGGTCAAATCTTGCAAGATGAATTAGACCCACTTCCCGGTTTCTGATCGAGCTGAAATTTTGCGTTTATGTGTAAATCGGATGACCATGGATTATTGTGACATGGAGCTGATCTGATGATGGAGACGGAAGATGGCTATCGGAACTCTGTAATAAAACGACGTAACCCCATCGAGTTTGGGCTCGTTTGATTCGTCATAACAAGTACTCTGATCCTAGATGATATTACCACTCCCACACGAGAGTAAATATATAGACATGGTGGAGAAAATCCAAAAAAAGTTCATTCGCTGGCTTTATAGAAAGCAATACGGATATTGGGTAGGATATCTTACAATATACCCGAGCATGTTTCTCCTTGGTATGACTGGTTATGATACTTTGAAATTGCGGCGCAATGTAGCCTTACTCTCCATAGTCAGTCTAATCCAAGGGGAAAAAGCAACTCGGATATATTTCAGTGTATTCGCTTGCACGCGCCTAATGATTTTGCGGTTGCGCGTAGACGCACGTTATTTGCACGTTATTCTGTCAAGAAGGATTCTAGGCCAGGCTAGTGCACTATCATAAAAATATACTAATAACTTGTACCTATATAAGAAAAATATATATATATTATTGACATTTATATTATGATATTATTGTGACATATTAATTAAATACTTATATAAAAATAACATTATAATGGAATTGACATTGTATATCTAATTGTAAAATTGTAATAATCTCTAATTGACGTGTAATACTAATACTTATGAATAAATAACTATGACTATGACTATGACTGCAACACCATAGAACTAAGTTAGTCCAGCAGGCGCCGGTGTCTCGTGCGCTGCGCTTGCTCAATGATTTGGTTCGCGAGAATCCGGGACTGGATGTTTTCCACACCCCACCCGATCAGCTCACGAAAAAGATAAAATTACTATTAGAAAATAGGTAATGTTCCGGTAGGTTATTTTAGTATTTCTATTTTTGTGTCTTTATTTTTATCTTTAAGTCTTATGTCTGGCTCACGAGGTTACCGACATGTGGCATATGGAGTTCACTGAAACCATCCCAATCGTCATATCTGCGAATGGGTTGATCCCAGTCAGCCTCGCTCACCATCTGATATGTTTATTATGTTTAGTTTTTCTTTTATTTTCCTTTATTAATGTTAATTAATGTTTTTTTTTATTATTTGTATTATTTGAAATGATTATAGTAGCCCCCGGAGATGAATTGGGCAACTGTATTGTCTCCCGGGGTATGTCTTAAAATAAATAAATAAATAAAAAATAAATGATATCCAGAGTCTAATGATGTAGCTACTAAAAGCTTGCATTTAAAAATAAAATTTAGAATTTGCACTTGTTTTTACTAAAGACTACTAGACTGAACGTGCGATAGCGAAAGTATTTTGTCTTTATCAGACATAGACCGCTGTGATTTTGTTCTACCTATAGGACGTGTCAGAACTAACTTAATTAAAAGTTTTTTTACGTTCACTGGGCGCCATAATGTATCAAGAGATACGGGGTCAGCGGTTTACACTCATCTTTGATGAGAAAAAGTTGGGCGATTTTTAGTGTAAGTAAAATCTTCAGTGAAAGCTGGGGGCTAATTTTA
Organism: Oeneis ivallda; assembly: GCA_029955525.1. Taxonomy (NCBI): domain Eukaryota; kingdom Metazoa; phylum Arthropoda; class Insecta; order Lepidoptera; family Nymphalidae; genus Oeneis; species Oeneis ivallda. Next base: position 11,675,060 of record JARPMR010000020.1, on the reverse strand, counting down.
TTTATTCTGAATCCTCTTCAGACTAAAAGATCGTACTTAGGTCTTATTTTTTCACATATTTCAATCTAGAAGATAACGAAGTAAAATCATTGAGAGAGAATTTCACCAGCCCCGAGGAACATTTAACTGAGGAATAAGTTTATGTTTAAAGTTGATGTTTTGGATTTTGGGAAATGAAAATATAATTTTCATAATATAATGAAAAGATTAAAAATATTGACATTGACCTGTGCTAATAATACCTACTTTGTACTACGATGCCTGTTGCGTTCTAATTAAAACAAGATTGTTAGCTTAACATTTATGGAAATTATAGGATTAAATAAATGAAAAAAAAAATGCAGCTGCCTGAATAATCGAGCAACTAAAACGGTTTTTAAACAACCGATTTATTTTATCATTGATTTTGGTATTGGTCGTAGTGCATTATTCTACCATTATATTTTCACATGTTCTTCTTACATCAGACTATGGAACTATCCACTGGACAACAACTTACAACGAATACGTTTTGCCAACTTTTGTGCCACGAGGATTTCATCATTGTCTGCACTGGCCCTAATTATGAATTTCATATAAAATTTGTGGTCGGTTCAAGCCTGTTTTGAAGAAAATTATTAATGCCACCATATTTATTCATATGAGCGAAAGGCTTGTGTGCGACAATTACTTGTGTATAATGACGTCACTCCGGGCGACCTGTGATTTGATTTTGTATAGAGACCCCGAGTTTTCCGCGTCTCAGATCATTAACTCAGGCCGCTTTTGACCTGTCCTAAATAATGATTAATGCCCCTCAATGTTTTCTTTGGCTACTTTTGAAAGGCTTACTCAGTTTATTAAATTAAATTATAAAATATACAAAGGACTCTGTACAATTTTGTAATATTCAACGCTATTTATTTCATCGTCATTATCACTATTATTACTATTTTTGGGCTCGAGCCTGCTCAATTTGTCTTTGTTATTTCCATACAAAATTCAGTAGAGATGCTCTAAAAGGGTTATATATGGACTTGAGCATACAAAGCATGGCCTTAATCAGTGGACCTCGTGATTCAAAAGAAAATTGTCCTTGAGTACCCTAGAGATGCAAGGAGGGATTTTATGAAATTACATCTACATCTAAGGGTTAAAAGAGTGATTTTGTATGTTTTCAAACTATGTGACTCGTAAAACTCAAACCGATTTTAAAGTAATTTTGTTGATGATGAAACTTGAAGTTAGCCAAATGTACACTTGTGAACGGTAAAAAACAACATCTTAATGCTTAAGGGGCTATAACGATCCTAAATTGTTTGGGTCGTACGATTGGGATAGAGCTATATATTTTGCAGTGCTAGGAAAGAGATGGAAATTATGGATTCAGGGGTCGAGAATTGAAAAAAATCTTTAAAATTGATTTAAAAAATTAAGGATGCCAATAATCAAAGAATTTTTCTCACCGCTTTTAGTAATTATTTATATCAACACAAATAAAAAAAATAGCAGGAAAAAAACCTACCGTTTCTGTTTAAACAAGGTTTAAACTTAAAAAAGGAGATTACTGGATCAAAGTTTGGGAAAACTTTCTATCGAGAATTTTTTTCCAATCGTGTTTCTATCTCTAAGCGAATTTAGTTAAGATACCCAAATTACATATTGCATTGAAATTATTCAAAATTGGAATTAAAGCTGTTTTCAATTTGTAAACCTCACAGAGCTCACCGAGAATTGCCTATCGCATGCTTCTAGCCACTTAATTAAAGAGAACGTATTGCATTTAATGACCGATTTAAAAATGTTCAGTCAGGGATTTGTCATCAGAAAGATTTGTGCCCACAAGTGGGTCGGCGAAAGGTATAAATGTACATGTGGTTGAAGAAAGTTAAAGCAACTATGCTTTAATCCCAAACCCTATCTGCTACATAATATACTACTACATAAAAAGTATATTATGTAGCAGATAGGGATTGGGATTAAAGCATGGTTGCTTTAACTTTCCTCAACCACATATTCATTTAAACCTTTCACCGACCCAGTTCTGGGGACAAATATCTCCAATGAGATAACTGTTACATAATTAATAATAATAATAATAATCTTTATTTAGAAAACTCAGTACAGCACAATACTATGAAATCCTGACCCCTAAACTAGGAAAACCCGTATCTTAGGGGCCAGTGCCTTCCCAAACATTGTATAATAATAAGAGTTACAGATCTAGTGCACTTTAACAAATAGAAACATTTCTGTATGTGTTGAGTTGTCTTGCTTTAAAATTAAAGTTAAGTTTAATAATGAATTAAAAATAAAATAAAAAGTTTGAACAGAAAAATTTTGAAAATATTACATGCTAAATATACCTAGTATCTAAGTTATATGTATATGTGTGTGTGTGTGTGTGTGTGTGTGTTTTTACATTTGTATATTTTACAATTTGTATTTACAATTGTATACAGTTTTACATTTACTGTATGAAATTATTTTCAATTTTCCGGTCAACCAAGTTCAGTGGCTGTGTTGTGCATTGGTATCACTGTCGCGTTATTGCAGATGTAATTTGGCGGTTTAGCGGTTAACTTTAATGTGCTTGTGTTTGTACATCATTATTAATATTAATTTTGTTTCTCTGAACGCGAATTTCGTGTTCGTTAATATTGCTATTAATTTGATGAAATTAACCGCAATGATAATGTCATTATGAAGTTACGAACTATTAAAATCCAAAGGTAAAATAATAATTCTAAATTAGTTTTTGTTATCTTTAATAAATATATATTTTGATTCTATTTTATACTGTAAAATACAGTATAAGTTCGCTTCCTTTTATTTCAATTTAAATCAAATTAATGTATATTTTTGTTAATTTATTGAGCTGCGCAACTTTTGTATCAATTGGCCAATGTTTCTTAATTGCGCAAACATAATTTATGAACACACCGTGGCTATTTGACTGATATTTTTTTATTTATTTAAAAAATAAATACGTTAAAAAGGGCTCTTGCAACCATTGACATTCCTGCGCTCATCGAGCCAACAGGGATTAGTCGAGATGATGGCAAGAGACCTGATGGATTGACACTGGTTCCCTGGGAACGGGGACGGTCTCTAATGTGGGACACAACGTGCGTCGACACATTGGCCCCGTGTCATATCAGGGAAACAGCATCAAGACCGGGAGCCGCAGCTGAAATGGCTGAATCCTGTAAGAGGCGCAAGTATGCCTCTCTGATTGAGAGTTACATATTTGTTACGTTTGTTGTGGAGACCCTAGGGCCATGGAGTTAAAGTGCAAAAAAATTTTTACGAGACATTTCACCGCGGTTAATTGCCTCATCTGGTGACAGAAGGGCTGGCTCATTTTTTGCGCAAAGGATCAGCCTGGCTGTCCAGCGCGGAAATGCAGCCAGTATTCTTGGCACCATTCCACGCGGGCATGATTTGTATAGTAATTAGATTAGTTTAGCTATAAGTTTTTTTGTAACATTTTAATAAAAAAAAATTATTTAAAATAACGTTTTTATATAATAAATGCCACACAATGCTATTTTTCTTCATGCCACAATGCCATTTTTCTTTTTTAAATATCTCAACTAGTCTCGGAAATATATAGAGCTTTAAGGTTACCTGTTAGACAAACAGAGCTCTATTGAGGTTTGACGTGAAAACTCAAAAGCTCCATAGACTGTTCACCGAAAATTTCGTTTTAGAAAGAGACAGATACTGTGGTAGTAAAACCATGGTAAAACATCTTTGCACGTTAAATTTTCGATTATAAACATAGACGAATGATATTTACTACCTTAATTCATTTTTCAAAGATTATAAATAATGAACATTTTGACAACAGTCAACTACCCAATTAGTGCGATAACATTCTTTCATTCACTCATCTCAACCCATCGCCGGCCCACGATTGGTCACCTTTGACAAATGATAGTAAATATCATTCGTCTATGCTGGTCACACGTTTCCTCTCGAAAGAGAAAAGTAGGCCATAGTCCATTGTGCTGGTAAAGATTCGTGCACACCTTTGAGAACAACATGCAAAACTCTCGGGCATACAGTTTCCCTCACGATAATATTATAATCTATTCCATACTTTTCTCGCTACTATAATAAATATTGATAGTGTGTTATTTATTTTTCTATAATAATATATTAAATAAAATAGTGGAGAGTAAATTTCAGTATTACAGTCAATTTATGTTCTACTAAAATCTGATTCCAAACGAAGATCTACAAAGTTAAAAATTAAAATAGGTATAAAAATAACTAATTTTTTTTTTAATATCCAAATATATTTTCCTTGTAAGTCATGGCTATTGAGCCATGACTTACAAGGAAAATATCTTTAAAAAATATCTTTATTCTGCAAAAAATCTTAAAGAGGTGTTTATCAGCGATTTGAGGTAGCTTAATTCTAACCTCAGCAATTCATTCGTATTTCGAAAATTCTTTTCAAACAATTTGTTTAGGGCGTTAAACTCGGAATATTTTATTGAAAGATTCGGAAACCCTTGAAGTCAAACAATTTAGACTTTTAGAGGTAGTTTCGAACGGATCAAGTTTCAAACACATTTTCGAGGAAGCACAATTTAACACACGATAACGAATCAAATGCGCCTCCTAGAACTTCTAGAAAGCACTTGTGACACGTCATAACAGATCATTGTACTAGAACTAGTACAAAGACCGAATGTGGTAGCATTCTAGGTGCGAAGTGCGCTGAGTGCGTGATAGACTTCAAAACTTCAAAAATTAATCGTTACAAAATAAAACCATCAAGCATCATAACGTTTTTTAACAATCATCAAAAAAGAACGGTCATCACGACACAGAACTGATGATTGACTAAGGATTAGCGTGAAGACAGCCAAAGGTAGGAGGTCCTTGGCTGGGTCTTTTTGTTATGGCGTTTGGCGTCGAGGTCCTTTAGTCGATATATATATATATATATATATAATCTTAATATATATAAATTACGTCTCACGTTGTTTGTCCGCCATGGACTCCTAAACTACTTAACCGATTTTGATCAATTTATGTATATTCTTTAATTTTTTTTTTTTGAAAGAAAGAAAGAAGAAAGAAAAAGCATTAAAAAATTGTGCCACACACATCACTGTAGCCTAAGGTAATTACGGGCTAACATAATAAATTTCATGTGTGGCACAACCCGAAAAAAAGGTCCAAACTCAGCAATAAGCTGCATACCATAATAAGTACACAGCGCTGATTTTCAGCAAGAACCCAGATTCGGGTGACGCCACAGAAGCAACTACACTATTTTTAACTAATAAAACAGCTAGAAATTATTAATACATTATACACTGTACTACTGTACACTGTGCTACTGTCTTATTGATTGTCTTCCACTGGTGGACGTAGGTGTCCTGCAAGGGTCGTCATAGAAGCAGCTCTCAGCGAATTCTCGTTGATATCGTCAGTTAGTCCATCTTTTGCTTTGCTACGGTTCCCAGTACGGGGTTGCCATTTCAAGACGTTAGGAAACCATCGTCTCTCATCGAGATATATGTCCTATTATTATCCCTTTAGATTTGCAACTCGATGAGCTAATTGTATATATCACTCTAATCCTCTGACTAATATAGCTAACTGCAGTTGTAAATAGCTATACTTACAACTAATTAAAGTTTACCCCTAAAGCCACTGAGTAAAAATATACATAATCCTACTTACTAAATAACCTGCCAGTCGCAGTACGTGTCTAAAATAAATTATCAAAGTTATAATCAGAGGAGTCTTAAGTCTCTAACAATTTTATTTTAATGAACTATAAACAACCAGTCGCTGTTTCCAATATCGCTTCGGTGACTTTAATAGCAAATTGTTACCTTTCTATAAAGTTTTAATTGCCTCATCATTTCTGGGCTGGTCTATGTCTATCACTCTATGGTGGTTTTAAAGGTCGTAGTTCACTTGCTCGAAATCGTTCCCAAACAGTACCCGCATGGCTTCGCCTCAAATAGAAGTGACTGCTCGCTGTCTACGGCCCACAGATAGCACGAAGTTGCTGTTACCGCGCAGTCGGTGAAGAGGCCGCTTTACTCTCAACGACTTGTAAATGTAAACCATCGTGGGTCTAAGTTGCGGCTCGGGCTCGCTAGCCACGCACTTTATATTGCTAATGTCCTTTTTTTAATTCAAAGCTTCTTTGATATATATATATATATATTAATTCTTTTATATATAGAAAAGAATTGCTCGTTTAAAGATATTAGATTAATTATTATTATTACTTAAATAAATTAACATTAATTTAGTCTAGGCTTATCAAATATAATCGATAGGAAATTTAAAGACTATTTTGAATGGCAAATAAATCTGCATGGTGCATAATTATACTGTATGCATCATCATCCCGTATTATGCCCTTTGCGACACTGCATTATGTAGGAAAACAAGCAATACCACACAAAGTACAAAGATCTTCAAAGACACGCCTTACGCACGTTTCACTCCTACATCGGAGCATATACTAATATAATAAAGCAGAAGAGTTTGATGGTTTGTTTGTTTGAATGCACTAATCTCTGGTACCTACTACCAGTGAGATTTGATAAATAAATATTTTTGTATTTGATAGCCTAATTCTTGAGGAAGGTTAGAAGCCGAGTAAAAAGAGAAAGTAATAGCGCGGGCGGGCAATGAGATGTGGTGCGTCGTTGACCGTGGGCGGTCGACGACCGCCCGACGAGAACCAAACAATAGCCGAACCGAATGCTACTTTTTATTCCGGAAAATCAAAGAGTTCCCACGGGATTTATTAAAACTTAATCCATGCGGACGAAGTCGCGGGCATCAGCTAGTTAACAGATAATTTTGACTTTGCAACAGATAATTGCAGTCTATTTAATAAAACAAAAAATTAATGTTTCTTTGTATTCATTTTATGAACTTTCGCAAAGTAACGCCTGCTCCTTATTCGGTAGATAGAGTTTCCTCGAAATAAAAGTTTCCTTACAGGCAAACAGGTGCCTAAATATTTCTGTTACGAGAAATATTCAGCTTTACCTACCTACATATTCCACTTGTTCCAAGACAATTAAGTTACAGAGGTTTCTAGATGGCAAATATTAAACATACAGAATATATCCAGCAGGTCACATCCGCCACCATTGTTTGAACATTGCTCTGTTTGACGACAAACAATAGGTATATTTGCTTAGACCTCCCCTACAGAATCGTCAATAGCCAGAGGGAAATATGATTTAAAATGGCACTCAAGTAACTATGGAAGCCTCATGTACATCAACATTTCAAAGGCGCGAGCTTTGATGGTGCAAATTGTATTTGAACAGGCTTCGCCTATCTTTACTTTGAAACAAAATCTTTTCTCACATAACATGGCGCTATTTTTGAACACATGTTATGGCTTTATCTAAATAGGCTTTAAATTTGGTAATCTATATATATAAAAGAAAGTGGTGTTAGTTACACTATAACTCAAGAACGGATGAACCCATTTGGCTGAAAATTGGTGGGGAGGTAGCTTAGAACCAGGAGACGGACATAGGATACTTTTTATCCCGTTCGACCGCGTTTCCGTCATGTCACTATAAAAGGTGGTATAAGAAAAACGCATCTGACATGGAATAACAAAACGCAAATGACAGTGGAATAACAAAACGTAAATGACAGCTAAACGTAATTTAGTCTTTGGCTAAGTATGGTAAAAAAATTGACAATTATAAAAGTGTTATAATAAAGCATTACTGATATTATAAATGCGAAAGTGTGTTTGTTTGTTGGTTTGTCTTTCAATCACGTCGCAACAGAACAGCGGATTGATGCGATTTTTTGCATGGATATAGTAGTGGATGTATATAGCATAATGGATGTAGTAGTGGTTCCTCAGACCGGGAGAGCTACTTTTTATCTCGGATAATGAAAGAGTTCCCGCGGGATTTTTAAAAACTAAATCCATGCGGACGAAGTCGCGGGCATCAACTAGTTAATAATAAATGTTTGATGTCATCGTTTTAATCATTAATTCTATCCCATATTATGTCGTCTTTTATGTGCACTTTTGACGTCTTCTGTCCACCTATGGACATATTGTACCTATCGCTATAACCCAAGTATTATGAGGGTTTATTGTGGCCGAAACTCGATAGATAGATAAAAACTCACGAGAATATTATCGGACCAAGTTTGTTTATTTGGACCAAGTTATTAAGATGGGATTACCATTGAATTTAAAATACCAAACAAATAAAATTAAATAAGTAAGTAATTATTTCATATTTGGTACTCATTCCTATCATTCTAATTCGATAAAATTACTTCGTCGAAGTCACGTAATCTAATAGATATTTAGCAAACTTTTAGATGTTCCTCAGGGCACACAAAAGTTTACGGTTAATTCAGTTAATCACGATATTGTCGTTCGTCTTAAGTTTTATCGCAAGTTATAACTTCCTTCACCTAAGGGTACAAATTGCAATGCTTAAGTTATCTTTGTTATTTAACAATTATTAGGCATTTAACTGAAAAGATCGGCTCCATAAAATGAGGAAAAGTGGGCAAAAGTTATCCGGAATGCGGAGACACCACCTAGTGGAATAACGCTTAGTGGAAGAATTAGGAATTAGAAAAAAAATCTAGGAAATGTCTAGGGATTGAGCATGACATGGATACCTCCCTAGGTCACCGTTCTAATTCGACCGTAATTTCGACCTATATGCTAGGATTTAACGTTTTCAACTTTAAGGGCTAAGCAAGCCAAATTATGATAGACTAGCTGATGCTCGCGACTTCGTCGGCGTGGATTTAGTTTTTAAAATCCCTCGGGAACTCTTTGATTTTCAGGGATAAAAAGTAGCCTATGCAACTCTCCAGGTCCTCAATGATACCCATGCAAAAAATCATGTCGTTCCTTAGCTCTGTTGCGGCGTGATTGAAGGACAAACCAACAAACAAACACACTTTCGCATTTATAGGTATAGTAAGGATTTTGCACTCATAAACTGTGAAATTGGTCAGTGAAACATTTTTTTTAATCATATACAAGCTGAATTTCATTTTATTATTCTTCTCTCCGTTCTAAATAAGCGGAAAGCTTGTGATAGGAGTGGGCACGACAATAGCATAACGGGTGGGGATTGAACATTCAACCTTTCAATTTTCAGTCCATACCTTTGACCATCATTCTATTGAGGCTTCGCCTAATTATACATTGCAATCTTAGTTCATAGGTAGGTATTACGTTACATTTCCTACTAGCTTTAGAGCCCTTATGCCTAATAATTAACGTAATTCAGTGGCAATGGTTAATTGATTGTAAACTCCGCTTGAATTAATTGATGATAATGTATACAATAACTGCATAATTATAAGCTATAAAATTGATCACAAAATAGTTTGGCCGATTTATAATAATTAGATTAGAACCAAAATCCTAATTCACACATTGAGTGAAAAAAGTAACAATGACTATGATGGCATCTTTAAAACATTCACTGCAAGTTATTCGAATTGCACTGCATGAAATTAAAACCAGCTTTAAAAAATTATAATATAATAATACATATTATCTGAAAACGTGCGAAGTACGAAGCGTGTTTTTTTAGGGTTCCATACCAAAATGGTAAAAATGGAACCCTTATGGTGAGACTTTCTCCGTCCGTCTGTCACAGTCGATTATTTCAGTAACTATTAAAGCTATCGACATGAAATTTGGCATAGTTGTGTATAATAGTGGCCCAAAATCATTGGAATAAAGAAAAATCGAAAATTATTTTTAGTTTTAATAAAAAAAGGGGGAAAATCGGGGCTTTGAAATTTCAAAGTAAAATAACTATATCGAGTGGGGTATCATATGAAAGGCCTTTACTTGTGCATTCTAAAACAGTTTTTTATGTATTTCTATATATAATAGTTTTTGATTAATCGGCCAAAATGTCGAAAAAAATACCGTTCCCCCCCCCCCCCCCCCTTATCTCCGAAGTTTACCAATCGAAAAATCTGAAATAATTATGGTCAATAGAGGTTTATGTATATTTTACAGGAAAAATAAAAGCAACGTGAAAATTATTTTAGTTTGATTAAAAAAGGGGGAAAATCGGGGGTTTGAAATTTCAAAGTAAGATAACTATACCGAGTGGGGTATCATATGAAAGGCCTTCACTTGTGCATTCTAAAATAGTTTTTATTTATTTCTATATATAATAGTTTTTGAGTAATCGGCCAAAATGTCGAAAAAAATACCGTTCCCTCCCCCTTATCTCCGAAGTTTACCAATTGAAAAATCTGAAATAATTATGGTCAATAGAGGTTTATGTATATTTTACAGGAAAAATAAAATCAACGCGAAAATTATTTTAGTTTAATTAAAAAAGGGGGAAAATCAGGGGTTTGAAATTTCAAAGTAAGATAATTATACCGAGTGGGGTATCATATGAAAGGCCTTTACTTGTGCATTCTAAAACAGTCTTTTATTTATTTCTAGATATAATAGTTTTTGAGTAATCGGCCAAAATGTCGAAAAAAATACCGTTCCCCCCCTTATCTCCGAAGTTTACCAATCGAAAAATCTGAAATAATTATGGTCAATAGAGGTTTATGTATATTTTACAGGAAAAATAAAACCAACGCTCTAACTAGCATAGTTTTTTTTATTAACAATAAACCTCTACAAACAAAGTTAACGATAAATAAGCAAATCAATATAATATTATCGTTTTACTTTTACTTTTGGAGTATGGAACCCTCGGTGCGCGAGTCCGACTCGCACTTGGCCGGCTTTTTTTCTAATCATTCCTGAAAAAATTAAGGACGTAGGTATTTTAATGCAATTTTTTGCATTGTATTCGTTATAAGAATATTTCAAGATTATAGCGACAGGGATGCTCTACAGTGGTGATTTTTCACCTAATTCCTGAATGGTGAAGACTGCCGATTGTGAATAGATATTTAGCTGCTATTATGTAAAAACTTTGTCACAGTAATTTTAAGCTTAAATAAGGCACCATGAGGCGCTGCATTTCAACGTGGATTATTATTTTGTTTATTTTGTGCGTTAACCTTGAGTTTCTTTATTCGTAAGAAAATCAGATCGAAACAAATTATTTGTAGGAAGCAATGTACCTGCAAACTTTAAGACAAAATGCCGTCGACCGTGAATGATAAATGTTTAATTTGTACAGAAATTTTGAGGTCGAGATAAGACAAGAAACGAAATATTTTGCTTATTTTCCACGCCATTAAATCAAGGGGTGAATAACATTTCTTATCTTCTAGGTTTAAAGGAGAGATAAGAATATAAATTTGTCTTGAGAGAATACAGATTAGGTACCCTGATGTATGCTTGATGTTTGTTTGAGTATTTTTAAAATTTTGTTTTAATTAGAAAACTCCTATTTTCGCAAAAACGAAGTAGGTACTTAACTACACAATTATAGTTCTGAGTGAAAAAAGTATGTATGTTATGAGAAACTTAGTAAAAGGGGTTTCTAGCAGAACTATTATGTAAGATATTATTATATAAGTAAGATTCATATGTTTGATACCTTTAATACGAATTTTAAGCAAAACCTAGGATTATGTTTTATGTTGTAAGTCTTAAAAAAATTGCATATTCCCATATTATTATTATAATAACAGAGACCTTCCAGTACTTAATAACTACACTTTATTTTAATAAAATATTTTCATAAAACTTGAAGGGTGATTAGGGTCCGCAAAGGTCCAAGTTGTTCACGTTATAAAATCCACTCCGCTCATTTCCTGTAATTTTAACAAAAGACGGCACTCAGAGCTTTTTATTTTGTCGTTTGAATTATAGGCACTTTGGACATTTTTCAGAGAAATAAGGTAATTTAAATGACTTTCAAAGCTTAATAAAAAGATTTCAGTCCGTAAAACGTGAGAGTTTTTTAGAAATTACGATTTAAGTTGATATTAGATTTAGATTATAACTGAAAGAGGCACGAGTCAAGTGCAGCCTATTTTCAGCCCTTTCATTGCAAAAACCATCAGCCGCATCAGTTCATAGAAAAATAATGTCAGCAGTGTCCGCTGATTGTCTAAGATAGTCTAGTATCTACGGTAGTCTACGAAGTCTACGGTACGTAAGGGGTATTAATGACATCATACCTATGCATTTTGTGTACTTATGAGTAGATACCTAATAAAATGTTTTGTGCTGGCAATGCGTGTAATACTCGTTCTGACAAGCTATGGGATAGATAGTATTTAAATAATTGTGACAGTGTGAAAATCTGAGCTTTGATTGAAGGCCAAAAAAACTTTACTTAATTATTGAAAATTGAAATGAAGTATTTTAACAGAGAAGTAAAAGTTTAACAACCATGATATTATTCACAACGTAAATGCGAGTAAGTGCATTTACAAATACAGGCATATCATCTCTTTTTAAAATATGTTTTGTATAAATGAAATATAGGTTTGAGTATTGTTTTTTACGTTCCAGCTTAGACTTCTATCTATATATATATAAAAGAAAGTGGTGTTAGTTACACTATTTATAACTCAAGAACGGATGAACCGATTGGGCTGAAAATTGGTGGAGAGGTAGCTTAGAACCAGGAGACGGACATAGGATACTTTTTATCCCATTCGACCGCGTTTCCGTCATGTCACTATAAAACATGGTATAACGCATAAAATGAAAAACGCATCTGACATGGAATAACAAAACGCAAATGACAGCTAAACGTAATTTTGTCTTTGGATAAGTATGGTAAAAATTTGACAATTATAAAAAGTGTTATAATAAAGCATTACTGATATTATAAATGCGAAAGTGTGTTTGTTTGTTGGTTTGTCCTTCAATCACGTCGCAACAGAACAGCGGATTGATGCGATTTTTTGCATGGGTATAGTAATGGATGTAGTAGTGGTTCCTCAGACCGGGAGAGCTACTTTTTATCTCGGATAATGAAAGAGTTCCCGCAGGATTTTTAAAAACTAAATCCATGCGGACGAAGTCGCGGACATCAGCTAGTATAAGCTAAAAGTAGTAAGTTGAGGTACGAGGTAGTAAGGTAAGGTTGGTACCTAAAGAGTGGTCTCTAACCTACCGAAGGTATTCTCATCTCAATTACCAAGACCTGCGGGTAAACCTGTAAAATTAGATATTATTTTAAACAACGTGGGTTGTGTAAATATTTACGAATAATTAAAACATGTCTGGAAATTTAATTTAGTAAATCCTTTGTTTGCGGTTAAGAGAAGTTGCCCCCGTATAGAAAATAATTGAAAGATTAGAAGTACTAACAGTACATAATTTTCCTGAGTATGTAGACCTAAACTACGTGTTTAACCCCCGACGCAAAAAGAGGGGTGTTATAAGTTTGACGTCGATGTCTGTCTGTCTGTGAGTGTGTGTGTCTGTCTGTGGCATAGTAGCTCTCAAACGGATGTATCAATTTCGATGCGGTTTTTTTCATTTTAAAGCCAGTTTCCTTGCGGTGGTTCTTAGCTATGTTTGGTTAATATCGGTCCAGCAGTGTAAGAATATCGGCTCGTTTCCAAAATGATGAAAGGCATTTTTGGCGTATGATTACTCGATTAAGTGCTTCACGCGTGCCAGTATAATCGTTAATTGACAATTAATTGATAACTTCGACCTGATGCTGCAACCAGAATCATACATAGTCCGGCCAAAGATTCACATGTCGGGGGTGTTTAAAATTTTTAATTTACACTTGTTAATACAGTGCGAGAGCAATGGTCCCGGATATGATTACAAGCAGGGCAATTTTGGAATTTACAATTTCTTAACTGTATCTCTTCTTGGATTCAAGGGTTGTAGCAAACCGTGAGCTAGAGAAAAAGTTCAACCCATAAGATCACCTATTTTCTGTGTAAACGAAGACAACAGAATGAACCGTTACTCGTACGAAAAAATGGAGTAAGGGTACGTTTATGTACACGCGGGGCGTTGCGCGGAATGTGGTGCGTCGTGTCGCGCGATAAACTCAAACATAATATGGCCAAGTATGAGAGCGTTCATGCAGAAGCATTTGCGTTGTACGCGGCCGCCGCGTACTTAGTATAATTGAAGCAAAATACTTCTTTCATTTTCATCTATTTAAATTCACTCCGTTATGGACATCTAGGTCCAATTGGCTATCCGAGGTAACAGCATTTTCCTATACAATTTTACGTTGTCCTTTTTTAGTTAGGACAATTTTTCAGTTATCATACTTCATACTATCATACTATATAATATTATAAATGTGTTTGTTTGTTGATTTGTTGGTTTGTCCTTCAATCGCACAGCAACGGATCAACGGTTCGACGTGATTTTTGCGTAGGTATAGTTGAGGACCTGGAAAGTGATAGGCTACCTTTTATTGCGAAAAATTAAAATGTTTCCGTGGGATTTTAAAAACTAAATCCACGCGGACGAAGTCGCGGGCAAAAGCTAGTAAGTAATAAAGAATAGGAGGAAATAAATAGAATGAGTTTTCCTTTTCGCGCTTCTATTGTTCTATGCGAGATCGCAATGTTGTTCAGTTTTCTTTCGAACAACTTCAATTATAACTCACACATTGCTAACGTGAAGATAATGAACTGTGAGACTCTTTAATAAATAGCACTGAAAAATTACAGATCGTTAAGAAAGGAAAAATAGATGGTATACCTTATTTCAATTCAAAGTCGTATACTTACCTAAAATGATTGCAACTCTTTTTGTTGTAAAACACACGATGTCTTGCATAGATTAGGAACACTGCGAATCTGCAAAAACAATATTTATTTAATTACTGTACAATATTAAATTAATTAATAAATAAAACTTTTATCTATCTATCTATCTATCTACTGTCTCCATTGTCAATTTGTTTTCGTAATTTACGGACAGCCTATTTTTATTAATATCAAATAAAGGCTCCATAATCAGTATTTGTAAATAACGGCAATAGGGAATATGCATAAAATTTAAATTTGTCTCAAATATTTTTTTCTAGATTCTTTATTGCCTTAACATTATACTTAAAAGGTATTTTTTTTATTTAGTTATTATTTAAACCCAGAAAATATTATATAGAAAGTGAAAAATAAAGGAGGGAAATTCAAACTTACAAAACGCGTCGCCATTGGTCGAAACGAAATGTGACGTCATTTGTGTTACGGTTGATTTAAGGCGTCGATATTCATACAGTGTTTGTGAGAAAAATTGTTTAAAACTGTATTCCTGTGTGATTACTTGTGAATTTATATTTTTAGTCAATCTAGGTCGATGACAGAAACTGGTTTTGTCAAAGCACAATCGGATAATTTACCGAAAATAGATGCATTTATGATGTCAGTATATTTTGTATCAAATCTCGATTTTACGAGCGCAGAGATCAAAGGAGTGAAAGCTGCAAGATAATTATTATGTTACATGGTATATTTTAGTCCTTAACATAGATTTTTATTCTTATATGTTTAAATAATACTTAAAACAAAACATAACCTTTGAATAACCATCTGTGTTCCTAAACTCCTAATTTACGTCTATATCATGATAATTTATACGTAATATTATGTTATTGAAGCTCACTCAAGTTTGATATGTTTATATACTTTTTGTAAATAAGTATTAGATAAATACGATATTCCGATAAATATGAACAATTTTCTTACACTTTTTTTTCGTACTTTCGCATCTCGTGGAATACGAAAAAATCGGCCAAGTGCGAGTCGGGCCTCGCTCTTTTAGGGTTCCGTTAAAAAAAATTAAATAAAAATATTTCCATGTACCCATGAAAATATTTTAATTCAATTTTTTTAATTTAATTTAATTTTTATTATTTGTTGTTATAGCGGCAATAGAAATACATAATATGTGAAAATTTCATCTGTCTATCTATTACGGTTTACGAGATACAGCCCGCTGACAGACGGACGGACGGATGGACAGCGTAGGCTTAGTAATAGGGTCCCGTTGGTACCCTTTGGGTACGGAACCCTAAAAACACTTTATCGGGTGTACTAATAATAGTGTTTTTTTGTATTTAGGTACCATACAATACTTGTAAGAAGGTTTTTTAACTTCTTCCATGGTTTGTGTAGCAATTAAAACTGAAAATAAGTATGAAGTAACTGAAACGCTATAGTAAACAAACACGGGACATGTCGAATGACGTCATCAAAAGCGCGCGCTAAATGGTGGCGTTTGAACGGCTCAAATTTATTCAATGTTTTAAATTTCACTTTGAAAAATTATTTGACTATTTTCAAACCTATTTATATTTTTTATATGTTATAGAGATGTAAATGATTAATTTAAGAAATTAAAAAAAAATCATGCATATTCCCTATTATTTTAACGTTGACTTGAAACTAAGTTTAACTTATTTTTCTGTGGCGTTATTTATTTCATTGTATAATTTCAGAATCATAATCACAATTTTAGCAAACCTTAGGCTTTTAGCAACTTTATGGTACGCTTGCAACAGTAATACGACTTGGCAGGAGGAAAACTTATACCAGGCCATACCAACAATGTGTGAAAAGCTGTCATTTACGCTCACGTCAGAAATATTCCTTGTCATCGTCTTTGGGAAACTTTCAGTACCTGGCAATAATATAGTTATTTGTTATACAAGAGTGTAAAGTTGCTTTTTAACCGCGTGCTCAGTTTTGATGACCGAGCAAGCGAAGGATTCTAAAATTGAATCACGAGCGCAGCGAGTGATTCAAAAATTAGAATCCTGAGCGTTAGCGAGGGAATCAAAAGAGCACGAGGTGAAAAATCTTTGCACTCGAGTGCAACACGTAATTTTTCATCTCCCCATTCAAACAATATGACGTGAAAAGAAAATGGCGCGCGCAAAGCAAATTAAAAAAAAGTACACCAAGAAGGTTCCAAGTCTGAGTTTTTAACAAATTAAAAAAGGTTGTATGATAAATTCGGCACCATGGAGGTAGAAGTAAATAGGTTTAATGATGTTTTGAATTCACAAACTTAGTGCACACGATGTTCTAAATTCAATTTACTTTATCCTCTAGAGGATAAAAACGGCTTTTACACTCCGATATCGAAGAGCAAAAATACTCTTTCCGAGATGGGGAGATGAAAATAATCTTAGTGCGGGTTGCATGTCAAGCGATTATGATGTTTATGATTTAGGTAGGAACTGTGTTAGGGTGGAACCACATTTGTGAGGATCGATTCGGATTTTGCCTATACAAAACTGTCATTTTCCATACATTCGTGTACGCATCGAAAAGCTGATTTGATCCGTACACGTTTCTATGGAATTTGACAGTTTTGTATGGGCGAAATCCTCACAAATAAAAATCAATCTCTCACATCTCTATGCGTTTTGGAACGTAGTTCCTTATCACGCGGTGCGGGGGCTAGACGGAAAAAATTAAGACTAAATTGAACCGACACTTTTTTGAATGTGAATTTGGCATTGTGTTCAATATTTTCACAATACAATATTAGATCTCCGTAGCCTTGTGGTTTCTACAGTCACTAAACGGTTAAAGGTCGATGGTTCGAATCCCAGCTCGACAGACTGAATTTTCTATTTTCAATTTTATTTTAAATAATTTCTACATGTGGAATTCTTCCCTAATTTTTTAACTTAAAAGAAATAAAATTTTATTACAATTCCTTCACTAAGTAATCGAAAGGAACTTCGTTCTATCCGGGTGTCTCTTGACTCCTCTCAAGTTTTTTTGAGTATAGAAAGGTTCCGTTACAGAATCAGACATAGCTGCTAGTTACCTCAATATATTTCACAATTCTGTACTCGTATGTACCTACAAATCATCTGAATATTATGATGTACCTGATGTAAACAAAGTGTGCTCTATACAAATATACGAGTACATGTGAACATAAAATTTTCTTTGTTGGCAAAAATAAAGAGAATAAGAACGGAGCTTGAAATTCCTCAAATAAGATGTTGATACTCGTACGTTACAAGTAAATTACTTTTTGTGTACAGAAAAAATAAATGTATCTTTCCTTCGTGAACCAGATTCTCTCAAGATGGGTTGATGCGATACATGGGACCAAAGATTAGATGGGACGAAGGTCCAAACAACGTAATGAGATCAAAGTTTTCTATTCTCTTACATATATAATATGAGAGTTATTTTCAATAATATAGCCTCAATAGCTCAAAGGGAACTGTAATTGAAAGCTCTGAAAACCAAAAGAACTACGGTTCAAACACCGGACGAAGTAAGATTTATTTTTTAAGAATTACTACCTATACTGGATCTGAAGAGTGAAAAAACCTCTTTTTCTCATCCCGGAAAAAACGAAATATTGCCGTGGAATTTCAAAAACCTAACTCAACGCACGAAGTGATGGGCAAAAGAGAGAGCCTACGTATAGTAAATAAAAAAAAAAACTTTAAAAACTGTTTTTTTTAATCGTCGGAATCTTTTTTTATGTATGTTTACCGATTATTCGAAGACGCCTGAACCGATTTGAGAATTAATTATATTTTTGTTACTTCCCATTATATACTATATATTATGTATAGTGGCGCGGGAGTTTGAAGTCGGTTTTTTAAAAATATTTTTTCATATTAAATTATGATCGTATAAAATGTAGCCAGACCATAGTAACAAATCAATTGTCCCGTCATACATTAAAATCGGCTTAGTAGTTTAGGCGCTACGGTAAAACATACACAAATACAAAAATACATACATAATATTGAGTATAACTGCCAGAATCATAACCCTTGCTTTTGGATTTGGTGCAGTCGGGTAAAAAATAGGACGCGAAATTTGTTCCAAAATATGCGGCCATAATCAGCTCACAACAATCCAGCGCCGAAGTAGATCTAACTGAAAAGTTAATTGCTTTCCCACAATACATGTCTGCGGCTAGACAGGGTCGTCCGTTTTATGAAAATGAATAATAAAATAATTTCCTGCAGTAAGCTGCTTGTAGGAAATTATACGAGTGTAAACATGAACGCATAAAACGGCCAAAGTAAAATCTGCCCTGTTTTTCACTTTTGTTGAGGGTTTTAACTAAAAAAATAACTTCAGTATTTCATGAAATTAATTCTAATTTCAATATTATTAATGTCATGTAGGTCAAACCGTGGCTCTGGTGTCAAGTCAAGACTCTACCACAGGTTCAGAAAGCAGATTCTTCTGAAATTTGCATGTGATCATTGACGAAACATATTTGGACCTACTGTAACCTATGTCAACTTTCTCTACAATGTTTCCTGCAAATAAATAATTTATTATTATTATTATAAGCAGTGATAGCCTTGTGGTTAGGACTGTGGTCTCCTATTCGGGGGTCGCAGGTTTGATCCCGGGTACGCACCTCTGACTTTTCGGAGTCAAGTGCGTTTAAGCAATTAAATATCACTTGCTTCAACGGTGAAGGAAAAAAAGGAAGTGAGCCGTTGATGGGTTGAAGATGATGATGATGATGATTAAAAGAGCCAGCAAGAAATTCTGCAGTTGCTCTTTTGGTAACAAAATGTTACAATACTATGTAGCTTTTAAAATTTAATACGTTCAACTTTTTCATTAAGAAATTCTTTTAAATTTTGTAATAACCTTGACTTAATAAATGTATTTTTACACATTGTCTAAATGTGTTAGGGTTACGATATCCCAGAACAATGTGTTTAACCTGGAGATATATCAATTTTTTGTCCAATTTGTGGGTAAATTGTTGTTAATAAGCACAAACGTTTATTAGCGCATTCTTTCTCATATTCCGTTATTACTGTAATTGCTTTTGTAAAAAAAAAAACACAGCAGCTCTAAATTGACAAAGTTTATTCCTATTTCCCCGGATGAACATTCCGTGTTACAATCAAAATAAATTACAGCTCGTTATTAGGTACAGTCACCTTCAGAACATTCTAGCTACTAGCTAGAGCCGCCGCGCCGCGGTAAAACTTGACATAAAAATAAAAATATAAACCGAGGTAATAGTTTCTCTTTTAAAATATTCTAATGATACATCATCAAATCCAATACAAAATAATAAGTTATTTGAATCTTGATTGAAAAAAGTAAGTAGTTTTATTGATATATTTTTAATTTTTTCGTTTTCACATAAGCTCGCTCCGACTAATACCACCTACTTATTAGTTCGACCGTTATAATAACAGAAAGTATTTCTGTTTCTATTAATTTTATTGATGTTTATAAAATGCCTGAATTTATTAAAATAAAAAGTAGATTGGATGACACGGATGAATAAAATGATAAATAACTTTTTCTAGTTAAAATATTTAGCTGAGTGTACTGTAAAAGTCAAATATTATCATTTTGGTTGTTCGACCATTAGAAATTCATCCAACTGATCCAAATGATCCTACTTCAAAGTAAAAAGTTTTAAATTCATTCTACTTTGATCAATATTTTAGATAGAGAAAATGGCTAATAAAGTTCACCTACTAGCCGGCACAAGCTTTTGCCCGCAAATTCGTAGGCATGGAGTTGGGTTTTAAAAATCCCGTGGGAACTCTTTGTTTTCCCGATATAAAACTAACCTTAGTTCTCTTTAGCTAGGTCTTTAACTCTATCCATGCAAAATCAAGTCAATCCGTGTTGCTCTACTGTCCGTTACTTACATGATTGTAGGACAAACCAACAATAAACACACAATTTTAGACTATAAATTCTTCGTTGTAATTTTGAAAACAGTTGTTTCGAACATAGTATTAAAGTGCTTTAATTATGTAAATTTTCTGCTCCAGATTTTGGCACAGGCTCAACCACATCATATCTAAATTGCCGTTGCATTATGTATGTTGTTGTACTTAAACTTTATGAATGCAATGTCGTAGTCGCAGGAAGGCAGGACATAAACCCTTTTAATACCACACATTCTTATTTATTTTAAGAAATATATCGCCCGCACCCGTATTTGCGAACATTCCCACTACCTATTATGACGGCTAATATATAACATGAACACCGAATGTACAGTGTAAGTAAAGCTTGGCGTTCTTAAATTCATGCTTATCTTTGTGAAACTCTCAATCTAGGTATCTTTAACCCAAGAGTGAGCATCTTTTAGGTAAACGCAATCAATCTTAATCCACATCGTCACATTCCATCATGTACGATAGTTGATAAACGTGTGCATATTATAATGTATAAGAAATATATACTTACATGATAAATCGTTACAAATTAATATATTAATCTATTTGGTTAAAAAACAGCTCGCATGAGATCAAACCATTAGAGCGCCAACTCTCCGACCTACCATTAGCGTCCGCTTCATATCCTGGCTTTATTGTGTGTTCTGAACATTTTGTAGTATTATGAGTACATTCCACTCTCTATTTAGAAACAGTACTAATAATACATTATAAGATACATAATAATAACATAATAATACATTAGATAAATTATGTCATTTCTACTTATCCCGACTAATATTATGAATCCGATAGGGTGTTTGTTTGCCCTTCAATCACGCAGCAACAAAGCAACTGATCGATGTAATATTTCTTCTTATAAAAAAGGCTACTCTGTAAAAAAAAAAATGTTTCGGCAGAATTTTTTACCTTATTCCCCTTACTCCACGCGGACGAAGTGTGGGTGGCGGAGTGTTCGTAAGCAAAAGCGTACTAATTTAAGTAAATAAACTTTACTCTCCCATTATAATATCTAGATATTATTTACTTTCTCACACACAGTGTTGTGTGAAGCTCTACAATTTGATTTGATTCAATAAGTGTGCCCATTAATTAGTCACAATTATTTCGTTGGGCCCATCATTCAAACGGCTGAAAGTGTTACTTCATTTTAATGATTAGTAGCATATATACATATATAAACACAATCGTGAATTTACGAACCTCCTTTTCGTAAGAACCGTTTCAGTTTTTATTACGTTATAACCTAAACATTTCAACGGGGAAGACATGGACACCTGTAAGGTTGACGCCATGGTTCAAATTCACCAGACTTTAAAATAACTGGAAGCTTACATGTGAAATAGACTTAAGGGCAGTTCTCCTAATTGTTGGCTGAAACGTCCGACAAAAAAAAAGATTTTTTTTTTGAGTTATCGGTTTTTTAAGTATGCCTTGACAGAGAGGTGCCTTCATTTATCACAGTGATGAGGAAGGCCTCCACTAGAACCTAATTTTCTTGGAGAAATAGCGTATTTGGTAATTATGGTGTCCATGGTAAGGATAAATTGTGACATGGTAATGAGGTCCGGAATATGGTGATTAGAATATGCTATATGGTAATTTGTTAAAATTTTGTGAATGAGAAACAAAAATAAAACATAAGTGTTTTTGTTAATAAAATCTATTTAATCTGTAAATGTGGAAAAATACACTAATAAAACTGAAAGAAATATCGTAGTATTTCTTTAAATATAAAAAAAAATCTGCTTAGGTAAGTAGGTACTCATTAATAGTCCTCAAAATTGATAAATCAAATGTATCAATCACGATTAAAAAATAGATAAAAATGTCACTCATAAATTTTCTTGATTCAATTCCGATTATTTATTGATTAATTATTATAGTTAATTAGTTACCTAGAAGAAGCGTCTAAGTAAATCTCGTAAAAACGACATGCCAATCATAATCGTACAAAGATTCATAACAAAAGTCTGCCTTGCTGACGAGATCAATAAATTCAGTTATTTTCCTATCAGACCTACCTAGGCTTACCTACAAAAAGCGTCTAATTATATTATGAGTTTAACATAAGATAGCTCTATGTACACAAAATATTCTTCAAATAACATGCCAAACATAATTAATAATTATTATTATAATATAAAATTTGATACAGAATCGTCAGTGTCGTTGATGAGATCTATATATTCGGTAATCTTCTAATCAAATAAGGGTCTAGGGCCTTTGGAGGAAATATTGACTTACCTGCGACCGCACCAGTTAGGTCTTGACACTAAGCTAGGCTATCCACGCAATGCATTTGTTCGCTATAGACCCAAGCAACAAGGACTGTGTTATCATGGAGCTTGACATACATAACGCTTTCAATACACTGGAAAAGGACATTCTACTGAGCGAATCAAAGTTATGATTCCTACTCTGTATCCTTCCAACAGGGACATCCGCTTAGACCTCTCATCTTCAGCCTCAGCATTCAGAAAGTTCTTCACGACCTCAAAACCCCCCTTAATATCTGGTAACTCGATGATGGTACTATAGGAGGCAAACCTGAAGTTGTGGAACGTGACCTACTGCTTTTAATACATTGCTTGAAGGAGCTGGGGTTCAAGGTGAACATGCCTAAGTGAGAGTTCTTCCGCTGTAATCCAGAGTCCCGTCTTCTGTTCCCTCACTTTGAAGACCTAGTTCCTGGGCTCAAGGAGTTTAACGCTGACTTTTTTTTCCTCT
Source organism: Oeneis ivallda (assembly GCA_029955525.1). Classification (NCBI taxonomy): domain Eukaryota; kingdom Metazoa; phylum Arthropoda; class Insecta; order Lepidoptera; family Nymphalidae; genus Oeneis; species Oeneis ivallda. Next base: position 11,651,751 of record JARPMR010000020.1, on the reverse strand, counting down.
TGGGGTCTCCTATCTTTTCTTCTGCTATCCCGGAAGCCAATTAGGCAAGGAGGCCATCTGCGGTTACATGGTGGAAGCCAACGGCCACCACGCATTGAGTTGCAGTCGTTGTGTGGCCAGATTCTCTCGTCACCACTCTCTGAATGATATCGGCCGCACAGCCCTCGTCTCGGTCAACGTACCCTGCGTAGTGTGTACTGGAGCCACCCGGTTTGGGTCACATGGATGGCAAGCATCCTGATGGCTTGACACTCGTCCCATGGCAAAATAGCAAATGCATGCTGAGGGACGCGACGTGCATGAGTACATTCGCACCATGTCATCTCAGCCGGAAAACACAGGTAGACGCTGCAGAGCCTGTTGCATTAAAAAAAGGAGTAAAGATGCCCCTATTCTGGACAACTACCTTTTTGTCCCTCTGGCAGTGGAGACCACTGAATGCTGGAGTGTGGAAGCTAAGCGATTGTTGCACGATATCGGCCGCTGGTTAAGGTGAAGGGGTTGCGATCCACGTTCTGGGGTTTACCTGGTCCAAAGGTCGTCAATCGCCATACAACGCTGCAATGCTGCGAGTTTGATTGCGATTGAGCTATAAAAAGAATTAAGATTTATTCTCCATCTTTTTCTGTATAATATAGGATCTTTTTTTATCTTCGCATACTATTCGAGCCTTCTTTGCCCATCTTTTTCGGTTTAGTTAATTTTATTGTTGGTAAATATAACGATGTTGTCATTACCAACACCCAAACAAACAGTATCAAAATACAGCCATAATCATTCAACACAGATTACTTATAACTTTTTATATGTTACTACAAGTTGGTCCTTGACTGCGATAATCTGGGGTAAGTGGTGAATGCAGTCTAAGATGGTTTCGAGCTTACCTGGTATTAAACTTAAACAACTTACCGGTTTCTACGCTGATACGTACCAGAACGCTAAATCACATGGCGCGGCACATCTTTGCTCGTAGAGTATTGGATGGTAACTAGCCTCGGCCAGACCAGACTGGAGAAAATTTTACAACATCCAAAATTGCACCAGCCGGGAGTCAAACCCATGAAGATCCAGTTTTTAAGACCAAAGTACTCACCACAGGGCCAGGGAGGTCGTTAAAATCTAGAAGATCCCATACATTCAAGCATTACTCTAATTACCTAGCTAATGCCCAATTACCATAGTACGTAAAATGGCTCTGGTAATAATGGTAATTATGATCATGGTAATTAGAATTGGTTAGTAATTAAATTTTTACTTGATAAGTAAACATAGTAATTTTTTTAATGTGCTTTGTTAGAAAGTAAAACATATTTGAAATATATAAAAAATACAAACATATAAATGTGATAACTACTTACGGTATGGTGAGAGTCCTATGAATGAGCGATTAAAGTTGCCAAAATGAAATTTCCGTTGGAGAATGCCAAATATTTCAGTAACCCGACGACGTACACACCTCCATTCGACATGAATTGCTCAAGGCAACTGACTTTGTACGTTAGACGCAACGACGATGCGGATTGTATGGATATGTGGGTAGTTACAATAGTGTTTGCACAAGAGCACGGTAATGATTAAAAAGTCGTGGGACAGACTTTAAATACTAATAAAAAACTAATTCTAAGACGTAACTTCACGCTACTGTTGTTATTTTAAAGATTAATTATTCATTATTGAAATATATTTTTTTGTGAATTTTTAATCGACTATGTTTTTAAATAAATAAGTTTGTTCACACGACATAAGCAGTGGGACAGTCATGGAGGTTAGAAAATGGAGGTTTAAATTTTTTTTTTAAGCTGGATCTCACCTCTTTTATCTTCTTTTTCTTGATGGACGATATAGAGGACACTATCTAGTATCTACAAAAAAAGTTACATAAGCCTGAGTTAGTTTTAACCTACGTTCTCCAGCCTGGGACATGCCTTAGCCAACATTTAGGAGAATTGCCCTTAAATCATATTAATATCTTTGAAGAGTAATGGCCATATACTCGATCTTATCCACGGATCATTCATCTTAGTGTTCATGCAACCGAGGTGAAGGTTCTGAACAATTCAAAGTTTCAAACTACCGTAAGTTAAGCTGGCTTCTATAGACCGTGGCGATGATATTGTGAAAAGTTATTATTTCTTTATCGTTTAGTGAAAGATAACTTTTCTATTTAAATAATAAATTCAAGTCTCCAAATAACGGCAGTGATTCCTATTGGATTTTTTTTTCACATTTTCAGCTATTTTTATTTGGTACTATGATATATTTACAATGGTTGCCAATATTATTATCCGATCTTTTTCCCATTTTCCTCTAAAGTAGTTAAGTAACGCAGACATTAAAATCTAACACACACAGACAAACACACATTCTAATTTATAATATTGGTATACAAGTGTGGATTTAAAAAAGTAATATGTATTATGAATAGGCATATCAAAATTCATAGGCATCCTAAAAATTCAAGCTAGTTTATCTATACTTCTATATATACTTAATACTTAATATATTTTAAATAGGAAAGAATTTTGTTTGTTGGTTTGTTTGTTTGTACCGAATAGGCTCTGTAACTACTGGACCGATTTAAACCATTTTTTCACCAATAGAAAGCTAAGTTATCAGGAAGTAACATAGGCTATAATATAATTTATATTCAAAAAATTAGAGATCCTTAAAAAATTGCAATAATGTAACCCTAAGTAGCAAAATTTTGCCTATAAAATGCATTATTTGGCGTGTGCTGAGAAAACTATTGATGATAAATAAAAATTATGTATTACATGATTAAAGCACTCATTATTCTCTACAAAAAAGTGTCCGAGGGAATGTATCTAACTATCATATTTGAGTCACAATAGTAGCTTCTGTGTTCTACAATTTATTTAGATCGCTTATATCATCGTAGTATTAATTCTTCGTACTAATACATGTTATACATGATATAATTGTGAAGTGTGTTTGTTTGTTTGTTGGTTTGTCCGTAAATTGCCATCCTCCAACATTAATCTAATTTTTAACGAAAAACAAATTACAATATACCTGTATCACGTTCCAGTTTCATATATAGGTTATTTTTTATTTGTTGACTCGATATGTTTAAATATTTTTTATGGATTTAAGCTCCCGTACTAGCTTTAATACTCGCTATTATCTTCTAAATCCTGGCATGTAGGTGCTGAATTATTTATAATTCAATTCAATTCAATTCCCAAGCAATGGCTTTTAGTAGTGCCAACCGGGCACAAATTGATTCGCCAGTGTCACGTTGATGGAAAATTATTTATAATTGTTTATTTGTCTATTAGCTGATGTCAGCGACTTCGCCGCGCGGATTAAGGGTTTTTGATTCCTGCGGGAATTTCCGGAATAAAACAAATATAGCCTATATTATGTTATTACATAAAGAAGTTTCATCAAAATCGGTCCAGTAGTTTTTGCGTGAAAGATTAACAAACATCCATCCATCCTCGCATCCGTAGAATTCCATCGTATCCTATTTTAAAGAGGAGCGCATTTAGCTATTTTCGATTTCAAACGAATTTATTGTATTTTAAACATTTTTTATGAATTATTTGTAATTTTTTTTTATATTTGATCACTGAAATGGTAGTATATTATGTTGGAACTGACATGTTAGACAAAATAAAAATATAAAGTACGTACCTACCTAATAAAAATATCGTTATCTTTACAATCTATTTTCAATCGACATAAAAAAATAAAGCACCTCATCTTTTTTTCGTTCTCCGTTTTTCAATTCGATTGGATTTTTATGTTTTGTGTATGTAAAGCGATATCATCCCCAGTACAGTCGTGATCTGATTTTAATGATTCTTCTTATGCTATGTCTCAAAGTTTAGGTTACATTTCAATTTAAAGAAATGTTCCTACATTAAGGGTGGGCAATTAGGGAATGAATCGAATTTTAATTCTTCATACTAATTTTACTACTTCTTTTCGCTGGTTTTACTGGCTTAGGCTTACTGTTGTCTGTCAGTCAGTCAGACATTAGGTTATTCACAGAGACAGAAGTAACTAATTTAGATCTTCACGCCCATACAATGTCCAGTAAACGCAATGCATTCAATTATCATCAATCTTTGGTCTAATAGACGGTCTAGAGTATTGTGGCTTTAATTGCGCACACCTATTTGTATAATTTTATAGGTATAATGTCTGAATCTATTGATAGTAGACGTAGTAGAGTATTGATTGTAGACGTTGATTCTACTTAGCTACTTAACTAATTAGGTACGTGTATGGTCTATGACGGCAGATAAAAATGTGTTAAGTACAATTAATTAAGTGAATTTCGACATTAAATTGCCATTGGCGGAGCGGCTAATATTGAAACTGTTTTTGTATAGCAGAAAGCCATCCGATCTATTTATAATCTCGGATCGTGCGAATTTCTTCGTGAAAGTTTAAACAGATTGGTATACTTACAGTGGCTTCACAGTATATTTATAATAATATAATCTTTGTGAGACAAAAAACTCATCTTTATAAACAAAGAGGACACACAATCACACAATTGACTTACTAGAAACCGTCATAAACTACAAACAATTTCATGTCGTTTGCGCAGAGTACAGAAATCCTTTGTGGGGTTGAGTGTACGCTTATTTACACTAATATTATAATGAGGAAAGATTTGTTTGTTTGAATTGATAAGGCTCCGAAACTACGGGACATATTTGAAAAATTCTTTCAATATGTGCACTTCCATGTGCTCTTGTGCACTTCCTCGTGTTTGATCCTTGATCGTGTTCATGAAGGTGCGATTCGAGGTGGCCGTCATACAAAACTGAATAATAAAATACGAATACGAATCGAATGAGTGCCGAAGCGCACGTTGTGACGGCCACCTTGAATCGTATTTTCACGAATCACGAAAACGAATCCAACACGAGGAAGTACACAAGAGCCCTTAGAATCCAACATTATCTCTGATGAACATAGGCGATATAATATTTTCAAAAAAGTTAGGGTGTGAAAAAAATACCAAAATAAAACCGGCCAAGTGTTCCGTAGGTTCCGTAGTTGAAGTCTCAAATATTATTGCTAGGATAGTGCTTTTATTTTATTTTATTTATGAATATTGAATACATTTTGAGTTCCATGGTTTAAATACTCTAATATACTACAAAATATGCAACTTACACTACGTGTAATACCTAACTTAGAAAAAACAGCTATATCTCCTTAACTAATGAACCCAACTTAGCCGTGATAGTTTTCCTTTAAAATTCATTATATATAGGTACTACAGCTGTAAATTTTTTTTTGTATCCTATTTACAACCATTTAGCTGGCAGAGGGGGGGGGGGGGGACGCTTGACTCTAATAAAATTTAGCACTTTAAAATATCATATTTCACAAACGGATTCCTAAATTGAAAAATGGTGTTCCCACACCCACAATATTTTTGAAAGACCTATTCAACGACACCCCACACTTTGGGATAGACGAGAAAAAAAAATTCATCCCCACTTTTTCACAATTTTATTTCACTACTTTGTCGGCGTGATTGATATTTATACCCTTGTCAAATTACAGATTTCCAGTAAGTACCAATAGTCTCTGAGCTAAACCGCGGACGGACAGACGGACGGACCTGGCGAAACTATAAGGGTTCCTTTTTTACTACGGAACCCTAAAAATCCTTATATCGCGTACGCTGCGGAAAATATTGACAATAAAGCAAAGTGATGTACTACAGTTTTATAGAAGCAATCAATATCTACAAAAAAAGTCCGCAATACCAACTATTACAGTTATGTCACAATAACTACTCTTCCGTGTTAAAATATGCAATAGTAACTAGTAACGTCCCAGATCAAAGACATGCTTTTGAGACTATAATCATAGTACAAAAAGAATAGTAGGCTAACTTCATACAAAGTGGCCGCTGCCGGTTTGAATGTATGCGTGAGCAGCGGGCGCCGTGTACGCACGGAAGTTTCACGCACACATTCGCAAAATCTCAACCGGCTCAATCGGCCGGCAGTACGGGCCGCGCGGCGCGCCACAGAGTGCTTTTGTATATATCGCGCCGCTGTGCTAAATGCGCGCAATTGCGTATTACGTCGCACGCTCGCTCTTTTTTGTTTGTTTAATTTTTCAATAAAAGTAGTAACCTACCTATTAATAATCGCGGGCATCACAGCTAGTCAAAAATAAAAGTGACAACCCTAGGCGTCAACGCAAGAGTAGGTAATTAACTCGCCGATCGGCCTTAGTTAGCCTACTATTCTGTTTGTACTATGCTATAATCGATAGCGTGAACAAAGGATTTTTTTTTATTTTTGGTTGCGCCAGGTGGCACTGGAAAGACGTGTCATGCAAATTTGATATTTGCTTGACACGTCTTTGTGTCGTGCTTTGATAAGACATTTGGGGAAGATAGCGATAGCAGTTGCTTCATCAGGAATTGTTGAAACCCTCTTAAAGGGTGGAAAAACTGCTCATTCTACTTTTAAACTTCCGCTATCCGTAACTCTTGAGCAATAATCTACTTGTTCTACACGCAATAATGGGCCTCTTGGTAAATTACTACAAGACGCCTCATTGATTATGTGGGATGAATGCACCATGAGCCTTTTCTGGTGGGTGGCTTTGGCCGTGGCTAGTTACCACCCTACCGTCAAAAACGTGCCGCTAAGCGATTTAGCGTTCCGGCACGATGGCGTGTAGAAACTGATTAGGGTTATGGGGTGAATGTTCACTGCCATACCCCTTACAAGTTAGCCCGCTCCCATCTCTTAGACTGCATCGTCACTTACCATCAGGTGAGATCGCCATCAATGACTATCTTGTCATCGAATAAAAAAAAAATTAGCCATAGAGCACATACGGAGGCCGTGGACAGGACCTTAAAAGATCCTCCGCTCTCATGGGCGGGATTACTTTTGTATATGCTGGAGATTTCAGACTGGTCAAATACCTATATCTACCCGTACGAAGCCGGGTGGACCGCTAGTATAATATAATTCCGAAGGAAATAATAGATTTGCCATTACACAAATTTGAACAATGTGTAAAATTACAGTAAAGTCGAGGTTATTACAAAGTTAGTGAATGTCTGAATGACATGCATTGCATGGAAACAATCGGCTTGGCATCCAGCTGACGACAAGAGAGTGTAACTTATAAAATTTATTTTTTATAAAATTTTATTAAAAATAAAAATTTTATTTTATTTTATTTATTTTGAATTAGAATTTTAAATATTTCTGTAATTAGCACGTTTGTTAACTAAGCCAACGATACACCTATTGTTATATTTTTTTATTGCCTACATCACATTACCTACTCAAATTAAAATAAAATTTATCTCGGAATCTTGTATCATTTAGGCATTTACAGCTTTATTATATTACTAGATTATGCCCGTGTCTTCGTCCGCGTTGATTAAGGTTTCTTAATACCCGCGAGAACTATGTAATTTTCCGGGATAAAATGTAGCCGTTGTATTAATCCTGGGTATGAGCTATCTCCATTCCAAATTTCAGCCGAATCAGTTCATTCATTGTGGCGTGAAAAAGTAATAAACATCCATCCTCACAAACTTTCGCATTTATTATATTAGTAGACTGTATGCCGATCTAAGTTCCAATTTAAAATATTTGCTTTACATTATTGGAATTAAAACGTATTTCTACTACTATTTATATGCCAAAATGTGTTTTTGTTGGTTTTGCAGACGTCGAAATATTGACAAGGAATATACAAAATCAATCATGATCAAAATATTAATACAGACGAAATTAAACTCTCAATTACAATATCTCTTATTCGTTACAAGCATAATAAAAAGCCTCCGCTGTAATGGTTTTCAAAAAGAAAATCCCCCTAATGAGCCTTTTGGGACGTTCACTAAACGCTTTCCACTAATTAACAAATGATCCGCCCTAAACGACGGCTTTTGCCAATTTTAGAGAAAAGCAAATTATTATTATTTACCTTTCTGAGAAAAGCTTTAATAAAACGATAGATTTTAATTAAAATATTCCTTTATCATTTCTATTGGGTATCAAATATTATGCTCTATCACATAAGTGGTATAAAAAATAGTTTACGACCTATTTTCAGACCTACCAAATATATACAAAAAATTCATAAAAATCGGTCAAGTCGCTTCGGAGGAGTTTGGTTACAAACACTGTGACACGAGAATGTAATTTATTATGTAGATAGATTATGAAATAATACACGATAAAGAATGTTATATATATCGGTTTCTCAAAGGCGAAGTCTTTCAATTTCTCTTCAAAGCGATACTAACAACATAAAGTTGTAGTTTATAATAATGGATAAGTACTCGACTTCAAGTGGAGTTTACAGCGTATCTAATCGCTTACAGAAATTTTACTAACAAAGTTATAGTGTTTCATTTGATAAGAAATTATTAATTAAATTGTTCTAATAGCGGGTACAAAATTTGTGATCTATGATGTACTGGACAAGCCATTGTTCTTCAAAAAGCATCCCTGAACAATAAGTTCTCATTCACGATTGCACACTTATTTCAAAAAAGAAGGTAAAGTAAACTAAGCGTATAAAATAATAAATTACCTACTAGTCTTTCCCCGCGACTTCTCAATTTTGCAATTATAATTATTACTATAGTAGAGGTGCGGAGCTGTGTTTGTTTCTTTGACGTGATTATTACATGGATGGTTTAGTAGCCAATTCCAATTACACGTGATTTTTACACGGGCAAAAAATTATCTATGTTACTATAAATATATAGTGTTAGTAAGACTAGTAATAGGGGTAACTTACGGGCAATTCAGTACTTGAAGAATACTACTTTTTATCTCGAAAAAACTGATAATACGATTTAATAAACAAGAAAAGAAAAAAGAAATGCAATAAAAAATTTAAACATTTCAGAATATCAACTTTAACTTTAATTTTATAAAATACTACAAAAAGACTTAATATTATAATCATAATATTACAATACTCAGTCAGGTATATTACATATTATATATTATAAATATATTAAAATACTTAAAATATTTTTGAAAATGTACTTCTTCCATTCAAAGTAGCACAAAAGATATACTACTATTTGTGGCCATTTCAAATACCTTTTCTGTAAAATTATTTTAGTTCCCAGTAACATTATTTTAACTTCGCTACTAACTAAACGGCGTTATTATGGACTTACTACAAAGAATGGAAGCGTAATTATTTCCGCTGTCAATATTATCTTTACTTAGTATAAAGTAGCCCCTAATTGCTCGGAACAATTTTAGTACTTTCTCCGCCCGCATTATGGCAACCCTCAGAGTAGCCTTAAGATAAAATTCTGCAATTCAAACTTAGTAAAGAGGATTGTGGATTTATTATTACTTTCTGCTAACAAATAAAAAGTTTTCATGAGCACTGAAAAAGTTATCTTTGTGTTTCGGCTCATATTTTTGAAGTTCCTGAGGGGATGGTACAGTAAAGGTCTAAAGTAATACAAATAACTGTAAAAAAGAGGACGGGAACTTTTCAAGTCCCTCGACCATCTAATAGGTGAACCAACGATTTCTTCAACGATGTCGCAAGCTGTTGGATACAAGTGGCACAAGAATTTAATTCTTTTTTTATAGTTCAAACCAAAAATATACGGTATCACAGTACAAAAACTATGTATGTACTTACTTTAGTAAGAACATCGTACAGCTTAGCAAAGTGCCTGGCTCCCAAAATAGGAAACCGTTGTTGACAGCAGATTTAAATACTTAAAGACAATAATTAACTTAGTAAAGTATATATATTTTTTTTAATCTTAACAACTACTAACAAAGATTTTTTTAATCTACGCTCCTTCATAATTCATCTAGTATAGAAATCACTATAGCAAGAAAAGGTTAGAATTATTTTTCTATAATTCGCCAACAGAAAAAATCTGGATGGTAAAACATGTAGTAACAAGCTAAGCACCGCTCACCTTCCCAAGCAAGCAAGAAAGCAAAGTTCCCAAGCAAGCAAGGCCACCACCACTCACATACACCACCACACAAGACTTTTACACTAATCTCGACGCACGTTTCGCCCCGACACCGGAGCATCCTCAGGAGATGTCGACTTCACAATGCAGTATTGTCTAGTAGAAATTACTATTCTCCAAGCTGCTCTCAATAGCCCTATATTTTATTAGTGTCGATTGTCTGTTAATAAGTAATCGATCAGTAATTTCTACAATATTTGCTTGCATATCACATACAGAAGCCCAAACTAAACACAAAGGCGCTTTGTTTTCACTAATGTTCCCATATATCGCCGTCCGCTTTTAACCCCCACAAAAGAGCACTAAATGAAAAATCATTTATCTCCTTTTCTTTGTGCGTTTTACTTTGCATCGCTTGGCTTCCATTTTTTTAGTATAGCACACTTTACATGCAGATTCATTGTTATAGGTTAGATTTTACTCTCAACGTTACTCGGTTTAGTTTAAGCCTAGCTTATTAACACTCAAATATTACTATATTTGAGTGTATATCTATCGGGAACTCCTTAATTTTCCGGGATAAACTATACGCATAGGCTCATACACAGGATTAACACATAGGTGTTAATCCTGTGTATGAGCTATCACTATTCCAAATTTTAAGCCAAATCGGTTAATTTCTTGTGGCGTGAAAGAGTAACAAACATCCATCCATCCATCCATCCATACATCCTCACAAACGTTCGCATTTATATTATAAGTAGGAAAAGTAGGATTTTATACCCCATATAAAAAGAAAAGTTCATTCACTCAGTCATTTCACCATCATTAATTCATTGACTGACTGATCAACTCTCAGCCCAATATGTAAAAATCACATCACAACTGTAGTATATAGACAGTAGACATCATAATGTCTATCTACATTGCTCATACAGCAAATAGTGGGTAGAAGCAAAACGCAGAAGCGCATAAATACGGGCACCACTAGGTGGGGGGAGTCAGTCGTGTGTAAGCCACGTACAGAGTAGTACGCAAGTGGAGTGTGTGTGTTATTACGTACTATAGAATACATGCGTATTCTATATTGGCGAAGAGTATGGGATGATTGTGCTGAAACTACTACCTACCTAGTACCTACCTAGTGTCACTAACTACCTAGTAACTACTGTCTTTTGTTTTTCGAATTTCGAATCCCTCAGGATATTATAAACGAATTTGCTGCAATTTCTAATTCCATGCAAGCGAAACTGCGAGCCATTGCTATAGTGATAAATAATATGTATAAACAGGTCGAGGACTTTTATAAATTACGAAGATGTACTTGCGATGTTATTTTATTGTTATATAGGTGCAAAAATATTTCACCCGCTATTGGTTGTTGTGTACGCACCATGGTGGTACAAAAAATAATATTGAACGCTTTGATTAAATTAGACCTATCTTAAGCCTCAAAACAATTGAAGTTACTTCAAGTAATCCCAACTGATTTGGCCATACTGGATCTTGGAACGTTTCTCCACCTATAAAATCGACTGCAACATTTCGCGTATTAGCTACAAAAATTGTAAAGTTTTGGCACGGTTTCAACAATACAAGAATATCTTGCTTTATATATTTTACATTGTTGTAAGATAAGCTATACTTAGTTGGTAGCCCCTTAGATAAAACGTTTAAGTTTTCATCAAAAAATAGTATATTACATATCTAGGGCAGTAAAATAAGAAATGTCTCAGATCACATGTAATTGTTGTCCGAGGCGAAGCCGAGGTCAATAAACATGTGATCTTATTTACTGCCCGTGGTGTGTATACTATTTTTCTCCTCGACGGAGGCGGAAAGCGACATTTTCGTTTAGCGCAGCGGGAGGAAAATTGACGCTTTCCGCCCGGAGGTGAGAAAACAATATTTCTTAGTGCCAATTTCACCAGTGACGTTTAAAAGAGGAATAAATTGGGCGTTCTGACAGTTTTTGTATTGAAAATATTGTCCAAGTATCAACGCCCGGATCAGACTTATTTTACGTTGGTGAAATCAGCCCTTAATATCTTAGGTAGAGTCTCGCAAATTGTATGTATTTTTTCAACAGCGTTTCCCTTACGTTTCCCTATATTTGATTATGTTCTTGTTCTTTTGTAAAACAAGTACATAAAGATAGCTGATCTTTATATTAACTTTAACCCACATTTGCTAGTCCACCCGTTGAGAATATTATGCGGCCGATGGTCGTATATGAAATTTATTTGAATATCTCTGCACTAGGAAAATTTTAAACATGACCATTACAAGTATAATATTCTCAGTATTACGGATGTTACTAGCGCAAGTTTAAATTGAGAAGTGGTCCATAAAACTGAAACTAGTGTAGTATCACTTTTTACGAAGCAAGTGAGATCAGCTGGCTTGTTCTGCGTCCGAGTGCATTCAGGTTCTTTAAAAATTTCGGGGGTTTGTTCATATCCAAGATGCAAGCTATCTCTGTACTACATTTCATCAAAATTGGTTCAGTTGTTGAACTTTGAAAAAGAAACAGACAGAAAAACCGGCAAACATTCACATTTCTAATAAATAATTTTACACCTAAGTAGCTAGATGGAAGTGAGGATAAAGTTTCAAAATTGTTTAGAGATTAAATTTTTTTTATAAATCAATAGAGAGCAAATAAGCTCCATAACCGTTGCCCATTGAGGCGTCAGAGGGTTTTCGAAGCGAAATCATTCGCGTGAATTATTTAAATTTTTATTGATCCCGTGGAAACTTTGAGTTTCCGGGATATGTCCGTCTCCAAGATACAAGCTGTCTTTGTATTTTCGCCATCTATTTTGCGGTTGAGCTGTGAAAAGGTACAGCTAACAAATAAGCAATATTAATATACGGAGTAACTTTTCCATTTATAATTTTAGTATGGATTTGTTTATCCGCTCTTGAATTAAGCTTTATCAGTTCTGTGTGGTAAACATCACAGATTGAAGCTAATAATCATATTTTGACGTAATTAACGAAACCTATAAATAAGTAGGCAGTAGTAATTAATAGGAGTGAGGATAGTAATTGTACGTTACCCACAAATGTATCTTGTCGCATTCTGTGTACATAATATTAAAATATTATGTACGTAACGGAACAGGATAATCTCACATTTTGTTTTTACATGTTTTCTGATCGTGTCGATAGATGACGCTATGTACAAATAATTTAATTTGAATGTTCCAAAAAACTATACTTATGTTTGATTGAGGCCTGATTTCACTACAGTCCTCTAACCTTTACCTATGTTAAGTTAGTTGACGCTTTCTGTCAACTTTGTTATTACAAACATCTACGGGACAACTAAAGGTGAAAATGACATTGGGATGTTAGGATTGTATTTAGGGGCTACCTACGTAAAGAGACTTCTACAGAAGGGATGATTTAGGTATGGTTGGTGAAAACGGGCATAATAATAATGTCAATTTTGATCATCATGTATCTATTGAATGAATAAGTAATTATGGGAAACCGTTACCGCGAGGTCTCAGTTCGGGGCGAACCACTAGTATATACAAATATACTAATAAAACATCGTTCAATACGTCTACGTCTAAACACTATATACTCGTACTGTTCTATATACCTACAATGTAAAACGTTAGCGCTTATAATATAATACACAATGAATATTTTCTAAGCAAAATAAAAATCCAGTGCACGAGCGAAGCTCGGATATCGGTCATATACGAGTAATAAAATTTACTTTATTCCACGATCGGCGCGTTCTAATGCACTATGCTGCATTCTGTTTTGCTCGTTATCATTCTTGGCTGCGATAACGAATACTATTATATTATTATATTATATGAAACGATATTATACACATTATCTCTATTGTTTTTAACTTTCATAAGTGCCGATTTCACCAACGTCGAGTGACGTTTATTCGAAGAATAAATTGGCTGTTCTGACAGTTTCTTGTTATGAAGGTACTGTAAAAATTTACGCTCGGATAAAACTTATTTTTTTGTTGGTAAAATCGGCCCTTAACGACTTTAATTTTCGTCATAGTGTGGAGCTATTTATGTGTCTAGCTATTCGCCGGGACTTCGTACGTGAGAAGTAACTATTCTAAAAATCGCGGGGTACCCATTATTTTTCGAGATAAAAAGTAGTCTGTCACTGTCCAGGTCCTCAACTTTACTCATGCAAAAAATCACGTCAATCCGTAGCTCTGTTGCGGAGTGACTGAAGGACAAACCAACAAACAAACACAATTTCACATTTATAATATTAGTATGACATGATTATTTTAATGGATGTAAGAATACAAAAACACCACTACGACCGAAATTCATAAGACTCATCCAGTATCCTACCCTTATTTCAACCCTTTAGGGGTGAATTCTCTCAAAACCGTTTCTTACCTGACGCTGACGCCCTAAAAGGAACCAATCTTTCTCAAGTTTGCAGGCTTTAAAGTTTCCGAGTTTTCGTAATTAGTCAGTTTTTTTGTCGGATGGATGCTAGTATGCTGTTGGCCCTAATGGCCACTACAGCGTCACCGGACCTTACGGCGAGCGCAAAGCGTCGCCAGAGGAGTGAGCCCTAGGGCTCGAAGACATCGGAGGGCAACGTTTTCCTAAGGGCGCCTCCTGTGAGGCTCGGACCTCGGCTTAGGATGACGTTGGGACGAAAGGGAGGAGTGGCTGGACTAAGTTAGTCCGTACGTCCCCGTGATCGTGGTAAGGATCCACGCCCAGGTGACGTTAGAAATCGTGGGCCTCGTCTTCGCCGGCGAAGACGCTGTGTTGAGGTTGACTGTTTGTGTGGCCCTACCTGATAGGGTGCGTTGTCTGTCGTAATCTGATCGTCGGGGTCGTCGTCGGGCTCGTTAAGGACCTGCTTAGGGCGCCTTTTATCTGGAGGGTCGTTACGATCGGTTGGGTAGTTTGAAGCCTCAACCACTAGTGGGTTGGAGTGGTTGGCAGCTTTCTGAAAAAAAAAAATTTTTTGGAAAGCTGCTTAAAATGTTGAGCAAATTAGTCAGTGAGTGGTATTTCGCTTTTATACTATTAAATAGATAGATAAATAGATAGAAAAGTATTTTAATAAGTATAGATAAAGAAAAAAGCATTAAAGAAGTCGGCTTTGCACGGACAGTGACGACCAAGTAGAAATACTCAATAGTACATTGTTCAACGAGGGGTGAAAGTGACCGGATTACATACGAGGGTGTCATTTGAGCCCGAGGCGCAGCCGAGGGCCTTAATACACCCGAGTAAGGAATCGCACTTTCTCCCGAGTGATACATAGTGCTTTATACTACACCTACGAGGAAAATAATAGACAAATCATTTAATTGAAATTAATATCTATTAAAATTTTTACAATTCTCAAACTCAACTCAACTCTAAAAAACTCATGGTAAAATTTTTTCCCGTTTTTCCACTGTAGTGAATCTTCATAAAATGCTTTGTTGTATTTATCGATTTTTAGATTTCTCGGGACATTCATTTTTCACTATACACAGACATTTTCAATTCACACTGCTATCACCAATAGACATTTTGAGTTCTTAATATAGAGTAAAGTTTATGGTTTCTACTAAAAGCTTGTAATTTTATAAATTCAAACTTTAGATATAACAAAGTACCTAATGCGACTCGCGAGAAATTTTTCATTTTTTTTTTAAATACGTAGGTATGACTTGCAGACAACTCAAGTGGCCAGTAACCACAGACCAGGAACAACAAGATAACAATTTGTTTTTTTTCTTAACTTTGTAATCAGTTTTATTATATTTCATAGAATAAGTATGTAATAGAATAAGGAACCTCGTTTACTGATATAGTTTAAAGAATCCTCTTTATAAAGATTATTATTAGTTATAGTTTAGTCACTATTTCATACATTTTTCTAATTATTTATTTATTAGATACTATGAAAATAAAGAGTCTTGTTTGTTGAAACAGAGTTCTATTTTTTTTTTATATAATTTTTTTAAGTATTGGTATTACTGAACTGATTTTATCAAAAATAAAAAAAAACACGTGTGTAATGGATTTTCATACAACTTTTCAGCCCGCTAAAGCACGTAAGTAATGAAATTTCATACATTTTTTCAGCCCGCAGATTTGCCTCCACGTAAAGACGTATTTTCTTTCTCGCTCTTTTCCGATATGACGCAAATCAGAAGGTACTTTCCGAGCAGGTGTAGTATAAATATATTTTGAAGTTTATAATTAACTCTAGGAAATAGGTAAGTCCATCGTGCAAAGCGTAGGTATAGCTAGTAGGTTAAGTAATAACAAGTGGTTTTGAATAATTTAACTCTGACCTTTCTCTGCTCACACGTGTTCCACATCTACACAATGATACCTATGATAAAGAGGAAAACACGCCATGTTGTATGATAATAGTAATAATAATTTAATAAATAAGAATATGAATACGAATATAAATAAATATTACAATATATCTTGATAAAAAATATTATGAAGTAGAATATTATGTATAATAAAATATTCAAACAGTTCTTTGAGTAATAAACGAACCAATTCTATGTGTTATGAATAATTCCAGTAACATATTAATAGATACTCGTATATTAAATCGTATATTAAAATATCCTAAAGTTATAATATTATACATTTTCTCGTACATAATTATATAAATAGTAGATGATGCCCGCGGCTTCGTCCACGTGGATTAAGGTTTTTTAATTCTCTCGGGAACTTCTTAATTTTCCGGGATAAAACGTAGCCTGTGTTTTAACTCTGGATATGAGCATCATTATTTCAAATTTCAGCCAAATCGGTTCATTCGTTGTGGCGTGAAAGAGTAACAAACATCCATCCATCTATTCATCCATACATCCATCCATCCATCCATCCATACATCCACCCTCACAAATTTTCGCATTTATAATATTAGTAGGTACATAATTATATAAATACTAGATGATGCCTTCGACTTCGTCAGCGTGGATTAAGGTTTTGAATTCCCGCGGGAACTTCTTAATTTTCCGGGATAAAATGTAGCCTGATTTAAATTAAAACTTTTAATCCTGGATATGAGCTATCATTATTCTAAATTTCAGCCAAATCGGTTCATTCATTGTGGCGTGAAAGAGTTACAAACATCCATCCATCTATCCATCCATACATCCATCCATCCATCCATCCATCTTCCTCATCTTACGCATTTATAATATTAGTAGGATTAGTAGGATTATTTTGCTTTGCCACCAAGAAAGTGTTGCAGAAGCAGCGAGAAATTGTCCATATTTGGCGGTGCTGGTATATTTATTTTGCAATAGATGAAAGTATATACCAAATAGTCAGAAGACTGCAATCATCTTTAAATTTGGTACTATTTGGTATACACTTATATTCTGAATAAGTATTTAGATAATATCCAAATACATGTTGACCTTAAAGGTACGTCAAGTTCATAGCTGACTACAGACAAGCGCAGCAGGCGACGTGTCTCCGTGTTATTACTGATTTCTATGTATTTCTATGAAATATCTTCCGTAGTTAGCGACAAATCTTATAATACATACAAACCAGTAGTGTCGCGGCGACTTAGACCATTCAGATGTTGACGGACCTTAAACTGAAGACAGCAGATTTCTAGTTAAAGGACATGTGATAGGTTGCATGTCTGTTTTTTCAGTGAAATTACGTGATTAAATACAATAACAGACACAAATCATCATACAACCATTGTATCTACAAAAGAAACAGCTCTGCAATATACACACTAAATCTACGCACAAATCACACACATCTACACACAAGCCGTTAATCTACACACAAATTATATTATTATGTACATTTACGGCCTTTCTTATTCAGAATCTAAAAATCGGTATTTTAATAATCCCTCAGGTTTTTATAAACGTAATTCCTCGCGAACGCAGCTGCTAGTGCTAAAATGAAGGGATTTTTTTCATTATTGCCAGTTAAGCTTGTTTCTCACACAGTTTTGTCGATTTTTCTAATCATAAATCTACCAAACAATCAAAATTCCTTAGTTAATAAAGGTTTTGCATGGGTATAGTAGGACTCTGCTCAAGACTCAGGATAGAGTTAAAATGAGAAATAAATATGTCCCGACAGAAATCTGTCTCGTTTTAACACAAACTTGAGTCTGAGCTGAGAGTGCCATCTATAGATCTCATCCTAAGAATGACATAGACTTTTATCTCGGAAAAACAGAGGGCTTCGCGGACTTTTAAAAACCTAACTTTACGAGAGCAAAACTAGTTTATAAAATAATTTATAGCCGAGTTTAAAGTGGTCCTAATTGTTTAGATCAGTCTAAGTGCTTTCAGCGCCCTGCATTAGCCCAATGCCGAAGGCCATCAGTTAAACGAAAGTAGATATTGTGATCGCAACCCCGAACAAAAAATATATTCCGCTTTATTTTCCTTTTACGGTCTGGCAATAATAATGGATATTACATTGAAAGTGGTATATAAAGGAAATTGATGAATAGATATTGTAATAATATTAAATCGTTACAATAGGTATATTTATGGGATTAATTTATATTAAGTCTTTAGGACTGATTGTCTGGTGGGACATATTTATTTGGCTTTGGCCGTGGCTACACTAGCGGCACGCTATGATGGCCGGTTTGACACATTACAATAGTGATGTGGAATGTCAATTTATTCTCGAACAAAAAACAATTAAGTTTTGTTTTTGTACCTGATTAAATAGGTTTAATAAAACAAAAATGTATATGTTTATTTAATTTATTTGAACGAACTGAATATTTGAATGAAAATGAATATACATACTTTATATGCACACAAGAAACATATGAATACAAAAGATACCAAAAAAGGTGCCACAAAAGGCCATAATTAATCAGATTCGTCCATACTACTATTTTCACTGTCGTCACTGCTATCATCACCTACATTAATAATTATATGTTCGTTTTCTATAATATTATCTATTTTCACATCTCTTTCATAATCTTCCCTTATTAATTTAACAGTTCTATTCACAACCTTTTCCCAGTCTCCTTTAGTCACATGTTCACAAGCTTCTTCTAATAATTTTAGCATTTTTTTTGTGGTAAATGGGGGTTCTGTATTGTGTCTTGCAGCATATCCCTTAATTTGAGCCCACACCAACTCAATCGCATTATACTCACAATGGTAAGGCGGTAACCGTATAACTCTGTGCCCATGTTCTAATGCTATTTCGTCAATGACGTATCGGATCTTGGTTGGTTTGTTTTCTTTTAAAAGACGTACTAATTCCGCTTTTAACATATTCATGTTTGCATCTACGCCATTTTTACGAAGCCATGCGACGATATCAGCTTTCTTTTGGGATTGGGCAGGTGGCTTGTCAATTTGCATCGAGTGGTATGGGGCGTTGTCCATAATTATAATAGATGGTTCAGGGAGGCTACACAACATTGAGGTAAACCATTCAGTAAACTTTTCTCCATTCATGTCTTCATGATAGTCTCCAGTGGTTTTTGACGCAAAAGCCATGAGAGAACCTTCGACAAACCCGTTGATGGTTCCGGCGTGACAAATTATAAGTCGCGATCCTTTTCCTACAGGAACTTTGGAAGTAGATGCTGCTGTGTCATCGTTCCAAGAACGGCCTACAGTATGGTTAGCATTAAGCCATGTTTCATCCAAGAACACAACATTTTGCCAATTTTTGATTTCTTTCACTTGCCGTAAAAAAGTATACCTTGCCATCGCTATATCAAATCTTTCCATCAATATTTTGCGTTTGTTACATTTTTTGTATCGAAATCCAATGGTCTTCAAAATCTTCGTTAAAGAACTTTCCCCACCGAAGAATAATCCAGCTTCCTTCAGTGAATGCACCAACTTTTTTCTTGTTGGATACTCCTTCTGTAAATAGTAGCCGTAAACATGTCTTCGGATAGCATCGGCATCAAAGCTATCGATGCCTACGACTGGTTTTGCTCGTTTTCTCTTTTTTGGTGTGTGAAGTTTATTTTCTTCTGTGCCAGTCTCGCCATATTTTTTTTTAGTTATCCGTCTAACAGTTCGTTGTCCAATATTAAGCGCATCAGCTACGCGTTCAACCACTGACGTTATAGGTAAAATTGGCCCTCCATTTTGAGCTTCACGATCGAAATAGTTACGAAGGCGTATTACGAACTCACGTGTCTGACTATTTAGAACAGTTCTCTGCGTACGTTCGGTCATATCGACGAAATCCACAACAAAGGGCTTGAACAGAGTCCAAATTAACGAGCAAGGGTCAACAGTAATGCAGTATCAATATTTGAAATCCAAAGCCAGGTCAAAACTATATCACAATCGCATTGCACTGACAGTTTATACTTTTCGAAGCAACGTCAATTCGAAACTGCTTTGTTTTGCATTGAGCATTGACGCGAGTTTGCCGGAGGTAGTAGTTGTGCTAGCCAGCGATCCTATGTGACGATCGTATTAGATTCCATTTTTAAAAATTTTCAATTTAGAAAACCAAATGCCGAGTTGTGGTATATATCATATAAAAATAAAAATTTTACCTTTTGTATGAAACAGCTGATATTTTTTTGCGATTTCAGAGGTTTGTCCACATAGTGAAAATTGTTCATATTCACAAGTACATTCACCCCTTAAATGGTGCAAACTGATTTTTCTACACTTGTATACATTTTAGAAATCAATTTAATAAATAAATTTTGAGTCCTAAACCTAAAACTACATTCGATAAAATTTATGAATCTCTGCACATCACTATCGTCAATAAAGTAATACAATTATTTCCTTCAAAGTCGTTATCAATTAATACGGAACTTCATGAGCGGACAAACGTCAAACCGGCCATCATAGCGTGCCGCTAGTGTAGTTACCACCCTACCGTCAAAGACGTGCCGCCAAGCGATTTAGCGTTCCGGCATGATGGCATGTAGAAACCGATTAGGGGTATGGGTTGAATGTTCACTGCCACACCCCTTCCAAGTTAGCCCGCTACCATCTTAGACTGCATCGTCACTTACCATTAGGTGAGATCGCAGTCAAGGACTAGCTTGTCATCGAATTAAAAAAAAGGACTTTATGAAGTTGCCTTCTATAGTGCTGGTCATTTGAAATGAAATTTATTTGTGCTGGGCAAACAACCCGCCGATGGTGAAGGGATAATTTCATTTTATTTTATCATAGTCATAGTCATAGTCATAGTCATAGTCATAGTCATTTATTCATAAGTATTTGTATTACACGTCAATTAGAGATTATTACAATGTTACAATTAGATATAATATAATGTCGATCCCATTATAATGTTTTATTTATATAAGTAATTAATTAATATGTCACAATAATATCATAATATAAATGTCAATATTATATATATTTTTTCTAATATACAAGTTATTAGTATATTTATAATAGTGTACTAGCCTGGCCTAGAATCCTTCTTGACAGAAACTCATTATAACTACAGAAAGACTCCTCGACAAGCCAACTCTTCAGTTTTTGTTTAAAAATGTTAATGTTTTGTACATTTGTTATGCTGTGGGGGATCCTATTAAAAACCTCGGGACCCATACCTGTGACCGTTCTTGAGGTTTTTTTAAGCCTGTGGTGTTTCGTCAACAGGCGATTAGGATGCCGTAAATTATCATTTGTTTATTAATTAATGTATTTTCCGTAGTCATTTTCCTAGTTCCATTGTTTTTTCCCATTACATTTGAATCTTTTCCGTCAGCATGGATACGTTAAAAATTTGAATAGTAATGAAATTCGAATTCCATCGTGATAGTAATGCGGCGCAAACGGAACGCAACATTAGCAAGAAAAGGTTAGAATTATTTTGCTATAATCCGCCAACAGAAAAAATCTGTATAACTTTTACACTACTCTCGACGCACGTTTCGCCCCGACACCGGAGCATCCTCAGGAGATGTTGACATTACAATGATGTATTGTCTAGTGACGCTCGTGTCAATTGCGCGGTATTATATACCGTATTCCTACCCCCACTACTGTTACCCCGCCCACTACCCCCCCCCCCCCCCCCCTTCAAACAAACGAAGCAGTGGTGAACTTGAGACGTTCACTTGTTCATTGAGTAATTTAAACTGAGTATTATTGTTATGTTTTATTATTTCTAATTTTTCCAACATGCTCAGTCGAAGCCCTTTATCACAGGTGTGTAAGATTTTGTATGAATGATCGGATGATAATTTGTGTCCACTATCAAGGAGATGTTTAGCAAAGTGAGACTTTTGGGGTTGGTTGTTCCTAACCGCGGCCATATGTTCTTTGTAGCGTGTTTCAAATTTACGACCCGTTTGACCAATATAAGTGGCTTTACAGTCTGAACATTCGAGTTTATAAATGCCCGATTTTTGTTTGTTGTTTAATTTATCTTTACCGTTGCAAATATTTTTAAGTGTATTATTTGTCCTAAATGCAACATGTATATCATGTGCTTTAAGTCTCTTCGCGATACGCTCCGACACTGTTCCAAAATAAGTTAAACTGGATTTGTATTTATTTATTTTATCAGGTGATGATGAATATAAATCCTTTTTTAACTACATCATTGTAATGTCAACATCTCCTGAGGATGCTCCGGTGTCGGGGCGAAACGTGCGTCGAGAGTAGTGTAAAAGTTATACAGATTTTTTCTGTTGGCGGATTATCCTACTTCCTACTAATATTATAAATGTGAAAGTGTGGATGTTTGGATGTTTGGATGTTTGGATGTTTGGATGTTTGTTACTCAATCACGCAATAACGGCTGAACGGATTTGAATGAAATTTGGCATGCATGTAGCCTTTGACATGGAAAAGAACATAGGCTACCTTTTATCCCGATTCCTTAAGGAGTTCCCGAGGGAAAATTGAAATTTTTTTACGAGCTAAGCCGTTGGCAGACAGTTTTGAAATTTGGTATGCATGTCACCTATGCTATTGAAAAGGCTATACTTTCTATACCGATCTCTCAAATAGTTCCTGTGGTAAGATTAAAAATTGTTACCGAGCGAAGCGAACCAGTAATTCATTTTTATATCATTATCATTCTAGCTTTTCGCCCGCAACTTCGTCCGCGTGTAATTCGGTTAACACGCTCTAAACGTGTTTTCCCGTAGGAATAAGATGTTTTTCCGGGATAAACAGTAACCTATGCCACTTTTCTGACTACAAACTATCCTTATAATCCGCTATAATTTCAAAGCTATCTGCGCTATTTCTTCTATTACAGCTATTTTTTCTATTATTACAGCGCAAGCGATAGCATGGGTGTAAATTTTATTCCATCTTTTATTACTTTCACATTTATCATTTTTTTTAGGATCCAATTCTGAAGTCCACGCAGACGAAGTCGCGGGCAGAAGCTAGAATATTACAAAGGTGAAAGTTTGTATGTTTATTACTCAATCATGTCGCAACGATTGAACCGATTTGGCTGACATTTGTTACAGATAGATTGTAGTCTGGAATAGCACATAGGCTACTTTTTATCCCGGGAAATAAGAGCGTTCCCGCGGGAGTACAAAACCTTAATCCACGCGAACGAAGTCGCGGGTATCAGCTAGTAGCAAAATAATTCTAACCTTTTCTTGCTAATCATGGACTTCCGCAAAGTAACGCCTGCTTCTATCCAATATTGGTTCATTTGCGTCAAACTGGCATAAGTTAATAAATCGGTGCCACACTAAACTGAATGATCGCTAGCACAAAGAACGCATTGAGGCATTCATTACGTTGCTTAACAAACACAGAAAGGAAGAGATTTTGAACCCTATTATCACTTGCGATAAAAAGTTGGTCTTTTTGATAATTGTAAGCGCTCTTCATGGTACCTGAAGTTGGCTGGACCCTAGTTCAGCAGATAAGCAATCGCCTAAACGAAAACTTATCCCTACAAAAGTGATAGTCGCTGTTTGATGGTAAAGAGCCGGTATGATTAGTCACAGCTGCTTACCAAACGGCACAAGCAGCAGATTTGTATTGTAAAAAAAAATATGGAGAAACTTGCCAATTTACAGCCAACTTTGGTTAATCGCTGGTCCCCGCTGCTCTTGCCCGATATTGTGCGATCCCGCACTGCACAACAGGCGGTCTCCAAGCTTCGAGAGCTAGAGTTTGAAATTCTCTGTCATCCAGGGTACTCACCACACCTAGCGCCCACAGACTTGAACTTTATCCATTTGGACAGCTTCTTGGCAGGGTAAAAATTCAATAAACGAGAGGCAGTGCAAAACACATTTAAAGAGTTTGTTGCCTGCCGTCCATCTGACTTCTTCAAGAAGGGCATTGATATATTGCCACTGCGTTGGCAAAGATGCCTCGATAGCATGGGTGAATAATTCGATTAACAGAAATAAAAATATATAAATAAAACTCTATGTAAAAAGCATACAATTTCATATTTAAAACCCTAATAAAAAAATTGGTTGCCTGTAAAGTCGGTATACGGGCGAAAGTTTTACGTGGCAACCGAAATAGAAGCGCAAGACATGAACCGGTGTGTATGCCTATCTCTCTCACTCTCTCTCTCTCGCTCTGTCTCTCTCGCTCTTAGGCGGGCTAACTGTGCTCGAGTGGAAGGGACGCGTGCCTTTCACTTTTTATGTCTGTCTCTCTCGCTCTTAGGCGGGCTAACCATGCCTCTCACTCGCTCTCATTGTGAGCGCATAACGTGAGCGGAGCGTAACGCAGTTTCTTGAAGTGTCACCCGGCAAACCAATTTATAAGACGTTGTCACGTCAATATATACATAATTTTACTAGTAGATACAAACGAGTATACATTTTGTGCTTACTTTTTGAAGTAGGAAAAGACTATTTACATATTTATTAACTTCATTTATTACTAAACTTGAATAATATTCCCCTCTTCCTTTCAAAAAAACGTAAATGTTGTGTTAGTGGGTACATAATAGTGGAACGGATTAGGATTGAAATTATCTTTCAGTTTTCGCACGTTAACCTTTAACGCGTTGGTACAATGAGGCTTATAATTCCCCCGAAGTAAAAAACCATAAATCAAAACACCAATGGCTATAATTAAATTAATCAGGTACATCCAGAAATAACAATAGTTTTTGAGGAAAACTGTAAAAATATATTATGTATTATTAGGTATATTTCTACATCATAGGTATATTTTGAGAAAGAATACTTGTATGTAAGTTGATGGATCTCGGAAATAGAAAAGCGACAGAAGGTCTCCATAGATTTGAGATTGAAAAGAAGTAAGGCACTCAGGTAATTCTGCGGCTTACTAGTAATATTTTTATATTAGGTACGTCAAGAAAAATAGGTTTCTTAGTTAGATTCTTAGGGCTTAGTTTTTTAGGGTTCCGTACCCAAAGGGTACCAACGGGGCCCTATTACTAAGCCTACGCTGTCCGTCCGTCCGTCCGTCCGTCCGTCCGTCCGTCTGTCAGTGGGCTGTATCTCGTAAACCGTAATAGATAGACAGATGAAATTTTCACATAATATTATGTATTTCTATTGCCGCTATAACAACAAATAATGAAAATTAACTTAAATTAAAAAAATTAAATTAAAATATTTCCATGGGTACATGGAAATATTTTTATTTAATTTTTTTTAACGGAACCCTAAAAGAGCGAGGCCTGACTCGCACTTGGCCGATTTTTATTAGTAGACGAATATAACGGCAACCCCGTACCGGGAGGCGCAGCGTTTGTACGGATGATGTCAGGCGAACCGCTGGATGCAAGCGGAGCGAGATCGTATTCTGTGGCGATCATTAAAAGAGACAGATGTCTATCGTTTGAGATGATGATGATGATGACTGTACTATAGTAGTGGTTTTTAATCTAAGAAGATGGTCGTTTGAAAAAGAAACCAAACAATACAAAGGAATCGTAAAATAATACATAATTCATGATAAAAATTCGTTCACAATAGCTTTATTGCAAGAGTCAAGTTATTGACGCTATCGTAAAATTTATTTTATTTCAGGTCCGGCCGGGAACAATGTGAACGCGGTTTCGTGATTTTTCATACGATATCGTTCAACACAGCGGCAATACCTTGGGGTAGTAAAGTCGAAAAAATAAAATTAGCGATACATTTCGTAGGATATACTCTAGTCAATATTTTATGTAGCTTGCAACTTCGTCCGCAAGGAATTAGGTTGTATGATTATCCCACGGGAGTGTTTGTTTTTCGCACTAAAAAGTAGATCCTCTCCAGGTTTTCTATGAAAAAATCTCTGTGGCGTGATCGAAGGACAAACCAGCCAATAAACATACTTTCACTTTTATAATATTAATTGGGAAGTAGAGAATAAATGCATATTATTGTCTAATTTCAAGATCTTGCCATTCGAAAAAGATTGGGAGAGCACAGAAAGTTTCGTAAGAATCTCTAACGTTATCCGAGAAAATTAACTCGATGCCTACTTCCAAAGTTTTAGTCGTAATTATAACTGTCTTAAAACGCAATTTAGCTGAATAGAAAGTCTTTACTTAAAAGGTTCTGTTTTCAGACAAATGATGAGAAATAAAACCGACGAAGTGCGAGTAGGGTAAAAACACAAAGCTCTTATTCGAGGTCTTTTACATTTTGTATTACAAAATGTTACAGCGTGTGGCATAAAACAAGAAAATGACGCCAATAGTAACGGTTGCATCGTTGCATGCTTTTGCCACTATTAATACTCTTGTGCGGCCTGGTATGCAGTTTGTTTCGGTTAGTGAACAGGCAGGACGTATTACGTGTAGTAAACACATGAATCTCAGTATACCTTGATATGATTTGCTCGTAAAATGGCTCTTCTGTCACGTTCATCAAGTTACGTAGACCACTATAACGTTACATATGAACATACGACCATTACATAAGTAGCTATAAGTATTATATTATTATTATATGAAGAGAAACACGGCTACATGTATATCCGTCCGTCTATTAAAAAATATGATTTGAAACGGAAAAAATTAAACTTTAAGGGCCAATTTCACCAACTTAAAATAAGTATTATCCGAGCGTTTATTTGATAGCATTTTCAATACAAAAACGGTAAGATAGCCCAATTTATCCTCGGTAAAACGTCATTTGACGTTGTTGAAATCGGCACTTAATGATTTAATTATTATGTTACTTAATGTATGGTGATTAAAGTTTTGTTTGCTTTTAAGTCTACAAATAAACTTCTTTCTGTCAATAAACTACAGTCTTATGAAGTTGTTTGTTTGTTTCTCACAAAAACTCTTTCAAATATTGAAGATTATAAATTTTAGGTCCTCTATACTGCTAATAGATCTTAAGGAAGAGGCAGACGAGTGGATACGAAAACCGTCGTAATTATGAACCTAACAGTAATCGATACAGTTTAGAGTAAAGTAGCATAATAATTAAAATTTATTTCATAAGTTTAACAAGCTTACTTGCTTTGCAGAATTAGGTGACACATTTGGCAAGGAATAGGAAATAATAAAGCTCTGGGGCATTTTCATTGATAAATTTAAGATGTATTTATTCAGGGACATTAATGCCTTGTTGATCTTCAACTTAAAATTCTGGAATGCATCCAAATGTTGAGATAACGCTAACATTTTTCTTAGTTTCCGGCACATTGCGAGAGAAGTAGGAGTTTTTTAAAGGCTTTGAATGCAAGCTAGTACCTTTTAAATAGGCACTATAGAGTAGCTGCTTAAGCTTTATTTGAAAACTAGATGATGCCTGCGACTTAGTCCGCATGGATTAAGTTTTTTAATTCCCGTGGAAACTCTGTAATTTTCCGGAATAAAAAACCTATGTGTTAATCCTGAGTATGAGATATCTACATTCCAAATTTCAACCAAATCGGTTCATTCGTTGTGAAGTTATAGAGTAATAAACATTCGTCTATCCAAACATCCTCACAAACTTTTGCATTTATAATATTAGTAGGGAGTAGGATTAGTTGGATTATTTTATACGCAACGGCAAACACAAATAAAAAATATTTAAGCTTCCTGCTCGCTCTTCTCGTTTCTTGCTCGTTCGACACCATGACAGTGTGTCCAGTCGTGTTCGTCTTTTCGTACATCCCTTTTCTGTTATTAAGCTATTGCATAGCTTTTATCGCGGGCTTTGAACTAGGACAAACAGTTGAGCGCGGCGACCGAATCAAGAAATTCTGTAACGAAAAAAACCTAACACCGTCGTTCAGTAAGCGTTCAACATTGAAGTTCACATCACATTTAGCTCTGTTTGGCGCAGTGGGCGAGGGGCCGCTTTCTTTTGATGTCGCAGGTTCGAATCTAACGCGCGAAGTAGTGACAGTGCACTTTTCTTGTTTGTTTTTTTTAATTATTTTTTTGCATATATTTATTCTCGCCCAATTTATTCTCGGTTAAATGTCACTCGACGTTGGTGAAATCAGCCATTAGTCAATAAAAAGTTATACTTTTGATAAAAAGTAAATAGAATTGAGTTCATACTGTTTATTTTGTCTATTATTTTCTTATTTAACGGTATTCTTTTATGAAATAATACAGACTATGTTAATACTCAGTGTTCACTATGAAATTATTATTTCTTCATTTTTATTTCATTCATTATGTAGGTACAGTTAATATGATCACTCTGAAACACTTGGAACTATCTATACGTGGACAATAATAGTATACAAACATCTAATGTTCTAAGTGGAAAGTAAAGCTATCTTAAAAAATAGTTTTCAAGCATTAAGGATTAATCAAGATTGATAGGGCAAGTTTCAGCTGCTGGACTAAGCTTGGTCGTACGTGAAGCAGATATTACGAACCAGCTATTGAAGAAATTTATTGGTGCTTGAATTTTGAAACATGTTCCATTCTATTACAGATTGCCTATTTTTAACAAGAACTGGTAATATAGAAAAAGAATATTAAAAAGGTTGTAAAATACAAAAAATAAATTTAATACATCACTGAGAATAACAGAACGTTATCAAATATCACCTCTCTCACTCACAGTCAACAAGTGTGAATTGAGAACTTAATATAACCTCCGACATGACGCGGAATTTATAGTTTGTCTAAAACTCTAAAACATACCCGATACAACATTTTTCTGCTGTCGGTTTTCTACCAATTAAGTCAAAACCAACGCTTCAAACACAAACTCGGTGGCGCTAGTTTTAATAGAGCTTACTTAGATAATATACCTATGAGTACATGCTGATTTATCACTAGGTCACTGTCTGGTCAGGACTTTATCAATGGGCCCAAATATGATACATCTGATGAAAGTTGTTGAGGGTTAAAGTAGTTCACAAGCTGTCCTAGTTGCAGGATCAGGTCAAAATTACCATATTATTATTACTGTCTGCCGGTGTACTTAGGCTCGCTTGCAGATACGCCGGTTAGGTTTAACCCAGGAATAAATTTGTAATTTTGACAGAAGTTTTATACGAAATCTGTCAAAGCAGCAGCTAACTCTGGCTTAAAAGGATAACCCGGCATTTCTGCAAGCGAGCCTTGTACCAAAATTCCAAAATTCCAATTCTATAAGATATAAATACCAAAATTCCAATTCTATAAGTTAGGTCAAACATTCACAAGTATTCAATGCATGACTCATACACCGGCTGGAAAAAGGGCTGATAGTTTTTAAATGGCTGGACAAATTATCAGATATGGCTAAAAATCTTCTCAGTTAAACTCGCTTCTAAAAAAAGCATTCAAATGATCAATCCGCTTGCAGACATGCACTCAGACAAATAAAACGATCACACTTATAACACCACTCTTTTAGCGTAAGGGTTAAAAACTCGGATACAGCAAAGAATAAATCTTATCATGTCTCGCAAAAAGTAAATTGAATCAGTTTCCACATGGAAGAATTGCCACAATTGGAAACTCTTTCAATAAAAGATTAATATACTTCAAAACTGTCGTCGACGAAGACCGCAAATGGTGTTTCGGAAGTTGGATAGGAAATGTGTGCAGCCAACATTGGTTTTCGTGGGCGCGCTCCGAGATTTACAATTGATTTTGCCATTTTAAGTAGCAAAGTTGAAAGATAGTACTTAAATTTGATAGCATTGCTTAATGGTTTGGTATGATCGCATGAACTTAACGAAACCACTTGTTCACGGAAACTCTCAGAACTGAGAATCTGTTTGAAATGATCTTTTAAGGTTATTGTAACTTATAATACAAATAAATAAAGTACATACGATGCGGCGGTGACTACTGTCACAATAAGACAAGTAAATAAGTCACAAAATGACCGATATAACTAACAGTTTTTGACGTGATAACGTCTTATAAATCGATGAACACCGGTTGCACCTGCACGCACGAAAATGTGTCACGTTCCGCCTGCGCCTGAGCGTGCAAGCGAGAGCGCGGAACAAGCGATAGAGAGGCATGATCAGCCCAGCGTTGGCTTAGAGAGCGCCCGCCGCCGCCCGCCTGTCATCGTCAATGTTTCTATATGACGTTATCACGGAAAACTATTGTCCGTAAACCGACTTTACAGACAAACAATTTTTTTTAACCATAGCTGTTGTTACTTGTTACCGCAATGGTTTCGTAGGGGTTGACTTCTATATAGATTTTCTATGACTAAATCACGTTATATACCTAAACCCCCATGAAGGTGCAACCTGCATTAAAAAATAAGATGTTCAGAAATAGGCTATTTTAGAAAAAACCTTCCAGTAGAATGAAAAATGTGTTCAGTTGATTAGCACGCACAAAAAGACATAGAAGTGTTGATGTTTTTACAGTGATGATCTTATTTCTCTACACTATAAAGTATTTCTATGTAGTTTATAAAATATTATTACGATGTTACTACCTTTTGCCCGTGACTTTGTCCGCGTGGAATTAATTATACGTTTTTTTGGGAATAAAAAGCCCGTGTCACTCTCGGTCCTCAACTAAGCCCATTTAGGGTAGAGGACCTGGGATCCGTCATTAAAAAAAATTAAGTTGAACCGTAACTATTTCGCGATCAAATACAAACAAAAACTCTTTCGCAATTATCATATTAGTAAGGATATAGAAATAAGTAAGGACGTTAATTGTAATTTGTAGCAAAAACTCGAATACCAACTACCAACCTATTAATTTCCAAAACGCAAATTGAATCCGGTTCCACGTCAAAGCCTAGTCACCATTCAAAACTCTTTCAATAGAGGCTTAAATAAATATACCTACGACTTCAAAACTGTCGGCCACGTACACCACAAACGATATTTTGGAATAGAAAATGTGCAACCAAAACTGGGCTACTCGGCTGGATTCACAATTGATTTTACCGTTTTGAATAGCGAAATTGATAAATGGTGCTTGAATTCATTCAAAATCGCTTAATGGATTTGTATGGTCGTAATAACTCAAACTTGAATTGCATGTTTAGGAAAATCAACCAGCAAGATAAAAGACTATAAATTAATAAGCTTTAGGTAGTAATGGAGCTTCTAAAAGAGTAATTTATTAGAGGAGATTAATATACTCGTATATTTAGAGTTTATGCGATTTATATGGCATGCAATAACTTAAAAACTGATTTTCTTATTGAAGTACCTATTAACGTTTTTGAAACTTTAATTCAAATTTGCTATGAAATGCTAAAACAATATTTTCCTTAGAAATTTTGAAAAACCCGCTCCATAATTTTTCTTAACGGTTAACAGCCTGTGAACGTGGATTGAGGTTTTTTAATTCCCGCCGGAACTCTATAATTTCCCGGGATAAAAATTAACCCTTGTGCTGATCCTGGGTATCAGCTACCTCCATTCCATATTTCAGCCAAATCGGTTCATTCGTTGTGGTGTTTTTAGAGTAACGAACATCCATCCATCCATACATCATCACAAACTTTCACATTTATAAGTAGGAATATTAAGTCCAATAAGGTTCTGCTTTTTAGGGTTCCGTAGTAAACAAGGAACCCTTATGGATTCGCCATGTCCGTCCGTTTGTCTGTTTGTCTGCCTGTCTGCCTGTCTGTCCGCGGTTTAGCTCAGAGATTATTGGTACTAGAAATCTGTTATTTGACAAGGGTATAAATATCAATCACGCCGACAAAGTGGTGAAATGAAATTGTGAAATACCTACCTACCTCCCCTACATGTAAAGTGGGGATGTTTTTTTTTCTCGTCTATTCCATAGTGTGGGGTGTCGTTGAATAGGTCTTTAAAAAATATTGTGGGTGTGGGAACACCATTTTTCAATTCAGGGATCCGTTTGTGAAATATGATATTTTAAAGTGCTAAATTTTATTAGAGCCAAGTGCCCCCCCCCTCCCCCTCTAAATGGTTGTAAGGATACAAGAAAATTTACAGCAGTAGTATATATAATGAATTTTAAAGGAAAACTATCACGGCTAAGTAGGGTTAATTAGTTAAGGAGTTATATCTGTTTTTTCTAAGTTAGGTATTACACGTAGTGTAGTTGCATATTTTGTAGTTTATTATAGTATTTAAACCATGGATCTCAAAATGTATTCAATATTCACAAATAAAATAAATGCACTAGCCTAGGTCAGCAATAATATTTGAGACTTTCAACTACGGAACCCTACACTGCGCGTGGTCCGACACGCACTTGGCCGGTTTTTATAAGTTAAAAAAAAAAGTATAAAAAAAAGTATAGTTTTGAAGTTTTAAACGATGTTTACAAAATACCAGTTTAGTTTTAAATTCATTAGCATTATTCATACGTCGTCGTGTGGAATATCGTCATCACTGCTTCTTTATCAGAACTAAAAGACATCTCTTGTTTGAACATACCTGCACTGTAATATCGATGTGGGATACCTTTTATTTTAGGTTACGAAATTATACTGCATACTTGTCTATAACTTGCAAGCATTTTACCTTAGTACAGGTCTGCAAATCAAAAAAATTTCTAGCTACTTTCGGGATTCCCAAGATACAGGTAATTTATTTCTTCAAGCGCAAACTAAACAAAATAAAGTCGCCGCGTTGCAACTTAAAATATGAGTTCAGAACGGAATAAAGTTTCAAATTTTATCACGAGAAATGCAAAATTCAAGTGTAGAAATAAACAGAAGTTCTGCATCAACACTCCAATATTAACTTCACACTTTCAAATTCAAAAAATTCTAAAATTTTATTTCATGCAGGCTTGCAACATGTAGGCCGACTTGTGGCTCTAATGACTAGCCAAAACTGTATTGGCAGCTGATCCGAAAAACTGATTCTGAAGTCCAAAAACTCTGCAGTTAACTCAAGGATTTTTATATTGGGATTATTTAGGGGTACATAGCGTATATTTCGAAAGCATTATCGCACCGACCTTTGAAATAGCCCGTGATGTATTTAAAAGTAATTTGAATAGCTTCTGGTACAATGTTTTAACCTAATTGTAAAAAAATTAATTCGGTATATAGGTATACGAGTACCTCCTATACCATAGTTTAAGTCATGAGAGGTCCATTAGATGATAGATAAGGCATAAGTGATGAAAAACTGATGGAACAGAAAATGTACCAGTTCAGTCATGCAAATTATACAACAGACTTCGTATTACACGTTGGTTACCCGTAAGTTCCCGCAACATGATAGAAAGTTAAATTAACCGTACCGTATTGGATGCCTTAGAAGGTATGTTCTCGTAATAATCACATTATACTCGAAAAACATTACCTTCCTTCGGCAATCGGGTAAAAAAAAGCATGAACTACGCTATATAAGTAGCTTATAAAACTTTGTCTTCTATAAATTTGTCACTAAACAAGCCATAACTAAGATTAACTTCCCGGGGAATATCAATCGACCCAGCAGGGCAGGTACCTACTTTGAGAGGCGAAGCAAAAATTACGTTACGCAGTTTGTGATCGTCAAAGAAACTGCAAAGGGCTTTGAAAGTTTCTTAGCTCGCTTTCAGTAATATTTAAGGCGAGGAGGCAGACAAAGTTTAGGTATTTGAGGGGGTGAAAAGCAGGGGAAGGAGCGGAGTCGTAGTCCCGCCCAACGCGGGCCGCCCCGTGCGAAGCGCAGAAATGGCGCGAAGCAACTCTGGCGGGAAACAACTCCCGACTGACAAAACTGGTTATTTATGTAAACTTAATAGGTACTGTAACTTATTTTCGTCAATCCTACTATACTTTATTTGGCTCAGTTAGCATGGTTCCAGTTCATGTTCATAGCTAATCAAAAAAAATTTATACAGGTTCAATTCCTAACCAAATACAATAACATGCTTTTTTTAATGTTTTTTTTAATTTTTTTTTTTTTTGGTTAGTCTACCGAGATCGTTCAAAATCGATATTTGGGCTTCCCTGGGGTCGAGAAAGAGAAAATGAATGCCTGCCATAATTTTAAAAAGTCCCCGCCATATTGAAATTCTATGTTATTGGGCCGATTACGTTCAAAATCGATATTTAGGCTTCCCTGGGGTCAAGAAAGAGGAAATGGGTGCCAAAATTTTAAAAAGTCACCGCCATATTGAAATTCTTTGTTATTCGACCGATTTCATTATAAATCGATATTTGGGCTTGCCTGGGGTCAAGAAAGAGGAAATGGATGCCAAAATTTTAAAAGTCACCGCCATATTGAAATTCTTTGTTATTGAACCGATTTCGTTCAAATTCGATATTTAGGCTTCTCTGGGGTCAAGAAAGAGGAAATGGGTGCCAAAATTTTAAAAAGTCACCGCCATATTGAAATTCTTTGTTATTGGACCGATTTCGATCAAATTCGATATTTAGGCTTCTCTCGGGTCAAGAAAGAGGGAATGGATGCCAAAATTTTAAAAAGTGGACCGATTACGTTCCAAATCGATATTTAGGCTTCCCTGGGAAGAAAGAGAAAATGGGTGCCAAAATTTAAAAAAGTTACCGCCATATTGAAATTCTTTGTTACTGGACAGATTTCGTTCAAAATCGATATTTAGGATTCCCTAGGGTCAAGAAAGAGGAAATGGGTGGCAAAATTTTAAAAAGTCACCGCCATATTGAAATTCGCTGTTATTGGACCGATTTCGTTCAAATTCGATATTTAGGCTTCTCTCGGGTCAAGAAAGAGGAAATGGGTGCCAAAATTTAAAAAAGTTACCGCCATATTGAAATTCTTTGTTACTGGACAGATTTCGTTCAAAATCGATATTTAGGATTCCCTAGGGTCAAGAAAGAGGAAATGGGTGCCAAAATTTTAAAAAGTCACCGCCATATTGAAATTCACTGTTATTGGACCGATTACGTTCCAAATCGATATTTAGGCTTCCCTGGGGTCAAGAAAGAGGAAATGGGTGCCAAAATTTAAAAAAGTTACCGCCATATTGAAATTCTTTGTTACTGGACCGATTTCGTTCAAAATATATATTCAGGCTTCCCTGGAGTCAAGAAAGAGGGAATGGGTGCCAGAATTTTAAAGAGGGAATGGGTGCCAGAATTTTAAAAAGTCCCCGCCATATTGAAATTCTTTGTTATTCGACCGATTTCGTTCGAAATCGAAATTTGGGCTTCCCTGGGGTCAAGAGAGAGGAAATAGATTCAAAATCGATATTTAGGCTTCCCTGGGGTCAAGAAAGAGTAAATGGGTGCCAAAATTTTAAAAAGTCACCGCCATAATGAAATTCTTGTTTACTGGACCGATTTCGTTCAAAATCGATATTTAGGCTTCCCTGGGGTCAAGAAAGAGTAAATGGGTGCCAAAATTTTAAAAAGTCACCGCCATATTGAAATTCTTGTTTACTGGACCGATTTCATTCAAAATATATATTTAGGCTTCCCTAGGGTCCAGAAAGAGGAAATGGGTGCCAAAATTTTCAAAAGTCACCGCCATATTGAAATTCTTTGTTACTAGACCGATTTCGTTCCAAATCGATATTTGTTCTTCCCTGGGGTCAAGAAAGAGGAAATCGGTGGCAAAATTTAAAAAAAACACCGCCATATTGAAATTCTTTGTTATTGGACCGATTTCGTTCAAATTCGATATTTAGGCTTCTCTGGGGTCAAGAAAGAGGAAATGGGTGCCAAAATTTTAAAAAGTCACCGCCATTTTGAAATTCTTTGTTATTGGACCGATTTCGTTCAAATTCGATATTTAGGCTTCTCTCGGGTCAAGAAAGAGGGAATGGATGCCAAAATTTTAAAAAGTCACCGCCATATTGAAATTCTTTGTTATTCGACCGATTTCGTTCGAAATCGAAATTTGGGCTTCCCTGGGGTCAAGAGAGAGGAAATAGATGCGAAAATTTTAAAAAGTCACCGCCATATTAAAATTCTTTGTTACTGGACCGATTTAGTTCAAAATCGATATTTAGGCTTCCCTGGGGTCAAGAAAGAGTAAATGGGTGCCAAAATTTTAAAAAGTCACCGCCATATTGAAATTCTTGTTTACTGGACCGATTTCGTTCAAAATCGATATTTAGGCTTCCCTGGGGTCAAGAAAGAGTAAATGGGTGCCAAAATTTTAAAAAGTCACCGCCATATTGAAATTCTTGTTTACTGGACCGATTTCGTTCAAAATATATATTTAGGCTTCCCTGGGGTCCAGAAAGAGAAAATGGGTGCCAAAATTTTCAAAAGTCACCGCCATATTGAAATTCTTTGTTACTAGACCGATTTCGTTCCAAATCGATATTTGTTCTTCCCTGGGGTCAAGAAAGAGGAAATCGGTGGCAAAATTTAAAAAAACACCGCCATATTGAAATTCTTTGTTACTGGACCGATTTCGTTCAAAATATATATTTAGGCTTGCCTGAGGTCAAGAAAGAGGGAATGGGTGATAAAATTTTAAAAAGTCCCCGCCATAACAAAGAATTTCAATATGGCGGTGACTTTTTAAAATTTTCGCATTCAATTCTTCTTTCTTGACCCCAGGGAAGCCTAAATATCGATTTGGAACGAAATCGGTTCAGTAACAAAGAATTTCAATATGGCGGTGACTTTTTAAAATTTTGGCATTCATTTCCTCTTTCTCGACGCCAGGAAAGCCCAAATTTCGATTTTGAACGAAATCGGTCGAATAACAAAGAATTTCAATATGGCGGTGACTTTGTAAAATTTTCGCATCCTTTTTCTCTTTCTTGACCCCAGAGAAGCCTTAATATCAATTTTGAACGTAATCGGTCCAATAACATATAATTCCAATATGGCGGGGACTTTTTTATATTTTAGCATCCATTTCCTCTTTCTTGACCCCAGAGAAGCCTAAATATCGATTTAGAACGAAATCGGTCGAATAACAAAGAATTTCAATATGGCGGGGACATTTTTAAATTTTGGCACCCATTTCCTCTTTCTTGACCCCAGGGAAGCCTAAATATCGATTTGAAACGTAATCGGTCCAATAAAAAACGAATTTCAATATGGCGGTGACTTTTTTATATTTGCGCATCCATTTCCTCTTTCGTGACCCCAGAGAAGCCTGAATATCGATTTTGAATGAAATCGGTCGAATAACAAAGAATTTCAATATGGCGGTGACTTTGTAAAATTTTGGCATCCTTTTTCTCTTTCTTGACCCCAGAGAAGCCTTAATATCAATTTTGAACGTAATCGGTCCAATAACATATAATTCCAATATGGCGGGGACTTTTTTATATTTT
This sequence comes from Oeneis ivallda, assembly GCA_029955525.1. NCBI lineage: Eukaryota > Metazoa > Arthropoda > Insecta > Lepidoptera > Nymphalidae > Oeneis > Oeneis ivallda. The sequence goes on along the minus strand of JARPMR010000020.1, from coordinate 11,614,329 downwards.
AGCATCCATTTCCTCTTTCTTGACCCCAGAGAAGCCTAAATATCGATTTAGAACGAAATCGGTCGAATAACAAAGAATTTCAATATGGCGGGGACATTTTTAAATTTTGGCACCCATTTCCTCTTTCTTGACCCCAGGGAAGCCTAAATATCGATTTGAAACGTAATCGGTCCAATAAAAAACGAATTTCAATATGGCGGTGACTTTTTTATATTTGCGCATCCATTTCCTCTTTCGTGACCCCAGGGAAGCCTAAATATCGATTTTGAACGTAATCCGTCCATTATCAAAGAATTCCAACATGGCGGAAAAGTGCACCTGTGTTTGCACACATACTTGAGATAGAAACTAATTTCATCGATTCGATATATCGATACTTTTTGGCACTTCATGCATTGCCCTAGTTGCCAAAGACGCTTTCGCACGCGTAAGGATCTGGAAGGATCCGTGCGCATCCTTACGGAACCAAGGATGCGAAAGGATCCTTTCGCATGCGAATCGTGATCTACACTTGTAATTTTAGGCACTTTTAGGTACAAAAAAATTGTGAGCCGTCGTGGGACGCCTGGCAGATCGACAATCGAATGAAACATCGACATTATTTTGTAAAAGTAATATGCAGAAAAGGACAGATTGTGATAGGAACTAAATATGTCACTAAGTATACATATAATAATACTACTACTACCACTACCCCTACCCCGACCCCTACCCCGACCCCTACCCCTACCCCTACCCCAACCCCTACCCCTACCTCTACCCCGACCCCTACCCCTACCCCAACCCCTACGCAGACCCCTACCTCTACCCCTACCTCTACCTCGACCCCTACTCCTACCCATACCCATACCCCTACCCCTACTTCTACCCCGACCCCTACCCCTACCCCTACCCCTACCCTACCCCTACCCCTACCCCGACCCCGACCCCTACCTCTACCCCGACCCCTACCTCTACCCCTACCTCTACCCCGACCCCTACGCCTACCCCTACCCCTACCCCTACCCCAACCCCTACCCCTACCTCTACCCCTACCTCTACCCCGACCCCTACCCCTACCCCTACCCCGACCCCTACCCCGACCCCTACCCCTACCTCTACCCCTACCCCTACCTCGACCCCTACTCCTACCCATACCCATACCCCTACCCCTACTTCTACCCCGACCTCTACCCCGACCCCTACCCCTACTCCTACCCCTACCCTACCCCAACCCTACCCCTACCCCTACCCCAACCCCTACCCCTACCTCTACCCCGACCCCTACCTCTACCCCGACCCCTACCCCTACCCCAACCCCTACCCCTACCGCTACCCCGACCCCTACCCTGACCCCTACCCCTACCCCGACCCCTACCCCTACCCCTACCCCGACCCCGACCTCTACCCCTACCCCTACCCCTACCCCTACCCCTACCCCTACCCCTACCCCTACCCCTACCCCTACCCCGACCCCTACCCCTACCCCGACCCCTACCCCTACCCCTACTCCTACCCCTACCCTACCCCGACCCTACCCCTACCCCTACCCCTACCCCGACCCCAACCCCTACCTCTACCCCGACCCCTACCCCTACCTCTACCCCGACCCCTACCCCTACCCCAACCTCTACCCCTACCGCTACCCCGACCCCTACCCTGACCCCTACCCCTACCCCGACCCCTACCCCTACCCCTACCCCGACCCCGACCTCTACCCCTACCCCTACCCCTACCCCTACCCCTACCCCTACCCCTACCCCTACCCCTACCCCTACCCCTTCCCCGACCCCTACCCCTACCCCGACCCCTACCCCTACCCCGACCCCTACCCCTACCCCTACCCCTACCCCTACCTCTACCCCTACCTCTACCCCTACCTCTACCCCGACCCCTACTCCTACCCATACCCATAAAGTACATAACTACCGCACCTACCTACCTTTTTTTTTTTTTTTATTCGAAGACAAGCTAGTCCTTGACTGCGATCTCACCTGATGGTAAGTGACGATGCAGTCTAAGATGGTAGCGGGCTAACTTGGAAGGGATATGGCAGTGAACATTCAACCCATACCCCTAATTGGTTTCTACACGCCATCGTGCCGGAACGCTAAATCGCTTGGCGGCACGTCTTTGACGGTAGGGTGATAACTAGCCACGGCCAAAGCCTCCCACCAGACCAGACCAGAGACAATTCAGAAATTATAAATTCTCAAATTGACCCCGCCGGGAATCGAACCCGAGACCTCCCAGTTATAAGACAACAGCGCTCACCACTGAGCCAGGGAGGTCGTCAATTTGACCTCAATTTGATTAGCCAAACTGTACGATGTACCTATATGATGTACTTACTTTGCATGATGCATCCCACCATTATTAGATACCTTACTTGATGATGAAATTGATATTTCATGATCCACTACATTACATGTTACACAAATCATCCTTTACAAAATATTGAAATAGGTACCTACTTACTTTACAACTTCCATCATCTGCTTTTGTTATTTTTAGGGTTCCGTACCCAAAGGTTACCAACGGGACCCTATTACTAAGCGCACGCTGTCCGTCCGTCCGTCCGTCTGTCAGCGGGCTGTATCTCGTAAACCGTAACAGATAGACAAATGAAATTTTCACATAATTATTATGTATTTCTATTGCCGCTATAACAACAAATAATAAAAATTAAATTAAATTAAAAAAATTAAATTAAAATGTTTCCATGGGTACATGGAAATATTTTAATTAAATTTTTTTAACGGAACCCTAAAAGAGCGAAGCCTGACTCGCACTTGGCCGATTTTTTTATACTGTACATTCTTAGATTTTGCTTTTTTTCGGACCCATTTTCAAAATTAGTCTACTCAGTCCCTACTTATTTACAATTTTTTTGATGGATAAATTATTTACAATATTAATTTATACAAACTTATAATTAGGTACACTCTATTTGACTTCTCTAAAGTCTAAAATATACAAAATAATAGTTTTCAGTATAAACATAAACAATTTTCAATTATTACAATTTACGATAATATTTGATAGCCGAGCGAGCGCAGCGCGACGCAGGTCCACCTAGCAGCACGCCTCGGCGATCACTGTCTAATTGAGTAGGAGAGACAAAGAAGTCGCTTCTGCGAATAGAAGGGCCAAGTGACAAATTGTAATGGATAATATTAAAATTATAACAGTTGCAATAAATAAAATCTAAAACAGCCATTTGTTGTATTAAAATATGAAAAACAATTGTAAATAATTTTACCAAAATAAATGTATGCATAACAGAGAACGATGGGAGTTTATGTATTTGCAGAGTCAACTTTGCAATTTTTTTCTATCGAGAAAAGTTTGCGTCATCGTGTTTAGGAAACAGCCATCAGGCCAGAAATACGATCAATTATAACTACTTTTTTTTTCATAATATTATGACCCATAGATTTTAAATTGGACGATCTTCATTCGGCTTGTGATATGAAGATCGTGACTGACTACAGCGCCTTAAGCTGTAACTTTGAAGACGAAATGAGTAACTTCCAATTTGCCGATACTTTGTGGAAATAGCTTGATTTATGTTAGTTAGAAATTTTGAATTGCAATAGTCTCAGAAGATGCATGCATGAATTCTAAATTGGATTTGGTGAATGAAAGGCATTTTAATTGCCTATCCTAATATATTTGGGTGGGAATCTTTCAAGTCCATCTTTGTGAATAATAATTGATTTCAATGTTCTGAATCTCTCTTCAGCTATTACACCAGTTCCAATGCAAGTTTAAGTGAACCCATTTAATCAATGAATTTATCTCTAATTAACTAGCTTTTTAAAATCCGGCGGGAACACTATTTTTCCGGGATAAAAGGTAATCACAAAGTCCTCGAATATGCCCATGCAAAAATCATGTTAATCTGTTGGTCCGCTGCTACGATTGAAGGAGAGACCAACAAACAAGTAAACTTTATTTTACATTATATACATTTATAATCATTTAAGTAAGCATAGAAAAGAAAGCATTTTCGGCTGAAAAAGATAGTGATCATCGAAATATATTGCAAACTTAGGGAGAAAGTTTCCCATCGTGTTATCGTGAATTGATCTTGGATATATCCCTTGAGAAAAGAGGCCCAAACTAAGGCCACCCTAAGAAACAGTAACTCTTTCAATACAGGATTGATATGGTACTTTGAAACTCGTAACAAAAATACGGAAGGAAAAATATATTTATGGAAACTTCTTGTATCAAAGTACTTATAATAAAATAAATAAATGTCTTAATAGTTGTGATATTACGTTCCCTCAAATATGGTTGAACGAACCAATTATTGCTTGATCATGTGTCATGCTCGTGAACGGGTGCCACCAGCGGAAATGGGACTACTTTCTGTCTGCCCGTCTTAACATGTGTTAAATTATAATAATTAGGTATGCTTTTGTGGAACTCATTGTGGAAACACTGCATACAATATAGCATAGTATCTATTGAATTGTAAACCTGTCTTGAAAAGAGCAACCGCCGAGTTTCTTGTTTCTGGTTTGGAAGGGCATTCCGAACCAGAGACACATCGACGATTCAAAAGCACTTGTAAAAAGTTTATTTGAATAAAAAATATTTCTATTCTATTCTATACAGGGTGGGCCAGGCCAGGTGGATATAAAATTTTTTTTAGATTGTTCACTTAGGGGTCAACCAGGACCCGTAAGGAAAAAAATCGGTTCCCACTCGATTACGAGAAAAAATTTTTTTATTTAAAATTTTGGAATATCATTGCCTTGACGAACTTTTAATTTTTTTTTTAATTTTTCCAGTGACAATTTTCGCAATTTTTTTATGGAATATCTTTACCTTATAACTGTACTCTCTTAGAAAAGAATTTCAGTCTGATTGGCTGGTTTTAAGAGCATTAAATTTTAAATTATTTCAAGAAAATTAAGTTCATCCAAAATCTACAGAAAACTTTAAAATTCCATTAAAAATAAAAGAAGAGGTTCATAGCACTCGTGATTTTTTAAAAACTGTAGCAACTTATGTTCTTTCGATTGCCAAAAGAAAAATCGTATGTCATTGTACCAGATAAAAAGTTATGATTTTTCAAAAGTCTTCGTTCCTCATTCGTGTAAATAACGACCTTATTGAAAAAAATGTTAATTGTTTGTGGAGACTGCAGTATGTCCTTTAATTTTAACTGCCTCGTTGGTCTCGTGTTTGACTGCGGCCGACGAGGTCCCGGGTTCGAGTCCCGGGTCGAACCATACCAAGTATTGGGGTTTTCCGATAAGAAATTCTCAGTACTAGCCCGGAGTTCGGTAGTTGGCGTTGTTTCACCCCCGTGCCTTGTAGAGCACGTAGAGCCGTTGGTCCTGTGCCTAAGATCTGTCCGCCTGCGCCTAATCTCTCTCCGGTCGTGTCGAATTTTCCGTCCCATCGGGCTATGAGAGTAAAGAAACAGAGAGTGCACCTATGTTCGCGCACACACTTGTGCACTTTAATATCTCCCGCACAGATGGTTAATCTCTCTGGAGATAGGTCTCCGTGGTCGAAATTTGGTCGGGAGGACATTAATCCTTTAATGATGACTGACGGTATCTACATTTTTAAGAGAAAGAAAAATAAAACAATGTCTTATTTTTCCGAATTTCGGCCACGGCGGCGGCCTATCTCTAACAGAGAGATTAGCCATCTGTGCGTGAGATATTAAAGTGCACAAGTGTGTGCGCGAACACAGGTGCACTCTCTGTTTATTTACTCTCATAGCCCGATAGGACGGAAAATTCGACACGACCGGAGAGAGATAAGGCGCAGGCGGAGAGAGATTAGGCGCAGGACCAACGGCTTTACGTGCTCTCCAAGGCACGGGGGTGAAACAACGCCAACTTCCTAACTCCGGGCTAGTACTGAGAATTTCTTACGGAAAACCCCAATACTTGATATGGTCCGACCCGGGACTCGAACCAGGGACCTCGTCAGCCGCAGGCGAACACGAGAACAATGAGGCAGTTAAAATTAAAGGACATACTGCAGTCTCCACAAACAATTAAAATTTTTTTCAATAATATCGATATTTACACGAATGAGGAACGCAGACTTTTGAAAAATCATAAATATTTATTTAATAATAATAAAACATTTATTCAGCAAGCATACAACACAAATTTAAAAACTTATAGTTAAACAAACAAGAAAGGCCCCTTAAGCTTTCGAAAGAACCGAAAAAGAGAAACCCAATAATCGGCTCTCTGGAAAACTAGGCGCCAAACAATATCCTTATATATTATCCTTATATATTTAAGTACCTATAAAATGTGCTTATTGCTGCTGAACAGGGCGCTGCCTCAGCATGTGCTACAGTCGAGAAAGACCATAGCGCTGGTTTTCAGGCATGACCCTCACAGTGACGTCACGGACTGATCTAACAGTTTCTATGCATTCCAATTATAGATATATATGTATAAATATTATTCCAATTACATATATTAATATATATTATATACAACCTAATAATTAACAGATATATTGAGTACATTGAGTATAACCTTACCTAATATACTTTCGAGCCTGTGCCATATGAAGTCTGAAAAGCTACCTTAATAATATTACTACAAGTTTGATTTCAATATTATTGTTTCCCAAAAAAGTATTTCCTAATCGCATTCTTAAATGAATATAATGACTTTATCAAACGAATCGGAGGAGGCAAATCATTCCATATTTTACAGGCTGCATATTTAAACGTCCCCCTGAAAGCGGCTGATCTATGGCTAGGCATTGAGATCCGGGGAGCTGACTTCGGTCTAAGATTGATATTATCATGAATCCACTTTATTTTAGAGTATAAATAGGCAGGCTTTCCCGTGGAAATAACTCCAAATAATAAAGTAGCTAGATGTACTTTCCGGCGAGATTCCATGTTTAGCATGTTCGCATTATTTATATACGGACTAACGTGTGTGCGAGGAGCAATAGGGAAGCAAAAACGAGCGCAAGCGTTTTGCACCCTTTGAAGAAGTTTCGCTGACCTACCCAACAAACAAGGCCCATACGCGGCATCAGCATAATTTAATTTGGACAATATTAGAGACTCGCATAGGCGAATCCTGATGTCAATGTTCAGGTATGACCTCATTTTGTAAAGAACCTTTAACCGATAAAAACATCCCTTCACTAAACTCTTTACATAAGCTTCAAAACGTAATTTTGCATCAAAAATGACACCCAGATTTCGTGCCTCAAACACCCTTTCAACTACGTCATTCATAGGATAGTCATAGGATATCAAAAAGAAACTTCTGAGAACAATCTTTCGATATCAGCCTCAGAACGCACGCGGTGCATGGGGGCTGTACCCGTCCGTCGCACATAAATCCGACCTCCCTTGGTCCAGACAAACTTCCAATTTTTATTTCTACCTTCTTCACGCGCTTTATAAAATAACTGTCTATTTGCACGCGTAAGATGTTCGTTCAAATAAAATCGGCGAGGTTCCCCGTCAACAATGCCCGATGAGTCAGCGCCGCGGCGGACGCGGGCAGCGCGCAACAACTCGTCGCGCACCGCGCGCCGAGCGAGGCGCACGACGATCGGGCGCGGCCGCGGCCGTTGGCCATGCGCTCCCTCTCCGACGCTCTCCGTAGCTGAACGCCGCGGGCCTGTACGCTCCACGGATACGACGTCACGAACATCTAAATCCACTCCTAACTTCTTTGCCAATAGACAAGTTACACTCAGAAGATTTTCGCTGGAAGCTTCCTGCAGACCCGATATTTCTATGTCATTAACGAGGAGGTCCTGGTCCCTATCATTTAATTGTGATTGCAATCGGCAAATAGTAGCTTGAGCACTGCCAATCTCACGCGAATCCTGGGACAGAGACTGCTCCTCAAGGCGGGACAATCTAGTCTCTATATCATCCACTCGACTATTGAAATTGGACAACATCATGCTTAACTGTGCCACCTCTCCCCTGCAAGAGGCCATCTCGTTCCGCAAAAGTCTGATCTCAGCTAATATACAATTATTCGTAGACTCCTCCGACAAGCTGGCACTCGACGCAAGTGGCGCCACTGCAGTCGGTACTCCTGATGGAATAGGGGTAATTACCGTATTTACTAAGTTGGAGGAGTTGTCTATTTTAGCGGGCGTATCAGCCTCCTTCCTGGCTTTATTTTTACCCTTACGGCACGTATCACAAATCCACTTGCTTGGAATGGGCTCGTTTGGACTCATTTCTACACAGTGCCGATGAAATACAGAGGAACATTTTTTACATCTAGCGCCCTCTGTGGTGCTAACAAAGCGACCACATTTACATTTGTTTGTCATGATGATGTTCACAAACTATGATGCAAAGCAGAGGTAAGCCGATAGATGGGGCTACTATAGATTCATGCAATAAAATATTGATTTAATATTTAAATCTTTCTGTACAACAATGCCCAGATAATCACTTATTACTCAGCAAATAAAAAATTACCACTGTTAGATGACAAAACGGCGATAAAATCAGTTATGTTACGATGATGGTACCGCACGAGTTGTGGGTAAGCAAACAGCTGATTTTTGTTGTTACGATCAGCTGATTTTATTTTCGCCACAAACGCTAAAAACCCTTCACAAATCCCGACACAAACACTTGTGCACTTAAATACAACACTATTTCGCACTTTGTTATAGTTTTAGCGGTTATTTGAAACTTATTTTATTTTTGGAACTCGAATTAATGAGATAGTCGAACAGCTGTCAGCCCCGTCCGTGACGTACCCCACTCACTCACTCACTCACATTTGGCACAATGACATACGATTTTTCTTTTGGCAATCAAAAGAACATGAGTAGTTACAGTTTTTAAAAAATCACCAGTGCAATGAACCTCTTCTTTTATTTTTAATGGAATTTTAAAGTTTTCTGTAGATTTTGGATGAACTTAATTTTCTTGAAATAATTTAAAATTTAATGCTCTTAAAACCAGCCAATCAGACTGAATTTTTTTTCTAAGAGAGTACAGTTATTAGATAAAGATATTCCATAAAAAAATTGCGGAAATATCACTGGAAAAATTAAAAAAAAAATTAAATGTTCGTCAAGGCAATGATATTCCAAAATTTTATTTAAATACATTTTTTTTCTCGTAATCGAGTGGGAACCGATTTTTTTTCCTTGCAGGTCCTGGTAGGCCCCTAAGTGAACAATCTAAAAAAAAATTATATCCATCTGGCCTGGCCTACCCTGTACATATAAAAACTATGGGATAAGTACCTACTAGCCCGTGACTTTCTCTCAATTCATGTTTTCGAAAATTCCATTTATAATTACTGGCAGATGACTTTCGTTTTTATAATAATAATTATTTTTTCCCGCGACTTCGTCCGCGTGGATTTAAGTTTTTTGTTAAATCACGCGGGAAATCTTATTTTGCTCTTCTATTCTCTATGCTCTTGTCAACCTGTGTAAAGTGACAAAGGCAAACTTATGCAAAAATACGTCGATCAGTTTCACCATTGCTGCGTAATCGATGGATATTAAATAATAATCTATCCAACTAACAAACATACATTACATTTTATTATTCGCATTTGCAAGTACATAAATATATTTTCTTAATTATCGTATGTCGCGCTTTATATGGTCAAACTGGAAAGTTCTAAAACTCACATAGGAGCTAAAAAGTCATCGAAAAGCGAGATAAATGCGTTTTCATTTAGGGCGCTTTTATGTGGTTTAAAAGCGGACAGCGATATATGGGAGCATCAGGAAAAACAATGTTCCCCTGTGTTTTCAGTTTGTGGCGTTTTTCACTCCACAAACTTTCAAACAAATTTGACTTGCCTTTGTGGTATTTGGATTAAAAAGTCCGCGTCGTGCTACCTGAACTACGTACCTACCTACATTATGAAACGAGGATAGGAAGTGGGTTATTACAAACATGTTACACCGAATTGACGTAAGGTTGACGTATATCTATCTACACTAATATTATAAAGAGGAAAGATTTGTTTGTTTGTTTGTTTTGTTTAAATTGAGGCTCCGAAACTACTGGACCGATTTGAAAAATTCTTTCACCATAAGAATAATCCTACATTATCCCTGATGAACATAGGCGATAGAATATTTTATGGCGTACTAGCTGATGCTCGCGACCTCGTCCGCGTGGATTTAGTTTTAAAAATCCCTCGGGAACTCTTTGATATTCCGGGATAAAAAGTAGCCTATATCACTCTCCAGGTCCTCAACTATACCCATGCAAAAAATCACGTCGATCCTTAGCTTTGTTGCGGCGTGATTGAAGGACAAACCAACAAACTAACACACTTTTGCATTTATATCTAATATTAAGATTTTAACATGAAAAAGTAGTTATTGTGACATACTGTAATAGTTAGACATATAGTATCCCAGACTTTTTTGTAGATTTATTAATGTCCTCTATAAAACTGTAGCACATCACTTTGCTCTATTGTCGATAGCTTCCGTAGCGTACGCGATATCGCGTACTACAGTTTTATAGAAGACATCAATATCTACAAAAAAATTATTATGTCTATTACAGTTGTGGACGCGAATAGTACCGAGCGAGCGGCATAAAAGTACGGACAAGCGGACGGTGAAGGAAATTAAAGTGTTTTATTGGAGCAGTCCCGAGCCCCACAAGTGGCGACGACGGTGAATGTGAGTACAATAAAAATAGATAAAAATATAAAACTTACGCAAAGGGAAGAAATTATTGTGATCACTGACGTTGTTTACATTGTTTACATTTCATTGTCTGGTAAGTAGTATTTCCTCACGACAGCTAACTAAATATTATAGCAGATTACAGAAACCTAAATACAATAATAAACCTAGCATATAGCATTGAACGAATACTTCAGTTTATTACTTATGTACCTATTAGTAAAATTTGTTATAACTTTGTGAGCTACTTAAGAATAATATGTAGGTTACCTTCATAATTTATTATTTTTCCAACCGCCCGACTAATATGATTTCAATGTGAACAATAGTAAATAACTGTCCGGATCAACAAATATAAACAATAAGTACTTAACGGCACCCCTCTCGCTGAGCGTCTAATAAAGGCAATCACACACTATCTCAGAACAGAACATCATTCTCAGCAATCACCTTCTCTCAATGATAATAACTACTCACAAAGGAGGTACATTGTAATCTTTACGTAACAAGCATGGAACCCAAAATTTCTATGTCAGAGCTCAAGCTCTTAAGCGATCACAAGTCATTGGAAATAATTTTCAGTAAACGTTCAAAACCATATGCTAGAAAAGAACGATGCGTGCTTAGGTAATAAGCTTATAGTTACAAAGTCTATCGTCCAGGGAAAACCAATATTGCGGATTCTATTTCAAGGCTTTGTCGAATGACAACAACATTACCATTTGATAGTGAGAATTACATAAATCAGATAGTAAACTATTCTTGCCCTAGTGCAGTCCCGATTATCGAAATTGATCAAAGTTCCGCGATAGATGATGAATTACAGTAAAAAATGGCATTTTTAGGGATGAGTGACTGCCAGGTATAGTCCAGGTCTTCCAGGTATAGTGCCAATTAGGGCACGCCTTTCAGCAAAAGTTAGGTGGCCAAGAATCAACAAAGATGCTTAACGAATAGTAAAAGCGTACCGAGGCTGTACTTTTGTGTCCGTCCCTAATGCACCACCTCATATGAAGAGGCGCTCACTTCCTTCGTACATCATTTTTAAAGGTTTCATACATGGAAGTAGCAAATTTCCATTGTTTCTGAATGAACGAAATCGGTGTTGCAACATTAGATTATCGTATGGTGTTGTGAAACGGCTACACCGGCACCGGTTTGTCTACGTCTACTGTCACGAGAAAGCCAAATCTTCGACGAGAAATTAGTCACTCGTTGCGTGCATGTTAGGGTAAACGAGAAATCAGTCTACGTCAACAATATCTCTCTCTCTTCGCGAGATATCACTTCGACGTATATGCTAGGCCTGCTGGAGATTGAAATAAGTTACTTTTATCCCGGAAAATAAAGGATTTCTGTGTAATTTTTAAACACCTAAATTTCAAACAAATGGATTCGCGGGCAAAAAATTGTTAAAAAGCTTTTGCCCGCGAATTCACCCGCGTCAAGTTAATTTTTTAGTATCCCGAGGGAACGCTCTATTTTTTTCGGCATAAATATCTTTTATACAGGACTATAATAATATTTAATTGAAACATTCTTTTAGGAATCAGATACAGGATATCATCTCCTGTATCCAATTCCTCAACTATACCAAAAGATTCACGTCGATCGGTTGCTCCGTTTCTGCGTGATTGAAGGACAATACAACAGACGAACACACTTTACCATTTATATTATTGAAAGTTAAAGTGGCATTAGAACTCTTCTCAAGCCTAATCTTAATCGATGATCACTCTAAACGGCTGCTCCCAGCGTACGTAACGAGAGTTTTTACGACGTAAATGCGGATTTTATTTTTGACGATTCACCCTGCTCGTGACATTAGCGTAATGGGATCTGCTCTGGGAAGACACGCGATGTGAGAAAATGTTCTCCGAGTGAGAAAGATTCCTTACAGTTGTTAGCATACGACAAAAATCCTTTATGCTGGTTCCTAAGCGATGCCATATATCCTTCCTAATAATATTATTGTTCCTATTATGTTATTCCTATATTGTTGATATTTTATTGATTTTTTTCAATGACGCAGTAACGTAGCTACGTACTAGCTAATTGAGGAATTGAAGAGTGCTATAAATAAAAACCTTCCACCCCGGACGAAGTCACGGGCATTAAGCTAGTTATACCTATCATGCTATAACTTTGCTATAAGCTAAAAGAAATAGTGATAAAAATTCTACGTCTTACACATAGCCTTTACGTAAAGACATAGGTATTCTATGAATTTTATGTGGACTATTTTTAATAAAGAAGTGGAAGCATAGGATATCGGAAGAAAAATAATGCAGGACGGTGCATTATATGCGAGCCGATCGCAGAATAAAATAAATTTTATGATATCTCCGATATCCGTGACTCGCTTGCTGCATTTATTATTTGCATATTTTTTTTTACAGTGCATTCTCTTAGTGCTACGACTATTATTGAACCTTTCGTATTTTAAAAGTAAAACAGGATTGATGGATTGACGCTGGTTCCCTGGGAACGGGGACGGGCTCTAATGTGGGACGCAACGTGCGTCGAAACATTGGCCCCGTGTCATATCAGGGAGACAGCATCAAGACCGGGAGCCGCAGCTGAAATGGCTGAATCCTGTAAGCGGCGCAAGTATGCCTCTCTAATCGAGAGTTACATATTTGTTCCGTTTGCTGTGGAGACCCTCGGGCCATGGAGTCAAAGTGCAAAACAATTTTTACGAGACATTTCACCGCGGTTAATTGCCTCATCTGGTGACAGAAGGGCTGGCTCATTTTTTGCGCAAAGGATCAGCCTGGCTGTCCAGCGCGGAAATGCAGCCAGTATTCTTGGCACCATTCCACGCGGGCATGATTTGTATAGTAATTAGATTAGTTTAGCTATAGGTTTTTTTGTTAGATTTTTAAAAAAAGAAGTACGTATAAAAAATAAAAAAAAAATAATAAAAAAAAAAGTAAAACAGTTGCGCGTACCTACTTATAGCATTATGCTATTGAAATAAATAATGTAAGATTTGCCTATTTTATCAAATTGATAAAGTTCAAGAATAATTCAAGTAGGGCTAACGCGCCACGAGAAAATATAGTATACCCGTTTTCTAGTGATATCTAGAGATTCACGAGTAAATCAGTAGACAACATTTTCTCGTGGCACGCGCGATAGCCCTTTAGGAGAAACTTTATTTAAAATGCGAATTGCTTGCCAATGAAAAAAAAAAAAAAAATTACATTGCAAAAGCATTACAGAGCGAAATGGGTCTCGAAATTTTAAAGCGGCGCTACTAGGTTACATGGAGTATCGTAATACATGATAGGGCTTGATTTACACATTCCTAAACAGTTTTTAATTTTCTTTTTAAGTTTTTGAATTATTATGAAAAATTACGAAAAAATACCATTATTTCGATGTGGTTTAAACATCATTATGAGCACTTTATGAAAAATATTTATACATAATAATTAGTATTTATAGGTACTAAATGTGACCCCGTCATCACCTCACCTGTCATCATCACCTGTGAAAAATGTAGGAATTTGAGTTTGAGACCTCTTGGTAAAGATTCCTTTACAACCGACCATTACGGTTCGATCTCAAATGTGCATTAAGCAAATACCGCGGTATTTTCTACTTAAAAGCGATACAAACTGCACTGCGGCTGGCATAAGAGCATTTGAGAATTCGCCCGCGCAGCCATTAGCGTCTATGTCATTTACTTGCTTTATTATGTTTGTTTTGCACTATTATACAACGCTAACTGGTTATTTGATACGATTTTGTCTCACTGAAACTGAATTCAGATTTTATATAAAACGTATTTTTGTAACGAGAGCGCCGTAGTACAAACAATACATAAACTTGGCCCATTTTCCATTCTACTAGACACAAAATGTTTTCTCATTTTACTTATTTCTCATACTTGCTTTTGCTCACCACTTTATACGCGCAGCTAACCATTTCTAGTATGTAAACTACTTTAGTACTATGTGCTAAGTATTATTTAGATTGGTTAACATTCGGTTAAGCGGTTGAGCCATCAAAGGTAACTGACACAATGGCTAATCTCGATGTAGCAGTAAATGATGAATGAATGTACTTATCCAAGTATATAATATTTGGTCTATGTACTTATTATCGTAAACTAAATTAGCCACTTTTTAAAATTCCTAAGTAGTAAAAAATCAGAAATAAATCACACGATCAGAAATAAACGTCTAACTACGTAAAATGTCTAATGAGCAATATGTCTACTTAGCGAAACCTCCATGTAGGAAAACGGCCATCTACTGAAATGTACGGTACGGTACCTGTAGTAAAACGCATAGAGGTAATATTTGCGACTACTTTAGGTACTAGTAAGTTTATGGTAAAACGTCTCGTGAGCAAATCATCAATTTTTTTATATGTGCTTGTGCACTGTACACTCATGAACATTTTGATTTATAAGTACTAAAATTTATTAAAAATACTAGGCTCTAATATACCAAGTGTCGAAAGATTAAGTCTCGATAGGGTACAGTCCAGTCCAGTTCCATATCGAAAGTAGAAAAGTATAATATTTTAGTAAGTTGGAACTAAGATTTATGATCAATTCTTAAATCGTTGACTTTAGAAAAAGCTTTAAATCTTGTTATTTATAAGGCATATCTAATCTATGAATCTCCGAAGCAAACTTTACAATTTATTAGTCCCAGAAGGCTAATAAAGGCCACGCGATAGCCCATTGTCTGACGCCTTCTTTAGCTCCGTCATCTATACATACATATAATAAAACTGTAACTGGAAGATTTCTGTACATTTAATATATTTTGAAAATTTTAATTGGGGGATGCTTTACTATCGATACTGAGCCCAAAACAGATTTTTATTTAATTTTTGTCTGTTTGTTTGTCCTTCTTTCACGTAAAAACTACCGCACAGATTTCTACAAAATTTTATACTGTGGTAGCTTATTACTCGGGTCAACATCTAGGCTACTTTTTATCCCGGAAAATCAAGGAGTTCCCGAGGGACTTTAAAAACTAAATCCACGCGGACAAAGTCGCGGGCATCAGCTAGTAGTTTAATAAATTGTAAAGTAATAGTATATTGTTCTAAGATATGTTATACAACACCAATATTATTATGTCAATATATTTTATGTACTTTAGTTTGACAACATGACAATAGTCACTAAGGGCCTATTTTGTGATTTCACATCCCCAAGCAAACTTTAACCGACAAATAAAAGTGTTCTGACAGATTGCCAAGACAAATACTGTCAATACGTCAATTCGTCCGCGTTTATTTTATGTACTTGTTAAGAATAAGAATGAACACAAACGACAAAATATCGTGATCAGTGGCAATGCTTGCAAGAGATGATGTATACCTGAAAACTAAAAGGTCGCAGGTTCGAACCCCACCCATTGCACTGTTGTCGTACCCACTCCTAGGACAAGCTTTCCGCTTATTTGGAGGGGATAGGAGGATAATCTTTTTTTACAAACAAGAAAATGTCCAGGAGGGGACGTCCATCGGTTGAAGTGATGACAAAAAAAATTAAGTGGCACTCGGGGACTGCCAAGGTAAAGCTATTGCATAGCATTTTTTATCAACTTATGCAATTATAATATTTATGCAATATTTTTTTTGCATAATAAAAATTATGCAAAAAAAATATTAATAAACAAACAAACAAGAAAAGCGCACTGGCCACTGTCACTACTTCGCGAGTGAGATTCGAACCTGCGACATCATACATAAAGCGGCCGCTCGCCCACTTCGCCAAACAGAGCTACTTGTGACCCTCTAAAATGTTGAACGCTTACTGAACGACGGTGTTAGGTTTATTTTCGTTACGGAATTTCTTGATTCGGTCGCCGCGCTCAAACTGTTTGTCCTAGTTCAAAGCCCGCGATAAAAGCTATGCAATAGCTTAATATTACATCAAATAATATGTAATAACACTTACCCATTTCCACATACACGTCGTTGAACCTAAAAGCCCATTTTTCTTACAAAATCTCTTGCTAATCCTGCCAAGTCCTTTTATCTTTAACTACACACTTTCTCATCCAACTTTGGAATTACCACTTACATAACAAGATAAAGTTCAGTAACTAAATCCGACTACTATTCACGCAGGTTTTCATTAATCCAATGACTGTAGACAGCTTCTTTGGCAAAGTATACAGGCACAGAGCAAACACTTTCCGGCCGCTGTGTGCCAGCGTTGGATCGAATGTAGCGAATGTCTAAACGATACCACTAGACGAATGAGGCTGAAATTTTGCATATAGATAGCTATTACGACGTAGGCATCCGGTAAGAAAAGATTTTTGAAAATTCAACTCCTAAGGGGGTAAAATAGGGCTTTTGAATCGAAATTAACGTGAGCGGAGCCGCGGGCAAAAGCTAGTAATATTATATATTTTTCATGTCTCCTATAGACAGACAGGACACAAGGGGGCGCTGCAATCATATTTTTTTATCAAGTTGCCATTTTCCTGAAAAACTACTTAGTTTTTTAGAAAAATGGTAACATTGTTATTTATTTATTTGATCCACTAAAGATACTTAAATGCATGTTATAACTATTCTGTAGGAGCGTTCAACGTATGAGGTTCTATTTTCGATCTGCATGCTATATTTTTGCTTCAAGTTTTATAAGTAAGTACCTCCCTTGGAACTGTTCAAACTGCTACGAGTAAATAGCCTTTCAATTCAATTTTGCTATTTTGCCCAGTAGGTACGAGTAAACTCAATCGCGAACCCCTCCGAGTGCAGCTTTGACTGCATACATTTCCCATCTAACTTCCGAAACACCATTTACGGTCTTCGCATACGACAGTTTTGAAGTATATTAACCTTTTATTGAGAGAACTGCTGAGGTCTTTGAAATCGAATTTTTAATCGACTTTAGTTTTGAATCGACTCGGGTTCTGGTTTTCGTTTGCTGACACACAGAATTTTTTTTCTTTGTAAGCTGGAAATATCTTTTTCGATAATCACTAGGTATGCAGGTTGCAGGGAATCACTGAATGGGATATTAACTTTTTATGGAATAAAATGGTTCAAAACCCAGCCAAAATTTTGCACATATTGTGTAGTTTATACCTAATTACTTAAATCACATAACATCACATTATCACACTTCACACTAATATTATAAAGGCGAGAGCATGTGTGTGTATGTTTGTTACTCTTTCACGCAAAAACTACTAGATGGATTTGGCTGAAATTTTGAATGGAAATAGATTATACCCTGGATATATATATAACATATACATGCTACATTTTATCCCGGAAAATTAAAGGGTTCCCGCGGGATCAAAAAGCCTTTATTCTCGCGGACGAAGTAGCGGGCATCATCTAGTAGTAAATAAAACTAAGACATCATACTCGTATCAACAAACATTTTTCTAGAATGACTGCGGAACCCTTCCTTCTGCGTGTTCTGACATGCACTTGACCAGTTATTAAAATAATTTTATTGCAACATCACGATATTTTTTGCAGCTGTCAGCTTTTGTATGCCTAGACAGTTGTGTAACACTTATTTGTAAAAGTGTTCCTCTGTATTTTGTAAGCTTAAAGAATCGTTCGTGACAAGGGGGAACTTTTTCGCAAATCGTGTGATCGGAACTGACCCTATTACGTTAATGTCACGAACATAGTGAATCGTCGAAAAAAACTATGATGAAAAAATTCATGGAGAGATTTTGCAGTGTCACGACATGTCTCAAAGTACATATAGTCTTTTTAGGGTTCCATAGTAAACAAGGAATCCTTGTAGTTTCGCCATGTCTGAAAGGTACAGGTAGGTTTAAGGTAAAGTAAACCTCCCCTACATGTAAAGTGGGGATGAATTTTTTTTTCTCGTCTATCCCATAGTGTGGGGTGTCGTTGAATAGGTCTTTCAAAAATATTGTGGGTGTGGGATCCGTTTGTGAAATATGATATTTTAAAGTGCTAAATTTTATTAGAGTCAAGTGTCCCCCCCCCTCTGCCACCTAAATGGTTGAATAAAGGATACATGAAAAAATTCACAGCAGTAGCATATATAATGAATTTTAAAGGAAAACTATCACGGCTAAGTAGGGCTCATTAGTTAAGGAGTTATTTCTGTTTTTTCTAAGTTAGGTATTACACGTAGTGTAAGTTGCATATTTTGTAGTATATTATAGTATTTAAACCATAGAACACAAAATATATTCAATATTCAATAAAATAAAGCACTATCCTAGGTCAGCAATAATATTTGTGGCCAGCAACTACGGAACCCTACACTGCGCGTGGCCCGACACGCACTTGGCCGGTTTTTTCATGTCTTAACCGCTAAACAGATTTCAATAATTGACAAGGAGAAAGCTTGCATCCTGTAGAACATGCGCTAGTTACTTTTTATCCCAGAAAATCAAGTGCTAACGGGATATAAAAAAACCTAAATCCACACGGATGAAGGCACTAGCATCATCGTAGGGTACTCACTCAATAAATAAACAATACCAACCTATCTAATAATAATTTTTCTCAGTTAGCAATGTAAAGGTTAACTATATTTTGTACTTTTGTGGAATAGAAAAAGGCTTGGCTTCCATTAACTTCGAGTCATTAGTTTCACTAAGGCCTAAGGTTAATTACCGATGATTTATGATTGAAGCTATTTGTTCTTTTGGAAATTAATACAATACTTAACTGACAAATGTGGCGCACAATACAGGGTTGCTTTTGAGACTTAAAAAAATTTTAAGGTATAGATTCCACCTAAAACATGACGTAAATAATGTTCGACGTAAAATTTAACCATGAATATAGTTTGCTTTCTAGTATATTAACTTTTTATAATATTATAAGGTGGTTACAGTCTAATTAATATAGTCTTCTGCAAATACTTTCCCCAACTTATAATATCCAATCAAAAATAGTTTAGCACAAACCACCACGATAGGTAGGTAATAAGGTTAAATAACGAATTAAGTACCTAATAAATTAACTTGAAGCGAGATCGGATTCCTTTCGTAGAACATAGGTAGTTATGTATTACAAAATCATTAATGAAAAGCGGAACTATGTAACAAATATGTAGGTGCTAATATTAAGTTGAGGTTGAATATCCAACCGCTAATACCTCCTAAAGCGAACTACTATTTTCGAAGTTCACGAAACCGCTGATTTTGTAAAGAACTTTGAGTGATTACCGTGACGGGAGTGACGTCACGGATACGTCTGCGACAGTTTCACCTGTTACCTATTTTAATTGAAATAAAATAAAATATTACAATTCCAAGTGTTCTACTGTGTTGTGAGTGCAGGATAAACTTTGGTGGAGCAGTAATAGTATTTTGGTGCTTAGATTTGAGCGAAAATTGGCGTAAACGGCGATTAATTCAATTCACAAATGCAAATATTTAAAAAAAAGTGGGTCGTTCAAGAAATGGATCGTTGACTCGTATGTATTGAGACGTACATAACTTAAGTACCCACACTATTAATTTGTTAATAGTTGCTTTTGCAAGTTGCTTGCAACGGCATCTGGCGGTTGGCCTGTAAACAAATACTTGGAAGCCACCTGGCGGCGTTTGCACGAACTTCGTTTTGGTAATCAATACGAAGGTCCAGTATGGCGAAGTGTCGCGGATGTGGAAAATTCCTGTCACCGGTAGGTGCCGCCCTATGCGGGTGTACCGCGATTTATCATAAGGCGTGTGTCGCACTTGCGGATGATAAAGAAATTCCATCAGGTTGGATATGCCCAGAGTGTAAATGCAAACTTCCAAAAACGGATAATACGGCAACCCCTGTGAAAGGCATGGCAACGAATATACCATTTTCCTTAGGTACAAACATTACTACGGATAATATTGCTAGTCAGACCACTGTTCCTTTGATCTCCATGAGCCCAGAGACTCAAAATCTCAAAGACACTGCACACGATACTACTCAACCGTTTAGTGTGGAACTAGGACTAGAAATACGTTTATTTCGGGATGAACTTCGCGAAGTTAGGCAGGAATTTAAAGAGCTTCGTCAAGAAATTTCTGATTTGCGCAGCTTACTGTCCACATCGAACGAAAGGCTCGATAGCCTAGAGAAAAGAATGAACGTGCTTGAAAGTCAAAAGGAAACGAACTATTCTGCATCCAAAGTTAGCGCTTTGGAACAGACTATCGTCCAACTCAAGCTGGATATCAATGATCGAGAGCAGGATATGTTACAGAATGATATTGAGATATCCAATCTGCCTGAGTCAGTAGGCGAAAATCCAACCCAAACATTTATGGTTTTGGCGACAAAGCTAGGTGTGCCACTTAAACATGAAGAAGTGGTGTTTGCTGAAAGGGTTGGCAAAATTGTCGAAGCAAACAAAGGCGAAATAAAAAGAAGTCGAAGATTAGTTGTGCGGCTGTCAAGGCGTCAGTTGCGGGACGAATTGATCCAGAGCGCTAGAGTGAGGCGTGGGGCTACATCGGCTGACCTTGGCATAGACCTGCCGCCACGACGATTTTACGTCAATGAACGACTCACTCCGGTAAACAGGAAACTCTTTTATTCCGCACGCGAAGCCGCTAGAAGTTTACAGTGGAAGTTTACGTGGACAAAGAGAGGCAGAATTTATACCCGGCAAGGAGAAGGAAAACCGGTCCATACCATCCGCTCTGATGGCGATCTGGTGCGTGTTTTTGGCTCTGGTTTCGTTGGGTATGCCAGCGAGGATAGAGACTAATAGACGCGCGACACACGTGTGCCCTAGATACTATGGCTCGTTTTATTGGTTTTTACTGTGCTGTATAACGCTACGAGTGCTATATATTGCTAGAGCTGATTCCCGACTAAAAGTATTGTTTTTAATATTATCAAAAAAAGAATGGGTTGGCCTACTATATTATAGCAGTATTCTATTATGGCCGATATTAATGAGAATTCTTTTAAGATTAAACTTTCACGTTTATGTCATGTCATGTGCTTTCTTATGTTTATTTTTAAAAATACAAAACATGTTATCATTTTGCCGCTACATATTTATTTTTCAGAATCTTAACAGTTGTTGTTTACAGCCATTTTGTTTTGTAAGGTCATGTCGTGTTCCAGGAGATGCAGCATATGTACTTTATAAGATTAATCATATTTCGTTACACAATATGATAGAGATGACTCTATACAAGCACGGGCAAAGATAAAAAATGGTTTAAAGTTGGACTTTTCAACGCTGGATCGCTAGGAACACGACATGATGAGTTTGTGGCGGCTCTGGAAAGCTTAAATATTGACATTTTAGCCATTAATGAAACATGGATACGAAAAGGGCAAGATGACCGAGCTCCTGTCGTACCAGGTTATAGATTGAGGCATATACCCCGACCTGTGAGTATACGTGGAGGTAGAGGCGGTGGGGTGGGTTTTTATATAAGACAGGGTCTCAGCGTGCGAACGTATCAGCATCCTGTTTCAAACAATGTCGAACAGATGTGGCTAGGGACAACCATCAATAAACGCCGTTTAATTATTGGAACCGCTTATAGACCCCCCTGGCTTGATGTAAGTGATTTCTTTGACGCAATCACACAATCAGTGTCGTCGTTTGGAAATGCAGACTATGTAGTTTTGTTAGGAGATTTTAACATTAATTTATTGAAAGATGATAATAAAACAAAACTTTTTTGCGAGTTCTTACACTATACAAATTTAAAGCAACTAGTTACTGAACCAACGCATTTTACAGACCAAAGCAGTACACTCATTGATGTGATCTGTTCAGACTCACACATTCAGGAGGTTAAAGTGACTTATATACCAGAACTTGGTAATCATGCAATAGTTTCAGCAACCATGAATCTAAAAAAAGACAATTCCTTGCCAAACTGGATCAATATTAGACCTTTAAAAAACATTAACATCGAAAGTTTTAATAATGACCTCAATAATATACCTTGGAATTCTTTGAATAGTATAAATAATGTGAATGAAATTGTGCATCAATTTAATAGATTAATTTTAGATTTATTCAATTTACATGCACCTTTACAGAAAGTTATGTTAAAAGAGCGCCATCCATGGATAACTGACGTTGTAAAACTAATGATAAAACTTAGAAATGAAAGTCATAAACGGTCAAAATTAACTGGGCTCGAATCTCATAAAAGGCAGTATAAAGATATGAAAGCTTTAGTTGCACACGCTTTGGAATCGGAAAAGAAAGCTTTTTATGAAACTTATATCAATTCATATATTAATTCTCCAAATTTATTGTGGCGTAATTTAAAGAAATCATCTCTTATAATAGATAAGAAAAAAGTTAGAGAACTTCCAGCTATGTTAAGTGATCCATATATAATTAATAAACATTTTCTTGATATACCCGGCAATAGCGTAGTATCTTTATCGGATCTTACTTATTTTGAGTTTCACCGACATGGAAATTCCCAGTTTGTTTTGCAACCAGTTGACAAAATCAAAGTTGCTAATATTATTCAGAATTTGAAGTCTAATGCTCAAGGTGTGGATGAAATATCTCTTCAGATGTTGTTATTGACATTGCCTCAAACTTTGCATGTAATTACTTCTATAGTCAATAAGTCTTTAACTACATCTACATTTCCTGATGCATGGAAGGTGGCCAAAGTTAAGCCTCTAACTAAGTGCAATAACCCCACTAGTTTTAAAGACCTTCGACCAATCAGTCTTCTGCCCTGCATATCAAAAATTCTTGAAAAGGTTGTGGCTACTCAGACAACTAAATACGTTGAAGAAAATAAGATCTTACCAACTTTCCAATCAGGATTTAGGAAAGGACATAGCACAACAACTGCAACTTCAACCGTAGTAGATGATATCCTGACTGCACAGGATCAGGGTAAGGGTACCTTGCTGGTACTTCTGGACTTTTCAAGAGCATTTGATTGCATAAACACGACTTTTCTTCTTTCTAAAATGTCATATTACGGGTTCGATATCTCAACTGTAAAATGGTTTGACAGCTATCTGAGTAATAGAGCGCAGTTTGTTGAAGTCAGGAACAACGATGGCACACTCTCAACCTCCGATCTATCTCCGGTAACTAGGGGCGTTCCCCAGGGATCTATCCTTGGCCCCTTGTTGTTTGCGATTTATACAGCAGATATTACAAAGTGCATCAAGCATTGCTTATATCATCTTTATGCTGATGATACGCAACTTTATATTTCTTTTGATCCTGTAGACACAGTGGCTGCTGCACTTAAACTTAATTCTGACTTAGAGCAAATAAGTTTATGGGCAAAAAGGAATTGCTTAGTGTTAAATCCCATTAAGTCTCAGTGTATGGTATTGGGCTCTAAAACTGTTGTTAATAAAATAAACTTGCTTAATCCTATAGTAAAAATAGATACTAATATAATTGAACAGGTCAAGGAGGCTCGAAATTTGGGAGTAGTTTTTGACACAGCACTGCGCTTTGAAACTCACGCCCTTAATTCCGTCCGCAGCAGCTTATATCGTTTAAAGCTGCTTTATAAGTTGAGACCATATATTAGTGTAAAGCTAAGAATACGTCTATGCGAATCACTTGTGTTATCAAGACTGAATTATGCTGACGCTGTATATGGGCCTCGCCTCTTGAGCAGGACCATAAGAATTATTCAGCGCGTTCAAAATGCCTGTGCTAGGTTCTGCTTCAACATCCCTCCTCGCTCACATGTCACTCCTTACATTAATGAAGCAAACCTTCTAAAGATGGAATCACGCAGAAGATTACATCTTGCCACTCTACTCTTTGGGGTGCTTAAAAGTGGAATTCCAAAATACTTACGTGAGAAACTTATGTGGTTGACTGATAAGTCAGCACGCATCAAGAGAGATTCTTATCTATTTTTATTGGCTACGCCAAGGCACAAAACAGCGGCATTTAAGGGTAGCTTTAAGTTCGCAGCGACTAAGTGCTGGAATGATTTACCACCACCAGTAAGATCGCTAAAATCATTTTCAACATTTAAAACTAAATTAAAAACTTATCTTTTAACAGAACAAAAATTATAATAAACTTAAATTTATTATTATGAATATCGAGTTCTTAAAACGAATCATTCCAGCATTTATGTGCTTACGGTATTGCTTGCCACCTGTATTGTGTTTTGTGCTTTTGTTTTTGTTTTGTGTTTTATTCTATTGTTTTTCTTTTACCTTTTAATAGTTTCTTTTAAATTTGTATTTCGTTTATTTTAATTAATTTTTCTGTTCACTTAATTTTAATTTGTTTTTATAAATAATTGAATAACGTGTCCGTGATTGCACTCAAATAAGGCTCCCACTGAAAACCAGCGCTGCAGCTTGCTGCAGCGCAATGCTGAGTGGGAGACCTATTTGATCATTCTAAATTGTTATTTTTTATTTTTATTTTAGTATATTTAGTTATGCTTTTATTTCTTTTTCTTTTCATTTGTTTAATTTTGTTGATCAAATAAAATAGTTTTCTTTCTTTCTTTCTTTCTTTCTTTCTTTCTTTACCTCCTACCCCAAAATGTTATTCTGTAAGCAAACAGCCTTTCAGCTCTGACATAAATCTTATGTGTTATATTTTAACAATTAAAACTTTTTACAATTAAAAAGATCAATTAAAGGCTACGTGTCAAAAATAATAATGTAAATATTCATTTGAAAATAATTTTCTCTACAGTATTCCAGAACGCACCCCATGGAAAGATGAAATTGATTCTGATGTGAATAATATCCAATCAAACTCAATCAAAATATGTAGACACACCTGATAATAGACACAAATATTTTTAGAGTAATATTTGTGTCTGTGATTAATCAGATGTCCGTAATAAAATAATTATAGTTTCACTGTTACACTGGCTCAACAACAATACCTTAATTAACTTAAAAAAAATTATATAAAAAAGTTTATGTAATATATATTTTTAATTTTAACCTAATATTGTTAAATTTGTAAAAAGTCATCACAAAGAAGCACTCAAGGACGAGCCCACCATTTCAGATCATCGTTATTTTAACCGTTTCCCTTCATCATAATATACACAAATGTTTTTCATCGACGAAGTGAGTGCGAAATACAGACTATTTCAGAATAGCACTACAGATTATGTTGCTAAACAAACTAGATAGAGAACTGAGACGGAAATGGCGACAAGAAATGTTGGAGTTAGCGACAACTGACGGCTGTCCGCTTTGAAACACTGCAGGTAATTTGAGCTTGTCTCCACTATCGTGCAATGCTGCATTGATCTATTAGTAAAGTTTTACTAGTTGCGGAGTTTTTCTTTGTACCTACTTTCTACGAATGTTTGATATGCAAATGATTAAAGATATCTGTTTAAACTTTTTCTATTTTACTTTTATCAGAAATAGAATTGAACAGTATTGTACTGATTTGGTTGTACATTAGTTGAAAAAATAGTCATTCTGACAATATTCCTGGAAGAAAGGATTCCACCTTGGAACATCCGAATTAAATCCAATCTTACTAATATTCCAAATCTGAATGTGTAATTTTTTGTTGGTTTGTCCTTTTATCACGCTACAACAGAGCTACGAATCGACATGATTTTTTTTTGCATGGTTATAGGTTAACCTGGAGAGGGATATAAATATTTTTTTCCCTGAAAATCAAAGAATTTCCGCGGGATTTTAAAAACTTGATCCACGCGGATGAAGTCGCAGGTTTCAGCTAGTATCTAATTACACTGAAATTTGTTACACACAATTTTATTTGAATACATTCAAAAACACGTCAATCGTGTGGAATTAAACCCTACAAGAGACAAACACGTACTATTATGCCCAGTTGTGGAGTCTAGGGGTTGACAACGAAAATGTGATAATTTAAGGAGCATTGTGATTCTTCCAAAAAAGATACATCGATTGAAGAGCTCTTATTAGTAAATAAATTATTTTATAGAGATTTAGGCTGACATACACCAAACTGTTAAATAATTTGTGTAAAAAAATTAACAAAAAACTAATTTAGTGATTGTTATTTCGGAGCTCACAAGAAAAGGGTAGAGGCATAGAATTCGCTTACATAATATGTTTAGCGTGTTGGTGCAAGTGCTTTTTAATATTTTTAACAAGTAAAGTTAAAAAAATCATTAATTTACTATTCGTAATTACGATCTCACCGCAATAAACAAACTTAAATACATATAATACCACCACATTTTTCTCTTCATAATACGATTATTTCTCTTTTATCTTTGAAATCCATTTCAATATCGTGGACTCAGATTGATGTCTTGCGGTTCGCGAAGTAGAGAAATATCTTTTGACAGATAAATACAATTTGAAAGTTGAGGAGTCGGCGAATTTCGGTGCTGAAAATTCTGCTAATAAGTTGTTAGGACTTTATGGCTATAGATTTACTTATTATGTATAATAAGTAAATATATAGCCACAAAGTTAAAAACAACTAAATAAATTCACACAAGAAGCTATTAGAAAGCAATAATAATAATACGAAGCAATAATAATAAGAAGCAGTGATAGCCTAGTGGTTAGGACCGTGGTCTCATATTCGGGGGATCGTAAGTTCGATCCTGGGTCAAGTCAAGTGCGTTTAAGCAATTAAATATCACTTGATTCAACGGTGAAGGAAAACATCGTGAGGAAACCTGCACATCCGAGAGTTCTTCATAATGTTCTCAAAGGTGTGTGAAGTCCGCCAATTCGCATTGGGTCAGCCTGGTGGACTATGGCCTATAATCCTTCTCTGAGAGGAGACCTGCGCTCAGTAGTGAGCCGTTCATGGGTTGCTAATGATGATCATGTAATTCACACATGTGTGAATTTTAAGAAGATACCTAGTTACGTTCAATATTTCACGAGGTAAGATTTTGATAGATACCCATACAGACAGATATCTACAAATTATCCCAAGTAGACTTAAGTTACTTAACTTTACTCAGTCAGAAAATTATATGGTGACAAAGTATGCCTTCAAATTGAAACATGACGTGTTGATTCAAGACAGTGATTCAACAAAATAAGTAATCACTGGTTTTAATATACAAGGTAAACCACTAGCTTATTTAATGCTTACCAGTTAAAAAAATGCCTTTCCGGACTTGACCTGACTCTCCGAAGTTATATGCATTTTATATAACTTATAACGGTGAAAGAAAATATCGTTAGGAAACCTGCACATCTAACAATTTATTTATAATTTTCTCAAACTAGCTGATGCCCGCGACTTCTTCTGCGTGGATTTAGTTTTTAAAATCCCTCGGCAACTCTTTGATTTTCCGGGATAAAAAGTATGCCTAAGCCTATGTCACTCTCCAGGTCCTCAACTATACCCATGCAAAAAATCACGTCAATCCGTAGCCCTGTTGCGGCGTGATTGAAGGACAAACCAACAAACCAACAAACCAACAAACAAACACACTTTCGCATTTATAATATTAGTAAGGATGTATGTGAAGTCAGTCCGCAGGCCAGCGTGGTGACCCTTCCCATTGGAGAGAATACCTGTGCCTAGAAGCGGGCCAGGGATGGCTTTAGATTAGATGGCTTAAGAGTGAATGAGCGAATATTAACGCGTACCGTACGCGCATTTATCGCACTTCGAATTTTTAATGAAATCTCGACGCAAAAATGTTGATGGCGCACAATTTTTATTACCGAAATTAAATCGGGGTCGCAACTAATGATACGCCTAATTTCAGTTTGGAGAGGGAACGTCAATCATTTCTTAGAAATCGAAAAAGCTCAAGCGTTATCAAAGTGAGTCGACAATAATTTTAGACTTAAATATTCTTGGGATCGTTAATGTCAGACGCTGATACTGCAGCTTTTAAAACCAATAAAGATTACTACTCTACTTTACTATAAACTTAATATTAAGTTATTGACCAACTTAATATAACGCTCAGATTTTTAGAGAAATAATGAAAAAGAGTAAAAGACTAATGCAAATTGGCCGTGAAATGACCTAAAATCAAATAAATTCATTTAAAGATTAAGACACAATTATATTACTACGAAAATTGGATCATCTATATTTTTTTAAATTATATGACAAGATAACCCTTGGCTGCGACCAACCTGATTCTAAATGACGATCTTATTTCAGAAAGTAGCAGGAATAAAAAAAAAACAAAAAAAAAATGAATCGTTAGTTGTCCGGGTTACTACCAGTCGTACTACCAGTATTAACCCGGGCAATAAAATTGAAACTATGAAAACCAAGACTTTGGACTTTTGGAGCAGTGTAATTGTCTATTTCATAACGAATTTATATTTAAGTCCCAAAAGGCGTTATAATATTATAATTATTTAAAATTCTAAACATGAAAGACTGTATATTTAGTTTCCAAATTAAGGCTTCCATCATCAAAAATCGTATAGGTACATTTTTAATAATTACGATGATATTATTGTCTCATTGGTCAAAAATACTGAAAATTTATTATCAGTAATATAATAGGGCTATGTTTCTTTCCAATTTTTAGGGTTCCGTACCAAAATAGTAAAAATGGAACGCTTATTGTGCTAATTTCTCCGTCCGTCCTTTTAAAATTACCTAAATAATCGACATGAGTAGTTGTATATAATAGTTTAATTAAAAAATTAGTTGTATGTAATAGTTTAATTAAATTAAAATCGGGGGTTTGAAATTTCAAAGTAAGATAACTATACCGAATATGAAAGGGCTTTACCTGTACATTCTAAAACATTTTTTTATTTATTTTTATACTTACGTAATAGTTTTTGATTAATTGTGCAAAACGTCGAAAAAAATACCGTTTCCACCTTATTTCCGAAGTTTACCTATCAAAAAATCAGAAATAATTATGGTCAATAGAGGTTTATGTATATTTTTCAGGAAAAATAAAATCAACGCTCCAACTAGCATAGTTTTCTTTTTTATATTAACAATAAACCTCTGCAAAGAAAGTTAACGATTAATAAAAACAAAATATAAAAAAATATGAAAAAATAAAATATGAATAAGCAAATTAATATAATATTATCGTTTTACTTGAATACTTTTACTTCTGGAGTACGGAACCCTCGGTGCGTGAGTAAGACTTGCACTTGGCTGTTTTTTTTTTTAAATCAGTGCAGACAGTAACAGAATAAACGATATTAAAGAAACAGAATTATTTATCTGAATTCTCCGTAATTTAATTTTAATACAGAACTACGGGAGGTAGTATTGCAAATGAAAAGTTTATTTCATTCCAGTGGATACTTATTAAAGCATGTTCTTATTCCCTTGAAAATAAATAATCTGAACGTCAGCTGCGCTAGTAGCGGGGGGTGTGCTAGTATTTATAAGAATAATAAAGAAGATTGCAAAGTTATTTCTTCCCGCATCAAACGTGGTCCTTTATCATTGATTAAAATAATCGTCAGTCCTTCAGCCAGTGGTGAAAACGTCACTCACAAGACTAAAAATTTTCCTGAATAAAGTATGAAACAGAGAAATTTAGAAAAATTTTACCTTTGAATTCTAAGCATGATATAAATTTCGAAATACAACGCGTCTCCTATATTAGATTATTACTTCTTTCATCTCATCCCATCGCCTGTTCACAACTGGGCACAGGTCTCTTCTCCAATGAGGAGGGTTTAAAGCCCACCATGCTCGCAAAGGTGGACTGGCAGACTTCATGTACCTTTGGGAACATTAATTTAAGATGAAGTCTCAGGCTCCTAACGCAATTAAAGATTGAAGGTTTCTTCACGATGCACGATGTTTTCTTTCACCGTTTTTAATTGCCTATAACGTACGTACCTAACTCCAAGTAATCAGATGCGTACTCGGAATCGAACGATGTAATCTATACTATACGTTGCTGCGTGTTTGAAGTACAAAACAACAAGCAAACACTTTGCATAGTTGTGCCTAGAATTTTTGAAATTGACACTGTTCAATCAAAGCCAGCGTCGATAGTGAATCTGTTAGAGACATGCGGCATCTACAATTGATTTAGCTGTGAAAAATGACAGAATTGATGGATGGTGCTCGCATCTAAAAGCTTTCTAGGCATCAATGCCATTTGCAGTCTCGTAATAAGTATTCATTTTTATTAACTCATGAGTTAATAAAAACTGAAATAAATACATTGTAGGGATTTGAAGTGTGTATATTACAGACATTTTCAGTCGGTATTTCAGTGCTTTAATTAAAACTTATTTAAACTTTGGAGTGGTTTTATTTTTTGTTTAATGCTGGTATGGAATGTTAAGCTCTGCGACTGCATTCATTTTTCAGTTCTCATAATATTTTAATGATAAAAACATTATATAATCCCAGTATTTTATTTTCATAGCAAATTCGTTAGAAGAACGTACGTGTATCTGGAAAAATAAGGATTAACTCCGACTGTGAGATTTCAATAATTCATTTACACATCTGCTTTCGAAGTGCTGGGAGTTTATTTCCTTAAATGCAAACCAAATGAAAATAAGGTCACCTTAATGCAACCTAAAATATGAGTGCAAAACGGAATAAAGTTTGAAACTGTGTCACAGAAAATAAAATTTGTGATGTAGCAGCAAACGAATATTCGCACCAACACTTTCAGTTCAAATTTGTTAAATATTTTTTTTATATTTTTGCTCAAAATCATCAACGTAGTAGTTGGTTGCGAAACTCAACGCCGCAAGGTATGAAAAATACGTGATTAACATTCCACAGCGTACGAAGCGCTTTACGCCCTCCTTTATAATGCCGCTTAAGTGTGGAATTCCCTCCCAGCGTTTGTATTTCCGGCAGGCTTATAATTTGGGTAAGTCTATGGTACGGGCTAAATATACACCAAAGATCAAATTGTCATCTTCACGCCCCTGAAAAGTTGCTACCTAGTTCGTTGTGGTCAGGCTTAGTAAAGAGTGCAAAGTTGGGAGGCTGAGTTACGAAAAGTCTAAACAATTGAGTGTTAATTATCAGAAGTGTATTTTTCTGGGGAAAATTATTGAAACATCAAAAATATTATTCTACATTATTATTGTATTAGCAATTAGTGAATGGACCGCCAAGGATGGAGAAAAAATAAAATCCTCAACTCAACTGTAAAGATCCAAGTTTGCTAAAAAACAAGGCAAACGGGTGAGTTGTGGGTAACATCTTACAAAGAAAGACGATCTTTTTTCAAGGAGATATATCGCGTACCCTTGTTTCACAATGTTGTTAGGGTCTCTCGTGAATTGGTACATACGACGTAATGGTTGCGTGAAACTTGTTTATGTTTCGAGACAGTGACGTTTAAAGGTAATTGATATTACGTCTTTTCGTCAAGTTAATATGTTTTAAGGGTTCCGAAAAAAAAGGGAACCATTGTTGTATAAATAATTATAAAAGCAAGTAGTCAAATAAATTTAGGGAACGGAGTAACGATCAGAGGGGTTGACTACTTCGAATGTTGTAGTCGAAGTTTAGCATTCTAAATTGCGGTTTCACTTCAAAGGGATGAAGAATCGAATAGGATTCCATTTTATTGGTGACTCTTGGCAGCTTTGATTGAATGTCACCTTTATTTACCCTTTGCGATGAGACAAATTGAAAAAAAGGATACGGATTTCTCATGTCTATTTTTTGAAATTTGATCACACTTTAGTAAACCTGTGTGGATAATGATGATGGGCCATACTAGTAGTTACTAATTGTGACAGCAATATTGATTCAAATTAAAAACTGGATGGGTGAATGACTTTCGAGTTTTGAATTTGCCCTTTACGTTTATTTCGTATATAATCTCGGAAACGGCTCCAGCGATTTTCATGAAATTTAGTGTGCAGGGGGTTTGTGGGGCGATAAATTGATCGTTTTTTTTTTATAGCTAGGCTTTATTTTTTGAAAACGTCATTTCATCCATGTTTTCATGCAATGAAAAAACCCTACAATATCATTAGAATACGAAGGTAAATTTCGCCATCATCTATAAAGTTCCAATAGCTCAGTTAGGAAATCGGGCGGTCCCGAAACCAGAAGACCCCGGTACGAGTCCAGATGATTATTTTTTCCACTATGAATTTTATTATTATTATTTTTTTTATTTTTTTTTTTTCTAAATATATAATTTCCATAAAAACACGATATTCCAAAAAAAACGAGCAAAGCTCGGTCACCCAGGTGTTAGATAATATAATCTGTGTTGGGATAGGCAATTTGGATATTTTTTCATGGAAAAATTAAACCATTCTACAATATCGCTGCTGCTAAAGAGCAGTGGAATAGCGAATAGGAGAGATGTGGTAACAGTTTTAAAAAAGCTGCAGTAGAAGTTTTGGTGTAAGAACTGTGACACTACAGAAGGCGATGCACTTTTCTGCTTCATCATGAGACACTTATTTTTCTACCGACTACTAATCAAGATTAAGCAACTAATAGAATCTCGGTGGGCTTGCGTTTAATAGAGTTGAGTTCCTATGTCCACCTACTTGCTCCACCATCAGACCCTCTTCATCCACCATTGTCTACAAACCAACTACTCATCAGGACGAAATAAATAAGCCAAAACGCCAACTGTCCTAGTTGTAGCATCTAGTCAAGGTTACTATATTGACACTAATTTTCAATTAGATTTTTTTTATTTATTTATGGAAACAAACAGTAATTGTAAATAAGTCATAGATAATACCGACATTTTGTATGAAACTTCTAAATTAATATACAGGGTGGAAAAAAATTAAGGGCCCTGGAGGGGAACTACCTTAAATCCTTAAGTTAGATCATTTTACTTAAAGGAAACATTCCCTTATTTTTAAAAAGAAACAAAACTGCATTCAAAGTTTTTCAAAAATTCGCTTGTCTCACCCGGGAATCGAACCAGATAAAAATTCAAAAAATAAACACTCGCTATTTTATTGCACTAGTCGATATAGTTGATGTTAAAGATAAAATTTCTCAAAGAAACATTATCTTAGACTCGTCTGTCGTACAAGATATCCATTAAATCGAATACTTAGTATACAAGTTCTTTCGTCAACATTACCTAGAACTGTACACTTTCAACAAGTAAAAGACACGTTAGGTATAATTTTCTAATAACTTTAACATCCAAAGACATAGTATGAAGTACAAATCTTGCTAATTTTACTTTCTGAAGTACCTTTTTGAAGAGTTAGATAAGAAAATTGTTTAATGGTAATAATAATTCTATGCATATTTCCTTCTTACGAAAAGTTTAAAAATTTAAACGTTTAACTTTGCGGTGCAATTTTGAAATTCAATGACACATTTTGAGCATTTTTATCGATTTCGTTTTGTTTTGCTTCCATTTAGTCATTGTGTAATAATGGAGTATCAAGAACAATTCGATTTATTAGAAGCATAAGTACTTTTCAAACAACAAGAATTGTAATTTATCTCTATTCTCAAAAAAAAAACGATTTTATCTAAATCTTCAACTAGGTACTTAGAGATAATTAGCAAGCTTAAACTTCATATAATGTCTTTGGATGTTAGACTAATAAGTTTATAACGTCTCTTTTACTTGTTGAAGGTGAACAGTTCTAGGGAATTAGAGAAATTCGATTTTATGGATTTCTTGTCGACAGACGAGTGTAAGACATAATGTTTCTTGGAGAAATTTTATCTTTAACATCGACTGTATCGACTAGTGCAATAAAATAGCGGGTGTTTATTTTTGAATTTTTAGCTGGTTCGATTCCCGCGTGAGACAAGTGAATTTTTGAAAAACTTTGAATGCAGTTTTGTTTCCTTTTAAAAATAAGGGAATGTTTCCTTTAAGTAAAATGATCTAACTTAAGGATTTAAGGTAGTTCCCCTCCAGGGCCCATAATTTTTTTCCACCCTGTATACCTAACGAATATTTAATATTATTATTAATTTGTACATAAGAAGATATCAACAGTATGTAGGTGTCTGTGGCATAAAGATTGACTAGGCTTAACAAGCATCTGCTGATCTTTGACATGCCTTATAGGTCAATTGAATTGGCCTGATTTAGAATCTGAAGAAGCTCTAAGTAGCTACCGTACCTATTCATTTTGTTACTTTGTGTAAGAACCTGGATGCATTGAGTTTTTGTGATGAAAAAATTCACTAGTTTTTAAAAAACATGTTTACAAGAGCCTTCTTAGTTCTTCCATACTTCAATGCGAAGAACGACTTCATTTTCTTTGAAATTCCAGTGGCATATTTGTTTTTTTTTTGGGTATACTTTGACTTCTTAACATTTGACTATTACAAATGGATAAAATGAATTAATTTTGCATTATTGAAGTTTGTGTCAATCGTTTATATGTAACACATAATATGTAATTTGTCTGTTACGTATTGTAATTACTTACATAGTTTTCATTAATTTATAATAATGTGTGTACTATTTTAAGCGACTGGGAGACCTAAGAAAATTGCAAGTATTTTTCTTAGTTTTAAAATATCAAACAATTAGTAAAATATTGCATTTTTCATAAAACAGGTATTTTATTAAAAAAAATTATAGTTTTAATTATACTTAAGATTTTATTTATACAACCTTAAAAATGTCTTACAAACCAACAAACTATCGTACAATAGGATGCGATCGCTATGAAACGATCTTTTCCAGACAAAACAACCTACTAGACAATGATGCTACGCTTCCTAAGGTAAGGCTGCTACGGTTTCGTAGTGCAGATGTTCTACAAGCTTAAATTAGCAGAATGATCATGATCGCTGCGCTTATTAATGAAATCCTTAAGTTTCAGACGAACTTAAAAGACTTTTCACATTTATTTTTAGTGCGGCGAATAGTGATGGTGTTGCTTATAAGTTAGCCAACGGTGCTAATTAAAAGTGTTTTAATTTCGTCTAAAATGTGCTAGCGAAGAGATTTTTGTCTACAAAGCTCTACAAGTTTGTAGTTATTTTTTAACTAGATCACAAATGTGTGTAGCTCATAAAATCGGTTTGTAGTTGGGTACGTTTTTGAATTGAAGACTACACCGGAGTTTTGTTGATAACTCCGTAATAAATACATAACCGATTTTATATGTTATCGTGACCGATTTTGTATAGGAAATGTTTCCTCTTCTTTTTCTTCTTCTCCGATTAGCTTTTTGTGTGAGTAGAATATTAGGAGTCAGTTTTGTACTTATATTCCT
The DNA here is from genome assembly GCA_029955525.1 of Oeneis ivallda. Taxonomy (NCBI): domain Eukaryota; kingdom Metazoa; phylum Arthropoda; class Insecta; order Lepidoptera; family Nymphalidae; genus Oeneis; species Oeneis ivallda. The sequence goes on along the minus strand of JARPMR010000020.1, from coordinate 11,578,680 downwards.
CTCTGTGAAGTTATTGTTGTCTTGTTAAGTCCATAATGGGCCAGTTCAAGGAGTCCATAAGTCAATTTTTTCTGTTTTGGAAAAGTAGGCTTCAGTTTAAGAAGTCCCTAAGCCCATTTTTTCAGTTTTGGAAAAATGGACTAAGGGACCACTTGAACTGGGCCATTCAATTATTTGGCTGCCCTAGTGATACCCACCTTAGGTGGTTATGAAGCCAGGACTTACCGGAACGCTAAATCGCTTGGCGATAATATGTCTTCGACGCTAGGGTGGTGACTATCCGCGGCCAAGCCTCCCAAGAGATAAGAACAAAACTTCCCCATGGAACATGTATGGACTACAAGACCAAGGATTTAATTTTGAATAGGGGGGGCAGCTCATATGTTCTCGTATTTCCCGCTGTGGACCTCTAAATATTGACACGCCGGCGAAGATGCCATCTCAAGTTTCAAAAAGTCTCGTGCGCATGCGCTCTGCGGGCGGACGTGTGTGAACCCATGCGCTAATCGTTTACGTTTACCGTTAGGATTTTGAACTATATACGACGCGACGCAATAAAAATGGTGCATTGTAATAAGTGCAGATTGTTTGTTTCCCTAACCAAGGACGATGTTATACAATGCAAAGGGCCTTGCGAGGCAGTGTATCATAAAAAATGTGTGCGTAGCAAAAGTTTTCTCCAAAAAGGAATATGTGGCGACTGCCATGGAAAGCAGGAAGGCTCGGAGATAAATGTAAACATAACTGAGGCTTCACCAGAAGGACTTCTAAAAGAACTTAATTTGAAACTGGAAGTCATATATTATAAAATGGAAAAAAAGCTAGAAGATATTAGTGAGGCAGTCGAGTTCTACGCTGAGCAGTACCAGCAGATGGTAAAATTCAAGGAAGATGCTGAGAAAAAAATTAAATCCCTAGAGCAAAAGAATATCTACTTAGATAAATGTAATAAGGCGTTGGAAGAGAGAATATTAGAATTGAAACAGGGTATGATAATTAATAATGTGGAAATTGTGGGCCTAGAGAAGCAAGATAATGAGAACACAACGCAGGTAGTTCGAAAAATAGCCCAAAAATTGAAACTAGACCCGGACGATATCACGGAGACTTTGAGGGTAGGAAGAGAGAACGACAAAAAACTGCAACCTGTAATCGTGACACTGAAAACCAGACGTGCCCGAGACCTATGGATTAAATCCCGGAAGAGTCTAATCACTAATAGGGATGTCTATAACAATAGCAGCGACCAGCCCATCTACATAAATGAGGACCTTCCACGAGCTATGCGACAGCTATTCTGGAACGCTAAAAGTCAATTGAAGGGAATATACAAGTATATTTGGGTCCAAAACTCAAATATTTTAGCACGGAAGGACGATGAAAAAAAGATATATAGAATCAGAAATGAAAAAGACATAGAAAGATTAAGGCTGAGTAGCAACTAAGGCACCGTGTACACACGCAACATAATTACACTTTTATAAAATTCAACAATATTATAGATCCTTCACCAGACATAGATTACACTAGATATAACAACATTGAGTCTTGGTTCAAAAATAAGGATTACTATATTAAAAAATTACATATACTACACATAAATATAAGATCAATTCGAAAACACTTCAACGAGCTATTGGTTGTATTGGATAAAATAAAGTATCAAGTGGATATATTAGTATTATCAGAAATAAATATAAAAGAAGATGAATTATCCTTATACTCAATAAAGGGTTTCACGACTTATGCCAGAGCACGACAGATAAGCAAAGGCGGGGGATTACTAGTGTACGTGAAAGAGAATCAAAGCTTTTGTATGAAAGAAACTAAAACCACTGCTACTGAAGCTATTTACGGTACATTAAAATTAGAGAACACGTTAGTACATATTATCGCATTGTATAGGCCACCGAGCAAAAACAAACAGAAATTTTTAGAGCAAATAAATATATTATTGAAAAGTATTCCAAAAAATGAGGAGTTAGTTGTCATCGGAGATATTAACATAGATATATCGGAAGTCAAATTGAATGCAGCTTCAATCGATTACAAAAACATCCTATGTGAACACGGCCTACAATGCGCGATACCTACAACTGAGGTGACACGCGAAGCGATAGTCGATGGACGGCTCGACCAGTCGTGCATTGACCACGTGTGGGTGCGAGCAGGACAGCTTCGGAGACACGAGAATATTAAATCCTTTTTACTGGAAAGTGATATCTCTGATCACCATATGATAGGCGTTTCGCTCGACCTTGACCGTCAACATATCGACTGTAAGACGCGTGAATACACGAAAAAGTATGTACTATGTGATAAGCTTGTTCATGAAAAATTAGATAATTACGATTGGTCTCAACTTTTAGGTATAGCATGCCCATTATTATTATTTGGCGAAATTTACAATGTTTTTACGAGTGTTTATAGGGATAGCACCATACAAAAAACTGTAAGACCGTTTCGAATAACACAACCATGGATAGACAAAAAGTTATATGACATGATTGTAAAGAGGGATAGATTGTTTCGGGCATGGAAATCATCACCTGATAGTATGTATAAACGTTTAGAGTATACCAAGTGTAGAAACAAAGTAAACAAACTTATAAATATCGCTAAAAATAATTATAGAAGGCAAGAAGTTAAAAGTTGTGAAGGTGACTATAGAAAAGTTTGGTTAACTGTAAATAGCTGGTTAGGAAGAATTAAGCCGAATGTAGATAGTGTCGTTAAGAAATACCTAGGTAAAATAAATAGTATACATTGTATTTGTAATGAGTTTTCTAAAACATTTACTCAAGAAATAGAAAAAATTAAACATAGTTGCAGTGTTAAATTTTTAGACAGAAACGCATATGTTAATAAATCTGAGGTCTCGTTTAGATATGTAAAAGTTAATGCTACAGATATAAAAAAAATAATTAGGAAGTTAAGCAGTGAAAAATCCCCAGGCTTCGATAAAATCAGGGTTCAAGATGTAAAGGTTGTAGCAGACCGGCTGAGCCCAGTATTGGCTTATTTTGTGAACCTGTGTATTCAAAAGGGTTTATATCCAAATGAATTTAAAAAAGCAATTATACGACCCATTTATAAAGGTGGCAGCCATCTCGAATACACAAACTATAGACCGATAGCCATTCTGTCTATAATTAATAAAATTGTTGAGAAGGTAATTGTTGGCCAAGTATCAAGGTCCTTAGAAAAATATAACATACTGACAGACGCACAACATGGTTTCAGGAGAGGCCGGAGTACAGTAACAGCCCTCACTCAGTTCTCAGACGAAATAAATTCCAATTTAAATAGTGGTAGACAAATTCTAGCTCTTTTTATTGATTATAAAAAAGCTTTTGATACCCTGGAAAAAGTGTGCTACTCTTGGCCATGCAGGAGTGTGGTATTGCAGGCCCGACAAATGAGTGGTTCCGCAACTATTTGTCGGAAAGAATTATACGCACTGGTATTGATGGGACTATGGGCGACGAGTGGAAAGTACCCTCAGGAGTGCCGACTGGCTCAATATATGGGCCAGTGGGTTACTTGATGCTTGTTAACAGTGTAGTTAATGTGATTAAGAAATGTCGAGTATATATGTATGCTGACGACATGTGTCTGCTGTACGCGTCAAAGGACGTAAGTGAGGCGCGAGATCATATCCAATCAGACTTTGAAAATGTGATCAAATGGGCGCATGATAATGGTATAATTATTAATATGGAAAAGACGAAATGCATGCATATATACTCGCCATACAACAGACGGGCTAAGGTGGTTCAGCATAAAGATATTGGTATAGTTGGCCACAGTTATGAATGCTTGCATGGGGCTAAGGACTTGTGTATGTGTCCACAACTACAATATTATTGTAGATAATTATAAGTACCTAGGTTTGATCATTGATCAAAATTTTAATTGGAAATCTCACATAGGGGTTGTGTGCAACAAGCTAAGGTCGATTTTAGGCAAATTTTACCACCTAGACCGGGTTTTAAGTAAACATACAAAATTAGTAGTATACTATGCGTTAGCAGACTCAGTAATGAGTTATGGCTTGAGTATCTATGGCAGAACATTTAGCACCTACCTCACAAACATTAAAAAAATACAAATTAGACTTTTAAAACATATTTTAGGGAAAAAAGAGAAAAAAAAATACAAAGGAAACTATGATAGTATTTTTAAAGACTTGAAACTTTTACCTGTAGACAAAAAAGTAGAATATTTAATAGTAAAAGATCATTTTTTCTCAACTAATTTAAAAAAAAGTGCAAAATGAGAGATAATGTTAGACCGAGTAGGAAAGAGAGATTTTTATTGCCAAAAATGTATAACTACTACGGTAGAAGGATAAGCGCCTATGTAGTTCCTAAAATATTCAATACAATCGGTTGGGTTGGGGAGGATATCGACAGGGTCTGTGAGAGAGTCCTCAAGAAGAGGTTAAAGGAACACTTACTTGGGGACTCTCTAACTGACTAAATTAGACTTGTTAAACTGGTTTATTTATGTTTATATTTTTTATTTTTATTTTTTATTATTAAATTATTAAAATTAAGTTAATAGTATAGGATATAGTTCTAAGGTTAAAAGCATGTAAGTACATAATAATTCAATAACCATTAAACGTAACTATTATTAGTATAGAGCGCCACCTCGCCAACAAACTGGCCCACCAGTTTGGCGAGAAAGTATCTTATGATCCATTTTGTAATTAGCATGATTAAATAAATTAAAAAAAAAATTGCAAGTTACACTAACGCCTTTATAGGACAAAGGAAAACTCTATTTAAAACTTATATAAAACCGCTTCAGTCTCATTACAGTCAACAGAAGTTGACTATAACTTTTAAGTTAAGTGTATGTACATTCTGTCATTAAGTATGAAGATATTCTCTTTGAGTAGGAAAAAGTTAATTTCTAAACTGAATTAAAAATAACGTACATTAAGCTGAGGAATCATTAAAAAACTATATCCATTTAGTAATGACTGTTACTCGTATTCTCACATCCTTATTCTCTATTATTTTTATTAATTCATAGTTAGGTACATACTAAGTACAAACTAAATATCCTATCGAGCAGCAATAGAGCAACGGGTCGATGAGATTTTTTGAAGTGATTTTGCATGGTTAGATATAGTTGAGGACCAAGTTCATGTTTTTAGCAGGTCAAGTTTTTAGGTTTTTTATCCTGAAACAAACAAAGAATTTCAGTGGCATTTTTAAAAACCCAACTCCAAGCGGACGAAGTCGCGGGAAACCAGCTAGGTAATAATAAAAAAAGGTAACTCCAATGTCAGTTTTTGACTTGAAAACTTACACCGGGCTTAGACCGTTCAAGTAATATAACTCGAAAATGGCGTAAATCCGTACGCAGTGTAAATGTACGCGGTCGACGTGAACGTCACTAGCGCTCCCGCTCGCTCCCGACTCAGTACCACGCAGCCTCTCGGTAAGGGAACTCGACCTTAGAACATCGATGGTGCTATAGATCGTACCTAGACTAGACGTACGTAGTGGAGTGCAGTGTTCAGTGCGTTTATGGAGCAGATTTTTCTTATGTGCTGCGTTGTGATAAAAATGTGAGTAAGTATTTTTTTTTAATCATTTTGGATCTCTCGTTATATTAATTTATTTTACAGTTGATGTACTTATTATTTTAATTTACTGAAATAATCATTGTGGCGAATAGTCGTGCAAATTTATTTGGTTTTATGCGACACTTGAAGGCTTTTGATAAGTTTATACGACAAGTGTAGTTCATGTACTTTAACTGTAGCAGAAAGAGGATAAACTTTTTTTTATAAAAGTTGTTAATGTTTTTTTTCAAATACGGAGAAATTAATTTTTAGATTTAATTATTAGATATTACTTCACCACTGTCAGTTTAACATAAAAGAATTTCACGCAATTTAAAGCCAAAAATAAAAGTAAAAATGGTTAATTATAAATATTATGTAAAATCTGGATTAGCTTTAGATTAGATTAGATTATTTATGATAATTTCTAGCCGAAAGGAAATGGAGATTGATAAGTATCACAATTTTGTTTATTGGAAAATAAACAAAATTGTGATACTTTTATTTAACACAAGTTTTAAATATAATGATTTTTTCTCACATACCGTGGATTACAAAAACAAAATACTTAATCATAATCATCAAATTTTTTTGTACAAAAAGAATATTAGCCAAGCTGAACTAATAATAATATTCTCCTCTCTTCTCCAAATAAGCGGAAAACTTATGTTAGAAGTGATTGAAACGTTGGTCAGCCTTACTGTTTTCAGTCCGCACCTTTTACCGTTGGGCTTATTACACTAGCGGCACGCTATGATGGCCGGTTTGACGTTTGTCCGCTCATGAAGTTCCGTATTAATTGATAACGACTTTGAAGGAAATAATTGTATTACTTTATTGACGATAGTGATGTGCAGAGATTCATAAATTTTATCGAATGTAGTTTTAGGTTTAGGACTCAAAATTTATTTATTAAATTGATTTCTAAAATGTATACAAGTGTAGAAAAATCAGTTTGCACCATTTAAGGGGTGAATGTACTTGTGAATATGAACAATTTTCACTATGTGGACAAACCTCTGAAATCGCAAAAAAATATCAGCTGTTTCATACAAAAGGTAAAATTTTTATTTTTATATGATATATACCACAACTCGGCATTTGGTTTTCTAAATTGAAAATTTTTAAAAATGGAATCTAATACGATCGTCACATAGGATCGCTGGCTAGCACAACTACTACCTCCGGCAAACTCGCGTCAATGCTCAATGCAAAACAAAGCAGTTTCGAATTGACGTTGCTTCGAAAAGTATAAACTGTCAGTGCAATGCGATTGTGATATAGTTTTGACCTGGCTTTGGATTTCAAATATTGATACTGCATTACTGTTGACCCTTGCTCGTTAATTTGGACTCTGTTCAAGCCCTTTGTTGTGGATATTTCGTCGATATGACCGAACGTACGCAGAGAACTGTTCTAAATAGTCAGACACGTGAGTTCGTAATACGCCTTCGTAACTATTTCGATCGTGAAGCTCAAAATGGAGGGCCAATTTTACCTATAACGTCAGTGGTTGAACGCGTAGCTGATGCGCTTAATATTGGACAACGAACTGTTAGACGGATAACTAAAAAAAAATATGGCGAGACTGGCACAGAAGAAAATAAACTTCACACACCAAAAAAGAGAAAACGAGCAAAACCAGTCGTAGGCATCGATAGCTTTGATGCCGATGCTATCCGAAGACATGTTTACGGCTACTATTTACAGAAGGAGTATCCAACAAGAAAAAAGTTGGTGCATTCACTGAAGGAAGCTGGATTATTCTTCGGTGGGGAAAGTTCTTTAACGAAGATTTTGAAGACCATTGGATTTCGATACAAAAAATGTAACAAACGCAAAATATTGATGGAAAGATTTGATATAGCGATGGCAAGGTATACTTTTTTACGGCAAGTGAAAGAAATCAAAAATTGGCAAAATGTTGTGTTCTTGGATAAAACATGGCTTAATGCTAACCATACTGTAGGCCGTTCTTGGAACGATGACACAGCAGCATCTACTTCCAAAGTTCCTGTAGGAAAAGGATCGCGACTTATAATTTGTCACGCCGGAACCATCAACGGGTTTGTCGAAGGTTCTCTCATGGCTTTTGCGTCAAAAACCACTGGAGACTATCATGAAGACATGAATGGAGAAAAGTTTACTGAATGGTTTACCTCAATGTTGTGTAGCCTCCCTGAACCATCTATTATAATTATGGACAACGCCCCATACCACTCGATGCAAATTGACAAGCCACCTGCCCAATCCCAAAAGAAAGCTGATATCGTCGCATGGCTTCGTAAAAATGGCGTAGATGCAAACATGAATATGTTAAAAGCGGAATTAGTACGTCTTTTAAAAGAAAACAAACCAACCAAGATCCGATACGTCATTGACGAAATAGCATTAGAACATGGGCACAGAGTTATACGGTTACCGCCTTACCATTGTGAGTATAATGCGATTGAGTTGGTGTGGGCTCAAATTAAGGGATATGCTGCAAGACACAATACAGAACCCCCATTTACCACAAAAAAAATGCTAAAATTATTAGAAGAAGCTTGTGAACATGTGACTAAAGGAGACTGGGAAAAGGTTGTGAATAGAACTGTTAAATTAATAAGGGAAGATTATGAAAGAGATGTGAAAATAGATAATATTATAGAAAACGAACATATAATTATTAATGTAGGTGATGATAGCAGTGACGACAGTGAAAATAGTAGTATGGACGAATCTGATTAATTATGGCCTTTTGTGGCACCTTTTTTGGTATCTTTTGTATTCATATGTTTCTTGTGTGCATATAAAGTATGTATATTCATTTTCATTCAAATATTCAGTTCGTTCAAATAAATTAAATAAACATATACATTTTTGTTTTATTAAACCTATTTAATCAGGTACAAAAACAAAACTTAATTGTTTTTTGTTCGAGAATAAATTGACATTCCACATCACTATTGTAATGTGTCAAACCGGCCATCATAGCGTGCCGCTAGTTTAATGTATGCTGCCACTTTTATACTGTAAATGGCACCCGTATTTCTTTCACAAACAGATTTTTTGTATTAAATAATATTATGTCAAATTGACAGCATGCGACTTTGTTCTGCTATGATAATAATTGCTGCCAACGTAGGAATACATCCGCATTTTCATCGATTTAAATATTATATAAAGGCAGTTATTCGTATCTTTCACAGTCTAAAACCGTTCTCTTCTTTAAAGCCCTGCTCATAATTTCAATCGCATGTGGAACGTCCGTCGTCATACGAATTTAGCTGACACCTCACCCTATTCAAACTAAGCCTTTTCAGGTATTTCCTTCGTTTTATTTGCATCAGATCAACCACTCCACCTTTATGTACCTACCCAAAATCCGTTACCTTTTCGGGGATAAGGATTTTATTTGCATTAGATTTTCTACCGGCAAGCGGTGAATCACATAAACTAGTCACGGTTCATTATTATTCACGACCTCTTTCAGGTTTGCGCGTTCCAACTTGAGCTGCATCATTACTTGCTATCTCTGGATTCCGCTGAGATTTTGGTCCGAGTTGCCATTAATTAAAAACATATTTTATTTTTCATAAGACTCGATTTTCTTAGACATTTTCCGGCATAAAATAGTCCACTAAGGGCCGATTTCAACAACGTGAAATAAGTCTTATCTGAGTGTTTTGATATTTTGACAGTATTTTCAATACAAAAACTGTCAAAATGCTCAAATTAATTCCTCTGTAAACCGTCACTCGACGTTGATGAAATCGAAAGGTTTTCCTTCACCGCTTCAGCAACTAATATTTAAAACTGTTATATGATGACTGCTTAAAACGCTCATATCTCTGCAAAAGTCAGAGATGCATGCCAGGGATGGAATCTCCCCGAAAAGGAGACCAAAATCTTAACCACTAGGTTAACACGTTATCTAGGTAACCTCGTTCTCGAACAAGAAAACAATATTTTTTTTGTGTTAAATAGTTGCTTAGACTGCTTGAAAAAGATTTTTGTTATTCGATAACAAGATAGTCCTTGATTGCGATCGTCTAACTAAGATGGTAGCGGGCTAACTTGTAAGGGGTATGGCAGTGAACATTCAACCCATAACCCTAATCGGTTTCTACACGCCATCGTGCCGGAACGCTAAATCGCTTGGTGGCACGCTATTGACGGTAGTCACGGCCAAAACCTTTCACCAGACCAGACCAGAGACAATTCGGAAATTATAAATTCCCAAATTGACCCCGCCGAGAATCGAACCCGAGACCTCCCAGTTACAAGACCACAGCGCTCACCACTGCGCCAGGAAGGTCGTCAGAAGTAAGTAGATACATAATCATATCACTAATTTTGTTGCTGACGTGTAGATCGACGTGGCCGTAGTATAAATTGGTAAACACACTGAGTCGCAATTCCCGAGAGATGTGGGTTCGAACTCCGCTGGCCCCGGAAAGTTTGATATTGCTTTTAAAATTTATTAAGAAAACAAACTCATAATAATATCGCAAAAATATTACCTACTTAGTTTCTCATTTTTTTAATAGTACGACCTGATATTTGCACAATTACGCGTTCTTGTAACGTATAGTTTTGTCGGAGAGCACTTGAGTCTAGCATCTCGCGAGCTAATTGGGTAACCTACATCATTTTTGCGCTACTAAAATGAGAAAAATACAACTCTTGGCACTTTTTCAATCCTTGTACCCACTTCTTAAATTGAGTGTTGAATTTTTATGGTAAAAAATAAAAAGCAATGCAGATATATTTTATAGCTATTCATAGTCTGCATCTCGAAGGCATGTATATTGTATAATGTACATAATAATTATTTTTATATTGCTAGTTGTTAGAGTGTGTTTAAGAAGTCAGTTGATATGGCTAAATTGTAAAATAGGTTGTATCAACATTGTGAAAGAGTCATCGATCTATCAAACAGTTTTGATAATTTACCTAAAAAAATCTGATTTTAATAAAAATAACTGTGCACTTATGTGCACAGTTAATAATAATATTATTAATAATATTATTAATGTGGAAAGGTGGAATAAATGGAAAAAGTAGCCCATGTAGGTAAACTGGCTTATTGAGCAGAGTCTACCAGCGATATTTTTCGTTTTCTCGGAAGATTAAGGGCCTATTTCTTAAACTTATCCGAAGACGTTTTGACAGATTTTCAATACAAAAACTATCAAATCTTGAAATATTTTTGCCGTCGTACTACAATAAAATTATTAGCCTATTCAACATCTTGTCTTAGACGCAAGCTCGTGCAAGAAGAGCTCCTAGAGGTTTTGGCGCTCTTGACCACAGTATTGGATAGATTGAATGTGTGTGAATCCTCAGTTTTGGGATGACGATCGGTTGAGATATGTATGAGTTCTGCAGTTAAGTCATCTATAGATCGTACTGTGGCTCTGCTCAAGACTCAAGATAGAGTCAAAATGAGACAAAAATATGTCCTGACATAAATATGTCTCGTTTTTACTCAGTCTTGAGTCTGAGCTGAGTGAAAGTGCCATCTATAGATCTCACCCTAACAGTGTAGACATATTTTTAGATGTATATTATGAATAGTTCATTTACAGTTTTCTTTGAATTAATTTGGGCAAATCGATACTTTAAAATAGTAATTCAGTAGCTACCAAACCATTGATATTATTGTTCTCACATCAGGATTGGCTTATCTTATCGTCTCTTATGCTCTAACCGATCAATTACGAAGACATCGCAGGTATATAATCATGAGCATACTGTGATACCGCAACGAAATTTACCTACAAGAGATGTGTTGGTTTCGGTAAATTGCTCAATAATATTGTAGCTTTGGCGATCAGGATTAACTTGATAGTATAGAATGAGACATTATTATAGTCGAAATCACTATATCTGTGGGCGTAGTGTAAGTTCATAGTCGTTTTCCTAGTTCCATGTGTAAGTTTCAAGTTGACGTCAATTGTACATCAATCTGTCATTTAGTATGAACAGGAAAGGGACGCAGCTATTTTTCATCCCTCTCCCGTCCGCACTAAATGACAGGTATGTAAAAACGAAAAACGGAAACTTGATATACAAAGACAAATAATTAGGGCCTACAGAATAAAAATTAAACTAAACGTCAGAAAACGTTGACCATTTTTTTTTTCACACAATATGTCGGATCATTATGAGTTTCCGTGTGTTTGCTTTTATCTGTAACGATCCTTAACAAAATATTTTTGTTTAAAACAGCTATCCTTCTATTATTTAATTGACATCAACAATTATGTTAACAACCATTAGGCACACCTTGAACACCGCGTTCGTTTCCCGCAAGTCATAATATTATTTCAATGACCGCACAGATTTTGAATAGTCAAAACCAAAATAAAATTTTATATTAAAAAAAATACTTCTGCATTTATGTATTATATAAATGCGATAGTGTATTTGTTTATTGGTTTGTTCTGCAATCATGCAGCAACGGATCGACGTGATTTTTCACGGGTATAGTAATGTAGTAGTATAGTAATGACATAGATTATAATTTATCTCAAATAAACTAATGATTCCCGTGTCATTTTTAGGGTTCCGTACCCAAAGGGTACCAACGGGACCCTATTACTAAGCCTACGCTGTCCGTCCGTCCGTCCGTCCGTCCGTCCGTCCGTCCGTCTGTCAGCGGGCTGTATCTCGTAAACCGTAATAGATAGACAGATGAAATTTTCACATATTATGTATTTCTATTGCCGCTATAACAACAAATAATAAAAATTAAATTAAATAAAAAAAATTAAATTAAAATATTTCCATGGGTACATGGAAATATTTTTTAATTTTTTTTAACGGAACCCTAAAAGAGCGAGGCCCGACTCGCACTTAGCCGATTTTTTAAAAAAAGCTTATTCTACGTGAACGAAGCCGCGGATAAACGCAGGGAAAATTAATATTTTCAATACAATATGGTCGTGACAAGACAAGAAGAAAAAATATTTTAAGAAAAGAATGTCAATAATGCAAAATAGCTACGACGAGAGCAAATGAAATTAAAGTAATCATTATGGTTTTAAAAATTTTAAAAATTTGCCAGTCTTCGTAAGTTGTAACTACACACATCAAAAGTGTCTAGGGATCAAGCATTTTTATGCGGATTTCTTGAGATTGAGATGTGGCTTTGTAATAAATTTATGATTTTATAAATTTATATGGATCCTTTTTGGTGCATTTCATAATTTCATAATCAGCGATTAAAATCCTGCCAGGAAGTCCATCCTTATAGTGGTGGAACCATCATGGTATGGGCGGGTATTTGGATCGGCGGAAGAACTGAGTTGATTTGGATCAGAGGCAACCTCAACGCTCAAATTTATGCTGAGACGATTGTATCAGACGTCATCGTTCCTCTACAAGTGCAAATCGGTCCCTTATTTCAGTTAATGCATGATAATGCACGACCGCACACCGCAAGAGTTGTAAGACAGACTCTCGCCGCAGCTAACATCAATGTCCTGCCCTGGCCTGCTCAGTCGCCAGACTTGAACCCGATTGAGCATGCATGGGATATGCTACAGAGAAGAGCTCTGCCGAATATGGAGGGTATCCAGTGGCAAGAAGACCTTTTTTTGTTGTTGCAACGAACATGGGCGGCCATTCCACAGCGTGATTTGGATGAACTCATTTTGAGTATGCCAAACCGATGTTCTTGTGTTTGTAACTGAACTAAGTACCCTACGAAAATCTCTACCCTATTATTCCTATTGATCTTTCTATTTTTAAAATAATTTCTTTAGAGTGGCACGCCATTCGCTAGTGGTAGAACCCTTTATAATGTTGTGATCGTATTAACCCAAGAACTTTTAGAGCGTCAGAAGTAATGAGTTCACAAGACCTAGGCGATATATGCAAGAGTTCGTGTATTAGATTTTAGTGGGTTCCCGTATTGGTTTATATTAAAGAATGTTTAAAATCCAGTATGAATGATACCGGTCTGCTCCATTATCACGAGACTCAACACTGATGTTGAGAGACACAATTATTTCTATGGGTAAACATCAAAAGAACCTACATCGCAACTTATGTACCTCGACATTCAACATCACGTTGAACGTCTACACTACACATCGTTGTTTCAAGTTCCTTTGAGTCCATAGGCAACGTTCGAACTTAAGATGGCATCATTTCATTGTGAAAAATGAAATGATGATCGTTGGCTCCCTGCACGCCAAACGATGGTGAGCTCCTACCTTTTGTGGTACATCAAGGACCACTCAGTTGCGTCCATTAAAACAATAATGTATTATTATAATAATTGACGCAATGAGATCGCATCTTAAATTTCTTAAACATACATGTATTACTTTGGGTAATTATTTATCAGTAATCAGGAATGTTTACAAGTCCCTGAAATACCATCAAACCATGAGGCTGGTTCGAGGTTGGTGTCAGACGCCTGAACCAGACAAAACCATAATAGCAATTGCCATCATTAGCTTCATCCTATCTCAGCACCCAACAGTTGATTGTCACCACGAAGTGGTGATAGGCTCCAACTTAACGTCAGAGCAAGTTCGAAAGTAGAATCAGACACCTGGACCAGACAGCCCGGACTGGCAAGTGTATTAGCCCATCCTAAGCTTATCCTATCCCGGCATCCAACCTACAGGTTGACACAACACTCAGCATAGAGCATCGCGATATAGATCAATCTTCATCTGAGATCGTCGGTCGCAAGCCCAAAGACAGGTTCATAAAGCACCAAGGTGCTAGAGCTCCCCATCCATTAAGCAGCTTCCAACGTCAGATTAGGTATCACTCATAATAGATTTCGTGTATCGCCCCTTGTACTTGATCAATAATAATTGATATAAAGTATGTCACTACATACCACTTCACATATCTCATAATACAGTATGTGCATGTTTAAGTCACTGAACATATGCCCCAAACACGGACAATGTTCTTTCTTATAGACGATCCGCGCGTCACGACGCTGCGGTCGTCGCTGCCTTCCCTTACAGTATACCGTTCTACAGAATAGCGTCAACGTCAAATTGATATTATATGACATGAAAATTGAAGTTCCTAAAATTATTATTTTTATTATCTCATGTGAAAGTACATCTCGTAACTTAACTACTGTACCGATTTTGATAAAATTTAATCAACAATTTTTAGTACTATCAAACATGAAAAATTCCTTTGTACGAAGGACTAGGGTCGTTACATGTTGTTAGTGTTCGCGGTAGAAACACGAATTATTAATTGTTTAAGTTACCCAATAAAATTTTAAAGAAAACTGTTATTTCAGTCTTTTTTTCGAACTTTAATGTTAGTGGTTCAAATGTCAAAAATCCCTTTATTAGGAAAATGGCAAATTTCTTTATTAATGCAAAGGTGACTTGGTTTATCGTTACTGTGACAAACGAAAACACTTTATTTGATGAATCCTTAAAGAAAATTTTAATTAATATCAATCAGGAGAAAAGTTATTGCAAAAATTTGATGTGTGTATTTACATGAATTAAAAAAATACTGAAAAATAAATGAAGATTTCCCAGTAGGTATAGCTAAAAATAACTTTACAATAAGATAAATAAGAATAATTTAAAGTAAATCAGAAATTAAGAATTAAAAGATTTTTGGAGTATTTTTGGATTTTATTTTCTTGACCAACAACGTGACTAAAAACTTTCCAGATTTCCTACGCTGGGAATTGAACCCAAGACTTCCCACTTATTATTAGACAACAGCGCTCACCACTGCGTCAAGTAAGTCATCAAACTATTTAGAGTAGAAACAAGAGTTTCAATTATTCATTATTCGCAATGATTGAAGCCATAATAACACGTATGACCTAACCACGTATGACCAAATGGCTACCTGGTTGAAACCTGTGATGGACTCACAGTGGCTTAGTAATAGGATCCGTTTGGTACCCTTTAGGCACGGAAAATTCCTAAGCAGTGAAATAGTTTATATACATCTTGCCAAAGTGATGTAGGTTACCCAATTACTGTCCCGCCGGAAAACGCTCTCAGCAAAGCATAACGTTACAATGACGCCTAATTGCCCTAATTACCTCGTCACTAGTAGCATAATTGTCGCTTAGAAAAGAGCAGGTCGAAATTTACAACTTCAAAATCTCTTGAAAGATTCTGTTAAAAGCTCATCCATTTTACATCGTTTACGTACGTTAAAGCGTGATTTTGAAGGTGAAGCGACCTAGTTCACTAAACGAACAACAAAACAACCTGAGCTAAGATTTTTTTCAAGGCTTTTTAGCTACATAAGTGATATTATGAATCGGTATAATGAGTGTTAGAATATCTACCAGTTTGAAATAGGACAACTCTACAGTTGTTTTTTTAGGTCTTTATTCGACTCTAATTTATAGAGATCTACAGAGCAAGCTCTAACTTGGCTCGGATTTGAAACGGAGTTAAAGCGTGGTACAAAAATCTCCTTGTAGCTACTTATTTTATCAGCTAGTTTTAACTCCGAGTATCTTGAGTCTGAGCAGACCATGAATGCGATGTACTATTGATCTCATCTTCGGCTTTAACGATGGCAAAACATGCTCATCAGGGTATGTACCCTAATGTTAATTATGTAATTAACATACGTAATTGCAAAATTCTAATCTTCTTAGTCAGTCACACATTCAGTTACTGAACTTTGTCAACGTTGCATACCTAACCAGCGTAATCAACTGGTATGCCATATTAATTATGTTTGCAACTAGAACTCATGTTATTCCAGAAAAATCTTAATATATATAAATTACGTGTCACGTTGTTTGTCCGCGATGGACTCCTAAACTACTGAACCAATTTTGATCAAACTTCGTAACTATCTGTAATTTGGTCCAACTTGAAAGATAGGATAGTTTTTTTTATTAAGATAATTTATTGTTGGCGGTACGAAGTTCGCCGGGTCAGCTAGTATATTATAATAATCTTAATTTATTAAGTTCTTAAGTAAGTATTAGATGATTAGTGGGAGAAATTCATTTCATAAGTTCGCGGCGTCGGATTGCTCATAACTTTAATTCTAAAAATCTTTAACGTCAAAGCTTTAAAACATGGCATCACTAATTTCAGA
This sequence comes from Oeneis ivallda, assembly GCA_029955525.1. Taxonomy (NCBI): domain Eukaryota; kingdom Metazoa; phylum Arthropoda; class Insecta; order Lepidoptera; family Nymphalidae; genus Oeneis; species Oeneis ivallda. Next base: position 11,562,035 of record JARPMR010000020.1, on the reverse strand, counting down.
AAATTTCTGGATGGAAAAATTCTAAAAGAAGTGTTAACAAACCAAATTTAGTTTTAGATTACGTGCAAGGTTCCCCACGAAGCTTCTAGTCTATTTTCTCTGTTTACAGATTTTAAAGCGACCTAGTTAGATGAACGAATAACAAAACATCTCCTTGGCTAGAAAACCTTGGTCCAACATTTTAACTAAACTACATATATTCATGAAAAGTTTGCGTACTTTAATTTGTCACGTGAAACGTTTTTGTGAACGATAACTTTTTATTTATTTCATTAACTCCACTGTGATTGTCATAACTATGTACCTTTATCAATGTGAAAGAATTATATTTTACATTATTTTAAGGCACAACACGACAGGACAAGGAGTTGAGTGGTGCCAAATTAAAGTTGTCTGTTAAAGACGCATTTTGGCTTTAGTTTTATACGTTGGGTCTAAAACCTTATTCAGCTAACTTACTCACTACTACATCATGTTACCGCACTCGTTTGATTTGCGATAATAATATCATTTAATCGAACTGATGTGGTAGTCTTCTTTGAAATTTTAACAGCGTTGTAAAAAGAGCTTCTTTACGAATAAATTTACTGAAAAACATTAAATAATCTGCCATCTTGTACCATCCACTATAATTTGTCTCCTCGCGGGAAGTTTTGTAAGATAAACAAAGAAAACTTGAGCTTTTACGTCATCGCTTCTGAAGACGGAAACATAATTATGTGAGGAAAATGCTGCTTAAAAATAATAATAAGCTTTAATACAGAGCAATTTCTGCGATAAGGTTATCTTTAGAAACGATGATAAAACATTGCATCCAGATCGTGTAATATATCACATGATAGGACACTTGATTAAACTATCGCGAGATCTATCAATGATCTGATCAGTCTGTTGAACACGACTCCGTTCTGAACCACTTCACTGGACTTTGCGAGCCTTCCTTTAGCGCACAAGAATCTCGCAAGCCTCGCTCTTAGTGCTGATGACATAGTCAATGGATAAAAAGAGTTGATGAAAACCGAAGATGTATTCAAATACAATTTATAAGGAAGGTTTTTTGATAAATAGCAACGTGCCAACGAGCTGACAACTGGGACTTGGTTCCGTTTAGTTCCTGTGAACAGATTAAGATACATCTCAAAGTGTAATTAAAGCATTACTGTCTTCGAAATTAATATCTATAAACTTTGGGACTTAATATTGAACAAGTTGGTGAAATTAATATTGTTGGTTCGGTTTCCGCTGTTTCGAAGTTTTCTAATTATGTAAGAGTTTGCGGAATAAAAACATTTTTAAGCTATTGCATAGCTTTTATCGCGGGCTTTGAACTAGGACAAACAGTTTGAGCGCGGCGACCGAATCAAAAATTCCGTAACGAAAAAAACCTAACACCGTCATTCAGTAAGCGTTCAACATTTTAGAGGTTCTCAAGTAGCTCTATTTGGCGCAGTGGGCGAGCGGCCGCTTTCGAGCGCCGATGTCGCAGGTTTGAATCTCACTCGCGAAGTAGTGACAGTTTGCTTTTCTTTTGTCTGTTTTTTAATTTTTTTTTGCATAATTTTTATTATGCAAAAAAAAATTGCATAAATATTATAATTGCATAAGTTGATAAAAAATCCTATGCAATAGCTTTACCGCGGCAGTCCCCGAGTGCCACTTAATTTTTTAGTAAGTATAAATAAGAACTCAATATTTCGCTCAGAAAACCTCGTGGCCTAGAACTTGGTATGCAAGTTTATCTATAAAGATTGTCTATAGAAACAATAAAATTGGGATCGACTTACCAAAACGAGTAACTACACAAAATATACGAACGAGTTCCCTGTGCCTACTAAACTTTCTAACCGCATACTTAGGTACGCTCAATAAATAATAATTAAGTAATTGTAACAATCGATTAATTATTTATTATTTATTACAGTGTCACTTCACTGTCTATCTTTTTAACCAACTTCAAAAAAGAAGGAGGTTCTCAATTCGTCGGAATCTTTATTTTTATGTATGTTCACCGATTACTCGAAGACGTCTGAACCGATTTGGAAAATTATTTTTTGTTTCAAAGGGTATACTTCTCAGGTACCATTGAAATTTTATTGAAATCGGTAGAGCGGTATTTAAAATATCAACAATAAACTATATACTATGTACTGGCGCAGGCGTTTGAAGTTGGTTTTTAAAAATATTTTTTAACATTAAATTATAACAAACATTATTTTAATTAAATAATAATTTGATATAAAAAAATATTTAAGACAAGGTATACAATTTATTGCTGATTTTTTAAAATTCGCTCGATCGATTTCGATAAAATTGAAATAGGAAGTACGAGTATACTTTCAAACAAAAAAAGAATTTTCCAAATTGGTTGAAGCCTTTTCGAGTAATCGGTGAACATACATAAAAAAAACTGACGAATTGATAACCTCCTCCTTTTTTGAAGTCGTTTAAAATGACAGTCTTAATAGATCGTCGTTGTCATGGTTACTTTCATGCCGCGTTGGTGACGGCAATCGCAGGAGCTCGCCAGGTGCCGGGTTAAAAAAGACAACAATACAAAAAAGCCTCAATAGCCCAACGGTTCAAGGTGTGAATTGAAAACTGAAAGGTCGCAGGTTTGAACCCCATCCGTTGCACTATTGTCGTACCCACTCCTAGCACATGCTTTCCGCTTATTTGGAGGGAAAGGACGTAATTAATAAGCTTCAGCTTGGCTGATATTCTTAAAAAAAATTGTCAATTCCGGTAAACATCTTTATCAATACGAATAACCGACAAAATAGGTGAACATATTGTCATTATTGTTGAATGAAGAATCGAGTGATTCCACTATTTCCGATGGCACTACGAAATACGAGATTGGCGTACCGGAAAAATGTGACTACATTTCGGTTAACTCTAACAATTGCCCTATTTTATACGAGCGCTCGTCTCTATTGCCAATACAATCGTAATCTAGTGGTTTTTGTGTAAACCAAATAAATGGCAATGTAGGTATAGTATTCAGAGTTCATGTGGCAACCATAACATTCATGTTGAGCAACTTTATGAAAAATTTTGGCTTAATAGGGGATATAATAATGAGTATGGAACGAACGTTCGAATGTCAATTTTTGTTTTTTTCCCATATCCAGTATCCCTTAGAGAAGGTATTTCTAAAGTGCATACAATCTCCGTACCAAACGCAAAGGTTCGTTCAGAGCCTAGCAATTTTAATTTAATGGATAGAAAGATTGACAGAATAACTTTCACACTATAATGTTCAAGCAATTAGTATGAATGGATGCTTTGATGGTATAGCGGTTTATTATTAAGTCAGAGATTAAGAAATAAATTTTATTCATGACAATAGACAAACTAATTTGGCGTACTATGGAAAAATACTCTATTTGGTAATTGCAGTCACCATTTTGTGTGGGCTGTCCAAGAGGATCCGCCATACTGAATTTATGATTACGTCACGTACCTAATTTTATTTCTCCGGTCCCAAGATACCACTCTGTCAAAAGTAATATTATGTACTCGGATCTTTGACTCGGATACATACTTATATCTGTCGTAACTATTAAATATAATACATCTAATTATACCCAGTTACTAAATAAGCCAACTTTACGTTTTAAATACCTACTTGCAGATGTTATATGAATTTTTATCATTTTATGTGAACAAGTAGGTGTGAAATTTATACCTCAAAGGAGAAAGGGATTTAACAAACAAACATAGAATACCTTTTAAATAGTTTTTTTACGAAAAAGCGTGCATTTATTTTCTAGCTATGCTTCATTGTAAAGGCTCATTTCATTTAAAAATTAATGCTCAGTCATGTGCTCCAAAGTTATTAAGAAAAAGCAAAAAGAATTATATTCTTGCGAAAACGACCCTTTTCCAACAGATGACTTTCTAAGTACGTCTTTGTACAAATTGGATGGTATTACTTTCTTTAAATTAAAGTTCAATCGTTATCTTGCAGTCTATTCCATTTACTATCTTCTGCTGGGTTATCTTTGCAGTCGGTTCAATTAAGAGAATGCTTTCAGATATCATAAAGTAAATTTTTATTGAATCTATAACAGTATTAAATTGTGCTATGTAAGCTTTAAACCCTAGGTTCTTTATTTTTTATACGGGATATTAGCCGTGCTGACAATATTTCCTTTCAACTTTTGGTAATTTAAATAATTTAATATAAAAAAATATTTTTAAATGACCTACTTCAAACGCCCGTGCCAAAGTATATAATTTATTGCTGATATTTTAAAAACCGCTCGACTGATTTCGATAAAATTTCTACAGGACCACCTGCAAAGTATACCCTTTGAAATAGAAAAAGAATTTTCCACATCGGTTAGGGCGTCTTCGAGTAAGCGGTGAACGAACATAAAAAAAAGATTCCGACAAATTGAGAACCCCCTCCTTTTTTGAAGTCGGTTAAAAAAGGTTTAGTTTGAACCTGATACCTTTCGTTTTTTCAGTTGTCCTCCTGACCACTACACTATTGGGACTTTTCCTATTTATTTATTTTTTTGGTAAATTAAGCTTGGAAATGTTTGGTTTCCTTATTATGGAAGGTTCTTCATATAACAGCTGCAATGCAATAATGCAACACCAAAAAAGGAAATGGTAAATATTAGAATCAAATTTTTCTCGACACAAACATCACGTTAGCGTTTTCATTGCTTGAAAAGAGCTCTTGCGTCAATAAAAGCAGTTGAAGCGTACCTAAAGCGCGCCGTTTGAGTTTGCAAATTAATTTTGCTTCCGTGTACCTTGCAATGTTGTTGATTGATGATTGTCTGTTTATGTTTCATGCTTATCATTTTTGACTTTATTTTCATTTTCATTACATTATTCCAATACAAGCTTTCACTCCCTATTTAACCCCCTTGAGAGTAAAATTTCAGAGAAATCCTTAGTGGGTGCCTAATCATCATTAAAGGAGCCTACTTTCAAAACTTCAAGCTAATAGAAATTGTGCGTTAATAGGTCAGCCAGTCGGACAAGTCTTTTACATAGGTACGTATAGATTACCAACAATTCTTTATCAAAGTACGATGTCAGGAACTTATAAAAAAACACAAAGCCAGGCAATGAAAAATATTGCTCTCTTTCATGTTGTAGTCTCCCATAAAAACAGGTTAAATTAAAAATATTTTGCACCGAAACAAAGTTGATATTGTGAAAGAAAGTCCGATATTTGGCTATGGAACGCAAGCAATACATGCGACAAAGGGGGATCAAGGTATCGGACAAAGGAGCAAAATTTTAGGTCACCGTTTACATTACTCACTTGAATAGACGAGATAGTAGAATTACTAACTAAAATTCGAAGAATTTATATCACTTGGCTCCGCTTGCCAGGTCGAGTGAAGCAAATACAATATTGCTTTTCAAATACTATCTTATAACAATGTACAGGAACAGAGTACCTCGGTTATATATGACTTTCTAATGATTATTAGGTCAGAGGTATGTACACTCAATTTTTTTTTATTACTTTTATCAAATAGAATATACCTAAAATATAAATATAGCAAATCTAGTACGATGAACTAGAATAGGTACCTACGACCTACTTTAATTTTCAGTACATCTAATTGCTACCTACATTCAAAGTGAATCTCAGTCTGCGGCCCAGGTGCGAGCGGGTGCGGAAAGCGGAGCGGTCGGCGTGTAGAACAAGCGCTTAAGATTTATAAGAAATTGAAAGGAAGACTCGCGAACGTGTCCTGACCAAAGGCGGGTGCCAAGCGGCATGAACGCTAGTAGAACGCGCCCGCTACCCGCTACCCGCTCTGCTACCCGCTCCGCTACCCGCTACCCGCTCCGCTACCCGCACCCGCTCGCACCTGGGTTGAGCGCTTATGTTAAAAATATTAGTCGTGTCATTTCACGATTAGATTTTCTGTGAAAAACATTTCCGAGGCAAAACAGTGGTAGAAAGCAATCGGTTAGTTGATCCATTGGTCAATTGCTTGTTTCTCTATCATTGTTTACCAGTACTGGACAATACACTGCACTGTGTTTTATTGACAGTATCGGTTTAGCACCTTTCAATAGCTATTCGGGCTTTTATCATCATGTTACTATGAGTTTTAGAGCCTCTTTGTGTGTTGGGAAAATCCTTGGCTTAGAGAACTAGATCTCTAGGATATGTTTCCAGTCAGGGCAAATGAAATATACACCTTTAAAAATTTTGCTCAGGTATGGGTAAAGTTACAAAGTACTGTTTAGTTGGATCGAATGGGTACAGTGTAGGTAATAGGCCTTTTTTAAGCTCGGGGTCATTGAGAGATCTTTCCTCAGAGGATTCCTATAGCGGCGCCAAATCAATGTTGATGAGATCCGTAGGACAAATACAGTTCACACGGTCTCAGTTGAGTCATTGGCAGTTCAATCGAGTCTTTGGATACAAGCGACACAAGATCGTGTTTTTGTTGAAGATCCCTTATATCCAGCTGTAGTCATTTATCAGTTCATGATGTTATTGTCATAATATTTACACATATCCCGTAAAAAGTGAGTTGTAATGTAGTGAACTTTTTCTAGTGCAATACAATAATTCTCCGTATTTGTAAATGAAACACAAGGGCATTTAAACACCAAAACAATAAAATTCCGTTTCAATTAGGCCAATTGACTGGCTGTTATTGTAGAAACTTGAGCGTTTGAAAACAATATGGAAAGCTCAGCGGGTGTTATAACCGTGAGTGAAATTCTCCAATTTACAAACAATGGTTGGGCAATTTTTTACTGTTCAAAGCTTTTTGTAAATAAAAAACGGCAAGAACTGTGTAGTTAAACAATTTTTACCGCTCAAATAAAACACAGATTTTTACATTTTATTTCATTTGAATTTAGATCTATGCGATGTTTGTATTTGTTAACGAATATATGAATATTTACTTCGTTATTTATAAACTTCGTTATTAATATTATGTTCACAAGCACAAGCGATGCCATTTGGTTCAGACAGTTCAGGACAGATTTAAAATGAGATGTATTTGTTACTCGGTTTTACTCTATCTCAGGTCCAAAACAATTCAGAGGATGCTCTTACAATACCTACTCGTGCCAGTCGGGCTATAATAACAATTTAGTTCAAATATGTTTTCATTATATTTCCTTCAAAAGGAAAATGAAAGAAAATGCAAGAAATGACGATTATTTCCAAAAAGCGGATAAAAAAATTCTTTATCATAATCCTCGCAGACAATCAGATAGCTTTACACGCCTCTGAATAAACATGCTCATCCGTTGAAATAAAATTTCATGTTCTCATACAAAAGCGTGTACTTATATTATTTTTGTTTAATATAAACATACCGAGAGCTCCTTTAGAAACACTCCAAATATTTTCAGTCGACGCTGTTGTTATCTTGAAAAACACATACATTGTCGTGAATTTAAGAGTGCTTCTCACAGGATTTGCTTTACAGTAATTTCTAGGGAAAAGCTTTGTAAATATGAGGCAAAAAGTTGCGCACGTGCTTATGTAAACATGTTTCTTTTTTGTCTTTCAGGATATTATTGAGGACTTTATGTGCTAAATAAATTGTAGGGACGTTGTGACATTTTGTTATGCCAAATTAAAAGTAAATTAAATTTAAGCAACAAATAGCAAAAGCAAATATAGAAACATATATAGTGCCGAGAGTGGCCTTTACGAAGGCCAAAGGATATATGCCAAGTTTCGACGTCTTTGAGTATTAATTTAATACTCAAAGTTCGAGGTATTGCGCTACCATAATGTGTAATTTTCATTTTTAATAGAAAATATTACATAGACAATCTACGCAAACTTCCATAAGTTCATAGATATGATAAATTCATGATCAATATCCGCTTATGATGACCGCCAAAATTTGCTGTGCAGTACAACCATACCTACAGAATCTCTGCGGCTATGATATTTAAAAATATAATCATGTATGTTCTATTCTGCACATTGTATATACATTGTTTTTCTGGATTAAAAAATATTGAACTAGTTATTTAAAATGGCTTTAAAATTTAAACTATTTATTCTAATTAAGCATGTTGGATATAGAATATAGACACTCGAAGCTATATAATGGTTTTAAATAAGCTTAAAAATAAAGTTAATTAACCTTAAAAATAAAGTTAAATAAGCTTAAAAATAATATTGACTGACATTTTACCGGACGAAGTTCCGACCAAAATTCCGTTTCTGTTAAGGAGAGTCGTAATCCATTTTATGTATTTATTAGAGGTTCGTAGATATTTCTAAGCCAACGACGTGTGAATCCATTTAACTTGAACATGCAAAACATGTGATTTGCTTCTTATCTACTTTCACACTGCCTTGACTCCGGTTTCAATATATTTCACCACGAGTCACCGCCTCTATTTGGATCTAAAACTAGTTTGATGTGACTTGCACAAGATACCGAGAAAACTTCTACCGTGTTCCGGAGAAATTTTCCTTTTGGTACATTATCATGGGATTGTTAGGTGTAACATTATATTATATTATATTATATTATATTATATTATATTAATCAATATTAATCATATTATTACTATTACTAAATTACCAAATTCTTGCAACTTTATTCGCGTAGATTAAGGTTTCTTATTCTATATGTTCTGGCATAAAAATACATATTATATACTACTTAATAGGAAGCAAGCTAATTGCCTTTTGTTGAAATTTGTCTAGCGGCTTAGGAGTAAATAGGCAACACACACACACTTTAGAATTTTATTGTTTCCTAACAGTTTTTCATTTACTCGTAAGTTGCTTTTAGATTTTTGTATAATCTTAGATCCTGAGCGTAGACCTCGTCGACATCGTGTAGATTTTTGTATATTCTTAGATCCTGAGCGTAGACCTTGTAGACATCATGTAGACATCATCGTTGTCGTAGTCAGTGTCGTCGATGATAAAATAAACGTAGTAGAGTTTGTTGACAACGTCGTCGTTTGTCTTCTTGTGCGTCATCCACGGCATTGAATAAATAAAATGCCAGCAGAAGCTAAATAAATAGATGAATCATAAGGGATCTTTGAGCATTAAACTAAAGTTAAGGATAGGTAAATCATTGTTTTTCATTAATCCAACAATTATTATTATTATTATCATTGTTTTCATTGACACAAATTTTTCAGCCAATGGTAATACAATCTCAATCGTGCCTAACGGTTCACATTATACCGCTTTTAGAAATCGTGATGGCGTAAATGTAATATCTTAACTGAATAGCAGAGCACTATTAAAGTCTGTGTCAGAGTTTCCATTAGGCTAATGTAAATAGCAGTAATAAGAAAGTAATTGCTATTAGTGAAACCCAGAATTTCTGTTACAATTGAACTTAGAGCTATTGTAATTTCTGTACAATATTATACAAATATAATAAAACTGTAACAGGTCTAATTATGTACATTGAAGATATTTTGAAAATTTTTGTTTGAGGGCACTCTATAATCGATACTGAAGCCAAAACGATTTTTTTTTAATTTTTTGTCTGTCTGTCTGTCTGTCTGTCTGTATCTTGGCCGCGCATCACGCCGAAACTACTGGACGGATTTAAATGAAACTTGGCATGATTGAAGTTCATACTACGAGGTATAATATAGGATACTTTTTATCCCGAAATTCAGCACGGTTCCCTTGGGAGAGGGGATGAAAGTCAAAATGTGTATTCAGCTGTAATTCATTAAGGCGTATTCCGATTTCATTCATTCTTTTTTTGTTAGAAAGCAGGGACTTTAGAGATTGTCCTGTAATTATTTCAAGGTCGTCAATTTAGTAGTTCAGAAATTATAGCAGTCTTCAGTATAAGGTCTAAATAACGTGCTGGCATTTGTACTCGTATATAGCCATCGTGGATAGCCCTATTTTCTCAAAGTCAAACTACTCTAAAGGCGTCAGATTTTGCCAAACGATCATTATACCTACATACTACATAGTAGGTATGGATGTAATACATCGTATGGACGTAATGTTACAGTGTTTGCCTATGCAATTTAATATTCTAATCATATTAATATTATAAATGCGAAAGTGTGTTTGTTTGTTGGTTTGTCCTTCAATCACGCCACAACAGAGCCACGGATCGACGTGATTTTTTGCATGGGTACTATAGTTGAGGACCTGTGACATAGGCTACTTTTTATCCCGGAAAATCAGTGTTCACGAGGGATTTTAAAAACTAAATCCACGCGGACGAATTCGCGGGCATCAGCTAGTTATACAAATAAAAACATTAAAATACACACGTATCGAACCAATATCCATGCAATCAAAATAATGATGACAAAAGCCGTGGTGACCAAGTTAATCAACCCAGTCTCCAGAGATAATACATTCAGATTAATCTATCTATATCTATCTATACTTATGTATATAATAAAACTGTAATTGGAAGATTTCTGTACATTTAATATATTTAGAAAATTTTAATCATGGGACGCTTTATTATCGATACTGAGCCCAAAACAGATTTTTATTTAATTTTTGTCTGTCTGTCTATCTGTCTTTCGATCTGTCTGTCTGTGTGTCCACGCATCGCGCGAAAACTAATGAACGGATTCAAATGAAATTTGGTACAGTGGTTGCTGATATTTCTGGTCAACATATAGAATAGTTTTTATCCAGAATCCTCCATCCATCCTCCAGGGTAGTGGATGACAGTTTTAGTTGATTTTACTACATGACGTTGTCAAAGTTTAACCGATTTTAATAATTATTTTAATTTGAAAGTGTATACTGTCAGGCATGTTTTTAGGGTTCCGTACCTCAAAAGGTAAAAATAAATAAAAAAGCCCTTTATTTCTAATACGTTACAAATTACAAGTAGATCTGTTCGTATTAAGTTACGTTATTCTTAAATTTATTAATATATAATCTTTTTAACTTTCACAATTTGATAAAATATAGATTTCATAAATTAATATTACAAATTACATCATTCATGTCAATATTTAAAATAATAAAATAATCAGGTCAAATATACATTAAAAATACAATTCTGTGTCAATAATTAATATGTAAATTAGCGAAAATAATTAATTAAAAAATACAATATTCGTATAATATAATTAAAGCGTATATTATAATATACGCTTCCTGTCTCTAGCCTGTCACATCCAGTCTGGTCCGCCTTTTCCCAAAAATATGTCCCGCCATACGTAAAAAAAGGAACCCTTATAAGATTACTCTCTTGTCCGTGTGTCACCACCGATTTTCTCAGGAACGGGTGGACCTAGCAAGTTGAAATTTAAACCAGATACTGAAGTCTATTAGGTGTATAAAAATCAAGGTCCTGAGCCAACATGCAAAAAAGATATGGGCAAATTTAGATTTTCGCGAAAACTTGTAAGTGCCAAAATTTACCCTAATTTTTAACTTTTTTTATTTTTCTGAATTTTCCCGTTACTTGTGCTGTAAGACCTTGCTTTTATCCAAAATTGACAATTCTAAGTAAATTGGAAGTACCCTATAGGTTTTGGGTCGAAAATCTAGATATGGTAATTATCGTTGACCTAGAATCACAAAAGGCAAAAAGTAAGGTCTTAAAGCACAAATAATGGAAAAATTCCAAAAATAAAAAAAAATTAAAATTATATATAATAATAATAATAATATAATGGCAGTATAATGGGTAGGTACGGAACCCTCGGCGCACGAGTTCGACTCGCACTTGACCAGTTTTTTCTAATTTTGATTAATATTTTATCGGAAATAGAGAACATAATTCTTCACGGTTAGCAGCAATTCACTCGAATAAAGGACAACGATTATATTATACAGGGTTTAAAGGGTTTCAGCCATAGGCATAGACTAAATCATTAACCTCCAGGCCCCAGATGTTCGTATCATTGTGATTATTTTGTAGCCTACCCTTGCGAAGCCAGGGCGGGTCAACTAGATAATAAACAAAGTTAGAAAAAAATTCTTTACAAACAAATTGTTTTGGAAAGTAAAAAAAAACAAAGTATTACTTATTATTGATCATGTTGCAGGATTTCCTAATAAAAAGGTTTTTGAGGCGGGCGACTGATATAATAACTCTAATTATTTAGTATTATTAATACGTTTCCTTCCATAACCCTCGGTGCAGTATTCTGACTTGCGCTTAGAAGGTATTTCTAATAATGTTGAAAAAATTATAAATCTATCTCCTCATTATAAACCTATCTCATTACGATTAATGGATCTTATTCCATTTACATAAAATTTTCAGTAAAAAGCTACAAATAGAACAGAACTTACATCCAAATTTCATTTTTATTTTAGGAATCCATTTACTAAATCGCATTATTTTTGTTTGACATTTTTTAAATGTAATTTCCTTAAAGTCCTTTCTGTCCTTTCCTTAAAGTCTGTGATTAAAGCAATGAAATTGGATTCACAGGAAAACCATGAGAAAAGTTCGTCTAGAAAGCAGCAATCCCATTTTATTTTATAAAAAGCCTAGGCCGCGTTACTCTCAACTTTCATTATTCAAAATGCTACCACACGCCGGTCGTTTGAATTTTTACAATGTTTTCTTAAAAGCAGTAAGCATTAAACTCTAGTTAAGCCCCAATTTATAAGTAAACTTCTCCCCTAGTTTCGACTCGCTATTGTTATTTTAACTTTTCTTCTGACTTTCACGGTCGTCGCAAATTACATTTAGACCTTTTCGCAGTTATAACAAATATTATTACTTTCCATTGTGTGAAATAACGGGTCGTTGGCTTTTTTATTTGTCGGAATGTTGTGGTTACAATGCTGTACATACTGAGTTGAGAATATTTTTCACGGGTAATAAATGTTGCCATTAGTCAAACAAAATGTAATTTTTGTGAATTATGCTTTAGCTCAACTTTTATACCATTAATATAAAGAGAAACTTCCTTTTTCATAGATTTTATTTCACGCCTATAAAAATGAAACATTGTTATTGTGTCATATAATATCATTTATCATAATTTTTATGATAAACCGAAATTAAAGTATTACCTTTAGGGCCTAATAAGTCTTGTCCGAGCGTTTTGATAATTTGGTAGATTTTCGATACAAAAACTGTCCCAACAGCAGGAATCAATTGGGTATTTATTCCTCCGTTAAACGTTACTCCAGGTTGGTGAAATCGGCACTAAGTGTGTTTTTTTACTTTTAAACAATAGTAAGGTTTAATGAAACTGGTTTACAGATCCACGGACCCTATTGAAAATATCAAATACTAGATGACTACGTCCGCGTGAAATAACGTTTTTAGGTCCGGCAGGAACTGTTTAATTTCCGGGATAAAATATAGCCTATGGTAATCCTGGGTATGAGCTATCTCCATTCCAAATTTCAGCCAAATTGATTCATTCGTTGTGGCGTGAAGGAGTAACAAAATTCCATCCATCCATCCATCCATCCATCAATCCATCCTCACAAACTTTCGCATTTATAATATGTATTAGTAAGAATATTAGTAGGAAGTAGGATATGGTAGGTATGGTATTTCTTTTCGATATATTATGTAAGTCCAAGTCATGTACAAGTCCAACATAATTCATTGCCATCGGACACTATTCTATGCTGGGAATAACCCATACCCAACGGCTGTACTGTTTTAAGCTAAGGGCAAATAAGTGCCACGTACCGCAGTCAATCATTTTAGTATCGTGGACGCGTATGAGCCAAAAAGCTGTCTAAAATACTGGCGAACAGGTCTGGTGACTTGGACTGCCTCGTTGGTCTGTTGGCTAGCTTGTTAAGTTGCAAGTCATAAGGTCAAGAAATCTTGGTAGCAATGAGAAGCTGGGAACTTAACGATGCTACACCGCTGTACCTGAAAGAGCACGTCAAGCCGGTGATCTTGCTAGCTGCAGGATCACCGGCTTGACGTGCTCTTCACTCAAGTTGGCACAGATTGCCATCCAATCTCACTATGGAAATGAAAGAATAGAAAATGCACCTGTGTACACTTTATGCACAAGGTATAATAATATTATAAACTGCGTAGTCGTCTCAGTTGAAATTCAGTCTGGTAGGTAAGGGCCGATTCACACCGGAATGGCAGCGGCCGGCAGCGACCGTCAGCGCCATTAGATGCGCGAGGAGGCCGGCCGCGGAAGGCTCGCGTCGCCGCCGGCGGCCAACCGCTGGCACCCGACGCGGCCACCCGGCACCGCGCGCCTATTGTCCTCTTGACAGTTTAGTTTCTACATTCGGCAACGAAACTCGTGTGTTTGAAGTGAAAATAATGGAATTGGTTATTATAGCACTTATTTCTGAAGAAAAAGAAAGAGACAAACAAAGGAAAAAAATAAGGGGGTGTGCAGAGCGGGAAGCGCGCGGCTGCATTCTCCGCGAACGGCCGCGTGCGTTTTTCAAGCGTTACTGGTCTTTTAATTTGTGTAGATAAAGTTTAAAATTATTTCACTCTGAAAGTGCTCGCCGCGCTGCTGCCGGCCGCTGCCATCCCGGTGTGAATCGGCCCTATGAATTACTGTTAAAATTCAAACCTCTCAATTTATTCTAATTTATCCTTCACTCTCAGCTCTAAAAATACGCATAAAATAATATAATTATTCAAATCGGACAAGCCGTTTTTTTATTTTTATGTCTCTAACATATAAAATTCTCGTGTCACAGTGTTTGTAACCAAACTCCTCCGAAACGGCTTAACCGCTTTTTATTAAATTTTTTGTGTATAATATTCGCTAGATCTGAGAATAGGCCATAAAGTATTTTTATACCCTGAAGTGATAAGGGTGGCCCACCACAAAAACTTTTTTTTTATTTTTTGGACAAAATTCTTTATTTTTATATTTTTTATGATTTGGCACCATTTTTTTAAATATTCACTTGAAATAGTTATGGCAAAACAACGTTCGCCGGGTCAGCTAGTATTAAATAATATAGATAAGTCCCTGTTACATAAAGTAGCTACCAACTAAAATGACAATAAGACCTTTTTGATGACCTCCCTGGCTCAGTGGTGAGCGCTGTTGTCTTATAACTGGGAGGTCCCGGGTTCGATTCCCGGCGGGGTCAATTTGGGAATTTATAATTTCTGAATTTTCTCTGGTCTGGTCTGGTGGGAGGCTTTGGCCGTGGCTAGTTACCACCCTACCGTCAAAAGACGTGCTGCCAAGCGATTTAGCGTTCCGGCACGATGGCGTGTAGAAACCAATTAAGGGTATGGGTTGAATGTTCACTGCCATACCCCTTCCAAGTTAGCCCGCTACCATCTTAGACTGCATCGTCACTTATCATCAGGTGAGATCGCAGTCAAGGACTAGCTTGTCATCAAAATAAAAAAAAGACCCAATTTTAACTACGTAATTAGGGTTGAGTTATATAACGTCAGACTAGTTAATAGATAATATTTGAAGATATTGAATGTGATTTTAAGTGAAAAGGAAAACAGATCTGGCTATTAGGAAACCGGATAAAGTTTGAATAAGCAAGAAGCTCCGAGTTCAATTTCTATCGGACTTTAATATCAGACAAGTTTCTTATTTCATTGTTGAATAAATAATATTTTTCACAAACATGGATTTCAAAGTGTAGTATTTCATTTTTATTTTTGTTTCGTTAGCATTTTTTTAAAGGTACTAACGAACCTATTGTATACCTGCCTATAGAAAGACATTTATTTATTTATTTGGGTTCACGAACAACGTCACAGTACATAAATAGAAAGATGTTTAAATTCAATAGATTTACTGACGGCAAAGTATAGGTTTCATTTAACTTTTTTGCTTTTAATAGGTATTGTGTGCTTGTAATTTCAAGTATCTAAATATGACAATAATTGAGTTATTCCCTCATGAATAACGAAATTTATAAGGATAGAAAAATACGCTACAAAGGTAAATCTATTAGGATTGAAAAGACGGAATTTTAGATGAGTCTTTATGAAATTGTTTTGTGTTGTTTGTATTGTTTGTTTGTTTCGTGTTGATGAACTTTCACAATAAAATAAGATGAAGATTTGAAACTCGAGGAGACCTTTTATTTTACCTAATGTACTTGTTGATGAAGCTAGAAAAGTAAATGGCCTTTCATAAAAATGTTTTACTCCTAATAACTTTTATTGCTCAGGGGCCTACCACCATGGAACTAGGAATTACGACTACGTATTTCTATATCTACCACCAACGCTTAGACATGTCAGTATATGACGTTTCAAACCAATATTGAAATAATCCTGTTTTAAAGGTTGGTGGTAGGCCCTTAGGGCGCAACATTCATAGAGACATAATATTATATTTTATCTACTCCAGCATCGAAAAGTTCCAATTTCGAATTTGACAGCTGAATCGAAATGAACCCTCTTTCGGTTTCGCTTCTCATTTCGATGCAGCTCGTTGTATGGGAGCTGAATCGAAATGGTTATCTTCTTAAAATAGGATACCTAAAACTAAGGCTCTGAGTTCTGGCACTTTTGTACCGTTCATACGACAGTGGCGCCACAGGCGGCTGGTGGCGGCTAACGGAGTTACTTTTTGTTACTTTATTGAGCCTACGGCGTATTTTGTTGATGATTTTATTTTCCTTGTCGTAGATAAAATCTTGTATGCAACTGAACGTAATTAGTCATTTTAATTCTCGTACTATCCTATTTTGATACTCGGCAAGCCTCGTATCAAAAAACAGCACTCGAATTAAAATGACCCTCATTACGATGCAGTTGCATAAATAGCTATATTGTTTTCAAATCTCACAGATATTGGATATGTTTTTATTTATTCGGAGAATTTCTTTAAGTTTAGATACTAAATAAAAATACAATGTTTTTATTCCCTTTCAGTCATATTCGTATAATTTAACTAATAAGGTATGCATAAGTTATTATGTCATAGGGGGTTATCATTTGTGCAACTTACTGGTGTATCCATCGCCCAATTTAGATCACTTCCCTCATGAAGCCTCTACGCGTTGGACCTATGTCCCCGCGCAAGCTAAAGATCCGTGTGGCGATCGAGTAACTTTTATCGCTGTCCTATAGCACTATTTCATTGTCAAAACATGGTTTTGGCCAATATGAGAAGCCCAAAATCATTTTGACATTGATACAGTCCTTTAAGGACTGAGAAAAATTACGCGATAGACCCCCTGGGCTTTGTCCCATGAAAGTACAAACAGGTATATGAAAGAATAATAATAATATATTAGATATGAGATTAAACGTTTAATATAAATCGTATTTTTTCTTTTTGATTTTATTGTGATCTCCTCTAGTGACAATTCAGTCTACTATGGAAGCGGGCTAATTTTGAAGTAAAAAGTAATTAAACCTATATATACCCCTTATCCGTATCTATGCAACATTATTAGTGGAGCGCCTGGGGGTTTTCACCTAGGATTAGAGTTATAGTGAATGAATTAATATGATCGATGTGGGATATTGTTTTTTAAACTATAAATTGCAATGTTTACCCAAAAAATTTTTGTGCTTTTGTTTTTTTTATAATTTAAACAAAAACTGTAAAAAATGAATATGTGAGCAAATAGTTTTATTTAAAATAATTGTTTTTCTCGTATCTATACGTTGAATAATACCTAAAGAGACATAAAAGAACATTTTTAGGGTTCCGTACCGAAAAGGTAAAAAAGGTACCCTTACAAGATCACTCTCTTGTTCGTCTGTCTGTCCGTGTGTCACCACCGATTTTCTCAGGAACGGGTGGACCTAGCAAGTTGAAATTTATACCAGATACTGAGGTCTATAATCCCTATTAGGTGTATAAAAATCAAGGTCCTGAGTCAACACGATAAAAAGATATCGGCAAATTTAGATTTTCGCGAAAACTTGTAAGTACCAAAATTTACCTTAATTTTCAACTTTTTTTCGGAATTTTCGGAATTTCCCCTTTACTTGTGCTCTAAGGCCTTGCTTTTAACCAAAATTGACAATTCTAGGTCAACCGGAAGCACCCTTTAGGTTTTGGGTCGAAAACCTATATGGTAGTTCCCGTTGACCTAGAATCACGAAATTTGGCAAAAGCAAGGTCTTACAGCACAAATAAAGGAAAAATTACAAAAATAAAAAAAGTTGAAAACACTTTCATGCGAACAACCAAAAATGTGGCTCAATGTGATACAAACTGGAGCGACGTCCAGTGACGTTGTGCAAAAATCAGTAGGTTCTAACTAATATACATATTGCACTGACGTGTTATAACGTCGACGTTTCTGCGAACAGCGAACAGTATCGACGTACATAGACACCTGTGCTGCAACAAGTGTAAACTAAAAAAAAATCAAAATACAAGCTTTTAGTAGCTGCATCATCAGACTCTGGGTATCATCTAAGACCAGAGTTTTTGTCAAGAAGAATCAAGCGAGCCCAAACTCGATAGGGTTACATAGTTTCATTACAGAGTTCTCTTAAGCACCTTTCAGTTTCATCATCAGACCATGGATATCGTCTGGGACCATAGCACTTGTCAAAACGAATTAAATGAGCCCAAACTCGACAGGGTTACGTAGTTTTATTACAGAGTTCCCTTAAGCACCTTTCAGCTTCATCATCATTCCCTGAATAACATCTAGGACCAGAGTTACTTGTCAAGACGAATCTAACGAGCTCAATTTCGACAGGGTTACGTAGTTTCATTACAGGGTTCCCTAAAGAACCTCTCAGCTTCATCATCATTCCCTGAATATTGTCTAGGACCAGAGTACTTGTCAAGACGAATCTAACGAGCTCAAACTCGATAGGGTTACGTAGTTTCATTACAGAGACTCCCTGAACAACATTTCAGCTCCATCATCAGATCAGCTCCATGTCACAATAATATTGCATTGTCATCCGATTTACATTGTATGTACATGCAAAATTTCAGCTACGATTTCGCGTAATTTTCGAAAAGATATTAATAAAGCGATAAAATTATTAATAAAGATTCGTTGCTACGATGGACGTGTTGGATGACGAAAATTAGCGCGCGCGTCCCCTCGCAGTGCACAGGTCGACGATGTAAGGGCAAAGCGATGTATAGTGGCGTTGTGCGCAAAAAAAGTCGGCAAAAATTACCAGCACCCCGATTCAGAACATTTCGATAACTTCCCGTTTCGATACGATTAGATATCGATCTCGTATCGAAAATTTTTTGTCGTGCGATTCAGAACGTTCGGTTAGAGAATTCGATTCGATGTCGACTACGGAATCGGCTTCGTTATCGGTATCGACAAGATACATTAAATTACATGTGGATTTACGAAGTTTCTTGTTTTACCAAAATTTCACTTCTTATTAAATTCATGTTAGCACTAAATAAATAGATTTTAATCATTTTTGAAGGTCATTGAAGTAATTATTTAAAATAATAACTTGTTAAATTATTGACGGCCAATTTTCATCCTCGTCGATAGATGGCGCTAAGTTCATGTTTCACCCATCTGGGTTCTTATTTTATTTTTTGTGATACACGTCATAATATTTTATTTTAATGTTAAAATACGTACAGTATGGTAAGTAAACGTTTACATAACAAAATCATTCATTATGATCATTTTTATACGAAAAACAGTAAACGCAGTACGTAAACAAAGGGATACCGGATGCCCTGTAGCTTTCGATAAGTAACCAACTAAAATTATCGGACGTTCGGAAAATCTTATTCGATACGGATGTTGTGAATAGCGTTTGATGGAAGTTATCGAACGATATCTACGTCGGTTCGATTCGGTTTCGATTTCGACAACTTCTCTGTCGATACGATTATTCTGAATTGAAAATTCAACTTATCGTACGTTAACAAACCGAATCGATCGATAATTATGTTATCGTAAGGTTCTGAATCGGGGTGCAGAACGGAGAGCCATCAAAGATGACAAAAAAAATCGATGCTATGTAGCACTAGAATTTTGAGAGTTCGCTGTGTCGTAGCACAACAACCCTGCTCTTAGTTATTAGTATAACCAGTCGCCGCACTATAACGTTGTGCTCAATAAATCAAGTTTTCGCTGGACGTGATTATACGTTGTGCAACAGCAACTTCCCAACATGAGACGTATTTAAACGTAAGTTCGCATGAAAGTGTTAATTAAAGGGTGTCCCCATGCATACATAGTTGACTCCAATTAAGATAGTCCTCTGAGTTGTATGGCAGCTCATACAATTTAGAGGTCTAGCTTAATTGGCACTAACCACAAATAAGGTAAATAAATAAAATTGTGCAAAATAAAAGAAAATATTTATTTTGATATTAAGAATAAACCTCTTAAACAAAAAATATTATAACTAGTGGTTCGCCCCGAACTGAGACCTCGCGGTAACGGTTTCCCATAATTGACGATCAAAATTGACATTATTATTATGCCCGTTTTCACCAACCATACCTAAATCATCCCATTTGTAGAAGTCTCTTTACATAGGTAGCCCCTAAATACAATTCTAACATCCCAATGTCATTTTCACCTTTAGTTGTCCCGTAGAGGTTCGTAATAACAAAGTTGACAGAAAGTGTCAACTAACTTAACATAGGTAGCCCGTAAAGGTTAGGGAACTGTTATAGTGAAATCCTCAAGGCCTCAATCAAACTTAGGTATAGTTTTTTGGAACATTCAAATTAAATTACTTGTACACAGCGTCAACTATTGACACGATCAGAAATATGTAAAAACAAACTGCAACGTGAAGTTTTATTGATGTTTGCTAAATGACTAAATAATAATCTTAATTGAATAATAGGTATGTTACATAAAGCTGCATTTGCTATATGAGATGAGAGCGCCATCTATTGACATCATTGTGAAGTTCTGTTGTTGCTGCTCATTAAAAGTTAAATAATTTAGTTTCCTTATTACATTTATCTAATTTTAGTATTTGTTGTTCAAGTACATGATATTACGCTAAAATTGTAAAACTTTCAAGCCCCAGCTTTCAATGGTTATTCCGTTCTGAGGTCAAATATAATCTCCACTTTGAAAGCCCCCCATTTCGTCAATTTTAGGAAAAAAATTTAAAAAAAAATACTTTTGTACTCTGTTCCAAATTATCTTTAAAATGAGGTACTGTAAACCTATGAAACGCAAAATTTTTTTTTTCTTCGCATTCGCTTCTATGAGAGCCCCCCTGAAATAAAGATTTTTATAACTTTTTAAGCCATTTTCGGCTGGAGGCCATCGGTTTACATATTATATCTAAAATTGAAGTAATTTCGTTCAGTAATTCAGAAGTTATAAGGCTCTGACAGACGGACGGACGGACGGACGGACGGACGGACGGACGGACAAGTGCAAATTCACTCAAGTAGACTCAAAGACCTTCGCTTCGCTCGGTCGATTAAGCAAATTAATATAATATCATCATTAAAAAGCAAATTAAAATAATATTATCGTTTTACTTAAATACTTTTACTTCTAGAGTTCAGAGCCCTCGGTGCGCGAGTCCGACTCGCACTTGGCCGGTTTTTTTATTGCATTTTCCTTCATTTAATTTTTTACGATTACTATTTCTATATAAATATTTATATTAACTTGGTATATAAAAATGTTCTACAGCCATAATATTATAATATTATAGTTATTAAGTATACCATTTAAATTGTCGAAATTATATTATATTTTTAATTGAGATCACAATTTTTAATGGGTAAACTTTTTTGTACATATAATAAGCTAAACGTTCCACTTTGAATTATTAAATTTCGTTCACTATAACTGAAATCCGAGGTTTTCATGTTTTTAACGCCCCAGGCGCTCCACTATATACTGTAACGCTAAATTACTGTAGCACATCTTTACTTGTAGTGGGTTAGTTGATGGCCGAATACACCGCTAGAAAAGGCCAAAAACAAATTAAAAAGTATAAATTACCAAATTGCCAACTTTTCTTGTTTTTATAGGAAAAAATCACAAAATATGATTATGGAAGGAAGAAAAAATTATTAAAAAACACACCAATATCAAGGAATAGCTATTATATCTACGAATTTCACATATGAAATAATATACATATTTACAAAACGCCGCTGAGAGTAATCTAGGTTTGCAAACTCAATTTATTCGTAGACATAGGCTAATGAACTTGCGTATGTACCTACATAAACACACGTTACTACTTAAATAGGTAAATAGGTATTATGTTCTTTGATGAAGAAAATTCATTATAATTTTATTTATTCGTAAAAAGGTTTAGTGCGTTTGTTAGTTTTATAAAGGCTTAAATCCAATTTCAATGCAAAAAAATTTTATTTAGCATAATACCTACTTCAATATTCATTCATTCATTCAACTCAAAGTTCAAACTCCTCACTCTTAATGTTGCAGGGGTACCGCCAAATTATAATAAGAGGTTTAGAGATCTGTCATCTATACTAATATTGTAAAGAGGAAAGATTTTTTGTTTGTTTGTTTGTTTGTACCGAATAGGCTCTGTAACTACTGAACCGATTTGTACCATTTTTTCACCAACAGAAAGCTAAGTTATCAGGAAGTAACATAGGCTATAATTTATTTTCAAAAAAATTAGAGATCCTTAAGAAAATTGCAATAATGTAACACAAAGTATCAAAATTTTGCCTATAAAATGCATTATTTGGCGTATGCTGAGAAAACTATTGATGATACATAAAAATTATGTACTACATGATTAAAATAATCATTATTCCCTATAAAAAAAGTCCCCAAGGGAATATATCTAACTATAATATTTAAGTCACAGCAGTAACTTTTGTATTCTAAAATTTAATTAGATCGCCTTTATTATCGCATTATTAATTCTTCCTTACTGATACACATTATAAATGCGAAAGTGTGTTTGTTTGTTGGTTTGCAACAAAGTTACGGATTTTTTGGATAGGTATAGTTGAGAACTTGGAGGGTGACATAGGCATCCCGAAAAATCAAAGAGTTCCCGCGGGATTAATCCACGCGGACGAAGTCGCGGGCATCAGCTAGTTTGTCAATAATTATTGATATTTTAGATATGAAATATTTTTATTTCTTCAATAAAATAATGACCAAAAATAGTATACGATAAGTACTGTTAATTTAAGTAAACACGAAATAATTTACGCCGTGCTTAAACTACACAAGTCACACGTATCGTTATTTTCTTTTTCAGTGATTGTTAAGTTTATTATTTATAACTATAACTTTGCCCAGGACTCCAACCGCGTGTATTTAAGTTGTTTTTGGGGTTAAAAAGCAGTCACTGTTCGGGTTCTTAACTTTACTGTATGAAAAAGTCAAGTTGATCTGTATCTTCGTTTTTGCGTGATTGAAGGACAAACTATAAAAATAAACAAACTTTTAATAAAATACACGCATAGCTACAAAAATAAACGCATCTTTAAGACTAGTAAGGGTTTTTGGAAATACATTGTTTGTTCAAATTGTTTGATACTACATATTAATTATAATATTATATTTTAATGAATGAAATTAACGAACAAAGCACTAGAGTAAACATTAGCAATATTCAACAAACAAGCTCGCTATATTGCACAAATGGGAAAAGTGTTTACTTTGGCATAAATATAAATTTTACTAATTACGGTGTTCACCGGTGGTAGGTACAATTTTGTGCAGCCAACCTTTGTTATATTTCATAATGATTTTGTTTTTATGTAGATAATTAATTCAATTAACATTTTTAATGTCGAGTGTCTAGTTTGTTGGGTTGTTCTTCAATCACGCTGCAACAAAGTTACGGAGTACGGATTATGTGATTTTTTTGCAACTTTTTTAAAAACTTCTTAATTTTATTTTAAAAACTAGTCTACGCGAACTAAGTCGCGGGCATTGGCTAGAGAATATTGTATAAATTATAATTAATAAAATAAAATAAAACATGAATTACTTCAAAGAGGAAAGTTAAACTATTGCCAGTTTGATGATATTTAATTAACTAGCAGATTTTTATAATCTAGTGGGGACTCTTTGATTTCACAAGGCACAAGATTTTTGTCTTGTATGACTATAATATGAAGCGCAATATTTATTACAATCTACTATAAGTAATTTATATGTACTGTCGACGTCATTAATGGCTAGGTACTACCTTTTATAGAATGTTAAAATACATTAAGTTTATGATGACGCCATAGAGTTTGGAAACCTACTCACCATGATACTATATTTTTTTGCAATAATACTACCCTATTTTGGTGATTCAAATATAACTCCCACGTATAAAATGACCAAAATCTAAAATGAAGTTAAACTGCTGATCGACCATTGCTGCAGTCTCACTTGTGATCATTGGTTGAATTTATGGTATTCTTTCTGCAACAACGCATTTAAGTTAATAGCGAGAGAGTTTCAGCCAATCTGAATAGAAGAGAATAGAAATATTTTTATTCAAATAAACTTTTAAGTGTTTGCAAGTGCTTTTGAATCTTCGGTGAATTTACCACTGCAGTGGTAAATTCAGGAATTCACTCGGCAGGAAGGGCATTCCGAACCAGTGCATTGGTTCGGAATGCCCTTCCTGCCGAGAAGAACCAGCGAGAAACTCGGCGGTTGCTATTTTCAAAATAGCTTAGAATATGCTATGTACTATGCTATGTTTCCACATTGTATGCAGTGTTTCCACAATGATGGGAAGTTCCAAAAATATATTACATACCTACTCACAATTCTATACATGTTAAGATGGGCAGACAGAAAGTAGCCCCATTCCTGCCGGTGGCATGCGTTCACGAGCATGACGCATGACCCAGCCATTGCTTCGCTCAACCATATTTGAGGGAACGTAACAACCCGCATCACACGACACCACCACAGAAATATTTAAAGAGAGCATGACATACTTGGGCTACCCATGTTAAGGCATCGAATTGAATACTACTGTTCAAATGCTCATTTTAAGACATGACCTAGGTCTTACGCAAGCGTGATTACGATTGTATCTATTCATTAAACTCGGTGTATAAACGTTTAAAGTCCATCAGGGTTTAGCCCGGTTGATTTTTGAGTCGAAGCCAGCTCCCAGGTGATTATATGATACTTTGTTCCACAGGTGAGCGGCGTGATGCGTCAACGCCTGTGATGTCCGGTTTAATATGCAGTGGGGCGGCTTCTACTTTGTGTGTTTAGCGTTATGCTGCTTACATACTGCATCAGGTGAGAAGATTCCCTTTTTTACCCGACTGCCACAGAAACTTAATATTTAAACTCTGTAATGCAAGCTCCTTGGTACAAGTACGTTCTGTAATTTAAAATTGTTTGACGGATTTTAACATTAGAGTGTTTAATCTTCTTCTAAATATATAAAAGGCAAAGGTGACTGACTGACTGACTGACTGGTCTATCAACGCACAGCTCTAACCACTGGACGGATCGGGCTAAAATTTTGCACACAGATAGTTATTATGACGTAGACGTCCGCTAAGAAAGGATTTTTGAAAATTCCAACCCCAAGGGGGTTAAATGGGGGTTGAAAGTTTGTATAAAAGTCCGTCATTTATCAAATTATTTTTCATGTAATATCCATGAAACTTTAATTTTTGGGCTTTCGATAAAAAATAAGAAATAGGTGTTTCTCAAATTTTGAAAATTCCACCCCCAAAGATTTCAAATAGGGGATGAAAATTTGTATAAAAGTCCAGATTTCTAAGTTAATTTTCAAGTAATATCCATCAAACTTGGTGCTTTAGCTTTCATCTAAATATTATATAAAAGGCAAAGGTGACTGACTGACTGACTGACTGGTCTATCAACGCACAGCTCTAACCACTGGACGGATCGGGCTGAAATTTTGCACACAGATAGTTATTATGACGTAGACGTCCGCTAAGAAAGGATTTTTGATCTAAATATATAAAAGGCAAAGGTGACTGACTGACTGACTGACCGGTCTATCAACGCACAGCTCTAAGCACTGGACGGATCGGGCTGAAATTTTGCACACAGATAGTTATTATAATGTAGAAGTCCGCTAAGAAAGGATTTTTGAAAATTCCAACCCCAAGAGGGTTAAATGGGGGTTGAAAATTTGTATAAAAGTCCGTCATTTATCAAATTATTTTTCATGTAATATCCATGAAACTTTAATTTTTGGGCTTTCGATAAAAAAATAAGAAATCCGTGTTTCGCAAATTTTGAAAATTCCACCCCCAAAGATTTCAAAAAGGGGATGAATATTTGTATAAAAGTCCAGATTTTTAAGTTAATTTTCAAGTAATATCCATCAAACTTGGTGCTTTAGCTTTCATCTAAATATATAAAAGGCAAAGGTGACTGACTGACTGACTGACTGGTCTATCAACGCACAGCTCTAACCACTGGACGGATCGGGCTGAAATTTTGCACACATATAGTTATTATGACGTAAACGTCCGCTAAGAAAGGATTTTTGAAAATTCCAACCCCAAGAGGGTTAAATGGGGGTTGAAAGTTTGTATAAAAGTCCGTCATTTATCAAATTATTTTTCATGTAATATCCATGAAACTTTAATTTTTGGGCTTTCGATAAAAATATAAGAAATACGTGTTTCGCAAATTTTGAAAATTCCACCCCCAAAGATTTCAAATAGGGGATGAATATTTGTATAAAAGTCCAGATTTTTAAGTTAATTTTTAAGTAATATCCATCAAACTTGGTGCTTTAGCTTTCATCTAAATATATAAAAGGCAAAGGTGACTGACTGACTGACTGACTGGTCTATCAACGCACAGCTCTAACCACTGGACGGATCGGGCTGAAATTTTGCACACATATAGTTATTATGACGTAAACGTCCGCTAAGAAAGGATTTTTGAAAATTCCAACCCCAAGAGGGTTAAATGGGGGTTGAAAGTTTGTATAAAAGTCCGTCATTTATCAAATTATTTTTCATGTAATATCCATGAAACTTTAATTTTTGGGCTTTCGATAAAAATATAAGAAATACGTGTTTCGCAAATTTTGAAAATTCCACCCCCAAAGATTTCAAATAGGGGATGAAAATTTGTATAAAAGTGCAGATTTTTAAGTTAATTTTCAAGTAATATCCATCAAACTTGGTACTTTAGCTTTCATCTAAATATATAAAAGGCAAAGGTGACTGACTGACTGACTGACTGGTCTGTCAACGCACAGCTCTAACCACTGGACGGATCGGGCTGAAATTTTGCACACAGATAGTTATTATGACGTAGACATCCGTTAAGAAAGGATTTTTGAAAATTCCAACCCCAAGAGGGTTAAATGGGGGTTGAAAATTTGTATAAAAGTCCGTCATTTATTGAATTATTTTTCATGTAATATCCATGAAACTTTAATTTTTGGGGTTTCGATAAAAAAATAAGAAATACGTGTTTCGCAAATTTTGAAAATTCCACCCCCAAAGATTTCAAATAGGGGATGAAAATTTGCATAAAAGTCCAGATTTTTAAGTTAATTTTCAAGTAATATCCATCAAACTTGGTGCTTTAGCTTTCATCTAAATCTAAATATATAAAAAGCAAAGGTGACTGACTGACTGACTGACTGGTCTATCAACGCACAGCTCTAACCACTGGACGGATCGGGCTGAAATTTTGCACACAGATAGTTATTATGACGTAGACGTCCGCTAAGAAAGAATTTTTGAAAATTCCAACCCCAAGATGGTTAAATGGGGGTTGAAAGTTTGTATAAAAGTCCGTCATTTATCAAATTATTTTTCATGTAATATCCATGAAACTTTAATTTTTGGACTTTCGATAAAAAAATAAGAAACACGTGTTTCGCAAATTTTGAAAATTCCACCCCCAAAGATTTCAAATAGGGGATGAAAATTTGTATAAAAGTCCAGATTTTTAAGTTAATTTTCAAGTAATATCCATCATACTTGGTACTTTAGCTTTCATCTAAATATATAAAAGGCAAAGGTGACTGACTGACTGACTGACTGACTGACTGGTCTATCAACGCACAGCTCTAACCACTGGACGGATCGGGCTGAAATTTTGCAAACAGATAATTATTATGACGTAGACGTCCGCTAAGAAAGGATTTTTGAAAATTCCATCCCCAAGAGGGTTAAATGGGGGTTGAAAGTTTTTATAAAAGTCCGTCATTTATCAAATTATTTTTCATGTAATATCCATGAAACTTTTAATTTTTGTGCTTTCGATAAAAAATATAAGAAATATGTGTTTCGTAAATTTTGAAAATTCCAACCCCAAAGACTTCAAATAGGGGATGAAAATTTGTATAAAAAACTTGAGAGGTGTCAAGGGACAGCCGGATGGAACGTAGTTCCTTTCGATTAATTAATTTGGCATTGTGTTCGGTATTTTCGCGGTACAGTAATGGGTCTCCGTAGCCTTGTGGCTTCTGCAGTCGCCTAACAGCCAAAGGTCGATGATTCGAGTCCCAGCTCGACAGACCGAATTTTCGATTTTCAATTTTATTTTAAACAATTTCTACATGTGGAACCTTTCCCTAATTTTTATAACTTATTAGTTATAAAAAATTAGGGAAAAATTTTAGTTTTCAAGTAATATCCATGAAACTTGGTATGTTGGCTTTTTACGGAGATACGAATCGCGTTAGGTTGGATTTTAATTACCAATAAAAATCTAACTTAACGTGAGCTAACCAACCGGTAAGAAACCATTTTTGAAAAGTCAACTTCTAAGGGGGTAAAATAGGGGTTTGAAAAATCGAACTTAACGTGAGCGAAGCCGCGGGCAAAAGCTAGTTTAAAATAATTATGCTTATCATACAAGTGAACTTTTTCGACGCTTGAAATTAAATAACAAAATAACCAAGCGTCATCGCTTAGATAAAAGACTTCAATAAAACGAAAACATAGTCCTCCCATTCGGCTTTTTGGTAATTAGACTAACATAACATCCCGAGACCGCAATGGACTCGTAATTTCGAAAACTTTTAATGCTTTTTAGACTTTGCCAAAACGTGGTCCACTAATGTGGGCCGGTGACCTCAATTATGTTAGCCTGCGGGCTTTACTCTGTCGAACTTTTGTTACTTAGCCAAACAATAATTGAACGAACAATATGTACATGTTGGGAGTTAATTCTAAATGGGGCTTCCTCCTTTTTGGGTTTCGTTCCCAAGGGTGCCAGCGAGACCCTATTACTAAGCCTACACTGTCCGTCTGTTAGTGGGCTATATCTCATGAATCGCAATAGATACTTGAAATTTGCATAGTATGTGTATTTCATTTCATACATTTTTGTATGATTTTTCAAATCCAGTTAATTTCTGGATATTAAGTAGGTACTTATCCGTAGTGTAAGATTCATCTGTGGAAAATTTCATCAAGATTGATTCAGTAATTATTGGGAAATATGTAACAGTATTGTTGTAGATAGTATTGATAAGAAATTGTATTCATTATAATGATTAGAAAGGCAGGTAGACCACAGGGTTGAAGTATTAATTACAAACGGCTTTGTTAATGGTACGTGTCTGAAACCGGATCGGGTTTATAGTTACTGTTTATTTGTACGATTAAAGGCGGTCGCTCTTCTGTAAATAAAACTGTTATAGTGTTTCCCTATTTAAGTTATAGTTTGATATATAATATTTGAGTGTCATTTACAGCTAGCATTGGCGAGCTTACCAGTGCTTGTGGGTGACCTCTAATATTTTAAAATAGAATAGATAAAATAATTACTGATTTCAAGATTAACGCACAACATATGAAATTATATACTTACCTAGAACTTTTGATGCTTTCGCACAATTAAAATTCGCTCAATCGACGCAAAGAAAAGGTTAACTGGAAAATAATCGAAGATAGTATCAACTTTGATTCTTTTCAGTATCAACTTACCTTGATTTTTGAGTTCGACGAAACACAATTTTGTATTATCATACGAATATTATAAATGCTAAAGTGTGTTTGTTTGTTGGTTTGTTGGTTTGTCCTTCAATAACGCTGCAACAGAGCTACGGATTGACGTAATTTTTTGCATGGCTGTAGTTAAGGACCTGGAGAGTGATATTGGATACTTTTTATCCCGGAAAATCAAAGAGTTCCCGAGGGATTTTAAAATCTAATTCCACGCAGACGAAGTCGCGGCCATCAACGTAACGCGGACGGGCTTATATAATTAAACTAATAATAGGTATACATGTGAAAGTGTGTCTGTTTTTTTCTTCCTTTTAATTGTTCACTCTAGACGACGAGTGTCGACAGAGTAGCTTGCATTTTGGAGGCGGAAACAGGCTACTTTAGCTACCGGAAAATAATTATCTTAGTCTATCAGGAATTTTTTTACCAAAACGACGAAATCGCGAGCTAATGCGAAAAAAAGACATGTAATAATGTTGTTCCTAGAACCGCAGCTGATTCCGGAAAATTTGCAAACCAACGACATCCGAACACGTCGCAGCGATGAAAGAGATGGGCTCGCCCTTTCCAGGGAGATATTTAAAAACATTACCAAGAAGCTCCGGGAAAACATCAAGCTAGAGCCAGCTGACGGGAGCGATCATTTGGTACAGAGTGAGTATCGATTTCGCGAAACCTTTTTTGTATGCCAAATAGCTTGGTAAGCCAGCGTATCTTTTCGAATAAATTACGGGCGGGTTATATCTTCTTTCAAACAATAAGACGAGCTCCCTGGCGCAGTGGTGAGGCTGTGGTCTTATTAGTGAGAGGTCTCGGGTTCGATTCCCGGCGGGGTCAATTTGGGAATTTATAATTTCTGAATTGTCTCTGGTCTGGTCTGGTGGGAGGCTTTCGTTGGCTGTGGCTAGTTACCACCCTACCGTCAAAGACGTGCCGCCAAACGATTTAAAGTTCCGGCACGATGGCGTGTAGAAACCGATTAGGGTATGGGTTGAATTTTCACTGCAATACCCCTTCCAAGTTAGTCCGCTACCATCTTAGACCGCATCGTCACTTACCATCAGGTGAGATCGCAGTCAAAGACTATCTTGTCATCGAATAAAAAAAAATAAGAACCGTTCAAACTATTGGCGTAGTTAGGTAAGTACAAGTTGTACTAAAAAATATTTTACAAAATCAGTGTGAAAAATTTATTTCGAGAAAATTGCTTATAGTAATGGCACGCGGTTCTTGGTTACTATTTCAAAGCAAATTAAAAACAAAAGTATATATTTAAATGATACGAAACTTTTTTTTCTGTGATCAAAGTATCAAAGAGTTATCTATTTGAATATCAATCTATCATTCCAATAAATTGATTCTTGAAGATTCAAAAGCACTTTGTAAAAGTTTATTTAAATAAAAACCTTTCTCTTCGCTTCTTTATATAGTTTTCAAGTTACGGCTTTCTAAAAACTGCATAAATTCTGAATAATTTTATTATATCCCCTGAAGAAAACTTGTGAATCCTGTGCTTTTCTATGTAGGGTGACCTGGGTTCGATTTCTAATAGAGTTAAAGACAGGGTGTCCCAGCTCTTGGCTTGTCTGGTCTAAGATGGTAGTGGGCTTACCTCGGAAAGGTTATGGCAGTTTACATGGAACCCATACCCCTAATTGGTTTCTACACACCATCGTACCGGAACGGATAATCAACAACCTTGGCGTTTACCGCTTAGCGGCACGTCTTTGACGGTTGAGTGGAAACTAGCCCGAGCAGACCAGTGACAATTAAAAAAATTATGAATTCCTAAATTTCCCGCGCTGGGAATCAAACCCGACACCTCCCACTCATAGACTACTAGTTGATGCCCGCGACTTCATCCGCGTGGATTAAGTTTTTAAAAACCCAGGGGGCCCTTTAATTTGCCTTGATAATAAATAGCTTATGTTACACTCAAAGTCCTCAGCTATACTCATGAGAAGCGTCGATCCGTTGCTCAATGCTCAGTTGCTGCGTGATTGAAGGATTAACCAATAAATCTACAAACAAACACACTTTCGAATTTATAATATCAGTAAGGTAAATATGATGATCAGAGATGATCACAGTCAAGGGCTAACTAGTCATTGAATAAAATAAAAGCCACCCAGCTGACCCCAGATGGAAATCGATAACTCATCTCAGGTTGACTTAGTTTTCTTGTATGAAAAAAAAGATTTATTCTAGACGTCTATTATTCACAATTTCATAAGATAAAGCTTGTACTTAAACAGACGAAGAAGAAGAAGAACAACAGCTATTAGGTTATAGTCAGAGATCTATTATCTCTGGTTAACCTTAACTCTGGTCTGGTGGTCTGATTGGTCCTTAACTCCTAAAGAGTAGGTTAATACGTTTATTTTTTTATTTAAACAGCTTTATTGCGTACGTAAATACAGAGTTATTACAATATATGAAATCTTGAATACAAAAGGTGATACGTTATATTATTATCTTGTTACATTATGTTTTCACAATCATTACATATCGAGTTAGACTTTTTTATTTTTATTGCGAAATAGGCTAGAAAAGTTCTGATAAGGTCTATGTTGGAGTGCGCTTGCCTAAAAGATGCCTAAGCACTCTTGCCTTAAAAGTACTCAAATTATACGTGGCAGGAAACACGGACTTACAACAACAAAACAATTGAGTGTTCATAAATTGATAGTTTTTAATTTAAATTTAGGTATATTTTATGCTTTGAAACAACGTTAGGATGAGAATAACGACATACTCTCAACTCAAGTAGTTTTAAGGTAAAATATTTACTCACGTAGCTTCATCTACTCGTACTTAACAAAATTAGTAGGCACCTCTTATGTGCTGTTCGTATTACTTAGATAATTCAGGGTAGGTAATTATTAAACCGAATATATACAAAGCTAACAATATTCAATCTCAAATAAATCATATCGTTTTGGTAGTTTTATGAATTAATCATAATATAGTAATAGTAGTAGTAGGAAGCCTTGCTGACTACGGCAAATCCAAAAGCTGGAAGGGTTGATTTGATGATTATAACTGCTAAAGTCTATATTTTTGTATGTAATATGTTTGTATTTATGTATGTATGTGTCTAATTACTTATGTTCCACCGACCGAATCACTGAGCCGATTTGCACGAATGAGGTGTCAACCGATTCGTTATTATGGTTCGGGTGACGTAGGTTACATTTTATATGAAGAAAACCAATAATATGACGGACATAATATCCAATTTCCCGCAGTCGGGTGGTCGGGTTGATTTATTTCATCATAACTTTGTAATCATACCTACTACCTACTTTCTACTTCTTATATACTTTTGTCTGTTTGTCTGTCTGTTTGTTTGTCCTTCTTTCACGTAAAAACTACCGCACAGATTTCTACAAAATTTTATACCGTGGTAGCTTATTATACTCGGGTCAACATCTAGGCTACTTTTTATCCCGGAAAATCAAGGAGTTCCCGAGGGACTTTATAAACTAAATCCACGCGGACAAAGTCGCGGGCATCAGCTAGTTGCTTTCTATGACGCTGCAAATATTTTTCATAGGTATTTGTTTAATTGATATATCAATATAACATAAACAATTTTATGGATGTTATATCCAATTTTCCGTACTTTCGGGTTACAGTTTGTTTTTTTTTTTTGTTTTAGATAAGGTCGAGGAATCCCGTCACTATGCTCCATATCAAGAGTACCATCACTACGAAAGGCACTGGGGCCCTTATTTCGAGGAGAGGAACATCACTCAAGCGACGGCGCACGTCGGCTCGGAAGCTCTATTGAATTGCCGAGTTGTTATGCTCAAAGACAAAACTGTGAGTTTCTCTACCATACATCTCTTTATACAATAAGCAGACATGGAAGAACAGAATTTTGCTTAGAAACTTGAATCTGAGCTAAAAAATTACATACTCTGAATGACGAATGTATAGAACTGAAACAAACCTAAAGCTGATCTTATATTTACCAAACCTAGTTTTTTATTTCATACCATGATAGCCGTCAACTACTTTCCTTAAATATAATAATTATAAACTAAATATTTTATATGGCTAATACATTTTTGTTTACTTTAGACCCAATGGAAACGAGTGATACATGGCACAGCTTTTTTTAATAACAACTTAAATTCAGCTTTATTTTTTTAACCGCACTAGGGTACCCCGGAACGCGGTTCATATTTTTTTTCTCACTATAGTAGCGATTACAACTGTATCTCTCAATAAATAAAGCTGAATCTTAAAATAAGAAGAGCTTAATCTTAATATAAATATATTTCTTGTGTGCGTGTATACACACTGAACTCCTCCTAGACGGCTGGACCGATTTTGATGAATTTTTTTTGTGTGAGTTCAAGGGGATTCGAGGATGGTTTAGATTCACAATTTGAAAAAAAACACTAATTTTTCATTTATAAGTAGTGGCGGTACGAAGTTAGCTGGGTCAGCTAGTAATATTATAAATATGAAAATGTGTTTGCTTGTTGTCTCGTTTGGTTGTCCTTCAATCACGTCGCTATAGACGAGCCACGTGTATTCTGTATCTGAGAGTGATTTAGGTTACTTTACTTTTTTTGATAGTATTCCGGGAAAACAAAAAGTTCTCACAGGATTCTCAAAACCCCTAACCAAGCGAACGGAATTGTGAGCAAAAACAAGCATGAAATAATTAACGATTAAAACTTTGCCTGGAAAGTGCCAAACGCATAGGGAAATAAAAACTGTCCGACGCGTCCGTTTTTTGTTCGCGCACCCTCCCGCGAGATAAGTAGATACATAAATAAGGATTAAGGATTGCGGATGCCTTAAAATGGATGGTAAACCAATAAATCGAACCGGATTGTAGCTTTTTACCAGTATTATTGAGTAACTTTCTCAATTTGGATCTGTCTTCACTTAAATCTAAAATCTTATGACACTATGTCGCGTTGGATACCTAGATACTTGATTAACTTACTACGTTGGATATCTAGGCACTAGATTTTTTTTTTAATTTAACACAATTTAAAGTAAGCACTGAGTCGTGTAACATCCAGTGTTGGTCGAAATATGGTTACTTTGGATTAACTAACATGAACGGCTGATACGCGCTGTCCTACATGCCAAAAGGCCACACCTCATCATAGAATTACATCGTCTTTACCAACTAATAGAAATCCACAGTTGGCCATGGTCTCTTGTAGCGATTTCCACACGTCACGGTCTTGTTCACGTTGTATCCAACAGCTTGTGAATACGCCTAGTGTGGGGTCTTCCAAGATTGCTTTCTAGTGCTAGGTTGCCATTCCAGTTTCTTGAGACCCAGAAGTTTCAGTAGAGTTCATTCTTCTAAGTATCTCCTCGTTTCTGATTTGATCACGTAGAGAAATTCTCACTCCCCCTTGGAGTGTCGCTAGGTGATCGAATTACTCTATAAGA
The DNA here is from genome assembly GCA_029955525.1 of Oeneis ivallda. Taxonomy (NCBI): domain Eukaryota; kingdom Metazoa; phylum Arthropoda; class Insecta; order Lepidoptera; family Nymphalidae; genus Oeneis; species Oeneis ivallda. The sequence goes on along the minus strand of JARPMR010000020.1, from coordinate 11,526,914 downwards.
CGATAATGTTGTACTCTGTCAACCAGGTAATGTGGCTGAGGAACTCAACAGACACGGCTCAGCTCCTCACAGTCGGCCCGGCGCCCTACGCCGGCGATAACCGTGTAGCTGTCAAATTTCAATACCCAAATAATTGGAGGCTTAGCATTAATCCAGTAAAGTGGTCTGACGCGGGCCTCTATATGTGCCAAATATCTACACACCCGCCGAGAATCATATATGCTAATTTCAGCGTACTACGTAAGTAGACCTTGGGGATTATTATCTAAGTAATAGAGCGTCAATAACTCAACTGTCTAGGAGCAGACAGAAAACCGGGAGCTGAACGATTCAAATCTCGCAACAGAATCTCTTCACGCTAAAGTAAATTAACGGTCTTAAATTATTGCTTTCCTTTTCCACAGGAAACAAAAGATTGCAATATTTTCAACTTGTCAGTTTAATTTAAACATTGTGCACGTAATGGAATTAGTACAAGTAACTGCAATTAACAAGCAAAGCGAGGTGTCCGAGTCTACATTGGTGAATTTTACTTGTTTGTTTGTTTTGAGTGTCAGTTAGAGCTTTTTAAATCCTGAATTAAAGGAGATACCTAATAACTTCGTATTTGCAAATAATATTATGTAAAATTATGTAAACAAACAGCCGAAACTAGTAACATTTCTAGGTAGGCTGTGATCTATAGAGCTTACTCTGACTTAAAACAGAGTTGAAATGAGACACAAATATGTCCTGACATAAATTTATCTCCTTTTTACTGGGTCTTGGGCCTGAGCTGAGTTTCAGGTTTAGTTGTATCGAAAGCTAAACACTAGTTAATTTTAGGTAATTTTGAGTTTAAAACGTATATCTAAGAAAAATATTGAAAAAGAACCGATGAATTGATTCACCCAACCACCTCAGTTTGTTGGCCTACACAGAAATCTGAAAGACTATTCACAAAAAAGGATCACCATTTTGGAGGCTCATTTCCTGGGAAACCGAACATTTTCGAGAGTCACACACAGCCTTTCAGGCTCCTAAATTACTTTCTTGGATTACCTTCATAAAACATGAAGCTCAAAATCACATTGTTTGGTATAGAAAAAGGAGAATTCTTAACCCACTTTTACATTTAAAACGTTTATGTGAATTAATCACAAAAGTGAATTGAATTTATCTCGCAAAGCTATTATGAATTTGCCTTTTATGAAAAATATATGAAGCTATGAGCACAACGAGCATCCATACAAGGAAAATTGCGTCATACAAAAAGTGATTAATGCTGTAGGCAACAATATTGTAAAGGATAAACGCTTTACAGTTTAATAAATTGTTTGGGTCTGTATCTGCATAAATACATTATTAAATGTAAAGTATTCCATTTTGTCTCCAATGATCAACACAATAATTTAAAATTTAATTCTGCTAACCAATAGTGACGTATCTGGGGGCACGGTAGTGCCTCCGCCAAGACGAGCTAAGCGAAGCGCAAGGGCACTTCCTACCGTTTCTCGAAGCGCGTTGTCCTTTTTTAGGGTTCCGTACCCAAAGGGTACCAACGGGACCCTATTACTAAGCCTACGCTGTCCGTCCGTCTGTCCGTCCGTCCGTCTGTCAGCGGGCTGTATCTCGTAAACCGTAATAGATAGACAGATGAAATTTTCACATATTATGTATTTCTATTGCCGCTATAACAACAAATAATAAAAATTTAATTAAATTAAAAAATTTAATTAAAATATTTCCATGGGTACATGAAAATATTTTAATTTAATTTTTTTTAACGGAACCCTAAAAGAGCGAGGCCCGACTCGCACTTAGCCGATTTTTTGAACCCTCATAACTTGGGTTTGAATTATACCAGATAAACTAAATTCTCTGGATATGATTTCAATCGTGGATTTATTAAATATAATATAAAATTTCAATTACATAGCTCTTATACTTTAGATTTTATTGATATCAAAAAAACCCCGATTTTGTCACTGACTCACTCACTAATGATCATCAAGGTACTCTAGATCACTTAGCATACTTCCTGAAGTCCTAGAAAGCTGAAATTTGGTATGTAAGCTAGTATTAGTACACAAACAACAAAAAATTCTAAAACTTGGAACTTTAATACCCCACCCGTTAAACTAGGGGATGGAAGTTTGTATGAGACTTCCAAAAATTTTGATTCTAGGGTTCTGAAAATTGATGTAGCTTTATAATATCAATTTTCATTGATTCATAGGTTGGGTTAGAAAATTTTAAGTCAATTAAAAAAAAATATCGTCACAAGCAACTTACAAAAAGAAGTGAAATCTCACATGTTCATGTGCAATGTTGCCAAGACGAGACTATGGCCCTAACTTCACAAACTCTACACCATAGTCAAAATATGTGGCTTGTCTCTACAAGCCGTGTAGAGTTAGAAGCTTAGCTCTACATGAGATCTGATAACTTTTTGACAGTGCTAGCCATATGGTCTCGTCTGGGCAACGTTTTATATGAAAATGTTTTTGGTGGGATTCATTATACTTATGACTAAATAAGTAAGCAACATAGAACATATTGACATAGCATCTTCAATTTCTTTAGGTATAAGGTTATCACTAAAGCGAGTTTGCATTTTTATCGAGCATCAAAACATTATTATATTACAACTAAAGATTTTAGACTTATTTCGTGGTTTAATGACATAATTATAGTGTATTATACGAGTACGTACCACGATAATTGTTTTATAATGTCGATATTTCGATCCAGTTACATGGACCGTGGTCACGACGGGACTGCGGTGTTGAGAGACGTCAAGTTGAAGCTGTCATGGGTAGAATCTATCTACCGGCCTTCTTGGTCTTTTTGACGGAAAAGTTTTTATGTTTCGGCAAAATACACTCACAACGTCACTTTTTAATTTTGGTGTTGCACGACGCTTTCCTGGCTTGCATAATTCTACCACTGGATTCCACATGCTGGCTAGCTTGAAACCGTCTTCACGATTGAAATTCCGGTGTTTACGAATTTCAATCGCTTCACGCACTATCCTCGGAATATAGTGACGGTCTGTGGAGAGAACTCGTGGGTTATGGAGTAATTATATTATATTACAGGCCTTAAAGTAGTTGTTTTTAAGTTTTTTGACTTCCTTCTAACTGACATGGGCCAACTGCTGAGAAGTTTGCTTTCTCGCTCTTCTTGGTGTTGCTCTTCAATGTTTTCATGCCTGTATTGTGTGAAATGTGATGGTGATATTGCTTGTAAAATGCACATACGAGTAATTCGGAATTAATACTTTATACAGTGCTAGTTACGAGTATATAAAATATACTGTTCCGAAATGTGTGTTTGGGTTGCTACTCAAACTTTAAAGCAAAGAGGTTCATTTTACTCTATTCCTGTATTGTAAACCTGTTTTGAAAAGAGCAACCGCCAAGTTTCTTGCTGGTTCTTCTCGGCAGGAAGGGCATTCCGAACCAGTGGTAGACTCACAAGACTCATCGACGATTCAAAAGCACTTGTAAAAAGTTTATTTGAATAAAAAACATTTCTATTCTATACTATTCTATAATATTTCATTCTAAAACATTTCAGAGTTATTATAAAGTAATCTTCATACTAATACCATAACTCTTTACAGCTCCCGTATTAACAATAAATGGCGATAAAACACACGACGTAAAAGATAGGTTCTATAAAGCCGGCAGTTCCATAAAGCTTTCCTGTGTAATATCAGAGGAATACGTTTCGTCACTACCCACTAAACCAACAATGACTACTAAAACGATGGCAACGACAACAACTCCTTTAACGACTACAACGGAATTGACTACTAAAATGAGCACAATATTCAATAGAATAGATTTAATGTTGAATAAAAGTTGGAGTGTAGAGACTACAACGATTACGTCAACAGTTAGTATAAGTACGACAGCTAAAAGCACAGAGTGGACGACTACAACAGAACTAACTACTCTTAAGCCGGTCACGAGAGCTGTGGTGAACAATGTTTACGGACTAACTTGGAAAAAGCAAGGGAAAGACTTTGTTGATTCTGTCTCGTGGCGTAACATGAGGTAAGAAATTAAATGAAGTACGAAACTAAATAGTTAAATAGGATAGCCGCAGGGGGTGCAAAAGGGAAAATCAAAGATTTGAGTGTTTTGAGATGAGATGGGTGGGAAGAATTGTTCCAAAAAATAATAATACATACTAAGGTCAAATTATCATCAGTGAAAAAATCTGTCATTGATTTGAAAATTCGAACAATTAATTCGTTCAAATTATCATTCAGTGCACGATCGCTATGAATAATAAGTGAAAACAATCGAAATTATTTTTAATGCTCACTTAAATAAAAACAACTTTAATGCTGTATCAGTGTAATTTTGCACAAACTTGTGGGAGTAAATGTCATTGTTTGCCTTACAGTCTAAGTAGTAAAGTAGTGCATAAATTCATGTTTTATTTAATTTTAGACATAAAATGTAACAACTCATAAAAATTCCGAACGAACTATGTGCAGGTTTCTCATATAAATTAACCTTGTACATTCTGTGACTTAACACAGTAACTAACACTTTCTCGCCTTTATGCTTTTATACATCGTGTCCTAGGTTACATCATAGTAATCATTAATGGATGATAAAAATGAAAGATTCATTCCCTTGATAGATAATAGAGAAATGAATAATATCAAAGGAATCTGGGTTGTGAAAGTCATTCGATATGGAAGCCGGGATACGAGACGCTCAAATCAATAAGTCGTAACAATGGTGGTCTTATGAACGGATAATAATTTCATAGCGTTTTAGTTTTCTTTCTTTTCCATCTGAATGCTCCGATATTGAAAGGCTTTTACGAGGATTTTACGATTGGTTATCACAGTACAAGATACTGTCTAGCCATGCAGCTTAGTTAACATGCAAACAAAGAATTGAATTGAATTGAATTTAACTCTGTATGGACTGACTGAAATCTGAATGCATGTATGGATGATTTAGTGGTTTTTTAAGCGGAAGATTTTTTTTCTTTCTTTTTTATTTTTGATTGAACCTACGTCATCGCGCGATTACAATCACCGCCAGGGGTAGAGACGTGACTCGCATTGTCGATTAGAATATCTACTTGTTTTAGCATCGAGATCGCATATTCATTTTCATCGCGTGACGAAATAGCATCGTTTGATCGTACGATGGATTCAATTAGGACGACTTCTAAAACCTAATTATAAACTAATACAATATGCTACCATACCATTATGTTTGTCAAGTGAATAAGATTTTATTACACTATCGCACAACTATTGGTATTTTCTTCTTCTTTATTGACCGATAGACGTCTATTGTTGAACAGAAATCTCTTTCGTGGACTTCCACAGTTGGTCTAGTGCCGCCTCCCGGCTCCCTGCGACTCGTCTTATGTAGGTCCACCTAGTGTGGGTCTTCTAGTACTATTTTCTGTACGGAGTCTACAGGCCTTCGGGATCCACATGTCGACCATCAGCTTTTCGAACTAGGTATATATTTTTAATTGAATTTTAACAATTACTGAATTTTTACAGTGCCACCATCAGTGTCACATCGGCATCACAAAACGACTCCGGAACTTACACCTGTAACCTATTAAATCATTCACAAGTTACAGTCAACGTGCATGTTTTGATTGGTAAGTGATTTTTTAATGATAGAGTCGAATCTCACTGTACCGACATATTATTATCATCATCAACAGCAACCCATCAACGGCTCACTACTGAGCGCAGGTCTCCTTTCAGAGAAGGGTTATAGGCTATAGTCCACCACGCTGGCCCAATGCGAATTGGCGGACTTCACACACCTTCGAGAATATTATGAAGAACTCTCAGATGTGCAGGTTTCCTCACGATGTTTTTCTTCACCGTTGAAGCTTTTGATAGTTATTTGCTTAAACGCACTTGACTCCGAAAAATCAGAGGTGCGTCAGAGGTCGAAACCCGGGATCAATTCATTATACTTTTCCTTCCAATGTACAGAGCCCTCGGTGTGCAAGTGTAACTCGCACTTAGCCGGTTTTATATTGTTTTAGTTTAAATATTATTAATTCGATAATTTGAGTGAAACTGTGGTATCCTATTCGGGGGATCGAAACTCCGACCCCCCGAATAGGAGACCACAGTTCTAACCACTAGTCTATCACTGCTCTTCAGTACCGATACTAATCATCAGTACCGACATATAGTAAGTAAGAAATAGGTAATAGTCTACTATTAGAGACTATTTCCATACTTGGGGCAATGCCCGTGATTTCGTCTTATACTTACTTGTGCTAGAAGTTGCATGAAATTGCTTGTCAATAGACACCTTTTTAGAACATGTTTCTAGCGTACTTAAAGCAATTAACCAACATAGTTCCAATTTCACCAACGTTGAGTAAAATTTAACGGTGGAATAAATTTGATGTTCTGGCAGATTTACAATACAAAAACTGTCAGAACGCCCAACTTATTTCTCGGTTAAATGTCACTCGACGTTGGTGAAATCAGCACTAAATGCACTAAGTTTACGTTGTTCCGCGAACAGTCTTAAAATATAGCATTTATTTTCCTCACTAGGTGAAAATCAAGCAGCCGTTCATCATGACACCTGGAACAAGGGATCCCATTTCTGGAAGCCCCATAATTTATGTTTATTAACCATCGTAGTAATATTATTAATTTTAACTTAAAGTAACATTAAAATAAATAATTATTACACACAATTTGTAAGCAATTTGTACTTCACAGTGTTGTACCTGATATCTTGAGTAGCAATGAAAATCATTTATTAGGGATCCGTACAAAATTATAAATAACCTTTATGTTATCGATTCGTCAGTCTGTCACAGATGCTTTTTTCAGAATTTACTTATGCTATCGACTTGAAATTTGCAATACATTAATGCAAATCAAAAATTAAATAAGAAAACTTTTCGTTTCAGTTTAAAAGGAACTGATATGGGGAGTCGAAATTATAAGGTGGGGTTACTGGATTAAGTGGGGTATCATTATATAATAGGAAAGGGCTTTATTTGTATGTTTTAAAATAGGTTTTTATATAATTATATTTTTAATGATCATGAAAAACATCGAAAAAAATACTTCCTTTAACTGAAAGTTTGCTAATTTTAAGTTCTGAAATAATTTGTTGAAATAGTAAAAGAATGTCTTTAATGGAAAATATAGAAGAATCTTTTGCATTCAAACTTATTTATGCGTTCCGAAACAAAAAAGCTTTGGTTTTGAGGTGGTCGAATAATTTAACCAATTACTATTAATTATACTTTTCCTTGCAATGTACAGAGCCCTCGGTGTGCAAGTGTAACTCGCACTTAGCCGGTTTTATAATGCTTTAGTTTAAATATTATTTAATTCGATTGCTTTATTTGTCATGTCATTTTCTAGACCATCAACACTACAATTAAATGGAAATTCTATCACAATTTTTTTTATAAATACGGTTTCAAAAATAATTTTGATAGAATTTCTTGCAAATACGGGATGTATAATTTATGTCAAGTAGGTACGGGACGAGTAAAATGCCAATACATTGCCAATGCGAAGGAATAAATTGAATGTTAATTCAAATAAAACAAGTTTAGAGTTTAGTTAGTTAAATATTGCGCCAACCACAGAGGTACAGAATGACTGTAAGGACTAACATAATATTAAATGGTGTCTGCAGGCCACAGTCTGCTTGCGAGAACTTTTTAATACAGCAGATACATGTCATAATGTTCTTACAGCTCGTTTGACACATCGAATTTTTCTTAATAACTAGCTGACCCAGCGAACTTCGTACCGCCAGCAAAAATATTTAGTGGTTGGTCACCCTTATCATTTAGGGGGTATGAAAAATAGATGTTGGCCGATTCTCATATCTACCCGATATGCACACAAAATTTCATAATAATCGGTCCAACCGTTTCGGAGGAGTAAGGTAACTAACATTGTGACAAGAGAATTTTATATATTAGAAGATTATTATTGATTTATTAGAAGAGATATTGATAGTGAATATAAAGAACATTTTTAATAAAATAGGGCACACACGTAAAAAAAATATCTACGATCTACCGTCATCAATAACAAATCTATAATAGCAGACAATGTTTAATTGTGTTTATATTGTATTCATTCTATTTTTCGTACTAACAAGTAAAACAAAATAAATAGAAAATATTGGAGGTAAGCTTCTGACAAGCTAAGTTGAGTGCAGATGTAAGGAATGAGAATAAAAAAAGGCGTATAAAACAAAAACTAACGCCTTTACGACTTTAATTATACAGAGAACGTGGAAAATGTTTATCACCGACACTAATTCCTTTATATGACAAGCGAAGTATTTGTTTTATCTCGGATAAAACACAACAGACTGCTTACTGTGAATAGAGATATTTCACGTAGTAACCAAATAAAGAAATGTTTGCTTTTAGCATTAATATTTCCATTAATGCTCAGGCCACACGGACCAAAAATCAAAAATAATTAATTACTTACCGTTCTTTCTATAACTTCTTATGTTGATATTATTCTAATAGATTTACTAAAACTTCTGTCCATCATCATCATCATTAGCAACCCATCAACGGCTCACTACTGAGCGCAGGTCTCCTCTCAGAGAAGGGTTATAGGCCATAGTCCACAACGCTGACCCAATGCGAATTGGCGGACTTCACAGTTCACACACCTACAAGAACATTATGAAGAACTCTCAGGTGTGCAGGTTTCCTCACGATGTTTTCCTTCACCGTTGAAGCAAGTGATATTTAATTACTTAAACGCACTTGACTCCGAAAAGTCAGAGGTGCGTACCCGGGATCGAATCTGCGATGCCCCGAATAGGAGACCACAGTCCTAACCACTAGGCTATCACTGCTTCAACTTCTGTACACCTTAGCTCAAATATTGCGGGTAACCTTGAAAGCTGTTATTTATTCTGTAATATATTTTATCATGATACGGATTTCGAGTGCACGTACTCGACAAATACGCCGTGATAAAATTTTGCATAGATACAACGCATTCACCTTAGCATTTATCTTAGCCTTCGACCGTTTTGACGTCACTATAATGGTTCAAAAAAGCAGAATGCCCTTAAATATCATATAACACCACTGTGAACAGTTCTTCCAACCGTAAAAGTCTCAAACGTAGCAAAATAACGAAATTAAAATAAGAGTAACAGTACGCAAAAACAACAAATAAACTAAAATCAACAATTGAACAAAACTAACAACAAAGAAATCACAATGTTATTTCTTACTTACTTATGTTTGTAAAATAAAAGTTATTAAGTAAAATGTAAAAAAATTAAATTGTGGATGTTACGCTAACGGTAATGCCATTGCCAGGTTGAGTAAAGTGTGTGGGTTGATGAACCGGAGAGAGGGCGAGCTCTAAGATAATGTGAATGCGCGTTCATTAGTTTAAATTAAATAATTTACTGACTTTTTATTAGAATATTTTTAAGTGAGCTAAACCATGTTGCTTTCAAGTAATTGATGAAGTGAGCAATTGAGTAAATATCTTTTGTATGCTAATTTTTTAAAACATCATAAAGTTAATTATTATTGTAAGACTACAAAGTAACTTTTCTATCGAGAAATCAAATGCGAGGTTTTTAAAGATCATGTCTTCTTAATAGTTAAGCTTGCTCTTTAAGGTCTAGCTTTAGGAGTAAATATAATTATTATAAGAATTAAAGGATCATTTAGGTTAAAATATATTAAATACACGCTGTACATAAAAGGGTTTATTATTGTTTATTATTCGGTATAGAACAGTAAGTGAAAAATAACCATGTTATATTCATTTGTTAATATTTGTATTTAATACAAAATGTACAGTGAAATTGTTCTTTTATTTTAGAAATATAAAATAAAATTATTATAATTAAGAAAATTATCGGCATAGCCACTTAAATATCATTCAAATAATTTATTTTTCACAAAATTTTGTTATTCTAATAATATTACGTTAGTTTTGATATCGTCAACAGAATTGTTTTCTTATTGTAATATTACAATCAAGCTAAATATATAAATAATAATATAATCACAAAGTGTTTTATTTATCTCTAAATATCTTGAAATATTCTGTCACAGGAATTAAAAATAAAATATGCAGATCACAATATTTTGACGATAAAATATGTATTATACAACTAAACCCTTACTAATACTACAACGCAATGGATCAAGTGGACGATGTGATTTTTGCATGGGTATTGAATTGAGAACTTGGAGAGTGACATAGGCAATATATTTTTATCCCAGAAAACAGAGAGTTCCCGTGGGGTTTTTAAAAACCTAACACGACGCGGACTGTCGCAGATAAAAGTTAGTACATGATAAAATGATATCCACATTAATTATTATGCGAGTATCGTCACGTCTGACCTTGATAATTTTCTGAGACTATTACATTTGCGGTTACCGCTCTAAGAATCTCTAGGGTGTTTAAGGATACAGAATTACAGAGAGAGATTCCACAGACAATATTGAACGTATATTAAGGTAAGGCTGGAAAATTATTGTAAAAAATATTTTCTTTCTGTCCAGAATATAGAATTGTATTAACCATAAGCTGTGAGAATTTTATGGTTAATACGAAATCTCATGAAATAGAATTGAAGAAATATCTAAATCTCATATCATATTTTAATCAAATTAATACAATCTAAGTATATTTTACTTACTTTTGCTACGATACGGTTTAAATTAAATTTTCCCATGAAAATTATATCCACTAGTTCCCCAGATTTCCTATAGAAAGTCGGATTATACACATTTCCTGTTAGTTATACAAGGAACCTTTCAACATAAAAGCTTAGTATTTTACTCAAATGAAAAACAGGATACCTAGCGAGCTATGAACATGAATGCAGACGCAAACGAGGAAAATATAGAGGTTAAAATAGTTAGCGTCTAAAAGAGAATGAAACTATTTTTAAATTTTGATGTTATTTTCATAAATTAAATTTTGCCCTGTAGCAGACTTTCAATGCGAAAAAAAATCGCGTAACTATATTTTTCTTATGGCCGATTTCACCAACGTCGAGTGACGTTTTACCTAGTGATAAATTGGGCGTTCTGACAGTTTTTGTATTGAAAATACTGTCAAAATATCCAATTTACGCTCGGATTAGTCTTATTTTACGTTGGTGAAATCGGCCCTTAAAGAATATTAGCCAAGCTGAACTTGACTTATATTCTGCTCACCCCTCCAAATAAAAGCGGAAATATAAGAGTGTTAGGATTGGGAGTTGGGACGACTATAGTGCAAGGAGTGGGGATCGAACCTGCGAATTTCCCGCAATTGTAACCGTTGGGTTATTGAGGTTTTGAGGCTGGGGATCCCCGGTGGTTGCTGCGGTGGTCCTCAACGGTCATGCACTCCAAGAACACGTGAGTTAATGTTTCGACCATCTCCACGCAGGCTCTGCACAGAGGACTAGGCTGCTAGAGTACCCATGTACTCTCTCATGAGTTAAACAGCAACTTAAGAGTAGTGTCTAGTGACGAAACGCGACGCGAGTAGGTATTTTCCAAAATGCTATCTGTTTCACAACGCTTCGCTGCCCGACCCGCATCGTGCGATAGAGAGAGTTGCAAGTCCAGGGGTTATTTGCCTAAATTTTATTCTTGAAATATTGTTTCGGGTCATAACGTTTTTATCCCCCTAAACGTTTACAAAATTAGACAATTTTGGTCTCATTAGATTCAGTACACCTTAATCTAGGCTCGTACGTTTCATTTTTTTAATATTTCAGTTTAGTTAAATTAAAAAAAATAAAATTAGTCGAGGAAGTTTTTTAGTCAAAAATATGGATATTTAGTCACTAATAACTTTTAACATAAGCAATATTTCTTTTAAATTAAAACGTACGGGCATAGTTTTTCATTGTATCTGCAACAATTCAAAAAATTATGAACATTGGACAACATTTACGGGTAGCAAAACGTTATCGCTTTTTGTATGAAAATTTTCAACTAGACAATCCTCTTAAATTCAAAATTCAAAATCGTTTATTTCACGTAGGCCAACCTGTGGCTCTTATGACACGTCATGACTCTAACACCGGTTCGGAAAGCGGATTCTGCTGAGAAGAGCCGACAAGAAACTCAGCAGTTGCTCTTTTCAAAATAATCATTTTACAATATTATTATGCAGCTATTACATTGTAATAAGTTTTTTATACTATCTTGTGGGCAGCCGGATGCCAAGCCAATTTAACTCATGCAACTTTGTTAGGATAGAATACAATATAATATTTCCCAAAAAAGCGTAGGTACTACAATTCAATTCATGTCAAGATGGGCAGACAGAAAGTAGCCCCATTTCCGCCGGTGGAACCCGTTCACGAACATGACGCATAATCCAGCTGTTGCTTCGCTCGACCATATTTGAGGGAACGTAAGTACCTACTGATACATAGGAGTCGTTCACATCAGACACTGGATTATAATTTTTGAGTAACACTAAACAGTCACAATGAAATACAAGTGCATTGTAACAAATGCCTTTGTCCTCATGGGAAATCAGTGCTGCCTGAGTTTACGGAGTGAAATATTGTGCAGCATGAAATATACCTAGTTGAAAAAATTATTTTTATTGGATCACACAGTATTATCACTCAGTGATAGAACATTCAGATTGCTTGAAGATTTGCTCTGGGATTTCTTCTTTAACCTATCTTAACCATAGTTCTTTTTTGACCAACTTAAAATGGCGGATGTTCTCATCGGTACCTTTCTTAAAGGTTTAATCTAGAATTAAATTTCTATTACAATGACAAATTGGATAACTTCTAGCTTAAATAGCTGAGTGTAAGACAAAAATAATTCATTATTTAGTTTAGTAATATTTTTTGTTCCTGGGCTACTCAAATTGATTTTTTTGGGAAATAATGTAAATTCTGTCCCTTCTTTTGTAATTTTTCATCGTCATGAACACTATCATGAGACATTAATAATCGACTGTTGGGCTTTTTAAACGTCAACGAATCCCATTCAATAAGCATTCAATTTAGTTTTTGTTGATATTATTATGTTCAATATTAAACGATCCCATAACAATGCCGCGATATGAAAATAAATTGAAAAGGAAACAAAATGAAGGTAACGATAATCATTTATGATAACGGCCTTTAGCCTCCAGGGGTTTAAACTTGAGCCACCACCATTAATCTCGGAAGCGGTTTACGCCTTGTCCGGCCAAAAAACAAGCAATAAGTCCTTGGGCGGAAATAATTCAAATTTCCATAAAATAACAAACACATCCTTTAATATTTATTCGTATGTCATAATTTCAAAAACAATTTTACACAAAAGTTGGCCTTATTATACTAAGAGTGATCCTTGCCAGGCAACCTATCGGAGTTATAATATTTTTATTGACTGAGATATTTTGAATTCAAAGATTCGTTTTTCAAATTTAAAATAACTGAAAATTTCCTTACGAGGTAGGTATGCATTGATACTATTACTAGCTTTTGCCCGCGGCTTCGCTCACGTTAAGTTCGATTTTTGAAACCCCTATTTTAACCCCTTAGAGGTTGAATTTTCAAAAATGGTTTCTTAACGGTTGGTTAGCTCACGTTAAGTTAGATTTTATCTCCCTAAAAAGCCAACATACCAAGTTTGATGGATATTACTTGAAAATTAACTTAAAAATCTGGACTTTTATACAAATTTTCATCCCCTATTTGAAGTCTTTGGGGGTGGAATTTTAAAAATTTGCGAAACACGTATTTCTTATTCTTTTATCGAAAGCCCAAAAATCAAAGTTTCATGGATATTACATGAAAAATAATTTGATAAATGATGGACTTTTATACAAACTTTCAAACCCCATTTAACCCTCTTAGGGTTGGAATTTTCAAAAATCATATCTTAGCGAACGTCTACGTCATAATAACTATCTGTGTGCAAAATTTCAGCCCGATCCGTCCAGTGGTTAGAGCTGTACGTTGATAGACCAGTCAATCAGTCAGTCAGTCAGTCAGTCACCTTTGCCTTTTATTTATTTAGATTATTGTACCAGAAAATTTAGAACTATAAAGCGTTGAGGTGAATTGTTAAGGTCGCACGTGGCGACATTTTTGCGGCATGCTGAATACCTGCAAAGTCTCAACAGGATATTTCATTATCATCTATTTAGTTAGAAACTCTATGTACCTTTTTATAGCGTTTTAAAGCATAAAATAATAACTGTTTAGCACTTGGTTTACATCCTTAACTATTTTTTATCACCCTCGTATAAGTACTTTACCTGTAAAAATACTGGAAAACATACAAAAAGTAGATATAAGTGGATAGAAATCATTTTCTCATTAAAAGAGATATTTAACCAAAACTGTTGATACGAAAATATAAACTACTAATGGCGGCGGACACCTATTATTTTTACTAAAAAGGACTTTGATCACACTAAGTAAGGAATTCCTTCATATGGAAATAAAACAAATATCAAATAAATTTAATAATCTCTCATATATATAAATTACGTGTCACGTTGTTTGTCCGTGATGGACTCCTAAACTACTGAACCAATTTTGATCAAACTTCGTAACTATCTGTAATTTGGTCCAACTTGAAAGATAGGATAGTTTTTTTTTATTAAGATAATTTATTCGTTTTGTTTTTAGGTAAGTTGGCGGTACGAAGTTCGCCGGGTCAGCTAGTATAATATATATTAAATAGAAATGGCTGGATCATGGGTCATGCTCGTGAACGGGTGCCACCACCTGTCTGCCCGTCTTAACATGACTGTGTTGAATTATAATTAGGTATGCTTTTGCGGAACTCATTGTGGAAACACTGCATACATAGCTTAGTATCTATTGAATTGTATACTTGTTTTTAAAAGAGCAACCGCCGAGTTTCTTGTTGGTTTTTCTCGGCAGGAAGGGCATTCCGAACCAGTGGTAAACATATATCGACGATTCAAAAGCACTTGTAAAAAAGTTTATTTGAATAAAAAACATTTCTATTCTATTCAATTCTATCCTATACAATAATTGAATAACTAAGTAAACTATAATCACCTGTGCACACTTAAAGTTATATGAATTAGGGCAACAGTATAAATGTAATTAGGTTGACATAATTAATTCAAGATATTTATTTATATTACCTTTGCATAAATTGTAAAGTGTGTTTTTTGTTTATGCTTTAATCGCTCCACAACATAACTACGGATCGACTTCGTGATTTTCACGGGTATAGTTGAGAACTTGACGAGTGGTATAGGATACTTTTTATCCCGGGGTATTATATTAATAAAATGCTTCAGCGGGATTTTTTAAAACTTATCACGGACGAAACTGAAGATAAATGCTAGTTCATAATAACTTTACGAAAGAAATCAGCATTCACCACGAAGAACAATGTTTTAAAACCAGGACATTTTTTATCCTAATAAACTGGGTGTAAGTGACACAGTTTACTGCAACAAAAGCTTTTTTTTCTCAGGGGAAATCTGAGCTTCGTCGACGTTCGCCGCCTGCACTGGAATGCGACGTGGAAAACATTTGCTAAAACTAAATGAAAAGTTTAAGAACTACAATTAACTTCAAGCTAAAGTGTTCTACGTAATACTTTTTATTTTTACACCAGTGTAATGAGACGCGTCTTGAATTGTTGCATGTTAATAGCATTTTTTTTTCTCTTACGTGAATGACCTTTGCAGCCCAAGGAATACGCCAACTATGTAATTTAGATTAAAGGTTGTGTACAACAGAATAAGCCATATTAAGCTACAGCATGTAGTGAAAGGTGGCTGGATGTGGACGGCTGAGGACCGGGTGTGATAGTGGATAGTGTTCATTAGGGAAGGCTTATGTCCAACAGAGGACGTCCACAGGCTGGTGTGATGATGAAGTAGTTGCAAGCAGAAAGAATATTTTTATTATTCGATGACAAGATAGTCCTTGACTGCGATCTCACCTGATGGTAAGTGACGATGCAGTCTAAGATAGTAGCGGACTAACTTGGAATGGGTACGGCAGTGAAAATTCAACCCATACCCCTAATGGGAAGTAACTAAATGGGAGACACTCAGTAGGAATGTGTCAAATATTAGGATCCTTCTTATTAACACTTTTGATAGATCTGGCTATTGGACTGAGAAAGTGTATTGTCTATTTATCATCTGATAAAATCGCAAGGAAGTGTGAACCTATTCTCGAAAAATAACATCAGCGCTAAAACGGCAGTTCCTATTTTACTTAGATTTAAGACGGGATGACGCTTAAAGTCTGAATAAGATCTTATCGTTAAGTAACGTTTCTTTTTCCATTCAATCCTTAGATTTTCGTTGCGACAAAGCCATGACAGTTTAATAGCAAGAAAAGTACGATCTTATCTTTTTTCACAGATCTTCAAAAAAGCTTCATATTTAATTATGATTAGTGACTTCCACTAAAAAATTCATATTAAAAACAATTTATTTGTTAAATTTTGTATACAATTTTATCTTAATCCTTTCAGATTAAAAATTCGTTTTACTCGAACTTCACCATACTTTAAATATATCGATCTCATAGTACTAGTACTAATCTCTATTTCAGCATTGTAACGTTTTTCTTACATCTACCCTCTATAGTAGCGATAATGTCTTACACACTTTCTTACGTAGTCTCAGTTTTATTTTTGCCTAATAACGGACGGACCAATCGCGTCGGTTCGCAGTGTAGAGCACGATATTGTGTCATTATTGAAAGCTTTTCAGTTCTCGACTCCGCAAAGTCGGTCACTTGGCTGTTTCTTTTCTGTGTTCAAAACATCAGACTCTAGACTAGACTCTGACTAGATAGTTATTATTCAACGCAGGAGACTCCAGGCACCCTGCAGCTGATCAGAAGATAGAAAAAAAATGCGTTTTCGGTGTAATGCAAGATCAGGCATGACTCAAGTTACTGTCTTAAAGATTAAGTAAAGGCTGATTTCACCAACGTAAAATAATTCTTATCCGAGCGTAAATTTTGTATTTTGACATCAGTATTTTCAATACGAAAACTGTCAGAATACACAATTTATTCCCCCGGTAAAACGTCTCTCGACGTTGGTGAAATCGGCACTAAGCCTTACTAATCCTAAGTAATAAGTAAGTACTTAAAGACTAATATTATAAAGGCAACTTTTTATACCGAAAAATATTAAGGGTCACCGAGGGATTTTAAAACCTTATTCCACGCGAATGAAGTCGTGGGCTAAAGTAGTATATACAGCAGAATTTTTAGTTAAATCTTGTAAAAATCTCATTTGCAAAATATACTTCTCTATAGAGAAATAACAGATTTCTTAATATGAGATCTATTATTTAATTAAATCAAAGCGATTATCTTTAATCCAAGAAACATTTTCTCCCTATAGACGTGAGACAATATTTTCTTGACAAAAGAAAAATAAATGCTTATAAGCATATTTTCTCAAAGTAAGAAATTAGTTATCAAACCGCTGTTACCGGTTTGGTATGGAAGCCGCCCGAAGTGACTAGCAGTAGTTAGTTTTTTTTGTTAGGTACCCTACAAAAAGCGAGGTACAGCTCAAGTACCTCGCATATACATATCTAGTACAATGTTATTGTATTTAATATTTTTCGTGATTTAAATGTATCAGTCTTCTGCATAAAAATTTTAATAGGCGCAATTTAGCCTGTAAGTTTGTTAAATAATTAAGTTAGTGTACGCTAGTTAACGTTACATGTAATAGTTCATGACAATAAAGAATTAATAAAATAAAAATAAAATAAAGTTATCAAGCCAAGAAAAACACATTGCTTTTTATGCATTCACACATTAATCGGAGTAAAAATATTCTCAAATCAAACAAATATTTTTTCATCATACCTATTCGAAAAACTAATATTTGCTTCAGAGGACAGCGGGAGCAAAATTTCATTTTAACCCCATGGGCCTTTTCATTTCTCTCTTCTGATTGGTCTGCGTTATAGTGCTTTAGCATACTAAAGCACTAACGCGGACCAATCAGAAGAGAGAATTCAAAAATGTGTCGAAATTTAAAAATATTTGAGAAGCTGTTGTCTACGATAAGTCACGTGATCAAATTTGTCCAAATATATACGCCCATACTTCCAACATAAATATTAATGTTTAATTATATATCATAAAATTTATTTCTGTTTTATTTAAACTTTCAATATACGTATTGGTAATGTCTATACTGTATACATAGTAGGTTGATACTCCTAGCTTTTTCTCATAGGTAATGATGAAAAATAGTGTGTGTCATTCGGGGCCAAAATTTTTTGTACTCGGGCGGCGTATATTGAATTCCTCGCTACGCTCAGGATTCTACTTTAGAATCCCTCGCTGCGCTCGGGAGTCTACTGTAGAATCCTTCACTTCGCTCTGAATTCAAAATAACGCCCTCGGGGAAAAAAAATTCCTTTGGCCTCATATAACACAAATTACTATTCTCTTGACGCTAAACTAAACTTTGAAGTTTTCGACCAAGATTTGGTTTATTTAAAGAGTTTTCTTTTATCACGCTAACGCTTCTTACTTGAAATTACGAAAAATCACAAGACATTTCATCTTCTCAATTGAATTAATCCTTTTTTTCTGTGATAGCGATATTCCCTTTATTACAAACGATAAAACTTACAGTTAAAAATCTTTAACTTATTGCTTTAATGCAATTTGTTTTGTACTAGGAAACATAAAATACCTTTTATGCACTAGGATCGAGACTTATCGCCTTCTGTCGTTAAACAGTTTCCAATGACTGCGATAACTGTTTATGGAGCAATAACCAAAGTTCAACGACTTATTTGAATGCATAAAACCTAAGCTATATTCAATCTGTATTTTAATGCAATAAGTTAGTGCGGTTTGGGATAAAATGCATATTCAGTTCATGTCCTAACCGCTGGAACGATATCTTAACTTAACTTAACTTGTACCCTGGGCACAAATATAGGCTATTGTGAACCCGAAATATCAAAGAGATCATCATCATCATTATCAACCCATCATCGGCTCACTACTGAGCGAGGTCTCCTCTCAGAGAAGGGTAATTAGGCCATAGTCCACCACGCTGGCCCAATGCGAATTGGCGGACTTCACACACCTTCGAGAACATTATGGAGAACTCTCAGGTGTGCAGGTTTCCGCACGATGTTTTCCTCCACCTTTAAAGCATGTGATATTTAATTTCTTAAACGCACTTAACTTCGAAAAGTCAGAGGTCCCGGGGTCGAACCTGTGACCCCCCGAATAGGAGAACACAGTCGTAACCACTAGGCTATCACTGCTTTAAATCATATTATATCAAAGAGATCATACAGGAATAAAAAAGAAAACCACTTAGAAGTTAATCGCGGATGATAATTATAAAAATCTGCGTGGATTAAGCTATGTTAAAAAACCTAATCAATAATTGTAACATACAAGAATTCTCTGTTTAAATTCGACGCAGTTCGAATTACCTGTTATTTGGATAGTACAAAATGAACACATTTGTCTGAACTGCGGTCAATGACCGCAAGTGAGATTGCTTAATTAACCCCTATCCAATCCAACCCCTATCCGAGGAACGGCCTTTATCACAGGGCCTAAATATGTCTGCCAACCCGTGACTTTTACGTGACGCTAACAAAGAGTCGTAAATTTTGCTGCGAAAAGTAACTACGACTATCCTGTATACAGGACATCCCTTACCGCAAATAACTGGACAAAAAGATGAACTTGAAAGAACATAATTATTCAGAACTTGAAAACTAAAAAATAAATGTCTTTTATATATTTTATCATGAAGTTTATTGGGTCTTTAATTTTTTGCTTTGAGATAGAAAACAGATTGGAAACAATTTTATCGGTAAAAAGTTATTCCAATCTCTGCTGGAAATAGATATAGTTTTTTATTATTATTATTATTTTAATCAGAAAAGATAATTACTTTTTGTATACATTTTTAGAGTTCCGTAGTAAAACTACAATAACCCATATAGTTTCCGTTCGTCTGTCCGCGGTGTGTAAAGAGCAGGAAGTAATTTGGCATGGTTAATTATAATAATAATAATTACACCGACAAATTTGTACCATAAAATTTTGAAAAAAGCTATTATTTTGGGTACTTCACCTACACGTAAATGAGGATGATATTTTTTTACTCGTCTATTCCACTTGTGGGGTGTCGTTGGAGAGGTCTTTAAAAAATACTGGAGGTAATATTGAATAGAAGCATTCTTTACCTTGCAGAATTCTATGATGAATAATCAAGGACAAACTGCATTTGTTAAACTATAGGAGACACGGCAGCGTACGGCAAGTTGTATCTTGAGTGTTTGCTATTAATAATTTATAACGAGGCGCATTTATTATGTAATGTTATTTTAAAATTAACTAGTTGTTCGCCCCGAACTGAGACCTCGCGGTAACGGTATCCCATGATTATTCATTCAATCGATACATGATAACCAAAACTGACATTATTATTATGCCCGTTTTCACCAAACATACCTAAATCATCCCCTAAGTAGGAGTCTCTTAACGTAGGTAGCTCCTAAATACAATCCTAAGTCCTAACATCCGTCCCAATATCCTTTTAGGTGTCCCGTACAGGATCGTGATAAATAAGTTGACAGAAAACATCAATCACCTAACTTATAGGTAGCCCGTAAAGGTTAGGGAACGTTAGTGAAAACATTGAATTATTATGTAGGTACTAACGAGTGAAACCGGGTTACGGGCATCTGTACAAATCGTCATCTATCGACGCGAATAGAAAATATACAATATTTAACTAAAATTTAACTAAAAAATAATTTTAATTGAATAATATGGTACAAAAAAAATTACAATACAATTATTGTATTATAATAAGTAACTAAATAATAATGGTCGACGCAAAACTGTTTTTGGGATAGGCCGTTAGTCGTAACTCGTAGTTCCATGGGAATAGTTACTGACTGCGCCATCTATTAGCATTATTGTGAAGCTATGTTGATGCTATATGAATTACTGATGTACATTAAAAATTAAATAATCTCGTTTCTTTATAATATTCATATAATTTTAGTATTTGTTGTTCAAGTACAGGATATAAGTGACCTAAAAACATAAAATCAGTTTGAAAATCCATAGCGGATTTTCTTAGGGAGCGTCTTCAAGCGAGCGTATAAAATCGCCACTTTGAAAGCCCCCCATTTCGTCAATTTTAAGGGAAAAATTAAAAAAAAAATATTTTTGTACTCAGTTCAAAATTATCTTTAAAATGATACGTAACAATTTTATGTAACGCGATATTTTTTTTTTTACTTCGCATTCGCTTCTATGAGAGCCCCCCTGAAATAAAGATTTTTATAACTTTTTAAGCCATTTTCGGCTGGAGGCCATCGGTTTACATATTATATCTAAATTTGAAGTAATTACGTTCAGTAATTCAAAAGTTATAAGGCTCTGACAGACGGACGGACGGACGGACGGACGGACGGACAAGTGCAAATCGCTCTAGTTAACTCAAAGACCTTCGCTTCGCTCGGTCGAAAAGGGACATTAATTAATGAAAATTAATCAATAATAATAATGTCCTCCCGACCGAATCCCATAACGGCGGCTAACCGCCTCAGAGGTCAGCCATCTGCGCGGGAGATATTATAGTGCACAAGTGTGTGCGCAAACACAGGCGCACTCTCTATTCCCTCACTCTCATAGTCCGATGGGACGGAAATCCGACACGACCGGAGAGAGATCAGGCGCAAGACCGACGACTTTACGTGCTCTCCGAGGCACGGGGGTGACTAACCGCCAACTTCCTAACTCCGGGCTAGTACTGAGAATTTCTTTGGAAGAAAAACCCAATACACTTTTTTTTAACGGCCCGACCCGGGAATCGAACCCGGGACCTCGTCATCCGCAGTCGAACAAGCTAACCACTAGACAAACGAGGCAGTTTTTTTTAATGAAAATTACATGATAATATGTTCTAAGTACGCATAGTATTGTGACGGGCAATTACGGAACCCTACATTGCGCGTGATGTGACACGCAATTGGCCGCTTATTATTTTTTGTAGATAACAATTTCCAAATTGTACTAAATTATTAATAACATAGATTAGATATTTTTTGTTCTATTTTCGGGCGTAAATAAATCTATAAATAAATCTATCCCTCATCTTTTCGCTAAAAAACTAAAAGAATATTTTTAATATTATTATGTTCCGACGTAGTTGTGACTACGTATGACTACGTATCGGTGCAGAGAAGAGGATCGATGAAAAATAAACAATAGCCAAATAAATGTCTGAAATTCATAGAACTCGTAAAAACTCACGTTTTAATTCACTGAGAAAAAGATACAAATAAAATTATTGTTGGAATTATGTTTACATGGAACGTGACGCTAAAAAATATCCAACTCATTCAGGTTTGAAATGAATTTCCTCGAAACGGACATCCTGAAACATTTTATATTTCACCGGAATTGTTAGTCATGTAAGGAATTTTAAAATGGCCGCAGCATGACGAGTTTTTACATTAAGTAATTGGATTATACAAAAAAATTATATTCGAGGAATAATGTCTCGAGTGCAGATTATATAGATTGATTCTTAATAAGAATCAAACTCAATCAATCAATTAGGTAAACAATCAAATAGTTCGAAGACGGCAGCACTTCATTTAGTTATTCAATAAAATTGTAAATGTAAATGGACTAAAAACATAATTCACCTTTGAACTCATTATGCTACATGACGTTATGTAAGCTTAGAAGTAGGCAAATAATGTGTGTTTTCAATGTCTAAAGACATCATTTTCAACTTCTTTGCTCAAACTTAAATTTTTTTTTAATTTTAAGGCCCTTTCGTCATCAGACTATTTACTGTAGAACTCACAAGAAGTTTCAGATACCTACTTAGAAAGCGATGGAGAGAGCTGCGAAGTGTCCCTATGGGATCAAATTGGAATTAAGGGTCCGTAGGAAAACCAACTGGGATTTGCTAAATGTTATTATTATCTATCGCAATCACTTCTGAGGATCAGGAGGTAGAGGAGGTTAGAGGAGGTTGTCACACTGATGCAGTCATTATTAGACAATCCCAGAACAGAGTTACCGACATCTTCTTTATCAACCTATAGACATCCACTGCTGGACAAAGGTCTCCTGCATGGACTTCCACAGGCTTCGGTCTTGCGCCTCTTGAATCCAGCGGCTCCCTGCGACTCGTTTGATGTCGTCGGTCCACCTAGTGGGGGGTCTGCCAACACTGCGTTTCCCGGTGCGGGGTCGCCACTCCAGCACCTTGGGACCCCAACGACCATCAGATTTTCGAACTATGTGCCCGCCCATTTCCACTTCAGACCGAGTTACCGACATATCGAGATGCAAATCTGAAGTGGCAGTGGGTGGGACACAACGAAGAACCATTAGACTTTGAGCTTCCAAGTGCTAGAATGCGTCGTTGGAAGAGTCCCACTAGGAGGACCGAAGATCTCAAGCGAGTCACAGAAACAAGATCGTGTTCTGGGTTGACTAAATCCTTCTACCTTTGTCCAGCGGTGGGCATCTTTCTGTCGAGATAATGATAATTCTGAGACATCAGATGGCAGCGCGGTACGGTAAAACTTTATTAATAGATATTATACCTGTGCGTGGTAGGCATAGGACAAATGCCTAATCGTTGTTGAAATTGTTGAGAGTTGAGACCCCATGTGTGGCTACAACTTTATGGTAGGCAACTGTTATTGAATCGAAATTAACGCATACCAATGATACGGCAATTATGGTTCGTGATGATTTATCGGTGACACACAGCTTCGGAGTATTAAATTATAATTAATTAATGTTCCTTTATTGCTATAATATAGGTACACGAAATCAGATGAATCGCAAAGATCCATTGTACATAATTTAGAAGATCCTACAAAATGTCCATCGTTGGACGATATTATTTGTTTTGGGCGACAATGACTAAATTCCTTCAATATTAGCAAGAAAAAGTTAGAATTATTTTGCTATAATCCGCCAACAGTAAAAATCTGTATGGCCCACGGCCAAATATTTTTCTGCAATAGCAAAATAATTCTAACCTTTTCTTGCTAATCATGAACTTCCGCAATGTAACGCCTGCTTCTATCCAATATCCTTCTATATTCTTTTTACTGATGAACTAACTCACTTTATGAGTATAAGTATAAATGGTAAGTGCAAATTAAGCAGTTTTGAGCATTAATTAAGTACGTTAAGTAATAAGAAGGCAAGTTATCATAAAACAAAAAACGATCTGACCATCGCCGTGTAATCTTTGATCAACGAATTATTTTTGATAGTTTCTGTGATCTGTCAAAACATGATTAAAGTTCTATCTTTTTTGAATAACATCCGTATATACCTTCTTATTAGTTGGTATAATAAGATTAATTAGCGCTGAATCAGATACAGTGCCACGTGATGGTTGTTTTAGAACCCAAGTTTTTGATGTACTAATAGTCAGCCCAAACCTTCGGCACAATTCATCTAGACAGCACAAAGATTGCTTCAGAGTACTGATGTCGTCTGCTAACAGACATACGTCGTCGGCATAGAAACATCCACGATACAAAGCTCTTGTATAGATCGCTTAGCTGTGAAACGCGATAAGTTGAAGACGTTCTTGTCGGTTCTGACGTTTAAGTACATTAAGGTACTTGAAGAGGTCTCTTCGTTTAGATACCTAGGATGTATGATCCGTGAGGATAATTGCCTGAAGACAGAAATCTCTTCACCCTCATCTTTTGGCATGCTTCGTAGAAGAGTTTGGGACTCACATGATCTTCGGCTCTACACAAAATCGATGTATATAAAGCAATTATCCTATCCATATTGCTGTATGCAACTGAGACTTGATGTCTCTATAAAGTAGACATAAAGCGACTTTATACCTTTCACATGAGGTGCTTACGTTCAATCATGCATGTTAAGTGGCAGGTCCGAATACCCAACTCGGAAGTACTGCGGCGAACAAAGCTAACCGGGATTGAGGCCAGGCTCATGAAGTGTCAGCTGAGGTTGTGTGAACATGTCGTTCGTATGGATGACTCCAGATTTCCTAAGGCCGTTTTCTACTCGGAGTTAAAGGAGGGCAAGCGCAAGTCTGGCGGTCAATTCCTACGATACAAAGACGTATTGAAGTGCCATCTCATTTCATATCATATACCTAGTGGGAGGTGGGGGAACTTGCACGTCAGAGGCAAGAGTGACGCAAATCAGTAGATAAGGCTGTGGCATCCTTTGAGGAGCAACGACTAAAGGACCTCGACGCCAAACGCCATAACAAATAGACCCAGCCAAGGACCTTCTACCTCTACACGTATCATCGGGCCAGTTACACTGTGTACCGTACAATAGGATTTTTCAGACAAACTTGGTTTCGCGAGCCATATTCGCTCCCACAACCGGCTCTAGCCAGGACTGTTGACGGAGACATCATGGAGACATCATCATCATTAGTTGGTAGTAGGTATTCAAACACCTATATTGCGAATTTTTTTTATTATGATAGAAAATATCGTTTAATTCTTACGTAAATAAATCGTTTTACTTAAACAATATAAAAGACGTAAATGGACGGTATCTATACTTCTTATTGATTTTGAAAATGAAAACCGTTGCTCAATGGCTTCGGACAAAGAATGTGTACGGAAAAATGTTCGTAATAAATTTTCTTTGACCATAATTTTTGCAAAGAAAATGTCAGCGGAATAAAGAGTAGAACGCAAGTAGCTTTGAACTCTATTTTATTCAGTTGCTGTAAAGTGGCATTTTCACTATGATTTACAATTCAAGTGGAATTTTCTCACATAGGTTTTATATATTATGATTAATTTAATTATTTGTTTGTTGTTATGGTTATCAGTCCAGGAGATATTATAATACACAAGTGTATACAGAAAATATTAAAATGCACAATCGCAAACACAGTTGCACTCTTTGTTCCCTCACTCTCATGGTCCGGAGGGACGGAAAACCAACACGACTAGAGGGAGATCAGATGCAAGACCGACGGTTCTACGTGCTCTCTGTGGCACGGGGGTGACATTGATACAGCCTACTTCCCAACTGCGGGCACTAGCCCGCTAAAAGGTAAGTACCTACTGACAATTTGTTCATAGACAAACCCAATAACTTTTGGCCTGACCAGATAATCCAACCCAAGACCTTGTCATTGGCAATCGAACATCTCAAGACCAACGAGGCAGTTATAAAGAAATAGGTAAATACAAGAACAACACGACGATTAAACTTTATAATAGGTTAAACACAAGGGGAAAGCACACCATAACTTTTTATGAATATGGAAGGATTGAATGACATTCTGTGTCTAAACTGCGTTCGCATAAATAAAATTTTTAATTCGGACGCATTGCAGATGTTTTACTTCAGAGCTGACGGTTGCGTAACATTTAAATGTACCAAAATAATAATATTATATACGTACTTACTCGTACGGAACATTGTACATTATATTTTACTACAATATTCACCCCGGCTTTGTATTATTCTAAAGACTTTCTCGTTAAATTTTGTCGTTGATTGCTTGAGAGATACAAGTACCAAATATGAAAGATCGGAGTTAAAAGATAAAATGTGCTTGAATATCTGCCTTTAATATTATTACACAGATATGATGCAGTGATAGTCTAGTGTGTAGTGATAGTCTAGTGGTTAGGACTGCGCTCTCCTATTCGGAGAGTCGTGGATTCGATCCCGGGCACGCATCCCTGACCTCTCAGAGTTATGTGTGTGGTAATGTTTTCAAAGGTGTGTGATGTCTGACAAGCCTCGCTTGGTCAGCTTGATGAGCTATTGGTCCAAGATCCCAGTGCCGCCAGACCTAAGTTATTTTCTCAGCAATTATTTATGTACGATAGAGTACTGTTCTAATGTCCTTTCAGTATATGCGTACCAGCTAGATTGTGCCGACGGCCAATTTCCAGACACCAGGTGCTAAAGGTAGGTAAAAACTAGAATAACTTATCTTAAATTCTCAGGGCTGATTTTTATATATGTTTTAAAGAATATTGTAAAAATTAATAAATTAATACTGCCAGACGCTTATCGCCGGCGCGGGCGGTTACTTTAGCCAGACGCTCTGAAGCTCCCAAAAATATATATAATTTAAGTTAACTTATATTCTCAGTTCTGATTTTTATACATGATACTCAGGGAACTATTGTGATATTTTCTGTAAGCTGCCAGACCTATTGGAAGGGTCAAACATCCCCCCAGACACACATTATGCGTCCCCATATGTATGAGCGCTAGAACATGATTCACTTGTTTAAGTGTGTGAGAGATAATATCATCATACTATAATATTATAAATGCGAAAGTGTGTTTGTTGGTTTGTCCTTCAATTACTCTGCAACAGAGCTACGGATCGACGTCATTTTTTGCCTGGGTATAGCTTGCAGAAGATATTGCAATAGTTCTCTCTCTCTAGATCCTAAGCTATACCCAGGCAAAAAATCACATCGATCCATAGCTCTGTTGCAGAGTGATTGAAGGACAAACCAACAAACACACTTTCGCATTTATAATATTATAGTATGATGATATTATCTCTCACACACTTAAACAAGTGAATCATGTTCTAGCGCTCATACATATGGTGACGCATAATGTGTGTCTGGGGGGATGTTTGACCCTTCCAATAGGTCTGGCAGCTTACAGATAATATCGCAATAGTTCCCTGAGTATCATGTATAAAAATCAGAACTGAGAATATAAGTTAACTTAAATTATATATTTTTTTGGGACCTTCAAAGCGTCTGGCTAAAGTAACCGCCGGCGGTAAGCGTCTGGCAGTATTAATTTATTAATTTTTACAATATTCTTTAAAACATATATGAAAATCAGCCCTGAGAATTTAAGATAAGTTATTCTAGTTTTTACCTACCTTTAGCACCTGGTATCTGGAAATTGGCCGTCGGCACAATCTAGCTGGTACGCATATACTGAAAGAACATTCGAACAGTACTCTATCGTACACAAATAATTGCTGAGAAAATAACTTAGGTCTGGCGGCACTGGGATCTTGCTCTATATGGCCTCACACACAGGGCGTTGCGCGGCGCGTAGTGTGTCGTGTCGTGCGGTAAACTAAAACATATGACCAAGTATGAGAGCGTTCATACAGAAGCGTTTGCGTTGAAAGCGGCGGAGCACGCGGCGGGCGACGCGGCAGGCGCCTCACAACGCGCCGCGTGTGCATAAACGTACCCTAAGCTCTCATTCTCATGAGAGAGCAAACAGGTGCCCTGTATTGAGCCGGTGATGGGTTGAGATGAATGAATGTATACCTAGTTGCGATACTAAGCCAAACAGTTAATCACGCACTTGATTTAAAGGGTGACCCCTTCTTGAGAAAATATTAATGGTTGTCATTAAATCACAGCTTATCTTCATCTACTTCATTGGATCCCATTCATCTTAGGCTTTTAACAAATACAGGCTTCATGGATATCTATCAACCCTTAAGTATACTGCCATTTATTAAAGTCAGAGATAACTATTTCCTTAAATAATGTACCTACTATCAATATACAGGAATAAAAAAGTTACATTCTCTAATATCCTTTCGAATATTATTTTTAAACCAATTATTTTGGCTATCAAATCAAAATGCTAAAACCCAAGGACGTATGATCAAATGATGCTATCTAAAAAATAATTGACATGAACATAATCATTGCTGGGGGTTTAGGTTTAAATAAAACTGCCGTTCCCCTTTCAAGTTAGCTCGATACAATTTAGACTACATTGTCACTTATCATACAAAATAACTTTTAACATTTGACATATTTGATTGACTATTTGATTTGGGATACAGTGGCGTGTCACAAATGTATTTCCACCATTAAGCATGCAATGTACGGCTACGGTTGACAATTGACCAACTGCGTTTGGCATGAATGCAGCGAAACATAAGATCGTTATGTATCCGTTCTCTAAATTAGTATATTCAGTTAAAAAATGATTTTTATTGGATGATAATATTTTTGATATTAAATGTTAAATATTTTTTATATTCAGCTTTTTGTAGTAAATAAGTAAGTAATATTCGTAGTAATATTGCTGCAATATTGCAGAGACGCTTTTTTTTAGTTTTAACTCCACTCTTTTCGATCTTAATAGGATCTGATTCAGTGTAACCAAAAAAGAAACAGCTAAAGTGGCAGATTCACATTCTTATCTAAGTATGTATTACATTATGCATCATGTTTATTATTTCCGTCTCAATCTGTTTTGGCCCACACTGAACACATAAAGGCTCATAAGGATGAGTAAGTATCTTTGAGTATTAAATAAGTACCCATAGGGACCAATGTGGCTCATTTGCTTCAGTGTGCTTTGAATTTTTTTTTTAATTTGGATATAAACTTAATCTCATTTTAAATTGACTTATACTAACATTTCATGAATGTTTTTTTTTTATTTAAGTACTTACCGTAAAATATAATTGAGTTTAACGGTAAGTTCAATTTGAAGTAAAACGGTTTACAAACAACAGTTTTATTCACTCTCAAATAATCGGATTAATTATCGCAGAGTGCAAGAAACTGTTTCTTAAACAATTCCGTTCAATTAATTATTATTTCCCCAATGCAATTTAACTCTATTTAGAGTTCGACTTCAATAGTAATGGTCTAGGTTTTCAAGAATTTAATTCTCTTGCAATTTAATGAATAACTGAACTGCCTTGAACGCTCCTGTTTCCTGTTAACTTATTTTACTATATTAGAGGAAAGGCAAATTAATTACTTTCCAGAGTCCATATTGTGTGCAAAGCTAATTTACTGAAGGGTTATGATTTAAACACTCTATGTACATGTAGGTGTATGTACTTATGTCTATTACATAACTGACTATTTTACGAACTAGCTGATGCCTGCAATTTCGTCGTTTGCGTGGATTTAGGTTTAAGAAATTCCTTGGGAACTTTCTAATTTCCGGGATATAAAGTAGCCTATGTCACTCTCCAGATCCTCAACTATACCCATACAAAAAATCACTTTGATCCATAGCTCTGCTGCAACGTGATTGAAGGACAAACGAACAAACCAATTACCAACAAACACACTTTTGCATTTATAATAGCAGTAAGGATTTTATACGGATCCGATATCGTTATGGCACGACACGACAATCATCAACATAAAATTAATAATGTAGTTCCGACAAGATTTAATACAGAAGCCTCTTAATGAAATACCTGTATGTAGGTATTATGTGTCTAATGGAAGATGAGAGGAGGCAGTCACCGAGCCGTTGACAAATGAGCGTGGTTCTGGTCGTGACAACGTTGCACCAAGATACCTAAATTATGTATCGAAGCGTAGGATTATGGCCCGCTCACACTGATTTTGTATTTAATTTCCACTACACCTTACTACACCAGCTTTTGCACGTGACTTCATTCTTGCAACGTGAACCCTCTGTTTTTCCGGAGTAAAAGGTATAAAGGTATAAAGGTAATAAATAAAAGGTAGCCTATGTCACTCTCCAAGCCCTAACTATACCAATGCAAAAAATCACGTTGATCCGTAGACTGAAGATAGTCTGAATTATTATTCCAAAGGGGTTTTGATTAGTGAAAATGAACAAAATCCTTACCAATATTATAATAATTACGAGTGTGTTTGTTTGTTGGTTAGTCCTTAAATCATGCAGCAACGGTGCAACGGATTGACGTGATTTTTGCATAGGTATAGTTGAGGACTTAGAAAGTCGTAAAGGCTACCTTTTATCTCAGAAAAATAGGAGATTTTCTCGGACAATTGAATTTCATAATAATACAGGTTTATATCTAAGTAGATAACGTTAGTATTTTTTTAACCACTTCCAAAATATAATGAGTTAATCGGTGCGTATCTTTTGTTAATTTCAATAGTTCACTTCCTGGCAAACTTGCATACGTGGCTTCTCGCTACATTGAATAAATTTTCATTCTTATTTTTTTTCCAAAACTCGGGATCTTTGTAAGCCTTAAAAATAGGTAGTAGTAGGTGAAAAAAGGTAAGAATAGGTAGCGTGTGAAGAGCTCTTTATGGCGATGCTTTCACTGTACTTCATTAGCTTTAGAGAATGGCGTCAATCTCCTGTGTATTAAAGTTTACTAAGTGCCCTGTCTTCACGGCCGAACGTTATTACTGATTTTAAATATGTTCACAATATTTCTGTTTGGAAAGATTGGGGCATGACTTTAGCTTTCTTTCTTTGTCGTGTGATGCGGGTTGTTACGTTTCCTCAAATATGGTTGAGCGAAGCGATAGCTGGGCCAGGCGTCCGTTGGAAATGGGGCTACTTTCTGTCTGCCCGTCTTAACATATTGTGTTGAATTATAATTAGGTATGCTTTTGTGGAACTTCCACTCGTTGTGGAAACTGGTGGAACTGTGGTGGTTGTGTGTAAAAAAATTCTCTTGTTTTGAAAAGAGCACCGCAGAGTTTCTCGCTGGTTCTTCTCGGCAGGAAAGGCATTCCGAACCATTGGTAGACTCACGATTCAAAACCACACTAAAAAAGTTTATTTACTAACATTTCTATTAACTTTTATTTACTATTAAATTACTATTAAATTATCATTTCTATTCTATTCTAAACAAAACAAAACTCTTTTGCTATAATCTGCCAAATCAGAAAAATCGTGCTGTGCACTGCCGCTCTTTCAATAGTAGACAATTAATGCAGGAACAACGCCACACCGACACTCAACAACAGACAAACCCTTGGAGATACACTATGCATACGATTCGCTTCGATACCGTCCAGAGGTGCGATTGTCTAAAGTTATTCCATTGATCGTAATCGTATTCGATGACATTAGCGTCAAAGTAAAATAAACCATAACAACATTGAATGGAGCTCAATTTCGCAATCTTATACGTTTAGGTTTGTACGATACGCTCCATAACGCTCCATGTTAAAATCGGTTGTAATAAATTTGTGACTTTAAATCAATACAATCAAGGATTATTTTACATTGACGCTAATGTGGACGCATGGAATACGAATACGATCATTGGAATAACTCTTAGACAATTAGTACCCTGAGCATTCTCAAGACATGTTGACCCAAAAATACCACCATAAAAAATCTTTTCTGGTTTTTCAAGATTTTTCTTGTTTGGCAAATTATAGAATATTAAAATTTAATAACGTTGTTTTTCCATAAGTTTCATGGAATTTCGCAAAGTAACGCCTGCTTCTAAATATCATTACTTACTTACCAATACTTTCTTGTTTTCCGTTTTTTCAAAATTCTCATTCGAACTCTTTGTTTTTCGCCATGGTTTTGCTTCTACTTAACCAATGCGAACCATAGCAAAACTGTAACTTCTAACGCAAACATTAATTTCACTATGCTTTTACGCTAGCTATTATGAGTAATTAATAATAATGTTCTATCTATATTTTGTTTCCTTACTTAAAGCTAGTTTCTGAAAAGCTTCCGGATAGTACCGTCGTAGAGTCGCTACATTTTGGACTAAGTATAGCTGCTACTCTCATTCCCTATTGTGTAGTCCAAAGCCATCGTAACAAAACACGACGAATCTCTTGACGCTAAAACTATGAAGGCAAAACACGAAAAATACACACGTTCAGAAAATTAACCTGTAACACTGTAGGTCTGCAACCATACCCATTAAATAATCACGTAGATCCGTTGCTCGATATAACCAACCTGAAAAATTATGGAATTTCATACGTTTATTCAACCCCCTATTTAACCCCTTTGGGGGTAGAATTTTCAAAACTATGAAACACGTACTCTTTGGTTTAAAGTAAGAGCCAAAAGACCAAGTTTTATAGATATCGCTTGAAAAATGACTTGAATGTTTCTATGAACAAACCAACACACCAACAAACCAACAAACAAACACACTTTCGCATTTATAATATTAGTAAGGATGCGAAAGTGTGTTTGTTTGTCCTTCAATCACGCCGCAACAGAACTACGGATCGACGTGATTTTATACCGGAAAATCAAAGATTTTAAAAACTACATTCACGCGGACGATCACGACGAACGACGGACGAAGTCGCGGGCATCAGCTAGTTATTTAAATAAAGGCTTTACCCTTATTTCATGACCGTACATTTCATTGATTATTGTTAAATTATAACAGTTAAATTACAGTACAGTTAGCAGTCGCAGTTAGAAAAATAAAAACGGCCAAGTGCGTGTCGGGCCACGCGCAGTGTGCTGCATTGTGCATTATTGCTGACCTAGGATAGTGCTTTTGTTTTATTTATGAATATTGAATAAATTTTGAGTTTATGGTTTAAATACTATAATATTCTACAAAATATGCCACTTACACTACGTGTAATACCTAACTTAGAAAAAACAGATATAACTCCTTAACTAATGAACCCTACTTAGCCGTGATAGTTTTCCTTTAAAATTCATTATATATACTACTGCTGTGAATTTTTTCGTGTATCCTATATAACAAACAGACAGAGAGCTGGCAGAGGGGGGGACACTTGACTCTAATAAAATTTAGCACTTTAAAATATCATATTTCACAAACGGAATTGAAAAATGATATTGCCACACCCACAATATTTTTGAAAGACCTATTCAACGAAACCCCACACTATGGGATAAACGCGAAAAAAAAATTCATCCCCACTTTACATGTAGGGGAGGTACCCTAAAAAAAACATTTTTCACAATTTTATTTCACGACTTTGTCGGCGTGATTGATATTTATACCCTTATCAAATTACAGATTTCTAGTACCAATAGTCACTGAGCTAAACCGCGGACGGACGGACAGACGGACAGACGGACGGACATGGCGAAACTATAAGGGTTCCTTGTTTACTACGGAACCCTAACAAAAATGATCGATAAGACAATTTTTATTTTAACATTTAAATAACTAACTTGTTAACCCAATGCTGCCTTTTACTCAATTATTTCGTACATAATGTCAACACGAGGTGGTGTTAGAGTAATTTAATGTTATTCTACAGCGGCTAACCGCAGCTACACAACAAATTAAACAGGTTGCGCTGTTGCATAAGTGGACTGGATTAAAGACCTCCCACACAATGTAATTTAGGTTAAGATGGGGTACTGCATTATGGAGTAGGTTACGTGTGCACTTAGTGTCTTAGGACAGATAGTTTCCCCAGTCTATGGCTCCTAAGTCACAAACTTGAAACATCTCCAACTTTTTGGGTGGTGAATAGAATAGAATAGAATAGAAATATTTTTGGAACGTAGTTCCTTATCGCGCGGTACGGAACTCGGAAGGGGGCTAGACGGATCGACACTTTTTTGAAGGCATTGTGTTCAGTATTTTCGCGGTACAATATTGGGTCTCCGTAGCCTTGTGGCTTCTGCAGTCGCCTCACAGCCAAAGGTTCCTTAATTTTTTTATAACTTATAAGTTATAAAAAATTAGGGAAAATTCCACATGTAGAAATTATTTAACATAAAATTGAAAATGGAAAATTCGGTCTGTCGAGCTGGGATTCGAACCATCGACCTTTGGCTGTTAGGCGACTGCAGAAGCCACAAGGCTACGGAGACCCATTATTGTACCGCGAAAATACCGAACACAACAATGCCAAATTAATTAATTGAAAGGAACTACGTTCCATCCGGGTGTCCCTTGACACCTCTCAAGTTTATTTTATTCAAATAAACTTTTTTACAAGTGCTTTTGAAGCGTCGATGAGTCTACCACTGGTTCGGAATGCCCTTCCTGCCGAGAAGAACCAGCAAGTAACTCGGCGGTTGCTCTTTTCATAATAGTTTACAATATGCTATGTACTATGTTATATAAGTATGCAGTGCTTGCAGTGTTTCCACAATGATGGGAAGTTCCAAAATTACATATCAACTCGGCGGTTGCTCTCTTCAAAACAAGTTTACAATATAATAGATACTATGCTATGTATGCAGTGTTTCCACAATAAGGTGTTAAATATTAAACGAACCAAATAAAGTTCCTAAACTAATTTCTCTTAAAAATAATACAACAGTAGTACAGTTCATAGTTCACTAGTTTTTGCCCGCGACTTCATGTAATTCGAAACCTTTGTTTTTCCGGGATAAAGGGAAATCTTTTTCAATCTCCAAGTCCTTACTCTCCTCCTTACTCCTTACAGCTATACCTGTAAAACAAATCACGTCGATTTATAACTCAGTTGCTGAAGTGATTGAAGGAAAAACCAATAAACCAACAAACAAAAACAATTTCATGTGAGTAGGATTAGTAAGAATAAATTATTATCAGTGTTAAATTTTTCATTTGATACATTTGATAAATTTATCCCAAAGTGAGCTTTACAAGAATTATCAAAATTTTATCGAGTTATTCAGTAATTATGAGGGAACTTTGTAGCAGAAAAACTGCTATATTGAGCAAACAGACTGTTATAAAGAAATGCAGCCATTAAATTATCCTTGATACCTTTCCACGTAGGCATGGATTTTTATAGTAATTAAATTATAGTAATGTTTTATTCTAACATCTCCACGAAATTATCTACAAATTAAATATTATCTATCATCTTTAATCTAATCAATGAAATTCGACAAAGTTGCACTTTAAAACGGTTGCTAATAAAATTGTACGTAACAAAGTCTCCAATTAGGTACTCTTTTGATCTATCTTCGATTTATTACCTCTTACTTTTTAGTGATAGCTTTTAAAGAAAATTAGGTTATTTATATGCAGAATTGATTAAAACTCTTGTGTTGCCTTGCATTTTGTTCACAGAAATTGGAATTAACATCAGAAATGCCTACTAAGAACTAAAGAAAAACCAATTTTTTGTTATTTTTTTAATTCAATATGCTTATTTACGGTATTTAGCAACCATTAACATTTTGTAATAAAACATTTAAGCACTTCACTCTTAAATGAAAAGTAACCACAATCTGACTATTCACACATCAGACCAAACTATTGTTGTTTCGTTCAACAACCTCAACCTAACTAGATACTAGCCATCACACTTTCGTTTCGTTAAAATAATACCAAAGGCAGAGGGCAGACTGGCTCCTTTAAGCGGCAGCGATCGCGCACTTTTATCGCCTTTAGCATTTTTATGACCTTTTGCGTGCCTCGCGTTTCGAACGATTCGCGCGATTCTGCGATGGAAAGCCATACAATCGCGAACGCGTTTGAGTCGCGATTTTCGCACGCTCGAAATGCGATGCACGCAAAAGGCCATAAAAGCGCATGATCGCTGCCGTTAAAAGTAGCCAGTGTGCATTCTCTCAAAATGCTATGTTTCGCGACATATGCTATTTTTTGGCGGTGAAACACGGATAAAAAGTTATTTTTAATATGCCCACAAATACTACATAGTCACTTTAGTTTATACGTTTTAGCTGCTCAACAACGATTTTCACTGCTCCGTCATTTTATTCGCCAACTTTTAACTGACTTCAAAAAAGGAGGTTCCCAATTCGTTGGAATCATTTTTTTATGTATGTTCACCGATTACTCGAAGATGCCTGAACCGATTTGGAAAATTCTTTTTATTAATTGAAAGGGTATACTTCCAAGTGGTCCCATTTAAATTTTATCGAAATCTGGCGAGTGGTTTTTAAAAAATAAACAATAAATTATATACTTGTAGCGTTTGAAGTTGGTTTTTATTAAAATATTTTTTCACTATAGATTATTATCTGCTCGGTTTATTACCCATAACTATCGTTCATTTTATTGCAGCAGTTTGTCAAAGAAAATTGGTGAATCGATCGACACGCTTACATAATTCAGTCAAAATAGCAGCAACTTCCGACCCCGGTCCATCGCTAATTCATGGATATTGCTGGGAGCTCATTATGAGTTGGCGACTGTAAACGTTGCCAATCTTTTGCCAGTTTTAATAGAAACAATAACAATATTTATGAGGACATCTTGTCCATTATACCTAGAAAGTTGGAGCTCGATGCTCCTGATTCTGAATAGTTGGAAGTTGATGGCAAAAAAAAACTTTGACGCCTGCTTTTGTATTACTTTTGACTTTATATTATCATAATAGGGTTTGATTCTATGAGGCCTGTAGCAGACATCACGCGAAATAAATATAGCGAAACTACCGAAGCTCCGCCATGACTTTTCAGTTTTATGATAGAAGCAAAACTGCCCGTTCTTCTATGAATATATCTCGCACACCTCTGATTAACGTCAAAATATCATAATTATCTTACATCAATATAGAGAAACCGAAAGTATACATGCGACAAACGAGCGCCGCGTACCGCTAAATTCGCATGGGAAAAGGATAATATTATTATAGTCAAAACTCTGCGTTGGAACGAAGCTAGAACAGACAGTTTCACTTGTGTTTAAAGTTTCAGCAATTTCGCTTTTGATTTGCAGCGGAGATATGCTGAAGACCTGAATGTGCTTAAAAATTGGAGGTATTCCTATTTTTTTTAAGCTATTGCATAGCTTTTATCGCGGTATTTGAACTAGGACAAACAGTTTGAGCGCGGCGACCGAATCCAGAAATTCCGTAACGAAAATAAACCTAACACCGTCGTTCAGTAAGCGTTCAACATTTTAGAGGTTCACAAGTAGCTCTGTTTGGCGCAGTGGGCGAGCGGCCGCTTTCTTTACCGTATGGTGTATGATGTCGCAGGTTCGAATCTCACTCGCGAAGTAGTGACTGTGCGCTTTTCTTGTTTGTTTGTTTTTTAATTATTTTTTTTGCATAATTTTTATCATGCAAAAAAAAATATTGCATAAATATTATAATAGCATAAATTGATAAAAAATAAAAAATGCTATGCAATAGCTTTACCGCGGCAGTCCCCGAGTGCCACTTAATTTTTTTTTTCAAAAATTACTGAACGCTAAAAAGAAATCGTCCTTCATAAATTAACTGTTAGTTTTTTAATTTATTCAAATTGTCTCGTTACTAAATGGCTGAAGCAGTTTCTGAAATTGTGCCGCAAACTTCAAAACTTAGAACTTGTCGAGACTCAAATACTTGCTTAATTTACCACAAGGCACCTAGAATATAATATAATATTATATTGTACTATTACTATATATTTTAAGCTAGGATTACACTAAGTTG
This sequence comes from Oeneis ivallda, assembly GCA_029955525.1. NCBI lineage: Eukaryota > Metazoa > Arthropoda > Insecta > Lepidoptera > Nymphalidae > Oeneis > Oeneis ivallda. The sequence continues at coordinate 11,488,858 of JARPMR010000020.1, read as the reverse complement.
TAGATTACTATAGTCTGAAATAGACTTTGAGAGGAGCAAGCACACTATGGAAATGAAGTATGATTCTCATTAGAAATTAACATAATTTGTGTGAAAAACTAATAGTGGGTTTATAGTAGATTATTATAATAGATTTCCATGAAAATAAGTAGTTTCAAAGTTACTCAGATATAGATAGATAGATACACGATAAGATTTTTGAGAACGTGAAAATATTTTAACGGAATCTGAAAAAACACGTTCATTAGTTAAGTTTAATTTTTTCAAAATAAAATAAGAATTGAACTTCATTTTGTATGGGAACGCGCTCTAAACACTTTTGACTTCTCATAATTATGCACCTTCAGGGTTAATTAACTCCAACGCGTAAGTACAAGTTAAACTTTTCATAAACACAAGAGTAGCCTTACATACAAAGTAGTTTAGAGCAACTAGCATATTACTCTACTTAGCGAGGTAATAGACGTTAACCTTAATATGCTCCAGCAGTTCTCCATAATATTAGTAAGCGGGCTTACGCCTCACATATTAGGACGTTTACGTTGATTAAGTCGCTGCCAGCATTTTAATATTATAACCGCGTACCTACTTATACTGATTCTGCCAGCTCAATATTATTATGTCTACATTTTGAACGTTGGAATATACGAGTACCTACCATCTATCATCTATCATCATTTAAGTTTTTGGCTTTCACAGACGTAAATGTGTAAATGCGTAAAACCTTCAAGAGCCCAGTGAAAGTAAAATGAAGCTTCATTGCTCTGTGAACGCATGAAATATGAATGGGCGAAGAATATTTTACTGAAGTGGAAATGGGCGGGCCACGGGGGCTGATGGTCGTTGGGGTCCCAAGGACCAAGTTGCTAGTGTGGCGACCACGCACCGGGAAGTGCTGTGTTGGCAGACCCCCACTAGTTGGACCAACGACATTTAAACGACTCGCAGGGAGCCGTTGGATTCAGGCCGCGCAAGACCGAGACCTATGGAAGTCCATGCAAGAGACCTTTGTCTTGTTGTGGACGTCTATTGGTTAACAAAGACGAAGAAGAAGAAGAAGAATATGCCCTAACTTTAGTGAGCAATACTCGTCGTCAAGTAAAACGCTTTCGAATTATAATATTATGTATTTTAGCCCCGCCAGCTTCTAAATATAACCGCAGATTTTAATTTCGCCTCCCATACACTTAATGCAGCGTATAATACCGAGGTTTCTGAACGCTTAAGCCTTTACGTACTCTGTGACACAATTTAAACACTTGCAATGTCAACCTTATCGCTTTAAAATATCATTTTAAGGTGTTCAAATTTTGGGACAATATTTTAGTAAAAAAAAAGAAAAGAAAAATGTGCAACTAATTGTAAATTGTGTTTTAATAATTTGCATGTACAAAAACTAATAATATCATATCAAAGATTTAAATTTTATTTTGTACTTATCAAAAATGTGAATTTCAGTTTTATTCCATACTATCTATACTTCTATACTGTCTATAGGTACTACATTAATTATATCGGCAGTATAAACTAATATTATAAAGAGAGAGCGCGAATTTTGTGAGTTTGTATTTACGTGGAGGGTAATTTTTGGTACCTATTCGAAAAATTCTTTCACCATTTCAAAGGTGATTCAAAGGTGATCACTATTCCAGATTAGTATAGGTTATACAGGTTGGGCCAGACCAGGTGAATATAAATTTTTTTTAGATTGTTGACTTAGGGACCATCAGGACCCGCAATTCTATTATTTTTTGTTATAGCAGCAATAGAAATACACATTCTGTGAAAATTTCAACTGTCTACCTTTTACGGTTTACGAGATACATGCCGCTGACACACGAAGAGACGGACAGACAGACGGTAGGACAGCGGACTGCGGAGGCCTAGTAGCTTTCCAATGGCATCCTTTGGGTATGGAACCCTAAAAAGTAAAATAATATGTGGTACTTATTTCGTTGGGTCATAGAAGTCGGGGCGGGCACTATTTTAAAAAATCGGCCAAGTGCGAGTCGGGCCTCCCTCTTTTAGGGTTCCTTTAAAAAAAATTAAATAAAAATATTTCCATGTACCCATGGAAATATTTTAATTTAATTTAATTTTTATTATTTGTTGTTATAGCGGCAATAGAAATACAAAATATGCGAAAATTTCAACTGTCTATCTACTACGGTTTACGAGATACAGCCCGCTGACAGACGGACGGACGGACAGCGCAGGGTAAGTAATAGGGTACCGTTGGCACCCTTTGGGTACGGAACCCTAATAAAAAGCATTTGGTTGAGAATCAATTATGCTGATTAATCAAATAAAACTTCGATAGTAAAATAAATAAAATATAATGTTCGACCGCTGTTTGGAATAAATATACAAATAAATCGGCTTAGATTAAATTGAATCGCATTACCCCCGTTTCCACAGCATTATAAAGTTATTATCCATGACGCGGCCTGGGTAGCTAACTGCTGTATCGTGGGCTAGTATAATATAAAACGTGTTTTATTGCCGCTGTGTTTATTGCTTTGCTATTTTTATTGAGTAATCCGCTGTTATTATACCGTTTTATGGTTGATTCTGTTTTGTCTTTTATAAAAATACTAGCTGATGGCCGCGACTTCATCCGCGTGGATTTAGTTTTTAAAATCGCGCGGGAACGTTTTGATTTTCCGGGATAAAAAGTAGCCTATGTCACTCTCCAGGTCCTCAACTATACCCAGGCAAAAAATAATGTCGATCCATAGCTCTGCTACGGCGTGTTTAAAGGACAAACCAACAAACAAACTTTCGCATTTATAATATTAGTATGACTAGTTAATTCCCGCGACTTCGGAACTCCTTAATTTTCCGGGATAAAAATTTAGCCTATATATTAATCCTGGGTATGAGCTATCACTATTCCAAATTTCAACCAAATCGGTTCATTCGTTGTTACAAACAACTGTCATCCATCTATCCATCCATCCATCCATATATCCATCCTCACAAACATTCGCATTTATAATATTAGTATTAGTATTTTTGTATCTGTCTTGATACATAAGAAAATAGTTAAACAAGTGTAAATTAAAAAATATATTTTTAAATGCAGGCTTTTAGTAGCTACATCATTAGACTCTGGATATCATCTAGGATCAGAGTACTTGTTATGACGAATCAAACGAGCCCAAACTCGATGGGGCTACATCGTTTTATTACAGAGTTCCGATAGCCATCTTCCGTCTCCATCATCAGATCAGCTCCATGTCACAATAATATTGCATTGTCATCCGATATGCACATAAATGCAAAATTTCAGCTCGATCAGAAACCGGGAAATGGGTCTAATTGATCTTGCAAGATTTGACCCAAACAAACAAATAAATAAATAAACTGGTCAAGCTAAATAAAAGCTTGTAATATGGAGTCACTATTCGTCACCACAAACAATCTAGACGAAAAAAATAATTCTGGCAAATATCTGAAGTTTCTCCTCTATGTTAGGGATCATCAATGCACTTTTAATAAATAAAATTTATTAGTGCATTTTTGTATGAAAATCTTATGTAAGTTTTTATGGTAAAGTTCATTCCATAGACCCTTCAAAGTACCTGCAATTTGATCGCCTTTATTTTTACGTAATTACTTTCATATATGTATAAAGGTTCTTTGGGTGGTTTTTTAACAAATTCTTCTACAGGCAATCTGTGTCAGGGTGCGTAAATCACCTGATCTGGACAGTCTCTTAATTAACATAATAAGTAATTACTTATTCACTCCCTTCCACGGAATTCGCAGTTTTCAGTTTTTATTTCTTTGATAACGCACGAAAATAAATTCCAATTTATTTTGTCAAAGAAATAAAATTACGAGTTTTCATGGAAAAATAAATTTCGTACGCAAATTATAATATTACCTACTTACTAGAAGTGATTACGGTTTTTAATATTTCTTAGAAGAAAACATGGATTCTTCTTAATACTAAAACTACTTAGTGCCAAGCTAGCACGGTGCACTACGCCACTGTCAAGTAACTTAAAAGAGTCATACCAAAATGTATCAAGGAATAAATATAAAGGCCTATCAAGTAAAAGGTACAATGTCTGCGGAACAATGTTTTGCTTGACAGGCGTAAAAATATAAACAGTACGAAATATTATACTTATGGTATGCAAATAAAAATTCAAGATACCTACATCTCCAAGTGTTTTACGAGGATATGGTACAGCGAACGTAAAATATAATGTTTACAACTCGTAAACCAGCCGAATTTCAAAATATAGCACAACGTTCATGATTCAAATAAAAATAAAACAAACTGGAGTATTCTTTATATAATATTTTATAGATAAGATCTAAAAAAGGTACTTTTCTTGAAAGCACTTGCTTTTTGTGATAAGCAAATCCCCGCAACATTTTTCTTGTTTTTAAATAAGGTTTACCTACAATTTTTCCACTTAAGCACAAGGCAACTAATTATACTTAATTTATTAAATTGGTCCATCATCATCATCATTTATTTAGCAACCCATCAACGGCTCACTACTGAGCGCAGGTCTCCTCTCAGAGAAGGGTTATAGGCCATAGTTCACCACGCTGGCCCAATGCGAATTGGTCAAATTCACACACCTTCGAGAATATTATGAAGAACTCTCAGATGTACAGGTTTCCTCACGATATAATTTCTTTACTATCTAGCAGACTTAATTTAGTTTGACGAGGGTAGGAGTTTTATTTAGACTAAACAAATGTTTAAACTTATGAATTCCTTTGTGAGATCTTCTAAAAAATCGGCCAAGTGCGAGTCGGGCCTCGCTCTTTTAGGGTTCCGTTAAAAAAATTAAATTAAAAAATTTCCATCTACCCACCTACCCATTTTAATTTATTTTTTTTAATTTAATTTAATTTTTATTATTTGTTGTTATAGCGGCAATAGAAATACATAATATGTGAAAATTTCATCTGTCTATCTATTACGGTTTACGAGATACAGCCCGCTGACAGACGGACGGACGGACGGACGGACGGACAGCGTAGGCTTAGTAATAGGGTCCCGTTGGTACCCTTTGGGTACGGAACCCTAAAAATGGTAAAAACCGCACTGAAACCAACTTGGAATTTCTTTATTTTAAAACCAGTGTAAATAGATTAGCCTTTTACACACCCTTCCATTAGCTTAGAATCTGACAACCAGAAAGGCGAATAAATTGTAATAAAACATCATATCTATTCATATAATACATGACAAGTTATCTCTTATAACATATTCAATGCGGGAATAAGAAGGTTGTATACATTGAGTTAAATTTCACAGAGGAGCCCACGTCCCCGCAAATGGAGTTTAGGGCGCTCCACGGTTAAAGAGAGCGATAGCATCCGGAAGGTGAAAGGCATCGGTTTAATGCAAAAGGCTGAGGATTCAAAAGAGGCCTATGTCAACTAGTGGACACATGTGGCTGATGATAAAAATGATGATAATGACGACTCTGAGAAAAAAAGCCCAAAAAATACGTCAAAAATTCTTGGAAAGGTTTTTTAACTAATATTTTTTTTGGGTAAATGCGCAATGTTGGCACACCGATCTAAGTACTAATAGATAATCTAAAAATAAGTCACAGGGATTCTATTATTTGATGACGACAGCAATACCTCTGTTATTTAATATTTCATTCACTCTTGAAAGATTTGCGTCATATTTTATTAACATTAGTACTAAACGCCTTAAATAGCCCGACAATTGACTGTAAACTAAAAGGTCGACAGTTCGATTCTTACTCGTTACACCATTGTCACACCCCCTCCTAACATAAGCTGTCTGCTTATTCCGAAGGCAGAGGAAAGTATTTGTGAAGTTTAGTTCTTTTATAAAATTTGATATTTTTGACAAAATAGCATTGAATGAATAGCACAAAATATTTTCGTTTATCAGTTTTAATGAAGCGGTTTTCAGGAAAATTAGCACCTCTATAATATAGGAAAACTCTCTGGTAGTCGTAAAAAATGTATGCTGACACGCGGATTCTGGATGCTGTACCCCTTTGCGAGTATTCAGAGATTCCGTGTGCGTGTTATTTTAACGAACTTCCGAACTGAAGTCGACGCAATTAATTGAGTTCGGGTTTCACTGCTCATAAAATATTTTATTCGGGTCGCCTTCGGGTTTAGGTAGTTTGTTAGTTTGTAGAATTGTTTCACAATAGCTTTAATAACGATCTCACTTTCTTAGCTCCACCATGTTTACGACTTTCAAACGAGGTCTGTTTATTTTTCTAGGCCTTAATTGAAGTCTTATGTTAGCTTAAAGATTTTATGCAGAGTATCTAGATATGCCCAAACTTATTCGCAAAAAATACTTTCTCTATCCAGTTGCGATACAATTTTGGTGACAACTTATGTGAATAGACCTAAAGTGTGTGCTTTTGAAAGATCTAAAGAACAAACAAAAAATAATATTATATTTTTGCTTCTTTCTCGTAGGTGAGATATTATTTGTCACGGAAATATTTCTATTTAATTTTACTACATCAAAAAACGTGTAGTTCATCCCTGATCAGTTTTTCCTTCCCTATAAATATACCAGAGAAAAACAGATTCGATTTACTTTCGCCGATCTGAGATACTTGAGTAACATCGTCTCACTTCTAAAAGGTGAGCTCGATCCTTGTCTGTTTCCTATCCTATAAAGAAGTATAAGTAGTTTATAAGGTTTTGCTGTTACAGTGATACATAATCTATAACATCTGCACCAGCTTAACGAAGATAAATATCCTTTTCTATTATGTTCTGATCGAGGAACTAGGACTTCTTTTATCCAATTTAATGTGGCTTTTGGACATTCTTTTCCTATTACAAGTTAGCTTCTACGATTTATACTGGAAGCAAATGAAAATGGTTCGATTGATTGAAATGATAAAATTAATATTAAATTAAGCATTGAGTACTTTTTATTTATTAAACATCATTATCACACTTACAAACATAAATACAACATTATCGCAGGCAAGTACCCACGCGCAGCCTTAATGATAATGCGTTGTCAGTCACTTTACTAAACGTGTCATTCTGTGTCTGTCTGCTATCTTTTCTCAGCCTACCCACTGCCCCGATTTTGACAAAATTTGGCAAAGAGATAGCTTGTACCCTGGAAATGGACATAAACATAAGGTTTCCGTGGAACTTTTTAAGAAGTAATTCTTATAAAGTTCCACGAAAACCTGCAGACAGACAGCTCAGACGAAATCGTTTAGCTCGTCCTCAGCAAAGTGGATCATTTTTTTTTTAATTAGATATTTTCATAAAAATATTTCATTGAACAACACAAAACTTAATTTGCATTTTTCGATTTATGTTGCTTTAATCACTTTATCCGTAGAATGAGAATCAAAATACAAATTGTTAACATAATTACATACCGGATGAAATCCGAGCATCTGCGGCAAAACATGGTAATTTACCATTTAAATTATATATATTTTATTTATTTGTAATCCACAACATTATTTCACATTAACACTAGGTTAGTGCATAATTAAGCTTTAAACACAAAGACCATAACTACAAATTAATTATATTATATTAATAATAATTTATTATTTATGACGCAGGGGAGCTTTGGCAAGCTGTTGGTGAGTAGTGCCACCACCTACCCGATGTACCTCTGGGTGGCCCCTCGTGGGAGCCCGCCTTTGGCTTGCCTTCACCGGCCGATCAGAATGGGTTCGCAAGAGTTTCAACTCGAGGTTGGAAGTGTCTAATGGTGTAATAGCAAGGAAACTTGTTCGACGAAGTATTCGTCTGATGGTACCTCACCTCTTTACACCCTGAGTCGCTTACACTGTTGTCGCCCAGCATGCCGGCACTATCATCGGCTCTTTTTGCGAGGCCCATCTAGGGGGCGACTAGTCACCGCCTGCTGAAATTTCAATTTGCGTGGTATTGTAATGGCAGGCGTCAGGTATCTCGATCTAGTCTACAGCTGTACCCTATCCAATAGCCTATTTTTGTAGTTTCTTCTTCTTCTTCTTCTTCGTGACACTCTTGGCAGAGCGGTCGCGGTCATCGCGAAGTGACGTCTTTAGCGGCAGATGTGATTCGCCTCACGAGCATTCGCCACTTCTCCCTGCTGGCCGACAGCCTGGTACACTCGTGCAATGGACCGCCCACAGCAGACTTAATTTGGTCGGTCCATCGCATGGGCGACCTTCCTCGCCCTCTGGTGCCCTCCACTTTGCCCTGCACGAAAAGGCGCTCGATGGACTCACCCCCACGCCGGGAGACGTGTCCGAAGAACTTAAGTATGCGACTCTGTACTGTGGCCGAAAGGCGTTGTTTTATGCCGAGTTCTTGGAGAATAGAGACGATGGTGCGAAACTCGGTCCACGACACTCCCAGCATTCGTCTCCAGCACCACATCTCCAGAGCATCAATTTTCTTTTTCTCGACTTGTCGCAAAGTCCACGTCTCCGCAGCATACAAAAATATGGGAAAAACAAGCGTTTGGACGAGCCGGATCTTCGTAGCTTTTGTTAAGTTTCTGATTTTTGTAGTTTAGTGTCCATTAATTCTTAAAATAGTCCTGCAGACACTGGGAACTATCGTTCATTGCTACTTATTGATGTATTGATGGATAAAATCCGGTTGGTGTATTAATCTCCCAATTTAAATCAACTCTCTCACGAAGCCTCTACGCGTTGGACCTATGTAACCGCGCAAGATAAAAGATCTGGGCTTTGTTCCCGCGAGATTACTTCATTAATTAGCTTATTTCATGAGATAAACTAGAAAGTTAAAAACAACTGGATGAGATTGCGTGATTTATTACAGATCTCCAAAAGCCGTCTTCTGGCTTCTTCATCAGATCAGCTCCATGTCATAGGAATATTGCATTATCATCGGATTTACACGAAAACAGCTCAATTGGAAACTGGGAAGTGGGTCAAACTTAACTTGCAAGATTTGATTACAGACGCAGGGACAAGTGAAACTAAAAAAAAATTTTGTTCCTGAATAAAATGGAAGTGTCCTTTTGTGATTTAGAAATCATGGCCAAAACTTTTCTATCTGTTAAGGGCTGATTTAACCAACGTAAAATAAGTCTTATCCGAGAGTAAATTTGATATTTTAACTGTTGAAAATCTGCCAAAATAATTATCAAATTTACGCTCGTATAAGATTTATTTTACGTTGGTGAAATTGGGTCTGAATTATACATAATAATGTGAATTATTATGTCAGGTTACATGATTATTTGTTCATAATTTGTTAGGTGCACTTGCAGAAGCACCGAGTTATCCTTTTATCCCAGAGTTAGCAGCTAACTCTGGGTTAAAAAGACAGATTTGATGGAATTCGTATTAAGCTTCTGTCAAAATTACAAATTTATTTCTGGATTAACTAGCCCGGCGTCTCTGCAAGTGGGCCTATTAGTATAAGTCAAATACAATTTTTTTCTCTTGGTATATCACAACGCATATAAAACCATCTTTATAAATACCATTAGTTCGAAGAAATATTATGCGGTGCAGACTTGCTTTGCATCTTAATCTTTATTCATGCAGTAAGGCAATTAGAGGAGACTGTTCTTAGCTACAGCTTTGTCTTTTAAATTTGCTTTAGAATGCAATCTCTCTCGCACGAATTTTTCATTACTGAGGGTCGTTGCACTTTTTATTAATGAGGTGCAATAGTATCTAGTGGATTTTTAGAGACAGTAATACTAAAATATGCTAAATATTAAATAATGAATATTTACATAAGTCACTCTCGATCTTTATAAAAAATGTTAAAGAAACTAAAGAGACTTATTATATCGTGTCGTGTCGTGTCTGTGTCGTGATTTGTTAGATCTCCATAAAAGTATTTACTTTAAGTCTCAAAGATTAACTTGTTAGGTTTATTTACGTTACGGAATTTCTTGATTCGGTCGCCGCGCTCAAAGCCCGCGATAAAAGCTATGCAATAGCTTAAAAATACTACCTATGTACCTATGTGTAATAAGTATGGATCAATTGAATACGAGTAATTTTCCAAAAATTTTCTTCAAGCGTTTGTTTGTTAGCAATAAGGCCGCCTTTGCGTGCGTTGTTTTAATAAATATTATATTATTAAGTATATTGTTTTCTCTTTCGAGTGCAATCAAATTTTTTCTATAAATCTATCTTAACCATGAAGGTACGAATCCTGACAAGAGTTTACATTGTACATTGTTCATATTTTATCATGCAAGTTTAACATTTCAAAAAAAAACTTGCCTTGAAGTGTAAAGCCGTATCTAGTCGCTTATAATCTGCGATGTTTTGTCCGCGCTATCCGCGCACTGGACCACTCGGTTTAGTTCATTTCTACCCACTTTGTTATTATATAAAATCGCAGTACTATAACAATAGAATACCTATTGTTTAAACAGTTAAGTTTCTGATAAAGTGAATTTTGTGATTCTTAATAAGAATAAAGTTCTTTAACCGTAAGTTTAACATTAAAAGTAATGTAAATGTATCTTGCTTTAAAAGATTTTTTAAATGAAGCATAAATCATTCTGTAATAGGAGCAAGTATACAACACCGGGCAACATTCTTTGCACCTAAAAGCATTTATCTACCGTAAATATCATTAATTCTACTCAACGCCACGGCAAATTACTTTCCCCTTAAGCCTTAAAATCCATTTTTTAAGATAACGGAACGTTGTTTGCTAAGCGCTTGTCTGAAATGATCGAGAGGCTTGCAAGCTTTATTGCAATATTTTAAACTAGCCACCCGCCCCGGCTACGCACGGGTTATATTTAGGTACTAATGAGATTTTCATGGAAAAATAACATCCCCATTTCTGACTTTTCCTATGGATTTTCCAGAAAATCCTAGTCCTGACAATAATTATTATTGCAAAGCACGGAGGAAAGGAAATAGAGAAATGTGGACCTCAAAAGTTGGCCAATAAAATCCGACTTGGCTCAATGTTGCTTAATTACCTCAGTCGATTTATTTGTACTGTCGCCCCACACGCATCTTTTTACTACCACTTGGTACATGTAAGTACATGGAGGAAAAACGAGACATGACTAAAATTTAAGTATATAATATACAAACTGATGAACTAGCTGATGCCCGCGAATTCAATCGCATTGATAATTTTTAAACATTGGTTCGTATACGTTAAGCGCGAAGTTTTTACGGTTGTACTACGGCACTTAATACCTACTTGGTACCTACAATATCAACAAAAATTGAAAAGTTATTTTGGTAGGCATAAATTCGAAATTTATATTATCGTTAAATAATATTCGTGGTCGAAAAAGAATATTGGTACTGGATTCAAATATCGTTCCGAACGATATTTGCTAAAAAGCTTTTTAACCGTGAAATATGATATCGAAAGCAGTTAACAAAAAGTATGCTCCAATTCAGGTTTTCGTTACTGGTATGTATAAAGGGTGTAAAATGGAATGTTATTTTACATTCTCTAGTTTTTGTGTAATAGTGAATATTATATTAAATACGTATCACAGTGAAATATTGCTCCACAATCCCCAGGCTATGTGCATTATGCATTGATAAAACTATTATATAACCACCAAAAGTTATCTTACTCATATTATAAAATGAGAATGTGTGTTTGTTTGTTGGTTTGTCCTTCAATCATGCTGCAACAGAGTTACGGGTCGACGTGGTGTTTTGCAAGGGTATAGTTGAGAACGTTGAGAGTGGCAATTTGGAATAAGAACTGTGTACAGTTTCAATAGCGCGAGCTGAGGTAGAGAGGTGAGCCGGCATGGTAATAAGGTTGTAATTCGCGCGACCGCGGTGGTCGCAGAGGCATGCCGCGCCTCGCGCCCCACTCACCGCGCCTCACTCTCTGCTCGGTCGTTCGTTTTGAATAAATCAAGAAATAATTTTTATTTCGTACTAGCTGATGCCCGCGACTTTGTCCGCGTGGATTTAGTTTTTAAAGTCCCTCGGGAACTCCTTGATTTTCCGGGATTAAAAGTAGCCTAGATGTTGACCCGAGTAATAAGCTACCAAGGTATAAAATTTTGTAGAAATCTGTGCGGTAGTTTTTACGTGAAAGAAGGACAAACAAACAGACACGAAATCGTCCAGTTACAGTTTTATTATAAGTATAGATATAGTGTTACGAATTACGATGTTGATATCTATTATAGATATATTTACTTGAATATACGAATTGTTGGCTTTTCAATTCACAATTAGGTAGCTAGAAAGTTTTATCGCATAGTGACCGCGTCCGTACGTCTAGGTCACCCGGACCATCGTAACGAATCGATTGACACCGCATTTATCAAAATCGTTTCAGCCGTTTATTCAAGGTGCAACATTCATAAATAGTCACATACAATATGCATTATTAGATACCTACATAGACTGCTAAAATCTACCCCTTTCATTTTGGATTTTCCGTAACGTAGTCTGGTAATAAATCACTTGTCCGAGACAAGGTTATGGTATTCTATAATTTTACGACAAAGTTAATAATTTTGATTTTCTTTTTGAATTTTTTGAATGGATCATCCATTCAAAAAATTCAAAAAGAAAATCAAAATTATTTATTTCACGTAGGCCAACCTGTGGCTCTTATGACACGTCATTACTCTACCACCGGTTCCGAAAGCGGATTCTGTTGAGAAAAGCCGGCAAGAAACTCAGCAGTTGCTCTTTTCAAAATAATCATTTTAGAATAATATTATTATGTAGCTTGTTGAGGCCAACGGCTTGGCCAACGAGTCAAGGCCTGGAACCCTGGTTATAGGGGCCCATCAGCTATAACCTGAGTCCAGGGTCGCTGCCCTAAGGGCCTTTCACCGCGGTCAGATTTGTTCTCAACGTAGTGGTGACTTAATGATGGTAGGGTTGCACTGACCTTCCTTGCAGCAGTCAATCCTGGTACGGCCTGAGATAGTATGAGAGTGGTGAGTATGTGAGTGAGTATATTGTGAGGTTAAGTGTGAGGTGAACTTCTGAGGCCACTCGCAGCAGCAGGCAGGCAGCTAGTTATGGCCTGCAGCTGTGGACGTTGGGCTGGCGTAGCACTGTACACTTGGTTTGTCACTAGTTGGGTCCAAAACCTTAATCACACACACCTTCGCCGATCGCGTGGCGAGCAAAGCTCGGCGAGTTCCAAAAAAGAGGTTCTTTGTTACAGACAACAGTAACAATTATGCTTATAGCTAGGTCGACACATAGACCGCTTGACGGCTCAACAAAACCGTAAAATAAACTAAATTTAGACACTTAAAAAGCAAAACCGGGCGCGAGGCGACTCGGGAATTTTACATGTACGTATTAGCTGTCAAAAACAAAAAGGAACTTGCAAAAACCACGCCCCAAAACGGCGGCAAGTTTAAAACTAAGTATCTGTCAACTTCATTGCGAGCCAAAGAGATTGCCAGCGTCGCGACCATGGAACTAGGAATTATGGACAGGTACATGGCGCGAACAACCCCCCCGCCTGTGGTCGTAAGGATCTACGTCCACTTACTAGTAAATGGGTAAACGTGATAAGGAGCAAACGGCTCGCTGCAAGACAGAGTCTCCGACCATTACCTCGGCAACCCTGGGAACCCCATCAGACCCGTAGATCAGCTTAAGAATGCGCCCACGGCGCCAGTATAAAGGCAACAAATTAGGTTCCTTAATCAGCACTAGGTCACCAACTTTGGGTGGATCAGATTTGTCAGCCCACTTAACCCGCTGCTGCAAAATATGCAAATACTCTAGTGACCAACGGTGCCAAAAACTCTGAGTCATCTGTTGCAGCAGCTCAAACCGGGACAAACGTGAGACCTTCACGTCCCTGAAGGGGTATTCGGGTAGAGCGTTAAGGGGCTGACCAATCAGAAAATGACCGGGAGTTAAGACCTCCAGGTCATTTGGGTCAGATGAGAGGGGACAGAGTGGCCGAGAATTGAGTACAGCCTCAATTTTGCAAAACACGGTGGCGAGTTCTTCAAAGGTTAAAACAGTTTCGCCTATAACGCGCCGGAGATGAGTCTTGGCCACCTTAACCACGGCTTCGAATATTCCACCCCAATGAGGGCAAGCTGGGGGGTCAAACTTCCAGGTTACCCCCATCTTGGACAATGCTGTACTTAATCTAATCTTATTGCTAGACAGGAATTCGACAATTTCTTTTAAATATCTATCAGTGCCCTTATAATTGGTGCCGCAATCAGTGCGAATCAGGTCAGGCAATCCTCGACGAGAGACAAATCTACCTAGCGTGGCTACAAAAGCTTCAGTGCTTAAGGCACTCACAAGTTCTAAATGTACCGCCTTGGTAGCGAGACATACAAAAACGCAGAGGTAGGCCTTGAGCGATTTGGCGTTGCGGAGGTTAGAGCTCTTGATGGCAAACGGGCCAGCAAAATCAGTGCCAACCCCAGCAAAGGGTCGAGTGGCTAGAACGCGGTCGGAGGGCAGATCCCCCATCATCGGCTGTGAAGTATTAGCCTTCAAGCGGTAACACGGAATACATTTGAAAGTGACGTTCCGGATGGTGCGTCTCCCTGCCAGAATCCAAAACTCGCGCTGTAAAATAGCCGAGAGTGCATTACAACCAGCGTGGGCATTTTTAAGATGGTAGTGTGTCACTAGCAATTTGACAAAGGTGCCGTCCTTAGGTAGCAAAAGGGGGTGGCGAGCACCATAGGGCAGATTGGAATTCTTGAGGCGTCCTCCAACGCGTAGCATTCCGTTATTGTCCAAAAAAGGGCTTAGGCGAGCAAGGGGGCCCTTCAAAACTAAACCTCTCTTTAGAGTGTCAATCACGGATGAAAAATGCTCCACCTGAACCACACGCACCCAGTAGTTCCGGGCGTCTTGGCGTTCAAGAGGGGAAAGCACAGGACTCAAATTTTTATTTTCTGAATTCCGCCCATTATGGATGAAACGTCGAATCCAACCGGTAACACCAATTAGTTTATCAAGGGAACTGTAACGGTTCAAAAGAAAGTTCAAGTCGGGGATCTGTTTATCCTCAACCACTCCGACTCTTAAGCCCGGCAATACTTCGGGAGCGGAAAACCTATTTTGAGGCCAAGTCGTCTCGGATTGGGATAGCCAACTTGGATCCCACCAAAGGTGATGGTGGACCAGTGAAGAGGCCTCACAGCCGCGGGAGGCGCAATCGGCCGGGTTCAGTTCTCCGGGTACGTGTCTCCAAATCACCGGTACTGCAGAGCTCTGAATTTGGGAGACCCGATTCGCAACAAAGACCTCTAAGTTGTGAGGCGCGGCTCGTAGCCAGCAAAGGACAATCTCACTGTCCGTCCAAGCATAAACGTCGGTCAGATCGACCGCAGATGCCAAAGAGGAGCGGACGTGGTTCAAGAGGCGTACCAGAAGGGCGGCGCCAGACAATTCTAATTTCGGGATAGTTAACCGTGACCGAATAGGGGCCACCTTGCTTTTTGCCAAGACGAGATGCGTCGCGACCTCACCGGCGACATCGACAGTCCTCAAATATACCACGGCGGCGTATCCTCGTTCGGAGGCGTCGCAAAACCCGTGGAGACTGGCATGACACCTTCCTGTTGGTAGGAAGCGTCGAGGCATGGAAATTCGGTTAACTTCAGGAAGTGAAGACACAAGGGAGTTCCACTCCTTCAATAACTTCCCAGGGAGTGGTTCGTCCCAACCGAGTTCAGCAATCCAAAGCTTCTGGAGGAAACATTTAGCCAAAAATATTACGGGAGTGATCCATCCATTGGGATCGAAGGTGCGAGCAACCGTAGACAATACGGAACGCTTAGTCCAGACCTTAGGAGGTGGGTCTAATTTGACCCGGTAGGTGAAAACGTCTTGGACGGGCTGGTACTGTATTCCAAGGACCGTCAGCAAATTGGGATTTTCGGGATTTTCAAAAATATGAGGATCCTGCTGATCCTTTCCCGGAAGATCCTTCAAGACGTGAGGGGAGTTGGACAGCCACTTGCCCAACTCATAACCTCCGGACTTCAGTATTGCAATCAATTCATCGCGAAGAGTCAGAGCTTCCTCAACGCTCGAGGCTCCCGTGCAAATATCGTCCATATAGACTGACGATTCCAAGGTGGCTGATGCGCGAGGGTAATTCAGTCGCTCCCGGTTAGCTAGTTCTAACAAGGTCCTGATAGCAATATAGGGGCTTGACTTGAGTCCATAGGTCGTGGTGTTCAATTCAAAGACACGCATTGGCTCATTAGGATTTTCGCGCCACAGAATCATTTGGTATCTCCGATCATCGCGATGTACCATCGACTGTCTAAACATCATCTTGATGTCAGCTACGAAAACAATTTGATGCCGGCGGAAATGCGTGAGGATATCGGAGATATCCTTGATCAGCTTAGGACCGGAGTGCAAGCATTGGTTCAATGTCACCCCGTTGGATGTGGCCGCGGAGCCGTCAAAAACCACTCGAATCTTCCCCCCAGGGGTCTTCAAGACGGCATGGTGGGGTAAGAAGTAGTGCTCGTGTGCGCGCCAATCAAAATTGGATGGTGACATATGCCCCAGGCCCTCGTACTCGCGCATAAATTCAACGTACTTGGAGCGGAAGGTGGAGTCGCGCCGCATGCGCCGTTCCATAGACAAGAGCCTCTTTTCCGCCAAGGCCCGCGATTGACCAAGCGGGGGGCGAGAAGCGAGAAAGGGCAAGCGAGTTACAAATCGCCCATCAACACGGCGGCCTGTGTTGTTTTGATAAAACAACTCACATTCAAGGTCAAGAGGGTCAACTCGTGCGGCATGCGGCGGCTCCTCAACTTCCCAAAAGCGCTGGACCACGTCCGACAGCGTCAAGCCGGCTGCTTGCAATTGGTCCAGCACCGGAAGGTCCGAAGACCATAGCACGGGTCCAAAAAAGCTAGAACCGAATATAGTGGACATGGCACATAGGCCGTCCTTCTGCAAAACCCTAATTTCCCCTGACAAGACCAGGCCCAACACGTCGGAACCCAACAAAAGGTCCGTAGGACCGGGTTCAGTCCAGTGGGGGTCAGCTGGGTTTAGGCCTGATGCACAGGACACCGCAGCGTCAGTTATTCGGACCTGCGGTAGGGGACCTAAGATATTGTCAAGGACTGACACCTTGACCAAGACCCTAAGATTGCCCGTAACGGGGCCAAACATTAATTCCGCTTCCCCGTTAGGAGTCGAGGGCTCTATACCCCCGATACCTATCACCCGTCCTGTTCGAGGACTCCAAGGGAGCCCTAGCTCACCCACCAAACGAGAAGAAGCAATACAGCGCTGTGAACCCGAATCCAAAAGGGCGCGAACGATTAAAAATTCACCCTTCGGGTTGAATACCTTCACTGAGACAGTCGGCAAAAGAATGGTCTGATAGACGGACTGCCGGAGATTCAAGGTCTCAGGAGAAGTTGCTGTGGTGGGGGCTAGGGCGGCAACTACCTATTGGTGGTCGTCCTCATCAAACCGGTCCTCTGACCGGGGAATCTCATATTAAGACTCAGGGGGGACCTCCAAAGGTGAGGGGGACGGACCTCCATTTGGGTAAACCCATGCGTCATCTCGTGGCGGCAACACGGGCCTAGTCATACGGGCTGAGGTCGGTAGGACGTAGTAAGGCTGTCGACCCGCTCGAGGTGGGCGGCGTTCGAGGCGTGGCCACTCATGAAGCGGAGGTGAATAGCGGGCAGACTGAACCGTAGACGGAGCCGCCACAAATCTGCCATCAGAACGTCGAGGGGGGTTGGCGCCCCCCTCACGGGGGGGTGAAGCCCCCATAGGCGGGGTCGAAATCCGGACGCGTCGGGATTCACGGCCCTGATCAGGAGACCGACGCAAGTAATCCGGGGAGCGATCGCTAACAGCGCCCCCGCCCGTGCGGGGCGCGCCCTCACTCTCCACCCGGCGGCCAACACCATTCTTGTTGGCGCACAAAATCTCCAGGTGGTTACCCCTACAAATTGGGCATGGCCGTCGCTGTTGGCAGTCCCGTTGCATGTGAGCTTCCAGACAGCTATAGCACCAGTGGCGGTCTCTTGCAATGCCCCTCCGATCCTTGATCCGCTTAGAGAGAAACTGGGGGCAAGAAAGCACCCGGTGGCCTGGACGCCTGCAATAGTTACAGGGGGCGGGTTCAGTGGCAGCAAGTCCAGTGTAAACGGGCATTGGTCTCCGGTCGGAGGCCCTTTTACCAGGGACGCCAGTGTGACCTTTTTCCTTCCTCAGCTGGGCAGGCCGCTCTGGGGTCCTTGAAGGACCAGCAATACCAGAGTTATCAGCCTGCCGGCACTCTTCCTCAAGGAACTTTAAAAGGTCCGGAAAGGGGGGCAGGTAGCTGGCCCCGTCCCCACCATACCTTTGCTCAAAACGCAGTTTCAACTCGGGAGGTAGGCGGGACAACACAATGTGTAATAAAAGGAAGGACCACTGGTCCACGGGAAGCTCTAAACGCTTAAGAGCGTTGCAGGCTACAATCAGTGGATTTAAGAGCGATTCTCTTAAATGGGACACCCCAGAGACACGTGGCAGCGCTAGAATTTGTGCCACGTGTGTGTCTGCTAACCGGCGCACGTTGGCATACCGCCGAGTCAGTAGTTCCCGCGCGGTGGTATAACTCTCCTCGGAGAGGTCTAGGTGGCTAACTAAACCCAGAGCCTCTCCCTGCAGGGAAGAGAGTAGATAGGCCAGTTTCTGGCAGGGAGACAGGTCCCTTCTCGCGTCCACCAGGCTATCAAAGAGGCTGAGAAAGCCTAGCCACTCGCTCAGGTTGCCAGAAAAGTGGGGCAAGTTTATTGTTGGCAACTTGCCCTGTAACGCAGGCTGCGTGGTGGGTCTGGTGGGAGACTCAAGAATAGAGCTCATTCTCGCCTCCTTCTTGAGCCTCGCGGCCTCCTCCACCAGACCGTCTGTCAGCTCAAAAAACTGTTCGTAGTCCCGCACTGAGGACTCCAGCGATTCCGGAGGTAGCTCCAATGCCATGAGGTCTCGGAAGGCCTCTTCGACGACCGCCTGCCTGGTCCGCACCTGCTCGCACCGCTGGAGCAGTGCGGATGCCCGGTCCACCCGGCCTACCAAGGCGTTGGCTGTAGCAGCCCAACGCAGCTCTGATTGAATTTGCACGCTCAATTTTTTGTGGGCTGACATCTTAGGTAGGTACAAAACAACTTTAATAAAGGTAGTTACAACAAATAGATAACAAAATCAAAACAAAGTTATTTGTTACAAGTTATGTTTCAACTTCAACCAAACAAATTAATAATCAAACAAGAATTACCCACTTTAAACACAAACAAATTACTACTTAAATACTATTTATTAATTAGAATTATTTACTTTAAACAAGAATTATTTATTTTAAATACATCAAACAAACTACTCTGTTACCTAACCACGAGGGGTTTTAGTAAACAAACAAAGTATTTGTTGGTTAAAAGTTCCAAAAGATACAAATTAAGCTATCAATAATTTATGTTAAGTCAATCAATAACATAAATTAAGATAAAAGAAAAATTAAGTTTTTAATTACCCGTACTAAGCCACTAGACTCATACTAGGCACTGCAAATTACAAATTGGTTGGTTGAGAACCTACAATTATCAAATTATATTAATATTAAGTTTATTTATTACAATCTACATCTAACTGTTGGCC
Organism: Oeneis ivallda; assembly: GCA_029955525.1. NCBI lineage: Eukaryota > Metazoa > Arthropoda > Insecta > Lepidoptera > Nymphalidae > Oeneis > Oeneis ivallda. The sequence goes on along the minus strand of JARPMR010000020.1, from coordinate 11,469,272 downwards.
AGTTACGGGCCACAAACAACAATTAGATACTATTAATTATTAATCAACAAAATTAACAAAACAAAATCTCAATAATTGCAATCATTATACAGGCCTACATGTGACAAGGTAGGCCACGTACTAGCAACTCAATAAGCCTGTGTATTAATAGGTTATAAATTAACAAGTTTACAATTAATGAGTTAACCCTAGAACGGCCAAGTTAAGTCACAGTAATGCCAAATCTGTCCGCGGAATCAATTTAACCGCGCTCTGCTTACCAAATGTTGAGGCCAACGAGTCAAGGCCTGGAACCCTGGTTATAGGGGCCCATCAGCTATAACCTGAGTCCAGGGTCGCTGCCCTAAGGGCCTTTCACCGCGGTCAGATTTGTTCTCAACGTAGTGGTGACTTAATGATGGTAGGGTTGCACTGACCTTCCTTGCAGCAGTCAATCCTGGTACGGCCTGAGATAGTATGAGAGTGGTGAGTATGTGAGTGAGTATATTGTGAGGTTAAGTGTGAGGTGAACTTCTCAGGCCACTCGCAGCAGCAGGCAGGCAGCTAGTTATGGCCTGCAGCTGTGGACGTTGGGCTGGCGTAGCACTGTACACTTGGTTTGTCACTAGTTGGGTCCAAAACCTTAATCACACACACCTTCGCCGATCGCGTGGCGAGCAAAGCTCGGCGAGTTCCAAAAAAGAGGTTCTTTGTTACAGACAACAGTAACAATTATGCTTATAGCTAGGTCGACACATAGACCGCTTGACGGCTCAACAAAACCGTAAAATAAACTAAATTTAGACACTTAAAAAGCAAAACCGGGCGCGAGGCGACTCGGGAATTTTACATGTACGTATTAGCTGTCAAAAACAAAAAGGAACTTGCAAAAACCACGCCCCAAAACGGCGGCAAGTTTAAAACTAAGTATCTGTCAACTTCATTGCGAGCCAAAGAGATTGCCAGCGTCGCGACCATGGAACTAGGAATTATGGACAGGTACATGGCGCGAACATAGCTATTACATTGTAATAAGTTTTATATGAAGTATCTTATGGGCAGCTGGATGCAGAGCCGATTTATGCCATGCAACTTTGTTGGAATAGAATATAATAGAATATTTCCACAATGAGGGGATGTTCCAAAAATGCGTACTACAATTCAATACATGTCAAGACGGGCAGGTACAAAGTAGCCCCGCCCCATTCGCGCCAGTGCCATTCTGGTATACAACTGGGCACATGTCTCCTCTCGAATGAAATAGGTTTTAGCCAAAGCCCTCTATGCGCGCAAAGTGCAGACTTCACACACCTTTGAAAAGGTGTGTTTACCACCATTATAAAGAACTCTCAAGCATGCGAGTTTTCTCACGATTTTTCTGCACCGTTAAAACAGGTGATATTTAATTGCTTAAAACGCACTTAATCACGAGATACGTGCTTGGGATCGAACCCTGGACCCCTCTAAAAGTAGATCTATTCTTAACCACTAGACTATCCCCGCTTAATAATATCTGGTGTGTAAATTACTTAGAGAACTTGAGGAATGTTGGGCCTAGGAATATTAAAGCCCTGCGGTCACTGTCTTATTTAACCTAGTCTATAAATCACGCAGTAAGTTCTATCTGACCCGTTGACAGTGATTGATTTTCCCTAAACAAGTTGGCCGAAAAAAGGTTTGCGTGTAATTTGTGTGAAAGGAAAGCAGATTTTTAGGACGACGAGAATTTAATTAACAAAAATAATTATGAAAGTTGCTTTGTTGATGCACCGTCGCAACAACAAAGGAACTTTTTATATAATTATTATTTAACTTGCTACAACTAAGCATTTAATGAGGAAAAATAAACTTCTTCTACAATTTCATCTTCATCATCATCATCATTAGCAACCCATCAACGGCTCACTACTGAGCGCAGGTCTCCTCTCAGAGAAGGGTTATAGGCCATAGTCCACCACGCTGGCCAAATGCGAATTGGTGGACTTCACACACCTTCGAGAACATTATGAAGAACTCTCAGGTGTGCAGATTTCCTCACGATGGTTTCCTTCACCGTTGAAGCAAAGTGATATTTAATTGCTTAACGCACTTGACTCCGAAAAGTCAGAGGTGCGTACCCGGGATCGAACCTGCGACCCCCCCGAATAGGAGACCACATTCCTAATCACTAGGCTATCACTGTTTCACACATTCACAATTTCATCTTACCCGTCATTAAAACTTGAAGATTTTCTTGACTTGACTTAAAACTTGATCAATGAAATAAATCTAATAATAAAATTTTAGACAAGGGTAGAGTAAACTGCAATTCACATCTAACAGAATGCGTGTCACTGCAGAGGAGCGTAATGGTCATTAAAATTATGTACTTTATAATTTAACGTTCAAAATTCATAGTCGTAGGTATATCAGAAATAAATGCGAAAATAGCTCTGTCTGTTTGTTACCTTTTCACGCCTAAGCCGCTAAACCGATTTTGACAAAACTAAGCCCGGTGATAGCTTGCGTCCTGAGGAAACAACAAATTGTAGGTAACTTCCTTAATCCCGAAAAATTAAAGAGTACTGACGCGATTTAAAAAAATGTAATTTCATGCGGATGAAATCGCAGGCATTAGCTGATTGTATGTACAAAGATGAGTTTATAAAAAGTTTATGTGTGCTGTTTTAGGACCTATTACTTGCACAGTTTCTTGGTAAAGAAACCTTCATCGTCCGAAGAGATAAGACACGTCTGACGGTATAGGCTTCGTGTAGCGATCCTTATATTTTGGAGCATAGCATAAGAATAATAATATATTTGTTTTCCAGAATTCCAACTAAAAAATTAAGCCGAAAAAACGGTAAACGTAACAATACTGTATGATATTGTGGAGTGGAGTACCTATATGCAATTCAATGAAACTCAATTTAATTCTTTGCAGTTAAGAATTTATGGGGCTACAATGGTACAAGAGGCCGGATAAAATATTATCACTGTGTATATAAATTTAAGTAAATTTCTTCATTATAAATAACTTTAATCGCTAAGCCGTGATGCTTTAACCTAATCGACATTAATGTTATAGTAAACTAGAAGATGTAACTATAATCAAAGTAAAAAGTTTAATATTACCGAACTTTAATGAATATGCTAAGTAACTATTTCATGCTCTACGTAGTCTGATTTTAACTGCTTTTACGAGTATATTTCGCTAAAGGGCAAACTCATTAGACGACGTGATTTACTAACGCAGTCTACTTTTGGCAGTATTTTATATACTATTAGATATCTCTTTGATAGCAGTATAGATATCAGAGGGATACGTTTTATCTTAAAGTGTGTTTAAATTTAACTAAATGGTGAAGAAATCCACTAAAGTCGTCTGGGTCATCGCTTTGACTCTCTGATCGGTAGCTCCGTTGCAGCGTGATTGAAGGACAAACCAAAAAATCAGCAAACATATACAATTTCACATTTATAATATTAGTAAGGAAAGGAAGTAAGGAGTTAACGTACCTACCTTTCGAATGTTCTTGATGCGCTAAAAGGCAAATCCTCTTCTACTAATAAAATAGATACCGTAGCCAGGTGCAAGCAATCAAAACAATAACGAAAGTATATAAATAAAACTCGAGAGATCATTTAATTTTCCACTGAGCATGTCATTAGCAAGCATTTGTCATTTTCAAACTCAGCATGACGTTCATCGCTCTACATCTGACGAACGAATACCGGGACACGTAATCAAGTACCCTCGATGAATAATTACGGAAAGATTTTACATTTGTCAATTGGGAGAATGATATCGCATTTACGTTTAAGTAATAGTCTACATTGAAAGCTTAATTAGAAAAATCTTATGCGGGAGTGAAAATAAACATACTCGTTGACTAGTGTCCTTTAAAAATATTCTTTTTCATCTAAACCCAGCGCCGACCCATTATTGGATAACTCACAGAATGAGAACGACTTTTGCCATAGTCCCCCACGCTGGTCAAGTGTGAATTGGTAGACTTCACACACCTTTATCCGAGGATTAAATTGGGCCTTCTGACAGTTTCTGTCAAAATATAAAAATTTACGCTCGGATAAGATTTTTTTTAACCGACTTCAAAAAAAGAGGAGGTTCTCAATTACTCGAAATCTTTTTTTTTTATGTATGTTCACCGATTACTCGAAGACGCCTGAACCGATTTGAAAAATTCTTTTTTTGGTTTTAAAGGGTATCCTTCCAGGTGGTCCCATTGAAATTTTATCTAAATGGGTCGAGCGGTTTTTAAAATATCAACAATAAATTATATACTTCGTAGGGACGCGGGCGGTTGGTCGGTTTTTTAAAAAGAATTATTTATATTAAATTATACGTCAGTGAAATCGGCCCTTAGGATATTTTTTAAAACTTTCAGGCATGGAAGTTTTGCTTTCAATGTTTTGGTTCACTGATAAAGCAAATGATATTACTGTAGCAATAATTTTTAGACAATCCCTTGGCTTGTAATAAATTATATTGATGGGTGAAATGGAAGCAGCAGCAGGTAATAGGAAACACTTTCATAAATACTGAGAAAATCCAGTAGATAACGACGTAATAGTGTGTTATATACTATCTAACAAGGGGAAAGATTACCCACTTCCCTCATTTTAATTCAGCTGTCTGATATTTTATATTGCAACACTGTACGTAAATATAAAAAATGATGTAAAGCATTCATAAAAAAGAGAGCACGTTTTATTTGCGTACGAGATGGCCTCATTCTTTTGTCATAAGGAAAACAAGAAAGGGTCATTTATATAAAGAGTAATATGTGTATTAAAATGTCATACACTTCATGCAATAATGCTGACAGTCTGCAAGCATTTGAGGTCTATATTTTGTGCTTGTGAAAAATAATTTTTAGTGACTCCATGAGCGCTCCATATACCTTTAAGAAGTTTGATTTGTATTTGAATGATTAAGAAAGATTTATGTACAGAATAAGAGACTTAAACTTAAACGTTGAAACTACAAAGTACAGAAATCAAACCACAGATACAGAACTGATATTAACTTCACTGAGAAACCGTCTACAAAAATTTTGTAGACAGTTTCTCAGTTTCTCGTTTTGTCTAATTTTGATGAAAATCTGATAAATATTATCGGAGATAGAGGACATAACTTTTCAGGGATAGCAGCAAGTCACTCGATTAAGAGATTACAAACATCTGTGGCCTGGTGGTTGGTTACCATTGTGTTTGTTTTGTAGCCTACCCGTGCAAAACCGGGGCGGGTCAACTAGCATTTTATATATTATTATTAGGTACGAATTACTGAGATTCAAAGGAAGTTTTACCGCTAGTTGTTCGTTTGGCTAACCGCCAGTGTATCCACGAAGCTGAAGTTCTAATCAAACCCGATAGCAATCTGTAAAGTTTGCTGGGGCTTGTTGTCAATGATAATCTCTATACGCTCCGTCGCTAGGTAAAGGAAATGGTTGGAACTATTGAAAAGATGTGTAGAGTTTAACAAATCTAATTTCTGGAGCAAAAAAACAAGTCTAGCAGTAGGAGGTCACCTTATGTTTAGTAAAATTACAGATACACGTATAGAATTTTCAAATGTAGGTATTTGAGATTATTCTTTTGGGTAATATGAGCTTAAATAATAGTCCCGACCAAACTGGCCAATGTCGATGAAAATTAGATATCTGCGCCGGAAATATTATAGTGCATAGGTGTTTACGCAAACACAGGTGCACTCTCTTTAAGAACCTCAAACCACTGACGGATATTTCAATTTTATTAATTTGTATACATTCTGATTTAAAATGTGCATGAATTGATTTTCGTATCACGGCATTTATCACTCATCTTTTATTGTGTAAAGTTTGGGAATGTCTATATATTTTCTATTTCTATTGATATTGTCAGCATTTACATTTTAAACGTTTTACTCCCGCTATTGATAGCTATTCCAAAATCTCTTTATTCCGAAATTATCGTTGCCGTTATTTCAATAGACGTTCATTGCTTGACGTAGCTCTTGCAAGGATCGCCTCAGAGCTCGATCTTGTGCCGTTTATATTCAGCCGTAGTTCCCATAGACTCTTCAGATCATCTGTCCATAGTATCAAAACGTCTATCGGTTTGCGAACTTTGTGTCCTGTCCATTGCTACTTCAGATTAATGAGTACATCGGTAACTATTGGTTCTAAAATACGGCAGACGGCTTTAAAAGTAACCATCGGGGCCAAAAGAGCAAAGGGGCCATGAATCTAGGGATAAAAGTGTTATTTTCCCAGTTAGTTACGACTTTTCGGAATTTAATTTGGACAGTAACCGGGATGGATACCTTAATATTATTATGATCTTCGTGGCACGGAGGAAACGAAAAGGCGTAATTTAAATCTCCTAAGTCAATCATCCATCTAGTTACCCAATTGGGCTAAAGTTGTTTAACCAGCACAATCGCGTCTTATATGCACCGCCATATTCAGACCACACCCCCAAATTAGCCCACGTTGAGCAAGAGGGGTAACAACGGTATATTATTATTTACCTATGAAATATTATCTTCCTTTTGCCTACCATGTAAAAGCCTTCTGTTCTACTCGTATATTCTCTCACATAAATCATGTAGGAAGTGACAGCGATTAATGATGGTTTGTGAGAACGCGGTAATTATAAAATGACGTCATTATATTCCGAAGGAACATGAAAATCTTCTTATACTAGGAACTGTTTTCTTGATTATGATTATGCAAAGAATAAATTAAAAATATATAATAATACAAACATATTCCCTATTCATGATAAATACTTTTTGATAGTGCATAGACCAACCAAATGAGTCAGCAGGTCTTTCTTTAAAAATATTCACTATAAATGAATATAAAAAAAAAACAAGTATCTTATTCCAAACATAGATAAAATTAAATATTATAATTAGTAGTAGTTTTTTAATTTATTTTTTCCATATTTATTACTTTTTTAAAACTTCTAATTTCTGTTAATAAAATATAAGTTTGATAAAAGTCATAATAACAATGAAATACAAAGTACCTAGGACGTTCTAATTGTACACAATAACCGGTATTAAAACGAAATTCGCACTGGATTTCTAACGCTTTCCTTTCTATTAAAATGCAAATTCAGAGGAATAATTTGGCGAAGAAAGCTTTTCGTGACCTCTTAAAATAAACGCATTCGTTTTTGGGTCCACTGTTCTGCAAAGAATACGATAATCTTTTCTTGCTTATTAAAGAGGCGTACGTTACGTACATTATCAAAAATAATTATACTCGTTCGTTAAAAAAGTCCATCGCATGATATAAGTAAATATACTTACTAATTTTAAGAGACACGAAGACAGATTGTTACAGACGTAAACGTATTACAATTAAGTGTAACTATAATATTATAGAAAACACACGTCACGTTACCTTTAGATAAAGAACTTCCACTAGATGCATAACGACATCAGACGAGTTGCAAGAAGTCAGATACAAATAGCACAAGACTGAGGCCTGTGGAAGTCCATGCAATAGACCATTGCCCAGCAGTGAAAGTCTATCGGTTGATGAGAAGAAGAAGAATCTAGGTCCTTAGCACATCTCCACCTGAAAACCGTAACAACAAAACTGCTGAAACTTCGACATGACTTGCCCGTTTTACAGCTTAAACATACTATAGTAAAACCGTCAACACAAAATGTGCTATCCTATAACATTAATATTATATGTATATTATATTATTATACAGTTTTACTTACAAGCAGGCATAGGTATTGTTATTTGCTACATTCAATCCTTGAACATAAAATGAATCCTTTGAAATATAATAGAAGTATCAACTTAAGCCTAGGTCTAGCTTTATTACAAAGTTACTAGTGAGGAAACGTAATCATTAGTATGAGAATTCTGTAGCATTCAATATGACCGCGGGCTATTCGCGCCAAATATTCAATCATCGAAGAAATTTCACATACCTACTCGGACATATACTGCAGTTAAGGCCTGCAGGCTCCTCGCCCGATTTTTTACATTTAGCCTGACATTAATATAATTAACTCTTCAATACCATTTCATTTGATTGAAATTGACACAATGTCGAAAAGCGAAAAATAAATAAAAGAAAAACTATGTATTTTATTCAATAAATGACACACTTTTCCTTTACTCAATGTGATCACATTTTGTCTAAATTACAGGCGTTTTTCAGATACAAATGGCATAGAAGTACCGGAATGAGATCGCTACGAAAGGTAAACATTTACCGGGGTAAATATTTACCTTTCGTCGCAATCAGTGAATTCGTGATTTCTATTGAGACGATCAAATAGGTAACGATTTTTCAAGAAATATTTTTGTTAAATGACCATTCCGATTTCGATTTATTTTTCTTTTCGCCCTACTAATAGATCATAATTATATATCAGCCCCTCTAGACAAGTTACACTTCGTTGTATCTATTCTCTTTCTACGATCGTTGTCACTTGAAGTTTTGGCCAGGGCTAGACTAGATGCGCTGCAGCTGATCAAAGACAGAAGTGTAAGTGTGTGATAATATTTCGCGGCATTTTGTATTGTTTTTTTTTAGCATTTAAAAGATTCATAATACAAAATGCCACAAAATATTATCAATACATTTTTGTCTTTGATCAGCTGCAGCGCCATCTAGTCTGGCCCTAGTCAAAACTTCAAGTGACAACGATCGTAGAAAGAGAATAGATACAACGAAGTGTAACTTGGCTAGAGGGGGGACGTTGGGGTCCCTGGGAATGGCAGTCAAGCACCGGAAAACTGCGGTGGAATACACCCACAAGGTATACAGACGATCTCAAACAACTCGCTGGCAGCCTTTTGGAAGTGATTCTTATTTAGGTATGTTTAGCGGTGGACTTCCATCGGTTGATAAGCAGACGACATATTATTTATAGATACATTTAATTATTATTATGTGGATGAAAATAAACGAACCATAATACTACTTGTATTTTTTAAGCTTTAATACATTGCAATTTACTCGTATATTGGGACATCAGTGCGTTTGATTTTCATTAGAGTTAAACAAAACGAGGCGAAGCATCAAATTAGTGCAGTAAACTGAAGTTAACTTTATAAGGCGCGCTTGCAGAAACGTCAAGCTATCCTTTTAACCCAGAGTTAGTAGCTGACTCTAGGTTAAAAAGACAGATTTGACAGATTTTGTATAACGCTTTTGTCAAAATAACAAATTTATTCCTGGGTTAATTAGCCCGGCGTCTCTGCAAGCGGGCCTTAGTATTCTTGACCTAACACTTGGCAATGGTACTCCACATAGGTACATAAATACATAATATTATGATGAACCTAGTTCATTTTTTTAACAGCTAAGTTAAACGAGATTTAAGAAATGACTTTCTTAACAAATAATAATAATTTATTATGTCTCATTAAACTCACGTTTTGATTTTCTTAGCTACTAGATATACGACCTTAAATCGACTCAAAGTTGGTTGGCAGTTACAGTAACGGGATCTCGTAATCACCCGAAGAAAGTTTTGGGGAAAACATCTGAGCGAATTTATTAATATTAAGAAAAATTCATAGATGACATCCAAAACTTTTTTGACCCCGAATTCACTCTCCAGTCCACGAGGCTATACAAGTTGACGGGAGCACGATAAAATGGGCGGCGACCTTGCTTCACCTAACCTCCGGTGTGACCACTCATAATAAAGTTTTGCCCGGATTTATACAGAGCGAGATGCGATGACTGGCGTACAACTGAAATTTAGGTTCAGTAAGGGTAAATGACAATCTCTTTGACACAGAGGCTGGATAGAATTTTATATGGAAGGTCACGTGTTCAATTCCCAGCGGGAGCAATTTAGGAAATAATTATTTCTACACTAGCTTTTGCCCGCGACTTGTGATAGGTTTATAAAAATAGCCTATGTCACTATCTAGGTCTTCAGCTACAACCATGCAAAAATCAAGTTGATCCGTAGCTCTGTAGTAGAATGATTGAATACCGCGGGAAATCTCTGTTTTTCTGGGATAAAAGGTAGCCTATGACGCTCCAAATTCTCAACTATACCGATGCATAATTTAATATAAAAAATTCTTTAAAAAAAACCGACTTCAAACGCCCGCGCCAGTACAAAGTATATTGTTGATATTTTAAAAACCGCCCGACCGATTTCAATAAAATTTCAATGGGACCACCCTTTGAAACAGAAAAGAATTTTCCAAACCGGTTCAGACGTCTTCGAGTAATCGGTGAATATACATAAAAAAAGATTCCGCTGAATTCAGAACCTCCTCCTTTTTTAAGTCGGTTAAAAATACGTCGATCCGTTGAAAGATTTGACTTTTGTTGGAATTTTCTTACTCTTTTACTACGAATTGGGGTAGGAATCAATGGAAATAATTTATGAATTTTGCATTTCGATGTTCCCGCAGTGGTTTGCATCTGGCTTAAAGCCTTACTATGTTGTCCTGTTAAGCTATTGGAAAATTTATATCCAAAATAAATTTGATTTTACGCTTATCCCACCTATTCATTTCACAATTTCTATTTATTTTTATATTAATATTCATAACTCCAATACAATTTTTATTTAACAGCATAATGAAATAAACTTTTATAAAATGATGACAAAAGGAGTATACCACTACTTTTTTAACTGACTTTCAAAAAAAGACGTGTTTTTCTACATAATAATGTATATCAGTATCTCCGTGATTTCTAAACCGATTTGCGTGAATCTTTTTTTAATCGAAACAAAAACTTTGTGAAATGGTCCCATAACTTCGGGTTCTAAATCCTCAATCCTAATGATGCAAGGTAACTGTCCACCTAAATATTGTGGTGTTTTATTAACTGTCGATTATGAATAGTCGTTGTAAGTACCAAGCAAAGACTACATAGTTACTATTCCAAGAGCCAACTTCTCAATCCTGATACTGCAGGGGTTCAGCTCACGCGGACGAAGTCGCGGGGATCAGCTAGTGTATTTTAAATAACTAGCTTTTGCCCGCGGCTTCGCTTACGTTAAGTTCGATTTTACAAACCCCAATGCCCCCTTAAGGCTTGAATTTTCTAAAATCCTTTCGTAGCGAATGCCTACGTCTTAATAGCTATCTGTATGCCAAATTTCAGCCCGATCCGTTCTGTGGTTTGAGATGTGCGTTGATAGTTCAGTCAGTCAGTCAGTCACCTTTTCCTTTTATATATTTAGATATAAATAATAAAAAGATCATTTATTAATATAAGATATTTTTATGATTATAATAATAATTATATTCCTCTTTTATGGCCGTCAAATTACAATAAAGGCATTTTAGCCTGATACCAGCAAAAGGTCGTCTTGCCATGATTAGAGTTAGTGGTTACCCTTTTCTTTCACATCAATGAATCTTTTGTGGAAATATTAGAATACTCATATGTATTCATACCATTTTGATAGTATTTACATTTATTTATATGAGAACACTGCAATGGCTTTTACCAGTCAAGGATTTACGTAGGTATATACATGGTAGGTAGGTATTTACGTAGATATATACGTTCCTCAAGTGTACATACCTATATTGTATGATTGCGAGTGTGAAAATTAAACCTTTTAAACTTGAAATATTATCTGAAAGTGTTAAAAAGTAATTAAAATCAAAGAAAATTAAAAAAAAAGTTTTGCTAGATAACGTTGAAATTTTGTAGTTATGTATAGTAAAGTATACATACCTATTTTTTTTTTTACCTGATACTGAGTACCAAAGTGGTGCTCAATTCGAATACAATCTAGCCTAACTTAGTTGGCTAATGAGTAATTTTAATTTAACCTAAACTTATAAATTATTATCTTATATACTAAGAGATTGTCCAATGACACATCTTAGTTTTTCTTGATAATAGTTTTTAGACACTTTGTTCATGTGTTCTTTCAGGCAGCACTAACACTACACTATCACTATTTCACTATTCACTATTTAATTTAACTGTACACCAACTCAAAAGGCTTTGTTCGTTTTAATCGTCTCACTAGCTCTGTTACGTCAAGCAGCTGGATTGCTTCAACGTTAACATGATGGTGAAGCCGTTTATCGTGGGCTTCGGCAAATTTTGGTATAATTTTGTCGACGAATTCAATTTTCAGGTCCCGATGAATGTCGTCATTTCTGATGTACCAAGGAGCTTTCACAATATTCCTCAGTACTTTGTTTTGGAACCTTTGTATAATTTGAATATTAGTCTTTTTGGTACAGCCCCAAAGCTGTATTCCATAGGTCCAAACCGGCATCAGGACTTGTTTATATAAAATTAACTTGTTGTGTATTGATAGTGAGGAATATCTTCCCAGTAACCAATGCAACTTTTTATACTTTAAGTCAAGTTCTTTTCTTTTTGTCTTGACATGAGCCCTCCAGCGTAACTTCACATCAAGTGTCATTCCTAGATATTTAGCTGTATCCACGTATGTAATTTGTTTGTCATTAATGAAAACAGCGTGATAATTTCCTGTTTTATTAGTAAAATCAATATGTACTGATTTTACTTCGTTCAACTTTATTCTCCATATTTTGGTCCAATTGTACACCTTATTTAGCGCTGTTTGTACTTTTTCCACTGCCTCACTGTGCGTTTCTCCTATCTATCTAGCTGTATCATCAGCAAAAGTGGCAATGGTAGGTATTATTTTCGAGCTCTGGGATATCGCAGGTATATAATAGGTACAGGACCGGACCTAGAACACTTCCTTGCGGAACTCCAGCTTTTATAGGTTTAAGTTCAGAGTAGGCTTCTTCTTGTCTTACTCTAAATGCTCTATTTGTAATATAAGATTCTAAGATATCTCCAAACGCCTTGGGTAGCATATTTCTAATTTTATAAATAAGACCTTCGTGCCAGACTTTGTCAAACGCTTTTTCAATATCAAGAAATACAGTGGAGCACACTTTTTTTTCTTCAATTGTTTTCTCTATAATACTGGCAATTCTATGGACTTGATCAATTGTTGAATGTTTCTCTCTGAAGCCAAATTGATGATCTGGTATCAGGTTTTTAGTATCTAGAATTGGTTTCATTCTCTTAAGTAAGAGTTTTTCAAACAGCTTTGACATAATAGGCAGCAAGGAGATAGGTTTATATGATGTCGCTTCATGAGGAGGCTTTCCCGGTTTAGCTATCATAATGACTTCCGCAACTTTCCACAGGTCAGGCATACATACCTATGCAACATTTCCCGACTTGTACGGGCTAGTTTAAAGAATAAATAGTTATAAATATGTATAATATTATATTGTAAGTATAGAAAAGAAAATTTTTCGAAAAGCACCCTATATATTGGTGAAAACTTAAATAAACTTTCAACACTTTTTAAGATCAGGGCGAGCGCCTTGTTATGCGGAATAATATTAGAGACTATTAATAGTACCTATATCAAAATAGAAAATTATACAAAAAGCGTGTTTAGATACTCACTCATTTAGCTACGCTCTCTACATAAATAGGTATTACCTAGTATCTCGGACAAAGGATTTAATAACGCGTTAAATGAGCTTCAATCGCTTGGAAACTAAGACAAGGGTAGCTGCTATTACTAGACGCTTTTTCCTTTCTTCTTCTTCTTCTTTATCAACCTATAGACGTCCACTGCTGGACAAAGGTCTCCTGCATGGACTTCCACAGGCTTCGGTCTTGCGCCGCTTGAATCCAGCGGCTCCCTGCGACTCGTTTGATGTCGTCGGTCCACCTGGTGGGGGGTCTGCCAACACTGCGCTTCCCGGTGCGGGGTCGCCACTCCAACACCTTGGGACCCCCAACGCCCATCAGTTCTTCGAACTATGTGCCCCGCCCATTTCCACTTCAGTTTCGCGACACGCTGAGCTATGTCGGTGACTTTGGTTCTCCTACGAATCTCCTCATTTCTGATTTGATCTCGCAGAGATATACCGAGCATTGCTCTCTCCATCGCTCGCTGGGTGACCCTGAGCCCTCTTATGAGGCCCATAGTTAGCGACCATGTCTCGGATCCGTAAGTCATCACTGGCAACACGCACTGTTCGAAGACTTGAGTCTTCAGGCACTGAGGGATTTTGGACGAGAAGACATCTCGGAGCTTCCCGAACGCTGCCCAGCCGAGTTGGATTCGGCGGTTAATCTCTTTCTCGAAATTGGACCTACCTAGCTGGACTGTATGTCCCAGGTATATATACTCGTCTACAATTTCGAGCGCAGAGTTCTCAACGATTACTGGGTGGAGCGGAGCATGAGCATTGGACATGATTTTCCTTTACCTATGTCTAAACAAGCTAATTTAATAATTATTCTATATCTTCTAAAAAAGCAGAAAAGATAAAGAAGTATAATATGATTAGGTACTTATCTTTAATGGCAAGGCAGAAACTGTAAAGGCGATTGAAAAGCGACTGCGATGCGATAAATCATGTGTTCTTATTACAGTGGCGATACAAATAACAAATATTTTTAATACGGACACTTTCGTTAGACTTAGTAAAATACAATCTGCCCCCCGATTGTCTTAAAGTTTCCAATAAAAGTTTAAATTGTTTCAAAGTAAAATATTTCTTGGCTGTATTTATTTAAAGTCACAAATTCAGTACAACCGATTTTAACATGGAGCGTTATGAAGCGTATCGTACATACCTAAACGTATAAGAATGCCTACACGAAATTGAGCTCTAATTCAATGCTGTTATGGCTTATTTTACTTTGACGCTAATGCCATCAAATGAATACGATTTTGATTGGCAACTTTTAGACAATCGGGGGCTGTTTATTATAACGAGTGATTTGAACAAATCGCGTTACGTTTCGTTACTTAGCTGAGGCAGCAACCGCCTTATGTTATAGGAGTTTACTTAAATGAAATTGCTAGATAGCAACATGACTACACTAGCGGCACGCTATGATGGCCGGTTTGACACATTACAATAGTGATGTGGAATGTCAATTTATTCTCGAACAAAAAACAATTAAGTTTTGTTTTTGTACCTGATTAAATAGGTTTAATAAAACAAAAATGTATATGTTTATTTAATTTATTTGAACGAACTGAATATTTGAATGAAAATGAATATACATACTTTATATGCACACAAGAAACATATGAATACAAAAGATACCAAAAAAGGTGCCACAAAAGGCCATAATTAATCAGATTCGTCCATACTACTATTTTCACTGTCGTCACTGCTATCATCACCTACATTAATAATTATATGTTCGTTTTCTATAATATTATCTATTTTCACATCTCTTTCATAATCTTCCCTTATTAATTTAACAGTTCTATTCACAACCTTTTCCCAGTCTCCTTTAGTCACATGTTCATAAGCTTCTTCTAATAATTTTAGATTTAAAACTGATTTTTCTACACTTGTATACATTTTAGAAATCAATTTAATAAATAAATTTTGAGTCCTAAACCTAAAACTACATTCGATAAAATTTATGAATCTCTGCACATCACTATCGTCAATAAAGTAATACAATTATTTCCTTCAAAGTCGTTATCAATTAATACGGAACTTCATGAGCGGACAAACGTCAAACCGGCCATCATAGCGTGCCGCTAGTTGTAGATAATCGTCATCACCTTACCAGGGCTTCCCCAACCTTACTGAAACTACTATAGTGCCAATGTCACCCATATTGTAAGAGCGACATATATCAAACCATGTTTATGATCTAAGATCCAACCCTACCGATCACCGCATCGGGTGGGTTAAAGAAAACGGACTATTGCAGCCGTAACATTTTTACAATTCACATTGACACAGAGTCAACACACACAGTCGTTTTAGCCATACTCTTAAATTCTACGTAACATTTTGACCTTTGTAGCCAATACATAATGCACAAACTTTTATATATTAAATAAAAACCGGCCAAGTGCGTGTGGGGCCACGCGCAGTGTAGGGTTCCGTAGTTGAAAGTCTGAAATATTATTGCTGACCTAGGATAGTGCTTTTATTTTATTTATGAATATTGAATATATTTTGAGTTCCATGGTTTAAATACTATAATATACTACAAAATATGCAACTTACACTACGTGTAATACCTAACTTAGAAAAAACAGATATAATTCCTTAACTAATGAACCCTACTTAGCCGTGATAGTTTTCCTTTAAAATTCATTATATATACTACTGCTGTGAATTTTTTCTTGTACTCTTTATACAACCATTCAGCTGGCAGAGGGGGGGGGGGGGGGGGGGACACTTGACTCTAATAAAATTTAGCACTTTAAAATATCATATGTCCCAAACGGATCCGTGAATTGAAAAATGGTGTTCCCACACCCATACTATTTTTGA
Source organism: Oeneis ivallda (assembly GCA_029955525.1). NCBI lineage: Eukaryota > Metazoa > Arthropoda > Insecta > Lepidoptera > Nymphalidae > Oeneis > Oeneis ivallda. The sequence continues at coordinate 11,453,010 of JARPMR010000020.1, read as the reverse complement.
AAGACCTATTCAACTACACCCCACACTATGGAATATACGAGAAAAAAAAATTCATCCCCACTGTACATGTAGGGGAGGTACCCCTAAAAAAATTATTTTTCACAATTTTATTTCACCACTTTGTCGGCGTGATTGATATTTATACCCTTGTCAAATTTCAGATTTCTAGTACCAATAGTCTCTGAGCTAAACCGCGGACAGACAGACAGACAGACAGACGGACGGACATGGCGAAACTATAAGGTTTCGTTGTTTACTACGGAACCCTAAAAAGGATATTTTCAACAAAATGGCGTGGTCATGTCCATTGTGGATATTATTATCCTAGTTCATGTTATCATTATCCTAACAGTAGTGATCACCACGATTTATCCCTATATATTTTTCTTTTAATACTATGTATACCGTATACTACTTATACACTACTGTTATTATTGTAAACTCCACGGATCATCAGAGATTCTGCTGATTACCTTTGTAGATTGCGGTTCACGTAATAGTAGTCCTGTATTTAATTTATATAACACGATCTAACTCTATGACAAAGTAGCTTAACGCAATTCAGAGAGGACGTCAACCCGTCAGTCTGGATTACCTCTTACATCTTTAATGAACCTGGATCTGTTGCCTATCAAAAACTATACAAAAAAATATATGCGAAATTGACTCGATTGTTAGTTTGTGTGTTTTTTTCACGTGATAAAAAGTAGCATAAGTACATCCATAACTAGAATGAACTCTGAGAATATAAATACGAAATGAATCAACCGCCATGGACATGCCATGGATAAGCTCGTAGATAGAAAGGAAAACGACTTACAATTAACCGATCCAAAATTGCAATGCAATCCGGAACTTGGCTGAAATGGTTTCAGCAAGTTTTTAAGACATCTATTTACTCTTTTAGTTTAGTTTTTAGGACAATAGGTCAGACTTCAGATTATTAGTCGTATCTAATTTACAAGAATTAGGGCACCTGAAACGTTTCTTACAATGGCAGACACTGGAATCTGGATTAGGTAGTTTAATCAAATTTTTTTCAAAGACGTGGTCTACTGAATTTCATACATTTACACGTCTTGATCAATGAGCCGAATCCTACAGGTATTCAAACCCAGGTAAACAACCAAAATGTGATTCCGACATAATTTTCAGTAAGCTCACGGTGAATTTGACGAAAATATTTGTTTTGCTGACGAACAAAATATATTTCTTCTTTCTAAAAAAGCAAAAGAAAATAATATTATCAAGTACATTAGTCATGACAACTGGCCAAATGGACAAATACGAGTAAAAGCCTGAAAGATCCATCGTTTGTCTTGCTTAGCGACTTTTTTAAGAAAATGGACAATTCATGGTAGCCTAGTATCGCTAAGTGTATTTATCTCGCCACTTCATTCGTATTTAGGTTATGGAGTCACCGTCCAAACTCTCTTTATCCGATTACGTCTAAGCCAAAAAGAAGGGTTTTGATTTTAGCAGTGTATTTAATGTATGTATGTGACTATTTACGAATAAACTACTGAGCCGATTTTGATGAATTAGGTGTCAATCGATTCGTTACGATGATTCGGGTAACTTAATCTACAGTATAAATGAATAAAACCAATGTTACGGATTTTATATCCAATTTTCCGTAGTCGAGTTACAGTTTTTAAACTTTTATTCTTATTCTTCCAATATCGCTTTAGCCTTGAAGAGATGACATACAGACAAATTTTCGCATTCATAAGATTAGTACGGATTCTTGATTGTCAGCTAAATAGTTTCTGCTGAGTTTCTTGCCGGCTCTTCTCAGCAGAATCCGCTTTCCGAACCGGTGGTAGAGTCATGACTTGTCATAAGAGCCACAGGTTGGCCTACGAGAAATAAATAATTTTGAATTTGAATTAATAAAGAATAATGATAGTTACTAAATATAATGAAAAGTTGAAGTAATTATAATGGGTACATGTAGTAATATGTTTGAATCCGCATTTTTGAAACTAAATATTTTTTTCGGAAAAAAATCAAACTCTAGCAAAAATTTAATTATTTAAGTAATTAGTTTAGTTCTCGTGAGTTCGTCAGTGAAGAATAGAAATACTTTAACTCTTTCACGGCGTAGGTATCGGAAAAATACTTTTGAGTCTACGAATAGTTCTACATAAAGCAGTCGAGTTTATTAAATTTACCTAAGTTTTATCTGATCAAAATGAACAAAAATGATTAAATAGTGCGATTCCCAATTTAGACCTTTTCGAATCTGAAAAAATTTATTTAGCAAGAAAAAACTACCTAGAAATATGGAAAAAAAAGAACTAGATAATATCAGAAAAGTCATTTCTTGTCTTAAATCTCAATGCCATCAACATCATAAATGAAATTAATGTGCTTGTTTGTTGGTTTGTCTTTCAATCACGCAGAAACGCAGCAACGGGTCAACAACAGGGCCCAGAGGGTTAAAGAACGCTAATAAAATAATAAAACTCCACAGTTCTCGACGGTCACCGAAGCGTGAACTTGATTTAAGTGATTTATATTCAATAATTAATTGAATCAATTCGTGTTTTCATTCCAATTTTGCTGAAAAAGAGCTTTTAAGCAACGAAATGAAACTTAACACAAATTAATATTGTGGTTTTACAAAATATATTATATAAAAAACATTGCTGCTTATATTTATAATTAGTATTGATAATAAATACAAATCATGACAGAAAATTTTACAAGCTGCACTTGTAAGCATTGAACTGCACTTTATTCAAGGAATAAGACAACCTTATTCTTGTCCTATTGTACAAAATTTAGCTTGTATTTTTATACATAACTAGCTGAACCAGCCACGCATTGCTGTGACCCAGTAGGTATAATAGATTAAATTAATATTAAGATAAAACTATCCTATCTTTTAAGTTGGACCAAATGACAGATAGTTACGAAGTTTGATCAAAATCGGTTCAGTAGTTTAGGAGTCCATCGCAGACAAACAACGTGACACGTAATTTATATATATTAAGACTAGCTGATGCCCGCGACTTCGTCTGCGTGGATTTAGTTCATAACATCCCGCGGGAAATCTTTGTCACCCTCCAGGTTCTCAACTATAGGTACCTATCCAATAAATCACGTCAATCCGTAGCTTTGTAGCAGGAAACATTTGATCGTCTTGCTCGCGGCATTGTTAATGATGATTCAAAGAGAAAACATATTACTGATGATATTATCAATTACGTTAAACTATAATTTTTATAATTGTTTTTACCATAATTAACCAAAGACAAAATTACGTTTAGCTGTCATTTACGTTTTGTTATTCCACTGTCATTTGCGTTTTGTTATTCCATGTCAGATGCGTTTTTGTTATACCACGTTTTATAGTGACTTGACGGAAACGTGGCCGAACGGGATAAAAAGTATCCTATGTCCGTCCCCTGGTTTTAAGCTACCTCTCCACCAATTTTCAGCCAAATCGGTTCATCCGTTCTTGAGTTATAAATAGTGTAACTAACACCACTTTCTTTTATATATATAGATAGATTATAAAATGTATATATTTAACTATATGCCTTGAGCTATTTAAATATTTTTTTGTTTTTTTCGCTCTAATACAGGGGTGGTTTAATAATAAAAATAGGAAAAACCCAAAATAACAGTTTAAAATCGAAAAAATCAAAATTGGTAATATTGTATATAAAACACCAGTGTTCGGATTACTTTCAATAAATGGCGGGAGCGAAGCCACGGATAAAGTTTGCAATAAATAAAGAACACCCATAATAATGTTGCGGTGTATAATGAAGAACAGATATTATAATATATTAACTTTTAAAACCTATTTAGTTGTCGTTGTACCGAAATTAATGTTGAGATTTAATTTGACACACTATGGCTTAAACCATCAAAACACATCATCTAAAATCTATTTTACATGTGTTGCTACTCAAAAACCTGTGCAGCTTTATTTAGTCAGTGTTTGCAATAAGCGAAAATCCAATATACCTACTGGAACTTCAAAATATTTTGTGTAATAAAAATATGGCCTTTTTGTCATCCATATGCATGAAGTAGCAACCATAAAAGTGAGCTTAAAAATACAGCAAAACATGACTGTGCTACATCGATTGGCGCGAGTTAGTTATTCGTATCCACAGATTAAAAAACTGCCAAGTGTGTGTCGGGCCACGCGCAGTGTAGGGTTCCGTAGTTGCAAGTCACAAATATTATTGCTGACCTAGGATAGTGCTTGTATGAAAACGCCACAATGTCAGTACGTATACAGGACCAGACTACGAGGCCAATCCACTTGCAGCGTGGAGTGCGACAGGGAGACGTTATCTCCCCGAAGCTCTTTACCGCTGCGTTGGAGGACGTCTTTAAGCTTCTGGATTGGAACGGGCTTGGCATCAACATAAACGGCGAGTACATCACTCACCTGCGATTTGCCGATAGAATAGAATAGAATAGAATAGAAATATTTTTTATTCAAATAAACTTTTACAAGTGCTTTTGAATAGTCAATGAATCTACCACTGGTTCGATGACATAGTAGTCATGGCAGAGACTCTGAGAGACCTCAATACAATGCTCAACGATCTCAGCAGGGTTTCTCAACAGGTGGGCCTGAAAATGAACATGAGCAAGACGAAAATCATGTCCAATGCTCATGCACCGCTCCACCCAGTAATTGTTGAGAACTCTGCACTCGAAATTGTCGACGAGTATATTTACCTGGGACACACAGTCCAGCTAGGTAGGTCCAATTTCGAGAAAGAGATCAACCGCCGAATCCAACTCGGCTGGGCAGCGTTCGGGAAGCTCCGAGATGTCTTCTCGTCCAAAATTCCTCAGTGACTAAAGTCTTCGAACAGTGCGTGTTGCCAGTGATGACTTACGGATCCGAGACATGGTCGCTAACTAAGGGCCTCATAAGTAGGCTCAGGACCGCTCAGCGGGCGATGGAGAGAGCTATGCTCGGAGTGTCCCTGCGGGATCGAATCAGAAATGAGGAGATCCGGAGGAGAACCAGAGTCACCGACATAGCTAAGCGAGTCGCGATACTGAAGTGGAAATGGGCGGGGCACATAGTTCGAAGAGCTGATGGTCGTTGGGGTCCCAAGGTGCTGGAGTGGCGACCCCGCACCGGGAAGCGCAGTGTTGGCAGACCCCCCACCAGGTGGACCGACGACATCAAACGAGTCGCAGGGAGCCGCTGGATTCAGGCGGCGCAAGACCGAGGCCAGTGGAAGTCCATGCAAGAGACCTTTGTCCAGCAGTGGGCGTCTATCGGTTGATAAAGAAGAAGAAGAAGGATAGTGCTTTTATTTTATTTCAATATTCATTGAATATATTTTGAGTTCCATGGTTTAAATACTATAATATACTACAAAATATGCACTACGTGTAATACCTACCCTGAAAAAACAGATATGACTCCTTAACTTATGAACCCTACTTAGCCGTGATAGTTTTCCTATAAAATTCATTATAATAAATACTACTGCTGTGAATTTTTTCATGTATCCTATAAACAATCATTTAGTTGGTAGATGGGAGGGACACTTGACTCTAATAAAATTTAGCACTTTAAAATATCATATTTCACAAACGGATCCCTGAATCGAAAAATGGTGTTCCCACACCCACACTATTTTTGAAAGACCTATTCAACGACACTCCACACTATGGGATAGACGCGAAAAAAAAATTCATCCCCACTTTACATGTAGGGGAGGTACCCTAAAAAAATAGTTTTCACAATTTTAATTCACCACTTTGTTGGCGTGATTAATATTTATACCCTTGTCAAATTACAGTTTTCTAATACCAATAGTCTCTGAGCTAAACCGGACGGACGGACATGGCGAAACTATAAGGGTTCCTTGTTACTACGGAACCCTAAAAATGGATAAAACAGCTTGAAAATTTTAGGTTTCAAGAAAAATATAGTAAATAATAATAAAAAGGTATTTTAATGAAGAAGAATGAAAAATGTGTTGTTGATGGTTTGTTGAAAATGAATTTTTATGCTTTTATGATTGTACAAGAATTTATTGTATTTAGAGTATTTTATAAAGTAGTATGAAAAGTGTTTATTACATAATGTAGCATAATAATATTACGTTACATAATTATATATTATGTACCGTACCTACTGTGTTTTACTTCTAAATGGAGTCTTTCAATACAGCCCAAATGGCTGAGCGCGAGCTAAAATGATTTAAGTTTATGTTGACTCGTTTACTACTATTCAGTATTAAATTGCAGCAATTCTAAGACTTCACTTGAAAGCCAAAGAAACGATGCACCAATTATTATATTATATTATACGATTGGATTTTTATTTAAAACTGATCGTATGGTATCGCTTAGCTAACTGTACTAATTTTAAAATGAGTTTAGAATTTTTTTTAAATAAAAATAACGTTGATATTTTAATAATTGTTTTTGCAGGAATTTAAATCAATATTTTGAGTTTTATCCTACTTCCTACTAATATTATAAATGCGAAAGTTGTGAGGATGGATAAATGGATGGATGGACATTTGTTACTCTTTAACGCCACAACAAATGAACCGATTTGGCTGAAATTTGGAATACAGATAGCTCATACCCAGGTATAACATATAGGCTACATTTTATCCCGGAAAATTAAATCAAAAAATCGGCCAAGTGCGAGTCGGGCCTCGCTCTTTTAGGGTTCCGTCAAAAAAAATTAAATTAAAAGATTTCCATCTACCCACCTACCCATTTTAATTTAATTTTTTTAATTTAATTTAATTTTTATTATTTGTTGTTATAGCGGCAATAGAAATACATAATATGTGAAAATTTCATCTGTCTATCTATTACGGTTTACGAGATACAGCCCGCTGACAGACGGACGGACGGACGGACGGACGGACAGCGTAGGCTTAGTAATAGGGTCCCGTTGGTACCCTTTGGGTACGGAACCCTAAAAACATTAATCCACGCGGACGAAGTAGCGGGCATTATCTAGTAATTGAATAATTTATTGATCGGCAACATTTATAGGTAATATTATTAGCTGTCACCAAAGTTTGATTGCTACGCCAATTTTTACTTTGCAAAGGTAGAGCTTGAAATCATCATAATTATCATCTCTATCGTCTATCAGTCATAACTGGACGATGGACAAACATATAGGTCTTTTGAAAGGATCACCACATAAGCCGTCCCTCGCCTGAATACGTCCGTCCACCTAGTCTTGTCTATCAATAATAATAACCTTTAAAGCTTGTAGTAATAAATAAAAAAAACCGGCCAAGTGCGAGTCGGACTCGCGCACCGAGTCTTCCGTACTTCAGAAGTAAAAGTATTCAAGTAAAACGATAATATTATATTATTATATTAATTTGCTTATTTATATTTTTTGTTTTAGAGGTTTATTCTTATTTTTTGAAATTTTATCTTTATTTGTGCTGTAAGAGCTTGCTTTTTGCCAAATTTCGTGATTCTAGGTCAACGGGAACTACTTACCATATAGGTTTTCAACCCAAAATTAAAAGCAAGGTCTTAGAGCACAAGTAGGGAAAATTCCGAAAAATAAAAAAGTTGAAAATTAAGGTAAATGGTATTTACAAGTTTTCGCTAAAATCTAAATTTGCCCATATCTTTTTATCGTGTTGAGTCAGGACCTTGATTTTTATACACCTAATAGGGACTATAGACCTCAGTATCTGGTATAAATTTCAACTTGCTAGTTCCACCCGTTCCTGAGAAAATCGGTGGTGATACCCGGACAGACGGACAGATGGACGAGATAGTGATCTTATAAGGGTTCCTTTTTTTACCTTTTGAGGTACGGAACCCTAATAATTAAAACATTCAATTTTGGTAAAACTTCACGTTTGATTGTGCTAGCTAGGTGTACACACCCCCATACACCATATTAAGATTCTTCTACATCTTTGAACAACTAGGATTAGCGATATTAAAGAACACTCTAGCAAATAAGGATCCTGGATTTTATTATAATAATAATTATATTATTGTTGTTTAAAAATTAAAGAAAAAATAATTTGCTTTTGTTCAAAATTCAAAATTATTTATTTCATGTAGGCCAACCTGTGGCTCTTATGACACGTCAAGATTCTACCACCGGTTCGGAAAGCGGATTCTGCTGAGAAGAGCCGGCACGAAACTCAGCAGTTGCTCTTTTCAAAATAATCATTTTACAATATTAATAAGTAGCTATTACATTGTAATAAGTTTTTATACTATCTTGTGGGCAGCTGGATGGCAAGCTGATTTAACCCGTGCATCTTTGTTAGAATAGAATATGACATTTCCACAAAACGTACTACAATTCAATTCATGTCAAAGACGGGCAGACAGAAAGTAGCCCCATTCCCGCCGGCGGCACCCGTTCACGAGCATGACGCATGATCCAGCCATTGCTTCGCTCGACCATATTTGAGGGAACGTAACAACCCGCACCACACGACACCACCACAGAAATGTTTAAAGAGAGCGTGACATACTTAGTCTACCCGTATCAAAGCATCGAATTGAATAATATTATTCAAACACTAATTTTAAGATCCCATGCAACTTTGTCATTAAGAAAGTCATTAACTTTGTAATAAGCGCGACTCAGTAAGTGAGTTTTTACGCATTGTTTAAATTTGTGCAGTGGCAAATCTAGCAATTCCTTCGGAATCATATTATATAAGCGTACGCTCAACCCCACAAAGGATTTTTGCACTTTGCGCAGGCGACATGATGGAATTTCTAGTTTATGACGATTTCTAATGAGTCGATTGTGTGTATTGCCTCTTTGTTTATGCAGATGAATATTTTGTCTCACAAAGACTATATTATTATAAATGTACTGTGAAGCTACCGTAAGAATACCAATCTCTTTAAACTTTTCACGAAGAGATACGCGCGAACCGAGTTTATAGATAAATCGAATGGCTCTTTTCTGTAATATAAAAATAGTTTCAATATGAGCTGCTCCGCCCCACAATAAGATTCCATAGGACATTACACTATGGAAGTAGGCAAAGTAGACCAGCCTAGCCGTGTCTACATCGTTAAACTGTCTGATTTTTCTGACAGCATAGGCAGCTGAGCTGAGTTTACCCGCTAATGTCTCTATGTGAGCGTCCCACTGAAGCTTACTATCCAAGGTCACCCCCAAAAAAACTGTGGAGTTCTCAATTATAAGGTTTTCCCCGTTTATTTTTATTGTTTTGTCAATTTTCTTAACATTTGGTACAATAAATTCTAAACACTTAGTTTTTTTAGCGTTCAAGAGCAAATTATTAACAGTAAACCAACGCGATATCTGAGATAAGGTATTGTTCACATCGTCAAAATTTACTTTGTTTCTGTCAGTTTTGAATATTAGAGATGTATCATCTGCAAACAACACAATATTGCAAGCATCGCGGACATGATATGGTAAGTCATTAATATACACCAAAAATAGAAAAGGACCCAGGATAGAGCCCTGTGGGACACCCAACAGAGTAGATGAACCCCGCGACTTCACGTCACCTACGCATACACTTTGTGTTCGATCGCTAAGGTAAGAGGCAATGAGATCAAGTGCAACGCTTCTTATGCCATAATGACTAAGTTTGAGTAAAAGAGTTTGGTGATCAACGCAATCAAACGCCTTAGATAGGTCACAAAAAACCCCAATAGCATTCTGCGAACGCTTCCAGGCATCGAAAATATGTTCAAGTAGCTTTGCACCAGCATCAGCCGTGCTTCGACCCTTCGTGAAGCCGTACTGTTCGGGGTGTAGCAAGTTATTAACATTAAAATGCTTCATTAGTTGATCAAGTATAATTTTTTCAAATATCTTACTAAGTGTTGGAAGGATTGATACAGGTCTGTAATTATTGAGGTCAGTTCTGTTGCCTGATTTAAACAGGGGGATGAGTTTGCTATGTTTCATCAAATTTGGAAAGATACCCATAGCAACACATTCATTAAAAATTACGGCTAAATAAGGAGCAATGTCATTTATTATGTCAGATATAATTTTTACAGACATACCCCATAAATCGCCAGTTTTTTTCATTTTCAACATCTTAAAATTTTTTATTACCTCAGCTGCAGTGATAAAGTTCTTCGTATAGTTTAATTTTAAAGGCAAAATATGCAAAATTTTTAATTTTTCGTGATCTAAATAAAAAAAAAACGCTCACTTCTTGAAAACATTTTTCCGTCAGTTTGTATTCCAACTTAATTAAACAACACTTTGCAGAAAGGTACACAGGTTCGATAAGAATCGGTGCTGAGGTAAGTAATCGCTTAAGTTCCTTAAAAGCTTGGTCTTGCGCTTCTCCCCAGATCCATGCTTGATCCTTTCTAGTAAGCATCGTTAAGGGCTGTGCGATTTTCGCGAAACCTGAAACAAACGTATGAAACCACGAACAAGTCTGTAAGAAGCTCTTGATATGCTTCACAGTCGTTGGTTGGTTCATTTGGCCTGTGTATGGCACGTACCTTATCAGGATCAGGCGAAACACCTTCCGATGAGATAATGTGTCCGAGGTAGTTCACACTGTCCCGCGCGAAAACACACTTGTCGCGGTTAGATTGGAAGCTGAAGACAAGAAGACGTTCAAAGACAGCACGAAGATCCTGAAGATGCTTGGCGAAGCTGTCGGAAATCACGATCAGATCATCCTTATACCCCAAAAGAGTGATATCCTTATGGGAAGCGCCAGATTTTAACCTGTCAAGGAGTATACGCCCAGCTAGCTCAGTCGGTAGAGCATAAGATTCTTAATCTCAGGGTCGTGGGTTCGTTTTTTTGTTTGTCCTTCAATCACAAAGTAACGGAACAACACGTTGACGTGTGTTTTGGCATGGCTTTGAGCACTGGGAGAGTGATTGAGGCTACCTGTCAAACCGGAAAAACAGAGGGTTCCCGCGGGATTTTAAAAACCTAACTCGATGCGGATTGAAGTCGCGGGCAAGGCTTGTAATTAATTAATAAGAGTATTCTATACCTACTTTGTAGTCATTTCATCGGATCAAAATCTGAAGTCTTCAGTAACTTAAATAAATGCAAAAAAAATCTGAGCCTTAATTAATAAAATGACACAATTGGGGTGTAGCATCATTAATTACATCAGGAGCGATACCACACCGGGGATGCCTGAAAGCATCCTCCATCTCTGTATTTTCAACGAAAAATACATTTTAAATTATGAAGTTTCATTACGGACTATCGAAGTTGATTTATCTACTACATTTTTCATATTTTACACTTTACAGTTGGATGTTTTAAAAGAATACATCGACAAGCTGTGGTATGTGATTTCTATTATTTATTTCCAAACAAGTGAGATTCAAAGTTGTAAAAATTGTGAAGAATTATGTCATATTATAAAATTTTAAAACCTACGACGAACGTCGCTTGGAGGTCATCTATACTTATAAAAAGACTTGTCCTGACTGACTGACTGACTGACTGACTGATCTATCAACGCACAGCCTAAGCCACTGAAGCTAGAAACTTGTAATTTTGACAGTAGGTTCCTTTTATGATGTAGGCGAGCACTAAGAAAGGATTTTTTGAAATTCCACCCCCAAGGGGGTTAAATAGGGGGTTAAAGTTTGTATGAAAGTCCGTCATTTTTCAAGTTATACCCATGAAACTCGGTATTTAGGCTTTGCATTAAAAATAAAGATTTACGTGTTTCACAGTTTTTGAAAATTCTACCCCAAAGGGGTTAAATAGGGGTTGAAATTTGTATGATAGTTTTTCATTTTTCAAGTTATTTTTCAAGTTATATCCACGAAACTTGGTATTTTGGCTCGTGATTAAAAATAAAGAAGTACGTATTATTCATTTTTTGAAAATTCTACCCCTGAAGGGGTAAAATAGGGGTTGTTAATTTGTATGAAAGTCCGTCATTTTTTAAGTTTTATCGATGAAACTTTTTATTTGGGCTTTCGATTAAAAACAAAGAACGATGTCTTTCACAGTTTTTGAAAATTCTAACCCCAAAGGGGTTAAACAGGGGTTGAATGTTTGTATGATAGCTTGTCATTTTTCAAGTTATATCCACGAAACTTGGTATTTTGGCTCTTGATTAAAAATAAAGAAGTACGTATTTTTCATTTTATGAAAATTCTTCCCCTGAAGGGGTAAAATAGGGGTTGTTAGTTTGTATGAAAGTCCATCATTTTTTAAGTTTTATCGATGAAACTTTGTATTTGGGCTTTCGTTTAAAAACAAAGAACGACGTCTTTCACAGTTTTTGAAAATTCTACCCCCAAAGGGGTTAAATAGGCGGTTGAATGTTTATATGAAAGTCCACAATTTTTCGAGTTAGTTACATCGAGTAACGGATCTACGTGATTCTTTCATGGGTATGGTTGTAGACCTGCAGTGCTACTGGTTACTTTTATACCGATAGAGCCAGCCAGTAGTTCCCACGGGATTTTCAAAAAACCTAATTCCACGCGGACGAAGTCGCGAGGGCAACAGCTAGTAATAATATATTTATGAACGTTCACTGAGGTGCAAATAACGCGCCTGTGTAGGTAATTAACTGCATAAAAATCCGCTCAGTAGTTATTGTTTTTATGTATTAATTTAAAACATGATTTTAGCACCCTCTTTTGCCCTAAGGTCGTGAAACATATTATTATTTTTTTGTCTCTAAGAATCTGCCTAAAAGTGAACTAAAAAGGGAAAACTCATTCAATTCAGCCTAGAAGCTTTATCTTGAAAAACGGAAACAAATAACGCACAAACGAAAGCTAACCTCTGAAGCCAAACGTAACGTATAACGTCTACGCTTCATTATGGGTAGAAAGAAGTTAATTTGTATAACTGATATGTTACTAAGGTTAACTAATATTCCGACAAATTAATTACCTTAACGGCATCGTAAAGCTCTCATGGGGTTGCGGGCAGCCCCTCTAATTGTTTAGTGGTCATGTGATACTTTTTGCCGCAGTTAGCTCAGTTTAAGCCTGAAACAAACGGAACGCGGTATGTCGGAGCGGTTAAACGCAGCTTCGAGAAATATCCCCACGCTCGTGTCATATTTACTGGTATTTTCATATCATAGTCATAAATAATTAGGTATATGAAAATACCAGTAAATATGACACGAGCGTGCGGATATCTCTCGAAACCGCTCCGTTGTAACATATCACAATAGAATTCTCAGTCGTGAGTCCGCATTATTCATGTCGCATTCAATCCGATACAAGAAAAAGTTTAAAAACCCGACTACGGAAAATGGGATGTAACATCCGTCATATTCATATTGTTCGTGTAATATGTAGCCTATGTTGTTGCACACAAGATAATTGTTTTTAACTGGCAACACGGGTCTCGAGTTGGCAACACTGTGTGCGCCATCTTTCTCTTGTGAATTGTGAACAACTGTGCAAAAAGTCTCAATAAATTAGTGAAATCATAATGGTGGATTAATAATTTTACGGCATAATCCTATCTTCCTCACATCATCCGCATAAAGGCGAACATATGTCACCCGGACCGTAATAACAAATCGATTGACACCTCACTTATCAAAATGGGCTAGGTTAATCATAACCCTTTTGCTTTTGCCCTAGTTGGAAAAAAAACAATAATTTGTAGTGTTTCGACGCCTACCTAGAACAACTACCTCATATTATTATGACATACAAAAAGAAAATTAGCAAACAATATGATATTTTTATTTAGGTTGCTTAAATCTTATATATACCTATATATAAAAGAAAGTGGTGTTAGTTACACTATTTATAACTCAAGAACGGATGAACCGATTTGGCTGAAAATTGGTGGAGAGGTAGCTTAGACCCAGGAGACGGACATAGGATACTTTTTATCCCGTTCGACCGCGTTTCCGTCAAGTCACTATAAAACGTGGTATAACAAAAACGCACCTGACATGGAATAACAAAACGCAAATGACAGTGGAATAACAAAACGTAAATGACAGCTAAACGTAATTTTGTCTTTGGTTAAGTATGGTAAAAATTTGACAATTATAAAAAGTGTTATAATAAAGCATTACTGATATTATAAATGCGAAAGTGTGTTTGTTTGTTGGTTTGTCCTTCAATCACGTCGCAACAGAACAGAGGATTGATGCGATTTTTTGCATGGGTATAGTAATGGATGTAGTAGTGGTTCCTCAGACCGGGAGAGCTACTTTTTATCTCGGATAATGAAAGAGTTCCCGTGGGATTTTTAAAAACTAAATCCATGCGGACGAAGTCGCGGGCATCAGCTAGTTAGTAATAAGAACTGGGTACCAACAAATATAATGAATTTATTGCTCCCTCTCTACTCCTTACATGATAACATGATATTATTAATTTAAATATAAGCCAGACCCAGAATATTATATTTTATGATAGAAATGAAATAACGCTCTCTTGTAGAGGATATTAGGCTACAAGGAGTATAATATAGCTACTTATATGAAGAAATTTTGGTAGCAAAAGTGTATCGAAGTAAAGCTCGTATTTTTTTTTATCTTATGCCCTTGTGTGGTGTGGTTACCCATTTGATATTTCTATCGCAGCACAACTAGGCTGGAAACATACCTATGTATAACCACAGAGTAACGAAGGTAAGGTTCATACTAGGTATAACACACCCCTTGATCCTAAAGGCTGTATAACGCGTGTTGAGTTAAAACCATCATACAAGTATTGCTATTTATGTATTCATATTAAATTAGCGCTGCGAAGGTCGTTTTCACATGCCAGCCTTTGACTTTGTTAGGCATACATTCTTCAACGCCTAAGCTTAGAAAATTTAATAAGGTTGAGAGTTGAGACCGCTATGCGAAACGATTCAAAAGCGGACATTTAAGCCAACGTTACAATCTTGGTAGTAACATTCGCTACATTAAAAGGAATGGGCGGAATTAAAATCTGCGGTTATATTCAGTATATGTCGCTGGAACACGTATGTGAATACGTTTAAGCTGGAATGAACATAATTCTTTTGAGTTACGTTACAAATGAAACTCTCTCATCCTACGCTTACATATCAAACGTGTATCTACGTTGATGGAAACCTACAAAGTACCTACAGCTATATCTCGCTACAAATTTTTTCTTTTAATAGTAGATTTATAACAAAGTTTCTAACCGAGTTTGTCAAGTTCTATTAAACTAGGTACTCAACATTTAAACAGGCTTTTTGATACGGTTTTCATTATCAATTATAGAATTTATAATCTTACTAGTTCGACCGCTACTTGAACCGCGTGGAGGTAGGTCTTTGAATATCCCGCGGGAACCTCTGTTTTTTCGGGATAAAATTTACCCTTTGTCGCTCTCCTAGGCCACACCTATATATACATATGCAAAAAAAGTGTGTGTCAGCTCCGGCCTCCGACGCACGACTGGAGTTTACGCGCGACGCTATATCCTTCTCTATGCGCGCGACTCGGGTGATCGGGTCCGAGCGCGCCCCGACTGACTTTCGCTTCGGGGACTCTTTCGCACGAAAACCAACCTTATTTACTCAACGTTAGGGTAGAAATTTCAACGTTGTGAAAAACGTAACAGAAAAACGTAACGAGGTCATTGATAAATTGATTTTACTGCCCAGATTTTTCTCATACCGGGCTGCTAAAATCGATTCTTAAGGAGTAAACTCCAAAAACTGGCCAAGTGCGTATCGGGCCACGCGCAGTGTAGGGCTCCGTATTTGCAAGTCACAAATATTATTGCTGACCTAGGATAGTGCTTTTATTTTGTTTATGAACATTGAATATATTTTGAGTTCCATGGTTTAAATACTATAATATACATGCAACTTACACTACTCGTAATACCTGACCTAGAAAAAATAGATATAACTACTTAACATATGAACCTACTTAGCCGTGATACTTTTCCTATAAAATTCTTTATATATAATACTGCTGTGAATTTTTTCATATATCCTATAAACAATCATTTGGCAGGGGGGGGGGGGGGGGGACTTGACTACTTAAAAATATCAAAAATATATTGAAAGGCCTGTTCAGTGTTCAACGACACCCCACACTATGGGATAGACGAAAAAAAATCATCCCCACTTTACATGTAGGGGAGGTACCCTAAAAAACATTATTCACAATTTTATTTCACCACTTTGTTGACGTGATTAATATTTATATACTTGTCAAATTACAGATTTCTAGTACCAATAGTCTCTGAGCTAAACCGCGGACGGACGGACGGACGGACGGACAGACGGACGGACATGGCGAAACTATAAGAGTTCCTTGTTTACTACGGAACTAAAAAATCGCCTTCAATGGACCACCTCGTATCTTTTGAAAAAATCAAATTAATGCAATCAATAATTATACAAGTGAAACAATTTTAATTTTTGAAACTCACGATTGTTAAATCTACTCTGAGATATCTATATCATACTAAATAGGTAGTATGCAGTTATCCAGATCGGTTCAGTAGTTTAATGGAAAAGATACAAACACAAACCCTTCTTAGTAAAAAGTCTTGACTTCACCCAAATCAGAATAAAACTCTAACACAAAATACTCAGATTTATGCGTTCGGCCGTTACAAACAGATGGTATAATAATTAAGTGTAACATTTCGGCCATTTCGAAACAAATTGCGATCAGGGAATTGGAATGATCGAATCGATACGGAGTTAATTAGATCAATCTGTGTTTGTGGTTCTACATCGGGATCAAACAAGTGTGTGTATATTAGTGCTACATACATACTCGCATCTACCTACCCATTTGGGACGTCAAAGTTAAATTAAAATAAACTGGTTTAGGCGGATTTGTACTAGACTGTAATGAAGTTTTGTCTGGTGGGAGGCTTTGGCCGTGGCTAGTTACCACCCTACCGTCAAAGACATGCCGCCAAGCGATTTAGCGTTCCGGCACGATGGCGTGTAGAAACCAATTAGGGGTGTGGGTTGAATGTTCACTGCCATACCCCTTCCAAGTTAGCCCGCTACCATCTTAGACTGCATCGTCACTTACCATCAGGTGAGATCGCAGACAAGGACTAGCTTGTCATCGAATAAAAAAAAAAGGTTTTGTGCTAATTTATCTGCTTGCATCATTTTCCGTGTCATGACAAAGATGGGTCCTGAGGTAGTAGCGACGGCAAGAGCCTCGTACACAATGGAACCCACTTGGCTTGTTGATTAAACTACTTGACGGGTTATCTGATAACAGGGATTAAAATATCTCAAACAGCTAATGCATAAAACTAATGCAAAATACAAAAGGTTACTGATGAAAAGAACAGCTATTGTATGTCTTAGCTTCTCTTCACTGTTGTAAGAACGGTGTATTTCATTTTCATCGAAAGCACTCCCATCACGTTGCGCCATTGTATACCTTGACTTTATTTTATCTTATTTAAGGGACAACAAACAGTAATGCACTCATAAAAAATGCTTTAAAATACTAATAATACATTAATTAGTGAAAGACCCACACCGTCCAAAGATTACCAAAAAAATTATATGAGTTAAAATATATACAGAATTAAGAGATACTTAAAAATTAAGATACAAAATTAAAAAGGAAAGAAAAAAACCTCAGAGTAAATACTACTAATACTTACTCTGAGAAAAAAATGAACCAATTGAGGAAAGAACATAACTAATAGAGACTTTAAGGTCAATTAAAAAAAACTGGTAGAATTCGAAAAACCTACACCACGCGAACAAAGTAACAGGGCTCAACTAGTGCCAATATAAGTCGGTTAGCAACGAAATAAGTAAATTTTCTGATCCATTGCGCCCGAGGGTAAAAGGTTGCCCGAAGGTTTTTACATTCGCTCATAAAACGCACGTGATACACGGGCACTTCGGCGCTATTGCACAGCAAAGGTTCTACAGTAACCGTACACAATTTCCGCACGAAAACAATTTAGAGTAAGCCTTACGTACCTTACCTTCGTATTAATAAGAAGGAAACTTTTGGAAATCGACATTGAGGTACTTTAATAAGCCAGCAATGATGGTAAATTAGATATTAGTGATGTATATTTGGTATTAAATATTAATTAATAGTTAAAATTAAGCCTCAATAGCCCAACGATTGAAGGTGCGGACTGAAAAGGTGAAGGTGAAGGTGTCGCAGGATCAATCCCACACGTTGCACTATTGTCATACCCACTCCTAACACTTTCCGTTTATTTGAGGGGAGAGGAGAATATAGCTAATTAGTCAAGTTCAGCTTGGCTTTTGATCTTTATATAAAAAATTATATTGTTTTTCGTTGGTCACTCTTGGGGTAGTAGCTAACTAGAGTAACAGACCGGGTATAAAATATACATTCTTTCATTCGTACATTTATTCTCAACCCATCGTCGGCCCACTACTGAGCACATGTCTCTTGAATGAGTAGGGTTTAGTTCATAGTCCACCAACTTGGCTAAGTGCAGATTGGCAGACTTAACAAAACTTTGAGAACATTATCTTCCCATACATACTTGAGTCAGAGATACCTGAGACTGAAATCCGGACCGTAAAAGAAAAGGAAACCGGTGATATCTTAATACATATTTGATAATAGGTATGAGATATGGATAACTTGGAGGATTATTATTATTAATAATAAATAAAATTGGCAATCTTAATTCTATTACAAAACCTCTTTGTAGCAGAAAACAATCGTTTTCGTCCGAAAGCAGCTGCGAACGGAAAACCATAAAGAGTGTTTGTTGTGCCCAAGTTAATCCGGATAATGGATAAGCGGCAAATGTTGTCACTCATCCGGCTCGGGCAAATCTCACCCGGTCATAAAGAAGCAAATAAAAATATTTGTGGATTAAAAAGGGTCTGAACGTGTATAATGGGTTTAGTAATTTCAGAATGTAATAAATGTGACATTAAACAAATTAATAACCACATGGTATTGGACTGTACAATATCTTGTACATCGAACGAAGACCATTTTTTTTTTAAAGAATATCCTCTCAGAGAAGGGTTATAGGCCATAGTCCACCACGCAGGCCCATTGCGAATTGGCGGAATTAACACACCTTCAAGAACATTATGAAGAACTCTCAGGTGTGCAGGTTTCCTCACGATGTATTCCTTCACCGTTGAAGCAAGTGATATTTTAATTGCTTAAACGCACTTGACTCCGAAATGTCAGGCGTACCCGGGATCAAACCTGCGACCCCCCGAATAGGAGACCACAGTCCTAACCACTAGGCTATCACTGCTTATTAGCTATAGGTTATTTTAACAGTAGGAATTAAGTTTTATTTTACGGAGACTTTTCAATAAAAGGCTAGTATAAATTAAAAGTAGTTGAAAAAATTATAATAATTATTGTGTACGCTGTATACTCCTAATTTCCAACAAAAGTTCTACATCGAAGTTAACTATTCCAAATTAACACCACCATTCTCAAAAACATAGCAAAGTTTTAATACAATTGCTTAATTATCCAAACAGCGAGTAAAATTAACTGAATTTGAAGCGTACATGCTAAAACAATCGCACACATGAACACGCTCGTTAATCACAAACTCATACGAGTATGAATATTCAGTGATTTAGCCCGCCATTGTTAAAACTTGTTAACGTGAAGACGGAACTTTGATTTTCTTTAATAAAATCTGTATGACGACAGAACTGTTTCCTCAGTTCAAGTTTCATGAGGATGGCTACATTGTTTGTAATTAGTTTGTAAATATTTATTATTCAATAAAACAAAAAAACTGAAAATTATTTGCCTATACTTACATTGTAAAAAACTGGTCAAATTGGTATGAAGACTTTCGCAAGTGGCAAGGACCGCATGAGTAAAGTATTATTTATAGTGTATATGAAAAACTGTACTTGAAAAACTGCACTCTAACTGGTGAATTAAAGCTTTCTTCTACTACTAATAGAAAACAGAAAAAAATAGAGACAAAACAGAAGACTACAAGTGATAACTAACAGGTGGGCTGGGTATGAAGCTTACTAGTACAAGGATAGTGTTTCTTGCAAGAAGTCATAACAATATAGTAAACTTGCATATACCTACATACATATACTTATATGAATATCGTTTTTCAAAAAAAAAACTATTCAAAATTACTTATTTCACGTAGGCCAACCCTTGGTTCTTATGACACGTCATGATTCTACCACCGGTTCGGAAAGCGGATTGTGCTGAGAAGAGCCAAAAGAGGGAGGTTTTATAACTCCCTTTGTAATATTGGGAAATAAGGATTTGAGACGACGATAAGCAGTCACTTAATAGTATATTTCATTACAAGTGCGGAAAGGCTGTCATTGCAAAGAGTTCCGACAAATGTCTACCCGAGCCGAGGCGCAGCCGAAGGCGAGGATTGACAGTTGGAACAAGTTGCAATGACGGTTCCGCACGTGTACTGAACGACTATTTTTAATACAGTTGCGAAAAAATGAAGCAATTTAATAAAATAATAAAAACACAATAAACTCAACTAACTTAACATTTATTTCTTATAAAAGTTATAATTCACATATACATTGAAATTGGTACAGTTTTTTATACTAACTGGGGAAGTTTTAGGTTGCATATTTACTGTTTGAGACAAACTATTATTAATTTCGTATGATTGTTCATGTATATTTGTCATACAATGGCGTTTGCTAGTTGATGGAGTTGGATCTGATGAATTATCACTATCAACGAAGGTAGATGTATTCACTTATATCCACGTTGTTCCTTATTTTCAGCATACTTTTTATCATCGAAAACCTCGACCATAACGTAGAAGGTTTTAATTTTGCTGCGAGTTCGGAGAAGTATGCCAAACATTTTCTGAAAAACTATTTGCTTTTTTCTCTTCTCTCCACGCAATAAATTCGTCGTATGTAGATATGTAGCAACTTTTTGACTTTTCCGGTAAAATGTTCTCCGAAGCATTTTGTGCAATTATACTGAGTTCCGGTGGTGTTAATTCAAAAAAACTAGGGTCGAAATTACTCATTTTGTGCAACAAACAACTAAACTCACAAAGAAAATTTCTGAAAAATGGCGCCAACCGTAGAATATAAGCAGAGTTTTTTTTTTCTTCACCCATTCTGGTAGGCAAAGGGCTATGCCCATACAGCCAAGTCTTCAGTAGAATTTTTTTGTTGATATGAAATGAAAATGAAATTTAATGAGATGAAATGAAATGAAACCTAACCAAACTAATTCAATCAAATCATTAAATCTGATATTGAAACAAATTAGTAGGTTCTTTTTAGAAATATACGTATTTGCATGAATTATAAAAACTTCTATGAATTTTTTTAGTAAAAACTTCATGGTTGGTTTTTCTTTTTAATAGACTTTATTTTGACAGTTGGGAAAGAGAACGCACGAGTTCGGGAAAGGTAAAAAAAAAGCACGAGTGTGTAATAGCTCACATCCCAAACGCTATACGTCCCTGCAATACGCCACTTTTTGAGCAACTGTATTAAAAAAGGCTTTCCTCAGTTCAAGTTTTATGGTGTTATGTTACTCTAAAAATTCGTTTTATTAAAATATTGAAATTTTAATATTCTTCATCGCAGTATAGCAGCGTATAAAGTCGCAAGTTTCAACTCTTGATCTTCAGAATAAGTACCTAAGACCACTCCAAAGATTTGAGGAGCAGGAAGTTTACAAGTTCACGTTTAAGTACTGACGAATTCGAAGTTCAGAATTTGCATCTAAGTAAAGTTTCAGCTACACAATTTCAAAGTTGAACGCTATCGTTCTTCTTTTGTTCAGAAATAACTAATTAACCTATAATATTAGTAAGGATTTATAGGCTGCATTTTTTGTGGGCAGCGGTGAGAAGGAAGAGAAACATAGTGGCTCACTAGCAGTTTTTTCAATAAACAGCGATGAGTGGCACCAGAATAGGTAATGACTTGGCGCATGCTGCAACATGAATTCGTCATGACTGTATAATATTTTGTAATAATAGACAGGCTACTAAAATTGTAAATCTGAAAGCTTTGTTGATAGTTTGGTCCTCAATCACGCGTCGTCGTCGTCACGTAATATTTTATTTCTTAAAAGGCACGCGAATCTTTAAGTCATATGCGTACCTGGGATTGAACTCTGGACCACCCTGAAAAGGAGGCGGAAGTCTTAGCCAATAGGCCAATTATCACCGCTTTACTTCAGTTTGGGCACCATATGATAAATAGAGGAAGCAAATCAATCTATGAATCACGCAATAGTTACCTAACTCGAACGCCGCTCAACCTGGCAGTGATTTAAGTTTTTTTTTAATATAACACCTTTTATTGAGTTATTTTATTTAGGTATGGGCAAGTGCTGTTCCTATGCACGCTTGTACCTGTGGACACAATCGATTGCATCAAAACTAGCAACCCTAAAATTCTAATTTGAACACGACAGTTCGTGTTAAAATTAGACTTTGCCCCTATATTGTATTTCATTGATTGGAATTTTCGGAAATTATTTAAAGATTCGAATTAATTTTTAACTCATATGATGACGTTAGTATTACAACGTGAGTGCTTTGATGATACAAATTCAGTAAAGTAAAGAGTAAAGTAAAGATAAACGAAGATAATACACACATCAAAAGTGTCTAGGGATCTAGCATTTTTATGCGGATTTCTTGAGATTGAGATGTGGCTTTGTAATAAATTTATGATTTTATAAATTTATATGGATCCTTTTTGGTGCATTTCATAATTTGAATCAGGAACTGTCAATCAAATTCGAGTAAAAGATGAAAATCAGCTGTCAATATTTTCCCTATAAAAACATACAACGCATTGGAGACATTATTAGTGCTACTGTTTCCCTACTACTGATTAAAACCAACGTTATTATGGAGCGGCGACGTCATTTAAGCAGGGAAGAAATGCTCAGAGCCGTGGGAATGATAGAAGCTGGTTCCCGGCAACGTACTGTGGCTTTAGCTCTGAATACAAGTCAGAGTGTTATCAGTCGACTTTGGACACGTTACCGAAGCACTGGTACCGTGGCTGAGCGCCATGGAGGACGGTATCGCTGCACCACACGGAGACAAGACCGATACATTCAAATCTTAACTCGAAGAGCTCCAACAATAACCGCCATGATGTTAGCCGTGAGGCTTCATCACTCTTCAGGGAACTTAATTAGCGACCAAACAGTCAGAAACCGCTTGCATGAAGTGAACCTTCATTCCCGAAGACCGCTACGGGTACCACCTATAGCAATGCACAATCGTAGGATTCGATATCAATGGGCTCTTGAACACAGAAATTGGGCAGAAGAACAATGGCGTTTCGTGTGCTTTTCTGATGAGTCTCGTTTTGGTATGAGACCGGATACAAGACGTATACGACACTGGAGAACCCCTGGACGCCAACAGCGATTAAAATCCTGCCAGGAAGTCCATCCTTATAGTGGTGGAACCATCATGGTATGGGCGGGTATTTGGATCGGCGGAAGAACTGAGTTGATTTGGATCAGAGGCAACCTCAACGCTCAAATTTATGCTGAGACGATTGTATCAGACGTCATCGTTCCTCTACAAGTGCAAATCGGTCCCTTATTTCAGTTAATGCATGATAATGCACGACCGCACACCGCAAGAGTTGTAAGACAGACTCTCGCCGCAGCTAACATCAATGTCCTGCCCTGGCCTGCTCAGTCGCCAGACTTGAACCCGATTGAGCATGCATGGGATATGCTACAGAGAAGAGCTCTGCCGAATATGGAGAGTATCCAGTGGCAAGAAGACCTTTTTTTGTTGTTGCAACGAACATGGGCGGCCATTCCACAGCGTGATTTGGATGAACTCATTTTGAGTATGCCAAACCGATGTTCTTGTGTTGTTAGTGTCCGCGGTAGAAACACGGATTATTAATTGTTTAAGTTACCCAATAAAATTTTAAAGAAAACTGTTATTTCAGTCTTTTTTTCGAACTTTAATGTTAGTGGTTCAAATGTCAAAAATCCCTTTATTAGGAAAATGGCAAATTTCTTTATTAATGCAAAGGTGACTTGGTTTATCGTTACTGTGACAAACGAAAACACTTTATTTGATGAATCCTTAAAGAAAATTTTAATTAATATCAATCAGGAGAAAAGTTATTGCAAAAATATATGTTGATCCCTAGACACTTTTGATGTGTGTATAATAAACATAACGTCTTACCAAAAAAATATTATACAACTTTATGTCTAAATTGATGTTTTGAAAGTTTTTGCATGTCAGATATTCAAATAAACACGCATTTAAAGCATGTGTTTAGGGTTCCGTACCCAAAGGGTGCCAACGGGACCCTATTACTAAGCCTCCGCTGTCCGTCCGTCTGTCAGCGGCCTGTATCTCGTAAACCGTAATAGATAGATAGTTGAAATATTTCACATATATTTTGTATTTCTATTGCCCCTATAACAACAAATAATAAAAATTAAATTAAATTAAAATATTTCCATGGGTACATGGAAATATTTTAACTTATTTTTTTTAACGGAACCCTAAAAGAGCGAGGCCCGACTCGCACTTGGCCGATTTTTTTATTATAGGCATATGCTTGACTACTATCACACCTGATAGAAAGTGATGATGTGGTATAAGGTAAAACGCGTTTGCCTAGAAAATGCCTATTCATTCTTGCTTTAAAGATACCCAAATTGTACGTGTTAGGAAACACAGATCTCGGAAAAGCGTTCCAGACCCTAACCGTGCGAATCAGAAATGAAGACTTGAACCGCTTCGTGCGCGTGGATGGTATATCAACGATATAGGGATGGGAGTGGTATTTTGTGGTAAGGTAAGATTTAGGTTGCCTAGCAACATAGTAATACTCGTGACTCGTAATAACATCGTTCGAGATTTAGGTTGCTAGGTTGCCTAGCAACCTAAATCTCGAACTGTATATATGACTGTCGTGTAATTTAATTATTTTAATTTGCAATAACAAATATTTATGTCAATAATTAAGATAAAAACTATCGAATTTTGTAAGTTGGACCAAATTACAGATATTTACGAAGTTTGATCAAAATCGATTCAGTAGTTTTCGAATTTATCCCGAACATACATCGTGACACGAGATTTATTGACCGAGCGAAGCGAGGTCTCTGAGTTTACTAGAGCGATTTGCACTTGTCCGTCCGTCCGTCCGTCTGTCAGAGCCTTATGACTTTTGAATTATTGAACGTAATTACTTCAAATTTAGATATAATATGTAAACCGATGGCCTCCAGCCGAAAATGGCTTAAAAAGTTATAAAAATTTCAGGGGGGCTCTCATAGAAGCGAATGCGAAGTAAAATTTTTTTTTGCAATTCATAGGTTTTCTGTGTATCATTTTAAAGACAATTTGGAACAGAGTACAAACGTATTTTTTTTTTAATTTTTTTCCTAAAATTGACGAAATGGGGGGCTTTCAAATTGGCGATTTAATACGCTCGCTTGAAGACGCTCTCTGGGATAATTGGCTATATATTTTCAAGTTGTACTTATTTTCTTACTTCACTTGTATCCTGTACTTGAACAACAAATACTAAAATTATATGAATATTATAAAGAAACAAGATTATTTAATTTTTAATGAGCATCAGTAAATTTCACATAGCTTCACAATAATGCTAATAGATGGCGCAGTCATTAACTATTCCATGGAACTACTCGTAGGAGTTACGACTACGATCTATCCCAAAAACAGTTTTGCGTCGAGCATTATTATTTAGGTACATAATATAATAACATATTATTCAATTAAAATTATATCAGACTTCAATAAACTATTAATTGCTGCATTTTGTATATTTTCTATTCGCGTCGATAGATGACGATTTGTACAGATGCCCCTAACCCGTTTTCACTCGTTAGTACCTACATAATAATTCAATGTTTTCACTGACGTTCCCTAACCTTTACGGGCTACCTATGATAAGTTAGGTGATGATTACTGTCAACTTTTTTATCACGATCCTGTACGGGACACCTAAAAGGACATTGGGACGGATGTTAGGATTTAGGATTGTGTTTTGGAGCTACCTACGTAAAGAGACTCCTACATAGGGGATGATTTAGGTATGTTTGGTGAAAACGGGCATAATAATAATGTCAGTTTTGGTCGTCATGTATCGATTGAATGAATAATCATGGGATACCGTTACCGCGAGGTCTCAGTTCGGGGCGAACCACTAGTATATATAGATAAATAATGATTTTTTTTTATTAAAATGTTACAAAAAACTTTACAAATCATATATCTATATGATTTATTGTTGTTTACTTTACTTTTTTGCCTGAAAAGAAAAACATGACAAGTACTAGGCGCAACGGCAATTTCAGATAATAGTAATATAACGTTCTTCTGACCGCATCCGACCATGATGTCTTCAAATTTCTGCGTGAGTCTCGTATACTCGTATTAGAATACTCGTATTAGTGGACATAATAGGTATATGTGCGTTATAAAAGGTGCACAATCTATTCCCTCACTCTCATCAGATAGAGATTCCAATCATCTACCTAAAGTGGACGAAAGTTCTCAAGTAAGTCGCTGAAAGCCGCTGGACATTAGTAAAGCAAGATGGTGTTTGGTGGGTATCCTTGAAAGAGACCTATCTATAGCCTTGGAAACGACGAAAACTCCTTTTATTATAAGAACTGAGTGTAAAAGAAATAAGAGAGCATTTAAAAAGTGTTGTTCGAAACAAGAAACAACAAGAAAGTACAAGAACTTTTCCGTGGAGTTTAGAAACAAGATCGAGTTGACGTTGAAGAGTTCTACAACAATTAAAACGCCTATTAAGAACATACTTTGTTGGACTATTTATCAAACTGACAATAATGTTACAAGGATCAAGACAAACATGAAATAAAATATATTATCTGTTCTACTTTTCTGACAATAACAGAAATCATTACTAATTTTTATCATACTTTTATCATCGAAATTTTGCCAAAGCTGGCAGAACTTTTTTTGCATTTTCAAATTTTTTTGTACCGAACCTTAGATGCATCTTCATTCCAAAAACATCGAAGATATTGTCTTCGAGCAATAATTAAAAAAAATATGAAGTTTGATTTAAATTCAAGTTGCAAAAGTTTCCGCACAAATAAGATATCTTTCAATAAAATATTCCAATACGCAATCATTTCATTTTCCTTCTTTCTTCCTTTATAGCATTTTGTATTGGTATTGGTACTTTGACAACTACACTTAAAAACACACTGTGGAAGAGACGAGTTCATGGTTGGGATTTCGCACTATAAAAAAGGTTCGCAATTGTTACGTGAAAACTTATTTCTCACGAACACTTTTGTTGACTGTCTGTTTCAGTCTAGTACAATGATGTACAAACTCAGTAACCTTATATTTTACCATTCGGAGGTCTGAAGTAAGTACCATACCATGCACAGTGCACACCAAAGTCACTGAAACACTATACAACATCGACCCAGCCCCCTTAATCGCTCATAGATGATACTAGTAGTAGTATCATGTCTACTTGGCCTCTATGATGGATGACAGATATGACTGGTAGGTAAAAGATCATTGGTAATTGAATTAATTCTTGATGAATGGAATTGCTCCCCTTCGTCCTTCATAAATTGAGTTTTACTGCAAATAAAATGATTCCACGTTGATATATTGACGGCAAAAAATCATGACTTCGTTTATGCTCCAAATAAATCCTAAAATATGTCCGCTCTATGTAGCTATATGTGCATAGTTAAATTAGTCATAGAGACGGTATGTTTGCCAGATTCTTGTGATATAGCTATAGCTACTCGGTACACCTCCATTGTTTAGCGTTAGATTCGATCAAGAATCTATTAGATCAAAAATCCTATTTAAATTAATCCATATTTTTATGTTTATTAAGGTTTACAGGAAGGGGATGACTCGTAGCACAAGTTTTCTTCGGCTCTGTCTTGGCTTGAACTAAAGACAGAGTTTAAATGAGACACACAAATTATTATGTCATCACTTAAAGCTTCACTATAATTCCATCTTGAGTCTGACCTGAGTAAGAGTGCGATCTATAGATTTCAGCCTGAGAATATCACTTAATGTAGAAGTCCCTGTGTTTTGTTCATAAAAAGACATCATAATCAAGGAGTAAAAACTAAAAAAAAATATTTATTACATTATACACACATCAAAAGTGTCTAGGGATCAAGCATTTTTATGCGGATTTCTTGAGATTGAGATGTGGCTTTGTAATAAATTTATGATTTTATAAATTTATATGGATCCTTTTTGGTGCATTTCATAATTTGAATCAGGAACTGTCAATCAAATTCGAGTAAAAGATGAAAATCAGCTGTCAATATTTTCCCTATAAAAACATACAACGCATTGAAGGCATTATTAGTGCTACTGTTTCCCTACTACTGATTAAAACCAACGTTATTATGGAGCGGCCACGTCATTTAAGCAGGGAAGAAATGCTCAGAGCCGTGGGAATGATAGAAGCTGGTTCCCGGCAACGTACTGTGGCTTTAGCTCTGAATACAAGTCAGAGTGTTATCAGTCGACTTTGGACACGTTACCGAAGCACTGGTACCGTGGCTGAGCGCCATGGAGGACGGTATCGCTGCACCACACGGAGACAAGACCGATACATTCAAATCTTAACTCGAAGAGCTCCAACAATAACCGCCATGATGTTAGCCGTGAGGCTTCATCACTCTTCAGGGAACTTAATTAGCGACCAAACAGTCAGAAACCGCTTGCATGAAGTGAACCTTCATTCCCGAAGACCGCTACGGGTACCACCTATAGCAATGCACAATCGTAGGATTCGATATCAATGGGCTCTTGAACACAGAAATTGGGCAGAAGAACAATGGCGTTTCGTGTGCTTTTCTGATGAGTCTCGTTTTGGTATGAGACCGGATACAAGACGTATACGACACTGGAGAACCCCTGGACGCCAACAGCGATTAAAATCCTGCCAGGAAGTCCATCCTTATAGTGGTGGAACCATCATGGTATGGGCGGGTATTTGGATCGGCGGAAGAACTGAGTTGATTTGGATCAGAGGCAACCTCAACGCTCAAATTTGTGCTGAGACGATTGTATCAGACGTCATCGTTCCTCTACAAGTGCAAATCGGTCCCTTATTTCAGTTAATGCATGATAATGCACGACCGCCCACCGCAAGAGTTGTAAGACAGACTCTCGCCGCAGCTAACATCAATGTCCTGCCCTGGCCTGCTCAGTCGCCAGACTTGAACCCGATTGAGCATGCATGGGATATGCTACAGAGAAGAGCTCTGCCGAATATGGAGGGTATCCAGTGGCAAGAAGACCTTTTTTTGTTGTTGCAACGAACATGGGCGGCCATTCCACAGCGTGATTTGGATGAACTCATTTTGAGTATGCCAAACCGATGTTCTTGTGTTGTTAGTGTTCGCGGTAGAAACACGGATTATTAATTGTTTAAGTTACCCAATAAAATTTTAAAGAAAACTGTTATTTCAGTCTTTTTTTCGAACTTTAATGTTAGTGGTTCAAATGTCAAAAATCCCTTTATTAGGAAAATGGCAAATTTCTTTATTAATGCAAAGGTGACTTGGTTTATCGTTACTGTGACAAACGAAAACACTTTATTTGATGAATCCTTAAAGAAAATTTTAATTAATATCAATCAGGAGAAAAGTTATTGCAAAAATATATGTTGATCCCTAGACACTTTTGATGTGTGTAGATACCTAAACCAATCTGTGTAAATTTTGACAAATCAAGGAGTTGCCACCGGTTTGGACAGCAGATTCTTGCAAATCTTCTTCTTCTTCTTCTTTTCGAGCCTCATGTAATCCATCGTTGGACATAGGCCTCCTCATGTGCACGCCATTCTTCTCGATGTTGTGCCAATCTCAACCAAGTTTTTCCCATAAGCTTGACGATGTCGTCAGACCAGCGCGATGGTTGCCTCCCCACATTTCTCTTGCCGGTACGTGGTCTCCACTCAAGCACCGAGCGGGTCCATCGGTCGTCTGTTGTTCTGGCCACATGTCCCGCCCATCTCCACTTTGACCTAGTCACTTTCAAAACAATATCTGTCAGTCCAGTTCTTTCACGGACTGTGGTATTAGGTATACGGTCAATGAGCGATATACCGAGCATGGCTCGCTCCATTGCCCGTTGTGCCACTTGTAGTTTTGTTATTAATTGTTTTGTCAGTGTCCAGGTTTCCGAACCGTAGGTCATGACGGGCAGCACACACTGCTCGAACATTCGACGTTTGAGATAAGTGGGGATCTTCTTGTTTCTTAGGACGTCGGATAGTTTACTGAAGGCAGCTCATCCGAGTTGGATTCGACGTTCTACTTCTCTCATTTGGCTTTGCTTATCCAAGGTCAATATTTGTCCTAAGTATACATATTCATCGACCTTTTCAATCCGTTGGCCTTGGATAGCAATGTGGTCCATATCCGTATTTTGACACATGAACTTTGTCTTTCCTATATTCATTTTTAGTCCGACAGCAGACGAAGCCTCTTGCAATTGTTCGAGCATTGTCCGCAGATCTTCAGGTTGTCTAGCGAAGAGAACGATGTCATCGGCAAAGCGTAGATGCGACAGCACTCTTCTATTAATGTTCACTCCCTTGTCAGACCAGCGAAGTAGCTTAAAAACGTCTTCTAAAGCGGCAGTGAATAGTTTTGGAGATATGGTGTCGCCCTGACGCAGTCCTCGTTGGATACTAATTGGCTCGGAAAGTTCATGAAGCCTTACTTGGATTGTAGCACCCCTGTATATTTCCTTAAGCACTTCCACGTATCTACTATCCACAAGGCATCTCTGTAGCGAGTGGAATATAGCCCAGTGTTCGACGGAATCAAATGCTTTTTCAAAATCAACAAAAGCCAAGCACAATTCTTGATTGTATTCAACACTCTTCTCTATTAGCTGCCTTACTGCAAATATGTGGTCTATAGTGGAGAACTTGCTTCGGAATCCCGCCTGTTCAACTGGCTGTGCATGGTCAAGTCTATTAGCAATTCTATTAGTCAACACCTTCGTAAAAGTTTTATATATGTGGAGGAGGATCGCTATGGGTCTATAATTGGCTAAGTCTCTTTTGTCGCCTTTTTAAAAAATCAATGTTACCACAGCGTTCTTCCACTTTTTGGGTGTGACCTCTTCAAAGAGTACTGTGTTGAATAATAGTTGCAGCTCTTTTAGTACACGTATACCACCTGCTTTCAAGAGTTCTACTGGTAAGTTGTCTTCACCGGGGGCTTTTTGGTTTTTCATTTGTCTTAAGGCTTCTTTTATTTCATATAAACTTATTTCTGGCAGATCTTCCGTATAGTGACGTGTTAATTTTGCTCTAGGGTCTAAACGCGAGATGTTAGGTTCTTTGTGCTTTGTACTGAATAAATTTGTATAAAAATTTTCAACCTCCTTCATGACTTCTTTAAGATCTGTCGTTACCCTATTTCCATCTACTTTAAGTTTATATATCTGAGACACGCTTCCACGCAACTTCCTTCTGAATACCTTCGGACCACGGTATTTCATTATAGTATCAACAATTGTTTCATGAGTGTGATTTCGCAAATCTCGTCTAATGGCTTTTTTAACTTGTTTATTTATCCTAATGTCTTGTTTCTTAATCCTTGTTTATTAATCCTGCAAATAGCAGGTGCTTATTTAAAAGAAAATGTTTAAATAATATTAATATATATATATAGCTGTTGGGGCTGATTCACTCACTGACTCACTCATTGATCACCTCTCCTGTAAAATTTTGTATGAAATATTTTTTTTTCACCGATGGTTTCGTATAGAGGACCAAAATTCATTCGGAGGAAAAATATGGAGAGAGCTGATGATCGAGGATTTCGGAGACGGGTGAGGGGCACGGCCAGGGTATCGAAGATAGGTAGGGGGTGCTCGACCAAATGTCATTCGAAACCTCATCCAATTGGCAGTGAGCTGAAAAAAAATCCAAAATGGCGGAAAAAAGATGGTGGCCATACAAACTTCGTCGGTGTCTATCTCGGAGAGGATCAAAGATGGAAGAGTGGTTTCTTGGCAAAAGATGATCAGGACCTAAAGGTCTACTCGATGAACAGAAAAAAATTCAAGATGGCGGAATTTATTTTTTCCCTATACAAAATCTAAGGCGAATATTGAAGAGACTAGAAGCTGAGAACTATGCAAGACTTTGATGCGGTTCCTTTTCATAATTTGTTTTTATAGAAGAATTTTCATTGTGACAAATGATGAGAGAAGATGATTGAGGGTTTGGAAGGTGGGTGAGGAGCACGGCCAGGTTATTGAAGATAGGTGGGGGGGTGCTCGAACAAAAGTTACCTACTCGAAACCTCATCCAATTGGCAATGAGCTGAAAAAAAAATCCAAAATGGCGGATTCAAGATGACGGCCATACAAACTTCGTCGGTGTCTATCTCGGACAGTGTAAAAGATAGAAGAGTGGTTTTTTTGTAGAAATTGATCAGGATCTGAAAATGTAATTTAGGAGTAGAAAAACCGCGGTCCGCTTGCGGGCCGCGCACCCACGCGCCCTACTAGTTAAATATATTGTAGCTATTTCAATACAAGAAGCATTGAAACTTGTAGGCGGCTCAATGCAAAGCCGATTACTTCCATGCCAATTTGGCATGGGCTTCTTTAACTTATTTCAGTGAGTCTTTTGGATAGCATGTTTTCTCAATTTCTTTGTTGCCTAAGTAGATAATTTTACTTTAATAAAAACGAAACTCTGATGAGTAAAGTCAAGAATAATCTAGAAAGAAGGAATTAATTTGAAATAATAACACGTGCTTGTGTACATTCACGCACTTATGTTTAAAATCCAATGCGAACATTTGCACCATATTAGTATTAATTGATGCTTGCTTCATTTTGCGTCAATAGCACATTGGAGTGTGTGCGAAACAATTAATTTGCACTGATGATACTGCTACGTCAGTTGCATGCCCGTTGATTCAGGCAATAAGTGTCGAAATCAAATCTCAACTACAGTACCGACTGTTACATAATACAATTTACTCATATGCCAATATTATTACTTGTACGTGAGGCATATTTACATTATAAATTAATTAATATGATCGAGTTAGATACTCAGATACCTTTAATTTCCTTTCCATTTATCTGTTATGAATATTCAAAAGCTCAGAAACCGGCGTGTTTAGGTAATTCTTAAAGAGACTTATTTCACCAGTCAAAGATCGTTTTATTGGTCTCTTGTAAGCCTCTAAATAATACTTATAAGTAAGTACCTTCAGTTTAAAATTAAGCTGGCACTGACTAAAAACGGACTTTCCGAATCCTTAGCATGTCCAATCATGATTGAATTATACATAGTTATATAATGTTACCAATTTTTGATGCTTTAAATGCCGCCATTTATGTTGTAAACCTTCCCCTGATTAACTGAACAACGTATTCGGCATTGTACTGGAACTACAAATCCTTTGGGACAAAACAATAAACCCCTAATGGGAATCGAATCTGGGCCTCTGTGTTAAAACACAACGCTCATCACTGCGACAATTAAGTCATTGAAAATTAGGATTTAAAACTATGTAATTAAATGGGCTAATATTTATAGCCTTTGACTAATATTAACAAGTAACTTTGATTAATATTTACAAGTAATTGCCAAGGCTATATAGATAAAACTAGAACTAAGCTAAACTAGGGGTGCTTCGGCTTTTCGATTTACTTAAACGTATCTTGTATAAGTTTAAGCTTCTTAAGATGGTTTCAATACCTATTCAAGTTTTTCATCGTTGAGATATAACAGATTGCTGGATGAATAATAATTGCCGAATCTCGGAAAGTTTGTATAACTTTTTATGGCTCGAGTTAACGGTCAACTCGGGACGCCAATATTTAACTTTTGTTTTATCGAGTTTCACGACTTTTATGGCAATGGCGACATGAAGACTAACGATTAAACCAAGAGCCATCAGCCTAGTTTAGAGTAGTGTTAACACTGTTCTATAAATAGATATCAGAAATACCTAATTATTTCAATAATATTTTAACGCACTGAGAATGTAATGGTACGCCATTGATAAAAACGTTGAAATATTTTTTTATTTTATATTATACTAGCGACCCGCCCCGGCTTCGCACGGGTAGTAGAGCATAATATTACGCCTATGCTTTTCAAACTACTTGGAATGTTCCATTCTTGAACAGCATATTGAACAGGACGTAGGTATAAAAGAAGTATTAAAGCAACAGTACTGCGCGTCCGCGTCGGGTTGAAACCTGTGTATTTATTTAGCGCGCGTTTGTTTTTATTTTGCCATAACTCTTAAGATATCCATTTAAATCATATGGTGTAAAGGATTATCACAATGTGCATAAAATTCGTATGGCAAGTAAGGTATTGAATTTGATAAGAATGAATACTGTATCTGTCTAGCTAGATAGATTTCCAATTACCGCATAGTACGTGACCATTGTTTTAGAAGTTAAAATGGGTATAGTAAGCAATCCTTAAAAGATAGATATACGCCTTCGCAGACTTTTCTGTAAAAAAATATTCCACCATACCAGCACCATTCATTGTTTTGTTATATCTCAAAGGGATTAAGCAGTGTTTTCGATGAAAGTTCCCAGGCGGCTTGAATTTTTCCGACATTGTCAACAATTATCGTCATATTTTTAACAATTTACACAAAACCTTAACAAATTATACACAAACCTAATTAAACCTAATTAAACCTTCCTCGTGAATCAACCTATCTATTGGTAAAAACCGCATGAAAATCCGTTTGGTAGTTTTTGAGTTTATCGCGAACAGACAGACTGACATACAGACGCGGCGGAGGACTTTGTTTTATAATAATACTAGCTGATGCCCGCGACTTCGTCCGCATGGAATAAGTTTTTAAAAATCCCGCTGGAACTTTTTCATTATCCGAGATTAAAAGTAGCTCTCCCAGTCTGAGGAACCACTACTACATCCATTACTATACCCATGCAAAAAATCGCATCAATCCGCTGTTCTGTTGCGACGTGATTGAAGGACAAACCAACAAACAAACACACTTTCGCATTTATAATATCAGTAATGCTTTATTATAACACTTTTTATAACTGTCAATTTTTGTACCATACTTAACCAAAGACAAAATCACGTTTAACTGTCATTTACGTTTTGTTATTCCATGTCAGATGCGTTTTTGTTATACCACGTTTTACAGTGACTTGACGGAAACGCGGTCGAACGGGATAAAAAGTATCCTATGTCCGTCTCCTGGTTCTAAGCTACCTCTCCACCAATTTTCAGCCAAATCGGTTCATCCGTTCTTGAGTTATAAATAGTGTAACTAACACCACTTTCTTTTATATAAATAAGATGTAGTGATAGTGATAGTAACTATCACTACTCGTTCCCTTAACGTTCCTGTTGAGGAAGGAGGTGCAACAATGGTGGTTGCACTATCATTAGACATTGCAGTTCACCTTGCTGAAGAGCCCCTCAGGCTACGCATGATTGTAAACTAGTCTTTATTCTTATAAGTATCAGCTCCAACGGTCAACGAATGCGGACTGCCGTTCTATGAAAACAATTTAATTCATTTTTGTTGCAAGTTTTGACCCCCGAACAAGCAAAGGCGTCTATACGTCAAGAAACAGTTACTTTCTTTCTCTCCTTTGTTCACTTCACTAGCGAGAAAAATCCAAGATTTTTATAAGATTTTTGAGAACGAATTAATACGTAAAAATAAATTCATTATAAATTCAAGAAGTTTTTTTAAATACAGCGTTCTTAATCAAAAATTTTCACGCTTTTAGGTAAAAAACCCTTTTTTCATTCGATATTTACAAATATTCTCTATCCGTTATAGTTAAGTAAGTTTTTTCCGTGTCTGACAACCGCAAGACGTAAATCCCCAAGTGAAGGATTACGAACGTCGCTCACTGGAACGACTGACACTAACACTGGAGATAAGGCAAAAGAAAGGGAAAGAAAACCCGTTGTCGGTTTGAATTGGTCGGTTGATATTAATTCATCAAGCTGGACATCAGTCTATTTATCAAATGGACAGAATGTTCCAGAAACCGTTCCAGAGGTTATTTTAAGTAAAACATCGGCTATAATACAGGGTAATCTATTAGTCGATGAACTGTTTAATGAACAATTGAGACCTTGCAACCAAGTCAAGGGCAAGGTTCGGGAAGCTCCGAGATGTCTACTCGTCCAAAATACCTCAGTGCCTGAAGACTAAAGTCTTCGAACGGTGCGTGTTGCCAGTGATGACTTACGGATCCGAGATATAGTCACTATCTGTGGGCCTCATATGAAGGCTCAGGGTCACTCAGCGGGCGATGGAGATGCTATGCTCGGAGTATCCCTGCGAGATCAAATCAGAAATGAGGAGATCCGTAGGAGAACCAAAGTCACAGATATAGCTCAGCGAGTCGCGAAACAAAGTGGAAATGGGCGGGGCACATAGTACGAAAAGCTGATGGTCGTTGGGGTCCCAAGGTGCTGGCGTGGCGACCCCGCACCGGGAAGCGCAGTGTTAGTATACCTCCCACTAGGTGGACGGACGACATCAAACAAGTCGCAGGGAGTTGCTGGATTCAGGCGGCGCAAGACCGAGGCCTGTGTAAGTCCATACAAAAGACCTTTGTCCAGCAGAGCATATTTATCGATTAACAAAGAAGAAGAAGAACCAAGTCAATTGTCAAAGGGGTGGCAACCACTCGTTTTTAAGTTTTGCAGTTAGCGAAAAATCTCGCTCTCTTAAAATATGTATGATAGGTACTTTTCATAAACTGAATTTTATTTTAAGAAATTCGTGAAAGATTCCCATAAATTCAGAAATTTCAAAAATCGAGGAAGAAACCTCTTAAGGGGAACAAGAAAAATTACGGGAATAACTTCCCTATTTTATTGGCTTCCTGAAAAATTAAAATTGTTATCACTTTAATAAAATAATTAAGTTTTGAAAAAATTAATGAAGAATGCAATGCAAGGTCCATACCGATTTGTTAAGTCAACCCCTATAGGCGCCCTCTAGAAACCAATATACTAGAAACTCGTAATGTATGTTTTAAGTAGGGCTTTAGTGAACGTGACACACAATTTTTTTAAGGCCACTTAATTTCTGACGTGCGTTCATGATCAAAGACCAGAAATTAATATGCGTGCAAAGTGTACCTGAATTGATCATGTTATCCATCATAATGACACATAATTTATCTCAGTCAGTGACGAATGAATTACGCTGCTGGCATGGGGACCTCTACATTTGGCAGAAAATATTTCTCGCGTACCCATACGCTTAGCCCGGAATGACGTCACTATTTACTCTATGAGTTATGATCGTGACGTGATTTCTAGAGGGTATCTAAATTTCAAGGATTTTGATTGGTTGGTAAAATATAATAATTATCAAAATTAGTATAATATAGAGCATGCTAAGGAGAAACTTTATGTATAAGACCAAAGTAGTAATTTGAATAAATTTATAAACACACTAGCTGATGCCCGCGACTTCGTCCGCATGGATTTAGTTTTTAAAAATCCCGCGGGAACTCTTTAATTATCCGAGATAAAAAGTAGCTCTCCCGGTCTGACGACCCACTACAACACCCTAATGCTCTGTTGCGACGTGATTGAAGAATAAACCAACAACACACTTTTATATTTATATTGGTTATATACTCAAAGCATTTATAATATCAGTAATGCAAAATTATAAAACAATCTAGACAACCGCAATCTAACATCGTTCGAGATTACGGTTGCAAGGTTGCCTAGCAACCTACATCTCGAACTGTATAATATAAATGACTGTCGTGTAATTAACATAATAATTTAATTTGCAATAACAAATATTGATGTCAATTATTAAGATAAAAACTATTCCATCTTTTAAGTTGGACTAAATTACAGATAGTTACGAAGTTTGATCAAAATCGGTTCAGTAGTTTTCGAGTTTATCCCGAACATACATCGTGACACGAGATTTTTATAGATTAAAATTGTTATCGTTTGTTAAGTGTTTGTTTTATTCTGATTTTTCCATATGTGTAGGTTAACACTTTAATAAAAAATTAATAATAAAAAGTAGTAATTTATTTTTAACCGGCTTCAAAAAAAGGAGGAAGTTCTGAATTCGTCAGATTATTTTGTTATTATTTTTATTTTATGTATCTTCACCGATTACTCGAAAACGCCTGAACCGATTTGAAAAATTATTTTTTGTTTCAAAGGGTATACTTCCCGGTTTTCCAAATATTATCAACAATAAATTATATACATAGTAGTGCATAGTGGCGCGGGAGTTGTAAGTCGGTTTCTAGAGAATTTTTATAATATTTTGCGTATAAAGGTAATACCTACTATGAAATGTAAACTATTTTCTCTTTTCAAGTACCTACTCGCAGTCTTATGGTTCCACAACATTAGGTAAAGGAAATTTTGCGTTTCATTCTATTTAATCTTGTTAGCTATACAAAAGGGTATCGTGACTTTAATGTCTTTTACAAAGACGCTAACATAGCAGTTGATTTGGGACGCTCTTCTAGGGCTTTATAGTTGGTACTATGAATTTACCTACTTAATCTGATAAAGTTACTAGGTAAGCACTATATGGTAAAATATTAAACCAAAATAAGCAACAGCCAAAAAAATCGGCCAAGTGCGAGTTGGGCCTCGCTCTTTTAGGGTTCCGTTAAAAAAATTAAATTAAAAAATTTCCATCTACCCACCTACCCATTTTAATTTAATTTTTTTAATTTAATTTAATTTTTATTATTTGTTGTTATAGCGGCAATAGAAATACA
This sequence comes from Oeneis ivallda, assembly GCA_029955525.1. Taxonomy (NCBI): domain Eukaryota; kingdom Metazoa; phylum Arthropoda; class Insecta; order Lepidoptera; family Nymphalidae; genus Oeneis; species Oeneis ivallda. The sequence continues at coordinate 11,414,322 of JARPMR010000020.1, read as the reverse complement.
TAATATGTGAAAATTTCATCTGTCTATCTATTACGGTTTACGAGATACAGCCCGCTGACAGACGGACGGACGGACGGACGGACGGACGGACGGACAGCGTAGGCTTAGTAATAGGGTCCCGTTGGTACCCTTTGGGTACGGAACCCTAAAAAGGGTAATAAGATACTTTTGACATTATTAAATATTTTGCATAAAATGCGTACCTACTAGTTACCTATACGGCTCTTTAATGAAGAGATATTTTAACCGCATGTTAGCGGTGGCATAGGTAGACTTTCATGAATATGTTACTGTACTATAGCTGCAAAATGCGATGGTAATTGTGTCCAACACAATCGTAATACTAGAAGTTAAAAAGTCATGTTAGCATTATATTAAGGAAAGTTTTCTCGACCATTAAATCAACTGCATTAGAGACTTCAATAATAATACATACTACTATAATAAGGCTCTGTTAAAGTTGAAACGAAAACTAGCTCTGGAGGACTGAAAATTGAAAGGTCGACGGATCGGTCCCCACCCGTTTAATCGTACCCACTTCTCACACAAGTTTTACGCTTATATGGAGGGGAGAGGAAAATATTAATCAAGTTCATCCTGTCTAATATTCTTTTAACAAAAAAAACTTCATTTTAAGTTTTAGGGATTAAGAAACAAAAACCAACTAGAAGAAGTACAGTCTTACAAATAACTGGCAAGCTGCCAGTATTAGGCACGCTTGTAGAAACGCCGGGTTATCCTTTTAACCCAGAGTTAGCAGCTAACTCTTCGTTAAAAGGGCAAATTTGACAGATTCCGTATAAAGCTTCTGTCAGAATTACAAATTTATTCCTGGGTTAACTAACTCGGCGTCTTTGCAAGCGGGCCTTAGAGAATTTTAACAACCCCCGCTAAGAACTGCTATCATTGAAAGTTAGTGCAGTCGTCTCTATAACTGTAATAACACCGATCCGGCTGGGGCCGACTAGATTAATTCCCGAGCCACTAAGCCGTTCTTCGATCTACCATTTCTTTCGTACTCCACTTAACATTCTAGATTCTAGTCTTGATTGAGATACAAGTATAAACGAGAACTAAAATTCCGTTACCTTAACACACATTAAGAAGATAGAAAAGAAAATACACATAATGATGCATACTGGATAATCCATACTGGTACTAAAAATGTGTTGATGTGTTTGTTTATTGGTTTGTCCTTCAATCACGCGGCAACTGAATAATGGATCAACGTTATTTTTTGTAGAGATACATATCGGTTGAAGACTTGGAGGGCGACTTAATCGCAACCTTTTATCTTTTATCGCGGAGAAAAATAGAGCGTTCCCGCGGGACTTTAAAAACCAAAAGGCCGATTTAGATTGTGTCAGTCACTAACGTTCGTTGGCAAGTCAGTGCCGACTTGATACTGGTAGTCAGTAACAAGTTACTGACTTGTGAAACACAATTTACATGATTAATTGAAAGATAACTCAGGCAATACACTAGTCACCGGTAGGGCGATCAGCTAAAAAATATATCAATCATTAAAGGACACCATCAAAGTCAAAACATGGTTTTGGCTTCACGTATCATTGATAGTCAGTAACTAGTTACTGACTTAAAAACAATTTACATGATTAATTGAAAGATAACTCAGGCAATACACTAGTCACCGGTAGGGCGATCATCTAAAAACTATATCAAATCATTAAAGGACAGCATCAATGTCAAAACATGGTTTTGGTTTCACGTATCATTAATACAGTCCTTAAAGGATCGTTGAGGATAAAAAATGTTCTGACATTGATACAGTACACTATCGATAAAAAATTTGTATGAACATTGCTGAAAATTGGTTCCACGTAAGACTTTTGAAGTAAGATGTCAGTTAAAGACTACGACAAAAGTTACGTCAAACTAGGCTTTCATTGATACAAGCCGTGAGGTGTTCTTAACGGTGACTTAAGGTGTCCACTAATCGTTTTACTACTCATATTTTCTGTTAAAGTGTTTTAAAAAGCTTTATTAAATAATTTGTCAAATTAGCAAAGCAATTAGTAGTATTTTATGAAGTAAGATAATGTTAAAATCAATGAAGAATAATTTTTAGATTTACAGGTTACCTTTGACACTTTCGTATGTTTACCATGGAACTAGGAATTACGACTACGTTACGGTTAAGTTTAAAGTTTAAAAATCTGAAATCATAAAAAAGTTTGGTGTTTGGGTGGCATCAAACTCGCAGTTGTTATCATTGTTGGATTAACTAACAAGTCGTAATTCCTAGTTCCATGAACTAGCCGCATAGGTTAAGTACATAGCTATTACGATTGATTTATGTACCTACATCTTTGAGAACTACATAATATTATTATTCAATAATAATTTGCGCCTGGGTAAATTCTGTCTGTGATGTGGGAATAAGTTTTAGTTTTCAAGTTTTGTATGTGTTTATGTGTAAGAAGTACCATCCTACTTAAATAAATATTGCTTAAATTATTTACAGATATTATATATTTAATTCAAGAGCAATTATTATTAACTATGGCAACTATTAATAATTATTTCAATTGGTATAACGCAGTCAAATTTGGTTGACTGCTATGCCCGTATAGATTGTTAGATTATTATCATAGATGTTCAAATTTAGTCGGAATATACGAATGACCGACCACTAAAACGCGATAGTCACGTGATAGTCACCTGATTGCGACCTATTGCTACAATCCTGAAAAAGCTAACGTGGTACCGGTTAAAAGGACTGTAACGTTAACGATCCATAAGGATATTTTTGGATGTGAAATGTGAGACAATTCTTATGTGATAGCCCTGCGGGTTCAAACATCTATTGTTGTTTGTGTATGAAATTGATTATAAGCGTGAATAGCTGGAGATTGACATACAATTAGGCCATTTACCCTCTATAAATACCCTAGTGTATCAGGTTTGGTATGTATTGTTAGAACTATGTAGTGCTATTATGATGTATGTACCTATTCAATATCTATTGTACGGTAAGTTTATAGCAATTTAAACAATATTATTCAATTCAATTCATTTTTTTATAAATATTGAATATTGAATAAATAATATAGTTTTATACATTCTTATATAGTGTTCTAATCTGACATAGTAACATGTAACCGATATTGATAGAAAACATCGTGAAAACATTGAAACATCGTCAGGAAACCTGCACATCTGAGAGTTCTTCATAATTTTCTCGAAGGTGTGTGAAGTCTGAGCAATTCGCATTGGGCCAGCGTGGTGGACTATGGCCCTTCTCTGAAAGGAGACCTGCGCTCAGTAGTGAGCCGTTGATGGGTTGCTGATGATGATCATCATGATATTGATAGAATAAAAATCACAGATTAAAATAATAATAGACCTTAAATATATTATTGTTCTTATGAGTGAGTTATACAAAAAAAAGATATGACAATAGTCAACAGAAGTTTTCATGATCTAACGTGATCTAAACAGATTTAAAAGGAAAGCCTACGGCCGTATTTAGAAAAAGAATTTATAAATTATTACTAAATAAAAATTATTACCATATTAATGATTATTTAACAGACCACAGCATCTCTAATTAATAATTCGTACCTAAAATATAATTGCACTACTATTGTACAATGTATTGAACATAGATAATTATATTAAGTACAGTGTCCATAGGTAGATTATTATTTTTATTGATTATTTTTGACAATTTAATGAACATAAATACATTCAAAATTATGGAATTACTTTTAAAATTATGTATTAGTTTTTAATATTGATATTTTGTTTATACTTAAGTTGACATTATAAATATTCACACACCAGTTCTGGTTAAATGTATTAGGCTCGATTTCCTGTTTACAATCATGTTGTACCTGCATTTTTGTGAATAAAAAATTCATTTATTCATTCAAGAATTTAATATAATTTGGAATAGAAATATTGTTTATTCAAATAAACTTTAACAAGTGCTTTTGAACAGTCAATGAGTCTACCACTGGTTCGGAATGCCCTTCCTGCCGAGAAGAACCAGCAAGAAACTCGGCGGTTGCTCTTTTCAAAATAGTTTACAATAGGTACTATGCTATATATGCAGTGTTTCCATAATGAGGGGAATTTCCAAAAATGCATACCTACTTACAATTCAATACATTTTAAGATGAGCACACAGAAAGTAGCCCCATTCCCGTCAGTGGCATCCGTTCACAAACTTGACGCAACGACCCAACCGTTGCTTCGCTTAACCATATTTGAGGGAGCGTAACAACAACCCGCAACATACGTTAAGAAATGATGTATAATTATGAATAACAAAAATGAAAAAATTTAACGTTTGTTTTATTCATGTTTTATACATTATTCTCGCGGGACAAGGCCCGGATCTTAATCTTCCTCGGGAACATGCCTCCAACACATAGAGGGTTCTTATGATTTTATTGCTCTAAATTATGCGGTAAACGCAGCCAGATTTTATCCTTCAACTAGCTGATACGGCGAACTTCGTACCACCAACTTTTTTTTTTGTTTGTTTTTTTTTATTAAAACCTTCCGTGGATCTTAAGGAACATACAAAAAATAAATTAACCGAATTGGTCCATCCATTCTTGAGTTATGCGCTTACTAACATTCATTTTTATTTATATAGATAGATAGATAGATACGTCAATGAGTTGAACTGAACGATAAATCCTATTTGGGCAAGACTATTTCAATGAATGAATTGTCATAAGAGTCACAGATGAAATAAATAATTTTTGAATTATGAATTTTATATACTGGACACGAAACTATTTATTGGGCCATTGGATGAGCTGCTATGGATATTATGTCTAGGCTAGGGCTACAGCTGACGCCTGCCATTAAAATAACTCGCTAATTGCAAATATGGTGGACGGTGACTACTGACTATTAGACCACTTGATGAGTCCCAAGACTCCCAAGGCGACAATAGTGCCGGCACGGCGAACAACACCGCTATAGAGCGATTTCAACTTTAGACGAATTATTTTGCCGAGCGGGTTCCCTCGTTATTACGAACGTTTCCCTTTGCTCCTCGCCATTTCCACTTCCTAGCATAATTATAGCTTTTGGCAACCCGACTCCGCCCAGACGGTGAATTCAAGCCAGAGGCAGGTACCCAAAACGGCACCGATGGACGATAGAGTCCGTGATGTTGTCACTCCCCAACAGCTCATCACAAAGCTGCCCTACAATTTTATTCACGACTAGCTGATGCCAGCAAATTTGTACGCGTGGATTTAGTTTTAAAAAATCCCGTGAGAAGTCTTTGTTTGTCCGGGATAATTGGAACGAAATGAAACGAGGCCTGGGTGCTAACTAACTGTATTGACAGATAAGAGCTATGTACCTAAAAATTGTTACATTATTATTCTACCTTACAATAATAAGTAGCCTATTTCACTCTTCCACTACTATACCCGTGCATAAATCACGTCGATCCGTAGCTCCATTACACCAAGGACAAACCAACAAACGAACACACTTTCGCATTTGTAATATTAGTAAGGATTAGCCTTTCCCTGCGACTTCGTCCGCGTGGAGTTAGGTTTGTGAAAATCCCACAGGTTTTTGTTTTTCTGGGATAAAAAACTATGTCACTATGTCAGCAGCGGATTTCTCCGTTACTCCGTTACTACGTGATTGAAGCAAAACCAGCAAGAAAACACATTTTCGCATTTATGTAGGGCTTTAATTATTAATAAAACTTTTTTCTGTGTTTTTTTTTTGTCTAGCCAACAACAGTCAGATAAAATCTTCAATGATTACTATCAGTAGCAAATGTAAGTAGCTCCAAGGAAAACAGAGTATAGTATATCTTTGGTAGACTTTGTTATGTTGATAAGAAGCCGTTATGTAAGGGCTTTATTTTCTGGAGGTTCCGTGCGTAACACTAACTAGAAGGAAAATTTTTCTTGTGATGACTATTTATTCTTTTTAATCAGAAATAAGTAGCTAGTATATATTTATCTCCAAATAGTATCCAATCCACAACTGCGATTAAAAAAGACTTGATATATCAAAATGGTGATGAAATTTTGTAAGTCCAATCTGTCAAAGAAGCACGAATGGTATTGGAATGTAGTGTCATTCAAAGAACTTTTCTAACTCATTCAGTCTGTCAGTTTTCCGTGCCTTAATCGCTGAAACAATTTTGGTAAAGTGTGTTGGCTGCGGTAATGAGATAGGCTGCATATTGAGGAAGGAAATAGGATACCTACTCTGCAATTTCACGAAACAAAATCCACGCGGACGATGACGACGAGGATGAGGGCGAGAATTGATTGAATCCTAGAATCAATCAATTCTTGTCCTATTTTTAAAGTTTTTATTAACAACTTGTTACAAACTGCACTTTAAAGTTACCTACAGTTATTCAAACTATCACAAAAGTAAAAGTTTTAATTCAATTTTTCTCGAATTTGTCTGCACGTTTAAATACAGTTTGTACGCGCGGGACCCAACATGCTGCAAAGCTGCATAGTGCTTACTATTTTACAAAAATATGAAAAATCTTTTGAAGTCGTTCGTCCGCGTATAGTTAGGTTTTAAAATTCACACGTAAACTTAATTTTTCCGGGATAAAGAGTAGTCTAAGAGAGAAAAAGAAACCAACAAACAAACACACTTTGTCATTTAATATTAGTAAGTGTTATTTATAACCTCATTGTATTGCGGAAGATCTTAGCCATCTTAGCATAATAATTTTATTACAAACAATATAATGGAGAACTCATTACTCAAATAGGCATTTGAAATATTTTAATACTGGTTCTATAAGACCCGTTTTATTTGCAACAGCTTGTCGTAAACTAGTCCCTTTATTAAAGAAGGCTCACGGAAAATTATTCCCCTCAATTTGCATCTTTAAACAGAAAAGAAACCTTATGGATCCATTTCATATTATTTTGATGAAAGCAAATTATTATTTGCTCAAACCCTGTTGGTTGAACAAATATTAATTTGCTTTCATCAAAGTTTATGTACTGATATTATATTTATTTTTAAACTTTTAACGTTCAGTTATGTTTTACTCTTGGGATGTCAATCGAAATAAAAACCCTCAGTATGTTCGAAAAATTCATTGAATATGCATTGAATTGCTATGCATATCTTGACATGAAAAAGAAGAAGAATGCAACCATTTAAGAGTGGGTGTGCGCTCGTTAACAGTAAACAGATTTGATTTTTACAGTAGTAGATCAAGTTTCAAGTATCCGAAAAAGAACACGCAAAAATTACATCATACTGCCAAGGGACGTGTTTGGGCAAAAAAATAAAATGATGAAATTTGTTCGATAATAAAAAATCGCGAAGTTAGGTCTAATTTTTAACCAATATTCATTCAGTTTCAATGTGTTGCATATTACAGAGCCAAAATTTTTACATTAAATTCCGATTGATATTATCAAGAGAGTAGCCTAGCGAATTGAAAAGAAAATGAATATTTTACGAGTTACAAAGTATTTTGGCACTTACTACACTCCTATTCCGCGCAAAACGCTTTCTTTTGTCGCGCCTCACATGAGGTTGTGGCTATGTTTTATCTCATCGCGAAATCTGATTTTTTTTGGGGTTACACGCGCTCTTAAAGGACAAATTCAAACTTAAGGCTCAGCCTCTTTTTACCCGGTTACGGCAAAGGGTATTATGATTTTAGTACTCTATATAGGAATGAAGGCTATAGTAACCAACGCTACGAAGAATAGAATAGAATAGAAATGTTTTTTATTCAACTAAACTTAAAGTGCTTTTGAATCGTCGATAAATAATCCATTCATACGAAGGCACTTTCATATGGACACGAACTTCAGCAATAAAATGTGCAACCAAAAAAAGATAGGTATGTATGTATGTGACTATTTGCGAATATTCCAACGTAGCGAATAAATTACTGAGCCGATCTTAATGAATGGTCTGGGTGACATAGGCTACATTTTATAAGAACAACATTTTCCACAGTTGGGTTTCAGTTTTAAGTATATCGAAACCGAAGCCTCCCACCACATCAAACCAGAGTCCATTCAGAAACTATAAATTCCGTACCCTTGCCAGAAATCAAATCTGAGTAAAGTTCTTGCAATTCACGAGGGCGACTGACTTATGGTTGTGTGTGTGTCGTATCTGTATAAGTGTGAGCGAGCGCAATGCTCGCGCCTGCCCGCTCCCACCTAGGCTTTGACAGGCACGCATACTTATGCAATGTGCATGTACACGAAGTAACCACAAGTAAAGCTCACTCGCCTTCGTGAATTGCAAAAACTGTATTTCCCACGTACTAGTATAAGATTTCAGCGCTCATACTACGCTAGGGAGTTCGTCCAAAATTTATACACGGTTTTGCAATGATTTTTCGGTACGATGTAATCCGCTGCAAAGCGGCGCTCGCTGCGTCTCGGCGCCGCGCCGCTCGGACCCGATCGGTACGCGCTCGGCTTCCCGAAGCGAAAGCTCTTTCGCATTCGACAACTCAAGCGAAAATCAACCTTATTTACTCAACGTTAGGGTAGAAATTTGCATCGTTGTGAAAAACGTAACGAGGTCATTCATAAGTAGATTTTACTCCTCGAATTTTTCTCATACCGGGCGCCTAAAATCGATTCTTAAGGAGTAAACTCCAAAAGGAATCTATAAAATAAGCTGTTATCAACGTCAAATGATTATTAAATACGTGTGATGATTTTTACTAATAAATCCTGAATGAATTAATCATCATCATCATCATCATCATCATTATCAACCCATCATCGGCTCACTACTTAGCGAGGTCTCCTCTCAGAGAAGGGTTATAGGCTATAGTCCACCACGCTGGCCCAATGCGAATTGGCGGACTTTGGCGGACACACACCTTTGAGAATATTATAGAGGACTCTCAAGTGTGCAGGTTTCCTTACGATGTTTTCCTTCACCGTAAAAGTATGTGATATGTAATTGCTTAAACGCACTTAACTTCAGAGACGTCAGAGGTGCGTACCCGGGGTCGAACCTGCTACCCCCCGAATAGGAGACCACAGTCGTAACTACTAGGCTATCAATGCATAATGAATTAAATTAATAATTTCAAATTGATCTCACTAACCGTACATATCCCCAATATTACTAGAGTTTCCTATTACAGGCTTACTGGAAGGTTGCCAATGTTTGCAAGAAATTTTCACTAAGTCTTACAATGATACCAATCGGCGAAGTTTACGGAACTCTTGTCACATTCATAGTACACCGCATGAGAAATTTCAAAGCGTTCTTATTCTTACTTGCAATAACTATAACGTAGCATTAGAGATTTTTTTATTCTTTACATGCTAACCCTTCACTGAGATGTAACAATGTAGTCTAAGATGGTAGCGGGCTTACTCAGAAGGGGAATGGCAGTTTTTAAATTAACACATTCCAGTAAAAACCCGAAGAAAAAAACAGGTAAAAATTATTAAAAAGATACAAGAATCTAACAGGTGTCATTTATCTATACCCTGAAGAATTTTGCAGAACCAATTTATCAGTTATTTCTTCTAGAACAACCCTCTTTAGCTACTTCTTGAATGATATTCAAATAATAACGTTGTCCTCAACAGGTTTTAAATACTTAACAAAAACAAAAATAATTTTGTTTTTAAGTTTTAAAACCTTCACACGAAATCCGCAAATGCTAATTAATATAATTTAAAAGAAATTTAAGAATTTTTAGTAAATTGTTTGAACTATTCACACCAATGCCATGTGCTCAAGTAGATAAGTAAAGATGTATTTTAAGCTTTTGTGGGGGTCAGCGACCCAGTTTCTTATGACGTTAAGCCTGCAATTAAAAAAATGACAGAAATTATTTTTTACTTAGATCTGACCTACTACCTACTACCTACTATTGGCGATTTTAATTTAAGTATTATAAGTTTTTACTTACTGTACATGCAAAGCTATTAGTTATCATCTTAACTCATCGTTGGCCCACTACTGGGTACAGGTCTCCTCTCAGGTTTAAATAGTTTTATTTATTTACTTATTTACAACGCAAATATTTGGTATTTGTTTTAAAATAATCTCACAATAAAAACCAAATCTCGAAACATTAATTGGGTATTTAACTGTTGTCAAAAAGTTGATAGCATTCTTTGTTTATAATCGAAAACATGTAAGAGAATGTTTGTAAAAGCAGAAAATAAATCTATACTTTTATTAAAACTGTAACTGGAAGATTTCTGTACATTTAATATATTTTGAAAATTTTAACTGGGGGATGCTTAATTATCGTTACTGAACCCAAAACAGATTTTTATTTAATTTTTGCCTGTCTGTCCAAGCATCACGCAAAAACTACTGAACGGATTTAAATGATTAAAATTTAATTTAATTTAGTATACTGGACTACACGGAGGCGCAGTGCGATCAAAAAAATTTCACGCTCACTTCGCTCGCGAAAATATCACTGTTGCATTTCTGTTGTAGGTGCCAAGTATGGACTACATAATGGCGTAGTGCAATCGTTAAAAAATGTCGCACTCGCTTTACAAGCGATAATGTCGATTATAGATTGCTTTTGTAGATACCAATTAGTACGGACTACACAGAGGCGTAGTGCGATCAAAAAATTTTGCGCGAGCTTTGCTCGCGAAAATGTGTCTTTTCTTAATTGGTATTGTTAGAACCATATATGAAGGACACAGTTAAGTAGTGCAGCCCTAAAATTTTTTGCAAAAAGTGTGTTTTAGATTGCCAAGTATGGACTACATAGTGATGCAATGTAATCGTTAAAATTTTTGCGCTTGCTTCGCCCACGAAAATGTCTTTTCAGTGCGAGCCATATGGTCTCGTTTTGGCTACATTTTACATGAAAATGTTATTGGTGGGATAATATTATATTAAACAAAGATAATAATTCGTCTAGAGAGTTCGATTTTTCGACTAAAAAATCGTGTCAGCTCTAAAAAAATCTCCTCCAATCATCATATCGGAGTACAAATAAAGGATGCACATTAAAAGTAAATAAAAAAGAGCATAAGGACCTACTATTGAGATGAAGGCAATCTGTTTCAATGGCCATGGAAATTACCATAAAAAGAAATTTCAAATAGATTGAATTTAGGATACTAAAGAAACGCCGAATATTAATACAGCAATATCATTTAAATCCCCTTTGACAAGCCGACCGGAAAATTGGCAACAGGATTGGTTTACTCGGAAGCAAGCTATTGATGTGCGTTCATGAATATTGTTAATAGTAAATTGATATAATAATGTGCAAGTATTTCTTCATGCATGTAATTTATAATCTATAATAGATTGTAGATGATCAAATAGAATAGCACATTGTGTACATTTAAAGTAAGGTTTCAAGGAATACGGAAAATTTATTTTTATCCCAATAAAGTATGACATTCTTTAATTGACGCACTTAAAGAATACGAATCTTCATAATTATCGCACTTTTATGTTGGCTAAAATATCCACCCAGCATTTAAATTAGTCGCTGTCCAACTGCTGCCAGCATTATTGCATTTGTGAGTGAAGTTAGCACACTTCCTGACGTCCTATTAGCAGTTGGACGATGTAAAATAGCATACTGCCACAGGATTGCAATGCTGTGGTCCCAGGCTTTGTGAATTCAAACCTCAATTTCTTTTGAGTCGCGCGACATCAAGCTGTATGTGGCTAATTTGAATGCGCTTCTAGTTCGTGGTGCGTCCTATATACCTTTGAGCTATATACATACTTAAAACCTCCATCGTTCTCTGTGCAACTTTATTCGTTAACCAGCTATACATGGTTTCTAGACTGTTGATAAGATTCCTTGCATTCAGTAAACTCTTCTTTGATACCTACACCACAAGAAATACTATTATACGAATAAAAAACTGCGGAACATCGAATAATAATGTTCTATATTTATTTAACAGTGAATCGAGTTGGGAATGTATTTCACGGAGGCAAATATTCATTTCAACAAAAAAGAGAGCACTTATGAGAAGTTGACGGTAATGGCTCTGGCGTTAAACTGAAATGGTAAGCAAATAGCAAAAATATTTATTGTTGTACTAAGATAATATAACATATGTTCTCGATTGTTGTTTATATTGAGTATTCCAGTACAAACATTCAACTATTTGCAGATGTACAAATTGTTGATTCGTTTTGGCGGCAAATTCAAAATAATGCTATGGACTCTAGTAGAATAGATACAATCGTAATCAAATACGAAACTGTGTTTGTTTATTCTTTAGTTACGTAGCAATGGCGATGACGTGGTGTAGAGTAATGTAGGCTACTTTTTGCCACAGGTCCTCAAGTATCCTTACTAATATTATAAATGCGAAAGTGTGTTTGTTTGTTGGTTTGTTGGTTTGTCCTTTATTCACGCCGCAACAGGGCTATGGATCGACGTGATTTTTGCATGGGTATAATTGAGAACCTGGAGAGTGACATAGGCTACTTTTTGTCACGGAAAATCAAAGAGTTCCCGAGGGATTTTAAAACCTAAATCGTCGGGGGCATCAGCTAGTTTTTTATATGCAAAACAAGCAGGTGGGTCACTTGATTTTAAGTGATTATGCCATGAACATGAACATCCCATAAACATAAATCGAATGAAATCGTATAAAAAAAAACATTTTTGTAATACCAAAAGAACTGCCAATGCACTACTTACCAGCTATGTATTAGGAAAATGTTGATCCGCCCCTTAAATAAACCCATATAATATTTCAGCAAAGCCCTTACACTTTCTATGAATAGTTCTTGACCTCAACAGTTTATGAATAGTTCTATTCCTAAACTGACTAGCTCCTGTAGCCAAGTTACTGTAATAGCCTGTATTGTTTTTTTAGCATTTAAAACATTTATAATACAAAATGCCGCGAAATATTATCAAATACGCTTCTGTTTTTGATCAGCTGCAGCGCCATCTAGTGTAGTCCTAGCCAAAACTTTAAGTGACAACGATCGTAGAAAGAGAAACGATACGTACCTGGGCCGAGAAATGCGCATTTGCTTCGGATGAGGTAAGTCTGTTTAATTATTAAACATGGATTTAGTTAATAAATAACTTTTGTTGGCAACATTACTTAGTTATTATAAAAAGTTATAGTGGCAACACTGTCTCAGCTCTCTTCTGCTACGACCTCGCGAAGGATAGACGTGTGCAATTAAAAGTACTTTCCTAAACTTGGGGTTTGATTCTCTTATCTTGATCGGCCTACTACGTGGAAGCTAACTACAGTCTAATTCCTTCATGGTCCTTCGAACCGGATTGTCTGGCCTGTGCTAATCCTGCCCCCGCACCTCCTGTCACTTTGACAGGCAATATTGATAATAATGTGCTTCTTCCTACAGCGAGAATAAAAGTTTTTAGTAGGGAAGGCAGGGAATACCGCATCAAAGCCCTGCTAGACAGCGGGTCTCAGGTATCACTAGTGACCTCTAAGGTCATAAAAATATTAGGTTTATCTCCTAAACCCAATAACACAAGTATTATTGGTATATCCAATACAAAAAATGATGCAAAATATTGCATCCCATTAGAGGTGCATTCTATGCATATGCCATTCAAAACAACAATCAACTGTCATGTTGTTAACACCATAACATGCAAACTTCCTCAAAACCAAATTGATACTTCAAAAATTGACATACCGCACAATATCACCTTAGCGGATGAACAATTTAATGTGCCAAGTGAAATACATATGCTAATAGGTGCCGATGTGTTTTTTCAGACGCTGTTACCGAGCCAGCACAGTGTAGTGTTGAAGCCGACGAGTCTCTGCTCTACGAGTGACATGCCAGGGTCGCAACTAGCTTCTAGTACTCACCACAACTTAACTTCACAAAATGCTTCCGAGCTGCACATAATTCCTACTCTCTTTGGTGATGTAGTAGGAGGAGGTTTGCCAATTTATTTATCTAAACCAACATGTAACAAAGTGGTTCTGAAATGTGAATTAGGAATAAACGAAACAATTTCTCAATTCTGGTCTACTGAAAAGGTACCTGAATTATTCAATGAAAAAACATCAGAAAAAGAGCTCTGCGAACAAATATTCAAAGATTCAGTTAAATTAGAAAACAATCAATTCCAAGTTGCCATGCCGTTAAAATTACCTTTGAAAGATATAAAGCACGCATTAGGAGAATCCTTTCACTTTGCTTTGAAAAGATTTCTGAATTTAGAAAAGAAATTACATTTAAATCCAGATTTATTTATACAATATCAAAACTTTATCCATGAATATTTGTCACTCAATCATGGTCATTATGTTGACATTGAGCTCTATGAATTAAATAAACAGGCAGCTTATTATATTCCGCACCATTCAATAATAAATGAAAATTCCAGTACTTCACGGTTTCGTTGTGTTTTTGATGGATCGATGAAAGGTGATAGGAAGGTCTCGCTGAATGACCTGCAACTTAATGGACCTGTAGTACAAAAAGATCTATTTGATGTAATCAATTTATTCCGTTTTGGCAAGTATACATTTACTACTGACATAAAACAAATGTTTCGTAATATTAAAATTGATCCAGAATTCACTTCTCTTCAAAACATACTTTGGAGAGACAACCCTAATGAACCTATTAAATGCATTCGCTTAGATACCGTTACATATGGTTTAAAAAGCTCCAGTTACTTAGCAACACGTTGTTTAATAGAACTAGCGTCTAGGTATGAAGATATATATCCTCTAGCTTCAAAAATATTAAAAATCCATACATATGTTGATGATATTCTTTACTCAGATCAAGATTTAAATTCAATAATAGCTGCTAAAGATCAAATACTCAGTTTGCTAAAATTAGGTAGCTTTCATACCCACAAATGGGCTTCAAATAATGAGAGTATACTGTCTGACATACCTGAGTCGCAACAGCAATTTTGTAATTTAGATTTGCAAAAAGAAAGCTTCCACATGAGAGCTTTAGGGCTGCGAATTAATGTCAAAGATGATAACTTTATAATTTGTTCGCCAGAGCCATACAATTCTAAGAAAATAACAAAGAAATCCATATTAAGTTACATTGGTAGGTTCTATGACCCTATGGGGTTCGCCGGCCCCATCGTAGTTACCGCAAAAGCTATTATGCAAAAAGTATGGATTCAAAATATAGATTGGGATGCTACTCCTCCTCTGAATATTCAGCAAGAATGGCTTCAGTTTACAGATGATTTAACGGCAATGAAACCAATACATTTAGGTAGAAAAATAGATATTTCAGAGGGAGACACTGCAGAGCTGATAGGATTTGCTGATGCTTCGAGCTCCACAGCCTACGGTTGCTGTGTATATCTGCGAGTTACAAAATCAGGTATCACTAATGTCTATTTGCTCTGTTCGAAATCTAGAATCAATCCTATTCAAAAGCAAGGCATGACAGTCCCAAGGCTTGAATTGAATGCTGCACTTTTATTGTCAAAGCTCATAATTAAGACACATGATTCACTTAAGCTTAAAGTCAATATTAAAAATGTATACTTATTCAGTGACTCACAAATCGTCCTTGCATGGCTCAGCACTGAATTATCTAAACTTCAAGCTTACATAGCGAACAGAGTAAGTGCCATTCGTCAAGCTACAGGTCAATGGTCATGGCTTTATGTCAGCTCTAAAGACAACCCCGCAGACCTCATAAGCAGAGGAGTCAAACCGAGTGAACTAAACAGCTGTGAAATGTGGTGGAAAGGGCCACAGTTTCTACATAAGAGTGAGTACAATTTTAATTCCTGTATACCCGAGCTTCCTAGCGATCTCCCTGAGGTGAAAGTGAGGCATTGCTTAGTACTTTCTGAAGAGGCTGAAGATCAAAATTCAAGTCCTATTGAATACATTTTCAAACGCTTATTTGAATGCTCAAATATCAGAAAAATGGTTAGGCTTTTAGCATATATACTGAGATTCAAAAATAATATAAATAAGAAACAAGAAAAAATTTATTGTAAATATTTAAAAAGCTCAGAACTTGAAAATGCTTTAATGGTAATTGTAAGGCATGAACAAAATATATATTTTAAATCAGAGCTGAGAACTCTGCGTAAAGGCAGCAATTTAAAGAGCAATCTTACAAACCTGCATCCATTCATTGATAAACTAGGTCTTCTACGAGTAGGTGGCAGGCTTCACCACGCTGCTATGCCTAATGCACGAAAACATCCTGTCATATTACCAAAAGACTCTTTAATTACTAGCTTAATTATTAAAAATGAACATGAAAGGTTACTGCATGCAGGAGCTAAGCTCCTACTATCAAGTTTAAATCAAAGATTTTGGATTTTGAATGGATTATCAGAAGTTAAGAAAATAACATACAAATGTATTACATGTTTTAGAAATAAGGCGACAGTGGCTCAGCAGCTAATGGGATCGATGCCAGCCAGCCGTGTCACTGTCACTAGCCGTCCGTTTGAAAAGATCGGAGTGGATTTCGCTGGCCCTGTAGACGTCAAGCTATCGCGAATCAGGTGCTCTGTTACCGGCAAAGGTTACATCTGTGTTTTTGTATGCTTTACCACAAAAGCGGTTCACTTAGAACTAGCTTCAGATCTAACCACAGAAACTTTCCTCGCTTGTTTGAGAAGAGAAATAAGCAGACGGGGAATTCCCAGCCACATCCACTGCGATAATTTTAGTTCGTTTAAATCAGCGAACAGTCAGTTGCATGAGCTTTATAAACTGCACTCTTCTCAGAGCCATCAAGCAAAAGTACACGAGTTTGCTGCAGAACAAGGAATAACTTTCCATTTCATCCCATGTTACTCGCCGACTCATGGAGGACTCTGGGAGAGTGCAGTTAAAAGCACAAAATATCATTTAAAACGAGTTGTACAAAAAGCTTCATTGACTTATGAACAGCTTAATACAGTTCTTTGCGAAATTGAAGCTGTACTTAATTCCAGACCTCTTCTACCGCTCTCATCAGACCCAGATGATTTTTGTTATTTAACACCGGGTCATTTTTTAATTGGAGGTCCACTAACCATGTATCCTGAAGATAATTTGATTGATGTACCTCAAAACAGACTTAAGTTTTGGAAAATTTGTACTAATTTAAAACAACAGTTTTGGAAAGCTTGGCATAAGTATTACCTAAATATTCTTCAAAATAGACCTAAATGGCGCCAAGTCAAAGATAATGTTAAATTAGGAAGTTTGGTAATTTTAAAAGATGATAATTTACAAACAATGTATTGGCCTATCGCCCGGATTGTCAAATTATGTCCAGGACATGATGGAAAGGTCAGGGCTGTAGAGGTCATGACCCCAAATAAAAGAACACATGTTAGAGCCATAAATAAAATATGTATTTTACCTATAGATTCTGAATAGCATAAGTTACATCAAAAAATTTGTTCTCTATTCTATTTCACATACATAAACCTTTTTAGAATAGTTAGTTATTACATTAAAATTATACAATTAACTTTAAAGTTTGTGAACAATAATAATATCATAATGTAATTAACATTCGCGAGGCCGCAGTATGTTTAATTATTAAACATGGATTTAGTTAATAAATAACTTTTGTTGGCAACATTACTTAGTTATTATAAAAAGTTATAGTGGCAACACTGTCTCAGCTCTCTTCTGCTACGACCTCGCGAAGGATAGACGTGTGCAATTAAAAGTACTTTCCTAAACTTGGGGTTTGATTCTCTTATCTTGATCGGCCTACTACGTGGAAGCTAACTACAGTCTAATTCCTTCATCAAACAAATCTAAACCTCTTCAATGGATATAATTATTCTTTCCACAAAATTATAATGAGTAGAGTACTCGTAACTATGATTTACAGTATGATATAACTCTACAACAAACAAAATGCACGCCTGAAGATGCGTATTTGTTTCGTTCGAGGTCGATGGCTACCTCTCGATGTCACACTAAATCTGAACCCAGCTATTACGATTAACTTGTTTTTAACCAACTTACTTCTAAAAAACCGGCCAAGTGTGAGTCGGACTCGCGCACCGAGGGTTCCATACTCCAAAAGTAAAAGTAAAACGATAATATTATATTAATTTGCTTATTTATCGTTAACTTTGTTTGTAGAGGTTTATTGTTAATATAAAAAAAAACTATGCTAGTTAGAGCGTTGGTTTTATTTTTCCTGTAAAATATACATAAACCTCTATTGAACATAATTATTTCAGATTTTTCGATTGGTAAACTTCGGAGATAAGGGGGGGGGAACGGTATTTTTTTCGACATTTTGGCCGATTACTCAAAAACTATTATATATAGAAATAAATAAAAAACTGTTTTAGAATGCACAAGTAAAGGCCTTTCATATGATACCCCACTCGGTATCGGTATCTTACTTTGAAATTTCAAACCCCTGATTTTCCCCCTTTTTTAATTAAACTAAAATAATTTTCGCGTTGATTTTATTTTTCCTGTAAAATATACATAAACCTCTATTGACCATAATTATTTCAGATTTTTTGTTTGGTAAACTTCGGAGATAAGGGGGGGGGGGGGGGGAACGGTATTTTTTTCGACATTTTGGCCGATTACTCAAAAACTACTATGTCTAGAAATAAATAAAAAACTGTTTTAGAATGCACAAGTAAAGGCCTTTCATATGATACCCCACTCGGTATAGTTATCTTACTTTGAAATTTCAAACCCCCGATTTTCCCCCTTTTTTAATCAAACTAAAATAATTTTCGCGTTGCTTTTATTTTTCCTGTAAAATATACATAAACCTCTATTGACCATAATTAATTCAGATTTTTTGATTGGTAAACTTCGGAGATAAGGGGGGGGGGGAACGGTATTTTTTTCGACATTTTGGCCGATTAATCAAAAACTATTATATATAGAAATAAATAAAAAACTGTTTTAGAATGCACAAGTAAAGGCCTTTTATATGATACCCCACTCGATATAGTTATTTTACTTTGAAATTTCAAACCCCCGATTTTCCCCCTTTTTTTAATAAAACTAAAAATAATTTTCGATTTTTCTTTATTCCAATGATGTTGGGCCACTATTATACACAACTATGCCAAATTTAATGTCGATAGCTTTAATAATTACTGAAATAATCGACTGTGACAGACGGACGGACAGACGGACGGAGAAAGTCTCACCATAAGGGTTCCATTTTTACCATTTTGGTATGGAACCCTAAAAAGGACGAGGTTCTCAATTCGATGCGTATTTTTTTTTGGCGATGCTACTCCATAACTCCGTCAAACCGTTATTGGTAGAAACATTAATTATAATTAATGTTTCCACCAATAACGGTTTGACTGAAATTGAAGAATAAGAAATAATTATTTTTTTATTGAAGAATAAGAAACAATTATTCCTTATACTTCAATTTACTAAAATAATCCCGAAAGGTTCCCTGAAATATATTTTCATTCTTGAAGTGAAACAAATGATTTTCAAGATAATTTCTGTACTAAGCACCGTTATTAGTTGAGCAATTTTGCGAAACGTTCGCAAGATTTGCGTAAATGCTGAAATTATTTGATTTCCTTTTAAAACATTTTCTCTCAAAAAATACTTGTTGACGATAATAAATTCGTATTTAAAGATTTCTTTCATTTCATTTTAGTAACACATTTATGCCATTAGTAAGTCAAACTTAAGTCCAATAATATAATTTATCTACACTAATGTTATAACATTCTACTTATGTTTCCAATACTTGACTTATAATTACTACTGTTATAGCGCAGATAACAAAACACTCAATTTAAGCAATTTCACATGATGGTATAATATCCACATCGATATCGTAAAATCTCATTAAAACATCAATAAAACGCGACCAATTAACCTGGCGAGCCTTATGTCAAAATCCTCATACAAGTTGTATAAAATTTTGATATTAGGCTGGCTTTTGAAAACAGTTGGGTTATACGTGAAAACTTCGTCGAAACTACTAAACTTACATACACAAAACTCTTTGGTAAGATCTTGTGCCAATTAAATAAAAAACGAACAGCGCGCGCTCGCTCCTGATTGGCCCTGCGCGCGTAGCTGCGCTCTCATTGGTTAGATTTTAATGGCGGCAAGTTCACTGTGACAATACACGTACACGTGAATTTAATGTTTCGCAATGTGTTTTGTTTTTAAAATACAAATTAAAAGTTAAAAATGGATAGCGACGATGATATTTGTATGCCTCCGGATATTCTAGAATTGGCAACAAAAGTAACTCACAATCTTTTGCCAGAAAAATCTAGAAAATTATATGAAAAAGAATATAATAACTTTTTGGCATGGAAGATCGAAAAGAAAACTACATCATTTTCTGAAAATGTCATTCTTGCGTATCTCAAAGACCTCTCCGACAAATTCAAGCCATCTTCTATGTGGGCTAAATATTCTATGCTCAAGTCCACACTGAGTATCTACAACAATATTGATATCACGAAGTATTCAAAAGTCATAGCGTTCCTGAAACGCAGTTCAGAAGGACACAAGGAAAAAAAGTCCTTGACGTTTACATCAGGTCAAATAAAGATGTTCCTGGAAGATTCACCAGATATTTTGTATCTTTTTGAAAAGGTAAGTGTATTTTAGTTCTGTTATTTAATCTACTTAGTACTTACGTACTACACACGCAAGTTATCTAGACACTCCGTTTAAGCGCTTTGTGTATAAATTTGGTAGTAGGTACCTACACTTTACTACTTCATAAATCATAGTTTTTGCCTTGGCTATGTACCTCAAGCTTATTATATCGTTTATTGTTTCAGGTTGCACTAATCTTCAGCATAATGGGGGCATGCCGAAGGCAAGAGCTATACAACATCCAGTTCGATGAAGTCTCTAACATAGACGACAGTACAATCATGGTGAAAGTTTCGAAAACAAAACCGAAAATAGATCGTTCTTTCGTTGTGACGGGCAACTGCTATGCCGTATGTAAAAAATACATGGAACTTCGACCCACGCCCTGTCGAAACCCTGCCTTTTTCTTGAGCTATAGATCGGGGAAGTGCGTCGATCAAAGAACTGGTATTAATAAATTTGGTGCTCTGGGAAAAACTATCGCAAGTTTTTTGAATCTGCCTAACCCAGCGTTGTACACGGGGCATTGCTTCCGGCGCACCTCGGCGACCCTTCTCATAGATAGCGGTGGTGATTTGACCGCACTGAAACGACACGGGGGGTGGAAGTCTTCTACTGTGGCTGAAAGCTACATTAATGAGTCTTTAATGAATAAAATTCAAGTCTCAAAACGATCTTGAACCGTATAGAAAACAAGACGAATGAAGTAATTATAAATATTCCGACTCCGTCTACGAGCTCTACTGCTTGCCCCGCGGCCGCTACAGCTGCTGGATCAATAATAATTAACATTAACTTTCAAAATTGTACCATCAAAAATTTGAACAATTATTATAAATAAACTATTGTCAGCTTTTACTCTTGTTGTTTGATAAATTGCATTAGTGAAGATAAAGTAGTGTATGCAACTGCATATAACACGGGTATTATATGAAAGTTGCATAAACTACTATTAAAACATACACCTATTTTCGAAAGTGATTCTTACTTAATTAAGTAACTTTGAATATTTTTATTTCGACGCATTAGGTCAAAAACATAAAATTGTATTTTTATCTTCTAAAGCCAGTTATAAAATGCTCAAAACAAATTGATAGTACCTATTGGATAGAAGCAGGCGTTACTTTGCGGAAGTTCATGATTAGCAAGAAAAGGTTAGAATTATTTTGCTATAATCCGCCAACAGAAAAAATCTGTATGGTCAAACATGCAATTAAAAGCTAAGCACCACTCACCTACCCAGCCAAGCAAAAAAGCCAAGTTCCCAAGCAAGCAATGCAATGGGTCGGGGCGAAACGTGCGTTGAGAGTAGTGTAAAAGTCTTGTGTGGTGGTGCATGTGAGTGGTGGTGGCATTGCTTGCTTGGGAACTTGGCTTTTTTGCTTGGCTGGGTAGGTGAGTGGTGCTTAGCTTTTAATTGCATGTTTGACCATACAGATTTTTTCTGTTGGCGGATTATAGCAAAATAATTCTAACCTTTTCTTGCCAAATTGATAGTGTTTACATAATACATTAACAATTTGTTTGTCCTATAAATTGCAACAGCAATGTTTATTTGAATCGCGTTTACCTGAATTTATCTTTTTCAGCGTTATGTTTGCAAATCAAAAAGCTTTTTCCAATTTGGATTAAAATATACTTTAACCTTTTAAAGTTTTATTTAACTTTTCTATTTTTAGGGTTCCGTACCAAAATGGTAAAAATGGAACCCTTATGGTGAGACTTTCTCCGTCCGTCCGCCGTCTGTCACAGTCGATTATTTCAGTAACTATTAAAGCTATCGACAAGAAATTTGGCATAGTTGTGTATAATAGTGGCCCAACATCAATGGAATAAATAAAAATCGAAAATTATTTTGTTTTATTAAAAAAGGGGGAAAATCGGGGGTTTGAAATTTCAAAGTAAGATAATTATACTGGATGGGGTATCATATGAAAGGCCTTTACTTGTGCATTCTAAAACAGTTTTTTATTTATTTCTATATATAATAGTTTTTGAGTAATCGGCAAAAATGTCGAAAAAAATACCGTTCCCCCCCCCCCCTTATCTCCGAAGTTTACCAATTAAAAAATCTGAAATAATTATGGTCAATAGAGGTTTATGTATATTTTACAGGAAAAATAAAACCAACGCTCTAACTAGCATAGTTTTTTTTATATTAACAATAAACCTCTACAAACAAAGTTAACGATAAATAAGCAAATTAAAATAATATTATCGTTTTACTTTTACTTTTGGAGTACGGAACCCTCGGTGCGCGAGCTTGGCCGGCTTTTTTTAAGTTCTGCTTAACTTTATATTTATTTCTAAACTTGCCACTAGGTGCACTAGGTTGACTGACGACATCAGTAGAGTCAAAAGTGCCGCAAGATACAGACGACGCGACGGTACAAGACAGTAGTAAGTGGAACAAGAGATTTTCAGAAGTTAACTTATAATAAATGCATCATAGTACTATTATTCTCATGTAAGTAGGCTTTAGACTCTATGTGATGTAAGCCAAAGAAATCTTGCTAAAGTAGTACATGTGTGAGTAAACAATGCAGGTTCTCGTAATATTCTTTTCTTATTTCTGTAAGTAGCGCTATAATATATCAGTTTCGAAGTTTGAGCTTTTGAGCTAAGGATTTGCCAAGATAGAGGAGTAACTGAACCCTGTTTTCAAAGAACATTAATCAATGTCAGGCAGCTAAACAAATAACTACTTGATGTATAGAGTTAGTGTACGCAGAACAAAGACCACTAAAAATAAACTAAAACGATTTAGGTATATATATTTTGAGAATAATCTCATTTGTATATTGACACTATTATATCTTTCAATTAATAAAATAATATGTTTTTATATGTGTTTTCAAATAAGTGTTATCGTATGTATTTTTTTTAATTTATATTAGGCTATTTGCCCGAATTGTTGTAAATTTTTCAGAGTTATTGTATGAATGGGTATTTCTCATAGACGAATAATATTTACTACCGGTATTTCTTTATTGCATGCAATATCTTTCAGACTTTCAGAGTTAAGTGTAGTTTAAACAACCTCTTTCAATAAGGTTTGAAAACTAGCCAGCCATCTGTCAGCGAGAACATTTTGATTATGGAACATTTGAAAAAACAATAAATAGCTGCGCGAACTGAGGCGCGCATTCATTATTCGATTATTATTTAGGCCGGCCGCTTCAAAATTCTTGTCTCTGTATTTTTATATCTGTTTTACTTTATAATACAATATACCCAGTAATCTACCCACGAAGTTTCATTAGTTTTTTCCTGCATACAAATATGTGGCGGCAGAACATTAAATCAGAGCCACATTAAATATCACTTATTTAACGGTGATGGAAAATGTCGTCAAGAAACCTGCATGCCTGAGAGTTCTCCACAATTTTCTCAGAGGTGTGTGAAGTTTGCCAATCCGTACGTAGCTGGCGCGGCGGACTAGGTATGACCTGTTAAATTCGAAAAAGCTGTGCCCAGTAGTGGATTGAAGCAGTGATAGCCTAGTGGTTAGGACTGCGTTCGATCCCGGGTACGCACCTCTGACTTTTCGGAGTCAAGTGCGTTTAAGCAATTAATTATCACTTGCTTCAACGGCGAAGGAAAACATCGTGAGGAAACCTGCACATCTGAGAGTTCTCCATAATGTTCTCGAAGGTGTGTGAAGTCCACCAATTCGCATTGGGCCAGCGTGGTGGACTATGGCCTTTAACCCTTCTCTGAGAGGAGACCTGCGCTCAGTAGTGAGCCGTTGATGGGTTGCTGATGATGATGATGAGTAGTGGATTAGCGATGAGTCGATCATAATGATGGTATTGTCCAAAAACTTATACATTTTTAACTGAAATTATATCAATCAGAAAATTCTGATCTAATTCTACCATTAGTGACTACATTTATTTATAGTTGGCTTTAAAAGGGTAATTTCGAACTTATGTTTATTTCATCCCTAGAAATAGCTAACCCTTGTCAAAATTAAATAGTATCGTAACCAGGGCAGTAACAGGGGTGTGAATTTTCATGAGATTCGATGTTAAAGCGGACTTCGGATTCAGATTTATGTGATGGCATGGAAATGCATAGAGAATTGCGTTGTTGGTAAATTAATTTGGACATCCACTTTAATTTATTGATAGTCACTAAAATCTTTGGATTATACAAGTTATTGAAAAGTGTATCAATTAATATTAATTAATGTCGTTGGATGAATTGGAACGGGAAAATATTTATTTATTTTCTCGATCTAAACCTAAAAAAACCTAAAAGCAACGGAAAGACGTAAATAAATCATTTGAATTTGAATACATATTATGCTTGTTTTGGTGAAGCAGATGTTCCTTTTTTTATTTAATAAGTTAGCCCTTAACCGATCTTACCTGACAATAAATGATGATGCGGTCTAAGATGGTAGTGGGATAGCATGGAAGGGGTATGGCAGTGTAAGTTGAACCCATACCCCTAATCGGTTTCTACTGGCCATCGTACCGAAACGCTAAATAATTTGGCGGCATGTCTTTGACGGTATGGTGGTAACTAGCCACGGCCAAAGCTTTCACCAGACCGGACAAGATAATTCAGAAATTATAAATTCCCAAATTTCAACTGCCAGGAATTTAATCCGAGACCTCGTTTATACAACCACTGTGCTTACTACTGCGCCAGAGGGCTCATCTCAAAGCAGCTTGTAAGTATAATATGACAACTACACTACTACTAAGACGTAGAGAAAAGCAATTATATCTAGTTAAAAGTTGCTAGTCGATATGCTAAAAACTAATTAAACGTAAAAGACAGTCGTGCAGATACGACGATCGTCGACAGATACGATACTTTGTTCAGGCACGAGCTGACAGTATTTCCAAGAAGTTTGAACCAAGTTTCATTGAAAGTTTTATTTTTTTAGAAATACTTCCTTTTGACTTATTAGTTAGTATACCTACGTAGAAACAGTATAAATGCTAAGTAGTCGCAATCCGCGTTTGTCAGAGCAATCGCATAAAGGTACATCCTAAATTTCTTGGTACGTTTCAATCATTCCTATTTTCATTGTCAATAAGAATATCAACATAACCTTCTCTAGACAAGCGCGTACCATCTTATGCTGCATCTTTATCTTCAGTTATTCGCTATACTTAGATAAAAACTCGAGTACATAGAAAAGGTATGCCCAAATGAAACTGAAAATAGAATAAACGCAGTTTGGGCACTCTTTTTATTATATTTGATGGTTAATTTTAGCGATACAGTATTATATTTCGATTTCCTATGTACCATAAAAAAATGCCATCTTTACCGGAACAACAGACATTGATTTTTAGTTAAGAACTTGCGAAATTTTACTAAAAACTGATTAGACACAGGCGACAGTTTGCAGAAAGTTCTGCTTAAGTTACCCTGAATTTATATTAGCTTAGATATTGTGTATTTCTTACATTTTTATATTACCAATCTGGTAATTTAAAAGCGGCTTTCTCACTTTAATAACATTTGAAACGGCTTTTATATAAAAGAAAGTGGTGTTAGTTACACTATTTATAACTCAAGAACGGATGAACCGATTTGGCTGAAAATTGGTGGAGAGGTAGCTTAGAACCAGGAGACGGACATAGGATACTTTTTATCCCTTTCGACCGCGTTTCCGTCATATCACTATAAAACGTGGTATAACAAAAACTCATCTGACATGGAATAACAAAACGCAAATGACAGTGGAATAACAAAACGTAAATGACAGCTAAACGTAATTTTGTCTTTGGTTAAGTATGGTAAAAAATTTGACAATTATAAAAAGTGTTATAATAAAGCATTACTGATATTATAAATGCGAAAGTGTGTTTGTTTGTCGGTTTGTCCTTCAATCACGTCGGAACAGAACAGCGGATTGATGCGATTTTTTGCATGGGTACCTATATTAATGGATGTAGTAGTGGTTCCTCAGACCGGGAGAGCTACTTTTTATCTCGGATAATGAAAGAGTTCCCGCGGAATATTTAAAAACTAAATCCATGCGGACGAAGTCGCGGGCATCAGCTAGTCTTCTATATAACTGACTCCTAAACAAAATCCTTCATATAAAGCTAAGTATGGGTATAATTTACATGCCCACGTAAATACCCTTACAGTACCGAAGTTTGCCAATTCTGGACAATTTGTAGTTTCCAGTCATTTGGCAGTGAATAATGGTCAAAATAATATCAAACGCCGGTCGTTGCGTTATATTGTAAGCTAATCTCCGCGATAGTGTAGATTTATGGTCAATAGAATGTATCTAACTGTGAACTATTCATGGCATTAATTTTAACAATGTCCTGTAATGTTGATAATAATATTACAACTTTATCTATTCATATTAAACGGCGGTAAGGCCTATTTTGTCACTACGTGAATCATAGAATAAAGCGGTGATAGCCTAGTGGTTAAGAGATTTTTTTCTTTAGACTTTTCGAGGCGTTCAGGGTTCGATCAAGGCACGCATCAACATTCTAAGCAAATAAATGTCACTTGCTTTAGCGAAGAAGGAAAACATCGCCTCGTAAGGAAACCAGCATGTTTGAGAATTCCTTATAATGTTTTCAAATGTGTGTAAAGACTGCCAATCCACACTTGGTCAGCATGGTAGACTAATATGAGCTATATCATTCTCATTCGAGAGGAGACTTGTGCTCAGTAGTGGGCCGGCGCGGCGGCGATGGCTTGAGATAAGGTTGAGATGAATAAAATGAAGGAATCATAGAATTAACAATCATCATTTATCATCATTAGCAACCTATCAACGGCTCACTACTGAGCGCAGGTCTCCTCTCAGAGAAGGGTTATAGGCCATAGCCCAATTGGCGGACTTCACACAACTTCGAGAACATTATGAAAAACTCTCAGATATGCAGGTTTTTCACCATTGAAGCAAGTGATATTTAATTGCTTAAACGCACTTGACTCCGAAAATTCAGTGGTCCGGGATCGAACCTGCGACTCCCCGAATAGGAGACCCACACAGTTCTAACCCCTAGGCTATCACTGCTTTTTAATTGAATTAACAATAATAAATAATAACTCGGATAAAGTTCACATGGCATGTGAGGATATTGTAAACAATCCACTAAAAAGTAAAATTAAAAAAAAGAGACGTGTCAAGGGACACCCGGATGGAACGTAGTACCTTATTAGTAGTATTTTAGTGAAGGAATTGTAATAAACTAGTGGTGTCATCTAGTATTAAATTGATTAACTACGATGAATTATTATTTTTAGTTTATTTCTATTGCACTGATACAACACCAAAGAGTTACTCTGGTGGAGTTACTGTTTTTTCACAGATGGCGTTATCCAATTTATACAATAAAAAATTAGGGAAAAATTCCACATTTAGAAATTATATAATATATGTGACGATAATAATTATATAGGTATAGGTATAAAATTATATATAGGTTTAAAATATTATTTGTTAGTTTTTAGAGTTTATTTTTTGTGTCGGGGGTTTTTAAAATTTTTAATTTTACTTTTATTTAGTCCTTTTTAAAGTAGGTATAAATATT
The DNA here is from genome assembly GCA_029955525.1 of Oeneis ivallda. NCBI lineage: Eukaryota > Metazoa > Arthropoda > Insecta > Lepidoptera > Nymphalidae > Oeneis > Oeneis ivallda. The sequence goes on along the minus strand of JARPMR010000020.1, from coordinate 11,386,277 downwards.
AGGAAGGTATTTATAGTGATTAGTTAGCGCAGTGGTAATTGAGCCTAATTGATCCCATTTAATTACCCACCTTCGAAATCTAAACCTTACTCTAACATGCCATGTTACCTTACCATGTAATACGGTACCTATCGAATCGATAGGACATATGGAAGGTAGTCAGATCCTCTCATCAACTATTAAAGAGCTGATGATCTTCAAACGGCTGATCAGGTCATGGTTACCTTACCATAATATACTTTCAATATCATTGAAGTAACAAGGTACCAAATTTCGAATCGATAGGACATATGAAAGGTAGTCAGATCCCCTCATCAACTATTAAAGAGTTTATGATCTTCAAACGGCTGATCAGGTCATGGTTACCTTACCATATACTTTCAATATCATTGAAGTAACGCGGTACCAAATTTCGAATCGATCGGACATAAGGAAGTTAGTCAGATCCCCTCATCAACTAGAAAAGAGCTGATAATCTTCAAACGGCTGAACAGATTTTCATGAAACATGGCTGAGAACACTCGGGATAAAATTATCTATGAGACAAAAAAAACTAAACGAAAATCGGTTCATCAGTTTGGCAGCTACGCTACCACAGACAGATACACAGATACACAGATACACAGACAGACACGTTAAACTTATAACACCCCTCTTTTTGCGTCGGGGGTTAAAAATAAGTTAAAGTTTGTTAATTGGATTTTAATCTTCTTTCACGCACTTACGGAGCAACGTAAAACCGTGATTTTGCATGGATAGTTCAAGTCGTATCGGAAAGTAACTTAAGGTATATTTTATTGGTACTCATGTAACGGGATTCTAGGAAATCATCTTAATCCACGCGAACGATGTCTCATGTCGCGGGCAAAAAATTGTAAATTAGCCTTAAAATTTAAAAATATAATTTATATTCATGAGGAATAACCACGTTTAGGGCCGATTTTACCAATGTAAATCCAATGTAATTAGTCTTATCCAAGCGTTTAATATTTTGGCAGATTTTCAATAGAAAAACTGTCAGAACACCTAGTTTATCAAAGATTCATTATCAAGGACATATTTCGTGGTTTAATGACATAATTATCTAATATCTTTAAACGAGCAATTCTTGTATATATATACCTATATACGTATATAATCTGAATCTCGGAAACGGCTCCAACGATTTTCATGAAATTTGGTATGGAGGGGGTTTCGAGGGCGATAAATCGATCTATATAGCTAGGTTTTTAGAAAAGGTCGTTTTATCCGTGTTTTCAGGCAATGAAAAACCCCTTACAATATCATTAGAATACGAAGGTAAATTTCGCCATCATCTATAGATTTCCGATAGCTCGACGGTAAGTCGGGCGGTTCCGAAACCAGAAGACCCCGGTTCGAGTCCAAGACGATTATATTTTCCCCTATGAATTTTATTATTACTATTATTGTTATTATTTTTTTATATATAATTTCCAAAAAACACGATTTACCAAAAAAAAAAACGAGCAAAGCTCGGTCACCCAAATATTAATATATTACACGAGTATATACCACGATACTTGCTCTTGTTTAGAATGTCGATATTTCGATCCAGTTGCATGGACCATCGTGACCACGGTCTATGCAACTGGTTCGAAATATTGACATTCTAAACAAGAATAATTATCGTGGTACGTACTATTGTAAAATATCATAACCTAGTTAATTCTTCGGTTATTCGACGTTGGTAAAATCGACGTCGAGAACATTTTATATAGCATACAAAGTAATACTAGTGGCGACTACACAAATACAGTCATTCCGGGTAAAATACACGCGTAAGCGAGCTTTGGCAGATTTCCCTTGAGTTCTAACTGATAACAAATAAAAGTTTTTTTCTCCCGAGACGAAACTTCTCCGCAAAATAAAGAAAGACATTATCTTCTATTACAACCCAGCTTCTTTGACCTAGAAGCTTTGCCTAGAAGGTTCTTTACTTGTTTTGTTTGCTCAATTCGGACCACTGAAAACTGATAAACTCCGCTATTTAGGAATAACCTATTACATATTTGAATGGAGAACACACTGAACATTTTTGAAGTTAAGAATTGACAAGCAATCAAAACAAAAACAGGTTATTGCCGCAGGGCCTAGATATATGACGTCTAAGGTCGAAGACCATACTTGTCATACTTGTCAAAGACCATAGCTTATAGTCGCAATTCCTACTTCCATGTAGCTTACCTACATCCTGAGGGTAGACATAGGATACTTGGCATACTTTTATCCCGAATATCAAGGACTATTAAATAATTTCTAAGTGCACTCGAATGAATTCGCAAGAATTAGCTTGTAATCAAATAAATGCAAATAGGGTAAGCCGTAGTAATCTTGGCCACCCCTCAATCATTGGCCTTTCTAATTTAAAATTGGTTTATTATAAGTGATCAAACGAACTTACCTGAAGTGAAGTTCGATCATTATTATATGAGTTGCTTCATCCGAAGATATAAATATTACAAAGGTAGTAACTCCAGTCGCCAGAGATAAGTCCGCGTATTTTACAGTTATACCCTACCCTAAAAATAAATCACCTTGGCAGCACCGTCTTAATTTTGCTCATTATTTTTAGAGATGTATACCTACGGTTCAAAACTTTTTTATTTGGGCAGTCAGGGAGGGTGGGTAATTATATCTTCGGATGAAGCAACTCATATAATAATGATCGAACTTCACTTCAGGTAAGTTCGTTTGATCACTTATTATATTTCTTTGCTTCATCCTTCAATATAAATATTACAAAGGTAGTTGTTTAGAGTAAAAAGTTTTGATAAACATGTACGCAATACAGATTTTGTAAATCGTGTATTTTTAATCACTTTCTTATGGAAATACTAATTAATTTGCTTGCATACACTTTAACAATATTAAAATTTATTTATGATATTATTATTATAATATTATTTAATACTATAAATTAGAATATATTTATTTTTATGATTAGGTATAATTTATAAATTGATTCCCTATTAGATGTGTTAACGCAATTATTATTAAGACCTGTCTTGGCAGGGTCTGGCATAATCTCCCTCATCCGCCATGGATCTAACATCTAAGCAGCGAAAAAATGAGTTCGATGTGTTAGTCCAGCCTGCCGTTTTTCTAATTTCCTCAACGCTCGCCTGAGCGTGAGGCGCTGTGCGCTTGTGTCAACGCTGCTCCCTGATACCGTTTACTTGATCCACCTGCTGATCGATTGAAGTTCGGCCTTTTTGTAAGGCTTCTTGTAGGTAAATAGCAGGTTATTTGTCCCCTCAGATCTTATATTTTTAGTTCTGGAAATATAGTGTGTGGAGGGGTGTAGCAGGGCAGATGCTCAGATTTTCTTGAAAGTAAGGTAGGAAGAGAGAGAGAGAATAGGCTTGGTATCTGCCGCAGCGTATGTTTTTTTTTTTTTAATTTACCGTTATTCTAATTTAAACCCCGATTTCGAAAGTAATATTGCTTTCCAATTTAATTGATGGAAGAGTTTGTAGCCTATGAGCAGTGCAAATTGCTAGTATACTGAAAAGTTTCTTAGTGATTTTTTCTAAAGATGAGTGACTATAAGGGAACCAATTTTTAATATAGTTTAAAACAAGTTGAGGGACCCAAGTACGGGAGTAATAGGGTTTGGTTGATCTTAACTTATAGACACCTTTGAGGAGACGTTTTACGCTCGCTCCAGAAACAATGCTGTTTCTTAGCATAAATTATATTGCAATTCGATAAGGGTTCAAACTCCGTAACAAACGCTGTAAGAGAAGATACCTAATGCTGGTCTTTGATGGTTTAAATACATTTTTATTATTTAATTTACACAACTGCCACCGAAACTTGAGTGTGGTATTATATTGTTTTAAAATACTGTCAGAGAATGATGTTAACATTAGTGACGCTGAGTCTGGGTTTGTGCCTTGTTTTAAGGGAGAGAGAGAGAGAGAGAGAGAGAGTCCGGAGAGTCTCGCGACACTCAGGGTAAGTTACTTGTGCAAGGAATGGTGAAATGAGATTGCAATAAGTATTAATGAGGATTAACATTAAGTGGTATCCGAAACTACCAAGCTTTGTAGGAGAGAGTACCACGCTTGTGGTAACCAATTTGAAAAAACTAGGATTCCGTTTGCCTCGTTATCAATGATTTTCCTCAGATACTTTAAAATTAAAGAAAAAGGAGGAAACAAAAATCATAGAAAAATATAAAAGCCCCACATAGCGTAAATGCATCGACAGATAAAGCGTCCGGATCTTGTTGTCAAGGCACGGATTTTTTAAATTTAATATTGTTATTCAAGCAAAAACGGACTTAAAGCCTAGGTATCTCAAATAGGTTATAACTTCTTTTATGACCTTGATTAAAACACCTGGAGTCACTGATACGACGAACAGCCTAACATTAGGTTTAGGCATCAAGAGAATAAAACTCGGAACTAATAGCTCCTATTTGTAATAAATTATTATTAATAACAACCCACATATTAAGTTGGTAAGCTGTTATCCTGCGCCGCAGTGTTACGCCCCCCCCCCAGTTCATGACGAGTACCGACGAGGCGCTCGCCAGTTTTCCTGGTTGCGGGCTGGTCGAGTACCCGTATATAGTTAGGTAAGAACATAACATATATTGTCTCGCAGACAATAATTTGTAGCTAATGTACATATATATTCACGATTACACAGTTTCTACACAATTGTCATAAGGATATGGCTCATAACTAGCTCGCAGCTAGTAAGGTTATCACAATTACCAATTTTCTTTTGTGGAGTCACAGCTTTAGCAGCTTTAGGATATGGCTCATGAGTAGCTCGCAGCTAGTTATGTAATCGCAATCGACTCGCAGTCAACGATTTGTTTAAGGAATCACAGCTTTAGTATGTGATTTATGGATAGCTCGCAGCAAGTTATGTCATCGCAATTGATTCGCAGTTAATCCCTTTTTATTGTGGTGTTACAGCTTTAGGATTTGACTCATGAGTAGCTCGCAGCTAAGAAGTCACATCTTTAGGATATGAACCATAAGTAGCTCGCAGCTAGTTATGTTATCGCAATTGACTCGCAGTCAATCCCGATTTGTTTGAGGAGTCACAGCTGTAGGATTTGACTCATGAGTAGCTCGCAGCTAGGAAGTCACATCTTTAGGATATGAACCATAAGTAGCTCGCAGCTAGTTATGTTATCGCAATTGACTCGCAGTCAACCCCGATCTGTTTGTGGAGTCATAGCTGTAGGATTTGACTCATGAGTAGCTCGCAGTTAGGAAGTCACATCTTTAGGATATGAACCATAAGTAGCTCGCAGCTAGTTATGTTATCGCAATTGACTCGCAGTCAATCCCGATTTTTTTTTTTCCTGTGGAGTCACAGCTTTAGGATTTCACTCATGAGTAGCTCGCTCGCAGCTAGTTATGTTATCGTAATTGACTCGCAGTTAATCCTGATTTGTTTGTGGAGTCACAGCTTTAGAATATGACTCATGAGTGGCTCACAGCTAGTTATATTATCGCAATTGACTCGCAGCCAATTCCAATTTGTTTGTGGAGCCATGGCTTTAGTATATGACTGATGATTAGCTCGCAGTTAATCATGTTATTGCAATAGGTTCGCAGTCAATCCCTGTTTGTTGTTTTTTAGTTTCTCGGATAAAGCCAATCCAAATAAAGTTTTGTCTCCTTCCGAATCTTATAGCACTTCTTGTTGAGTTGAGGCATTAAGAGTTTAATGCTGCTTTGAGTGATTCCGAAGTTTGAATCACATAGGATCCTTCAGCCATCTTCCTGCTTAGGTGTTTCATGGCCTGCACCCTGTTTTCACTCTCTTTTAATAGTAGGCCCATTCCTTTACTAACGGCCGTGATACTCAGGACGAGTAGTCTTTGACGTATCCCCTTTTTTAATATAAAGAGCCATATGGTTGGGATGAATATTTTCACCATACTTCGGGGAAACATGCGTCGATTTCCCAAGCGCCGAGGGTAATTTTGAGTCAATTTCGAGTTGACCGACTTTTATAAAGTAACTTTGAACCCTTTGTCAAAATGACCATTCAGTATCTGGATTAACTGTACCTACTAGACTCGGCGTCGGCTTGATTTTCTTCGGTGTTTACGTATGACGCAAAAAAAAAACAAAGCTCACATTGTTCACACCAATGCCAACTGGTTCTAGTTAACTTATTTAAGTGAGGGTATTGAATGCCTCTCTTGCAATTAATATAACTCATTACCGTCGTAGTGTCGACACGAACATTGCACAGTTGTTTAAGTTACGAGCAAGACTTTCAAACCGAGGAAAATGGCCATTATTTCTTCCAAATATTTAATATCTTCTATAATATCTAATAATATGCTACTTGCTCTGCTTGTTTATCTACCATTGCTTTTAATTTTACGTGTTTCGTAACAATTAGTGTTTTCAGATAAATCGAAGAAAAGGTGGGTAGTTAGTTCCCTTACGCTTCGCTTGGCTCGTCTTGGCAGGGACACTACCGTCTCTCCAGATAAATAATATTATATTTTTGTTTACAAGTAGGTACTCGCATATAGTTAACGGCTGGGCAAGCTACTAAAGCCCCATTGAGCGAATGTTACGAGCATAGTTGAGTAAATTCGTGAATTTTATTACATTTTTCGAATGTATAATATGATATGTAGAAATAATAATGATAAATTACCTAAATAAATCCGAGACACTTGGGGGGTAGGTACTAAGTTAACTTAGTACCTACCCCCCAAGTGTCTCGGATTCCATCGTGATTGATGACAAGTTGTAACAATAGTGTTACCATAATAATCGTTATAGTTGTGTTTTAATTTTTATTAATTTTCATAATAAAACACTTCCGCAAGTATTTGCAGAGTAGGTAACGTAATATTTAATTCAGAATATTTACGTTTTCTCTGATACCTCGTAATCGATGAAGACTCACAGTAAACCTCGATACAAAAAGTGTACCGTTTTTATGTTAATGCAAAAACAATAATATAGTAGGCTATGTGGCGGTACGTAAGCGCAAACAAGAGATCGTTTGAACAAAGAAAAGAGCTCGTACCTTTTTCCTTCGATGATGATGATGATCAATTCAGCCGATGAACAATACTGCAATCACACTATCCTACAATATCACTCGATCTTCTGCACTTCTGGTTAAATTATTAAGTGCGGCGCGCTGAGCGCGTGCGGTCCTTATCTCGCGCGAAAAAGTAATGAGCAAAATTAAGACGGTGCTGCCAAGGTGATTTATTTTTAGGGTAGGGTATAACTGTAAAATACGCGGACTTATCTCTGGCGACTGGAGTTACTACCTTTGTAATATTTATATTGAAGGATGAAGCAAAGAAATATAATCAGTGTTATTTGCGCAAAAGGTCTAAAAAATATTTGAATTTTTCTACGTTGACATCACTCCTAAATAAAACTGGCAGTTTTTAAAATAATGAATTAGTAACCCTTGAAAAAAATAGTTTTGTGACGAGGACAGTGAAGGTGTAGATTATTACGAAAATCATAAGAATCAGGCATTTTAAAATTGTAATTTACCTACTTTTTTTGCATTCAAATTGGAAGATAAGCCTTCCTCTAAGTTACATATTTATGATTCAATTTAGGTTTACATGCCATAATTGATGGTAAAAGACTCAAACCAACGTAAAAAAGTGTAGGTCAAAGTTAGTACCATCCACTTGTATAGAAGATGAGTTGATTAGCATGAGTGCCAATTACAGTAGTAACTGCTTAACTGCAGTAACTAGATATTAGCAGGGTCAATCTTTATATTTTTACGTTTTTGGCCGTGCTAATCGTTGTACTTTTAAGTATGCCAATTCTTGTACAAAACAATCAAAAATTCGTAGTGATGGACCAAAGTCGATACTGAACAATTAGTATACCTACTGAAATGCAAGTCTGTTTATTATTTTTAAGGCTAAACTACCTAATGACCAAACAAGCCATGTCAAGTTTTGACTTGTCAAACATGTTGACAAGTAATGTTCTCCTACCATAACAATATCAAAAATGCGAAAGGTATTGATGTATGTTCGTTTGTCTGTCAAACACAGATTAAATAATAGCTAGGTACTTTGAAACTTCAAGTCACGCTGAAATTTTTATATTCAGATAGACCATTTCCAAGATTTATAATAATATCTACCTACATCGTATAATCTCGGTAATAGTTTTGAAGTGGAATTTGGGAATTTATGATACAAAAGTAATCCTTTTTGTTATATAATAAATATCTAGTTTATTTCCGCGACTTCATTCGCGTGGATTTTGTTTTGAAAGTCCCGCGGGAGCTCTTTGATTTTCCGAGATATATGCATAGTAGCCTGTCACTTTCGAGGACCTCAACTATACCATGTAAAAAATCACGATGTTCCGTAGCTTTGTTGCAGCGTGATTTAAGGACAAACCAACAAACAAACACACCTTCGTATTTTTAATATTATTACGGATATGTTACTTGCGATTTTACTGCAACTTCATTGACGCAGACGTCGGACATGATCCGATAAGCTATAATATAATAAAAAAAATTAAGTGGCACTCGCGGACTGCCGCGGTAAAGCTATTACATAGCATTTTTTATCAACTTATGCAATTAAAATATTTATGCAAATATTTTTTTGCATAGTAAAAATTATGCAAAAAAAACAAACAAACAAACAAGAAAAGCGAACTGTCACTACTTCGCGAGTGAGATTCGAACCTGCGACATCATACACCATACGGTAAAGAAAGCGGCCGCTCGCCCACTGCGCCAAATAGAGCTACTTGAGAACCTCTAAAATGTTGAACGCTTACTGAACGACGGTGTTAGGTTTTTTTCGTTACGGAATTTCTTGATTCGGTCTTTTGAAACTTTTGAAAAAAAAAAGTTTAATTTTGCATGGCAATTTATTTTAAAGAAAAGTTTTTTTTTGTTTTTTAAGAATTTAATTTTATGAAAGAATTTTATTTGTTTATTTTTAAGACAAGTGATACCTTCAGCTGCTATATTATGTTACGTATTGTGAACCTACTTACCGATTGTAATAAGTTAAGATTGGCTTATTACCAGAATGTTTATAATGTGGATAAGTACCTCTTAGTAACATCATACCCACTTAGCTACGAAATATATTTTATATCATTACCTTTAAGTTATTTTTTTATTGTACCTACCTACTAATTTATCGACTTAGGGCTTAATAGATACAAAATATCCCATACCTGCACATCACTATCGCATATTTTAGTGTGATTCTAATAAATTTCACTAGTGATTGGCATAACACATTATATAGATTAGCAGTGCTAATATATACAAACGTATAATGATTAACATGGTAATCATTATACTTTTGGTATGGCATTCGCTATGCTCAAAGGCCAATGATCGTACTTTTGGCTTCATTTTTAAGTTTATTGCATTAAAGTTAGTAAAGAGATGCAATACAATCACAATTGTGATTTATTTGAATTCTCAGATATATACTCAACAGTTTGAGAACAAATGTTATTCGGTTTTGAGCCTTAATTCGATGGAATAAATGTTTAACGTCAATGTTCACCTTAAACGGCATACACAATAAATGATTTCGCAACACATGCATGTTATATCTACATGCAGTAGTTAAGCATAGACAATGGACATTGGACAGTGGACACTGTGCCCTAAAATAAAACAAAAGCTTTCAAAAACATTAGAGCCAACTTCTTAAGTGGCCGATTTTCGAAAAGGTCCCCGTGGACATGAAAATACACGAGTATGTTCGACTTTTGTTTGCCTCTTGTGCTGTCCTAAATCGAGCCAGAATTTCTTTAGGGGCAAAAATGTTTAAGTTCCAAAATATTATAGATATACATCAGTATTTGTTTTGATATAATATTATAAGCTATCAGAAGCGGATTTATTTAAAAGTTATCAGAAGCGGATTTATTACTCAAAAACTAATCAGGCTATACGAGAACGCATCTCTTAAAACGCTGAAACCCTACCTAAGCCGTCTCCACCAGCCCCTACAACGGCCCCTTTCCACTCAGCTAATAACCACAGCACGACAGACAAACCACCATCTGAACGTGAGGGTAACTATCAAAATGCACAAATCAACCAATGGACAATTATTATGACTCAGGCGATATCCCCATCACGATTAAGATATGATGACGGTATGCTCGTCCCAATAAAAAAGGGCTAACAAATAGCACGCTGCGCTTATAAAGGCCAACGATCGCTACATGCATCGTCGCCTCTCCCGACTCGTAGATCGGCTCGGTACAAGCAACAGCTCGTGCGCGCGCTCGGATTCATCCACGCACGTTTTTGCTCCAAGATGGGGACAGTCCGCTAACACACTTTTTTGACCGAGCGAAGCGAGGTCTCTGAGTTTACTAGAGCGATTTGCACTTGTCCGTCCGTCCGTCCGTCCGTCCGTCCGTCTGTCAGAGCCTTATAACTTCTGAATTACTGAACGTAATTACTTCAAATTTAGATATAATATGTAAACCGATGGCCTCCAGCCGAAAATGGCTTAAAAAGTTATAAAAATCTTTATTTCAGGGGGGCTCTCATAGAAGCGAATGTGAAGAAATTTTTTTTTTATTTGCGATTCATAGGTTTTCTGTGTATCATTTTAAAGACAATTTGGAACAGAGTAAAACCGTATTTTTTTTTTATTTTTTTCCTAAAATTGACGAAATGGGGGGCTTCCAAAGTGGCGATTTAATACGCTCGCTTGAAGACGCTCTCTGGGAAAATTTTCTATATATTTTCAAGTTGTACTTATTTTCTTACTTCACTTGTATCCTGTACTTGAACAACAAATACTAAAATTACATGAATATTATAAAGAAACGAGATTATTTAATTTTTAATGAGCATCAGTAAATTTCACATAGCTTCACAATAATGCTAATAGATGGCGCAGTCATTAACTATTCCATTGAACTAGGAGTTACGACTACGATTTATCCCAAAAACAGTTTTGCGTCGACCATTATTATTTAGGTACATAATATAATAACATATTATTCAATTAAAATTATTCTTTAGTTAAATATCATTTTGTATATTTTCTATTCGCGTCGATAGATGACGATTTGTACAGATGCCCCTAACCCGTTTTCGTTAGTACCTACATAATAATTCAATGTTTTCACTGACGTTCCCTAACCTTTACGGGCTACCTATGATAAGTTTTGTGATGATTACTGTCAACTTCTTTATCACGATCCTGTACGGGACACCTAAAAGGACTTTGGGACGGATGTTAGGACTTAGGATTGTGTTTTGGAGCTACCTACGTAAAGAGACTCCTACATAGGGGATGATTTAGGTATGTTTGGTGAAAACGGGCATAATAATAATAATGTCAGTTTTGGTCATCATGTATCGATTGAATGAATAATCATGGGATACCGTTACCGCGAGGTCTCAGTTCGGGGCGAACCACTAGTTTTAGTAGGTACCCTCCTTTATCTCCTATAATATTTTATTGGATTGTAACAAACACACTATAGTCTAAACACTATAGTCTAAGATACAAAGAGAGTTAGTTATAGTTATAGATTTTTTAAATGAAAAATAGCCTTGAACATATTTTAATAGGCAATAAAAAATATTGTGATTTTTTTATAGATCGATAAAAAATATTTCTTTTTCGGATAAACAGATGGGTGAAGGATGACCTCTCTTCGATTCTTGTACTACCATGCTAAATATGTTTATCAACCATGCCGTTTCTTAACGGATTCCAAAAAACTACACTGATGTATTAGTTTTGACCTATGTTTTATCTTATACTAGCTGACACGGCGAACTTCGTACTGCCAACTTATCTAAGTATTATAATTTTTTTATTTTTTTTTGTATTAAAACCTTCCGTGGACCTTAAGGAACATACCAAAAAATAAATTAACCGAATTGGTCCATCCATTCTTGAGTTATGCGCTTGCCAACATTCATATTTATTTATATAGATATAAAATTCTCGTGTCACAATGTTCGTTCCCGTACTCCTCCGAAACGGCTTGACCGATTCTCATGAAATTTTGTGAGCATATTGAGTAGGTCTGAGAATCGGCCAACATCTATTTTTCATACCCCTAAATGAACCACTAAATATTTTTGCTGGCGGTACGAAGTTCGCGGGGTCAGCTAGTTGGTTTATAATATCAGCACCTTGAAACCAACACTATGAGGTGCAACGTGACACTCGTCTCGTCCAACGTTAAGCCAAAAGTTTTGAATCGTCGTGCTCACTATGTTGTGCTCAGAGGTGCGATTGTCTAAAGTTATTCCATTGATCGTAATCGTATTCGATGACATTAGCGTCATAGTAAAATAAACCATAACACCATTGAATTAGACCTCAATTTCGTGTATGCATTCTTATACGTTTAGGTATGTACGATACGCTCCATAACGCTCCATGTTAAAATCGGTTGTACTGAATTTGTGACTAAATCGATACAATTTTTAAAACAAGGATTATTTTACTTTGACGCTTAAGTCATCCAAGACGAATATGGAAGAAATCTATTATTATCTTAATCGAGATAAGCTGTCCTTGTGCACCTCCTTAATATGTATACATTTTTAGTTTTAAGTAAATAAATCTAGATGATAAAATTCTTATAATCGATCGTCTCTCACACATCTTTTACTACATTACTAATACATATGGTATCAACACAGTATCTCCATTATGTAGGGAGGACTTTTGAAATAGAAATTAAAACTTCTAAACTCAAGGGTAAGTTTGCACCGCATAACACACAGCAGAAGTTGCAAACTTTTGGTTTGCGCAACGTGCGCTTACATGACCAAGTTACGTAGAAATGTTGCAATCTTTGATACTCGGCACCAAGTAGTTACTCGTATCACTGCACTGATTCTAAAGTCTTAACTCTTTGACTTGTTTACACTTTGTTATTACACCTTGTTTATTTTACGCTTACTTTTGCGTGTAACTTTAGTTATCACTGACGGACGCGATTCGCACGTGTAGTGAAACATGCTTAGCGTAGTTAGAACTTAGACCGTAGGGAATGTAGCTCGATTTTTTAAAATTATGACAACCTATCAATCAATCAATCAATTTTACTATGGTTTATTAAAGTATAAAGCATAGTAATTAAAGCATGGTATAAGTTTAAAGCAAAGCCAAATGAGAGAAGTAGAACGTCGAATCCAACTCGGATGGGCTGCCTTCAGTAAACTATCCGACGTCCTAAGAAACAAGAAGATCCCCACTTATCTCAAACGTCGAATGTTCGAACAGTGTGTGCTACCCGTCATGACCTACGGTTCGGAAACCTGGACACTGACAAAACAATTAATAACAAAACTACAAGTGGCACAACGGGCAATGGAGCGAGCCATGCTCGGTATATCGCTCATTGACCGGATACCTAATACCACAATCCGTGAAAGAACTGGACTGACAGATATTGTTTTGAAAGTGACTAGGTCAAAGTGGAGATGGGCGGGGCATGTGGCCAGGACAACAGACGACCGATGGACCCGCTTGGTGCTTGAGTGGAGACCACGTACTGGCAAGAGAAATGTGGGGAGGCAACCTTCGCGCTGGTCCGACGACATCGTCAAGCTTGTGGGAAAAACTTGGTTGAGGTTGGCACAACATCGAGCAGAATGGCGTGCACATGAGGAGGCCTATGTCCAACGATGGATTACATGAGGCTCGAAAAGAAGAAGAAGAAAGATAAGTTTAAAAACGATTTTTTATGTGACACCTAATATATTAGATATCTGAAACCTTCAGTTCAGTCGCAATTTCGAGCTTCACAAAATCGTGGATCTTCGACGCTAAAAATCGCGAAATCTAAATCTAACAAAGTTTACGTTTAAGTTTAGTTTGGGCTGACTTATCCAAAATTAAAAGACACGGCTTTAAATGGAGAAAGCTTTTCGCATGATGACCGCCAAACTTCAAAACAAGGAAGGCACATGATGATGATGATCAAAGTTTACGAGATAAACTAGCATTAACCCTACTAATACTCTACAACTACTGTGTATTAAGAGAGCTTTACGTTTTCCCTAGAGTGCATTTCCTCATAAAATTTTATTATTTTGATACCAGACAACCCTCTAAATTTTATTAGCACTTGGCTATTTTTATAGGAGTGGTCTTTTGGTGTCAATCTCACTGCCAACGATCTAGACTTCTGCAAACTTAGCAACGTTCTACGATTTTAGAGTGTAGCATATATATGGCATTTCATAGATCTTACTCATAATAGGGAATAAAAATTTAATGCAAGACTTTTTTACAGTTTAAAACAATATAAAACCACATTCTTTATCATACGTAGATTCTAGTAAACCTCGCTGTATTCGTTCTATTGCTCTAAATCGATCGTAAATAACATTTCAATACAGAGTCGCTCCGCTATTTGCAAAATTATCCCCCGATTTATAGACATAATACCCTTATTGTATCGATTATATGGTAGAATTTTGTGTTTATTGCAATAAAAAAATTATACTTCGTAAACGTAGATTGAATACTTTACTAAAGATTAAATCTAAATTTTGCCACTATAGTACATCTATCCATGTATGTAGTGTAATTTTCCTCATTTTTTTCTTATCGTAAGGATTCCTAGTAGACTGCTTAAGCAATTAAACCACCTTTTGTATCTACCGACTATACGGCTTATGCCTGCAAATGGAACACCTTATATTTTGGATCTAAGATAAATAGATATTGCACTGCAACTGCCGCTTCCTCTCAAATGTCCTCTCTACTACTTAAGAATTTACAACATCCTGCAGAGCTAGATTATCTCTCCGTATTCAGGCCTGTAGTAGACTTCCAGCACGAAACAAATATAGTAAAACCGCTGAAGCTTTGACATGCCTTGAGACAGAAATGAAACTACGTGTATTGATGCAGAGTTTTTGCAATGAATCCATCTATTTCTCACGCGACACCCTTCCTCCTACAATCCCCCGCAAAACAAAAATAGTGAAAACGAATGTAGAAATGGAGACTGGCGCATGAATAGTTACAACGCTGAAATGATGAGAAAAAGAGACTCATGGTCTAATTGGTCTAATATAAGCCTCAATAGCCCAACGGTTAAAGGTGCGGACTGAAAACTGAAAGGTCGCAGATTCGAATCCCATCCATTGCACTATTGTCGTACCCACTCCTAACACAAGCTTTCCGCTTATTTGGAGGGGAGAGGAGGATATTAGTCATCTTCAACTGGGCTGTTATTCTTTTTTTTAAAAATCTCCGTTTAAAATTCTAAAAACAGTTTCGTGCGTCGTACAACATAAAAGAATTGCCGAAGTGTCAGCGGTTTCTTTTTTACGGTTTCGCGGCAGAAATGTTCTAAGGGCCTCAATTCTTGACTGTTTAATATGAAACAGGGTTTTGTCAGCGCAGATTGTGCTTTGTTATTTTCGGCGACATTCTGCCTATTGAATTTACAAAATCCAAGCGCGGTTTCATGTTCGTCACTACATGCATATGTATGGCTTTATTTAAACTGCGTCTGTGCTTTACGCTTAGATAAAAAGAGGTTTCAAGCACTTTTATTTTGTCAAAATAGCCATGTGTGGTTTTTAAAGGTTTTTGTTTACATTTTTGTTCGAATCTCAACTCACAAAACGTCGCTGCTACATCGTTTAAGTTATATTTTTATTGAAGTTTTAGCGCAATATAACAAATAAAATGAAACAAATAACAACAAAAATAATTTTAGAAGTAATTTAATGTTAATCTAATATTAAACTTCTCATTTTATTTATTGTAATTTTGCATAATTTAATATTGACACTGTTGAAATTCATTTCTACGTGACAGATGATTTAGTTATAAACTATTGTAATGATTAAGTTACGGCATTAGCCAAATAATTTAATTTTACTCAAACTCCGTCAAAGGAGCTACCGCTAATTCGATTTCAATGTTCGGAGACCACAAGAGGGCTGTGTTTCCATGGCAACTATCTATGCCTACTGTAATATGTTACTGCAGTATGTACTACTATGTAATGGGAATATTAAACCGGATTATAAATTTCCAGAAAGTACCTTAGTTCAAACCTTTCATACTTACATTTTCGTGAATTTTTACACAACATATTTTGCTTCATCGACTACTTACCAATATAAAACTCTAGTGGATTAAAAACGTAACTTCACTAACCCATACACTTATACAGTGATTTTATAAGTTAAGATCTACGCTTGTAATAGTACCCTTGTAATAGTATCTTTGCTGCCTTTCTTTTAATTGATTGCATTGAACATCGGCGTTTTTAAATTGCTGATTATTGCTTTTACACGCTTTTTGAATAATTTGATTTATCTCATTGCTTAAGAAGTGGAGGTTTCAGTAGTCATTTTATCGAATTGTACCGATGTTCTACTTTGTCAGATTCATGGATCGAACTTACTTTCTTATAGTCTGAATTTGTATATTCGCATGAATATCGCTTCGCATCATGTTCGCATCGAGTTCGCTCACGTAAGACGATGCGATAAATTTTTGCAGCCTTTATCTCCTCAAACAATGAAAAGCAACGATAGTATATGCGGTAAATCTGAAACTAATACCCTGGCTCGCCGCTTTGGTAAAATTTTATGTGTATTTCCTAGGCAATGGCTTTATAGCAAAAAAGGTAAAGTTTTGGCTGAATCGTAGCTCTTTATACTGGTTCTTCGCCCTACATATTCTGAATTTTTCCGTAGATTTATAAGCTAGCATTTATAAATTACCAAAGCCACTTTAATTTACCATTTCTTCATTTTATTAGACTGACCATTTATTATTATCAGTCCAACACCACATGGTCTAAAAAAATTCTATATAATATAATAATCTACACTAATATTTTAAACAGGAAAGATTTGTTTGTTTTGAATTAATTAAGCTCCGAAACTAGTGGACCGATTTGAAAAATTATTTCTTCATCCTTTTAATTTAATCCTAGATTAGTTTAATCCTACATTATCCCTGTTGTATATAGGTGATAGAATATTTTCAAACAATTAGGGATCCGTATGAAAATCTCGATAAAGTGGGTTACTTTAAGTGTGAAAAAAATACAAAAAAAATCCTTATTTCGCGTTCTTACTACGCGTTACGCGATGATGCCTGCGATTTCATCCGCCTGGATTAGAGTTTTTTAATTCCCGCGGGAACTCTTAAATTTTTCGGGATAAAATGTGTTAATCATATAATAGCTTATGTGTTAATCATGATTATAAGCTATCTTCATTCCAAAATTCAGCCAAATCGTTTCATTTGTTGCGGCGTGAAACAGTAATAAACATCCGTCCATCCATTCATCCATCCATCCATCCTCACAAACTTTCGCATTTATAATATTAAGTTCGATTCCAACCACGAATTTTTTAAATTCTTCGCAGTAAAATGTTTTATTATTTTGGCAGCCACAAAGGGACAATTAAATGTATAGGTGCACTTTGAATGACATAATATTTTCAGTTCATAAGTGTTTAGATTTCTACACGGCAGTGGTTTAGATTTCTACCTCCTTTCAGATAACCAACCTCTTAACTTTTATGAGTTATTTGCATTTTAAGCAATGAATTAATATCACTCTCATTAAAGGTGACGGAAAAGTTCGTAAAGAAACCTGGTCTCAAAGGTGTGTGACCGTATTGTCAAAGGTATGTGAAGTCTGCCAATCCGCAATTGGCTAGAGGGTAAAATTTTTACCCTCTAGCCAATTGCGGGTAGTGCCTGAAAATAAGTACCTATGATGAAAATAAGCATGAGTTTGGTCATGCGAGAATTTGGTGATTTATTCGAATCCTAATGCGTAGCGAATGCACGTAGCAGATGTAGTAAGTGCGGTAGGTACAAGAAAAACGAGAGAAAAATCGTTCCCTGACTTTATCGCTTGGCAAATCGGCGATCCGTTGCACGGCTGACGACAGATTAATCTTACTTCCGCATCAGCAATTCTCAGCTCCGTGTAGAGCTTACTAATCCTTGTTCGCTTGTGTTGTAATAGAAAACGCTTCTTTGGCTATTTGAAATTTTGAGTAGGTACATTTAACTTTCGGAGCCGAGGTAGTTTGAAAAACTGGTCCTAAAGTGCAAGAATTGCTTTGCACCAGAGACCACAATGTTGGCAGATCTACTAGAGTAAACCGTTTTCCGTGTACTCATTCAACAACACCACAGAAATAGAAATATATGGCGCTGGAGTCGTTACCGCAATTTATCGTGTCGTGCCACGGCTCGTGCAAAAACGCCGTAAATTGACAGATGCCTTATTCAATTTGTAGAATAAAGTTGCCATATTTGTAAAAGTGCTTATAGTCCGGGAGGAATCGGCGCATGAGTACCGAAAACTATTCCACCTCAATTTTTTATGCGATCCTCTTCAAATTGCCCTCCTAATGATATAAATGCATGTTGCCATTTTTTTTTTACGCTGGGAAATGCTTTTACGCATCCTTCTCGGAAGCAAGGCAGTGTAACTACGATGCTTCCGAGAGGGTATGTGGGACTCATCGGCATTACACCCAAAATACCCACTAAAACCCAGCGGCGCTCCTGCGCTTCGCGTAGCGACTAGCTCACGGGAACACTTTCGCAATCATCCGCGACCCAGCCTGCGACGTCCGCCGACGCGGACCCTCCACCCGGAATGTATCACCTGACCGGAGCTCTCATCAAGGCGCACGGCGCCTGCGTCTCATCCTTCGGCGACGAAGAGGGTCCGCGTTTACGTCAGCCTCCCGCAGCCTTTCCGCCGCCTCCTTTCTGCTCATCACCTCCTCGGAGAAGGAGGCGACGGCGTTCCAACACTCTTCGCTGTTCACCATGGCGTGGACGACGGCGGGCAGCGAAAGATCGGGTCCCACTTGCGTCGCGAGTGCAGCACGCTGGGTCGACCACTCCACGCATGACTCCAGCGTGTGCTGCGCCGAGTCTTCCGCGTGGCCGCACTCGTGGCACACCTCTGTGGGCTCTCGTCTCGCAACCCTGCACAAATACCTCCCGAAGCATCCGTGCCCCGAGAGGATCTGTACGAGGTGAAAAGAGAGAGCACCGTGCTTTCTGCCCGTCCAGAGCTCAAGGACAGGCTGAATCGCCCCAATCGTGCGGTGGCCGGCCGTCGGCTCTAGAAGCCGCTCCCGCCAATGCGCGACGAGATCAGCCTCCGCCAACTTCCGCCACGCGCGGTCCTGCGCTGGCGTAGGGTGTTCCCCCCGAGTTCGGGCATCCACCCTCCGCCAGAAATGCATGTTGCCATGGCGCAACCCGGTGCTATATTGTTTAAACCGAAATTGTTTAAACAATTGCTAGGAATTGTTATTTTTCAACCGGACAATTTTTTTATATTTTTTATTAAAATATACCAATAAAAAAGGTCCTATGACTTTTCACGATAAAGTTAATATTTTAAAGATATGAATTTTTAAAGGTTCGAAAAATCTCAAATTTGGGTACTTTCGACCCATGAAAAATATATTTAAAAAAAACATAATGTTTAGGTAATATTTTTTTTAATTCTCTATACAATAGTTAATATTATTGTTAATAATTAAATTGTTCTCTGTTCATTGCTCTCTTTACTCTCTTTAGATTGGATACTATCTATTAGTATTATCTATACTTATAACAAAACTGTAACTGGAATATTTCTGTACATTTAATATAAACTCGCCGGCATATTTAGCGGAACATAAAAAAAGGTCCATAATTAAAAAAATATGGTTTTATTTTAAAATCTACTTACTACACTTCTTTTGTTATTTAAAGTTTCATTTGTTTTACTTAAAATGAGATCACATTAAGAACAGATTTTGCGAGTAAAGGCTATTTGTGAAAAATTGTACATTTTTGAACTTTTCATGTAACCGGGAAAAGTGAAATTTAATATTAAAATAACAATTAATTAAATTAGAAAAATGGTGATTAATATCGCGTATTTCCTCCACGTGCTCTTATTAAAGTTTCTACCCGTCTAGGCATACTGAGAATGATGTTATCGATGGTCTCCTGGAATAGTCTCCGCCATTCCTCAACTACGGCGATTCGCAGTTCTCCCACGTTGGCAGGAGCTGGAATTCTGGACTTAACTTTTCTTTTCAGCAAGTCCCAAACGTGCTCTATTGGGTTCATATCCGGTGATCTCGCCGGCCACTCCATAACAGTGATATTGATACCATTAAGATAAGCTTGAGTTACCCGAGCGGTATGCGGCCGAGCATTATCCTGCATAAAAACAAAATCGTCAGTCGTACGACATTTTCTTCTAAAACTTCTCTGATATAGCGGTCTGCAGTCAGACTCCCTCTGTCAATCACTACCAAGTCTGTGCGAGCTCTCAAACAAATGCCCGCCCAAACCATTATTGATCCACCACCGTATGCAACTGTAGTTTCAAAATTTGTCTGAATATATCCTTTGCGTCTGTATATTCTTTGCCTGCCGTCAATTTGATTTAAGAGAATTCTGCACTCATCACTAAACAATACCTTACTCCATTGGTCCGCGTTCCAAAGTCGATGTTCCTGAGCAAAAGTTAACCTGTTTCTACGATGATTTACCTCGAGCCTTGGAGCCTTAGCGGGCAGAAATGAACCCAAACCAGCTTCTTCGAGCCTTCTTCGTACCGTATGCTCACTTACGGCTACAACCCGCACTGCTTCTAACTCATGTCGGGCTTGGACGGCCGTCAAATGGGGGTTCCTACGTACACGAAACCGAATGAAACGATCATCCCTACTCGAAGTGCGTCTTTTTCTGCCTTGTCCTGCTCTTCTCACATAAGTACCGGTCTCCCTGAACCGTTGGATACTGCGATGGATCGTTGAAACTGGTCGACGAAGATCTCTGGATATCACTCTGTAGGTTTGACCATTTCTTCGCATTTCGAGTGCCCTGGCAATCTCCGTTGGGGCTAAGTCAGGCATAATTCAGTCATCAACTACAGAAAGATACGCGATTAAAAAAAAAACTAACAAAAAACAGTATTTCAATTAAATTTTAAATCAAACTCAGAAGGAAGAAATACTCAAAGTTCGCTCCAGATAAGGTGTATTTGAATAAAATTAAAACAATTGCATAAAATGTGATGTTCAGTTGTTTTCTTAGTTTGAAAATATTTCTTTTTAAATTAAATGACGTATAAACCAGCCAGCAACCTTATATGATACTGATATCAAACCTTTTTTTTATGTTCCGCTAAATATGCCGGCGAGTTTATTTTGAAAATTTTAACCGGGGGATGCTTTATTATCGATACTGAGCCCAAAACAGATTTTTATTTAATTATTGTCTGTGTGTGCTATCAGAATAAAATATTTTGATCAACAGGAAACTTGTTTAATACCAAAAGTAGAATTATTGTGTAAAATCAATGGGTTATACTCAAAAATGTTACATTATTACATATTATATCAAACTTTGTTATTTATTGGATAATATTTATTTGAAAATAATTAGCCAACCTATCTGTTATCTGGTGTTTCTCTTGGTTGTTGTTGTTTGTTAAACATAAATAACCGTCAAAGGCAATATTTGTATGAACCTTTGAGTATATATGAACATTCTGAGGTGTTGTATAAAATAGTTCTTGCCGGCTCTTCTTAGCAGAATCTGCTTTCTGGTTGGTATAAGGTCTGGTTGGTATCTGGTTTGATATAAGGGACGCAACTTAATGGCGTCAAAGTCCACTACAGTGTGATGAATGATTTCTCTTGAGAAGGCTAATAATAAAATGTTGAAGGCACGATCTGACCTTTGGTATGAGAATAAAGGAAATTATGAAACTTTATAGAATCGGAATAAGTGCTCTGTTCCTGAGAGCAGACGTGAGCGAAATATTTTCTCTTGAAAAATAGCGCTCCGAGTGGTCAGCGTCCGTATTGTAGGATTTGCAATTTTTCTGTGAAATACATTTAAAGAAAATATGTACGCAGCCGTGACAGATCAATTTGAATTTTCTACGTACCAAAAATTCAAATGTTTGTATTGTGTGTATTTATGAAAGGTTCAGGAAAAACAAGCTAAAAATCTAATGGGCTGTTTCACCACTTACCTACCAGTTACCTATTACCTACATCTAACAGGATAAATCTGTTTCATGTTTTTTTATCTGCTAAATTGTCTTAGGCCCACTTGCAGAGACGCCGGGTTAGTTAACCCAGGAATAAATTTGTAATTTTGACAGAAGCTTTATACGAAAGCTGTCAAATCTATCTTTTTAACCCAGAGTTAGCTACTAACTCTGGGTTACGACGTTTCTGCAAGCGCGCCTTAGAATGTGAAACAGAAATTTAAACGCTATCTGTCACACAAGTCGTGGATAGGCTATCAGGCACTTTATCAGCAAGTGGTGAAACAGAATTTACAAATTTGATGTCTGCTGCGATTCCTCATGATGGTATGGTATGGATGGTGGATGGTCTAAGATGGAAGCATCTTTGAAATGGTATGGCTCTTTTTACTAAAAATCAAACCACACCATAGCGATGCGGCACGACGCGACGCGGCACGACGCGATGCGGCAAGACGCAATGCGGCAACGGAGTGGCGCAATACGATTCTTCGATCCCATAAAAAAAAAGCATAAATAACATTTCCATTGATTCATTAATGTAACCCAAACCGCATTACCATCATGCTTCACCTCTACGCTTCCGTGTCGTTATAATTTTCCTTTCCAGACATGGACTACCTGAACGAGAATGCTTCAGCTTAAGGACGCCTTTGCACGCTATATTTTTTTCAACTATCACCGAGGTTCAGAACGTACATAGGTACCCTGATTTTTTCTACAAAAACAAGTTTCTTTAACTGCGCCTTTCAACTTATCAGTTTTAATAGCTCTGAACCCTGAATAAACTGGCTGAGATGGATCGACTGACTGGACAAAAGTGTCGATGTCGAACGATGTCAACGATGTTTTAAAATGAGTATTTGAATATTAGTTTCAATTCGATACCTTAAGATGGGTAGCCTAAGTATGTCACGCTCTCTTTAAACATTTCTGTGGTGGTTGAGGTGGTCCGCTCATACCTACAACGTATATTTTTTTCTTTCTTCGCCGAATAGACTCATAAATAAATTTTTCGAACATAACAACACCTTAACATTAAAAGCGACTTGTAAAATAAACATTTAGACCTATAAATTTAACAATTTAGACAAGTTAAATTGTGTGCTCGCATGTGGAAGGCAATTAAGCCAAAATAAGACAAAAGGCACAAAACTTCGAAACCACTTTGAAAGCAATAAACTATAGAAATTAGGAGAAATCTGAGTAAAGGCACGATAAGAAATTTTAAAACTAGGAAGTGCATCGTAAACTATATTTTTTTGTGGCCTTACAAGCCGTGCGAAACTTGGACATTAAAAATACCAGATGTATGGGAACAAACGAAAAATAAAAACTTAACCAATCACTCAATGACGAGGCTTGGCTTGGGAGGTGACATTTAGTAACGCGACAGGATTGGTCGAGAACAACGGGTGACGGATACAATTAGACCAATTATATCTTGTACAGTTGACTTTGGGCGTGTTTTAAATCCACAGAGGCTGAAGTCTGGAGAAGGGATGCGAAGGCGCGAGCGCATAGCTGGCGAGAGACGGGGGACAGTTCATCTCTGAGGCCTCCGGGTGGCGGTCCAGTGGCTCACACTCGAGGGTCCTTTACTAGCTGATTGGCAGTGCGCGTATTATCTAAGCCAACAGCCCTAATTTAAGATAAACTTGATTATCTTTGTAAACCTTTTAAGAAAGAAATTGTAATAAAATAACTCAGGGTAGAGAATATAATTTAATAAATTAAGAGCTACAGTGATTAAGTGAGGCGATGCAGTAAATTGGTAATGTACTCTATTCAATTTCGTAATTAATTAATAGACTGCTAAGATCCACAGAGACTCGAGTTAATTGTAGGACTTAAGTCGAGAGGCCTAGGTCTCAAAGGCTAATGGTAATGGACGCAGACAGTTCGCTGGAGCTTATGAGCCGAACAATACAGAGAGATGGGAATATGGCATGGAACCCAGTAGATTGGGTAATTCTTCTCACAGGGGTGGTCTATATTTTGTACCTATTAATACTACTTTACAGACTAGTGTAGTGTGGATAATAGAGGGAGAAAGTCTGACATAAACCCGCCAATAATCTAGCACACCAGTAGACCACCTGTTCAATTATGTAAAATTATTTATCCTAAAAGGAAAGATTGAATTAAATTGAATTAACTATCTGTGAATCTTAGCACAATATTATGTAAATATATGGTTGTTCCTACTGTAAAATTAAGGTGTGTGTGTGTCTTTTCTCTTCGAGACAGTTTAGATAGCATTTTGCATTATAACCAACTCAGTATGTCTGACTATCTTAAGATAGAAGTAAGTCTGTATATATATTCTTGAATTTTCCTCATAGTGGAAATACTACATATTTAACATAGTAATTACTGTATTGTAACTGTTTTGAAAAGAGCAACCGCCGAGTTTCTTACTGGCTCTTCTCGGTTGGAAAGGCATTCCGAACCAGTGGTAGATTCATTAATTATTCAAAAGTACTTGTAAAAATTTAATTGAATAACAAATAATTCTATTCTATTCTATTAATGGCTTAAGGTAATTTAGCGCCTTAAACATGAATTAAATGATCAAACAGTTTCTTTCCTAATAATCTTTAAGAAACTGATAATAAATCTCATTCTTTTATCCATAAACACTTCTTTTATTAATATAGTCTATAAATTCCCTCATGTTACCTATGTACGATTATGAATTTCATTTCAGAAAGCTAAGCTTAGATAACTATTAGGTGTAGATATACGAATATTTAAGCTTCCGAGATGGGTTCGATTCCCACAGATTATGGAGGTTTCCGATTAAGGTCAATAACTTTATTTCATGCTGATTACATACTCCGATATTATAAATGAAGTCAGGTCAAATATAGCTATGATATTTCTACGTTTCTCGATGGGTTCGACTCCCAGACGAGTGAAATTCTGTGTTGTGAGTAATTAATTATTTCCAACTTGGACAATTACCGTAAGCTACTTTGATTTAAACAGATAAATACCTTTCATAGCGAACTAAACAGGTCTAGTTCGAAGAACTACGTGACTATTTCAGAATCAAAGATTAAGCCTATAGTCTCTGAATTACTGTACAGTCTATGAAGGCTAGACTTCATCTAGCTAAATACGATGGACTGATTAGGGCATTTAATTAGGTATTTCAACACTAGTAAATTACCCGAGAGAAGCCGCAGTTTCGTCGAGTATTTGTACACATTCTACGGGCAGCGACTCGACGCAGGTAGGGGATTTGAACCTTTTTTTTGTGTCCTATTGTTAAGCAGTTGCAAGGCACTAGGGTGACCATAGGGTATTGTGTAAAGGAGAGACTTTACTGGAGATGGCTAGGGTGACCACGATATTGTGGAATGAGAGACATTAAGGTTGATGTGGGCTTTTAAATATTAACAGTAACAATGCTCAATCCGTGCCCCAATAACAATGCTCAAAGACCCCTGTGCTGGGTGTAGGGTTCCCCAGTGTTCGAGAGAATCGGTCGGATTGCGATGGCCGAAAGAAGGCACTCATACATTCACCAGCTTATCATGCATTCTATACTGATCGTTAGCTTATAATTTTAATTAAGTCCTTCTGGACTTCCGAGTGTCGAAGTGACGCTATCCCACTGCTCTACTAAGGTAGGCCCATACAATACAAATGGGCCTCGCGTATCCAGATAGAATGGAATGATAGCCTGAATTGTCCACCCGCAAATGTATTGCCCAGGTGAGCGATGCGTCTCCGTTCACTTTGGGAAATCCGCGAAGTTACAGATAACATGCCAACTACCAACGTGTCTCTTATTCCTGAAATATTGTTTTTTTATGAACTTTTCTTCAAGTATACTTAATCACAAATCATCAAGCTTAGACGATCACAGCCGTACCACCACATGGTGTCGTGTGATGCGGGTTGTTAGGTTCCCTCAAATATGGTTGAGCGAAGCAACGGCTGGGTCATGCCCGACGAGCATGACTCGTGAACGGGAGCCACCGGCGGGAACGGGGCTGCTTTCTGTCTGCCCGTCTTAACATGTATTGAATTTTTAGTAGGTATGCTATTGTGGAACTTCCCATCATTGTGGAAACACTGCATACATAGCATAGTATCTATTGTATTGTAAACTTGTTTTGAAAAGAGCAACCGCCGAGTTTCTTGCTGGTTCTTCTTGGCAGGAAGGGCATTCCGAACCAGTGTTAGACTCATCGACGATTTAAAAGCACTTGTAAAAAAGTTTATTTGAATAAAAAAAAATCTATTCTATTCTATTCTATTCTAAAGTGTAAGGATTCCTTGATTTACCACGGAACCCTTAAATTAAAAATAATTTGACTGAGAATATTGACTAACCAAACATTAGTTTACTCGCAGAAACAAACCAACTTGGGATACCGTACTTTCATCAAACTTTAAGTCCAAGTGAAGTTACTTCACTGTCACAGATGCGATTTATTGGCCAACTTTACTACTGTGGTCGAGCGTTTGCACTCTCTCGGATTTGAACTACAAATAAATCGCTGTACTACCAACTTTAAGCTGTTCAAAAGTTTTACTTCTATTTCTTCCAAAGTATTAATCAATTGCTTCAGTGCCGGTAATTAAAAATCTTGGAGCGTATACAGAAAATTAAACTTATACTTACTGGCTTTGGTGTAGCCAGTGTACACGTTGGGTTGGCATGGCGGCCAATATTAAAGACAAAAACTCTTTTACGATTAAAATATTGAACAGGTTAAATAGGTGTCATACGATACAGGGCATTTAATCGCCTTAATATGAAGTTACAAACTCGAACAATACTATTCCCGCCTTCAAATATACATAATTAGTTTACGATATTATTTGAAGAGGTAATATTGTTTGACGGAGGGATAATAATTTTGAATAGAATAGAATAGACATATTTTTTATTCAAATAAACTTTTTCACTTGTGAAAAGAGTGCTTTTGAACTGTCGATGAGTCTATACTACTGGTTTGGAATGCCCTTCCTGCCGAGAAGAACCAGCTAGAACCACGGCGGTTGCTCTTTTCAAAACAAGTTTACAATACAATCAATTCTATGCTATTTATGCAGTGTTTCCACAATGAGGGGTAGTTCCACAAAAGCATACCTACATACAATTTAATACATGTTAAGACGGGCAGACAGAAAGCAGCCCCATAACCACCGTTGGAACCCGTTCACGAGCATGACTTGACAACCCAGCTGTTGCTTCGCATTATGCAGATATTATATCATATTTCAGTAGAGTAGAGTAGTACTATTAGTCTTTATTTGTAGGCCTCTTTGGAACAGTGGCTTGCTTGTTCGGTTTCAGGTAATGGGATCCTGAGCTCGAATACCGAGTCAGGCCAAAGAAGAATTTATTGTGTTTTTCAGTAAATTCTCGGTAGCAGCCCGGAGTTGGGAAGTGTCACAACGAGAGCACGTAAAACCGCGCGCATGATCTCTCTCTGATCCAGTCGGATCTAATTATATACAGCTAGCTTTTGCCCGCGGCTTTGCTCACGTTAAGTTCGGTTTTTCAAACTTTTGAAAAGATTTAATTTTCAAAAATCCTTTCTTAGCGGATGCCTACGTCACAATAGTTATCTGTATGCCTTCTAGCCCGATGCGTGCAGCGGTTAGTAAGCTGTGCGTTGATAGATCAGTCAGTCAGTGAGTCAGTCAGTCAGTCACCTTTTCCTTTTAAATATTTAGATTATCTACGGTAAAACATGTAAAAACTGATCGCCGTTGGGGTCCCAAGGTGCTAAAAATACCTGGCACTGGAAAGCTCAATGTTGGCAGACCCCCCACTAGGTGGATCGACGATATCACACGAGTTTCAAGAAGCCGCTGGATGCAAGCGGACTAAAATCAAATCATGTTGAAATCTACGCAAGAGTTTGCTAAAAAAGAAGAATAATGATATTATGGAACAAAAACAAAGAAGTGAATTTACAATCAAGTGGTACCATAACCGCACTACATAATATTATTTGGTATGAAAACTGAAAACAGTGTAACAACTGTAAACTTTAATCAACCAATTACTCTACATAATGTACCGAAAATAGTGGCAACTAGTACCGAATGTAGCAAAACACATGCCCTTTAATTAACTTTACCGCTGTTTAAACCACACGATAAATTCCTTAACATGTTACTCCCAAGCGTAACTAGTAGGTGAGTTGGTAAACTCGTTTGTCTATAATTAATTAACAACAAAACTAAGTAGGTACAAAAATTTATTTTAGCAAAAACCGAAGGACTTAAATGCTTGTAGTCTCTGTGATTTGTTTTAATTTTGAACATTTCAAACAGCGTAGAGGTCTACGCCGTAGACCGACAAGGTCATGTAGTTCCGTCATCTGCTAATTTTTTTTTAACTTTTAATTATTAATTTAATTTAAGTTAAGTAATTAATTTAATTTAAGTTCATAGAATAGAATAGAAATGTTTTATTCAAATAAACTTTTTTACAAGTGCTTTTGAATCGTTGATGAGTCTACCACTGGTTCGGAATGCCCTTCCTGCCGAAAAAAACCAGCAAGAAGCTCGGCGGTTGCTCTTTTCAAATCAAGTTTACAATACAAATAGATACTATGCTATGTATGCAGTTTTTCCACAATGATTAAATTAAGTTCCACAAAAACATACCTAATTATAATTCAACACATGTTAAGACGGGCAGACAGAAAGTAGCCCCATTCCCACCGGTGGAACCAGTTCACGAGCATGACGCATGACCCAGCCATTGCTTCGCTCAACCATAATATTTGAGGGAACGTAACAACCCGCATCACACATAAATACTATACGTCATGTTTTCAATGACAAAGAATAATTTTTATTTAGATATTTTTATTATATTTCATAATTAAATATTAGGTACATAAGTATAATTATTATAACTATACTTTTTATGTATGTGCAGTTATTTTTTTTTAATTTTGTACAGTATTATTATTTTTATTTATTAAGATGTTTCAATAAAATTAGTATTAATTGTGTGATAAGAACTCTTTTAAGACCGCAATAAATGAAATAAATAATTGTATCAATATTTATATATAGCTATATCAAAATTTTAAAAGTGGTAAATTATGTAAAACGTAAAAGTAAAACCTATTTACCTACCTACCTACCTTGATCTCATTCTCAATCATAATGATCCTTTAATGATGACATTCGAGGGATGCTATAAGATATCATCTCTGCCAGAGATAAACTGTCCTTGTGCACGTCCTATAATATATACGTTTATATCTTAGTTAAAATTTTGGTGAAGAACAAATTAATAATTAAATAAATAAAGCACGCCAGCCTTTGTGAACTAAAATTTAGTACTAAGCAAGCAAAAACAAATCGTTAAACACCAGCTTCAAAGGAATAAACATTCATTTGTATATTACCCAATAAATACATCACTTTACAAAAGCTACTCATAATTTATCTTCAATTAAATACTGTTTCCAAAGAAGAACTTTGAACAACTTAGTTGAGAAACTCGCTTTAGGATTGCTTTTAACTATATTTTAATTATTCAATACCTACAAATTGAATGAATTATAATAATGAATATTAATGAGAAGATACAATATCAAAAGCACTATAATATTTAAATATAGGCTTAATATATCTGAAGTTTACTGTTGTTATTTTAAGGTAATTTTAAGTGTATACAGTGAAATAAATTAGATTAGCTTGGCTTAGCCCATGTAGCTTCGGCATCTTTTGATTCTTGAATTTCCACCGATCAATTTAACTGAGCTCTTTACCTAATAATTCCAGCTAAATTGGCAGCTCGTCACTGCATACATCTTTCATTTTTCGAATACTTTAGCTCGCGTAGCTCGTATATTGGTTATACGCTAAGCTACATGATCTTACCAAAGCTGAACTTTAAGATAAGTTCGCGGTATCACTTGCGCTTAATTGAAAGACACTACCTCAAGCCACGTTAAGTAATGATCGGTATACTTTGAGTAATAAACCAATTATTACTCAAAGTCGGTATATGCCCAACTAGATGTAGTTCCAAACTCGGGTATACATCGACCAAGCTGCATGAGTTAAGAGATGTAACTAAGACCAAATAACTATCAAGCAATGACAAAATAGCTCCGTAATGCTAATATTTTTGTATCATTTAACCTGCCACAGAGGAACTTACGTCTGAAAACCCCGCGAGAAATTAAAATCGAGGAACATTTTTCTTAACTTAATTAATACTTAGGCCATGATCAAAGTTAATTAGCATAATGTTCGTGATTAACATAAAACTGTCATTAAAACAAAAATATTCTTTGTAAAAAAGGCCCAATTTCAATTCTTAGAAAACTACCCTACAGTTATAGTAGAGCCTTTATTACATTACATTACATTATAATTATAGGCAAATAACTTTTGTTTTTAGGGTTCCGTACCCAAAGGGTGCCAACGGGACATTATTACTAAACCTCCGCTGTCCGTTTGTCCGTCCGTATGTCAGCGGGCTGTATCTCGTAAACCGTAATAGGTAGACAGTTGAAATTTTCACAGAGTGTATTTCTATTGCCACTATAACAACAAATAATAAAAATACAATTAAATTAAAAAATAAAGGGATAAATGAAAAAGGAGTCGGAATAAAATTTTATTTTTACCCTAGCATGTGGAGTGTCATTGTCTAGAGCTCATTAAGTGTAGTTCAAATATATTATTTTTTAGCTTCAAAAATGAAGAAATGGAGCCTTCAAAGTTGTGATCAAAACAAACGAGCATTTTTCCCCCATAATACTATGCTAATTTAATACTATCTAAGATATCTAAATAAATGTATAAAGTTTTAAAAAAAAGTGATTCATATGTACGGAACCCTAAAAGAGCGAGGCCTGACTCGCACTTGGCCTTTTTTTTTTGAAATAAATGTTATTTGCTATAATCCACTAACCAGACAAGTGTAAATTGAAAATTTAAAACAACCTCGACATGTGAATTTATGGCCGGACTATGTAGAATCCTGTTATCCAGTTTTCTGCTCCATCATCAGATCCTCCTCGATCCTCGATTCTCGATCATCGTCTATCTAACACCTACTCATTGAGACCATTCTAATGAACCCAAACACACTAATATCTGCTGTAAGTTGCTGGGGAGTTGGAAATCCCGCAGAGTATTTTATGCTGCAGCATCAGCTCAGGGTTACCATGCCTAGGAAATAATCTGAACTAACAGTACACAAAATTTCAAGTCAATCGCACCAGTGATAGTTTGTTAGACCCTTTAATCAAGTAAGAATTGAGCTGATGATCTTCAATCGCCTGAGCTAATCTTCATAAATTATTTATAGCTAAGATCTACCTCGATTACGTTAGCTTTCAAACAGCAAAAACTGCATCAAAATCGATCCATTGAGTAGATTGTTACGAGGAAACAGACAGACACACTCATACTCAGATAAATACGTCAAACTTATAACACCTCTCTTTTTTGTCTGGGGTTTAATAAATCAGCGTTATGCATGCCCTGCTCAGTCCTACCATTGTTAGATAAGCACAAAAAGCAAGCAATTCTCAGTACGATAAAAACAAATCGTTCATAGTTGACCAAAAAATGTGATAGTTAAAAAGGCGCTAATCGACGCGCAATAAATTATAGTGGTTAAGACTTTCTTGAGGTTGATTTTACACTTGTAATTGGTTGGCATTAACCGTTCCCGGTAATAACGTAAGCTGTGCATCGGTAAGTTTAGGTAGGCAAGTCTGCGAGAAGAGAAGCGATTGGTATTCCTTAGCTAACTACCTTAGGAAAAATAGATTATAGTCTTCTTTGATTCCTATTATTGTTCCGGTTATCAAGTTGGTATATAGATTGGTTAATTTATACTCAAATCAGATCTCACAAATACACCCGCACATGTTCTTAGCATAGCATAAAGCCTAAAGCATATCGCTTGTATAAAATCTTAATATATATAAATTACGTGTCACGTTGTTTGTCCGCGATGGACTCCTAAACTACTTAACCGATTTTAATCATACTCCGTAACTATCTGTGATTTGGTCCAACTTGAAAAATAGGATAGTTTTTTTGGATTAGGATTGTTTATTTATTTTATTTATATAGATAAGTTGGCGGTGCGAAGTTCGCCGGGTCAGCTAGTATTATAATAAAGACGTGTTAGCTACAAGGACTGTCTACAATCTACATCGTCTGTCCCCTGTCTACTTGATAAATTGATGTCACGCCTGATAAATTAATAAGAAACCAAACCGACTGTGAATGTTGCTTCTTTCTTTTATTTTATCCTAAGTTTTTAGTGGCGTTCGACGCGGTGAGCAAAATAAATAAATTTACGATAAAATATTTATTGAGAGTAAATATTATAGCAATAAATTTCGTAGACAGAAAATAAGAATTTCGTATTCTATTTTTATTGTTTGAACCATCGTTTATTTAATTTTTAATGTAGTTTGCTTAGTGTTTATTTAATTAAGAATTTTACTATGTCTAATGTCGCAGTGAGATGGTTGAATCCGTAATATAGTAACATTCCTAGCTATAATACGAGCATGTGGGCGCAATTGATTTCCGTTTAATTTATTTTAATTGGTTAAGAGTATTTGTTTTGATTTCCGTATCCTTTTATTTAATAAAATTAGTTTATTCAAATTGACATTTGACTTTGACAGCGCGGGAACGCCATCTTGCGCGCCATCTTGAAATATTAGTATAAAACGGCTGTTTTGACGATACGAATTCAGTCTCTGCCCAGAGACTCATTCGACTAGTAGATGCCTTCGCGTCTAGGTCGTTCTATTTGATTGAGGGATTGCGAAAGTAATCGCTCCCTAATCGAATAAATATTGTCTGTACGCTTAGATTAGTTTGAATGATAAATTAACTCTTTGATATTTTTGATAACTACCCTCACGTTCAGATGGTGGTTTGTCTGTCGTGTTGTGGTTAAATTGATTAGACGTGAGGTTCAGGGGCCGTTATAGGGGTGGTTCTCTTTTTATTGGGACGAGCATACCGTCAACATCTCTTAATCGTGATGGGGATCACGCCTGAGTCATAATTGTCCATTGGTTGATTTGTTCATTTTGACAGTTACCCTCACGTTCAGATGGTGGTTTGTCTGTCGTGCTGTGGTTATTAGCTGAGTGGAAAGGGGCCGTTATTGGGGAGGGTGGAGACTGCTTTAGGTAGGGTTTCAGCGTTTTAAGAGACGCGTTCTCTTAAAGCCTGATTAGTTTTGAGTGATAATTCCCGCTTCTGGTCCATGACTAATAAATGTAAAAGAGGGGCTTTTGAGGGTACTTTGTTCGAAGAATAACCATCCTAAGTAATTAAATGATCTTTCCACGCTACCTTTCCTCGTTGCGCGACAAATATGTCTGACTTTGTTGCCGACGAGGATCCATGCTCCGACAAGCACGACCTAGTGATATAACTATCTTACTAGATTAATCTAGTGAAATAATTATTTAAGTATACATTTTACGAAATAAAGTCGTTATGCCCCCTTAAACACGACGCATCATCGCACTGAAATGCTGAATTTTTTGACAGTATTTCTTCGTATCTTGTGTGCTAACTAGTCACGGCAAGACCAGAGAAAAGTGTCCACGTGGAGTCAGGTTTCTAAAAATCCCGCGGGAACCCTGTTCTTTTTAGGGTTCCGTGCCTCAAAAGGTAAAAAAGGAACCCTTATAAGATTACTCTCTTGTCCGTCCGTCCATGTTTCACCACCGATTTTCTCAGGAACGGATGGACCTTGCAAGTTGAAATTTATACCAGATACCTACTGAGGTCTATAGTCCCTATTAGGTGTATAAAAATCAAGGTCCTGAATCAACACGATAAAAAGATATGGAATATAATATATTATAAGAAATTTACCTTAATTTTCAACTTTTTTTATTTTATATTCTATAGGAAGCCTTAATTAAATTTACCGTAAACAACGCGCTGATTACTCAACTTATTAATTGAGTGCATTGTAATTAATGCAGTCATTAATTATTGTCCACTTAATTATGGATTACTACTCCAAATTATGGATTAAAAATTGATCTTGCATAATTTAATTATTGTTTCTAATAATTTATTTATCAGCTTATTATGGAAGATTAATGTCAAATCCTAAGTTTACGAACAATTTTTTGAATACATATCAAAAATTCCGAGGCCGCTGGGGTTCGAACCCACATCTCTTTGGAATTGCGCCCGATTATGTTGGCTTTATACCACAGCCACGAACGAACTACACGTCAGCAACGAAGTTAGTGTTATGTATCTACTTTTTCTATCAGTTAAAGCAACTGCTAGCGACATCTAGTAGCAACACATTACAGTTGACTATATACTATGAAATTTTCGATATGTATTTAAAATTTTTTTTCGGATATTTGCTTTTAAAAGAGTCTCAAAGTTTCAATGCGGTGCTGTTCATATTGCGTGCAGCTACAAGCCTCAGTCAACAGGGTGCTCTGTGAGGAGACTGAGATGGGCTCTGCTTCCAAAGATAGGGACAGGGAGGGAAGGGAATCTTTTTAACGCACCCTGAGTCTCAACTAGCTGGGAATATACGGGAGCGTGTATATGGGTTCAACCGTAACAAATTCGGTCTAGTAAGTAGGCACCCGGGGACCGTCTGGTCTGCTTTACAAATTTTGGTTCTTGTATAAATAGTGATCTGGCATTATCATTTCGCTATCACGTTGCAGGATCGGCTTTTGTAGTGCGGTCGTGCTTAAGACATTGTTGAGGATTTTAAAGCGCCATCTGGTACAATAGTTCTGAGCTCTTTCGCATAAGACTGGGTTTCCACGGCGCGGTTCGCACCCGCGCCCGCAGCGGTCGCGTTACCTCTAGTACTGCGCCCGGCGCGGGCGCAAACCGCGCCGTGGAAATTGAAACTTCATTTTCCATACAAATCTGCATTCTACGGAGGCCGCGGGCCCGCAACCGCTGCGGGCGCGGGCCGCGAACCGCGCCGTGGAAACTCGGTCTTAAAGTGCTTTTTTTTGCTTGAAAGGCTTTAAATACCTTATTTAATTATATTGACGCTACGAGGTAATTATTTATTAATGATATAATATGATATGTAATAATTAGTAACTGCACCAAGCCTTAGAAGCTATATGAAATCCGAAATTGACCCAAAAGGACCTTGTGAAAATCCACGTATAATAACAGCTTTATAAGGTTGTGTCGCATCCAGAACTGTGATCATTTATCACCGCAATATAAGCATCACACACTCACGTCGCCACCAGTTTAGCTTTATAAGCGCCGTTGATATGCGAAACCAATTAACATTGCCACATAAAGCGAAGTAGATGCGACGAGTGAATTATATTGCTTCAGATTTTAAGTTAGACTGCGATACGAGGCAATTGCGCACGAATGAAGCATTTAAATGAGCCATTTACACTCGTCTGACTCTGAAACTTTGGTTGGCGGTTTTCAGATTTGATGATTTGATTAGACTAAAGGATAGAGTTCAGTTCGAATCTCTATCGGTAGGTATATTGGAGAAGACCGATACACTTCCAAACTATTGGATCTTTTGTATTTACCTTTGTTACTCTGATTTTTTCGAATTAGGTATCGCAGAACTGAAAACCCGAAATAGTCATCCCGACTGAATCGGGCCAGGGCGGCCAATCTCCAATCTGTGCGGGAGACATTATAGTGTACAGATGTTTGCGCAAATAAAGATGCACTCTCTATTCCCTCACTCTCTAGTCCAATGGAAGAAAAACGCTTGGGCCGATCATGCCTCTCTATCGCTTGTTCCGCGCACTCGCTTGCACGCTCGGGCTCAGGCGGAACATGACACTTTTTCGTGCGTGTGCAGCCGGTGTTCATCGATTTCTAAGACGTTATCTCGTCAAACCCAATAGCTTTCTTGGCCCGACCCGGGAATCGAACCTGGGACCTTCGAACATACTAGCCACTAAACCAACGACGCAGTTAAACCACCAATTTGCACCATAGGCAAGTAAACTATAACCGACGAATAATTTCGAAGTTTTGGCTCAATACAAAAAACTTTCAGAACGTCAAATTATTCTTCCGTTCATCATTTAGTTTGATAGTAGTGCCTACTTAAAATAATCAAGCATTCACATCTTCACTCATCAATTCGGGTCCAATCTGCATTTCTGAAGGGTGTAGCAGGTGCATGGAATGATTTATATAGCTTTTGAATTCAGGTTACACTGGAACTCGAAGCAATATCACGCGCACTAAACATTGAAATGAGGAAAACACATTTACCGTTTAACGTTACTAGGTATTAGAATGCAACAAAATTCAGATTATTCGAATCTAGGTTAGGGGAGCAAAGTGCTTGTGCAGATGAGCGAAGAAAGTCTTTGGAGGACACCGACAAGAGATCTCAGAAGACCTTAATAGATCACGAGAAATATTATACGCTTTTGCCCGCAAAGTAAAATTTTTAAAAATCCTTTGGTGGCCTATGTCACTCTTCAAGTCCTCAACTATAAACCCATGCACAAAATTATCCGATCCGTTGCTCTGTTGCATGATTGAAGGACAAACCAACAAACAAACACGCTTTCCCATTTCTAATATCAGTAAGGTTAAAAACTAAATGTCATTCTCGAATAAGTGCTGTACTAAACAAGTTATAGAACTGTGATAATAAATTATAAAGTTTGAATTGAAAAATATATCTTCTCTTGGTTCAACCTACGTTAGCTTTGAGAAAAAACGAATGAACATAAATTAAAGTTTTTCACTTGGTAAAAAGCGACTTCATTAAAGTTAAAACATCATTGAAGTCCGCCCTGTGAAACTCAAAGAGTGCAAATGGATAGACGTTGTATTTTGCAAAATATTTAAATATAGTTTCATGAAAAGTTCTATACTTTGAGGCAAAATAAACAGAGATGGCCTAGCGGTGAAGACATCGGCTACCTTTCCGGAAGGTCCTGACTTCAATCTCAGGCACACATCTCTGACTTTTCGGAGTAATGTGCTATTTAGGCAATAAAATTAAACATAGATTTAGAACTATCTATGCAAATAAATATCACTTGTTTTAACGGCGAGGAAACTAATATACGCCTGCGAGTTTTCCATAATTTTCTCAAAGGTATGTCAAGTCTGCCCTGCACTTGGCCAGCATGTTGGGCTATGGGTTAAAAACTCTAAACCTTTTTCATTGAAGAGGAGATCTGTGCTCCGTTGTGGGCCGGCGATGGGTTGAGATAGATAAGTGCAAAAATTACTATTATATTTAGAAGGAAAACAGTTGCGACTCAAAATCAGAAAGCTCTCATTACAACTTTCACTGTATTTGTGCTATGTTTATTCGCAAGGTAATGAATTTCCATTTCGTACTTTGTATATAAAAAAAATAGATGATGCCCGTGACATTGTCCGCGTGGATTAAGGTTTTTTAATTTTCCCGGGAGCTCTTTAATTTTCCGGTATAAAATGTAGCATATGTGCTAATCCTGGGTGGGTATGATCTCCATTCCAAATTTCAGCCAAATCGATTTATTCGTTGTCACATTAAATAGTAACAAACATCCATCCATCCATTCATCCATCCTCACAAACTTTCGCATTTATAATATTAGTAAGATTAATAATATTATACTGTAAAATAAGTTAACAAAACAATAATGTTCTTTGCTAACTTTTAAATAAAATAATAAGCTTACATTTTATCGCGTTTTGTTGAATTAAAATGAGGAACTAACAACAGCAGAATCAGTCAAGTCATTTTTCACGACGGAGTTTATCACGGCTTCGTTTTCCGCTGGGTTATTTTTGCGTGGCGATCTGCTTATTTAATTTGCAGACATGTGCGCCATCCGTTTGTCGCTTAATGCATATGCATGAATTTATTCGTAACTGAAACTTTATTTTTCATCACATAAAAACAATTTACCTTAATAATCGTATTATGGGTAAAGCTGTTGGATTTATTTGTTTATTTACTTAACCTAATTTGTTAATAGGCGATACAACATTGCGACAATAATAATTTATGGTCAACGTTAAATCTATCTGTGGCAGTCACTCCTGCCTCAATCTTCTAGTCTAGTGATTTATCAACGCACAGCTCAAACCACTGCACGGATCGGGCTGAAATTTGGCATACAGATAGCTATTATGGCGTACGCATCCGCTAAGAAAGGATTTTTGAAAATTCAACTCCTAAGGGGGTAGAGTAGGGGTTTAAAAAATCGAACTTACCGTGAGCGAAACCGTGGGCTATAAGCTCGTATATCATAAAGAGCTTGTGAACAATAGAAATAACCGCATTGTGTTCATGTAATTTTCATTTTCTAAAGGTTGGCTAATGTATTTTGTTGTATTACTTGCAAATACCGTCAAAGACGTGCCGCCAAGGATTTAGCGTTCCGGCACGATGGCGTGTAGTAACAATTAGGGGTATGGGTTGAATGTTCACAGGCGCTACCATCTTAGACTGCATCGTCACTTACCATCAGGTGGGATCGCAGTCAAGGACTAGCTTGTCATCGAATAAAAAATAAACTTTCTGATGTACAAAAAAAACACTCTTAGGGCCGATTTTTTAACAGTCAGATAACTTTTATTTGAGGAATAAAGAGGTACCTACCTATGACAGTTTTTATATAGTAAATCTGTCAAACCGTCAGATTTATTCGTCAGATAAGGTTTATCTGATGATTGAAAAATCAGCCCTAAGTGGAAGGTTTACCATCGTCGCCGAGTAACGTTTATCCGACGAGTAAAAATGTTTTACTTTTGACACATTTTCATAACTTCAAAACCCCTCGGGTAAAAGTTATTCGAAGATCCAATGGAATGGAAATTGCAAAAGAAAAGTAAATGACGGAAAGGTAAAGTCGAACAATACATACCGACTTAGATAGAGCTAATAAATTACATTCCTTCCGATGTACTGCTACATCAGGTTTCTTATTATCTTCCTCATATGCAAAGAGGCTTGAAATAAAACGTCATTTCCATTCGCTTATTATTCGGAAAGCAGGAATCGGCAGTCGGGACCGCCGATCGCATTTCGTATCTTATATCG
This sequence comes from Oeneis ivallda, assembly GCA_029955525.1. Lineage (NCBI taxonomy): Eukaryota > Metazoa > Arthropoda > Insecta > Lepidoptera > Nymphalidae > Oeneis > Oeneis ivallda. The sequence goes on along the minus strand of JARPMR010000020.1, from coordinate 11,347,178 downwards.
TATTTGGTACGTGGACCGTAACATCATCCAATATACCTGCACGTATAATTTCAAAGAGCTTTATCAATGTGTATTGTAAAGAAGAATAATAAAAATCATCGAGTAATTTTCTGAAATACGACAAAGTGTTGTAGATTCAATATAAGTTTCAGACAAAGTAGTAAATTATTTAAAGCTTTTGGAGTTTACTCCTTAAGAATCGATTTTAGCAGCCCGGTATGAGAAAAATCCGGGCAGTAAAATCAATTTATCAATGACCTCGTTACGTTTTTCACAGCGTTGAAATTTCTACCCTAACGTTGAGTAAATAAGGTTGGTTTTCGTGCGAAAGAGCTTTCGCTTCGGGTAGCCGAGCGCGTAGCGATCGGGTCCCCGAAGCGAAAGTTGGTCGGGGCGCGCTCGGACCCGAGTCGCGCGCATAGAGAAGGATATAGCGTCGCGCGTAAACTCCAGTCGTGCGTCGGAGCTGACACACACTTTTTTTTTATATCGTTATCATCCTTTCGAATGCGAAAGTGTGTTTTTGATTTGTCCTTCAATCATGCAGCAACGGAGTAACGGGTGGCCGTTTTTAGGGTTCCGTTATACTCCGTACTGAAAACGGAACCCTTATAGGATCACTTCGTTGTCCGTCTATCTGTCTGTCCGTCTGTCAAGACCCTTTTATACAGGAACGCGTGGAGGTATCAAGTTGAAATTAATATCGAATACTCAGATCTCAATCTCTTGCAGCAGTGAAAAAATCAAACTACTATGTCGACGCAATCAAAAGATACGGCCTTTTATGCTCCGTTTATGCCACATATTTTGACACTCGCAAGGGAATCAAAACCTTTAGGGTACTTCCCCTTGACCTAGAATCATGAAATTTGGTATGAAACAATTTCATGTAGCACTAGTAAATGAAAAAATCAGAAAACCGTAAATTTTTTGTTGCACCACAAAAAAAATTGTGATGCAGTATATATTATAGTACCTATATAAAAAATATATGAATAAACAAATTAATATAATATGTATTATCGTTTTACGGAACCCTGGGTGTGCAAGTCCGACTCGCACTTGGCCAGTTTTTTTTGCATGGGTATGATTGAGAACCTAGAGAGTAACATACTACTTTTATCTCGAAAAAACAAAGGATTAAAAACTCCAACTCCACACAGACGAAGTCGCAGATAAAAGTTAGTTTTCCGATACATATTTTAGGTACCTATATAAATATTATAATCGACCGAGCGAAGCGAAGGTCTTTGAGTTAACTAGGGCGATTTGCACTTGTCCGTCCGTCCGTCCGTCCGTCCGTCCGTCTGTCAGAGCCTTATAACTTTTGAATTACTGAACGTAATTACTTCAAATTTAGATATAATATGTAAACCGATGGCCTCCAGCCGAAAATGGCTTAAAAAGTTATAAAAATCTTTATTTCAGGGGGGCTCTCATAGAAGCGAATGCGAAGTAAAAAAAAAAAAATCGCGTTACATAAAATTGTTACGTATCATTTTAAAGATAATTTTGAACTGAGTACAAAAATATTTTTTTTTTAATTTTTCCCTTAAAATTGACGAAATGGGGGGCTTTCAAAGTGGCGATTTTATACGCTCGCTTGAAGACGCTCTCTAGAAAAATCCGCTATGGATTTTCAAACTGATTTTATGTTTTTAGGTCACTTATATCCTGTACTTGAACAACAAATACTAAAATTATATGAATATTATAAAGAAACGAGATTATTTAATTTTTAATGGGCGTCAGTAATTCATATAGCATCAACATAGCTTCACAATAATGCTAATAGATGGCGCAGTCAGTAACTATTCCCATGGAACTACGAGTTAAATTCAATGTTTGATAAATAATTCAATGTTTTCACTAACGTTCCCTAACCTTTACGGGCTACCTATAAGTTAGGTGATTGATGTTTTCTGTCAACTTATTTATCACGATCCTGTACGGGACACCTAAAAGGATATTGGGACGGATGTTAGGACTTAGGATTGTATTTAGGAGCTACCTACGTTAAGAGACTCCTACTTAGGGGATGATTTAGGTATGTTTGGTGAAAACGGGCATAATAATAATGTCAGTTTTGGTTATCATGTATCGATTGAATGAATAATCATGGGATACCGTTACCGCGAGGTCTCAGTTCGGGGCGAACCACTAGTATGAAATAAGTTCAGATTAAAAGGTTAATTTCAACAAAATATTTCTACTACATAAGTTACATAAACTGTAGAGTTAATATAAAATTTGTACTTGTAGTTAGCATTAAGTAGGCACAGACTCATAATAATGCAAAGTTTTCCAATAAGAAACTGGTGAACAAAAGTTATGTTCTGTCACTAAGGCTTTGACTACGTAATGTTGGGATAACTCGGAATAGTTAAGTTTTTTATGAGGACACAGTTACGGAGAATTTATGAGATTTTCGGTACGGTAAGTAAATTGAAACCATGAAGAAAAAGCGTAGGCATATGAAAAAAAATTTTTTTTCATATGTTATGCTTTTTGGGTCTATATTGCAATGGAGTAGAATAACCGATGCCCGGCAGGAGCGGTCTCCAGTCTGGGAAAGGAAATATGTGATTTCTGATCATGTCTGGTGGGAGGCTTCGGCTGTGGCTGGTTAACACCCTACTATCCAACACGTGCCACCAAGCGAATTAGTGCTGAGGTGTGCGATGGCGTGTAGATACCGTTTAGGGTTATAAGTTTAATTTAAACTGCCACATCCCGCCTGCTACGGCCAAGATCGCCCGCTATGATCTTTGACTGATCGTCTCTTACCATCAGATGAGATGGCAGTCAAGTCTAGTCTTGTCATGGAATGATAAAAAAAAGTTCAGAGAAGAAGAAATCAATTGTACCATTATTAATTTCTTCATTGATTTTATTACTTAAACTGCAAATTACATAAACTTAAACCATCTTCGGTCAAAGTACAAAGCTGGTTTAAGAATATTATGTAATACGAGTTACATTTAATAATATGAGCTACAAAGATTTCCCGATCAAGTATTCCAATGTACGAGTACTTTGTGAATCAAAATGTTAAATATTCAACTGAATATGGCGGGATCGTTATCTAGGCCGTTGATTTAACAGGACCGTTTAGTTAAATGACTAGGCCGTTAATTGAATGGCTAATTAAACCACACGACTGCGACACATTCACCTCTGTATATTAAGTAGATAGATACCAGTAGATACCAGAGATACTAACGTATAGTTAGTAGTACACGGGTGCGTTTTCAGCGTTCTTCTTCTTTATGGGAGCATGGATATAGGATACACTGTAATAATAGGAAGATATTACTACGGGTCCTGGGAACGATCGAGGGAAAGGATTTTAACCCTTAAGGTAGGTATTTATATTGTGTGTGGACTTCTCATATGAGATGTAGTAGAGACGTTTTGTATGCGTCGCGTGTCTGCGAGCGATGTTACATATCTACTACGTCTCATGCGCGAAGTCCCTGAAATGTGGTTATAGCAACATACCCCGCACTAACTTCAGGATTTCCAAACAACTTGGTATCAAAGCGCAACTTGAATAACCGCACGCCACGATACTGAAGCTACGAGTACCTCCCTCCATTAAAAACTGGCCAGGCGTGAAAAGTTTGGCTCTGTGGCATCGCTGTTTTAACATTAATTTTTGTATTCATCGTGAATTTTTTCTCGTTGAAAATTTGACTGCGGTACAAACTTGTTTATAGGTAACGAGCTGATTGCCCACACTTCGTCCGCGTAGATGTAGGTTTATAAAAATACCGTGATAACTTTTTCATTTTCCGTGATAAAAAGTATTGTATGTCAATCTCTAGAATGCAAATCTATCTAAGGTGCCTTTCTTCCAGGTAGATTCAGCGGTTGGTTGGACAGACTTAATGTAGTTCATATTGTCTACCAATCCGAACTTGGCCAGCGTGTCTGACTATGGCCTAACCTCGTTTTCCTTCGAGAGGAGACTTGAACCTAGCTGTAGTGCGCCGGCAATGGGTTGGCGTGAAAACCACTGTTATTATTTTTCTTCCGTACCTATACGCATCTTGGCGTCCACTATCATAAGCGAGATTAGACGAGTCTATTATTTTTGTGTTCTTTCTATCAAAACATACTATGTCATCAAGGTCTGTATTTAATTGTTTAAATCTTGACAAAATCCAACCTACTTCCACGAAACGATTAACGTTTCTGAAACGAATCGCTACGGCGTGGAAAGCACTTCCGGCGTCTGTGTATCTAGCTACTAGGTACCTTCAAGGCAAGAATGAATAGGCATTTTCTAGGCAAGCGCTTTGCAAACTAGACCTCATCAGTGCTTTCGATCATTGATTGTCTTGAAGCGCAAGCCTATAGTAATAAAAAAATCAAATGAGTATTTACGATATAAAAATTTCCCGAAGAATAATAACAATATAATAGTAAAATAGGCTTCAAAAAATTGCTGTTCAAATCAATCTTCTTTAAAAACTTGAAGTACCTATCCAAGCCTACAATAATTGTAATCCATTGTTTTGTTAAGCTCTCCAGGCCTGTTCCAATTCAGAGCACGTACATGACTGTGTTTTCGTTTCATTTATTCATGGCATCAATCAAAACACGCTCTTCATCACTCTGTAGGCATTCAGTTTAAGGCGTGTTGTATTTTTAACTTGAATGGCTTTTCTGTATTGTTTTCCACTTGCCAGATTCACGAAAAGTCTTTTTTCAGATGTTAAATCTGTTTATCGGCGTGATTTGTTGAAAGTTGAAACACGGCAGGTAACAACGCTTTGGTATTAATAAATAAAAATATTTTTCATCATACCTATTCGAAAAACGAATATTGGCTTCAGAGGCCAGCGGGAGCAAAATTTCATTTTAACCCCATGGGACTTTTCATTTCTCTCTTCTGATTGGTCCGCGTTATAGTGCTTTAGCATACTAAAGCACTAAACGCGGACCAATCAGAAGAGAGAATTCAAAAATGTGTCGAAATTCAAAAATGTTTGAGAAGCTGTTGTCTACGATAAGTCACGTGATCAAATTTGTCGATTAGACATCTACACCCATACTTCTAACATAAATATTAATGTTTAATTATTTCATAATTTATTTGTGTTTTATTTAAACTCTCAATATACGTATTGGTAATGTCTATACTCTATACATAGTAGGTTGATACTCCTAGCTTTTTCTCATAGGTAATGATGAAAAATAGTGTGTGTCATTCGGGGCCAAAATTTTTTGTTCTCGGGCGGCGTATATTGAATTCCTCGCTACGCTCAGGATTCTACTTTAGAATCCTTCGCTGCGCTCGGGAGTCTACTATAGAAGCCTTCACTTCGCTCTGAATTCAAAATAACGCCCTCGGGGAACAAAAAATTCCTTTGGACCCATATAACACAAATAACTATTTCATCATACCTATTCGGAAAACGAAAATTGGCTTCAGAGGATTGTGGGAGCAAAATTTAACTTTAAACCCATGGGACTTTTCATTTCTCTCTTCTGATTGGTCCGCGTTCGTGCTTTAGTATGTGTCGAAATTGAAATATGTTTGAGAAGCTGTTGTCTTTGATAAGTCACGTGATCAATTTGTCGATCGAATATACGCCCATACCGTATCCAACATAAATATTAATGATTAATTATTTAATAATAATTTATTTGTGTTTTATTTAAACTTTCAATATAGGTACGATGACTATACATAGTAAGTTGATACTCCTAGCTTTTTCTCATAAGTAATGAAAAATAGTGTGTGTCATTCGGGCCCAAAATATTTTGTTCTCGGGCTGCGTATATTGAATTCCTCGCTACGCTCAGGATTCTACTATAGAATCCTTCACTTCGCTCTGAATTCAAAATAACGCCCTCGGAGAACAAAAAATTTCTTTGGCCCCATATATAGTAGATTAGTAGCCAAGGGCTGTAAGGCATCAATTTGCGCTCGTGCGCCTATAGTTCGAGGGTGCAATTGATGTTTACACCCGAGCTAACTACTCTGCTTTACATCTCGATTGTGAGGTAAGTAGAAAAAACCGGCATTACAAGAATAAAACATTTTAAATTTTGAAAAGTTCTTGATATTGATGTCGTGTTTAGTACTCATAGTTGCTTTTAACATTGAAAAAATGCACCACAAACTAGATGGCTGCAGCTTTTTTGATAGCTCACTAAAGTATGTTAAGAATACAGTCTCAGATAAAGACTTTACTCGTTTTTCTTTTCGCCACTTCATGAACTCGTCGTAAGTTTTCAAATATCTCTCCTTAGAACTTTCAGGCAAAATATTGTTAATTGCTGCTTCAGCTTCCATTTTCATTGAATCGGGAGTGCAGCTTATATCTTCATCACTTGCAGAACTCATGTTTTTTCCTAATTAGCATGTAATTATAAAAAAATCCCAAAAGCAAACAATATTTAAAGTAAAAGTTTTCTATTACTGCCTTTTTTCATCTTTTTTTTTTAATTTTTTTTTTTCCAAGAACGAAATTGAGCTTCGCCGTTCGATATTTAAAATTGATGACTATTATACTCATACAAAGACAAGGCTGAATAGCGAAGCGACCTCTTTTGTCATAGATGTACGCGAACTTTTTGAAAGAGTGAAGAGTTTTTTTTAATTACTTACCGCCCTAGGGCTTTTCTAGCTACATTATTACCCTAGAGCGCTAATTGGTCACTTACAAGCCCCATTTGGGGGTAATAAGGACCTACTTACCGAATATGAGAGATGTAAACACATATAACTATTGTTAATGAACGTACAACGCCTAGTAGTGGGTGGGCGAAGGGTTGTGATGATGAAACGGTCAAAGTGCGTGACTCCTTACTACATTTTGTGTTTTTTTTTTATAAAAGTGTTGTTTCTTTTTTATTCTTGAACATTTCCCTAGATAGACTGTGATCTCACGTGATGGTGAGTAACGATCTCTAGTCTAGCAGTCTATGATGGAAGCGGCCGAAAAAAATTTTTCTCTTTAGTTTTGTTCAATATATTTTTTTATAAAAATAATAATTTAGTAGCATGAAATGAAAATAATAAACCAAAACAATTGGGATGAAGTAATCTTGGAAGTTTGCTTACATATTTTTTTGGTTTTATCAAGCAGTGGAGCTAAGATTGATCGCCAAAATGTAAGTGAAGTAATTTTACCAAAATGAGAAAATACCTTCTCAGCCTAACTATAAGGTCGACACAAGAACCGAAAAGGTCGTGGGTCGACATAACCGAGACCCATAATATAACCAATTGACAGTTACACAGCTGCGTACTTAGTCGATGAGAGCGTCCAAAAAACAAGTAAAATAAAATGAGGAAGGCATTGAAGTAAATAGCTATAGAACTGCCCGTCTGCGAACAATAATTACGATTCTAATAATAATGAAATGAACATCGCTAAGCAACCTCCTAGAAACAATTCATTGTTCAGAAATTGCACCAATGAGTCGATGCCATTTTGCTAGTACCAAAGGCTGGTCCATATGTATTGCACTCAATATTTATGAGTAAATGGATGGATATCCTTTTTTAGGGTTCCGTACCCAAAGGGTACCAACGGGACCCTATTACTAAGCCTACGCTGTCCGTCCGTCCGTCCGTCCGTCCGTCTGTCAGTGGGCTGTATCTCGTAAACCGTAATAGATAGACAGATAAAATTTTCACATATTATGTATTTCTATTGCCGCTATAACAACAAATAATAAAAATTAAATTAAATTAAAAAAATTAAATTAAAATATTTCCATGGGTACCTACATGGAAATATTTTTATTTAATTTTTTTTAACGGAACCCTAAAAGAGCGAGGCCCGACTCGCACTTGGCCGATTTTTTTTTTCTATGTATGTCCAACGATTTCTCCGGGATTTCTGAAACAATTGGCGTGTTCGAAATTGACCTAGGATGCTTGCGAAATGGTCCCATAAAAATATTTATCTTCAACTCCTCAAGCCTGATAGTTATTAGACTATGTGCTAGACATACTAAATATAATTATTTTCTAGGTTCTATGATTTCATCTATTACAGAATTTACATACTTGGTACAGAAAATGAGATTGTAGAGATATCATCTTAGCTATAACAAAACGACGCTCCAGTAATACTTTGTTATGAAAAACCTATTTCCTTATGCACATTTTTACTCCACTTAATTTGCTATTAAAAATATGACCATACAACGAATAAATCTTAGCGAATGTGACATAAACACATAATATTGCCCTAATTTAATAGCTTCTAAGTGTTATTGCAGAGCGTAAAACGGCAGTTGTGATTCGCGTACGGACTGTTAATATGGCATTAAATGTGTAGAATGCAACCAAGCTGCGCAAGGGTTGTTTCTGCGACCGATATATTGTCGCCACTAAAATTAAGAATGTTTTCTATTCGCACAAGAAAGTACATAATAATAAATACTCTTTCAGTAAATCAGTAGTTGGACCGACATCAGACAAGTCAAAGAAAGCCACTGGATACAGGCGGCGCAAGGCCGAAACCTGTAGAAGTCCATGACCTTCATCCAGCAGTGAACGTCTATCGCTTAGTAAGGAAAAAGAAGAAGAATTAGAAAATGTGATATCTGCATGTGTGTGATGATGCAACTCATATTATAATAACGATTGAACCTCACAAGTTCGATTGATTTTTAATTTCAAAAATTCTTTTTAAACAACCGACTTCAAACTCCCGCTTTACTACATTACATACACACTATACAAAGTATTTAATTTATTGTTGATATTTTTAAAACTGCTCGACCGATTTCGATAAAATGTATATGGGAATACCTGGGAAATATACCCTTTCAAACAAAAAAGAATTTTCCAAATCGGTTCAGGCGTCTTCGAGTAATCGGTGGACATATTATATAAAAAAAAAGATCCGACGAATTGATAACCTCCTCCTTTTTTGAAGTCGGTTAAAAATTGCAATTATCATCGTTGTCGTCTCATCATCTTACATCGTTCGTACACCTAGTGGGCATCTTTTATTTTGTATTGTCGTTTGTTTTGTCCAATTCTGAGTTTCCCAGAATTTCCCAAATTTTAGAAATACTAAATATCCCAACGGATACAGGTGCGGATTGAAAACTGGAAGGTCAAAGATTCAGTTCCCAACCGTTGCACTATTGGCGTATCCACTCCTAACGTCCAATTTAGACGGTGCCTCGTTCATCGTTCATTTTTGCGAACATTTTTTACGAAAATGAACCTTAATGCGCTTTGCCTCAAGGGCGAATTTAGACGGTTCATTTTCGATGGTTGATCGATGAAGCCTCGAAAATGAAAGCAAAAATCTCGAAAAATTAACTGTCTAAATTCGCCCTTAGGGAGAATTATGATGGTTCATTTTCGCAAAAATATTCGTAATTTATTGTAAATCGGTAGTTTTATGTTTCATTTGACATAGCGTGGTATGTTGATTGTCAGGGAGACTCCACACCTATCCCGACTTAGCCGCCGACATATTTACATCCCCGTTCTCAAAGCAGTCATAGCTGCCGGGGGCTTGCGGCTATAGTGTTTTGTCTCCTAGTAAGCTTATATTTCCTGCTTTAGTATACTACAGCTTAAGGCCTAGCGCAAACATACAACTTTTAGTTGAACAACTATTTTGTTGTGTTGCATAAGTTTATAGGAATGTATTGCGATCATAGAATGTGCGCAAACTATCAAAACGATAGTTGCTCGAGAAAAACATCAAAGCTTTGCAATGATATTCTTCTTATACTTATGGGTAAATATTTGGTTAACTTTTTTGCTCACCACCACCAATATAGAAGTAAGTACTTCTAAACTGTAAACAGTTTGGTGTTAGAGCCATTACTGTCGAGCTCATACAAGTATAAGTGCTCTCTTCTTCAGCGAAACGTACATTTGCTCTTGAGACGCTCTCTAAAACTACTTACTGGATCTAACTCAAACTTGACGGACAATAGTGTGGATAAAAACTACGTTAGATAAACGTATAAATTGCTTGTAGGTAATTGAAATTAAAGTATTATAGAGAATGTTAGTACAATATTTATTATGTTGCACCTAAACTATACCTACACTACTACACATACCTAGTTGTGAGTTTTAGTTGCCGCAAATGGATCAAATATTATTAATTTAATTTTAACTCTGTCTTCAATAAATAAGAAGAGGGCAGATCGAAATATACCTAAAATTATGTAATATACTAGAGTAATAATTCAACTTATTTAATTACCATATTCATGAATACGCACCAATTACATGTTGCTGAGTCCAATAATCTCGTCGTCAATTTTACAGTTAACTTATCAAAGAGGGGAATTAATAAATTCGCAAATTAATTTGTTCTGCGTCCTTACGATTTCCATTTAATTTTCCAATATAAAGTAACACGTAAGTTATTAACATTAATAATTATTATTTACTAGCTTCTAGCTGCGACTTCATCGGCACAGAAATATAAAGTAACACGTAAGTTATTAACATTAATAATTATTATTTACTAGCTTCTAGCTGCGACTTCATCGGCACAGAAAGTGTGTGAAATGCCAATTTGCAATCGGCCAGCATCATTATTTAAGTGTCAGCATGACAGACTATAAGGTCATCCTTCTCTGAGAGGAGACCTGCACTCAGTAGTGAGCCGTTAATGAATTGCTGCTGATGATGAATAAACTTTAACTAATTTTAATGTTTAAGAATTTGTTAACTCTACAAAGCCTAAAAATAGTAAAAGTGGGCTAGAACCAAAAACCTAAAACACACAGACCTTCAAGCAAGGTCAGTTCTCACTCGGAATGACTGCGAACTTAACATTAACCTAGAAAGCATTTTATATGTTTTACTTAAGCAGTTATTTCTTTAGCTGAAAATAAACATATACTTTTCTTGACTTTTATGAGCATTGAATAAAGTGACGTTTATTTTTACCCGACCACGGCAAAGCCAAAAGGAAGGGTTGTGATTTTAGCAGTCTATACGTATGTATGGATGTAACCATTTACGAATTTTCGACTATAGTGCCTAAACTAATGAGCCGGTTTTGATGAATGAGGCGTCAATCGATTCGTTATTATGGTTAGTGTGACAAAGGCTACAGTCTTTTAAATGAAAAAATAAATGTACCGGATGTAATACCTATCCTTTTGCCGTTATAGTTTTCCACGTCCACGCGGACGAAGTCGCGGACCAAAGCTAGTAACTTAGTATAAAGGTTCAGGCAATTTATTTTGGTATACTCCTAAAGTCTTATACACGTTTTACCGTTCACCATAGCATAACGTTGTAATCAATTAGGAAAGATAATCTTAATAATTTATGTAATCACATAAAACGTACATGAATTATGTATCGGGTCTCCGAAAGGCGGAAAAATACGGCCTCGATGAAAAAAATATTGGCTGTATAAACATTTACCTGTACCGTAATTTTAAAAACAGTAGGCGTGTGCGGTTAGTCCGAGTTTTATTTCGTTTGATCGTAAAAGTAAACTAAGACATTAGCATCAAAGTAAACTGTACCATAATAGTATCGGTTTAAGAGTCACAAATTCAATACAGACGATTTTAATTTGGAGCGTTTTCGTCGTAAACGTATACGTTTACGTAACGAAAGTATAAATAGTATCAGAATTTTCAATTTATCCCTCGACTAAACTATATTCAATGGTAGTGAAATTGTCACTTACCTAAATATTACACAATTATTTTTATGTACCTACTAAATAGAGATTATTGCATTCATAACATAAAAATAATTACTTTCTCCCTTATTTTAACGAAAATCTTAATTTACGAGCATAAGTACCTAGATGAGACTTAGAAATCGATTAGTCAAAGTCCGATCGTGAAGAAAATTTATTTTGCAAGCCGAGTCGACCTCGTTCGCCCTTATATTGAAATGCTAATAGAATCACAGGTAAACCTGCGATTTTATTTGACTATCAGGTTCTAATAAAAATAGCATAGACTATTGATAGGTAAAAGTAGATATTATGTTTTTATACCAATTTATCATGTAGTATCTCGTTCGCTGCCTCTTGGTCTTGGTAAGTGTATTGTATCATGCCAAATTCTACGGGTCCGTTAGTAAACATGAATAAAAAACCGGCCACGTGCGAGTCGGACTCGCGCACCGAGGGTTCCGTACTCCAAAAGTAAAAGTAAAACGATAATATTATATTAATTTAATTATTCATCGTTAACTTTGTTTGTAGAGGTTTACTGTTAATATAAAAAAACTATCCTAGTTAGAGCGTTGGTTTTATTTTTCCTGTAAAATATACATAAACCTCTATTGACCATAATTATTTCAGATTTTTCGATTGGTAAACTTCGGAGATAAGGGGGGGGGGGGGGGGGGGGGGACGGTATTTTTTTCGACATTTGGCCGATTAATCAAAAACTATTATATATAGAAATAAATAAAAAAACTGTTTTAGAATGCACAGGTAAAGGCCCCACTCGGTATAGTTATCTTACTTTGAAATTTCAAACCCCTGATTTTCCCCCGTTTTTAATAAAACTTAAAATAATTTTCGATTTTTTTTTTATTTCAATGTTGTAGGGCCACTATTATACACAACAACAACATAATATATGCGTCATTTTGTATAAAAAAGTCGTTTAAAATGAGTTTTGATTCATTTACTCACAAGCTTAATTATTGTCATAATAATATGTGGAAATCAATGTCGAGTAAAATTAAAGTAGCTTTTTAAAATTCTTCTTGGCTCTACTCTCAATACTGAATTCTCATTAAACTCGATCAAATACTCGTTGTGCTGAAAGCTTCAGTATTCGAATAGGCAAAAAGTGGAAATGAATGCATCGATATTGGAATATCAGCTCGCTCATTCATACCAAGCTTCGGACTGAACGTAGGTATTAAAGAATTCTTCAAACGACATTAACTTTACTAACATACACGAATGGTTCCATATGAGGTTCAATTTAGGAAACCTAGTATAAGGACGTGTCGTGTCCCAGAGCAATGCTATGAACAAACACCCCATAGACCTATTAGGGATAGAGGTCTCTCAAACTGCCTCTTCAATTAAAGTTCGGTCTTAAACGTAGCACTTACCACGTAACATGTCTAACAGACTGGTGCAACACAAATGCAATATAGCAGTATATGCATATTCTCACGACTAACATAACCTGAACAGGGCCTGAACCCATAATATAGAAACAGAAAAACAAGAAAGAATAACTTATTATAAAGAAAATTGCTTCCAATCTCTTTTGTACCTCATATTAGACCCAAGCAGTAAGCAGTGATAGCCTAGTGGTTAGTACTGCGGTCTCCTATTCGGGGTTCGCAGGTTCGATCCTGGCTCTGGCTTTCTAAGTCTAACTCTCACATAACTCCTAAAAGTCCGATATACATGCCTGGGATTCTAATCCCGGATCCTCTAAAATCTGGCTAAGGCTTAGCCAAAGGGCTACCACTGTAAAACCACTATATCATCATCTTTATCTCCTTTTCCTTGTCCCACGCTATGCACAACATGTCTTGTAAGCCATGTTGTCAGTGGTTCGGCATGACATTTTACGACCGGCCGCCTGCCTGACGTCAACCCTCTTTGGGAATGCTTTTGTCGGTGGAAAGGATAGAACTGCCTTTCGGTTCAATAGGGTAGTGTTGGGATCCCCTTTCTTTTAAACCTCCATTCTCCAGACTCGAGCGCCAGGCCTCAAACTTTGCACTGTACGCGGGCACTATGTATGTGACGTCCACGCGTTGTAGAGCTTACAGTTCTTTTTATATGTGGATAGCAAGGTGGTGTCCCCTGAAGACAGAATATCTTCAGTATCATCTTTATCATCAGGTTCTGGGTTCAAAACTGTGCTCACTTCACCTATAAAGGTGCTGAAAAGCGGCGAAAACCAATAAGTATAAAATTATTGTTATTTAAATATGAAAGCCCCCTGTCTTTATAGTCTCGCAACAAAAATTTCATCATCATCATCAGCAGCGACCCATCAATGACATACTACTGATCGTCGGTCTCCTCTCAAAAAAGGGTTATATCCACGACGCTGGCTCAATGCGAATTGGTGGACTTTACACACCTTCGAGAACATTATGAAGAACTCTCAGGTGCGCAGGTTTCCTTACGATGTTTTCCTTCAACGTTGAAGCATGAGACAAAGTCAGAGGTGCGTGCCCAGGATCTAGCCTGCGACCCCCCCAAAAGGAGACCACAGTCCTAACCACAATGCTATCACTGCTTTTCCCCTCAATAATCTCATAAGTCTTGAATATATTCTCTTATCTAATTATATGCGGCTTAAGGTAAATACGGAATTTCATTTAAAATATGTTTCTTGATAATAAGCTATAGCTTATTATGAATGTCAAGACTCGAGACTTACCCCAACCTAAACGAGCGAAACTGATTGAAGATTATGCTCTCTGGCTTGTAGATGATGTTCAATTTGTTTTATAAAATATGCGTCAGAGAATTTCAATTAAGAGGTAAATTCTACTACGCGAAAGTTTGTGAGGATAGATAGAGGATGTTTCTTACACTTTAACGCAAAAACTACCAGACGGATTTTGATTAAACTTCACAGTGTAATATAGCTAGCTTATACATCAAAATAGTACATCCTTTTAATTTTATGCGAAAGTTTGTGAGGATGGATGAATAGTTGGATGGATATTTGTTATCCTTTCATGCAAAAACTTGAACTTAAAAGCTTAATCTTAACATCAGAATAGTTCATAGTCAGAATAGTACATAGATATTTTATCCCAGAAAATTTAAGCATTCCCGCGGGAATCAAAAACCCTCGATCCGAGCGGACGAAGTCGCGAGCATCAGCTAGTATACAATATATATTTTCTACAGCTGACATAGTTACATAACTGAACCAGCATGAGTTGCATTGATGGCTGTATCATACTTACCATAGCTCATTAAGAAGTTTATGAAACTTTGTAATGAGCTATGTGCTAAAGTCTATATCGAACGCACTCACTCTACTCAGACTCAAGTCATTTTATATTAGCACATATTTTCATTCTCACTGTTAATCTGCTTCACGACCGAACCAAGTCAGAGCGCGTTAAGATTTCATTCTTAGTACGTAGGTACTTATTATTTATTCCGACCTCTGGCAGTAGGTACTCAAGCATAACTTATTGAAGATCGAAGAAGAGTCAATCAAATTTTTGTTTATTCAAACTATTGTTTACACCGTAATCAAAATAATATGATCAAGATATTATTAATATAACAACCCAAAACCAGCAAAGGTTTCACCACCAAATTCATTAAACAAATTGAATTACACTCATACTATAATGATGAAAATGAGAATTCAAAGCGAAATATTTTAAGGCCGAAGCCCACAGACGAGAGCTTATTATACATAAAGTTTGAATACAAAACTCTGGTACAACATTTTAGCTTTAAATCGCTAACTGGAACCTGGAAAATTCAAATATTCAGTGTGACACTTTCTAAAGTCTAAATTATTCACTCGTTTTCACCGCGTAAAACAAATTTA
The DNA here is from genome assembly GCA_029955525.1 of Oeneis ivallda. Lineage (NCBI taxonomy): Eukaryota > Metazoa > Arthropoda > Insecta > Lepidoptera > Nymphalidae > Oeneis > Oeneis ivallda. The sequence goes on along the minus strand of JARPMR010000020.1, from coordinate 11,331,686 downwards.
ATTTAACTGACGAATTATTTTAGCATTCAGTTTAGAAATTCAAACTACTAACATACCAGTTGGTGGATATTATACATACAGTTAAGTACTAGTTACATAGCCTGGATGCCAGATTATGACGTTGGATGGATGGGGCATTAGTGATAGGCCCCCAGCCTACCAGCCAACATTTGATTAAAACCACAGTTTACTATTTCATACAAGCTCACTGTGCATGTGTTTTCACATTTGATAAAGTCTTGCTGGTTGGATATTTAGGTAACTTTTTACAAGCTTTTATTTAGTTTCACCTGTCCCGATGATGATTGTCATCAAATCTTGCAAATTAAATTTGATCCACTTCCCGGTTACCGATTGAGCTGAAATTTTGCATACATATGTAAATCGCGCGACAATACAATATTATGATGACATAGTGGATGATGGAGCTGGAAGGTGGCCATAGGAACTTCGCAATGAAACGACACAACCTCATCGAGATTGGGCTCGTTTGAATCGTCTTGACGAGTAGTTTGTCTTTCAATGGTAACCAGGGTCTGATGATGGAGCTGAGAGGTCATAGGAACTCTTAATGAAGCGACGCAACCCCATCGAGTTTCGGATCGTTTGATGTGTCTTGACGAGTACTTTGTTTTTAGATTGTTACCAGGGTCTGATCTGATGATGGAGCTGGAAGGTGGTCATAGGAACTCAGTAAAGAAACGACGTACTCTCGTCCTAGATGATATCCAGGTCTGACGATGTATCTACTAAAAGCTTGTTTTTTAAAAATAAAATTTTTAATTTTCACTTGTTTACGTAGGTAGCTTGATCGATATTTTTTTATTACGAGATAGGCTTACGCTTGACGAAAATTAATGATAGAAAACACTGATGAGGTCTGGGTTGGAGCGCGCTTGCCTAGAATGTATTTTAGACGTGTATTTTACCTATTTAATTTAGAAGGTCCTCTATATAATCTGTAAGCATAAAATACTTATGCAAAATCCCAATTGTTCGCAGTTAGTTCTAAACTTTTATCATCAAGAAACGTATGATAATAGAAAACTAACAACAAAATGTTTGCAAGTCTTCCTTCCTGAATACATAAAAAAGAAAGTTTTCGTTTCATGATAAAAGAGTGAGAAGCGTCGAACCAGCCGTACAAATCCCTAATGTCAAAAGTTCTGCGTGGAAAGTTGGCACTACTGTCTTTTAAAAGGAGCGTGGAGGGAAACTCGTTATTGAATAAAATAGTTGCTTTTTATCTTCTCTATAGTTTTATAATTTCTATTCAATATTTGGAATTCTTAAATTCAGAGTTACATATTATACGAAACATCAGTGAACATATTTCGGTCTAAATCCTATCCTATCCTATCTTACTTCCTACTATCCTACTTCCTACTAATATTATAAATGCGAAAGTTAGAAAGGATGGATGTATGCTTGTATGGATCGATGGATGGATGGATGTTTGTTACTCTTTAACGCGACGAAGAATGAACCGATTTAGCTGAAATTTGGAATGGATATAGCATAAGCACATAGGCTACTTTTTATGATGGAAAATTACAGTGTTCCCGCGGGAATTAAAAAACCTTAATCCAACCGAGGACGAAGTCGCGGGCATCATCTAGTAATAAATTAAAAAGAAGAGATTACAATTACTGAATCTTTTCTTTTAATTATTTGTTTACTAGTTGGTGCCCGCGACTTCGTCCGCGTGGATTTAGTTTTTAAAAACCCTCGGGAACTCTTTGATTTTCCTGGATAAAAAGTAGCCTATGTCACTCTCCAGGTCCTCAACTATACCCATGCAAAAAATCACGTCGATCCGTAGCCCTGTTGCGGCGTGATTGAAGGACAAACCAACAAACCAAAAAACCAACAAAAAACAAACAAACACCCTTTCGCATTTATAATATTAATAAGGATAAGGATTACACTAATTTTTATTGAAGCCTATTCATTTATTTTGTGCATACAACATAATATAATATAGAAAAATAGAAAAGAAGAGACATTGACAAAGAAACACTTATCTCTATAAGATATCTACCTGTGACCCTAGGCGTAGAAGAGGGTCTAACAGTTTAGGTCTTAGACTCTAAGGGAAAAGAATAGGTACAACAAAGATAGAAATTGAAATTCATGAAATAACGTCCAAGTTTTCTTTAAGCTTTCTCTAAATCCGAAGTTCTAGTGTAACTTGAAATATTTAGTTACTATATGATGCCCGCGTCTTCGTCCGCGTGGATTAAGGTTTTGATTCCCGCGGAAACTCGTTAATTTTCCGGGATTAGTAGCCTATATTTTAATCCTGGTTATGAGCTATCTCTGTTCCAAATTCCAGCCAAATCGGTTCATTCGTTGTGGCGTGAAAGAGTAACAAACATCCGTCCATCCATACATCCATCCTCACAAACTTTCGCATTTATAATATTAGTAGGATGTTTAATTTTTTTTTTATCTTTATTTTTTTTGGGGTTTTTTACCAACGGGCATGTCAACCCCTTATGTTTAGTTTAGTATTTACATTCTACGGGTGTCTATTTTATTACTTTATTCACAATATAAATACCTAGTAGTAAAATTGACAAGTAAATTTATTCATCAAACTACGAAGTAACATGAATTGTAGGTAATACCACGTAATACGCCGAGACATGGGTTTAAAGGAAATCCCTTTCCTCGAAGCGAGAGACAGAGGATAGACAGATACAAAGGTTCCTTAATTCTAATAGAATAGAAAACAGCTTTATTCCATTTGAGAAGTACCTAGTGCTAATACAAAATATAGGGTACGATGCTTGAAAGCTCAATTAATTGTCGTGAAAGTGTGTTTGTGTGTATGGTCAAATCAACCACGCAGCAATGGAGCAACGGATCGATATACATAATACCTAATGGACAGTGGTCGTAAATAATGCAGATCGTCGGTCGATATTTGCAAATTTGATAGGTACCTACTCTTTTAGATCCAGGATAAAATTCTTCTTATCCTCTAGAATAAGAAGAATTTTAGCATATCGTCCACCGCGCTGGCTTAGTGTGGATTGACAGACTTCACACACCTTTGAGAATATTATGGAGAACTGCCAGAAACATGCAGGTTTCCTCACGATATTTTCCTTCACCTAAAGCAAATGATATTGTAGTACTAACATACGTGTAAATAAAAATTTAAAACTCATACATGTGAGTCTATGGACAGACTATGTTCGATATACCTGACATCTTGTTACCCAGTTTTCATCATTTCATCATCATCACAACACAAAACCTAAACTGGTGGACCTACTGCTGGAGTAGATTTTATATTTTCAGAATATATTCTATGTGTATTAGAGGGCAATGCAGAGGGATTTCTTGGAATTCATTGCCTACGGGGCTGAAAAAGAAGTGGTAAATTTTGTACGAAGAACCGTTTTTAGGGTTCCATAGTAAACAAGGAACCCTTATAGTTTCGCCATGTCCGTCCGTCTGTCTGTCCGTCCGTCCGCGGTTTAGCTCAGAGACTATTGGTACTAGAAATCTGTTATTTGACAAGGGTAATCACGCTGACAAAGTGGTGAAATAAAATTGTGAAAAATATTTTTTTTTAGGGTACCTCCCCAACATGTAAAGTGGGGATGATTTTTTTTCTCGTCTATCCCATAGTATGGGGTGTCGTTGAATAGGTCTTTCAAAAATATTGTGGGTGTGGGAACACCATTTTTCAATTCAGGGATCCGTTTGTGAAATGTGATATTTTAAAGTGCTAAATTTTATTAGAGTCAATTGTCCACCCCCTCTGCCAGCTAAATGGTTGTATAAAGGATACAAGAAAAAATTCACAGCAGTAGTATATATAATGAATTTTAAAGGAAATCTATCACGGCTAAGTAGGGTTCATTAGTTAAGGAGTTATATCTGTTTTTTCTAAGTTAGGTATTACACGTAGTGTAAGTTGCATATTTTGTAGTAAGTATATGATAGTATTTAAACCATGGAACTCAGAATGTATTCAATATTCATAAATAAAATAAAAGCACTATCCTAGGTCAGCAATAATAGATACTTGAGACTTTCAACTACGGAACCCTACACTGCGCGTGGCCCGACACGCACTTGGCCGGTTTTTATCATTTAACCTAAATCCATGCGGATGAAGTTGTGAGTATCAACTAGCTTACTATAGTTCATTGAATGCGGAAGCACGGCGTAACTATCTGTGAGAAACACACTCGTGTATGTATCCCTTAAGCCTCTCGAGCTCCATCAATATCCTTCAATACGTAAATCACAAGACAATTTGACAGTTCTAAGACAAAGGGTGTCTGGGGAATGACCTATTTATCACTATTGGTTTACATCATATCTATGTGACAGATGTAATAATATAAACCTAACTTCAAGCTTCAAAAATAGTTATGTAGGGTACATCCTGAAGTCCTAGAAAGCTGAAATTTGGTATGTAAGCTAGTCTTAATACACAAACAACAATAAAATTCTAAAACTTGGAACTTTTACCCCCAGCCCCTTAAACTAGGGGATGGAAGTTTATATGAGACTCCCCAAATTTTGATGCTAGAGGTCTGAAAATTGATATAGGGCGACTCCTTGTGATAAATAATAAACAAAATATAAAAATATGCAACTTACAAAAAGAAGTGAAATCCCACCAAAAACATTTTCATGTAAAATGTTGCCAAGACGAGACCATAATTATTATGGCTCGCACTGTCAAAAAGTTATCAGATCTCATGTAGAACCAAGCTTCTAACTCTACACGCCCTTACTTCACAAACTCTACACCTTAGTCAAAAATAACGGCTCTTGTAGTAATAAACGGCTTGGCCGTTTCGCTACTACAAGAACTATTGTATAGCAGAAAAGTAATGAACAGTGAATAAATTTTTCACCTTACGCCCATGTTAATGTAGCGAAATGGCCAAGCCACATATTTTGACTAAGGTGTAGAATTTGTGAACTTAGGGCTTGACGCTTGTAAAGTTAAGGCGTGTAGAGTTAAAAACTTGGCTCTACACGAGATCTGATACTTTTTGACGATGGAAACCACATGGTCTCGTTTTTTCAACATTTTACATGAAATTGTTTTTGGTCGGATCTTAATAACAAGAACCTATTATGAGCACTTGTACCTATAACCAGTACCTATCGTAGTTATTAGCTCAGTATTATAGCTAGGTCTTTTTTGTCACTAGCTTTTTCTCAGGTTTCCTTAAAATCCAGAGAGAGCCCTTGGTTGGAGAGCACTTTGTACTAAACCATGCATACTAAACCAAAATAATCGCTGTGTGATTAAAGGGCAAACCAACCAACAAACAAATACACTTTCCTAATCATTAGTTTGGATTAATCGCATGTAGGCAGAAACTGTCTCCTCTTAATACTTATAATTCTAGAATACCTATTCAACGAAGAACGCCAAATATTTTTTTGTAAAGCTAAATATAAAATAAGTTTAAATCTCGCATATTGTAATCTTCAGGAGTATCAAAAGCTAATCTAATAATATTATTAATTAAAATATCTAAAGCAACCCTTGCCTTGACGCCTTGTTATTGATCTCAGGCGAAGATAATTCAGGAGACGGCGAGCATTGTTCCGACATTCCGTAGCGCTTGCGGTCAGTACCGTAGGTAATGTCTTAATATCACGGAGCTGCGTTCAAATACGACCACTATACCTTGTTAGCACATAGCCTCTGAATTCCGAGTTGGACGGAAGCTTAATATTTACATTTTCAATGGCTCATCGGCTTCCTCGTTGGCCTAATGGCAACTTGTTCATCTGTAGATCTTTATTTAATACCCTACTACATGATGCCCGAGACCTCGTCCGCGTAGATTAAGGTTTTTTAATTCCCGCGAAAACTCTTTAAATTTCCGGGATAAAATGTAGCCTATGCGTTAATTCAGGGTATGAGCTTTCTTCATTCTAAATTTCAGCCAAATCGGTTCATTTGTTGTGGCGTTAAAGAGTAATAAACATCCATCCATTTGTCCATACATCCATCCTCAAAAACTATTGCATTTATAATATTAGTAGGAATAGGATAGTAGGATTATTAGTATAGGATTTGAATCTGTTGTTGGGCCAGTAAAGGTGTTAAGTTATTCTGCCAGGAAGTTTTCAATAGTAATGAGCATGTGGAAAGTTAGTGGATTTATCTATGATGAATAGGCATCTTCTAGGCAAGCGCGCTCCGTCTTAGGCAGCATCTGCACCACCAGATGAAATTGCAGCTTGACTGCAGTCTATACTACATTAAAAAAAAAGAGGAGTACCCCGTGTCTCGGAGAGAACGAAAAGCCGTCGGTCCTTTACCTAGTCTCTATGGGATCGTCAAAATTGCCATCTCATAGGACTATGAGAGTGAGGGAATAGAGAGTGCACCTGTGAATTTGCTCACACTCAAGCAGTATCTATATATCCTGCATGATCTGTGAATATCAGTTGATATTGGCAACCGTGGCCGTGATTCATGAATGTTTATTAAATGAAGCTAGGACAAAATTATAAACAAGAGCTTTTCATAAAAAATAAGTTTATTTGGCTTTGTTCCAAGATGATTGGACGGCGTCCAAGTTTCTTCCGAGGATTGTTGACCTATCTACACTGAGAACAATTAACTTCTTTACAGTCGGTTAATTGCTCGAAAAAATTACACTTGATATCGTGCGCGTTTTAATTTGGTACGAGAAAAATTAATTGAATATTTTCGTATAACAAGCACATTTACCTAAATAAAAAAGTAAAAGAAAACATCGCTTCGATGATAAGATAATTCATAGAACCTTGAATACTGAAAAGAATCGGAAGATAATGCTGGGTTGCACGAAATCTTATCTTGAAACTTATTTATCTCACGATTAAAATACTAGTGGTTCGCCCCGAACTGAGACCTCGCGGTAACGGTATCCCATGATTATTCATTCAATCGATACATGATAACCAAAACTGACATTATTATTATGCCCGTTTTCACCAAACATACCTAAATCATCCCCTAAGTAGGAGTCTCTTAACGTAGGTAGCTCCTAAATACAATCCTAAGTCCTAACATCCGTCCCAATATCCTTTTAGGTGTCCCGTACAGGATCGTGATAAATAAGTTGACAGAAAACATCAATCACCTAACTTATAGGTAGCCCGTAAAGGTTAGGGAACGTTAGTGAAAACATTGAATTATTATGTAGGTACTAACGAGTGAAACCGGGTTACGGGCATCTGTACAAATCGTCATCTATCGACGCGAATAGAAAATATACAATATTTAACTAAAATTTAACTAAAAAATAATTTTAATTGAATAATATGGTACAAAAAAAATTACAATACAATTATTGTATTATAATAAGTAACTAAATAATAATGGTCGACGCAAAACTGTTTTTGGGATAGGTCGTTAGTCGTAACTCGTAGTTCCATGGGAATAGTTACTGACTGCGCCATCTATTAGCATTATTGTGAAGCTATGTTGATGCTATATGAATTACTGATGTACATTAAAAATTAAATAATCTCGTTTCTTTATAATATTCATATAATTTTAGTATTTGTTGTTCAAGTACAGGATATAAGTGACCTAAAAACATAAAATCAGTTTGAAAATCCATAGCGGATTTTCCTAGAGAGCGTCTTCAAGCGAGCGTATAAAATCGCCACTTTGAAAGCCCCCCATTTCGTCAATTTTAAGGGAAAAATTAAAAAAAAAAAATTTTTGTACTCAGTTCAAAATTATCTTTAAAATGATATGTAACAATTTTATGTAACGCGATATTTTTTTTTTACTTCGCATTCGCTTCTATGAGAGCCCCCCTGAAATAAAGATTTTTATAACTTTTTAAGCCATTTTCGGCTGGAGGCCATCGGTTTACATATTATATCTAAATTTGAAGTAATTACGTTCAGTAATTCAAAAGTTATAAGGCTCTGACAGACGGACGGACGGACGGACGGACAAGTGCAAATCGCTCTAGTTAACTCAGAGACCTCGCTTCGCTCGGTCAATAAAAGTGTTGTTCGATTTTTTTCTTTTTCTTATATGAATACGACATAATGGAAACGGTTTAGATTATGTGTTTAACGTAAGAGATTCTATTTTGACGTGATAAGGGCTTAGAAATCGTAGAATACCGGCTGCACGCATGAAAAAGTGTCACGTTCTGCGTAAGCCTGAGCGTGCAAGCGAGAGAGCGGAACAAGCGATAGAGAGGCACGATCGGCCCAAGCGTTGGCTTGTGACCCGCCGCCGCCCGTCAGTCATCGCGTGCGCGGCGCGCGCTGTGGTTAGCGGATGTGTCGCGAGCTAGTTCTAGCAGCACGCTGTTCATCTTTATGACGTTATCACGTAAAACTATCGTCCGTAAACCGACTTTATAGACAACCAATTTTTTTGAGTACAATATTATCTGGTGGCTTTGGCCGTGGCTACCACCCTACCACTGAAGACGTGCCCCCAGGCCCCAACTAGCGATAGCGTTCCGGCAATGGCGTATAGAAATCGATTAGGGGTATGGGTTTAATTAAAGCTGCTATACTCTCTTCCAAGTTAATCCGCTACCAAGACTGCACTGACTATTTGCCATTAATAAAAAAGATATTTAAAAAACTAATGCTACGATTGTAACCCGGTTTAGAATTATGTATCCTTCTAATTAGGGCCCATTGCACCAACGTAAAATAAGTCCAAGTAATATCCAAGCGTAAATTTTATATTGTAACAGTTTTTGTTGAAAATCTGCTAAAATATCAAAACGCTCGGATAAGAATTCACTGATGTAAAATAATAATTAGTGAAATTGGCCCTAAATAATGAACAAAGCAAAGAAAGATTTAAATCATTAAATTTTAATACCTTTCAGAAATGAATTTACAAGGAATAAATAAGTCCGTTCACTGTTGCATTATAAATGAAAAAGGCTTAAATCCACGACGGTAGCAGGCTACTTAGAAAGGACGCTGCCCCAGTCTGCGATCTACTATCACATTGATAAATTAATGTCCTTCCCCGAGATATATTAATATCTTTCCCCAAGCTGACCCTAGTAGCTGTGAAGTTTCTTTCTCGCAATTTTGTCTTATCTTAAGTTCATAGTGGCTGGGCAGCGGTAGAGTTAGTTGCGATTACAATTCGTGACAAAAATATATCTTTAGTCCCCGTGGCACAAGAAACAAGAAAAACTTTTGAGACACCGAAGACATATTTTATTTGCTTGGAACTTGGAAAAAATTCAAACAAAACAACCGAAAACAATAAATGAAAACTTTACATATTGGTAAAGGTATAAACTTCTCATTTATTATGTTTTATTCTTAACTAAAAGTTAGAAATAGCTGCACTGCACCAATACTTAAATTAGTGTCAGCCAAATCAGAGTGAAAAGGAAATATGACAAAAAAGCCATTTTTATTCGTACCGACCTAGAACAGACTACAATCGCCATGTCGGAGGAAAACAGGGAGGAATACGTAAAATAAAACCCGGCTAAGTGCGAATCGGATTCGCACACGAGGAGTTCCGTACCATCGTAATAGCGATTATTAAGGTTGAGCAAAAAAACGCCTATCAAAAAATATCACATTCCTTTTATTTTTTATTTTTAATATATTATGTTGTTATATCGGCAATAGAAATACACAACACACTTTCTGTGAAAATTTCAAGTATTGAGATACAGCTTACTGACGGACGGTGGACGTACGGACGATTAGCGGAAGCTTAAAGTCGGAATTATAATTCGATTCCACGTTTAACATTAGCTACTGTCATTTTGTAAAATAATGATACCACATATAATAGTGTAGTGATGAACACAAAAATCGATAAACAATCGCGATTTATGTTTATGTAATCATAATATTGGTGTGCCAATTAAAGACTAAATTATTGATTTTTATTTAAATAAATACATAATTACTCATAATAATTATTTATTAATTAGTAACCGCTGCTTTATTTTATAAAAAGTTAATATTTTTGTTTTTTATATTAAAAACAAAACTTATAATAAAAGAACCTAGATAGTTTTCTGTATTGGCAACCCGTGCGCGCTCGTGCAGCTATCGCCAGTTTGTTTATCTTGTCATTCGGCTTCATTCTCCCAGTCTGACTGCACGAATATCTTGTTTCATTGCGAATCGATATTTTGTTATTTTGTTGGGTTTTTGTTAAAGTTTTGTTACGTTGTGTTTGTTGTTACGTTTATAGTTTTTTTGTGAACTTTGAGTGAATCTATTTGTTTTGGTTTTCCATCAAAATGGATCCTCAGCCAAGTACATCACAAAAAGACGTGGATGTTTTCTTGTCCCCAAGAAAAAAACGTCCACGAAAAGCTTTCACTGTTACTGAAAAAGTAATGATCCGCAATGCCTACAAGTACGTGAAAAATGAAACTTCTACGCAATTGTAGGCCTTTGAAGTAGTGGAAGAAAATGAATGTATGAGCAAAGTTGCTGATATATTGGGAATAACCTCACGCTCTGTTTGTAACGTTTTGAAGGAAGTAAATAAAGGTGCGGCGCCAACTCCTCCTAAAAAAACTGGACCAAAGCGAAGTTTCAAAGACAAAATTGATGAATTTACATTCTCCGCATTGTTCATCAGTTCTTTTACCGAAATGAACCTCCAACGATTGCAAAGGTTAGTCAATCAGTCAGACAGTATTATTTTATACCTACATCTTTTATATATATAAGTAATGATTCCAAACTATTATAAAATTTACTATTTTAGATTTTACAAGTGATGAACGATGATCCAGAAATGCCCAAGGTTTCCAAAGACACCCTCAGAAAAATTTTGAAGCATCTTAATTTTAAATTTGTTGCACGGTTACGCAAGAGCACACGATCGAAATGATATAATAACATGGCGCCAGCGTTACTTGCGATCTATATGCCAGTTTCGACGAGAAGGGAGACAAATATATTATCAAGATGAAACTTGGGTCAACGCAGGTAAGGCTAACATTTTGAATTTATATACATTTTACATTAAATTTAATAGTAATATTGAATATTAATGTACTATATTTATTTTTAGGTCATACTGTAAAAAAAACTTGGGTGGACAAGAAAGTTACATCATCTCGGCAAGCGTTTTTGAAGAGACTAACCAGTGGATTAAAAAATCCATCTGGAAAAGGCAAACGTCTCATAATTAGCCATATAGGTAGTGAAGAAGGCTTCCTGGAAAAGGGGCTCATGATTTTTGAAGCAAAGAAAAATTGTGAAGATTACCATGATGAGATGAACGCAGTTTGTTTTGAGGAGTGGTTCGCTGGAGTCTTACCAAAATTAAGACCAAACTCAATTGTGGTGATGGATAATGCACCTTACCACTCCCGAAAATTGGAAACGGCACCAAAAATGAGCTGGAAAAAAAGCTGCCATTCAAGACTGGCTTTTAAATAAAAATATTCATTACGAACCAGATATGGTTAAAGCTACGCTTTTAGAACTGATTCCACATAACGAGTCTTTTAATAAGTACGCTGTAGACGAAATGGCAGCACAACATGGGATCACGGTTTTAAGACTGCCCCCTTACCATTGCGAGCTGAACCCTATCTAATTGATATGGGCGCAGGTAAAGGGGCATGTAGCTCAAAATAATAAAACCTTCAAATTGACAGACGTGAGAAATTTATTTGAGGAAGGCATTCAAAAAATTACGGCTACCGAATGGTATAAATGCGTATCCCATGTTGTCAAAGAAGAGGAAAAAATGAGTAGGCTTGATATTTTAACTGACAATATCACAGACACATTTATAATACATGTTACAGAAAGTGACAGCGATAGCGATAGCGAAGACGGCGACGATTTATAAAATAAAATATTACCATAATACATCTATTTGTTTTATTTCTCATGTTCCTTCATGATCACATTTTTTTATTTATTTCACACACAATTATTAAAGAAAACTCTCAGATCCTTAATAAAATTAATCGTCATAACTAAATTATCCGTTCAGAAATATTTAATTTCCTGATATACTTAGTTTCTATTAAAGTAGTAGTTGTTTAGATATACTACTATAAACGAGAGGAATCGATTCGGAAATATTCCATTTCCGTATCGAATAATTTCGTAACGTCACTATTTAGTACTTGTCATAACGTTGCAACACTGAAATTGTCAAATCTGGAATTGAATTAAAATTCCGACTTTAGTATTAGGGTCTCGTTGGGACCCTTTGAGTACAGAACCCTGAAAAACATCGGTACAATCTTACATTATACGATTTTTTAGGCAAGTCCAAAAGAGACTTCATTCTGTAACGGGTGGGCGGGTTCTTTACAACGATGTGAAGCCTGCTCCTCCTGGGAGCTGGCCGCTTTTCTACGTAGTTTATTTAACGAAAAAATATGAAATAAATTGGTCAAATGCCAGTCAGAATACACGTGTAGGGCCATTCCGTAGTCATGCAAGAACCAATAACTTCTTATTATTAACTTATAAGCGAGAATTACGCCTTGGTGAAGGTTTTACATTTTTTCAACTTATGCTAATTACTTCCATATTCCTTATTTGGGACGTAGAAAAGTAACGGTACCTAACAAGTTTCTATAAGTTTACCCAAATATGTCGCTATATTTTTTCAATAAAATACCTATAATTATTTTTGTACTACTTAACCTTTAAACTTTAAAGGGAAATACATTTTATTTGTAAGTCAATAAGTATTTGTTTTCACTAAAACCTTACTCGTGATTTCCTTTGACCAAATTTTTCTATCCGCAGTTTTCAATTTGGTCTCCCATCCCAATCTCCGAATATACCAAGTGTAGACAGAATAGATTTCTATTATAGATATCGTCGAACGAACGCTAAGAAGAAAATGACCGAACATAGAGTAATTTTACGTTCTGATCAAATGGAGTCGTTTTCTGGTCCGGGTAAATAGGCGGCATATATGGAATGGAAAGAAAACTGCCACTCAGCTGGTTTTTCAAGTAAAATGACAAAACTAAACCTTTGTAAATGGAGAGATTATAGCAAACGACGTCTACCTTCTCTCTCCATTTATTTTAGTGGAGTAATTGGGACATTCCCTGGGTCCTACAAAAAATATTATGTAGGTACCTTTACATTTGTAAGTGTATAGTTCACATAGTTGCCATCGACAGATGCAGAGGGCTACAAACTCGAGGTATCCTTGCTTGGCCAAATCAAAAATGAGCAAACGAAACGATTCACTTGCTCGTTTCTGAACAAATGAATACTCAAACACTTCACTCCCATTACCTCTGCGGTGAAGCAGAGTCCCAGCTCGTTTGTTATTAAGCTAAAGTTGCAATGGGCGGGTTCATCGGGGTTTTTCAGTACGAAGGGTGTTGTCAAGTTGACATGTCGTAAAATCAGCTGTTCCGATATTAAATTTAATTTTAAAATAGATATAATTATAATTTACTATTTTAATTATTATAAAAAGTGTTAATTAGTCTTAGATTTACTAATAAGTATCTCCGAAAATCCAACTATCGGTGAAACTCTGTAAAACAAGTCAACTTGATGCTGTGAGGCTGTGACAGTTCGACGTGTCCGGCGAGTTCAAAATTTCAACGATTTAAACCCGGGGAGTATTGCTTCTATTTCTTTAATTATTGTTACTTTAAACAGCCCAGTAGTGTACTAGCTTAATTGTCAAACATAATATCACTCTCTACACATTATACGTCCAATCTCGACACCGTCGAGACACGCCTATCCTCACAACGACAAGAAATTTTCTCACTTTGCTTGACTGGGAGTGGAAGTAAAGTTCAAGAGAACTTGCAGACAACACCAGCATTAGCTGCCACATCTCAGGACGCTTAACAGTCCAAGTGCAATTACCTACTAACTACTTTATAGCAAGATTCTTAGTACATTAAACTAGCGGCACGCTATGATGGCCGGTTTGACACATTACAATAGTGATGTGGAATGTCAATTTATTCTCGAACAAAAAACAATTAAGTTTTGTTTTTGTACCTGATTAAATAGGTTTAATAAAACAAAAATGTATATGTTTATTTAATTTATTTGAACGAACTGAATATTTGAATGAAAATGAATATACATACTTTATATGCACACAAGAAACATATGAATACAAAAGATACCATTTGAATAGATAGAATAGATTAATTAGATAGAATTTTTTGGTGTGTGAAGTTTATTTTCTTCTGTGCCAGTCTCGCCATATTTTTTTTTAGTTATCCGTCTAACAGTTCGTTGTCCAATATTAAGCGCATCAGCTACGCGTTCAACCACTGACGTTACAGGTAAAATTGGCCCTCCATTTTGAGCTTCACGATCGAAATAGTTACGAAGGCGTATTACGAACTCACGTGTCTGACTATTTAGAACAGTTATCTGCGTACGTTCGGTCATATCGACGAAATCCACAACAAAGGGCTTGAACAGAGTCCAAATTAACGAGCAAGGGTCAACAGTAATGCAGTATCAATATTTGAAATCCAAAGCCAGGTCAAAACTATATCACAATCGCATTGCACTGACAGTTTATACTTTTCGAAGCAACGTCAATTCGAAACTGCTTTGTTTTGCATTGAGCATTGACGCGAGTTTGCCGGAGGTAGTAGTTGTGCTAGCCAGCGATCCTATGTGACGATCGTATTAGATTCCATTTTTAAAAATTTTCAATTTAGAAAACCAAATGCCGAGTTGTGGTATATATCATATAAAAATAAAAATTTTACCTTTTGTATGAAACAGCTGATATTTTTTTGCGATTTCAGAGGTTTGTCCACATAGTGAAAATTGTTCATATTCACAAGTACATTCACCCCTTAAATGGTGCAAACTGATTTTTCTACACTTGTATACATTTTAGAAATCAATTTAATAAATAAATTTTGAGTCCTAAACCTAAAACTACATTCGATAAAATTTATGAATCTCTGCACATCACTATCGTCAATAAAGTAATACAATTATTTCCTTCAAAGTCGTTATCAATTAATACGGAACTTCATGAGCGGACAAACGTCAAACCGGCCATCATAGCGTGCCGCTAGTTTAAGGAAAGAACGCTCTGAATTATTAAATAAATTAAATACATATTGTTCTTCAATACAAGAAATTAGACAACAATATGAGTCTGACATCCAATGCCTTAATAGTGAAATTTTGAAATTGGAAAATACCTTGAAAAGTGTATCGCATAAGTATGAGCTGTCACAAAAACAGATTGGCGAGCAAATACTGGTTGCTGATGAACTCTTAGCCATAAGTAACTATAACATGGATCGTTTTCACTCCCTGGTAAATAAATGCCAGTGCTCAAATAATACACCCTTGGTTGTGCCCGCGTATGGTCAGTGCAGGAACCAACAAAATAATACTTCATTATATAATTCACAGCGAAAAACATTTGTTGTTTCCGATGAGATGGGAAAAGACTTCGGATATTTACTTAGTAATAAATTACACCAACAGGTCCTCAACATATGTAACCCGGGGGCTTCATATAACTACATAATTGAAAATATTAAAGAATCTGACTTAAATGAACATAGTACAGTTGTCTTGTTGATAGGGGACAGTTTGAAAATTCTTAAAAAAGATGTAATAAGAAGTTTTGAATATTTATTAAATATACAAAAAAGGACAGGTTGTAAGTTTATACTATGTGCTTTTCCCTACTCAAACACACTGACCTCTGCACAAAATAATCATATTTATAAGCTAAACATGTTAATACATAATTTAACTTATGGTCATAGAGACTATTTCCACTTTTTTAACACAAATAAATTTGTAAAAAAATTTAAACTGACAAGAGATACTATGTATCTACCCTCTAGTTTTAAAAAACAAATTGCTACATTAGTAGCATACAATATACAAAATTCAGCTATTTTTAGCTTGAATAGCTCTGGTACATGTTGTACATATAATATTGACTTAGTTAGTAATAAAACTAATTCAAGTATTTTGACTTCAAATTGTAATGACTCAAATTCAATCGACAAAGGTACATGTTGTACAAGTGATATAGACATAATTAGTAGTAGTACTAATTCAGATTTTTTGACATCAGATTCTAACAGGAAAAATTCCTGTGATAAAATTTTAAACTAAATAATAAGACAACAGATAAGCAATGTATAATTAATCTTGTACACCAAAATATACAGGGCTTATCTGGCAAAGAGCATGAGATTGAGTTATTTATTAAAGAGTTTAATATTGACATTTTATGTCTCACTGAACATTGTCTCAACTCTCATCAGTTAGTTATGCATTTTGATAGTTATTTACTGTCAAGTGTGTTCTCCAGAAAGACTGCTATACGCGGGGGTTCTTTGATAATAATGCGCAATAATATTAATTGCAAAGAGCGAAAAGACATTGTTAGTCTTTCTATGGAACGCATTATTGAGCTGTCTTGTGTTGAGCTGGACCGATATATTATAGTCTGCGTGTACCGACCCCCCTCGGGCGATTTTGTTCATTTTGAGAAGGTCATGGAGGACGCCTTAGGGCGGCTATGTAGGACATCAAAAAAAATAGTAATCTGTGGAGATTTCAACATAGATATCCTGCAACACACGCCTTTTACAGGTAGATTACTTAATTTGTTTAAAAGTTTTAACCTGGAAAATGTTTTTGTTGAACCTACGAGAATAACTGCTAATTCAGCTACTTGTATTGATAACATCTTCTGTGATTGTAAAATTATCCAAAAATCGATTATCACTTATTTAAGATCTGATCATTGCGGACAAATGATATCTATTCCGAGCAGTGAGCAGAATACAACAAAAGTAGTAAAATATAGGCCAGTTACCACAAAAAAAGTAAGGCAATTTAAACAAAATATCGCAGCTGCATTGCCGACGCTTGATATTGCACAGGGTGGTCCGGATGAAATTTATAGTGAGTTTTTTGATCTTTTAAACTCTCAATTTAACTCTATCTTTAAGGTAATAAACAAAAGATTATTTAAAAATTTAAAATTTAGTGATTGGGCAACTGTTGGCATCTATAAAAGTAGAAATAAGCTGTTTGACTTGTATGCAGAAAAACGATATAATTATACCCCCGCGTTTATAGAATATGTAAGAAATTACTCCAAATTGTTTAGAAACGTGTGCATACAAGCAAAGTCACTTCAAGACTGAAGAAACTGTAAGAACAAGATGCATTATAATAAACTGGAGCTTAAACTTAATAACCTTGTAATTGACTCCGATATAGAAATTGCAAATACATTTGAGAACTTTTTCAAAAATATACCAGTAACCACGACCAGTTCTCTAAATTCCTCGCCAACAGAAGCCTGTAATCTTCTAAGAAGCAATGTCTCTGAGTGCAATAAACTATTTAGGTTTGAACACGTTACCCCATATGATATTATCAAAACATTTAAATCATTGCAAAATAAAAAAACAGGAGATCTATGGGGAATATCAGTTAAATTAATTCACAATATCATTGATATTATTGCGCCTTATCTTGCTTTAATTTTTAATAAATCTGTAGATACTGGATCTTTTCCAGACCTAATGAAATGTAGAAAATTAATACCTCTTTATAAATCGGGAAGCAAATTTGACCCGAATAACTACAGACCAATTTCAATTTTGCCAACTCTCAGCAAGATTTTCGAAAAAATAATGTTCAACCAACTGCTTCTACACTTTAACTTAAATAAACTTCTTCACCCTGAGCAGTACGGTTTTACTAAGGGTCGATCAACAACCGATGCAGCCGCAACGCTGTTACAACACATTTTCGATGCATGGAATAACTCACAGAATGCCATTGGTATTTTTTGTGATTTATCAAAAGCCTTCGACTGCGTTGATCACAAGACCCTCTTACTTAAACTGAGCCACTATGGTATTAAAGATATTGCACTTAGCCTCATTGCGTCTTATCTAAGGGATCGTGTTCAAAGAGTGTGTGTCAATGATGTAAAATCATCCGGATCAGCCTCAGTAATGGGTGTACCCCAGGGTTCTATTCTAGGTCCATTCATGTTTTTGATTTACATAAACGATTTACCATATTTTGTCCAAAATACTTGCGATATTGTACTATTTGCTGATGATACGTCTTTGATTTTCAAAGTCGATAGGAAAAAAGACAATTTTGACGATGTAAATAATGCATTATCTCAAGTTTCTGAATGGTTCACGGCAAATAATCTACTTTTAAATGCTAAAAAAACAAAGTGTGTTGAGTTTTTATTGCCTAACACCAGAACTGTCAGTAAAAATTTAAAGATAAGTAATGAATCCTTGAAAACAGAGGACTCCACAGTGTTCTTGGGATTAACCCTGGACTCAAAGCTGCAATGGGGCACCCATATAGCAGTACTTGCTGGCAAGCTCAGCTCTGCTGCTTACGCTGTTAGGAAGATTCGACAGATAACTGACATAGAAACTGCAAAAATTGTTTATTTTGCATATTTCCATAGTATTATGTCATACGGAATCTTAGTATGGGGTAAAGCGGCCGATATTGGAAAAATTTTTGTATTGCAGAAGAGGGCGATTCGCGCAATCTATAATTTAAAGCCGCGGGATTCGCTACGAGAAAAATTTAAAGAAATAGGCATTCTTACAGTAGCTTCACAATATATTTATAACAATATAATATTTGTCAGACAAAACATTGTGAATTACAAAAAAAAGGGTGAATTACGAGATAGGCAGGTTAGAGATCCAAATAGGCTCGTGATCCCTCGACTGCGCCTCAAGAGGGTCCGAAAGACATTTGTGGGAATGGGCGTGACGTTCTATAATAAAATTCCACAGTCGATCTTGGACTTGCCTTTACACAAGTTTAAGAAATCGATTAAAACTACGCTCATGAAAAAAGCATATTATACGATTGAAGACTATATAAATGACAAAAAAGCGTGGATGTAATTCGTTCCAGCGATTCATGAGACAGTAGGTAATGATTAACCTGTATAATTGTATATCAAAATAATTCTATTCTATTCAGAGTTTCCACTTTATTTGTGTACAAGTCATATTTTAAAATGAGTATTTGATTTGAATATTAGTTTCAATTCGATGCCTTAGGATGGGTAGCCTAAGTATGTCACACTCTCTTTAACATTTCTGCGGTGGTGTCGTGTGATGCGGGTTGTTGCGTTCCCTAAAATATGGTTGAGCGAAGCAATGGCTGGGTCATGCGTCATGCTCGTGAACGGGTGCCACCAGCGGCAATGGGGCTACTTTCTGTCTGCCCGTCTTGACATGTGTTGAATTATAATTAGAAATAATTACGTATGCTTTTGTGGACCTTTCCCTCATTGTGGAAACTCTGCATACATAGAATATATGTTAAGTATATTGTAAAAGTATTTTGAAAAGAGCAACTGCCGAGTTTCTTGCTGGTTCTTCTCGGCAGGAACGGCATTCCGAACCAGTGGTAGACTCATTGACGGTTTAAAAGTACTTGTAAAAGTTTATTTGAGTAAAAAACATTTCTACTCTATTCTATTCTATTGAAGTGCCACTCTACTTTGGGACCCCAACGATCATCGGTTTTTTGAACGGAACTCTGTTATGTATAATCAACAGAGTAATTATGCATAATATGCTTAAGCCTAATGGTATGCATATGCTTAATGGTTAGCATGTTCGACCACGGATGACGGTCATGGGTAGGACTCCTTGGTCCCGGGAAAGGAGAATTTCCATAAATATATAAATGTAAATAAAAATTATATATATATATATATATATATATATATATATATATATATATATATATATACTAGTAGGGCGCGTGGGTGCGCGGCCCGCAAGCGGACCGCGTATTTGCTACTCGTCAAGTAGACTTTCAGGTCCTGATCATTTCTATCAAAAAACCACTCTTCCATCTTTTATATTCTCTGAGAAAGACACCTTTGAAATTTGTATAGCCGCCATCTTGAATCCGCCATTTTGAATTTTTTTCATTTCACTGCCAATTGGATGAGGTTTCGAGTATTTTTGTTTGAGCAGCCCCCACCTATCTTGAATACTCTGCCCATGCTCCTCACCCATCTTCCAAACCCTCGATCAGCATTACTTTCCATATTTTTTCTCCGAATCATTAGTCAGGATGAGAATTCTTCTATAAAAACTTTTGAAAAGCAACCTGCGTCTTGCATAGTTTGTATGGAAATAAAATTCCGCCATCTTGATTTTTTTCCATTCATCAAATAGACCTTCGGGTCCTGATCATCTTTTGCTAAGAAACCACTCTTCCATCTTTTATACTCCCCGAGATAGACACCAACGAAATTTGTATGGCCGCCATCTTGAATCCGCCATTTCGGAATTTTTTTAGCTCACTGGCAATTGAATGAGGTTTTGAGTATATTTTGTTTGAGCACCTCCCACCTATCTTCAATACCCTGGCCGTACTCCTCACCCACCTTCCAAACCCTCGATCATCATATCTCATTGGTCAGTATAAGGATTCTTCTATAAAAACAAATTTCGAAATGAAACCGTATCAATAGTTCCCAACTTCTAGTCTCTTCAATATTCGCCTTATATATTTTGTATGGAGAAAAAAATCATCCGCCATCTTGGATTTTTTTCTATTCATCAAATAGACCTTTGGGTCCTGATCATCTTTTGCCAAGAAACCACTCTTCCATCTTTTATACTCCGCGAGATAGACACCGACGAAAATTATATGGCGGCCATCTTTTTTCCGCCATTTTGAATTTTTTTTCAGCTCACTGCGAATTGGATGAGGTTTCGAGTGACATTTGTTCGAGCACCCCCCACCTATCTTCGATACCCTGGCCGTGCTCTTCACCCGTCTCCGAAATCCTCAATCATCAGCTCTCTCCATATTTTTCCTCTGAATGAATTTTTTTCCTCTATACGAAACCATCAGTGAAAAAAAATTTTTTCATACAAAATTTTACAGGAGAGGTGATCAATGAGTCAGTCAGTCAGTCATATATATATATATATATATATATATATATATATATATATATATATATATATATATATATATATATATATTTATATATATATATATATATTAAAACTAAATACACAAAGTTACATAATTAGAAATATCTGGGTGACCGAGTTATTTGTTCTCTCGCTCGGTTATTTTTTTTGGTAAATCGTGTTTTTGGAAATTATAATTAGAAAAAATAATAATAAATAAATTATAATAATGGTAAAATTCATAGGGGAAAATATAATCGTCTGGACTCGAACCGGGGTCTTCTGGTTTCAGGACCGCCCGATTTCCCGAGCTATTCGAACTTTAAATATGATGGCGATATTTACCTTCGTATTGTAATGATATTGTAAGGGATTTTTCATTGCCTGAAAACACGGATAAAACGACTGTTTCTAAATATGAAACCTAGCTAGATCGATTTATCGCCCCCGTGAAAATCGTTGGAGCCGTTTCCGAGATTCAGATTATATATATATATATATATATATATATATATATATATATATATATATATACAAGAATTTAGTTTATATATACAAGAAAAAACACGTTTAAAGGTATTAGATATATAGATAATTTAGTTTTGGACAATTAATGCAGGTACATACATTCCAATGTCAACATGATTAATCATGTAAACTATGTATATCGTATCATTCAACAAGTTGAACGCTATTTACTTAATCACTGTTTAAATAACGCTCAACAAGTACACAAAGATGTAATAATCAACCTTGCCTGCTATGACATAATTAAATTGACGCTGTCTGATTGAGTTGCTCAAATGGCGACCTCGCACCTGGAAGCGCAGCATTGGAAGACCCCCCACTTGGTGGACGGGGCTCACGATTGTTTTCTGTGTTTAGCAGTTGACGTCTATCGGTTGAAATGGACATGTTAATTATGATGATGTTTGATTTAATTACAAGGGATTATTAGTTTAGCTATTGAAGGTACCGTTAAGTTTATATTTTATAACATTTTGTTTACAAAAATATTATTTGATAGATACTTTATACTTTTAGGAAACCATAGAAGCAAAACATGACAAGAAAAAAATGGGGCTATAATGGGGGAATATATGACAAGGAAAAAAGGGGCTATAAAGCCTGTGCTGGCGCAGAGATTTAACTATGAGTCTTTAACGAGAGATTTCAATGATGTCATAGTGTTTGGCTCTCTCTCTCACTCATATAATAACGCTCGAACCTCACAAGTTCGATTGCTCATATTATACATATAAGTTGTTATAATTTTTATCAACTGTGTTTGATAAAAATTATAACATTATTATAGCGATTAATGCGAAAGTGTGTTTGTTTGTCTGTCCTTCAACACACTGCAACAGAGTTGTTCCAATAGTCACACTGATAGTAGTTATCATTTTTAGACCCACAGCTATATCACATTAATAAATTGCGATATCACAAAAAATGATAAAGCCAAAAGTTCACGAATTATAATTCCAATTAATCCAAAATCTACATTACATCACCTTTTTCTATACTACGTAGAAAATGAGGCCACACAAAAAATAATACGGGAATAAAGTACAATTGCCAAGGCTTTTATAGCAGTAATGTTTTTATCTGCTTTCATTTATTTTTACCACTCATTTACACAGCATTACGGAGTTATTGTCCGTGACGAGCCAGAATTGCGGAATCAACTTCGGTTGTTGAACGTAAAATGGATTTGTCGCAGTTGTTATCTGCTATTTTATTTATTCTCATATTGAAACTTTATTTGTCGAAGTTACGTGATAAACATACGTATTCTGAAAAGCTTCACTATTATATTATTATTTTGTATTTCTGACAGTTCTTTAGAAATATGTGTTGATGGCTGCTCAATTAAAGATATATAATTTTTTACTTGCTTTACGATATAAAGCGGGTGGCGGGAAGTGGCTGGATGAGGAAGGCTGAGGACCGGGTGTGCCGTTCTCTGGGAAAGGCCTATGTTCAGCAGTGGACGTCCGCAGGCTGAGATGATGATGATGATGATGATTTTTTTACTATCATCATCATAAATAGCCTTTAACAGTCTACTGCTGGACTAAGGCCCAAATTAGACGGTGCCTCGTTCATCGTTCATCGTTGCGAAAATTTTTACAAAAATGAACCATCTTAATTCGCCCTAAAGGTGAATTTTCTACGGTTAATTTTTCAAGATTTTTGATTTCATTTTCGCGGGTCATCGATGAGCAATCATTTTCGCAAAAAATATTCGCAAAAATGAACAATGAACGAGGCACCGTCTAATTTCAGCCTAAAGGCCTCTCCCAATATAATTCAATTCTTTATTTGCATTATGCGGGTATAAACAAGGTGTTAAAAATAAATGGTACCTTTTACTACATAGGCCATACAATAGCGTGCAAATATGTAATCGTAAATATACTTCAATGATACAAATTAAACCATGTCAAAGAATCATTAAAACCATATTTTAAATTGAGTCAATTACTCCCCAATAGTTTTGCTTATGAGGTGTTTTTTTAATTTATTTTCAAATTGGAAGATATTATCTATCAATTTTCATAGAGTTCGGCTGGTAATTTAGTATACAGTTTAGGTAACATAACGTACGCACTAATGCCGAACTTTACTGTTCTTGACGATGGTATTTTTAACTTATGCCGGTGTTCCCAACGGAAACGGCCTCCCGACGAGGAGGGTTTGCCCATAACCACCACGCTGGGCAGTAGTAGCACAGAGGACGCTGCTGCCTGTCGTATGACATCCGCCGGAAGAGAAGCGGTGGTGACGACTGTATTCTGATCTGCCGTCACCACACAAGACAATTTTTTACTATAGATCGAATAAATCTATGGAAATGGTAGGAGTTTAATTCAACCCATACCACAAATCAATTTCTATGCGACATTGTACTGAAACGCTTTTAATCACTTGCAATGCCTTTACCAGTAGGTATAAAGAAACTAGCCACGGCCGATGCCTCCCATCAGGCCAGACATACGAGAATAGATAAGACCAGATATATGAGAAATAAATTAATAGAAAGAAATATAAATAGTCCCAGTCGGTAATCGAACCCGTGGCTTCCCATGTATAACACCATTACGCCATGAAGGTCCTCTATTAAGTGCTTAAAATAGACCATTATATGTATATTTATTCATTATTTATTATAGTACACTGGCCCAGATTTTTAGCACACAGAATTTATTTTGCATGAAATAATATATTTTATTCTTGATAAATAATTAGGGCGAACCAAAGTTCACTACACGTTAAACTTCAACAGTCGTTACATTTCGCGTATAATAACAGTTGAATAAATCGTAACAGTTGAATAAGTCGATTTACAAAGTTGCGTTTACAAAAGTAACAAGAGTGTAAGCTCGATGAATATAAGGCCAGCGCATAATATGAATGGAACCGAACGATAACAATTCAAACAGCTTTATTTACTTTGACATAATTTTATGTTGATGCGCCCGAGCGGGATTCGTGTTTTGTTTGGTTTTCTACCAAAACCACAACTATTATCTACTAATGTAATGCAAAAGTATGTTTTTTGTTGGTTTTTTCTTTAATCACGCCGCAAAACGGTTCGCTGTGATTTTTTGCATGGGTATAGTTAAGGACTTGGAGACTGACGTCTTAGACTTCTATTTATCCCGGAAAATCAAAGAGTTCCTACGTGATTTCTAAAAAATAAACCCACGCGATACAAAGTCACGGGCATCAGCTAGTGTTTAAATAAATGAAGCTGAATTTAAATTTTCATAATTAAATGAAACAGCTGTGCCTCGCGCGCGCGCCACTCCACTCCATTAGTATACGTTACGCCTTAGGATTACAACTAGCTATTTCCCGAGGAAACCCTTATACTGAGTTTCCACTGCGCGGTTTGCGGCCCGCGCCCGCAGCGGCTGCGGGCCCGCGGCCTCGGTAGAATGCAGATTTGTATGGAAATTGCTGCTTTATTTTCCATACAAATCTGCACGGCGCGGTTTGCGCCTGCGGCGGGCGCAGTACTAGCGGCACCGCAACCGCTGCGGGCCCGCGGCCTCCGTACAATGCAGATTTGTATGGAAAATGAAGCAGCAATTTCCACGGCGCGCCGTCTTAGTCTTACCGGAATAAAAAGAATTCATCGTCACATCCTAGGCATTTAACCATATTTATGCAAAAACAAGTCGATACTTTGTTGCGTTATTAAAGACCAATAAGACAAATAAAAACCACTTTCACATTTAATATTTATGTCGTCAAAGTTTTTGAACAAGTAAGAATACGGTAATATTTTATTAACATTGAGATTAATTTTTCAAAAAAAAATTACGATGCCGCTTCCGTAATTAAATTGCTAAAAAGTAACTTTAGGTAAATATGTATCCGATATCCGATCTCCAATTATCACAAAATCATTATTCATCTATCAACAGTAAACATAATAATATTCAAGACCTTACTTGAAGATAATAGACGAATAATAATATGAATGGCATCTAAATTGCGAAAATCATTCGATATGGAAGCCGAGAGACATTCTCTTCGCATTAATCAATAATTTCTAACAAAAGCATCTCTATAAGCGTATAATAAAACCATCAAAATTCCAATTATTTTGTAATGCTGTTTATAGACGGCAGAATTATTCAAATATTAGTATATTTTTATCCCCATTACTGCACTAACCATTATAAATTCCTCATAATATTATAATCTTTTGTGTATAATACTATGATAAAAGCGATGAATTGAGATCGAAGTACATTGCCGCATGCTAACGCACTGTGTTAGTTTTGCATCAATCTGGTTCAACGTTATCGAGATCTTAAGTACACCATAGGCTAGCAAAAAATCTGATTTTACCCACGTCCTGTCCCGACGAAACAAAACATGCCCGAAAAGTCGTGTGAGGAGCAACAGACGTTATTCTTTGAAAAGAGAATGAAGTAAGCGCCAAATACATTATAATTTTAATTACTCGTAAAATATAGTTTTTTTTAAATGACTAATCTGGTCACTTTGTAATATTAATTGGAATTATATATTGAAGTTCTGGCTCTGTTATATGCTTCAAGATATTGAAAATAAACTAAACACTTAAAAAAAATATCTAGACACGCTACCGTGTCTGGATATTTTTTTATTTATTTAAAGCTTGATGTAATACTGTATAAAGCAAATCTAACAGGTGATTTCACATAAAGCAAATCTAAGAGGCGATTTCACTTTTGACGCACTCTTAAAATTTAGTTTCAGTGTAATATCGTAAAAAATTGCTCTGCTTCGAATCTGCAGCAATGTTCCTTGAGCCTAAGTAGGTAGCTGATATTTTTGTTGTATACTGACGGATGAAAAAATATTACTGTAAATTTAACTTTGATAAATATTTTTCCTTATCGCACCGAAAGGAATTGTCGGCCGGCGGCGTCCAGAAAAATTAAGATTTTCCGCTGTAAGTTGAACCAAAATAACGAGAAAAGATAAGACGTTACAATAAAATAACCGTAGCTATGAGCTTGGCTTAGAATTTAGATCATTTGGGAGTTAGATAAGTTTATCTAGACTAACTTGGATGTCGAGCACCCTTAACTTTTAACTAAAATTTTTATTCTACTCACTTTTTCCTTTACAAAATGTTGGTAAGATTTTCGCAAAAGCATTTTTAGATTTCCTATTTTGTATACCACTAGCTGATGCCCGCGACTTCGTCCGCCCGTGATTGAGGGACAAACCAACAAACAAACACACTTTCGCATTTATAATTATGTATTAGTAAGGAAGAATTAATAAAATACGACGATAAAGGCGATCTAAATTTTAGAACACAAAAGCTACTATTGTGACTTAAATATGATAGTTAGATATATTCCCTCCCGGACTTTTTTGTAGAGAATAATGAGTACTTTAATCATGTAGTACATAATTTTTATGTATCATCAATAGTTTTCTTAGCACATGCCAAATAATGCATTTTATAGGCAAAATTTTGTTACTTTGGGTTACATTATTGCAATTTTCTTAAGGATCTATAATTTTTTGAAAATAAATTATAGCATATGTTACTTCCTAATAACATAGCTTTCTTGGTCAAAAAATTTGTTTAAATCGGTCCAGTAATTACAGAGCCTATTCGATATAAACAAACAAACAAACAAACAAACAAACAAAAAAATCTTTCCTTTTTATAATATTATAGTAATAGTAATAGTAATAGTTTTTCGTCTCAACGTCGCACGTTTTGCATCGTTATCAAGGTGTTCTGCCAAACATAGGTATCTTGTACGTACTTCTATCGAGCGGCTCCTTTCAACTTGTGTGATACCATCTGGCACCCTGTAGTGTAGTATCTGCCAAGACTGCGCTTTCCGGTGCAAGGTCGCCATTCCAGGATCTCGTCTGTCTAAGGTGTACCCGAAATGATCTTTTACCTATTTTCAATTTAGCCTCGCAAGTTGGACCTTATTACATGGGTAGCTTTAAATAATTGTTTTTATTTATTGATTATTACGCACTTGTCGTGCACTTTCAAATGCTTGGGAACTTGGCTTTCTTGCTTGGTTGAGAAGGTGAGCGGTGCTTAGCTTGTTACTGCATGTTGCATGGACCAAGCACATTTTTTCTGTTGGTGGATTATAGCAAAATAATTCTAACCTTTTCTTGCTAATTATGAACTTCCGCAAAGTAATGCCTGCTTCTATCCAACTTTAAATATGATCAACAGTAATTGCCGAGATGTACTCCAGCTATAGATGACTTGCACGCTTTTATGTCGCACTTTTCTTATTTTGATGTGGTAATGATAATAATATTATTAGATCAAAATGTTATATGACGTATAAAACCCTTTTAAATAAGGCTCTAGTACTTTGCCTCAAAAGCGCTGTAACATCAAAGATAAAACGCAAGCCGGAGGCCTGAATTCATTAAGGCGATAATGATGTTTAAACGCGGTGATTATAAAAACAAGAGAAGCTCGGAAAGCACCGTTTCAATATCAACCGAGCTCGGTTTAAGTAAGAAATGGAACATGAATCAAGAGTCGTCATCATTTATAATATAAACTTGACACGTTTCTATATCGAATTAACAGCATCATCTACGATTTAAACGCAACTAAACACTCCGCCGTGGTAAAACTGGCATCGTGGCGCAGCTTTTTTTAACCGACTTCCAAAAAGGAGGAGGTTCTCAATTCGGCCGGTATCTTTTTTTTTTTTTTCTATGTATGTCCACCGATTTCTCCGGGATTACTGGACCGATTCGCGTGATTTTTTTTTAATCAACAGAGGATGTTTACGAAATGGTCCCATAAAAATTTTAACCTTCAACTCCTCAAGCCTGATGCTGCAGGGATATTGCTCACCTAAAACTATGGTGATTTAGGAAATTTCGATTACGAATTGATAGTGTAGGTAACAAGTATGGACTACATCGAGGAGCTCCAGGTCCTAGCTCCTCAATCATAGGAAACTACACTTAAAAGCTTAAAATAAAAATTCTTTTCAAAAAACCGACTTCTAACGCCACTACAAAGTATAAAAATAATTTTAGTTTGTCCACGTTTGTTGAAGTCGGGCGGGCCTAAAATACAAACTATGAAACCGACTCGCGATGCTCGCTCGACTTCTACAAACGAGTCTATCATATTCTGTAGCGTCGCGCATCGGTTTCATAGTTTGTATATAGGCCCGCCCGACTTCAACAAACGTGGACAAACTAAAATTATTTTTATACTTTGTAGTGGCGTTAGAAGTCGGTTTTTTGAAAAGAATTTTTTTTTTGTTATCAATTCAAACTCAGTACAGCTAAAGTGACTCTTTCTTCAAGTATTGATGTGAATGAGTGTCAAATATTAATCAAGGTATAAAGAAGTAATAATAATTTTCCACAGATCTAGTAGGTAGTACCTGTGTTACATTTAAAATCACTTTATGCATAAGTTGCCTGATTTCAAATTCAATTTATTCCCAAGCTTCGCTGATCAAAACTGTAGAGAAAATTAGCTGAGTCGAGCAACGTCACTAACTTTAATTACAAAGAAGCTGAGCTAAGCTTTCATTATAAGTAAATTATGTGTCGTTCATAACTATTTTACACAAAGTAAATAACAACAACTTTAAAAACTAAAATTTGACTGTGTACGTTTAAAATGTTCTATGTTTAAAGTTTAAACTCACTTTTTGACGAGTTTATTGCTGCAAGAATAATTAAAATCATTTTCACATAGTAAAATACATTAAACAGATTGGTGAACATTATAACCACTTACCTTGATTTACACAGTCGAATTCAAATTAAAGAAGAAAAATACCTATAGGAACAATTGAGCAAAACATAACATTGTGTCCTATTGAGAAAAAATCGGCCAAGTGCGAGTCGGGCCTCGCTCTTTTAGGGTTCCGTTAAAAAAATTAAATTAAAATATTTTCATGTACCCATGGAAATATTTTAATTTAATTTTTTTAATTTAATTTAATTTTTATTATTTGTCGTTATAGCGGCAATAGAAATACATAATAGTGAAAATTTCATCTGTCTATCTATTACGGTTTAAGAGATACAGCCCGCTGACAGACGGACGGACGGACGGACGGACGGACGGACGGACGGACAGCGTAGGCTTAGTAATAGGGTCCCGTTAGTACCCTTTGGGTACGGAACCCTAAAAATGGTAAAAAAAGGTTTGCAGGAAGTTCGTTATTCGTATATCCCAAAATAAAACGCACGTGGTACCTACACTACGTAACTCGCTGTAAGACTGGAAAGCTTTGCTTTTTAGGTAATAAACTGATAATATAAGCATAGAGTTTTCCCAAAATACATAGTTTGGTTTGAGGCTTTACTCTCATAGGTCGCTGGCTTTACTCTACCGTAAATCCTTAGCAGCAAAACGGCGGGCTGATTACGTAAAACTTTGCAGTAGCGACAGCAGTAGCAACGCGACAGCAATAGCGAAGCGACCGGTCGCAAAATGTCAAATATGTAAAAATATTTACGTAATACAAAAGTGACGTTTAAATTGACGTTTGACAGCAGCGATCGCGAGTTTTACGCCTGTCGCAAGCCTGTCGCGAGATAGGTAATCACCCCGCCGAGGATAGATGCATAATAATAATCAATTATTGTCTACTTCAAAACTATTGATTATGCATTTATCCCACTGACATCTATAATTAATACAGATTAACCCTTTACAAGCTGTCCCTATACAAAATAATAATAATATGACAGTTTAAATTATGGATCAATTTGAAGCGCCACATTTGACTTACGAGTGTCTCTAGAACTAATATTGTAGGGATGCAGGAAGTGCCAAAAAGTGTCAAGTATCAGTTGTCAATTAGTGCCATTCACTAATTTTAGTTCCTCGGATACTCGTAACTGTTTACAGTGCCGAAATGGTTAAAAGTCGAGTCGAGAGTGAGATAGTTGACATAGTGGGTCACGACCCTGAGCCATGACTTATGAAGTCATAAGGAATCGATAAAGAATAGTGTCCGAAAGAAGGTCTATTTCTGGTCGAAGCCGAAGACTTAATAATCCTAGAAAATTCAGCTCAGGACTTTATGGTTTTTAAATTACAATTACATTTGATCATTATAATATGATATAATATGATTATTTACTGGCAATCCCCCCCCCCCCACCATGTTGCCCCTTCCATCATCGCACTCTAGTATCAGTTCTTAGAATATTTAAACGCCTAGACTTAATATAAACGCAAAAAAACAATCTTAAATCTTAAAACAAAGAATATTTAAACGCAGTTTTTTTCAATTTCGGCGCATACTAGAAGCCGTAGGTTTGGCCGAATGTGTTATTTATTACCGAAGGTGACCAAAGCTAAAGGTTGGGTCACAGTTGCACAACAGCACAAAGTTGAAATTTGCGTAGTGACATTAATTTGAGGACTTGTTAAGAGTGACCTCTATGTTATGACATAAGAAAAAATAATAAAAATAATCGAACCTTACATACTCGCAGGAGCGAATCTAAATCGCAAAACACTAACCTTATGCAATCTCTGCGAAAACATCCTTGGCTCTATAATAAAGAAGCTGTAATAATGTATCTATAAGAGTTTCACGTATTGTTAGAACTATTTGGAGTATCGCCTTCGGGGCCATTTCTCTTGTTCCGCCTATACATACATCACACAACAGTCGACAGTGATTGATGTGCTTTATACAAGAGAATTTGTTGCCGACAAACAATAGCGTGGAAAGGGTTGTAGTCAAAATGGGCAGAATGCAAAAAGTTTATTTGAAAGTCAGTTAGGTTATTAGGAAAACGTTTTGGGAATGATATATTTTTTCACTTCACTCGCTTGAAAAGCGCGTCTTTGTCCAAGACCAGCAAGGAAACATGTTTTTATTGATTCATTCATTAAATCTTTTACTTGTTTGGGGTTCAAACTCGGCATTTGGGAAAACTACTCTGACTAATGTAAGGTTACGTTGTATTTGTGGGGGTAGAATGTGATTTTAAGTGCATTTTATAAAAACAATACTGCATTTTAGTCGTCCATTTCCGTCAACATTCGATAAATAGTTGCTAATCTGAGTATGTCATTATATTACTGTCATGATAGTCAATATGCAGGGTCAATATACCTTAACCACGTGACCTGTCAACATATTATAAATACCAGTGTGCCTCGTGGAAACAGACAGTCTTTCTGTGAGTTGAGTGGATGCTAGGCGCGGTGAATGTACTTAAGCCAGATGGGCAATATTGCAATTAAATAAAGTACGAGAATGTGAAGTTGGTGTTTCTCTCACGTCCAGAACAGGGGTGATCCTACACTAGGATGTGTCTGGAACTCTCGTAGCCATAGATTTATTCTTTATTGGTCTTCGCTACGCTCCTTCGTAGTGAAGACCAAACCTAAGTCTATGCTCGTAGCTTAAATTTAAAATTATCGTGTCACTGTCAACTGAAGATTATAATCGATCACAATATTATTTCTATCATATAGGTAGTTACCCACTCATGGACTGACTGACGGAGTACTGGTTTGACTTGTATACTTAACTGGTATAATTGCTTGACATTTAAAAGGACACTTAAATTGACAATGTACATAACGGGGTGGTTACCTTAGTGGTTATATTGGGTTATATGCTCTTGGAATGTAAAAATGTACTTAAATACAAGTATAATATAAACCTACACTGACCTCCATCAAAAAGGGAGAAGCGCGCGGTCAAGGTTCATAATCTTTTCATGTTAGAATTAAAAGTTAAACGATATTAAAAAAGAAATTAATACATCGCAAATAAATAAAATTTACCTCCTCACAATCTAAAATAGTGTTTAACTCGATTAAATGCGACTACAGCAGTTTCCACGCTCCTGCAAATTGAAATTGCATTGTATTTATCCAGTCGAAGGAGTCGACTCAATTGATCGAGCTAAGTGCCATTCGATTAAGGACCTTGACTTAAAATACACACATCAAAAGTGTCTAGGGATCAACATATATTTTTGCAATAACTTTTCTCCTGATTGATATTAATTAAAATTTTTTTTAAGGATTCATAAAATAAAGTGTTTTCGTTTGTCACAGAAACGATAAACCAAGTCACCTTTGCATTAATAAAGAAATTTGCCATTTTCCTAATAAAGGGATTTTTGACATTTGAACCACTAACATTAAAGTTCGAAAAACTACTGATTAAAACCAAAGTTATTATGGAGCGGCGACGTCATTTAAGCAGGGAAGAAATGCTCAGAGCCGTGGGAATGATAGAAGCTGGTTCCCGGCAACGTACTGTGGCTTTAGCTCTGAATACAAGTCAGAGTGTTATCAGTCGACTTTGGACACGTTACCGAAGCACTGGTACCGTGGCTGAGCGCCATGGGGGACGGTATCGCTGCACCACACGGAGACAAGACCGATACATTCAAATCTTAACTCGAAGAGCTCCAACAATAACCGCCATGATGTTAGCCGTGAGGCTTCATCACTCTTCAGGGAACTTAATTAGCGACCAAACAGTCAGAAACCGCTTGCATGAAGTGAACCTTCATTCCCGAAGACCGCTACGGGTACCACCTATAGCAATGCACAATCGTAGGATTCGATATCAATGGGCTCTTGAACACAGAAATTGGGCAGAAGAACAATGGCGTTTCGTGTGCTTTTCTGATGAGTCTCGTTTTGGTATGAGACCGGATACAAGACGTACGTACGACACTGGAGAACCCCTGGACGCCAACAGCGATTAAAATCCTGCCAGGAAGTCCATCCTTATAGTGGTGGAACCATCATGGTATGGGCGGGTATTTGGATCGGCGGAAGAACTGAGTTGATTTGGATCAGAGGCAACCTCAACGCTCAAATTTATGCTGAGACGATTGTATCAGACGTCATCGTTCCTCTACAAGTGCAAATCGGTCCCTTATTTCAGTTAATGCATGATAATGCACGACCGCACACCGCAAGAGTTGTAAGACAGACTCTCGCCGCAGCTAACATCAATGTCCTGCCCTGGCCTGCTCAGTCGCCAGACTTGAACCCGATTGAGCATGCATGGGATATGCTACAGAGAAGAGCTCTGCCGAATATGGAGGGTATCCAGTGGCAAGAAGACCTTTTTTTGTTGTTGCAACGAACATGGGCGGCCATTCCACAGCGTGATTTGGATGAACTCATTTTGAGTATGCCAAACCGATGTTCTTGTGTTGTTAGTGTTCGCGGTAGAAACACGGATTATTAATTGTTTAAGTTACCCAATAAAATTTTAAAGAAAACTGTTATTTCAGTCTTTTTTTCGAACTTTAATGTTAGAGGTTCAAATGTCAAAAATCCCTTTATTAGGAAAATGGCAAATTTCTTTATTAATGCAAAGGTGACTTGGTTTATCGTTACTGTGACAAACGAAAACACTTTATTTGATGAATCCTTAAAGAAAATTTTAATTAATATCAATCAGGAGAAAAGTTATTGCAAAAATATATGTTGATCCCTAGACACTTTTGATGTGTGTACATGTAGCAAGGATAAAAAGGTTTTATATAATTCATTTATAACGTTGAAGAACTTTAAAAAATACGTAATATACTTATGTTACATCATAAAAATGATTATATCTGGTTTTAAAACTGGTATCACGTAGCAACTACTTTCAAGAAGATATATTAAGCTTCCCGACTACTTCACAGTAATTAGAAGACATATTGTTCTACTATGGCACTTAGATTTTTCTTGCTACTACAATGTTTTAACAAAGATAGCATACGTGTATATATAATGAAGTAAACCAGCCTCAGGCAACTGCCTACTTTGCAGTTATTTTAATAAACGACGCGCCAAGACTTTTCCTAGAGAATTTCATTCGGGCAATCTTTTGCTCCCAAAGGCAAAAAATTGTTTATTGGATGCTTAAAATTTACCCTATTTGCCCGAAAAATTATCTGATATTTTCAGTTTATTGGAAAACAAAATTAAGTAGATATTATACCTATAAGCTAAAATATTACATAATAATTGATCCCATACAGTTCAAAAACTATTCCACTCAGACCAACTAGTTAACTCTCATCGGCTTCAAACGCTGTTGAATTGTTGGTGGGATTACTGATTAAATCTTACTGACACGGATTGTATTTTTAACACCCGACAAAATAAGCGAAGTGTTATAAGTTTCAGGTGTGTATCTGTGTATCTGTATGTTCCCTCCTTGTTCCTTAACGAATTTAACGCGGTTTTTTTTTGAAAGCTATAACGTAATCGAGGTGGATCTTAGCATTTATAAATGATGAAGTTCTGTTCAGGTGTTTGACGATTATCAACTCATTTCCTACTTGTTTAAAAGGTCTTATGAACTTTCACTGGTACTATTGATTTGGGTGTTCTGTTACTTTGGATCATTTCCAAAACATGGTAACCTTGAGCTGATGCTGCAGCATCAAGTAGTCTGCGAGATACCTCACTTCTCAACAACTTACAGCAAATATAGTATGTTTGGGCTCATTAGATTGATTTCAATGAGTAGGTGTTTGATATATTAATCGATGATCGAGAAGGAAGATCTGATGATGGAGCATAAAACTGAGTAACAGGATGTCAGGTATATTGTACATAGTCCGGCCATTTAATACTGAGCGCAAAACAAATTTTTGGTTATTTTTTGTCTGTCTGCCATTTGTCTGTGTCCGCACATCCCGCGAAAACTACTGAACGGATTTAAATGGTTGACAATACATGAACCACCATTTAAATGAGGTTCTTAGCCACATGCATTTATTCCAAACAGACTAAATCATTAACCTCCAGGCTCCAGGTGTTCGTTCCATTGTGTTTGCTTTAAAGCCTACCCGTGCGAAGCTGCCCCGTAGTAGTAGTCTCGCCTAGGCCAACTGGTTGAATAGACTCCGGAATGGTTATAACAAGCAATTTCGCTTCTATATTGCATATCATACAATAGACAAGTTGTGTTGAATTTTCAGCGGCTGTGGCCTGTGGGGTAGGTTTCACTGTACCTATTTGTTTCACGAAATTGCTAAAAGCCTAAGATATAAGATACAAGAAGATGTTTACATAGAATTTTGAAATAAAGCTGAGCATTTGTTTGTCGAATTTTGGTCGACGGTCTCATCGCCTCGGAGGTTTATGAAAATGTCTTGTCTAAGGGTCCTCGAGGGCAAATGAGGAGCTATTATTTATGTTTAGCATCGCCCCTGTTCAACGGTATTCATTATTTTTAATGTTACTTTCTTTTTAAGATATTATTTAGAGGGCGCACCTCTAGACTCTAGTGACTATAAAGATACAATTTGTATACTTTATAATGACATAACGCTTTAAACAGGTTTATTACACCTAAGATTAATAGCAGATAACGTTTACTTTAAATTAAATATTTCACGAGAAAGTTGTAAAACGTCGTAAATTAGGTCGGTTCTCTATATTGTAATAAATAGTACGCGTGTAATAAGTGACTGATAAACGCCATGCATTAATGGGTTACTTTATTTACGTCACGACGAGTGTCTTTTACTATTTTATATAATGTGTGTGACGTAAAACGGCAACTAAGTACCTATTATGCTCAGGAAAAAATTGTCTAGTCTATAAAACCACGGCGTGAATAGTCTAGGAACTTATAAGTCAAACGTATCTCAATGTACGATTATATATCTAGTGAGTGACCCAAACCCGATGCTTATGCGTGTAATAATAGTAGATTAGTAGCCAAGGGCTGTAAGGCATCAATTGCAGCCCGAGATATTTAGGCACACGAGCGCAGCGAGGGCGCCTATAGTTCGAGGGTGCAATTGATGTTTACACCCGAGCTAACTACTCTGCTTTACATCTCGATTGTGAGGTAAGTAGAAAAAACCGCATTACAAGAATAAAACCTTTTTATATTTTGAAAAGTTCTTGATATTGATGTCGTGTTTAGTACTCATAGTTGCTTTCAACATTGAAAAAATGCACCACAAACTAGATGGCTGCAGCTTTTTTGATAGCTCACTAAAGTATGTTAAGAATACAGTCTCAGATAAAGACTTTACTCGTTTTTCTTTTCGCCACTTCATGAACTCGTCGTAAGTTTTCAAATATCTCTCCTTAGAACTTTCAGGCAAAATATTGTTAATTGCTGCTTCAGCTTCCATTTTCATTGAATCGGGAGTGCAGCTTATATCTTCATCCCTTGCAGAACTCATGTTTTTTCCTAATTAGCATGTAATTATAAAAAAATCCCAAAAGCAAACAATATTTAAAGTAAAAGTTTTCTATTACTGCCTTTTTTCATCTTTTTTTTTTAATTTTTTTTTCCAAGAACGAAATTGAGCTTTGCCGTTCGATATTTAAAATTGATGACTATTATACTCATACAAAGACAAGGCTGAATAGCGAAGCGACC
Organism: Oeneis ivallda; assembly: GCA_029955525.1. Lineage (NCBI taxonomy): Eukaryota > Metazoa > Arthropoda > Insecta > Lepidoptera > Nymphalidae > Oeneis > Oeneis ivallda. Next base: position 11,294,878 of record JARPMR010000020.1, on the reverse strand, counting down.
TCTTTTGTCATAGATGTACGCGAACTTTTTGAAAGAGTGAAGAGTTTTTTTTTTAATTACTTACCGCCCTAGGGCTTTTCTAGCTACATTATTACCCTAGAGCGCTAATTGGTCACTTACAAGCCCCATTTGGGGGTAATAAGGACCTACTTACCGAATATGAGAGATGTAAAGTATCGTTATGCGTTTCAGTGCGAGTTGAAGACTTTTCTGCGGCCCAGGTGGGAGCTTATAGTTTTATGAAGAATATGACTTCGTTATAAAGTCTACCACTGTGGCGAATTTAAAATACTTTAACATAATTTTCATTTTATAACAAACTGATTTCTACGACTTCGACCGTGTGGAGGGGACTTATAATTTCAAAATTTCATACAATATATAATACTGTTTAAATTTCAGGAGTAAAAGGCATCCCAAGGCCGTCTCCAAGCTGTCTTAATGCCAGATTTCTTCAGATTCAATTTAGAGGTAGAGCCGATAAAATGTTACATACCTAAAATCCTGATCTATATTCTATATCTATATATCTATATATATATATATAAAAGAAAGTGGTGTTAGTTACACTATTTATAACTCAAGAACGGATGAACCGATTTGGCTGAAAATTGGTGGAGAGGTAGCTTAGAACCAGGAGACGGACATAGGATACTTTTTATCCCGTTCAACCGCGTTTCCGTCAAGTCACTATAAAACGTGGTATAACAAAAACGCATCTGACATGGAATAACAAAACGCAAATGACAGTGGAATAACAAAACGTAAATGACAGCTAAACATAATTTTGTCTTTGGTTAAGTATGGTAAAAAATTTGACAATTATAAAAAGTGTTATAAATTTATAATAAAGCATTACTGATATTATAAATGCGAAAGTGTGTTTGTTTGTTGGTTTGTCCTTCAATCACGTCGCAACAGAACAGCGGATTGATGCGATTTTTTGCATGGGTATAGTAATGGATGCAGTAGTGGTTCCTCAGACCGGGAGAGCTACTTTTTATCTCGGATAATGAAAGAGTTCCCGCGGGATTTTTAAAAACTAAATCCATGCGGACGAAGTCGCGGGCATCAGCTAGTATATTAGGTATATGTATAGACAGACAGACTTTTGCAATTACAATCTTAGCTTGAATATCATCTTAACCCGTTAATTAAAATATTGAAGTTATCGAATTTTAATTTTTGTACACCAAATAAATCGCAATTAGGATGCATGATGATTTATCGCTGACAAGACTATTCAATGTGATAATTAATGCTTGCTTTGCACAACATCCGTTGCATGTATGTTTCATAATAATAGTTGAGCTAATAATATAATAAAGACCTATACCCCTAAACGGTTTCTACACGCTATCGTACGAAACGCTAAATCGTTTGGTGGCACGTTTTTAACCCCCGACGCAAAAAGAGAGGGGTGTTATAAGTTTAACGTGTCTGTCTGTGTATCTGTGTATCTGTGTATCTGTCTTTGGTAGCGTTGCCGCCAAACGGATGAACCGATTTTCGTTTAGTTTTTTTTGTGTCATAGGTAATTTTATCCCGAGTGTTCTTAGCCATGTTTCATGAAAATCTGTTCAGCCGTTTGAAGATTATCAGCTTTTTTCTAGTTGATTAGTGGATCTGACTAACTTCCTTATGTCCGATCGATTCGAAATTTGGTACCGTGTTACTTCAATGATATTGAAAGTATATGGTAAGGTAACCATGACCTGATCAGCCCTTTGAAGATCATCAGCTCTTTAATAGTTGATGAGGGGATCTGACTATGACTTCCATATGTCCTATCAATTCGAAAGGTACCGTATTACTTCAATGATATTGAAAGAACATGGTAAGGTAACCATGACTTTAAATATGACATGTCAGAGTAAGGTTTAGATTTCGAAGGTGGGTAATTAAATGGGATCAATTAGGCTCAATTACCACTGCGCTAACAAATCACTATAAATACCTTCCTAATATTTATACCTACTTTAAAAAGGACTAAATAAAAGTAAAATTAAAAATTTTAAAAACCCCCGACACAAAAAATAATCTCTAAAAACTAACAAATAATATTTTATACCTATACAGGGTAGAAAAAAATTATGGGCCCTGGAGGGGAACTACCTTAAATCCTTAAGTTAGATCATTTTACTTAAAGGAAACATTCCCTTATTTTTAAAAAGAAAAAAAACGGCATTCAAAGTTTTTCAAAAATTCGCTTGTCTCACCAGGGAATCGAACCAGATAAAAATTCAAAAAATGAGCACCCGCTATTTTATTGCACTAATCGATACAGTCGATGTTAAAGATAAAATTTCTCCATGAAATATTATGTCTTACACTCGTCTGTCGTACAAGATATCCATAAAATACAATTTCTCTAATCAACATTCCCTAGAACTATTTACCTTCAACAAGTAAAAGACACGTTATAATTTTCTTATAAGTGGAACATCCAAAGACATTGTATGAAGTATAAGCTTGCTAATTATTTCTAAGTACCTTGTTGAAGATTCAGATAAAATAGTTTTTTTTTAATTGAAAAAAAAAGAATTGCAATTTAGCTTCACTGTCAGATAAATTACAATTCTTGTTGTTTGAAAGTAATTAAGCTTCTAATAAATCGATTTTTTCTTGATACGTCATTATTACATAATTACTAAATGGAAGCAAAACAAAACAAAATCGATAAAAATGCTCAAAATGTGTCATTGAATTTCAAAATAGCTGTCCCGCACCGCAAAGTTAAACGCTTCAATTCTTAAACTTTTCGTAAGAAGGAAATGTGCATAGAATTATTATTATCTACCATTAAACGATTTTCTTATTTAAGTCTTCAAAAGGGTACTTAGAGATAATAAAATTAGCAAGATTTGTACTTCATACAATGTCTTTGGATGTTAAAGTTATTAGAAAATTATACCTAACGTGTCTTTTACTTCTTAAAAGTGAACAGTTCTAGGTAATGATGACTAAAGAACTTGTATACTAAATATTCGATTTAATGGATATCTTGTACGACAGACGAGTGTAAGACATAATGTTTCTTGGAGAAATTTTATCTTTAACATCGACTGCATCGACTAGTGCAATAAAATAGCGGGTGTTTTATTTTTCGAATTTTTAGCTGTTTCGATTCCCGGGTGAGACAAGCGAATTTTTGAAAAACTTTGAATGCCGTTTTTTTCTTTTTAAAAATAAGGGAATGTTTCCTTTAAGTAAAATGATCTAACTTAAGGATTTAAGGTAGTTCCCCTCCAGGGCCCATAATTTTTTTCCACCCTGTATATAATTGTTATAGTCACATATATTATGTAAGTTCAAATATTTTTATTTTCCAAGTGTCGTCGTCACGTCGGGGGACCGCTAAGTGAGAAAAACAGGTGTAGTCGCAGATTGCAACAAAAGAATTTACTCCGAAAAATTCGCAAAATCGACACAACCGTCAACGTCGTCTGCCCTCACGTGTCGCGCGCGGCATTACGTAGAGCGTAGACTATATATGCATGAAACTTAAGATCGCTCGTACCTAAATGTAATTCGTAATAATTAATTAGCTGTTGGAAAAATACTTTATAAACTTTAGCGGTCCCGCGACGCGACGACGACACTTGGAAAATAAAAATATTTGAACTTACATAATATATGTGACGATAATAATTATATATTGGTATAAAATATTATTTGTTAGTTTTTAGAGATTATTTTTTGTGTCGGGGGTTTTTAAAATTTTTAATTTTTGACGGTAGGTTGGTAACTAGTTGGTTGGTACCTACTCGTAATAGGGATAAAAGATATCCCTGATCATTTTTTCACAAAACTAAATGTACGCTTCTGTACATTCGCTGTAGCTGGGTTGGTTGGGTAGCAAGGAAAACTCTTGAAGAACTTTTCTTCTTTTATTGGGTACCGCTACCGCTTGCCGGTGGGAACTGTGCCGGCTTACAATTCAGCCCGGTATTTATACAAAAATAGCAGAAAAAATGTAGCCCCTCTGATTGGTGTAATTTTGCTATCGATCAGTGCACCAATCAGAGCGCATTATCTTAAACCAATCACAATTTAGTAATAATAATAGGTATTATTACATAGTTAGGTATCTTTACTACTATGAGCTGTACCGTAGGGAAAGCCGCGGCATTTCTTGGAATTACAGAGGTGTCTTTACGGTTCCTAGCTGTACCGTTGGGAGAGCCGCGGTCTATTTCTAGGAATTAATAAGGTATCTTTTCGGCTCGTAGCTGTACCGTAAGGAGAGCCGCGGCCTATTTCCCTATGGGTTTCCTATTTTAATCTTTATTTATTATTTTTCCTATTCACTTATGAGATAATACATGAGACTTATGTACTTAAAACTATAAACAATTGCTAAACTATACATGACACATTAATTACTAACTAATTATGCTATTTAATCAGTCCACTATTATGCTGTCTCTTTATTACACAAACACTTGCACTATATCGTCCCGCACATCTCTCCCGCCGTGCGACTATGTCGCATCACTTGTCGGTGCGGGCGCGTCGTCTGTAGACAGGGGCAGGACCACCAGCTTCCTCACCGGCCGTCGCAGCACTCCTCCCTTGGTCTGGATGTCCACTGCTCGCACGACGTCGTCTGGTCCCGGGTACGTGGCGATGACTCTTCCTCGGATCCACACGTTGCGCGGTAGGTTGGCGTCGACCACTTGCACGAGGTCGCCAATCTGGATCGCTGGTCCTCGTCCGTGCGGCTCCCGCCGATGTTGGAGCTCCGGTAGGTATTCCTTCACCCAGCGCGTCCAGAACACGTCGGCCAATCTCTGCGCGGCTCGCCAAGTCGATCTGGAGGCAGCGTCCCGCTCGTCGAATGTACCTGGCAGCGGTACACGTCCCGGGCCACCCAACAGAAAGTGGTTGGGCGTCAGTGCTTCAGGATCCTCGGGGCTGACTGAGACGTGTGTCAGCGGCCTGCTGTTAACTGTATATTCCACCTCAGCTAGTAGGGTGGAGAGGACTTCTTCTGTAGGATGCCGTTCATGTAGCGTAGCTGCGAGTGCTGTCTTCACGGAGCGTACCATTCGTTCCCAAGCTCCGCCCATGAATGGAGCTCCTGGTGGTATGTATCGCCAGGAGATCGTCTTCTTCGCTGCTTCTTCTGCCGTTGCGCTGTCTATCGCCTGCCGAAGTTCCTTGTCTGCAGCTCTCAGGTTGCTGCCGTTGTCTGACCAGATTTCCGTCGGGAAACCCCGGCGTGCCATCATTCTCCTCAGCGCCATCACTGCCGAATCAGCGCTGAGTGAGCCAGCAATCTCCAGGTGTATGGCTCTCATGGTGAGACAGGTGAAGATGGCCACATATCTTTTCTGTCGCGTTCGGCCGACGGTCACTGAGAGGGGTCCAAAGTAGTCGATGCCAGTGAAGGTGAAGGGTCGCTTGTGATGAGTCAGGCGACACTCCGGCAGGTCCCCGGTTCTGGGGTATGGCGGCTTCTGTGTCTTCATTCTGCAGAACAGGCATCTTCTTATGATCATTCTTGTGACTGGACGCACTCGTAGCACCCAGTACTGTTGTCTGCAATCGTTGACTGTAGCTTCAACTCCGGCGTGATGTAGCTGATGATGTATAGCCTTCACCCAGAGCTTGACTGTTGGATGATCACCGTCGAGTACCATGGGGCTCTTGAAGTTTTCTGTTACGTCTTGTGTTGCTTGAATCCGACTTCTTAGCCTGATTGCATCGTTGACGTATTCGACGCTCAGCTGGTACAGACGGCTCTCCTTGTTGAGTGTCTTGCTGTTTCTTAAGTCTTCTATTTCTTCTGTGAAGGAATCTTCTTGGGATGCACGCATCAGAAGCTCTTCCGCTCTTCTGAGCTGTTCGGCAGTGACTGGGAGAAACTTTCTATTAGGCGACGTTGTTTTCTTGACTGTTGGTTGTTGCTTCGTCGCAGGCTTGTTCGTTTTCTTCCAGCTTGGATCCTTTTCTGTGTTCTTTCGCGTCCTTTTGTAATGGACCCTTTCCTTCTTGGTTCTACAGAGTTGGATGAACTGTAGAACCCGAGCTGTGGCGTATCGGAGTCTGTCCCAATTCGAGAAACGAGATGCTAAAGGTAGGGCTTCTGCGAGTTTCTGTTTTCTGTCGTCGGCGATGTGATTCACTTTCTCTTCGCCCGAAGGTTTTTCTTTTTCTGTTGCAGTCACTTCTACGGGCCAATGCTCTTCTGTTTGGTAGAGGAAGTCCGGTCCCTTGTACCAGCGATGATCTTTATTGAAGGACGTTGGGACGTCTCGTGTGGCGTCGTCCGCTACGTTCAGCTTCGTCGGAACCCAACGCCACTCGGTGACTGTGGAGGCCTCTTCAATCGCAGCCAGGCGATGGGCTACGTATGGCTTGTACGAGCGTGATCCAGTTCTTATCCAGGTCAGCACGGTCTTGCTGTCTGTCCAGAACACCTTGCTGTCCGGTTTTCTTTCGTGCTCTTCTATAACCGTATCGGCGAGCCTAGTTCCCATGACCGCCGCTTGTAACTCCAGCCTCGGGATGGATGTCAACTTCAACGGCGCAACCTTCGCTTTGGCCATGACGAGAGATAGGTTGACTTCACCATTTGGCGCCACTGTTCTCCAGAAGACAATCGCTGAATAGGCTGCTTCGCTGGCGTCGGTGAACACGTGTAGCTGTATCGAAGCAGCGTCGCTGTATTGGAGATATCTTCTCGGGATCGTCACGTTGCTGAGATTCTTCAGGTGAGCTATCCAGTCTTGCCATTGTTCAGCCAGGTCTTCATCCAGCTCGTCGTCCCATGCTGTTCCTCTTCGCCATACTTCTTGCAGCAGCTGTTTCGCCCTTATGGTGACGGGCGATGCGAAACCGAGTGGATCAAACAGTGAAATGACCACTCTTAGCGCTTCTCTCTTCGTTGGCGTCTTCCCATTGATGAGCGTTGGTGCGACGCGTGCCAGGTTGAGGTTGAAGGTGAGCTCGTCCGTGTTGAGTTTCCAGATAACGCCCAGTACACGTTCTGTCTTCTCTTCTGGCTTGTAGAGTTCCATATCTTCTGACTGTTGAATTTCACCCAATGCCTCTAATAAATGTGGTGAGTTCGACTTCCACTGTTTCAGTTCAAAGCTGGCCTTTGAGTGCACTTCACGCACTGACTTCGTGATGCGCACTGCGTCTTCGAGGCTTCTGAAGCTGTCCAAGTAGTCGTCAACGTAGTGCTTCTGTATGATGGCAGCTGCAGCCTCAGGGTGGGTGTCTTCATACTGTTTGGCGTTCAAGTTCTTGATGTAGATTGCTGTAGATGGAGAACTTGATGCACCGAAGATCAACGAAGTCATCCTATATTCTTCAGGTGGTTGGTCGTCTCGTCGCTCTCCGCGCCACAGGTAGCGGAGTGCATCTCTGTCTTCGGCTCGCAGCTTGACTTGCATGAACATCTCCTTGATATCTGCTGTGACTGCTATCTCGTGTTGCCGGAACCGCAAGACGACGCCAGGTAGTGACTGTAGAAGATCAGGTCCTTTGAGTAGCATATCGTTGAGAGCTACTCCCTTCGTCTTCGCTGCTGCATCATGTACCACTCGGAGCTTCTCAGGTTTCATTGGGTTAATCACCGCGAAGTGTGGCAAGTACCACGTCTTGCTTGCAGTCTTCTGTTTCGGAGCGAGTTCAGCGTATCCTTTCGAGACGAGAGCTTCCATCTGTTCTGTATACTTCTGTTTTAGCTTGGGGTCTCGATCGATCTTCTTCTCGATGTTGAAGAGTCGCTTCAGTGAGTTGTCGTAGTTGTCAGGGAACGTGACATCTTCTTTGCGCCAGAGAAGTCCTGTTTCATATCTTCCTTCTTCTGTTTTTGTGGTGGTCTTCTCCAGGATACGAAGTGCCCGTTCTTCTGGATCTGTCTTCGGTTTCTTAGGCTGTATGCAGAGCGCGTCCATCTCGAAATATTGCTTGACGAGGCTGTCCAGGTTGTCTTCTGTTTCTTCTGTGACGTGTGATACGAAGTCGATGCTGCGTCCGATGGCACGAGTCTGGCTGCCATGTAGCACCCACCCCAGCGGTGTGAGAGAGGCCACTGGTTGGTTGTTGTCTCCTCTTCTCACTTCTGTTGTCAGCAGAAGATGCCAATTGTCTTGACCAATCAGCACTCGTGGCTTTACATTTGCATATACGAGGTAGTCGCGGATGTCTGCCAGGTGTTTGCAGCCATCTACCAACTCTCTTGAAACCCGCTGTGACGCCACTTGAAGGTTCTTCACTGTTCGTGCTTGTACACGCTCTTCATGATCGTTGAGACCTTTTAACTTGATGTTCACTCTTCTCGAAGCCGACTCCGATGTCTTCAAGTCGTTGATGGCTTCTATCTTCAAAGGATCGACGGGTCCTGTTGCTCCGATGCACTCGGCTACGCTGTTGTCGATCAATGTAACTGTTGATCCGTCGTCCATCAAGGCGAAAGTGTTGAAAGTTCCCTTGGGCCCCTCAACTTGAACTGGAATAATCTTCAGATAGGATTGTTTCTTCTTAATAGTCCACGCGGAGTTGATTACTTCTGTAGCTTCCTTGTCTTCTTTCTTCTCCGGAGCCTTGGTGTAGTGCAGCATCTTGTGGTGGAAGTACTTGCAGCTGTTGACACCGCACGCCTTAGCCCGGCAGCTATGGGTTCTGTTTCTGTATCGAAGACATCGGAAGCATAGGCGCTTGGACTTGGCTATATCCCATCTTCCATTCGCATCTGAGTTCTTGAATTGTTCACACTCCGTAGTAATATGCTCTTCGTCGCATATGGGGCACTTGGGTGTGTACGTCTTTTCTGTAACGTTATGTATCTTCTGTTGTTGCGAGGGTCGTCTTCGTTGGCCGTGGCCAGCGGAGGGTGCGGGCTTCGAGGCGTGGCCTCATTACACGGGCGGGTCGCGGGGAAGAACACTTCCCCGGTGGTGAGTTTTCAGCCGTCTTGGCAATCCACGGCGGCTGAGGCTCCTATTCAGCTTGAGTAGGGGCCTTGTGGCTGAGTGTCAATTCAGTGGCCCCGTTCGCTGGCGGGTATCTTCTGTGGTCTCTTCTGTTGAGTGGCTGATGTAGGTGGCGCCACCTGTTCCGGCAGCGCGTACGGCCCGCATAACTCCGCTTCTCTCTTGAGGAACTTCTCCATTTTCAGCAGGTCTGGATCCTCCTTCGGCTGTGCTGCGGCGAAGTCGTAGTATCTGTAGCGCAGCGTAGGTGTGAGCTTGTCCACCACCGTCTTCGAAACTTCCGGGTTGTACATGTAGTTCACGCAGCTCAGAGTCTTCAGTGTTGCCACCACGTTGGAGACCTTCGTCGAAAATATGCAAATGTCGCGCGGTGACTCGGTGAGACGTGGCAATCCGCGGAGCGTTTCCATTTCCATCATCGCGATTGACTCCGGTCTTCCAAATCTTGACTCCAGGGTTTTCATGACTTCTGTTGGGTGCGCGCTGGTGATGAGAAGCCCCTCCACAGCTTCTTTTGCTTTGCCCTTCAGGTTTCTTCGTAGACGGTTCGTATTCTCCACTGTGGTGAACATGCTTTCCGTTTCGTAGTATGCGGCGCGGAACGGTAGCCACTCTTGATGTGACCCTCCAAACGTTGGCAGCTCTATGAACTTGGGGCGCTGTGCTGCTTTGACGGCACGCGTAATTGCTTCGGCTAACTCCGTTAAGCCGGGCTGTACTCCCGCCGGTGACCGAAGTATTGCTTCCTGTTGCTTCTGTTGTCCCGCGTCGTTGACCACCGGCTCTTCTATTGGGTAGTGCGGTGCGTCGGTGATCGCCAGCACGGGGCGTGGGTGTTGACTCTCCAACCAGTTGTCCACTCGTTCAGTCACTTCGGGTTCGGGTTCGGCGTAGGCACCATCGTCGTCTAATTCATCTTCTGTATCGTCTGCTTCCAGGGCGGCGAGACGGGCGGCAGCTAATTCGATCTGCAGTCGTAGCATCTCTCCTTTGGCCTTAGCTATCTTGAGAGCCTTGGCCTTGCTGTGTGTCGATCCACCCCCCCTCTTGCTAGGGGGGCGGGGCACCTGTACTTGCTTCGACTCCTCTGTGTTGACTCATCTCGAGTACGCCCCTGTACTGTAACGGGAACCTCCCTGGCGGCGGGGGGTTCCATTTGTGTCGCGGCGGCTGGCAGCGTCGGTGCGACGGCGGGCGTAGTTGAGCGTGCGACGGTGGCGGCGACGGAAGCGGCGGCGGTAGCGGCGCCGGCAGTGGCGGCCGCAGTCCGCTTCACTGTCGCGGAGGATGGCGCTGTAGAGCGCACCGACGTCGCGGAGGTACCCGTAGTCGTCGTGCGCTCCGTGGTGTCGGTGGTGACAGTCCCCGTGGCTGTCGACGCGGACGCGGTAGCGGTCTCCGCGCTGGTTTCGGTCGCGGAGGTGGTAGCGGTACCCTCTGACGTGGACGGAGTTTCTTCTGACGATGCCTTACGGCTCTTGAGTTCCTGCCGTGTCACTGGCATTCTTGCTGGGCCGACGAATTTTCTTCAGAATTTTCCCGATTTTCCAACGGATCCGGCTCGAAGGACCATTCAATGTACGCTTCTGTACATTCGCTGTAGCTGGGTTGGTTGGGTAGCAAGGAAAACTCTTGAAGAACTTTTCTTCTTTTATTGGGTACCGCTACCGCTTGCCGGTGGGAACTGTGCCGGCTTACAATTCAGCCCGGTATTTATACAAAAATAGCAGAAAAAATGTAGCCCCTCTGATTGGTGTAATTTTGCTATCGATCAGTGCACCAATCAGAGCGCATTATCTTAAACCAATCACAATTTAGTAATAATAATAGGTATTATTACATAATTAGGTATCTTTACTACTATGAGCTGTACCGTAGGGAAAGCCGCGGCATTTCTTGGAATTACAGAGGTGTCTTTACGGTTCCTAGCTGTACCGTTGGGAGAGCCGCGGTCTATTTCTAGGAATTAATAAGGTATCTTTTCGGCTCGTAGCTGTACCGTAAAGGACGGGCGGTCCTTCCACGTCTCCGTGGAGGGCGCGGACTCCCAGCCGCGCCCCATCCGTGCCGGAGTGCCCCAAGGCAGCTGCCTCTCTCCGTGCCTGTACGCGCTGTACACCGACGACATCCCTACCCTCGCCGGACACCTGCGCGAGGGGGAGGAAGACGTGCTGTTGTCGCTCTACGCCGACGACAGCGCGTATCTCGCGTCGTCGCACCACCAGATCGTCGCCTGCAACAAGATGCAGCGCCTGTTGGACCTGCTTCCGGAATGGCTGGACAAGTGGAGGATGGCCGTCAACGTGGGGAAGACGGCCGAGGTCCTGTTCGGCATCCGGAAGCCTATACGTCAGCTCCGACTCCGAGGGCAGGACATAGAGTGGCAAACTTCGGTGTGCTACTTGGGGTGCCGCATCGACCTCAGCCTGAACCTGATTCCCATGGTCAATCACGTGGTGAGTCAGGCTAAGGCGGCACTGTCGATGCTTCACCAAGTCTTCACCTCAAGCTTATCGCCGAAGACCAAGCTCCTCATCTATGGAGCCTATGTCCGCTCTAGACTGACGTACGCGGCCCCAGCCTGGTATGCGTTCTGCTCAGCATACCAGAAGCGCCGCCTACAGGTCCAACAGAACAAGTGCCTCCGTCTGATCGTTGGAGCTCCGAGGTACGTGAGGAACGATGTGATCCATCGCGACCTCAAGACGCCCACCGTGGAGGAGTACGTCCGTACACTGGCGCGGCGCATGTTCGCCAGCGCCGACAACGGACCGTACGAGCACCTCCACGGCATCGCACCGCTAGCCAGCCGACCACCGACCGGGCGTCCTCTACCTCGTGAGCTCCTGCGATCGCCACCACCGAGGAGGCACGCAGGCGACCACAGCGACGACGACGCGAGATCCACCGGACTTGACCTCAGCTCCGCGCACGGTGGCGACACCATCGCCCGTAGCGCGGAGCACTCCACCGGACTTGACACCGCCCCGCTCGCGGCGGCTATCTGCCCCCCAGCGACGCGGGGCCCCTGGCGATACACTGGCCCCGCGCTCGATGACGACCCTTTCGTCAGTAGCGCGGGGCCCCACACCGAACACGACACCGCTCCGCTCGCGGCGGCGACTTGCCCGCCTGCGACGCGGGGCCCCCGGACCGACACCGGTCCCGCGCACGGCAGCGACTCTATCGCCCGTAGCGCGGGCCCACCCTCTGGACCCGACACCGCTCCGCTCGCGGCGGCGACTTGCCCGCCTGCGACACGGGGCCCCCGGACCGACACCGGTCCCGCGCACGGCAGCGACTCTATCGCCCGTAGCGCGGGTCCACCCTCTGGACCCGACACCGCTCCGCTCGCGGCGGCGACTTGGTCGCCTGAGACGCGGGGCCCCCGAACCGACACCGGTCCCGCGCACGGCAGCGACTCTATCGCCCGTAGCGCGGGACCACCCACTGGACCTGACACCGCTCCGCTCGCGGCGGCAATCCTGCCTGCCAGCGAGCGGAACCTCCTGAACTGATGTCGGCCCATCGCACGGTGGCGACACTATCGCCCGTAGCGTGGGCCCACATATCGGACACCGCCCCGCTCGCGGCGGCAATCCTGCCCGCCAGCGAGCGGAGCCTTTGAAGCCCCTCCGCAAGGCCCCTGCTCCCCACGGACCAGGAGCCTCAGCCGCCATGGACCTAATTGCCAAGACGGCTGAAAATCCATCACCGGGGAAGTGCTCTTCCCCGCGCCCCGCCCGGGTAATGAGGCCCTGCCTCGAAGCCCGTACCCTCCGCTGGCCACGGCCAGCGAAGATGACCCGTGCTGCTGTACCGTAAGGAGAGCCGCGGCCTATTTCCCTATGGGTTTCCTATTGTAATCTTTATTTATTATTTTTCCTATTCACTTATGAGATAGTACATGAGACTTATGTACTTAAAACTATAAACAATTGCTAAACTATACATGACACATTAATTACTAACTAATTATGCTATTTAATCAGTCCACTATTATGCTGTCTCTTTATTACACAAACACTTGCACTATATCGTCCCGCACACTAAATTCACGCGGACAACTTTTCACATCCATTGTTGGCTAGTTTTCCTTATTTGGATCAATCTATAGCACGTGTAATAACGTAATTACAAGTCTGCGAAAACTTATTGACAAGATTGATCACCAAACGAATTAATTAGGTAACATGTTGGACAAGCAAGAAATACAACGAAGAAAAATCCCCAGTTTGCGATGACAGTTACATAACTTTCCACCGTAGACCATCTAACTTACTTTCCACTTAAGCACTACACTTTGTGTTTAGATATTTTGTATAGGTACTTTATATATAGGTAAACCTACTCAACTAGAGCAGTGATAGCCTAGTGGTTAGGATCTCCTATTTAGGGGAAATGCACCTCTGACTTTTCGGGAGATGTTTGTTTAAGAAGTTAAATATCACATGGTTCAACGGTGAACGACAACAAAATGTGATACCTAATTTTCCAAGAAAAATCAAGATTATGAAGCTTTTTTTCATTTATGATTCCTCACCTCGAATCGTAAATTTTTTAATTGTCTAACTTTTCACTTTATATAATAGTTGTATGTATTGTGTGTTTTGAGTATTTAGGTATGGTTCATGTGCTGACAAATCAGTATAAAAGTTTTATGTAGCTATAAGTAAAGTCTTCGAACAGTGCGGGTTGCCAGTGATGACTTACGGATCCGAGACATAGTCGCTAACTTTGGGCCTCATAAGAAGGTTCAGGGTCACTCAGTGGGCGATGGATAGAGCTAAGCTCGGAGTATCCCTGCAAGATCAAATCAGAAATGAGGAGATCCGTAGGAGAACCAAAGTCACCAACATAGCTCAGCGAGTCGCGAAACTGAAGTGAAAATGAGCGGGCACGTAGTTCGAAGAGCTGATGGTCGTTGTGGTTCGAAGGTGCTGGAGTGGCGACCCCGCACCGGGAAGCGCAGACCCCCCCCCCCCCCCACACACACACAAGGTGGACCGATGACATAAAACCGATGACGATAATGACCGAGGCCTGTGAAAGTAAATGCAAGAGACCTTTGTCCAGCACTGGACGTCTATCGGTTCACAAAGAAGAAGAAAAAGTTAAGTTCTAGGTTTTACATTTACTAACAGTTATCTACCATCCATCATAATTCTATGATAACATCCTAATTTTATGATCCTACATGGAGGAAGTAAAATATTTTTATTTATTTAAACGTGAGATATTGTGCCAATCTTTATGTTTTGTTTTTGTCCAATTATTTTGTCCAAGTTATTCCAATTTTAAAGACACGTGCCTAATTAATTTCTTATCCAAATTACAATTTCCTTTATAAATCCATTTGCCGTAGGTATAAGCCTACTCAGCTGTTTGTCCTCAATAGAGTAGATATTCCATAAAAAGGCGGAATAAAAGATTTGTTTCCGGCTTACCATCAATACGCCAAATGATATATTATTAGCTTTTATCATAATAACTTTCATAATATATCAGTCCTTCTTGAATATACCTAATATCTTATTATTAATATTTCACGTTCAATTTCAGAGGGTCCGAGGTTCTATCAATCTAAGCACGCATCTCTAACTATTCGAAGTTTAATGCGTTTTAAACGTGCTTTAACGTTGGAGGAACCAAACCATCATGACCTACATGCCTGCGAGTTCACCATAATGTTCTCAAGCGTAGAGATGTATCCTAATCCAAATGGCCTGCGCCCTTTTCATTTAAGAGGAGTCCTGAGCCCAAAAGTGTGCCGCCAATAGGTTGAGATGAATGAATTAAATAAATCTAACTTTTTTTCTACCCGCAAGAACACTTTCATCACTTCATATGTTGCGGAAAACAGTAAACGTGTCGGCGCTACTGACGGTTTACCATGGCTATGTGGCTTCGCTATTGAGATATTGTATTCTATTTTGGGGTAATTCTACTGAAAAAGAAGCTGTATTTAAGGCACAAAAGAAATGCTTAAGGCCCTTAAATAAAAAATAAAAAATAAAAAAGCCGTTTATTCCCATATCATTTCCTTATCTTAATTTACATGTATTAACTAATTTAAAATTACTAATTACTATTTGCTACTAAATTATTAATTATTTACTAATACTACTATTAAAATTACTAGTTACTACTAACTAATTAGAATTTTTAAGAGATATGGGCCCCTTCTCGGGTAAAGGCCTCCCCCAACCTCTTCCACTTTTCCCTATCTTTTCCTAATTTTGTCCAGTTTTTCCCCACTGTTTTTAAGATGTCATCAGCCCACCGTTTACATGGTCTTCCGACAACCCTTTTGCCCTCGGGTCCCCTCCAACGCGTAGCCTGGATCGTCCACCGTTCGTCTGTGTATCGCGATATGTGCCCTGCCCATTTAGGGCTAAGGCCCTTAAGGGCTTACAACTATCTGTCGTTTTTAATTTAAATATGGCCCATATTTAAATTAAAAACGACAGATAGTTGTAAGCCCTATTTTAAAAAGTATAAAATTCTTACAATGCCATGTCTGTATATTTATGAAACTATTGTATTTGTTAAAAGTAATTTAAATTTATTTCAAAATCGCAACAGCAAAAGACATGCCATTGAGCTGCGACAGCCACCCAGTAGATGTGCCCATTTTACAAAAAGCTTCTTCTGCACTGGGCCTCGTTTATATAATCACTTACCCAGAGACATTATTGAAACGCAGGAGATCCCTATGTTTAAAAAAAAGTTAAAAAAATTTTTGATAGATAAGACATATTATACAATTTGTGATTACCTTATGGAAAAATTTTAACTGTTGTATATTATTTTTTGACATTTAATTAAATTTTTTTTTGACATATTATAATAACATTCCTAAATTTGTACACCACACTTTGGTAGGATATGCGCATTTTAAATTGTATATTATAACATCTTGAATTTACCATATTCACAAATTAATAAATGAATTATGAATTATGAATTATTTTAGTTTTGACCAATTAACTACTACTAAGCCTTTATGCAGTGATAGCCTAGTGGTTAGGTCTGTGGTCTCCTATTCAGGGGGTCGCAGTTTCGATCCCTGGTACGCACCTCTGACTTTTCGGAGTCAAATGCGTTTAAGAAATTAACTATCACTTGCTTCAACGGTGAAGGAAAACATCGTGAGGAAACCTGCACATCTGAGAGTTTTTCATAATGTTCTCGAAGGTGTGTGAAGTCCACCAATTCACATTGGGCCAGCGTGGTGGACTATGGCCTATAACCCTTCACTGAGAGGAGACTTGCGCTCAGTAGTAAGCCGATGATGGGTTGCTAATGATGAAGCCTTTATGAATCTAAGTTGAAACTTTAATGTCAGATTACCCTTCATATATTTTTGACCTTAAGTGCCCTACAAGTAAACCCAAGAGTATCTGCAATGTTCATCTATCAAAACTTGGGTATATCAAAAACCATCTATTACGTAGAATCATTTATAAGACAACGTCTATTCACTGTAGAGAAGACAAACAACGTTCTGCGTTTGCACGACTTTGACCGTCTAATAGAAAAGCAAGAAAATAGCTCCATAGAAATAAGATGACATTTTGTTATTTTGCACTACACTAGTTTTGATTTTGAAGATTTCTCATGGTATCGCATCATCAATCAGAGAATCGGTGCTATTGCTTGACATTTGCCAGCTTAGTTTCCCGGATTTGATTCACAGTTGAGTCAGCGTAGAAATAGTTATCTGTGATATATGGGGCCAAAGAAATTTTTTGTCCCCCGAGGGCGTTATTTTGAATTCAGAGCGAAGGGAAGGATTCTAAAGTATAATCCTGAGCGTAGCGAGGAATTCAATATACGCCGCCCGAGAACAATATATTTTGGCCCCGAATGACACACACTATTTTTCATCATTACCTATGAGAAAAAGCTAGGAGTATCAACATACATACATAGTAAATGTATAGACATCGTATATTGAAAGTTTAAATAAAACACAAATAAATTATTATGAAATAATTAAACATTAATATTTGCGTTGGATACAGTATGGGCGTATATCCGATCGAAAAATTGATCACGTGACTTATCGAAGACAACAGCTTCTCGAACATATTTGAATTTCTACACATACTAAAGCACGAACGCGGACCAATCAGAAGAGAGAAATGAAAAGTCCCATGGGGTTAAAATTAAATTTTGCTCCCGGTATCCTCTGAAGGCAATATTCGTTTTTCGAATAGGTATGATAAGTCACGTGATCAATTTGTCAATCGAATATACGCCCATACTGAATCCAACATAAATATTAATGTTTAATTATTTAATAATAATTTATTTGTGTTTTAAACTAACTAATAACTAATTTATTTGTGTTTTATATAACTTTCAATATACAATGTCTATACATAGTTGTTACTCCTAGCTTGATACTCCTAGCTTTTTCTCATAGGTAATGATGAAAAATACTGTGTGTCATTCGGGGCCAAAATATTTTGTTCTCGGGCGGCGTATATTGAATTCCTCGCTACGCTCAGGATTCTACTTTAGAATCCTTCGCTTCGCTCTGAATTCAAAATAACGCCCTCGGGGAACAAAAAATTTCTTTGGCCCCGTATAACACAAATAACTATTGTGCGAAGCCCAGCCCAGAGAAATTCAATGTCAAAAGTTATTTTGACACTGAAACGTTAACAGTATTTTTGACCAATTTTACGCTTTTCATGTTAAAAGGACTATTACATTTCGCATCCCTCTCTCTTGCACTTTCTAATATTTTCAATGATTGTAAAAATCTCAGATACTTTTGACAAAATGTGGTCAATTATTAAATGATCGACAGTTAAATTACGAATATTTTAGATACAGTTTTATTCATGAAATAACTAGATTTTATAGAGAAAAAGAGCGAAAACTACACTGTATTTTTCGCTGAAAATATTAGAATGCGTGAGGGAGAGAGAGATGCGAAATGTAATCGAAAGTCCTCTTAAAATGAATTTTAATAGTACCTAATTAGATTAAGATTAGCTGCAAGTTTATA
Source organism: Oeneis ivallda (assembly GCA_029955525.1). NCBI lineage: Eukaryota > Metazoa > Arthropoda > Insecta > Lepidoptera > Nymphalidae > Oeneis > Oeneis ivallda. The sequence goes on along the minus strand of JARPMR010000020.1, from coordinate 11,276,905 downwards.
AAACAATTGTTAATTCTAAATGACTTTTAAATACCATGACCTCGCTAAGGCATACCATAATATTAGCGATTTAATCATGTTGAAAAGATCTAATGAAAAAAATTGTGCTTGATGTAGACGCAAATATAACAATAGTATACCTAATCCCTTTGGAGCAAATAATCCTTGTCGAAATATACTCAGCCCCTTTTGCATGGCATATATGCAAATTTAAACTCGCTTGAATGTTATGTAAATAGGCTAACCCGACTATTTTGCATTTATATGCACAATTTTATTTAAATGTAAAAGGCGAATTGTATTTTTTAAATGAATACTGTGGAGTTCTGACGTGAAATGCTCAGTTTTTTAATATTGTAGCTTTTAGTTTGATATGATTGCAACTACAGCAATAATTGTATAGTAGTTAGAGAAAACAAAGCAAATAAATTATTATTATTATTGTTGTGAACTAAACCAAATGCATCAGTTTAAATCGTTTTCTAAATAATTTAATTACTAAATCTGGAATTTACATAAGCATCCTTATTTATTCGTTTATGCAACAATTTTGTTCTATAGAGCTTTTTATTACCTTATCTCTACATCCTCATCTATCATCATCGTTTTACAGCAGCGAAATATCGAAACAGCTTACAGGAAAAAGCGAAAAACTGCTAAATAGCAAAATTGCGAACAGCTATATGACATTTGAATATGCATCCATTCCTTAAATTAGAGTATGGAAAAAGTTACCTACCTCAATCTAATTGTGGTGTATGTATTTTTTATTCTCCAATTAACCTCTTAAAAGTAAGACATGTAACTTTTGTAATGTTCTATAATACATTCAAATTTCAATGAGAATGCAATGCATGTTCTGCATTGTATTCTCACTCCTCTAAAGAAAAGTTAGATTGGATCGTTTCAGAAATGAGAAAGTACGAGTATTAAGAATTTTGCACGAGACTGGCAAGCCAGTTCAAAGCTAAAGAAGCAGCAGTAACCGTTGATTGAAGAAAATAATTATCCCGTTTATAGAACAAGGGAATGAGTGAAGAAACGTTCAGATAGGTAAATATTTTATCTGCTTTATTTATTTTACTTTGGCTTCTAATTTTTCCAATATTATACTTTTTATATAAGCACTAGCTGACACGGCGAACTTCGTACCGCCAACTTATCTATTATAATTTTTTTTTGTTTGTTTTTTTTTTATTTATTAAGTATTAAAACCTTCCGTGGACCTCAAGGAACATACAAAAATATAAATTAACCGAATTGGTCCATCCATTCTTGAGTTATGCGCTTACCAACTTTCATTTTTATTTATATAAATATATAGATAGGTATTACTTAAGTAGTTAGTAGCATAGATTTAGGATTGCTAGTCGCTTCGCACAAAACACTAAGCTACCATTGCTAAATCTATGCCTAGTAGGTATTAAAATATATTTCACGATTTTTATGTAACTGTTTATACTTCTTAAAGCGGTAGTACTTAATATCTACTGTCCCTTTCAATTCAGTACAGCGTACAATGCATTTCATTTAAAGTTGAATCGGTTCGGGAAAAGTAAAGTAAATAAGAAAGTATCAAGAATGAGAAAGAACTATATCTCCGTTGAAACTTCTCGCATGTGGGACGCATTTTATTTCCTTTTAAAGATAAAAAGTATGTAATACCTACTGGTGGAGTTTGCAGTTCCTTTCAAAAGTTCCAAATAACGCCGTTCTTGGTATTATTATATTATTGCATTCATATTGACTTTGTTACAGCTAAGGTTGTATTCAGACCTGCCACAACTACAATCCCACCAAAGTGTCATAAAAGTTTCCGGGTGCATTTGCGTTCAACGACTGGCCTCGCCATTCTGATACCGACGACATCACGGCCTTATAATAATTATGTATAAGCTACCGTTCGTGGTACTTGCACTCCAGCTTTCAGTCACGTTAACATCACGGTACCATTCCTTAGGTCTCATACAAAATAAGTTTGAGTCTCATTTAAATATAAACCAATTAAATCGTGAGTTGCACAAAACCATAATTAGTTATAAATAATAAATTCTAATATTCGCTTTAAATTGATTCTGTAACTTTATTTGCTAAATTTAATATAAGGGATGTAGTGATGTGACTTTTTAGTGAATTTTGTCCAATAATTCCCTTATAAATATATCAAGGTTTCTAAGCTACACTAATTTACAGATTTACATACTTTAAAAAGCGAGCTAGGCAAAATCTTCTCTTACTCGTAATTTGTGGAAACTTCAAACAGTTGTAACGAGGCTACTGACACACTACCAATGTTTGGAGATATTTTTATCGCTGTTGCCTGCTTTTGATGTGGTCCGTCTGAGTAGATACTAAAGCAAGTACTTAGTCCATAATATAATGTGCTATGAAATTTTAAATTCTTTAGATTTATTATGATGATATGAATCATCCCGAGTTCTCAAAGCATAAAACATAAAATGGTTCAAGCTTAATTTAAAGAGAGCATGCATTTTGTATGAGCGCTGACCTCATTTAGACTTTTGTGTACAAAAAGACTTTATTTTTAAAAAATATGAATATTATACTTTTCAATATTACCTACTTCAGAACTTTATAAATAACTTAATTTGCATGAATAATAATTATAAAATCAATCAGGAGGTCATGCCAATTGTAGTCGCAATAAGGTATTTGACTAGTAGTATGTATTAAAATATCATCATCACCTATAACAGTCCACTGCTGGACTAAAGGCCTCTCCCAAGGGGAGGGTTTGCCCATAATCACCACGCGGGGCAGACGGGTTGGTGATCGCAGTAGATGGTAGTAGTAGCACAGAGGACGCTGCTGCCCGTTCTCCGTTATATTCCCTTAGTCGCCTCGTACGACACATAATGGTAAAACCTATTTATTTGTATTCGAATTTTGAAGTAAAAATAATTTAAACATCTCATTGATGTCACCTAAGCGTAACACAATACCCAGCAGGGGCAGCTTTACCCCTTTGGATGGAATAATATAGTAACGTTTTTTATTTGTATAATAAATAAGTCCTAACATTAAAATAGAATTCAAATAATTATAAAATTCAAGATAGAGAAATAATAGAGAAAGACAGATAAGTATAAGATCAAATAAATGATATCAAATATGGTCGAGTGAATTAACAGCTGGATCATGTGTCATGCTCGTGAACGGGTGCCGCCGGCGGGAATGGGGCTACTTTCTGTCTGCCCGTGTTGACATGAATTGAATTGTAGTACGTTTTTTTGAACTTTCCCTCATTGTGCGGTATCGCATATCAAAATCGCGCGGTAAACTCAAACAAAATATTCAAATTGAAATGAAATTCAAATTAATAATAAAAATAAAAAAATTAGGGAAAAAATCCACATGTAGAAATTATTTAAAATAAAATTGAAAATAGAGAATTCAGTCTGTCAAGCAGGGATTCGAACCATCTACCTTTAACTGTTTAGCGACTGTAGAAACCACAAGGCTACGGAGATCTAATATTGTAGTGTGAAAATATTGAACACAATGCCAAATTAATTAATCGAAAGGAACTTCGTTCCATCCGGGTGTCCCTTGACACCTCTCAAGTTTTTTTATACTATCTTGTTGGCAGCTGGATGCCAAGCCGGTTTAACCCATGCAACTTTGTTAGAATAGAATAGAATTTTTCCACAATGGGGTGAGGATCCAAAAAAGCGTAGGTACTACAATTCAATTCGTGTTAAGACGGGCAGACAGAAAGCATCCCCATTCCCGCCGGTGGCACCCGTTTTTAAAGAAGTTTAGAGAGTTAATAGAGAAGTATATTTCTAGACAAAGACTGCAGTTGGAAATCATGACGTCTTAGGGCACGTTTCTGCACACGCGGCGGCGCGGCGTGTGGTGCGTCGCGTCGCGCGGTAAACTCAAACATAATAATATTATGGCCAAGTATGAGAGCGTTCATGCAGAAGCATTTGGTTTTGTACACGGCGGAGCACGCGGCGGGCACCGTGGCGGGCGCCACGAACATGCGCCGCGCAACGCGCCGCGTGTGCAGAAACGTGCCCTCAAGCATAACTAACCTAGAATAACTTCCTAGAATCTCAATTCGTACATCCGTTTTGCGGGATGAGGTCGTATAAGACAATATTAAAAAAAACTACTCAGTGACTAATTCATAGATTTTGATTATTTTTAACTTTTGAGTTATTAGATGGTCATTAGTAATTATAATGCAGCATTATGAATTATTGGCTGATTTATTTAGTAAAATTGGAGTAGATACATTAAGAGTTACAAGTAGGTATTTGAGATAGAAACAAAATCCTATCCTATTAATTAATTAATATTATAAATGCGAAAGTTTGTGAGGATGTTTGGATGTTTGGATGGATGGATGGATGGATGTTTGTTACTCTTTAACGCGACAACGAATGAACCGACTTTGCTGAAATTTGGCACAGACATAGATTATATTCTGGAATAGCACAAAGGCTACTTTTTATCCCGGAAAAGCAAACAGTTCCTGCGGGATAGCATCGCTATTTTTTACGCATTTGTCCTTCAAAATACGCGCAATGGAGTTTTAGATTAACGTGATTTTTTTGCACAGGTAAAGCCTGAAAAATGACAAAGGCTACTTTTTATCTTGGGAAAACAAACAGTTCCTGCGGGATATTAGTATACTACTTTTCACACATTTATCTTTCATTTATGCGCCAACGGAGTTACAGATTGACGTGGTTTTTTGGAGAAGCCTAGTTGATGACTTGAAAAGTGACAAAGGCTACTTTTTATCCTGGGAAAGCAAACAGTTCCCGCGGGATATTAGTGTTCTACTTTTCACATATTTATCCTTAAATAAGGCGCCAACGGAGTTACAGATTGACGTGGTTTATTGGATAGGCATAGTTGAGGACTTGAAAAGCCCAGGAAAAAAAAACAGTTTCCGCGGGATATTCATATGCTACTTTTCAGATATTAATCCTTCAATTATGCGCCAACGAAGTTACAGATTGAAGTGGTTTTTTTGATAGGCATAGTTGAGGACCTGAAAAGTGAAAAGGCTACTTTTTATCCCGGGAAAACAAACAGTTCCCGCGGGATATTCGTATGTTACTTTTCACATACTTATCCTTCAATTATGCGCCAACGAAGTTCAACGAAGTATGTATGTATGCATGCATGTATGTATGTATGTCCTTATGTATGTCCTTATGTATGTATGTATGTATGTATGTATGCTTGCATGCATGCATGCATGCATGTATGTATATATGTATGTATCTCCTCCTACTAACAATAAATACATTAACTATATCCTATCCTACTTATTATTACTCATATTATCCCACTAATATTATTAATGTGAAAGTTTGTGAGGATGGATGTATACGGATGTATATTTGTATAGATGTCGTATACGGATGGATGGATGTATGTTCTCTGAGATAGGGGTTGAACTATTTTGACTGTTATACTCCATAACTTCGTTAAATTTGAAGTAATTTTTATTATTACTTTAACCGACTTCAAAAAAGGAGGAGGATCTCAATTCAACGGAATCTTTTTTTATGTATGTTCACCGATTACTCGAAGACGCCTGAACCGATTTGGAAAATTCTTTTTTTGTTTCAAAGGGTATACTTCCCAGGTGGTCCCATTTAAATTTTAAAGAAATCAGTCGAGCGTTTTTTAAAAAATCTACAATAAATTATATACTTTGTAGTGGCGCGGGCGTTTAAATGTATGCTCCCGGGACAAAAAGTAGCCTGTGTTATTTTCCAGGTCCTTAACTTTACCTGTGTAAAAAAATTGGCCAAGTGCGAGTCGGTCCTCACTCTTTTAGGGATTCGTTACAAAAAAATTAAATTAATTTTTATTATTTGTTGTTATAGCAGCAATAGAAATACACAATATGTGAAAATTTCAACTGTCAATCTATTACGGTTTACGAGATACAGGCCGCTGACAGACGGACGGACGGACAGCGGAGGCTTAGTAATAGGGTCCCGTTGGCACCCTTTGGGTACGGAATCCTAAAAACCACGTTGACTATATGCACTTACACTTTATATGGTGAAATATTATAACTGCGAAAGTGCGTTGGTTTGTCCTTCAATCACGCCCAAACAGCCGTAGCTCTGTTTGGGCGTGATTGAAGGACAAACCAATCGACGTGATTTTTTGCAGGGGTACCTATAGTTGAGGATCTGGAGAGTGACAGGCTACATTTTCAGAGTTCCCAAGGCATTTTAAAGGCTAAGTTCACGCAGACGAAGTCGCGGGCATCAGCTAGTTTAAACTAAAAATGTTTTAGACAACAGGATAATAAAGAATTTAGAAAGATAAAAGCTTCTTATTTACAAAAATTACAAAGAGCGATGCCGTGTTGAGCCGAGCACGTCTAGATTAATTTACAAACTCTCAGAAAGCAAAGTTTTAATTTAATACAGCACTTACTTAATGTTAAGGCTCACTTGAGAAGCTTTACCTTATTAATTTTCTTAGAATATTACTTTTATTTTCTAAGAAAAATTATTTTCTTAGGAAATTTTAAAATCAATAATAGATCATTATTAATAAAATAGGGTTGCACTCGAAGGCATAATGTAGAGGTCATACAGCTCATATAGATTTAAAAATCTTCAATTAAATTAGGTTTGATTATTTATTAGCATTATTAATATCATATTTTTTTTCTGACATTTTATTTTATGTATGTTAAATTTGTTGTGAAGTCTCATAGTTGTGTAGGTCTCATACCTAAAATAAAATTGAGTTACATAACTTTACACTACTTTTCTACTAAAATTCAGAAATACTTTTTTTATATGATAAAAAGCGATTTTTCTTTGAGTTGTCTGACTGTTAATCTAGGTGATATGATATAAGTACTAGCTGATACCCGCGACTTCGTCCGCGTGGATTTAGTTTTTAAAATCCCGCGGGATCTCTGATTTTCCGGGATACCTATATCACCCTCCAGGTTTTCAACTATACCTATCCTAAAAATCACGTCAATCCGTAGCTTTGTTGCTGCGTGATTGACGGACAAAAAAGCAACCAACAAACAAACACACTTTCTCATTTATAATAATGTATTAGTATGGAAGAAATAATACTACGATACAAATGTAACCAAACCTTTTTTTACCGGCGATCTAATTAAATTTTAAAACACAAAAAGCTACTATTGTTACTTAAATATGATAGTTTGCTATATATTTCCTCGAGGATTTTTTTGCAGAGAATAATGAGCACTTTAATCATGTAGTACATAATTTTTATGTATCATCAATAGTTTTCTCAGCGTACGCCAAATAATGAATTCTATAGACAAAATATTGCTAATTTGGGTTACATTATTGCAATTTTTTAAGGATCTCAATTTTTTTGGAAATTCATTATAACCTATGTTACTTCCTGATAACTTAGCTTTCTATTTGTGAAAAAATAGTTAGAATCGGTCCAGTAGTTTCAGAGCCTATTCGGTACAAACAAACAAAATAAATACGTGTGGCACTCGGGGACTGCCGCGGTAAAGCTATTGCATAGCATTTTCTAGTCGCACGCACGCAAACACCGTGCCGAAGTCTACCAGTTCGGTAGACTTCGGCACGGTTAGTGTGTTACGGTGTTAGGTTTATTTTATTAAACGACGGTGTTAGGTTTATTTTCGTTACGGAATTTCTTGATTCGGTCGCCGCGCTCAAAGCCCGCGATATAAGCTATGCAATAGCTTAAAAATCTTTAATTTTTATAATATTAAAGTATAGATCAAATATAATAACGCCAACAGAAACTATTAGTGTTCAGATTATTCACAAAAAACTAGCTTTTGCCTACGACTTCGTCTGCCTGAGTCACATTTTAAAAATTCCGTGGGAACTTTTTGTTTATCCGGAATAAAAGTAACTGAGCACTTGAAGACTGACTGTCTTCAAGTGTTCATCTCTACCTATGCAAAAAATCACTAGTTTGTTGTATAGTTGAGGACTTGGAGAATAATATTGTATTTTTCCCTGACTACGGCAAAGCCAAAAAAGGGTTAACTTTATGTTATGTAAGGGTTATGGTTATGTTAACTTTCTTTATGTTTGTATGTATTTGACTATTTACGAATAATCCACCGTAGCGAATAAACTACTAAGTCCATTTAATTCAGGTGTCAATCGATTCGTTATGATGGTCATAGGGTGACATAGGCTACATTTTTACACGCTTTTATTTAACTTGCAATGTTTGTTTGGGTCAAATCTTGCAAGATGAATTGGGCCCACTTCCCGGTTTCTGATCGAGCTGAAATTTTACATGTATGTGTAAATCAGATGACAATGCAATATTATTGTGACATGGAGCTGATCTGATGATGGAGATGGAAGATGGCTATCGGAACTCTGTAATAAAACGACGTAACCCCATCGAGTTTGGGCTCGTTTGATTCGTCATAACAAGTACTCTGATCCTAGATGATATCCAGAGTCTAATGATGTAGCTACTAAAAGCTTGCATTTAAAAATAAAATTTTTAATTTACACTTGTTTAGGAATAAAAACAATATGACGGATCTTACATCCAATTTTCCATAGTCGGATTACAGCTTTTAAACTTTTATTGCACTTTCAAAGATGTGAAAGATCTAAACAAGGTAGGTACTGTACATTTAACGGCTGCAGCAAATGAAATGAAACTTTTACTGTTTTTCTTTGACAACCAAGAGTCCGGTAAACAATTTTCGCACAAAGTAAAATTCGTGAAAATTTTCTCAGTGTCAGGTAAATGAAAGTGCCGCCGCTGCCGCCGGTCCAAACTCGAACAAGCGCCTAAAGAATGGTGTTTCCCTTTTATTATCTACTAGCTTTTACCCGCGACTTGGTGTCTGGAGTTGGCTTTTTAAAAACCCACAGGAGTCCTCTGTTTTTCTGCGATAAAAGGTAGCTTATGTAATTCTCTAATTGCTCCACTACACCCATGCAAAAATCACGTTGATCAGTTGCTTCATTGCTGTATGATTCAAAGACAAACCAACAAACCTACAAACAGAACCAAGATGCAGAAAGCGGTGTTGCTAGACTCGGCTAGGATAGTCCGTCGGTTTCTCAGCCTGTCGCCCTGACCCCCGGCCGTCTGGTCTCCCCTGCCGGGGCGTAATCCTCCGCCCGCTACAAGTATTTATTTATGTAATCTATATGTAAGTTTATTTATCTGTGTGTATATATTTATGTTTATAATACTTTTTGGCCCTATATCTATTTATTTTGTATGCGGGTGTGAGAGTCATAATATATAGAGAAATAATAATAACTGGAGGAGGCCTATACCCGAAAGGGGCCATGACATATTTAGCTTATAGTATGTATTTAGCTTAACTTACTTTTTTTTTCTAACGATAACCGATGTTTTGCCCTACAAATAACTCTCCAGAAAACTCCCCGCTGTAGGTTGTAGAGTCGATAGAACACACAAGAGAATTGACGTTTCCTCGGTACTTTCTGCATTTGAAACAATATACTGTAGCTTTTTAACCGACTTCTTTACTTACCACGTCAAAACTTCAACCGTATATTCTAACAATGGTCGTAACTACCCGTATTTTTACCATAAAAACTCATCTAAAGCTGAAACGCTGTCCTGTTAATAATGATAAATAAGTATCTACTGTTAACGACCGCGCTATTTGATTTATTTTTATTGGCTGCTTTATTTGTATAATAAATAACAATTACTAAACTAATTTCACACACGTAAATGTTTGACAATTTATCAAAAAAAAAACATAAATTTAAAAAATAGCTAAACAGGTTTAAATTTTTCGTTATTAGGTTTTTATTCTTTTATTTAAAAGTTTTGCACTGTAGTTTGTATGCATGTTTCCTTTTTCCTTTCTAATCCCTTACCAATATTATAAATGTGAAAGTGATTTTGTTAGTTGGTTTGTCCTTCAATCGTGCAGCAACTAAGCAACGTATCGACCTGCCATTTTTTTTATTTGCCTGTTTAAAGCTGACAACCTGGAGCATGTCATAGGCTACTTTTATCCCGGAAGACCAAAGGGTTCTAGAGGGATTTTAAAAACCTAACTCCACGATATTGATTCCGTAAGAACAATTTATTTTAAGGTGATCGTATACTACGAGATGACTGCAAGGAGCCGCAAGGGCCACATTAATAGCATCAAAAGGCCTACGTAATGCGTTTGGGTACTGAAAATGGTTATAACGTCGACAACAAGATTGGTCGCATAGATCGCATCGAAAAAATGATGATGTCAGAATATTATTATGTCGCCAATTACGTGCTGCCTCATATCATCATTGTATGTTACTCACGTTTTCAGTATTTATTGAAATGTGGACCACCTCTTGTGAGTTGTGGCTAGGGCAGCTTGTGCGGCAGTATGCGATTTCGTTTAGTTCTTTATAGCTATAGTAGGATCAACTCTAATAATAAGAAAGCTTCTGTATATTGAGTCGTTATTTCCAATAGATCTAGAGCGAGATCCGATAAAACCTAGTAGAAATATTAGGTTTAGAATGAAGACGCTTTATTGAAGGCGAATTATTTAACTGAAATAGTAAGTTAAAATTAGAGCAGTTGCACATGGAGCGATTAAAATAAAGTTACCCTTGAAGCATGGTTATCAAAAAAGACACTGGGTTGCACTTAGGATTATTTAATTTTTACCACAATTTGACCTGAGATTTAACTGAATTGAACAAACCAAATTGTTTGTTTTTTGATAGGCAAATTAAAATTTCAAGACAACTTTACTTTTCTCTTGCCATCATCGTCGTAATCGATTAACGTCCACAGTCATACAGAATTTTTAACCGACTTCAGAAAAGGAGGAGGTTCTCAATTCGTCAGATTTTTTTTATGTATGTTCACCGATTACTCGAAGAAGTCTGAAGCAATTTGGAAAATTCTTTTTTGTTTAAAATGGTATACTTTCCAGGTGGTCCCATTTAAATTTTATCGAAATCGGTCAAGCGGTTTTAATAAAACCAACAATAAATTATATACTTTGTAGTGGCGCGGGTGTTTAAAGTCGGTATTTTAAATATAATTTTTTATATTAAATTATTCAATTTCCTATAATATAACCTAGAGGTTTTTATTTGTGAGCCGGGCATTACCACACTTGCCCTATCGTTAAAATCTTTGATATGTATTAAAAGGTAAAAGCAGGTAAAAGTTAACCAAACGTGAATTTCTCGTCGCCGAAGGTCGTACGTTTTGAAGCACCATTTCCCAGGCGATGAAGCGAACCATCGATTCAGCTTCACGCCGCGCCGACCGCACGCGGGCAATACGTCCGGTCGACATGTGAAACAAATTACGTAATGTGTGATTCAGAAAAACCTCATAAATAAAAAAAAAATAATTGGCACTCTGGGACTGCCACGGTAAAGCTATTGCATAGCATTTTTTATCAACTTATAACAATTATAATATTTATGCAATTTTTTTTTGTATAATAAAAATTATGCAAAAAAAAATATTAAAAAACAAACAAACAAGAAAAGCGAACTGTCACTACTTCGCGAGTGAGATTCGAACCTGCAACATCATACACCATACGGTAAAGAAAGCGGCCGCTCGCCCACTGCGCCAAATAGAGCTACTTGAGAACCTCTAAAATGTTGAACGCTACTGAACGACGGTGTTAGGGTTTTTTTCGTTACGGAATTTCTTGATTCGGTTGCAGCGCTCAAACTGTTTGTCCTAGTTCAAAGCCCACGATAAAAGCTATGCAATAGCTTAAAAACTAAATAATAACTAGTTTGCAGACAAAGTTGCTGAACAACTAGCTATATTTGCCAACAAAGAACAAACTATAGCTTAAAAATCTGATTAGTCTGCTAATCGACTAGCTGACAGCTATGAACTTTTCAGTCTCCTAAAAAATAACTCAAGGATGTTTTGTTTGTGAGCCAGGCATTCCTACACTTGTCTTTTCGTCAAAATCTTTCATTATTAGAATGTAAAAGTCTTTTGCGCAAAGGATCAGCCTGGCTGTCCAGCGCGGAAACGCAGCCAGTATTCTGCGTACCATTTCACACGGGCATGATTTGTGTAGTAATTAGATTAGTTATAAGTTTTGCTGTGTGCCTACATATGTAAAAGTTACTCAAACGTGAATTTCTCTTGGCCGAAGGTCGCACGTTTTGAAGTACCATTTCCCAGGCGATGAAGCGAACCATCAATTCAGCTTCACGCAGACCGCACGCGGGCAACAGGGTCCGATCGACATATGAAACGAATTATGTACCTACTGATCCAGAAAACCCCCGTAATAACGCAACAAAAAAAAAACTACTTTTTAAATCTCAACAATACTCACGGTTCCTTTCTATTCGAATATACAATCACGAATAAAAGTGATGTTGTGAAAGCGCCATTCTTCTATTTTTCGATGGTAATGGATAGATGCATGATGCATTAGGAGTGTCGGTGCACGAAGTTTTTTAGCATTTAGTAAACATTTTTTCGACATGCCACTTTGCTGGTTGCTGCTTATAAAGAACAATATAATGACCTACCTAAACCATTTTTAGAGTTCCGTAGTAAACAAGGAACCCTTATTGTTTCGCCATGTCCGTCCGTCGTCTGTCCGTCCGCGGTTTAGCTCGGAGATTTGGTACTCGAAATCTGTTATTTGATAAGGGTATCAATATTAATCACGCCAACAAAGTGGTGAAATAAAATTGTGAAAAATATTTTTTTTAGGGTACCTCCCCTACATGTAAAGTGGGGATGAATTTTCTTTTTCTCGTCTATCCCATAGTGTGGGGTGTCGTTGAATAGGTCTTTCAAAAATATTGTGGGTGTGGGAACACCATTTTTTAATTCTGGGATCCGTTTGTGAAATATCATATTTTAAAGTGCTAAATTTTATTAGTCAAGTGCCCCCCCCCCTCTGCCAGCTAAATGGTTATGTATAGAATACATGAAAAAATTCACAGCAGTAGTATGTATAATGGATTTTAAAGGAAAACTATCACGGCTAAGTAGGGTTCATTAGCTAAGGAGTTATATCTGTTTTTTCTAAGTTAGGTATTAGGTATATTTATTAGTATATATTTGTATTTTGTAGTATATTATAGTATTTAAACCATGGAACTCAAAATATATTCAATATTCATAAATAAAATAAAAGCACTATCCTAGGTCTGCAATATATTTGTAACTTGCAACTACGGAACCCTACACTGCGCGTGACCCGACACGCACTTGTTACTTTATTTTAATTCACATTGTGGTACTCCATAAGCGTTGCCGGCTTTCGAGTTGGCCTATATTATAGACTTAAGATAACGCAGCTGGTACAAACTGACTCTGTAATTTGCGTGTATGAAGCATAATTAATGACCTGGAATAACGGAGGTGGAGGTATGCAACCAAGTAGTGTGGATGAAGTTAGTTTCTGCAACGTAAGAGACGAAAAGAGAGAACAGGAAGGTTCCATTGTTGGTTCAGTAGAACCACAGAATAATAACTAGTAACTAGCGGTACAGAAGCTTTACTTCGCAATGGTTTTCAAAGAAATATGTACTCAATCTGATAAACAATATGATTTAATTTAGCTCGCGTTCCAGTCGAGCACGTGTTCATTTATATACCTACCAAATTTTTTTTGAGGGAATATGGGCCTTAACTCACTGGACTACGGTTCTTATTAAGTTATACGTGGTTATACGCATTGAAAGAGCCGCGGACTAGGGTTGCCTACTTCGAGAAACTACTTACGCCATCTAGCGCACAGCACGAGCGTTTACTCCTACTTGTGGCGGGCAACGCGCAGCAGGCAGCGCCGAGTACGTTCATGCAGTCTAAGAGCTAGCTGCATAATTGTATATGCTATACGATTATTGCCAAAGATTTAATTTAATGAAGTAATAAAATAAAACACATTTTGTTCATTATACTTAAATAGACAAAAGAATAGTAGATGTTATGTATGTGTAAAAATATCCTGGAATTGTTTTTGTTTCGGACGAAACATAATAATTGTATAATTGTTAATTTATTACTTAACTGATCTCTTTTGAAATAATCCTACTATAATAGGATAATAATATTATAAAGGCGAAAGTTTGTGAGTGTGTATGGATGTATGTATGTATGTATACAAAAAGTATCTACGTATTATATCAGTTGTCTAGCAGCACCCATAGTACAAGCTTTGCTTAGTTTGGGGCTAGATGGCGCTGTGTGGATTGTCCCATGATATTTATTTATTTATAAATTTAGAAGTACGATTTCATTTATTTGAAGTAAAATAGGTATCTAGGTACCTAAAACATTTCATTCAGTCAAAACATTTTTTTTTCATAACATAATATTGAGATGAAATTGATCATGATATTTTGGGTTAGTTTCGTTGAGCACTAATCCCACTCAGCGCACATTTTATAATCGATTCATTAATAAATTTTGAGGTTAGTTGTGTCTGTAAATTTAATACTTTAACGAAAAAAATAATTGCAACAGGCAAGAAATGAACGATACAAGACCATTTTTTTATAATTTTTATTTTCTTGTCCGTCTAGTCACTATATTGAATGAATTTGAACGATATTCGGCATTATAACTATATGTATATTATTATTATTACAACGTCATTACTGGCGCTGGTTGCATATCTTGAAATTTTGTGAAAACTACTACATCTATGAATTTATTTTTCAGTTAAAAACCGATATCAGTTTCTAAAATCAAAAACTAAGGCGCGAGCAAACCCGCGGGTATCAGCTAGTACCAGCTATATAATACCTACCTTACTGTGTGCTGAGTGTGAATAGTGCTCACCGAAACTAACTCAATATTTTTTATCTTGCACCTACAGTTTTACTGCAATATTGCAAAATATTATTTTATTTTTAAAATTATTTATTTATTTATTCCCAAGCAAGAAATTCGCAATATGGATTCGCAAACTTCCTTTAAGTTGAAAAGAATTCCATAGGTATCACCTATAGTATCACCGTAAATATTTTGCGTTGGGCTCTTAATCTAAGTTCGTAAATGAATACGACAAATGAAAATAATGCAACTCGAGTGAAACGACTAAAATGTCTTTTTATTGTACTTTTAAATACTTTTAGGGTATTGGAATAGTACTTTGTTCAACAAGGGGAGAAAGGGTTTGTAGTTTGAATTAATTTCATTTCAAATAGGAACATAATGTAATCCAATCAAAGTAGATTTTACCTGTCAGCGTCTTTAGGCAACCAAAAAAGAGTTAAATTTCGATCACCATCCGTATTTAAACAATTAAATACTGCACAGTATCTTTTTGCTTTTTTTCGTTTTGTGTCCATCTTGCAATTATTGAGAAAGTTGAACGTGGTCGAACAAATAGCGCGCGCGCGTATGCCTTTTTTCGTTTGCGGCAGCCTACTAGATTGGCCCTTGCGCAAGGGCCGCCGCCTGTAGGTATGTTTTTAATACCTACACGCGGAGTGACACAGGCCTGGTAGAACAGACAGAGAGCCGATGTCTCTCCAGTGCTCTAGGGATACCAACGTGCAAGTCAAAATGTCTCTAGAAACTCTACCTGCATATTCAGCAATTCAGCATTAATTCAAAACAAAATTTATTGAGTGTACGAGTTTAATGCGATACACCTGTCGTAGGGACTGAACCCATTTACTACCGAACGCTTTATGACGACTATTTGTTGTGTAGCGGAAGAATATTCACAATACGCTTAGATTAAATCTGAGGGTCATAAGGTTTGCCGATCCATACTAATTTGTTGTTCGTGTTTAGTTTCCGTGGCAGTTAATTGCTGAGTCCCTAGTAAGGCTGGGTTTCCACGGCGCGGTTCGCGGCCCGCGCCCGCAGCGGTTGCGGGCCCGCGGCCTCCGTAGAATGCAGATTTGTATGCAAAATGAAGTTTCAATTTCCACGGCGCGATGCGCCCGCGGCGGGCGCAGTACTAGCGGTACCGCAACTGCAGCGGGCGCGGGTGCGAACCGCGCCGTGGAAACCCAGTCTAAGTAACCTTGCAAGGTTACCTTATGCTTTGCTTTCCTCATCTCAACTTAGTCATCCTTTAATTAGAATAGCACTGTCGGAAAAACCTTTCAAGGCTGCTGCACTAATTCGGAATATTTGAAAAAAAATAATGGCACAGTAGGATTGTCAACTGCGTTTACTTACTTCTATAGATTTTTGAGTCTGAAGAAAAATATAATACGCAAAAATATATTATAGTAGATCATAGGTCTTTTAAGATAAAAATGATCTACCTACCCCACTTTGTAAAATTTTTGATCGCACTTTATCGTTAAAAAATTCAAATAGGTACTTAGTGTAAACAGAAAGGTAATTTTTACCTATTGTAAAAAATACAATAGATAAAAAATACCTTTGTGCACTTACTATATTTTTAGAGCTTACTAGCTTTTGCGGTACTTACTTATTAAGTTTTTGAATATTTCAGATACTGAGAATCGTCTGCGCACAATATTATAATATAACATTACCCTTCACCTTGTATAAATGCGACCGCATAAACCAGCGGTTTGTGTATAGAGTTTAATTTTCTAACTTTATTCATGTCAAACTCAAGGTGAATGTCTGCGTGATAAGATTTGCTTCAGTTGTCGCATATTGACATAATCTTTATCACACAATTTTATTTTGAACAACTTTTTAATATAGATAAAATTTGTACTGAGAAATTTGTATCGTTGCACTATTATTGTACCCACTCCTAGCACAAGCTTTCAGCTTACTTGGAGGGTATAGGAGGTATAATTCAGCTTGGCTGATATTATATTCTTTAAAAAATATATGTATTCATGCGCATTAATTAATCACACAATAACGGCATAAAATATGACAATAATTCTGCGATTTTTAGGGTTCCGTACCAAAATGGTAAAAATGGAACCCTTATGGTGAGACTTTCTCCGTCCGTCCGTCCGTCCGTCTGTCACAGTCGATTATTTCAGTAACTATTAAAGCTATCGACATGAAATTTGGCATAGTTGTGTATAGTAGTGGTTCAACATCATTGGAATAAAGAAAAATCGAAAAATATTTTTAGTTCTATTAAAAAAGGGGGAAAATCGGGGGTTGAAATTTCAAAGTAAATTAACTATACTGAGTGGGATATCATATGAAAGGCCTTTACTTTGCATTCTAAAACAGTTTTTTATTTATTTCTATATATAATAGTTTTTGAGTAATCGGCCAAAATGTCGAAAAAAATAACGTTCCCCCCCCTTATCTCCGAAATTTACCAATCGAAAAATCTGAAATAATTATGGTCAATAGAGGTTTTTGTATATTTTACAGGAAAAATAAAAGCAACGCGAAAATTATTTTAGTTTGATTAAAAAAGGGGGAAAATCGGGGGTTTGAAATTTGAAAGTAAGATAACTATACCGAGTGGGATATCATATGAAAGGCCTTTACTTTGCATTCTAAAACAGTTTTTTTATTTATTTCTATATATAATAGTTTTTGAGTAATCGGCCAAAATGTCGAAAAAAATACCGTTCCCCCCCCTTATCTCCGAAGTTTACCAGTCGAAAAATCTGAAATAATTATGGTCAATAGAGGTTTTTGTATATTTTACAGGAAAAATAAAACCAACGCGAAAATTATTTTAGTTTGATTAAAAAAGGGGGAAAATCGGGGGTTTGAAATTTGAAAGTAAGATAACTATACCGAGTGGGATATCATATGAAAGGCCTTTACTTTTGCATTCTAAAACAGTTTTTTATTTATTTCTATAAATAATAGTTTTTGAGTAATCGGCCAAATTGTCGAAAAAATACCGTCCCCCCCCCCCCTTATCTCCGAAGTTTACCAATCGAAAAATCTGAAATAATTATGATTTTTTATATTAAACAATAAACCTCTACAAACAAAGTTAACGATAAATAAGAAAATTAATATAATATTATCGTTTTACTTTTACTTTTGGAGTAGGTACGCAACCCTCGGTGCGCGAGTCCGACTCGCACTTGACCGGTTTTTTTTTATTTTATATCTCGGTATGTTAAATTCATGTAATGATCACCAGAGTAGGCAATCGCTATGACCTTATTAGACATTGGAAACAGTCGGATTAACAGCACTTTTTATTGTAACCTTAAATGGTTGGACTATTGACTATTGAGGCTTTCTGAAGTTTAGTCCATACGAAACTAGAAAACGTGTGCTTAGTTTATTTATCACTTCTATTGCTGCTTCATATCAGACTGGAATAAGAAAATTAACTAGCATTCCCTTTACTAGTATTAAGGTTTTTACTTTTAAGTCCGCGTGAAAAGCACATCACACTTAAGAAGACCGTTCGTAAAACCTCAGCTAGTTTCATTTCAAATGCAATCGAGCTCATTTCGACCTTAATTACCCAACTAAGGATGAAATTCCTTTAGAAATCCCCTAGGAGGAACTGATAGAAGTTTCAAACCTCAATAGTGTTGCCACGGTAATATTATCTGTATACAGTATTGTAACTCGGCCGTATCTTTGACATAAATGCCTACAGCCGCGCGGTACGTAAACATGCGATAGGGCTGCCCGCCTCCAGCATTTTAATTACATTTGCCTACTTTGTGTTTCCATTTAGTCTTGTGATTGTAAATATACTTTTTTTTATATAAACAAATAAAATACTTTGTGAATTAAATAGGAAGTGTTCAATAAAAATGCGAAGAGAATGCGAAATACCGAGAGAAAAAAACGGTTTTTAGTGGTATATGTTGTTATAGCAGCAGTGTAGAGGACAAAAAGTGTCTATTAGCGGAAACTTGTTAAAGGAAAAAGCAAAAGAGTTCGCGTCTACTCTAAGCATCAAAAACATCAACACTTAATAATTCGAAATTTTATTTATTTTCTCTTAAAAATTTCGAACCATTTGATATTTCAAACACTCGATAATTCGTAATATTTCCCTTATTATATCTCGTAATAGTCCCTCGAGTTTCGAATCAACGAGAGTCGGCTGTATTATTAATAATAAAATACCACGTCTTTACATTGAATTATACAAACTAACAAAACAAAACACACATGCCCCGAGGTTTTAACACAAGCGTACGTACCGTATCGTGATTCATGAACCGCCTATAACTACCTATTTCACTCGTGTCAATCACTTTCCTTTACTCTATTCACTTTATTTATTAATCCAGACATCTTTTTTCGGGAGATAAAAGGAAATACCTTATCCATTAAAAATACACACATTTTGTACCTACCTACTAGTAAGTAAAATTATTTTAGTCTTACCTTTCAGAGTTTCCAGGTAATTAAAAAAAAGTTATCTCTGGATGCGTTATTGACGAATTCATGCAACCAAAAACAGCACAATATATCCTCCTCGTCATATTAAATATGTACTTGAACTTATTTTTAGTAAAAAAATTGCGCAGTTATTGTTAAAAAACATAACACCGTCCGTTCGTCACTGCGGCACAGTCGCGACTGTCTGCGTACCGAGCGCTTACCGAGATCGAGGCGCGTAGGCATAGCTCGCGCTTCGTCCGTTTGTATGAAGTTACAATACTGTATACAGATAATATTACCGTGGTGTTGCCGTCCTTGCACTTCTTTACATTACGTCAGCATTACGTGCTCAGACATGTACTTAAGAGAAGTTCTCTTGGACACAAGAAAGTTTTGTTTTATTTGGTTAAAATTTGTTTTTAACAAAAATGTTTTTTTTTTTATTCATTTGATTCATTCATCAAAAAAAACATTTTTGTTAAAAACAAGTACAACAGATACAACGCTTATTATAAATGCGAAAGTGTGTTCGTTTGTAGGTTTGTTAGTTTTTCCTTCAATCTCGCTGCAACAAAACTGCGGATCGACGTGATTTTTTTGCACGGGTATAGTTGAGGACCTGGAGATTAGCATAGACTACTTTTATCTTGGAAAATTAAAGAATTTAAAAACTAAGTCCATGCGGATGAAGTCGCGGACATCAGCTTGTATATAAAATAATGGTTTATTCATAATTTAAAATTCAAAATTCAAAATTATTTATTTCACGTAGGCCAACCTGTAGCTCTTATGACACGTCATGACTCTACCACCGATTCGGAAAGCGGATTCTGCTGAGAAGAGCCGGCAAGAAACTCAGCAGTTGCTCTTTTCAAAATAATCATTTTACAATATAATTATGTAGCTATTACATTGTAATAAGTAAGTTTTTTAAACTATCTTGTGGGCAGCCGGATGCCGATTTAATCCATGCAACTTTGTTAGAATAGAATAGAATATAATATTTCCACAATGAGGTGAAGTTCCAAAAAAAGCGTAGGTACTACAATTCAATTCGTGTCAAGACAGGCAGCTAGAAAGTAGCCCCATTTCCGTCGGTGGAACCCGTTCACGAGCATGACGCATGATGAACTTGAATTGAACTTAGGAGAAGTCTCCCTAGAGTAGTCGAGGAGGTCCTCACTATAAAATATTTTCTAAAGTATTACCGAGAAGCAAGCGCGGCGATAAAATCAGAAACAATTTCAATTTTAGCTCGCCTTGTGAGAGGTTTAAACTCAACATTTCCGCTTGTTTATAATATCTACACAAAATATTAAATTTTTGTAGGCTATGACTTTGAAGTTGTGATAGCCTACAAAAGTAGTGCTTGACAACTCTGTTTCCTTTCAGAAAGTCGCGGGTTTTATCCCAAGCACGGTAAATTGTCTTTTTTAAGCAATGAAATACCACATGCTTTAACGGTGAAAGAAAACATTATGAGGAAACCTGCGTGCGACTGAGAACTCTCCATTATGCTCAAAGGCGTGTGAAGTCTGCCATACGCAGTTTAACAGCGTGCCCAATTATTGGCCGGCTATACGGGCTGAGATGAATGAAGTCTTCGTTATTAAAATATAATATTTATAAGCATCCACCTAGAGTTACGTTTTTTTAAAATACCGCGAGAATCCTTTGTTTTTCCGGAATAAAAAGTAGTCTATGGTACTACTCCTAGTCTTCATTTATACCCATGTCAAAAATAACGCCTAAGCCATAGATAAGTGTCTAAGCGTTGTTCCGTTACTACGTAGTTGATGGATGAACCAAAAACAAGCACACTTTCGTATTTATTTATACTATTAGTACTATTGGGGGGTCGCAGGTTCGATCCCGGGTACACACCTCTGACTTTTCGAAGTTAAGTGCGTTAAAGAAATTAACGGTGCTTTAACGGTGAAGGAAAACATCGTGAGGAAACCTGCACACCTGAGAGTTCTCCATAATGTTCCCGAAGGTGTGTGAAGTCCGCCAATTCGCATTGGGCCAGGGTGGTGGACTATGGCCTATAACCCTTCTCTGAGAGGAGACCTCACTCAGTAGTGAGCCGATTATGGGTTGATAATGATGATGATGATGATGATGATTAGTAACGATTCCTCATCGTCCATCGAACGTCAAGAGTGGAGACTTTGTGCTTATGCTCAGGAATGTGTAAGCAGCATGTATTGTGGTTGTTTCTACCACACTAGGAGGACGATATCAAATAAATCGCAGGACCTGCGATTTATTTGACCGCATTTTGATTTATTTGATTGGTGATCCAACATCTTGGTACACCATAGTCGGTTCTCAGAACCATTTGCCAGATACAAACTATTGGATAGAAGCAGGCGTTACTTTGCGGAAGTCCATGATTAGCAAGAAAAGGTTAGAATTATTTTGCTATAATCCGCCAACAGAAAAAATCTGTATAACTTTTACACTACTCTCGACGCACGTTTCGCCCCGACACCGGAGCATCCTCAGGAGATGTTACTAGACAATACAGCATTGTAAAGTCAACATCTCCTGAGGATGCTCCGGTGTCGGGGCGAAACGTGCGTCGAGAGTAGTGTAAAAGTTATACAGATTTTTTCTGTTGGCGGATTATAGCAAAATAATTCTAACCTTTTCTTGCTAGATACAAACTATATAAGTTTACTACAAACTTAATCAGTAATTATTATTTTATGATAAACGCTTAATTAAAAAAGTTGTAGCAACCGGCGAGAACTGTAGAGACTAAAGTGGTCTGCTAACTCATTTAGCAAAAAACTACTCCATTTGCAAATTGTTTTCCGTTATTAAATACACGGTAATGCAAAGTTTTGACAATGTAGAATTTTAATTAGCTGATGGAAATATTTATAAAGCCGTTAAAACCTTTTATTTTTAGATAATAGTAGATGGAAACACTAACTTGGAATGAGGGTGCCGTGTGGATAATTCCAGTTTAATAAGCCCATACCTATACTAATTTACTTTTTACGTGGCATCGTCCTTGAAGCATTGACGTCTATATAATAGACGCTTAAAATTTTGTCTAGAAGGTGTGACTACAGAAATTATTCCACGAGTGACAGTTTTTCTTTAATATCAGTCAAGTTGAAGTTGACTAATATCCTCCTCTCCCCTCCAAGAAAGCTTGTGTTAGGAATGGGTAGGACAATAGTGCAAAGGGTGGGATTCAAACCTGCGATCTTTCAGTTTTCAGTCCGTACCTTTAACCGTTGGGCTATTGAGTCCACGTCCACATTTTGCTGCAGCAAAAATTGACGACAACAGACGCGCTCGCGGCGTTAATTCGAAACTCTCTAAAGTTACAAGTTCTGGAATTCGAACTCATCATCGTCATCATCATCATCATAAGAAACCCAATAATGTCTCACTACTGAGTGCAGGCCTCCTCTCAGAGAAGGGTTACAAGTCATAGGCCACCACGCTGGCCCAATGCAGATTGGTAGACTTCACGCAATTTTGATAACATTGTGGAGAACTCTCAGGCGTGCAGGTTTCCTCACAATGTTTGCCTTCACCGCTAAAGCATGTGATATTTAAGTAATTCCTTAAACGCACTTAACTCCGAAAGGTCAGAGGTGCGTACTCGGTATCAAACCTGCGATCCCCCGAATAGGGGACCGCATACCTAGCCCCTAGGCTATCACTGCTATTCGAACTCGGGACCCCCTAATTGGGAGGATAAAGGCTGTCACTGCTGTTGTAACTCACTAACTTCTAGTACAACAAAACCGGGTCTATACTACCTACTTATTATCTTTTTCATAGATAAAGATTAAATTTTCCAGACGCATTGCAGGTATTTCGCTTCAGAGCAAATGTTTGCATACCCTTAATGAAATTGTACGCAAGTATAATATATGAAGATAGCAAATTATCCTAACACCTAAATACTGTAGCGAGGTGAAAGGATACCTAACTGCTGTATGTATATTCATAAAATGATGTTCATAGAGTTGTTAAAGAGATTAAATTAATTATTATTCATAAAGTTAAAGAAATAATAATAGTTTTGTTATAATTGTGTAATAAATTCATTCTATATTTTAATTATTTAAAGTCTACTCTATTTATTTTTAGTTTATACTCTACTACTACTCATACTCTACACAATACTACATAATAATTATATTATTAAGTACTACGCGTTCGTTTGAAGTTGAGCCCTGCACCATAGAGTAAAGTAATCGACGTAGTCGTAATTCCTAGTTCCATGCCGACAGTACGGACACAATATAGGATATGCAGTAGTTTGACACCTATGATCTACACTAGCGGCACGCTATGATGGCCGGTTTGACGTTTGTCCGCTCATGAAGTTCCGTATTAATTGATAACGACTTTGAAGGAAATAATTGTATTACTTTATTGACGATAGTGATGTGCAGAGATTCATAAATTTTATCGAATGTAGTTTTAGGTTTAGGACTCAAAATTTATTTATTAAATTGATTTCTAAAATGTATACAAGTGTAGAAAAATCAGTTTGCACCATTTAAGGGGTGAATGTACTTGTGAATATGAACAATTTTCACTATGTGGACAAACCTCTGAAATCGCAAAAAAATATCAGCTGTTTCATACAAAAGGTAAAATTTTTATTTTTATATGATATATACCACAACTCGGCATTTGGTTTTCTAAATTGAAAATTTTTAAAAATGGAATCTAATACGATCGTCACATAGGATCGCTGGCTAGCACAACTACTACCTCCGGCAAACTCGCGTCAATGCTCAATGCAAAACAAAGCAGTTTCGAATTGACGTTGCTTCGAAAAGTATAAACTGTCAGTGCAATCGATACATTTTTGTTTTATTAAACCTATTTAATCAGGTACAAAAACAAAACTTAATTGTTTTTTGTTCGAGAATAAATTGACATTCCACATCACTATTGTAATGTGTCAAACCGGCCATCATAGCGTGCCGCTAGTGTAGTGGTACTACGCGTTACAAATTTCCCCTAGCTCTCTCGCGCTTCCCCGCACCGCACCTCAAGTCAGACCCACTTAGTAAACCGCTCGCGAAGCACCGCTTCTTCTTCTTCTTCTTTATCAACCGA
This sequence comes from Oeneis ivallda, assembly GCA_029955525.1. NCBI lineage: Eukaryota > Metazoa > Arthropoda > Insecta > Lepidoptera > Nymphalidae > Oeneis > Oeneis ivallda. The sequence goes on along the minus strand of JARPMR010000020.1, from coordinate 11,252,566 downwards.
TAGACGTCCACTGCTGGACAAAGGTCTCTTGCATGGACTTCCACAGGCCTCGGTCTTGCGCCGCCTGAATCCAGCGGCTCCCTGCGACTCGCTTGATGTCGTCGGTCCACCTGGTGGGGGGTCTGCCAACACTGCGCTTCCCGGTGCGGGGTCGCCACTCCAGCACCTTGGGACCCCAACGACCATCAGCTCTTCGAACTATGTGCCCCGCCCATTTTCACTTCAGTATCGCGACTCGCTGAGCTATGTCGGTGACTCTGGTTCTCCTACGGATCTCCTCATTTCTGATTCGATCCCGCAGAGATACTCCGAGCATAGCTCTTTCCATCGCCCGCTGAGCGGTCCTGAGCCTACTTATGAGGCCCTTAGTTAGCGACCATGTTTCGGATCCGTAAGTCATCACTGGCAACACGCACTGTTCGAAGACTTTAGTCTTCAGGCACTGAGGAATTTTGGACGAGAAGACATCTCGGAGCTTCCCGAACGCTGCCCAGCCGAGTTGGATTCGGCGGCTGATCTCTTTTTCGAAATTGGACCTACCTAGCTGGACTGTGTGTCCCAGGTATAATATACTCGTCGACAATTTCAACAGAGTTCTCAACAATTACCGGGTGGAGCGGAGCATGAGCATTGGACATGATTTTCGTCTTGCTCATGTTCATTTTCAGGCCCACCTGTTGAGAAACCCTGCTGAGATCGTTGAGCATTGTATTGAGGTCTCTCAGAGTCTCTGCCATGACTACTATGTCATCGGCAAATCGCAGGTGAGTGATGTACTCGCCGTTTATGTTGATGCCAAGCCCGTTCCAATCCAGAAGCTTAAAGAGGTCCTCCAACGCAGCGGTAAAGAGCTTCGGGGAGATAACGTCTCCCTGTCGCACTCCACGCTGCAAGTGGATTGACCTCGTAGTCTGGTCCTGTATACGTACTGACATTGTGGCGTTTTCATACAAGCACTTCAAGACTTGGATATACCGGTAGTCAATCCGGCATCTCTGCAGTGACCTCAACACAGCCCGAGTTTCCACCGAATCGAAGGCTTTCTCATAGTCCACAAACGCTAAGCAAAGTGGCCGGTTATACTCTTCCGTCTTTTGTATAACCTGCCGCAGCGTATGAATGTGATCTATGGTACCAAAGCCTTTTCGGAATCCGGCTTGTTCGGGAGGCTGGAAGTCGTCGAACATACGAGCGAGGGAGAATGGGCGGTTTCGTCCCCAGTGGTGTATCAAGTTGTGATATATGTCATTTGAAAGGTCATGACAATAGCTTCATTTTATTGTATGACACCAACTGTCAGACTCGTGCAGGGAAAGAACTATGTTATTTTTAATTTTTTATTATCTTCTTCTTTATCAACCGATAGACGTCCACTGCTGGACAAAGGTCTCCTGCATGGACTTTTACAGGCCTTGGTCTAGCGCCGCCTGAGTCCAGCGGCTCCCTACGACTAATTGACGGGATTCTGCCCACACTGCACTTCCCGGTGCGGGGTCGCCACTCCAGTACCTTGAGACCCCAACGACCATCAGCTCTTCGAACTATGTGCTCCGCCCATTTCCACTTCAATTTCGCGACTCGCTGTGCTATGTCGGTGACTTTGGTTCTCCTACGGATCTTCTCATTACTGATTTGATCTCGCGAGGATACTCCGATCATAGCTCTCTCCATCGCCCGCTGAGTGACCCTGAGCCTTCTTATGAAGGGCACAGTTAGCGACCATGTCTCTGATCCGTAAGTCATCACTGGCAACACGAATCCGTAAGTCATTCAGGCACTGAGGGATTTTGAACTAGAAGACATCTCGGAGCTTCTCCAACTCTGCCCAGCCGAGTTGGATTCGGCGGTTGATCTCTTTTTCGAAATTGGACCTACCTAGCTAGACTGTGTGTCCCAGGTATATACATTCGTCCACAATTTCGATTGCAGAATTCTCAACGAATACTGGGTGGAGCGGAGCATGAGCATTGGACATGATTTTCGTCTTGCTCATTATTATTATTTATTATAGGCTACGCAGCTGTCGCTGATGCGCCTATATCACTTGCTGTGCATAGAGTTTCCAATGTTATGGCGGTCAAATCTGTTTTTAAATTCATTAACTGACTTTGACGTCACTATTTCTTTGGGCAACTTATTCCACATATGTACCACTCTGTTTGTTAGATAGTGCTCATGTTCATTTTCAGGCCCACCTGTTGAGAAACCCTGCTGAGATCGTTGAGCATAGTATTGAGGTATCTCAGAGTCTCTGCTATGACTACTGTCATTGGCAAATCGCAGGTGAGTGATGTACTCGCCGTTTATGTTGATGCCAAGTCCGTTTCAATCCAGAATCTTAAAGACGTCCTCCAACGCAGCGGTAAAGAGCTTCGGGGAGATTATTTCTCTCTGTCGCACTCCACCCTGTGAATGGATTGGCCTCGTAGTCTGGTCCATCGTACGTACGTACTGACATAGTTGCGTTTTCATACAAGCACTTCAACACTTGGGTATACCGGCAGTCAATCCGGCATCTCTGCAGCGACCTCAATACAGCCCAAGTTTCCGCCGAATCGAAGGCTTTCTCATAGTCCACAAACGCTAAGCAAAGTGGCCGGTTATACTCTTCCGTCTTTTATATATAACCTACCGCAGCGTATGAATGTGATCTAATGTGCCAAAGCCTTTTCGGAATCCGGCTTGTTCGGGAGGCTGGAAGTCTTCAAACCTACGAGAAAGGCGATTAGTAATGACTCTCAAGAACAACTTATAAACCTGACCCAGGAACGAGATGGGTCTATAATTCTTCAACAAGGTATTATCACTTTTTTGAAGAACCGTTATGCCCTCGTGAATGACGGAATTGAACAATCGCTTAAAATCTTGTTCTGGTTTTCTACCCGCTTTCAGGAGTTCCGCAGTGATTCCTTGAGCTGCTTGAGAACCATACTAATCCCGTATAGGCTGACGTCCGGGATATCTTCGGTATAGTGTCGGGTCAGTTTGGCTCTGGTATCTTTGGCCAAATCTTCAACAGGTTTTTGTGTCGTGGTATATAACTGTTCATAGAACTTCTCAACCTCTCCCAAGATCTCAGGTCGAGAAGAGACGAGACGACTGTCCGATAAACCGATCTCTCGCGAACACTTAGCCTCTGTTTCGCTCGATGGTATCTTTAATTCACTTGGTATTAAAGACACGAAGGTCACGAGTTTGTGCCGTAGAGATTTGCCTTTTAATCCTCTGGTAGGCAGCTGCGTCTGCCGATGACTGCAGCCTTATCTGTTGTCTCTCCTCCATGAGCTTGAGCTTATTGCTCAGAGAACTTTTCGGTTCTTTTCCTCCGATGGGTCTTAAAGAATTTAGACCCAGATTATGGACAGTTTTCATGACCCTGTTATTTAGATCGGCCCCAGAAACGCAGTCTGCTAGGCAATCGAATCGGTTCTACAGTTCGATTAGCAAGGTTTCGGGGTTTTGGATATGAGCACGAGAAGGTCGGAGAGTTGACTTCACCAGTCTGTCCCTTTCCAGCTTTACATTAATATTCAACGTGCCGCTTACCATCCGGTGATCGCTCCCGGTTTTCACCCTATTGATCACAGGGACATCATCATACTAATATTATAAATGCGAAAGTGTGTTTGTTGGTTTGTTCTTCAATCACGCCGCCACAGAGCTACGTATCGATTTTTTGCATGGGTATAGTTTAGAACCTGGAGCGTGACATAGGCTACTTTTTGTCCCGGAAAAATAAAGAGTTCCCGCGGGATTGTAAAAACTAAATCCACGCGGACGAAGTCACGAGCATCAGCTAGTTGAATATATGCCGCTTGGTCGACATAAGGAATAAAAAACCGAATAATCTAAAAAACACTGTCTCAAGACTTTCACGGGCTTAAAAAAATTAAATGATTTCTAGTTCTTTCCCTGCACGTGTCTCATAATTGGTGTCATACAATAAAATGAAGTTATTATCATGACCTTTAAAATGACATATATCACAACTTGATACAGTCTGGGGACGCAACTCATACAAAGGTGCCCATTCTCCCAAATTCAAATTATTTATTTGCACAGATTGAGTAGTACAATGGTGTTACATTATAATAAAAGTCCTTACAATCTGCCGGATAGGCATGCAAAAATAATATTTAATAATAATTCTTATTCTAAGTTTACGTATTAAAAGTTCAATTTATTAAATTGAACTTTGGATATTAGGAGTTTTGGTAGGTTTGTTTAAAAAAAAAACTAAGAATGTTGTATATCGTAAAGCATTACAATAATGAACACTTTATTTTATAAATTTTTTTTATTATTTCTACCAATTCAAATTCAATATTCATAGTTAAGACAGGTCAGCTAGTACTTAATAAATAAAACAATAGATAAACTGTTATACTGCATCTTCTTATACTGTGTCTTTAGGTACTGTGGGTCTGACTTGAGGTGCGGTGCGGGGAAGCGCGAGGGGTGAAGATTTCTTTACTCTATGGTGCAGGGCTCAACTTGAAACGAACGCGTAGTAGGTAATACATTTTTAACAGTGATTACTGATTATTAAGTATTCTTAAAAATCCATTATGTCAGGTAGCTGACAAAAGTCATCACAATTTTTTGATAAATCTATTGAGAAATTATTTCTTTCGCAAGAAATTATTGTTTGCTAATATGGCATAAGCACTGTCGACAGTTGACCAGTCTGTGGATTTGGATGTAATTCAATTTGTCTTGGACGTGTGCCAAATTAACTTTTCTTTTGTCTTGCTGAAACGATAAGGACCACACATTCTTTTCTCACTTCTCTCTCATAAGTAAGTATATAAGATACGAAACTTATTGGCTTCATTGATAAGACTTTCTTTTTCATTACTGCGCCACCTTTTTCTCTATTTAATACAAGCAATGGTGATTGAATTTATTCTTATCTCTGTGTAATTGTCAAGATGGGAACGTATCAAAGGGCGATACTCATAACTTTATTATGTTTTTTGAAAACCTTTGTGCAGAATAAGATCTCATACCTCTTTTAGGACATTATAAGCGCCATTAACAAACGATTATGTTTGGAAAAATTGTAAGAAAACATGGGTATGAAAAATAACGGAGAGAATATTATTTAAATATAAAAACCATCGCCTTAACCTATATATTTGTTTAAATGTAAAGATGATTATCCTATCCTACTAATCCTACTAATATTATAAATGTGAAAGTTTGTGAGGATGGATGTATGGCTGGATGGATGGATGGATGGATGGCTGTTGTTTTTAATGCGACAACGAATGAACCGATTTGGCTGAAATTTGGAATGGAGATACATAGCTCATACCCAATAGGCTACATTTTATCCCGGAAAATTAAAGAGTTCCCGTGGGAATTGAAAAACCTTAATCCACGCGGACGAAGTCGCGGGCATCATCTAGTATAATAATAATTAAAAATTACCTAACCTTTATTTTAATTTTCCATATACCTAGTAGTTTTCATTATAAAATGAAATGGTGATACTACGAGTAAGAACCAAACTTGTACCTATTCTCCCACCTGTTTCAACAAATAAATAGATTTTGATTTTATAAAGTTAAGCCCACACAAAATGTTGCTAGAATTGTTTAATGCATTTCAAGTGCGCCTAACCGCAACCGCAAAACGAAAAGCAGAGTAAGTAGGTACAATGTTGCATGTTGCACTATATTAAAGAATACTACACAACGTTATTTAGGTTAGAAAAGAGCATTGTGTAATGAAATGGGTCATAACGTGTGCAATTAGTATGAAACTGGAAATTGAGTACAAACTGCTTGCTGTGTCCCTTTGTCTTCTTCCTACGTTTGTTTTAGTCTAGGTACATCCCAGATGCTAATGGTGTGGGAGGGAAATTGCAAAGAGGACACACGGGCATGTCTAAATCAAGAGCGGATTTCAAACGCATGGTTAATCGACCGAGCGAAGCGAAGGTCTCTGAGTCTACTTGAGTGAATTTGCACTTGTCCGTCCGTCCGTCTGTCCGTCCGTCCGTCCGTCCGTCCGTCCGTCCGTCTGTCAGAGCCTTATAACTTCTGAATTACTGAACGTAATTACTTCAATTTTAGATATAATATGTAAACCGATGGCTTCCAGCCGAAAATGGTTTAAAAAGTTATAAAAATCTTTATTTCAGGGGGGGCTCTCATAGAAGCGAATGCGAAGTAAAATATATTTTTTTGCGTTTCATAGGGTTGCAATAACTCATTTTAAAGATAATTTAGAACAGAGTACAAAAGTATTTTTTTTAATTTTTTTCCTAAAATTGACGAAATGGGGGGCTTTCAAAGTGGAGATTATATTTGACCTCACAACGGATTAACCATTGAAAGCCGGGGCTTGAAAGTTTTATAATTTTAGCATAATATTATGTACTTGAACAACAAATACTAAAATTAGATAAATGTAATAAGGAAATTAATTTATTTAACTTTTAATGAGCAGCAGTATTTTTAACAGAACTTCACAATGATGTCAATAGATGGCGCGGCGCTCTCATCTCATATAGCAAATACAGCTATAATTATGTAAATTATTATTATTTGTATGACAAGTACTAATACATATAATAACATATTATTCAATTAAAATTATTATTTAGTCATATATCAAACATCAATAAAACTTCACGTTGCAGTTTGTTTTTACATGTTTTCTGAACGTGTTGATAAATGACGCTGTGTACAAATAATTTAATTTGAATGTTTCAAAAAACTATACCTAAGTTTGATTGAGGCCTTGAGGATTTCACTATAACAGTTCCCTAACCTTTACGGGCTACCTATGTTAAGTTAGTTGACATTTTCTCTCAACTTTGTTATTACGAACCTCTACGGGACAACTAAAGGTGAAAAGTTACTGATGAGATGCAGTTCATTTGAAAATCCAATGCGCGTTACGAGATATCGTATGACGGCGTGTTTACCTCCCAAAATGAGCTGAGGGCATCAAGCGGATGCGCCTCCACTGATCACTTTTCCATGAATAATTTGTGACGTGAAAAGGAAAACCATTTGTTCACTCACTTGCGAAACAATTCTAATTGTCAATAAACCAGTGAAGTCCGGATCGAGTGGAGAATTTGAGGTGGTTCAATGTAAAAAATCGATTAAATTTTTCAATTTGTCGTCACGAGGACCTCTCTGAACTCATGGATGATGGACACATCACTAGGCTAAACATAAATACATTGCATCATCATCAACTAATATGAGCATGAGCGAAGATTCATGATTGCAAGTTAAAAACAAAATATCGGGTGCCCAGAATTTACTTAGATTAATTCGTTCGGGAAAATACATGCTATTTACCAAATGAAAAATTCTCTCTTTCTTTTGAATAAAGGCAGATTTTTGCCACTGTAATTATCTTAAACATAATTAATTTAAGAAAGTGCCTTCTTAATAAAATCGGCCAAGTGCGAGTCGGGCCTCGCTCTTTTAGGGTTCCGTACATAAGACCAAATATTTTTTTTAAAACTAGATACATATTTATATACTTATCTTTGTTCTTAGAAAGTACTAAATTAGTATATGGGGAAAAAATGCTCGTTTGTTTTGGTCACAACTTACCAACCGCATTATAAATCGGTGTTTTCAGTGTTTGTTGTTTAAATACACTATATTGTACATAATATACCAAAATTTCAAATTCCTAACTAGTTTAGTTTTTGAGATAGACCCCCTAACAAAATTGGTCTAAAACCGAAAACTTTGACAGCTCCCTATTTCTTCATTTTTATAGCTAAAAAATAAAAAAATATATAGTTGAACTCCACTTAATGAGCTCTAGACAATGACACCCCACATGCCGGGGTAAAAAAATAAAATTTTATTTCGACTCCTTTTCCATGTATGGGAGCCTTCTTTATTTTTCAATTTAATTTAATTTTTATTATTTGTTGTTATAGCGGCAATAGAAATACACAATATGTAAAAATTTCAACTGTCTATCTATTACGGTTTACGAGATATAGCCCGCTGACAGACGGACGGACGGACAGCGGAGGCTTAGTAATAGGGTCCCGTTGGCACCCTTTGGGTACGGAACCCTAATAAATATAATTTCTTAATCGCATAAAGACTCGTTTTATTGGGCATACAATCTTGATTACTTTTGTAGGCATCGTTTAACTAATTACAGTAACATTTCAAAGCGAACTACTTGATGGCCGCGACTTTTATTCTAATACCTCTTGGAATTTGGATAATAATAATATATAGTCAATTATTCTATTATTATTATTGTTTTATTATCGCGTAGGATCACCCGTCATATTGCGATTTTGCCATGGAACTAGGAATTACGACTAAGTTTCTATAGATTTTGCTTTTACAGCGCCATCTAGTGATGTGCTGTCACATTATGATCACTTGATATTTTTTGCTTGCTTGATTTATGTGGCTACACAGGCCATACATACAGAATTACTTTCGCATTTCTAATAGTAGTATGGATAACGTGCTTTTACTCTTCTGAAATGCATTCATTAAGTGCCGCCAACTCCTAAATGTAACCGCAGCGTTTAATTTCGCTTTTGGTTCAAGGAGTACCAGCATTAATGCGACATACTGTGAGTACTTTCAATGTTCCTAACAATTTTCTTATAAGAGAATTTGCATATTATGTACAAGAACAACTAAACGGAACTCAACCAAGTTTTAAGAAAATTAGCTATATTTCGCTATTTCCTTTGAGGCAATGAGTCCAAAACCCATCTGGCTGGTTCATCCTAGTCCACCCAAATAAGTCGAGATCTTCATTCATCATCATAATAATTTTGTGATCGCAGTCAAACAGGTCTTTAAAATATTAATTGATTATATTTAAGTCAGTTTTCAAAAGCATTTTTTTTTTGCTTGTCTCAAAATAATATTAATCACGGTAGGTACAATATTTCAGTACACTTTCTTTTTTTTAAATCCTATTATCTATTATTTATAAGAAACTTCAAATTAATAAATCAATGTTATCATTAGAATAGTATGCGCAAATTTTAAAATTTTTAAATGAAAACTTCACAATACAAATTCTAGCGGGAAATGTTATAAAAAAATTCAGATATGCCATTGAAAGTTGAGCTCGTTAAAGCGTTCCGAGGTCTCGTCTGGTTTGCTTCCGAGCATAACAACCGTTTCCTCTGAGGCGAGGCGAATTGGCTAGCCAGCTGTTTGCATGAGAATATTCCTTTGTTAAGCTTGTGCAACTTACTCATTGAAAAAGTATTTGACACTGCATCCAATTTTCACGACACGACATTCGTAATGCTTATTTTTCTTCCATCCTGGGTTTTTGCCGCAATTGCGTAGGATCACTTGTAAATATCTTTTTGAGATTACTCCAGCCAGAAGAGATAATTCCAGAAACCAACCAGGCTACTCTTCGACTTTAGGTAGGGTTGCTGGGGGTCCAATACGCCACATCAAAATACCCAACATCGAAGGTCATGAGATCGAAAACATAGCTTATGATAGATTAGAATAGAATAGAATAGAATAGAATAGAAATATATTTATTAAAATAAAGTTTTACTAGTGATTTTGAATAGTCAGATGAATCTACCTTGGTTCGGAATGCCCTTCCTGACGAGAAGAACCAGCAAGAAACTCGGCGGTTGCTCTTTTTCAATATTGTTCACAATATGTACTGTGCTAAGCCTATGTATGCAGTGTTTACACAATAAGGGGAAGTTCCAAACATGCATACTTACAATTCAATACATGTTAAGATGGGCAGACAGAAAGTAGCCCCTAGAAAGTAGGAATGGGGCATTCCTGCCGGTGGAACCCGTTCACGAGCATGATGCATGATCTAGCCGTTGCTACGCTCAACCATATTTGAAGGAACGTAACAACCTGCACCATACACAACACCACCACAGAAATGTTTAAAAAGAGCAAGACAAACTTAAGCTACCCTATATATTATCTGGGGAGTCCATGTATATTTTTTTTTAAACAGACTTCAAAAATATTTCGGAGATTCTCAATTCTACGGAGTAACGGGCTTACCGTTAGCTAATTTGTTGCTACGACAAGTTACGTGGTACAGATATAATCAGTATACGCGTAACCGAATGCTTCGTAATAGTTTGCAACAACAGATAGCCCGAAATACATGACACCAAACACTCAAAATCAACAACGCGGTTCAGACGGCAGTTTATTTTACAATACACAAGTCACAAGTCACGCAAAGGCGCACCTTGCATACCAATTTCTTCTCATATTCGTCAAAATGTCTACGGGCCAAATTTTAAACCTAGGTATGTAAGAATTTAGCTCGGGGCATGAAGACAACAGCTAACAAAAGCTCCTGCCGTGAATACATCGGTACACTGAAAAATAAAAATAATAATGTTTCCAAATACGATGATATCCGTACTTGTCAGTATTAGTAACGTTCAGCCCCTCTAGCCAAGTTGACTATCTATCATCGTCAACGCTATAGAAAACTCTTGAAATGTATGGGTATTGTAGAACGCTATCGACAAGTCACGTGGCTATAGAATAATCGTAGCCAAGTTTACAAGGCTGTTCGCTCGACGAAATATAATAAATTTTAGCGTTTCTATAATGTTGATAGCTACATCTCATACAATTGGAAGCCAAGTTGCAATTTTGACAAGCGCTTACGATTTGAAGTCGAAGTTTTCGAACGCTATCGGAGCGATCGTCAAGCCCCTATAGAAAACGCTACAAAATGGCGAATTTTGAATCAGCTGATCCAAAACTAAAGTATAGGCTAGGTTTGTTTGTTGAATAGGTTGCAATAAGAGCTGCTGCTGAACTTCTGGGTTGCTGTCGTTGCTGATGATGATATCCCTTAGTCTTGGTGACTTGCTGAAGTTATGTTATCGAGATTTAACTATTAATGTCCCCTTATCTAATATTATTCAATATTTGGTAACTCATGCCATTATAATCTTGGATGGAAATACTACTACATCTTACAGTTAAATGTTTCATTATCAACCTTTAGAATATGTCCACTGCTGGACATAGGTCTCCTGCATGGACCTCCACAGGCTTCGGTCTTGCGCCGCCAGAATCCAGCGGCTCCCTGCGACTCGCTTGATGTCGTCGGTCCACCTAGTGGGGGTCTGCCAACACTGCGCTTACCGGTTCGGGGTCGCCAATTCAGCACCTTGGGACCCCAACGACCATCAGCTCTTCGAACTATGTACTCCGCCCATTTCCACTTCAGTTTAATCGCGACTCGTTGAGCTATGTCGGTGACTTTGGTTCTCCTGCAGATCTCCTCATTTCCGATTTGATCTCGCAGTTAAATGTTTACTAATTAAAAAATTAAACTCATATTTTGTTGTTTTAATACTGTACTTTATTAATAGTAAAAACCTTTATTATTTTAAAGACACTGCCTGTGAGGAAGATGTTGTATTTATTTAAATCTTAAACACAATGTTGTACTATAATCTATATAATATACATACTATTACATAATATATAAAAATCAATTAATTGAACAGCAAGTTCATTCAAAAATCTTTTCCTAGATCAACCTATTTAAACGTCCGTGCTGGACAAAGGTGGACAGGTGCACAAAGTTTTCGTATTGTAGAAAACCTTTACAACTTAATTTATTATTTATAATGTTAATAGTGTAATCTTAAGCTTAATATATTTCTAAGATTTCTAAAAGTTCTCCTGCATGGACTTCCACAGGCTTCGGTCTTGCGCCGCCTGAATCCAGCGGCTCCCCACGACTCGTTTGATGTCAGAGGTCCACCTAGTAGGGGGTCTGCCATCACTGCGCTTCCCGGTGAGGGCGGGGTGGCCACTCTAGCACCTTGGGACTCCTACCACCATCAGCTCTTCAAACTATGTGCTCCGCACATTTCCACTTCAGTTTCGCGACTCGCTGAGCTATGTCAGTGACTTTGGTTCTCCTACGGATCTCTCAAAAATGGGTAGTCCGATTGACAGATACTGAGACAACCACTTATGAAGATGCTGGTCTCAAATATTCTGTCAAATTGTCTAGAACCCTATTTAATCGTGCAAAAACTTCGTTTCGGTTTTCCTCCATTTCAATTCTTCGCGATTCTAATCGGAGCCTTTCCATATCCCTCTGATGGTGATTTCGTTCCCGGACTTCCTCCAGTTGCAGCCGGCAATTCTCGACGCCTGCGAACTCGCTTGTGGCTTGTTCGAAAGGCGTCTGTGCCCTCCGTGTGCGCGCTCGAAGCAGCCTCTCCCGTCGCGGCGTAGACCCGGTGGGCGAAGGGTTTGCCGGATGCCGCTGTCTTCGTGGAGCCCCTGAAGTTGTGGCGATGGGAGAAATTGTCGACTGCGTCGGCGTAGCGACTGTACTATGTTTACATTACCTATTTCACTCACTTTTTTATTCTATTAAAAAAATTGAGACGTATTATGTTTATTAATATTTGACGTTTCTTTTGTGACTGACGTTTAAAAACGCTAAGCATAGACAATGACATATATTTTTTCTCTCCACGGGATAGAATGAGCGCTCCAATTAATCGTTTTCCATGGTGGCTTTCGTCAAAACGTTTACGATCAGGGAAAGTGAATAGACAAGAAACCTATGTAACATGGCTAGAGTTGCTGTAATAAAAAAAAAATATCTTACCCTGACGCCCTCTGTTGATGCGTTTCGTGACGTACCAGCTACCCTACTGATATTTAATAGTACATTATTGTCGAGGCTCGGAATAAAGCAATTCATGGACGAGTAACATAAGTGATTTTAAAAGGACGAGGCGCTAGCCGAGGCCTTTTTAAGTAAACGAGGCCATGAATTGCTATTTCGGCCGAGACTTATATAGTACTTTTCTCTAATTTGCGAGGAAACAACAAAAAATAGTTAAAGAAACACTGTTTTATTTCATGTTAAATGTTATAGTACAATTTGTACTCTTTAAAAATGTTGTTAGATTTGAGTAATCGCCAATATTTACATTTTCTTTTAAACGTAATGTAGTTTTTAGCTTTGAGTATTCACACCACAATAATGTAGATGGCCTTTTGTTTTTACTCAATTCGTTAAAATAGGCCATAAGGAAATTTTCTGAAAACGAATTTGTCTTTTTTCCGGTTTTCCATTGAATGAAGTCTTCATAAGCCTTTTCATAAAAGATTTAAAAAAGATGTAAAAGATTTTCTGATAGAATTTTAGCTTCTTCCGCCATATCTGGTGGTGTAAAGTCCATTAATTCTTCATCCGATTCCGAATCCATTTTTATTTCAGAACAAGAAATATATTGTAAAAGAAAACACCAGTCACCAATAATTCTTTACCTCCAATTAAACCACGCTCTTTTTGTTCCATTTAAAAAAAAATCATTTTTATTTTTTTAAATTGTATAACTCAGCGAAAGAAATGCACATTTAAAACACCTAATCACAGAGGAGAAACACCTAATAGAGGAAAGTGTACATTTTAAAAACCTCGTACCTGTCCAGCAATTTACATTATTGTCCTGTTACGTAATTGCTGGCGCCACGCCAGCAATGAGCCAATTGACGTTTCGTTTTTTTTAAATAAAGAAGCGATTTCCGAGCTTTGAGAAAAATATTCATCTATGTAGGTTTACTAGCAATTTTACATTGGTAAATATATAAAGGTACATGCAAGTTATTAACATTCAGAGTATGTAAAATCAATTTAAAGTAAACACGACATGCGCAAACATTCCGTACCTACCTATCTGCAAATACATAAAATTATTTAAAAAAAGAAATGACAGTTAATTGACCGAGCGAAGCGAGGTCTCTGAGTCTACTAGAGTGAATTTGCACTTGTCCGTCCGTCCGTCCGTCCGTCCGTCTGTCAGAGCCTTATAACTTTTGAATTACTGAATGTAATTACTTCAAATTTAGATATAATATGTAAACTGATGGCCTTCAGCCGAATATTTGATAAAAAATTATAAAAACCTTTATTTCAGGGGGGCTCTCATAGAAGTGAATGCGAAGTAAAAAAATTTTTATCGCGTTACATAAAATTGTTACGTATCATTTTAAAGATAATTTTGAACCGAGTACAAAAATATTTTTTTTTTAATTTTTCCCTTAAAATTGACGAAATGGGGGGCTTTCAAAGTGGCGATTTTATACGCTCGCTTGAAGACGCTCTCTAGGAAAATCCGCTATGGATTTTCAAACTGATTTTATTTTTTTAGGTCACTTACATCCTGTACTTGAACAACAAATACTAAAATTATATGAATATTATAAAGAAACGAGATTATTTAATTTTTAATGGGCATCAGTAATTCATATAGCATCAACATAGCTTCACAATAATGCTAATAGATGGCGCAGTCAGTAACTATTCCCATGGAACTATGAGTTACGACTACGACCTATCCCAAAAACAGTTTTGCGTCGACCATCATTATTTAGTTACATAATAAATAATACAATAATTGTATTGTAATTTTTTTGTACCATATTATTCAATTAAAATTATTTTTTAGTTAAATTTTAGTTAAATATTGTATATTATTTTCTATTCGCGTCGATAGATGACGATTTGTACAGATGCCCGTAACCCGGTTTCACTCGTTAGTACCTACATAATAATTCAATGTTTTCACTAACGTTCCCTAACCTTTACGGGCTACCTATAAGTTAGGTGATGTTTTCTGTCAACTTATTTATCACGATCCTGTACGGGACACCTAAAAGGATATTGGGACGGATGTTAGGACTTAGGATTGTATTTAGGAGCTACCTACGTTAAGAGACTCCTACTTAGGGGATGATTTAGGTATGTTTGGTGAAAACGGGCATAATAATAATGTCAGTTTTGGTTATCATGTATCGATTGAATGAATAATCATGGGATACCGTTACCGCGAGGTCTCAGTTCGGGGCGAACCACTAGTTATATTGTAATATTGGTACATACTCCTGAGTACTAATGGACATGGTACGCTCCAAACGAAGCTTACGTCATGTTAAAAAATTATTGCTATATAATACATTAGGTATTATATAGCAATAATTTTAACCCAACCCTTATAAACCCCTTTAATTTATCATATTCTTTTTATTTTCATATTCTTATTTTAATTCTCATCAATCTTTCTAATTTTAAGTGTCGCTGTGTGTGATTCATAATATTTGTAGGTATAAGATACAATATAATTATGAAGGAAAAGTAAAATAAACTTTTCGACGAAGCTTTCTGGATTCAGGCTTCAGTTCAGTTCAATGCTGCATGAAATAAACATCATATCGCAGCTATTCGCATAATATGAGAGACGACTGTTCGCTGATAACATATTCAGTGCGCGGACATGAAATCATGCAAAATTTATATCTACATATTGAAGGGTTTCCGTCCGATATTTGAATAAACTAATGTAAGTACACCTATTGACAAAACGTCGCCCGTAAGCAAGCAAAACTGTGTTAAATTAGGTAGTAGAACTAGCTGATGTCCGCGACTTCGTCCGCGTGGATTTACTTTTTAAAATCCCTTGAGAACTCTTTGATTTCCCGCGATAAAAAGTAAGCCTATGTCAGTCTCCAGGTCCTAAGCTATACCCATGCAAAAAATCACGTCGATCCGCAGCTCTGTTGCGACGTGAAGGACAAACCAACAAACAAATACACTTTCGCATTTATAATATTAGTATGATTAGTATCATATCGATAGACGAACTATTCGGTAGGCCCTAAAACAATAGGGTATTTTACTCCTAGTGAGAAATAATCTTAAAAATATAAAAATAAGATAGTTTAAGCAATAAGGAATCGGGAAGTGGAAGTTTCAGTTCACAAAATTATAAAATAAATTTTATATTTAATTTCAAAGTTTTCACTTTTTTGTCTATGCGACAAATATGCGAAACGTCAAACAGTACCCGCCATTACACTACGTCAAATGTCAGTAGTCTACATAGTTCATCCGCTCAAATAGTTTGCAGTACAAATACACGGTATTTTAGAAACTATGTGAAAATAAAT
Organism: Oeneis ivallda; assembly: GCA_029955525.1. Lineage (NCBI taxonomy): Eukaryota > Metazoa > Arthropoda > Insecta > Lepidoptera > Nymphalidae > Oeneis > Oeneis ivallda. The sequence continues at coordinate 11,236,595 of JARPMR010000020.1, read as the reverse complement.
AAATACATTATATAATCATTTAGTACCATCATTTATTTAATTTTTTTTAAATTAATGAAAAATACAAAATCAAAATACTGATAGTATTAGATCTGAATCATCACTTTATAAACATATACTATCATCATAATACAGCACACAAACATTTAGCGCGACGCACTAAAGTACACAGTGGGTCAAATAAGTCGCGCCGCCTTCGGCATGTACCGGCGGTCGCTATGTGTCGGATTTGCAAAAGGCGCCAACCATTTGAGCGAACGAATTTACTGTCCTTACGACGTCACCACATCGTCTAACGTGAGTAATGACCTTCTAGACGTGAGGTGTCTAGCGTTTACGCGCGGAAATTTAAAAGGCAAACTTTGAATGCATTTTTTTGGTAGGTACTTATCGATTGAATAAAATTTTAAACACACCACGTGTTCTGTAGTGTGCCAATAATATTGATAACTGAAAGAGGTTGCTTATAATTATATTAAATAGATGTTTTTTATTTTATGAAAATCTCAATTTAAAATAATTAACGTTCAAATTAATTTAAAATCATCATCATCATCTCCTTGTTCTTGTCCCACGCTATATGGGGTTGGCACAAAATGTCTTGTAAGCCATGTTGTAAGTTATCCGGCATGACATTTTACGACCGGCCGCCTGCCTGACGTCAACCCTCTTTGGGAATGCTTTTGTTTGTGGAAAGGATAGAACCGCCACCTTTCGATTCAATAGGGTAGTGTTGGAATCCCCTTTTTTTAAATCTCCAGATTCGAGCGCCAGGCCTCGAACTGGACTGTACGCGGGCACTATGTATGTGGCGTCCACGCGTTGGAGAGCTTCCAGTTCTTTTTTGACCGATGTAAAGGTGCTGAAATTTTTCTTCATAACATTAGCAGCTGATTCCGAATTCAAGCGTTTTGCCAATGACATTAGAAGTAGAGCAGAAAATATGACTGGCCTCACTCTGTACAGCGGCGCCCCTTTTTCACCAAGATCCTTCTTCACCATTGTGTACACTTCGGCTGACTTTGTTTTAGCGGTATGTGCAACTCGCTCCATCACTGGTATTTGATTCGCACTTCTCCGCCATCGTGGTAGGTTTTTATTTATTACCCGTCTAGATAAAAACAAAACATGGATTTCTGCACAAAGATAGCTGTTTAATTACAAGAATGCTTTGTTAATTACAAGAAATTTAGAATAGAAAATAAATAAATTAAATTGTGTAAAAGTTTCATTTGATTGACTGATTCATTTAAATTAATTTAACATAATATTAAATTATTATAAAAAATGCGAGCATATACCAAGTACAGCTGCAAGCAAGCAAGGCTGGATAGTTGACCGCGATTGTTAAAATTGCAGCACCCAACTTTAATTTGGCTATCGGATTGCAATCTAAATGAATACGATTTCCCTCAGTTCCTTAGAAGACTCCAATCAGTAAATCCCTTGCCAGCATAGAAAAAATAACCCATGTATTGAGTGCCCCTATTGGTTGAACAAATATTAGTTTCCAATAAATCAGACAACAAAATAATATTATGTTTCAGGAGTTTATAAGGATCAATTTCTTCCTGAGGCTCGATTTGGCATTTGAAAGGATCGCTATGAGGCCGGCGATATTTCAAAGCTTACGTTTTGCGCCCAGGGATTCACCTGAGAATCCTTCCATTTCATCTCTGTTTTATTTTTAGCTTAGATAAGGATGTAGGGATTTTCTTTGACGAATGATATAACCTCCGGTAAATTATAGCGTTGCTCCTTTACTGGACTTCTTCTTTGACATTAGGATGTTGCCGGCATTTTACAAGGTTTTACCTTCTTATTATTTTGACCTGGATATAACCCACATTATTCATTTTCAATTCATATTTTACACTAGCTGTTGCCTCCAATTGTATCCGCGTAGACTTCATGGGGACTCTGATTTGCTAATTAATTTATTACATTTATTTTCAAAATTGGGTACATCATAACCATCATCGTCAATCGTCAATATTATAATCGTCCGTCATAATTTGAATTTAATATTAATTTTATTACCTAGTAGGTATTTGAATTCCAACAATAGGACACAATTTATAGCCATCCTATCGAGTTCAATACAACACGATATTAGGTACGCCAAAACAGTTTGTCAAAGGAGTCATTAACCGGGTTGACCCGCCTAAGCAATCTAGCCGGGATAGCCGCAACTTCCGAACTTGATAATTCATGGGTATTGCTACTAGCTTATCGTGAGTTTGAAAGTACCCTAAACGCTTCCAATGATTTATTAAGATTAAATTCTTACTCGATAAAGTATTCGACCTTAATTATTGTAGTTATAAATAAAAATTAAAGCGCCAGTTTTCTTGCGCGACACATAGGTATGTGTCGCGCGCGTCATTTTAATTAAAAGATTTTAAGGCGCTTCCCCCACTGCATTTAGACGTTAGAAATCGCACGTGAGGGCTGCTCTACTTCATAACTAGTATAAAATTTTATTTAAAACTTGGCATGTACAGGTTTATGTGACTTTTTTAATAATGGTAATATTATGTTTAATTGGAATAAAGAAAATGGACTTAAGGCCAGCCATACATGGGCAGCTTGAAGCAGTCATGGATCGACTGCTTCAAGCTGCGACAGTTTAGTGAACTACATTCTTCTATTTGCATACATACATGGAACCACTAGAGCAGTTGCAATAGGGTATTTGACTATATTAAAAATATCGTTTCTATTTCTATCGTATTTGGTGTCATCCTTAAAGATTATTATCTAAAAACATTATTCCATACGACAAAACTAAAAAATAAAGTTTTATTTAATTAGAAAACATTAAATAAAATTGCTATAATTCTGGCCATGGTCACGTGATCGAAAACGTTCCGTGATCTCGAATGACGTCACAGTCCACACCACCTATGGGCTGTGGAATTGTCATTGTTTGAAATGTGAACTGTGACGTCATGAGAGCAAATGGAACGTTTCGGCAGCAATTTATTTTTTGAATTTATTTCTCGATTTTTATGAAAAATACTGAAAATTATAGCGAAATATACGTTTTGTTAGCTTAGCATAGCATTATTAACAATTTAAGATGATTTTCTAAAAGTAGTCAAATACCCTATTATTCCGGGCAGTCAGCAGAGAGCAGAGAGAAGCTGCACGTGTAAGGCCAGCCTTAGAAAAGAAAAATAAACAAAACAATTAACTAGATATCTGGAATAGCATAATTAGCATTATAAAGGCTTATCTTCTTTTCTTCTTTGTCAACACATGTTTGTTGATATATTCCAAACTCGTCATGAACATTTTTACTAGTGTTCATAGTATTTTATTAAACTTGTATGACAATATATGTTGCACGACAGTTAATGCAACTATCGTTCTCACATCGTTTTAGCTCCTTATAAGTACATAGTTATTTAGTATGCATTTTCCCGTAAACATGCAACTTAGTTTACTGTCTCTGATGTTGCTTTAATATCTTTGTTATTTAATGTTTACTACTTTACCTCTCATAACATTAGTATCATTCTGTAGGTATAAATTGTAACTTAAATGTAATGAATGTAACCATTTTGGACACATGACAAAACAGAGGAAACAAAGAGCCTAAAGCTAAAGCTAGTTTTTATATTTTTTAGGGTTCCATACCAAAATGGTAAAAATGGAACCCTTATGGTGAGACTTTCTCCGTCCGTCTGTCCGTCCGTCTGTCACAGTCGATTATTTCAGTAACTACTAAAGCTATCGACATGAAATTTGGCATAGTTGTGTATAATAGTGGTCCAAAAGCACTGAAATAAAGAAAAGTCGAAAATTATTTTTAGTTTTATTAAAAAAAGGGGGAAAATCGGGGGTTTGAAATTTAAAAGTAAAATAACTATATCGAGTGGGGTATCATATGAAAGGTCTTTACTTGTACATTCTAAAACAGTTTTTTATTTATTTCTATTTAAAGTAGTTTTTGAATAATCGGCCAAAATGTCGAAAAAAATACCGTTCCCTCCCCCCCTTATTTCCGAAGTTTACCAATCGAAAAATCTGAAATAATTATGGTCAATAGAGGTATATGTATATTTTACAGGAAAAATAAAAGCAACGCGAAAATTATTTTAGTTTGATTAAAAAAGGGGGAAAATCGGGGGTTTGAAATTTCAAAGTAAGATAACTATACCGAGTGGGGTATCATATGAAAGGCCTTTACTTGTGCATTCTAAAGCAATTTTTTATTTATTTCTATATATAATAGCTTTTGAGTAATCGGCCAAATTGTCGAAAAAAATACCGTTCCCCCCCTTATCTCCGAAGTTTACCAATCGAAAAATCTAAAATAATTATGTTCAATAGAGGTTTATGTATATTTTACAGGAAAAATAAAACCAACGCTCTAACTAGCATATTTTTTCGACCGAGCGAAGCGAAGGTCTTTGAGTTAACTAGGGCGATTTGCACTTGTCCGTCCGTCCGTCCGTCCGTCCGTCCGTCTGTCAGAGCCTTATAACTTTTGAATTACTGAACGTAATTACTTCAAATTTAGATATAATATGTAAACCGATGGCCTCCAGCCGAAAATGGCTTAAAAAGTTATAAAAATCTTTATTTCAGGGGGGCTCTCATAGAAGCGAATGCGAAGTAAAAAAAAAAAATCGCGTTACATAAAATTGTTACGTATCATTTTAAAGATAATTTTGAACTGAGTACAAAAATATTTTTTTTTTAATTTTTCCCTTAAAATTGACGAAATGGGGGGCTTTCAAAGTGGCGATTTTATACGCTCGCTTGAAGACGCTCTCTAGAAAAATCCGCTATGGATTTTCAAACTGATTTTATGTTTTTAGGTCACTTATATCCTGTACTTGAACAACAAATACTAAAATTATATGAATATTATAAAGAAACGAGATTATTTAATTTTTAATGGGCGTCAGTAATTCATATAGCATCAACATAGCTTCACAATAATGCTAATAGATGGCGCAGTCAGTAACTATTCCCATGGAACTACGAGTTAAATTCAATGTTTGATAAATAATTCAATGTTTTCACTAACGTTCCCTAACCTTTACGGGCTACCTATAAGTTAGGTGATTGATGTTTTCTGTCAACTTATTTATCACGATCCTGTACGGGACACCTAAAAGGATATTGGGACGGATGTTAGGACTTAGGATTGTATTTAGGAGCTACCTACGTTAAGAGACTCCTACTTAGGGGATGATTTAGGTATGTTTGGTGAAAACGGGCATAATAATAATGTCAGTTTTGGTTATCATGTATCGATTGAATGAATAATCATGGGATACCGTTACCGCGAGGTCTCAGTTCGGGGCGAACCACTAGTTTATATTAACAATAAACCTCTACAAACAAAGTTAACGATAATTATGCAAATTAATATAATATTATCGTTTTACTTTTACTTTTGGAGTATGGAACCCTCGGTGCGCGAGTCCGATTCGCACTTGGCCGGCTTTTTTTGTGTGTACAGAATTCATTCAGTCACATAATTTTAGTACTGGTGCATAACTCACGACAGTTTAAACGCGAACATAAGTATTATTCTGAATATTTTGTATTTTCTAGTTCGGCTAACTTTAGTAGAGCGTAACTGAGTGTTTTTTGGTGAACCGTAATAAAACATTTTATACGTCGTCCTCAGCGCTGTTGACCGCGTGCACTCGGCGTAAAATAAAATTGATGGTCCACTCTATTACCAATGAAACGGCCCTTCAAAACGAAACCCTGCTTTCTGTGAGAAATCACCTTCGATTAAGTTTTATTACATAGTGCGCCTAAATGTATTTGACCCAGCTTAACAGGCAGCTCAAACAAAAAAGGAACTTTTAAAAGGCCGGGTTGCCGTTACAGTTGAATTGAAGTCGAAGATGCTCAATAAAATGAGGTGTAGGAGATTTAAAAATCCAGCCATAACGTTCTCGTATGTAAAAACATTGCTCGATTGAGATCGCCATCGATAAATACCCCTTTTTTCTACGTGGACGCCCTAGCAGCCCCGCAGAAGTGCCGCAGCACGCCGTGAATTTTAATTTGAACATGAATTTTTCTCTGTGAGACCTGGCAGTGACGCCCCAACGCACCGTGTAGCGTCGTTTGCAGATACACTAGTTTTTATTGTTTTTGTTTCAATCTAGAAACAACTTTTGCTAGATTAAAGTCCTGAAGGAATTATGTCGATAACTAATCTAAAATCGTAAATTTGACAGTTACAATCGTAACAAAAAGTTTTTAAATGATTGTGAAGTGTATAATAATAATCACTTTTGGTAAAAAATGACCCCCGATTCAGTCCTCGCGCCGCGGTCGTTTACAAGTTAGTCGACTGGCAGACCGCCAGCAGTTCTAAGAAGTTAGCACTAAGTTGTACAAAGATAGCAGTGCGCGAAGTTTCCTTGAACAGTTGTCACTGATACGCTTTACCTGTCTGTTTGTACCAGCCGGGATGTCGTCCTAAACAAGTATTACTTTTTCTCTATATAAATATCTAGGTTTTAACAAGCATAGGAATTTCCGAGGGTATGAAGTGTGCTTACTTACTTTTATTTTGCAAACTAGCTTTTCCGCTTGGAGTAAAATTTTCAAAAAAATCCGCGGATAGCGGTTTTTTTGAGTTAAACAAAACGAATTTTGCTAGCCAGGTCCTCCTCAGTACCCACGCAACAAGGATAATAGTTTAAAACTGTAACCCGACAGCGGTTTTTTTTATATATAAAAAGAGTATCAGTCAAGTTAAAGTTGACTAATATCCTCCTCTCCCCTCCAAATAAGCGGAAAGCTTGTGTTAGGAGTGGGTACGACAATAGTGCAACGGCCGGGATTCGAACCTGCGACCTTTCAATTTTCAGTCCGCACCTTTAACCGTTGGGCTATTGAGGCTTAATTGGATGTAACTACCTTCATTTGTTCGTATAAAATGTAGTCTACGTCATCCAGACTATCATAACGGATCGACTGACACCTCATTCATCATAATCGGCTAAGGAGTTTATTCGCTACCGTGAAACATTCGTATAACTTCACATACATACATACTGATACAGAGGCTGCTAAAATCATAACTCTACCCTTTGGCTTTGAAGTAGTCGGGTAAAAATCACGTCGATCCATTGGTCCGTTGCTAAATAGTTGAAGGACCAACCAACCAACCCATAAACCAATATTTATAATATTAGTAGGCTATCCCTTAATGCCGTGCGGTGTGGTGACGGCAGATCAGAATATAGTTGTCACCACCCCTCCTCTTCCCGCGGGTGTCGTACGAGGCGACTAAGGGAATATAACGGAGAACAAGCAGCAGCGTCCTCTGTGCTATTACTACCATCTACTGCGATCATCAACCCGTCTGCCCCGCGTGGTGATTATGGGCAAACCCTCCCCTTCGGAGAGGCCTTTAGTCCAGCATTGGACTGTTATAAGCTATTGATGATGATGATCCGTAATACCTATAATACCTATCATAGTATATGAAAAAAATTATTGGTCAACTTTAATTGGTGATTGTGAAAAAGGTCCTTATTATAATAAAAATCAAAGCTATGGATGCTATTATTCAAATATAAATTAAATATGAGTATTTATTCAAATAAAAAATATATTGAAATTATAATTTGTGGACAAGGACGGCACATTTTAATTTCTTTATCACAAGTACAAAAGATGAAATTAATATTAATATCAAGAATTTGAATGATGGCACGTCTCTGAATTGTAGAGTGGCTTTCGTTCCCTAAATTAAACCCCCGATGAATTTGACCGCTATCCATTAGTAAATACAGACACTTGTAGTTATTTATTAATAGCTGTTGGCCGCGAGTTTGTGTGCGTCTACCGAAAGTGAATAAATTATTTATACATCATAATGATGTAATATACTACAACAAACAAAATAAAAAAAAATCTTGGCACCATTCAACGCGGGCATGATTTGTATAGTAATTAGATTAGTTTAGCTACAAGTTTTTTGTAACATTTTAATTTAAAAAAAAAAAAGAGGAACCTCCTTAAATTTCCTGAACGATGGTGGTGGTAAGTTAAACGTGAGTGGAGATGATTCACGGAAAAACGCAGATTGCTAATTTACTGATAATCCTATTTTCACAACAAAAACATTCCTATAATACACACAAGATAGTGGTTGTGGCATAATTCATCCAAGGGATCTCCAGTAGTGGACGTCTATCAGGCGATAGGACGACAAAACTTGCGAGCATATTAATTATATCAAAACGTCAACATATTCATAATTAACAGGAAGAAATAAAAGGAAACTTAATATAGAAACACACGTTTGTTACCAAAACACCATACCAATCAATTAAAAGTTGTATGAGAAAAGAAACTTTCGTATCAAGATAACTACCTAATTCTACCTTGCGAAGTTTATTTATCCTACAAAATAGCTTTGCAATAAGAGCCCTTGAAAAGTTACGATATGAACTCGAATTCAACTACAATAACAAACAAATAAGTAAAAAAAAAACTTGAGAGGTGTCAAGGGACACCCGGATGGAACGAAGTTCCTTTCGATTAATTAGTGAAGGAATTGTAATAAAGTAGTGGTGTCATCTAGTATTAAATTGATTAACTACGATATTTAGTTTATTTCTATTGCAGCAATGTTACAAAACCAAAGAGTTACTCTGGGTTTTTAACAGATGGCGTTAGTAGTACAATAACATTTTATCCAATTTATACAATAAAAAATTAGGGAAAAATTCCACATGTAGAAATTATTTTATTATTTAAAATAAAATTGAAAATAGAAAATTCAGTCTGTCGAGCTGGGATTCGAACCATCGACTTTTAACTGTTAAGCGACCGCCGAAGCCACTAGGCTACGGAGACCCAATATTGTACCGCGAAAATACCGAACACAATGCAAAATTCACATTCAACAAAAAAGTGTCGAGTGTCGGTTCCTTAATTTTTTCCGTCTAGCCCCCTTCCGCACCGCGCGATAAGGAACTTACGTTCCAAAAACAAGCCGACTACATTGAAAATCTGTTCTTATTTGTGTACCGTTAGACGCCCACAGCTGGACAGCTGGATATAGATTTCTTGTATAGACTTCTGCTCAAGTCTGCCTTTCTAAGAGTGGTGATTCTGCAGGTGTCATGTCCATGGCCCTGGCGGCACGCGCTGTGGGCGAGGGGCGATGCTGTCAACCTCGGTAATGGCGTCCTCGTGGTCAACATTTTCTCCTGTGAGTTGCGATGGTAAGGACGACGGCAAGTTATACCACCATTTGTCGGTCGTTAGTAGACCAGCTGGAGGCCGCGTGCAAATGAGGTTTACTGTTAGAGGGCTAGATGGACGTCTAACAGTAGGTATGTCGCTCTCCAGGTCCTATACACGCATTCAAAATATTCACGCCGATCATTGCTACGTGGTTGAAGAACCAACCAAACAAACATAAACAAACACACTTTCGCATTTATTATATTAGTAGAGATTTTCGTTGTTAAAATTATGAAATTTTTGTCTTATTACAAGCTTTTATTTAGCTTGACCAGTTTATTTATTTATTTGTTTGTTTGGGTTAAATCTTACAAGATGAATTAGACCCACTTTCCGGTTTCTGATCGAGCTAAAATTTTGGATTTATGTGTAAATCTGATGACAATGCAATATTATTGTGACATGGAGCTGATCTAATGATGGAGACGGAAGATGGCTATCGGAACTCTGTAATTAAACGACGTAACCCCATCGAGTTTGGGCTCGTTTGATTCGTCATAACAAGTACTCTGATCCTAGATGATATCCAGAGTCTAATGATGTAGCTACTAAAAGCTTGCATTTAAAAATAAAACTTTTAATTTACACTTGTTTTAAAGTTAGGTACGAATAATAATATTATTATCCAACACCATTGTTCAATGTTGCGCCCTGATTAATTAAAATTCTTCTTCTTCTTCTTCTTCTTTATCAACCGATAGACGTCCACTGCTGGACAAAGGTCTCTTGCATGGACTTCCACAGGCCTCGGTCTTGCGCCGCCTGAATCCAGCGGCTCCCTGCGACTCGTTTGATGTCGTCGGTCCACCTGGTGACCAATTAAAATTACTACCATTTTAATGCTATCAACGTTGACTTTTCCGTTCATATTAATCGAAAGCTTAAACAAATAAGATGAAATGCAATTTAACCTCATATTTCAAACTTAAGTATACATTTAAATGTAAATATCCCCGGGCGACTGTTTTCTTTGCGGCTACGTTAATAACGAGGAGGTTTATGCCCGGATTTTTTAATCTACTGGCCGCTCTTCCGGCCATTTGTCATTTCATGTTAAACAAATGTACCGCCACCGCAAAATGACAATTTATAAGCTGAAGTGAACGAAATTTCTGAGCTCAGTGTCAGGGTAGTGTGCGGTGTTGGTGCGGTCCTGGTGCGCAACATCGAATACACGACCTATGGACTACGTACACAGCATCTTTATTGGCTATCCAAAACATATGCGTATCTGGGAAGCCTGTGAAAATAGGATAATATATTTTTAATTCATTTTTATATAACATTTTAATTCATTTGTAACATCACCATGGTATAGAAATAAAAGCCAAGTGCGAAAAGTAAAACGATAATATTATATTAATTTGCTTATTTATCGTTAACTGTCGTATTTATCGTTAGATCGTTATTTATCGTTAGAAATCGAAAATATTTTTATAATGACATAATATTATTATTAATTAATTTTATTAATTACATACGACTCTATCAATATTAATTAATACCTAAAAATACTCGCCTTATAGTAAATAATAATGTATACTAAGCTAACCTAATTACTTTGTAAATGTAACTTTGCAATGCCCTGACGGGGCCTCATGTAATCTATACTAGCGGCACGCTATGATGGCCGGTTTGACGTTTGTCCGCTCATGAAGTTCCGTATTAATTGATAACGACTTTGAAGGAAATAATTGTATTACTTTATTGACGATAGTGATGTGCAGAGATTCATAAATTTTATCGAATGTAGTTTTAGGTTTAGGACTCAAAATTTATTTATTAAATTGATTTCTAAAATGTATACAAGTGTAGAAAAATCAGTTTGCACCATTTAAGGGGTGAATGTACTTGTGAATATGAACAATTTTCACTATGTGGACAAACCTCTGAAATCGCAAAAAAATATCAGCTGTTTCATACAAAAGGTAAAATTTTTATTTTTATATGATATATACCACAACTCGGCATTTGGTTTTCTAAATTGAAAATTTTTAAAAATGGAATCTAATACGATCGTCACATAGGATCGCTGGCTAGCACAACTACTACCTCCGGCAAACTCGCGTCAATGCTCAATGCAAAACAAAGCAGTTTCGAATTGACGTTGCTTCGAAAAGTATAAACTGTCAGTGCAATGCGATTGTGATATAGTTTTGACCTGGCTTTGGATTTCAAATATTGATACTGCATTACTGTTGACCCTTGCTCGTTAATTTGGACTCTGTTCAAGCCCTTTGTTGTGGATTTCGTCGATATGACCGAACGTACGCAGAGAACTGTTCTAAATAGTCAGACACGTGAGTTCGTAATACGCCTTCGTAACTATTTCGATCGTGAAGCTCAAAATGGAGGGCCAATTTTACCTATAACGTCAGTGGTTGAACGCGTAGCTGATGCGCTTAATATTGGACAACGAACTGTTAGACGGATAACTAAAAAAAAATATGGCGAGACTGGCACAGAAGAAAATAAACTTCACACACCAAAAAAGAGAAAACGAGCAAAACCAGTCGTAGGCATCGATAGCTTTGATGCCGATGCTATCCGAAGACATGTTTACGGCTACTATTTACAGAAGGAGTATCCAACAAGAAAAAAGTTGGTGCATTCACTGAAGGAAGCTAGATTATTCTTCGGTGGGGAAAGTTCTTTAACGAAGATTTTGAAGACCATTGGATTTCGATACAAAAAATGTAACAAACGCAAAATATTGATGGAAAGATTTGATATAGCGATGGCAAGGTATACTTTTTTACGGCAAGTGAAAGAAATCAAAAATTGGCAAAATGTTGTGTTCTTGGATGAAACATGGCTTAATGCTAACCATACTGTAGGCCGTTCTTGGAACGATGACACAGCAGCATCTACTTCCAAAGTTCCTGTAGGAAAAGGATCGCGACTTATAATTTGTCACGCCGGAACCATCAACGGGTTTGTCGAAGGTTCTCTCATGGCTTTTGCGTCAAAAACCACTGGAGACTATCATGAAGACATGAATGGAGAAAAGTTTACTGAATGGTTTACCTCAATGTTGTGTAGCCTCCCTGAACCATCTATTATAATTATGGACAACGCCCCATACCACTCGATGCAAATTGACAAGCCACCTGCCCAATCCCAAAAGAAAGCTGATATCGTCGCATGGCTTCGTAAAAATGGCGTAGATGCAAACATGAATATGTTAAAAGCGGAATTAGTACGTCTTTTAAAAGAAAACAAACCAACCAAGATCCGATACGTCATTGACGAAATAGCATTAGAACATGGGCACAGAGTTATACGGTTACCGCCTTACCATTGTGAGTATAATGCGATTGAGTTGGTGTGGGCTCAAATTAAGGGATATGCTGCAAGACACAATACAGAACCGCCATTTACCACAAAAAAAATGCTAAAATTATTAGAAGAAGCTTGTGAACATGTGACTAAAGGAGACTGGGAAAAGGTTGTGAATAGAACTGTTAAATTAATAAGGGAAGATTATGAAAGAGATGTGAAAATAGATAATATTATAGAAAACGAACATATAATTATTAATGTAGGTGATGATAGCAGTGACGACAGTGAAAATAGTAGTATGGACGAATCTGATTAATTATGGCCTTTTGTGGCACCTTTTTTGGTATCTTTTGTATTCATATGTTTCTTGTGTGCATATAAAGTATGTATATTCATTTTCATTCAAATATTCAGTTCGTTCAAATAAATTAAATAAACATATACATTTTTGTTTTATTAAACCTATTTAATCAGGTACAAAAACAAAACTTAATTGTTTTTTGTTCGAGAATAAATTGACATTCCACATCACTATTGTAATGTGTCAAACCGGCCATCATAACGTGCCGCTAGTTTAACTATATAATTAAGTGTAAGTGGATACATGAATGCAAATAAATAAATAAATAAATAAATAAATAAATAAATAAATAAATAAATAAATAAATAAATAAATAAATATAACTTTGTTTGTAGAGGTTTATTGTTAATATAAAGAAAACTATGCTAGTTAGAGCATTGGTTTTTTTTCCTGTAAAATATACGTAAACCTCTATTGACCATAATTATTTCAGATTTTTCGATTGGTAAACTTCGGAGATAAGGGGGGGGGGGGGGGGGGGGGGGGGGGGAACGGTATTTTTTTCAACATTTTGGCCGATTACTCAAAAACTATTATATATAAAAATAAATAAAAAACTGTTTTAGAATGCACAAGTAAAGGCCTTTCATATGATACCCCCATTCGGTATAATTATCTTACTTTGAAATTTCAAACCCCTGATTTTCCCCCTTTTTCAATTAAACTAAAATAATTTTCGCGTTGATTTTATTTTTCCTGTAAAATATACATAAACCTCTATTGACCATAATTATTTCAGATTTTTCGATTGGTAAACTTCGGAGGGGGGAACGGTATTTTTTTCGACATTTTGGCCGATTAGTCAAAAACTATTACATCTAGAAATAAATAAAAACTGTTTTAGAATGCACAAGTAAAGGCCTTTCATATGATACCCCACTCGGTATAGTTATCTTACTTTGAAATTTCAAACCCCCGATTTTCCCCCTTGTTTAATCAAACTAAAATAAGTTTCGCGTTGCTTTTATTTTTCCTGTAAAATATACATAAACCTCTATTGACCATAATTATTTCAGATTTTTCGATTGGTAAACTTCGGAGGTAAGGGGGGGGGGAATGGTATTTTTTTCGACATTTTGGCCGATTAATCAAAAACTATTATATATAGAAATAAATAAAAAACTGTTTTAGAATGCACAAGTAAAGGCCTTTCATATGATACCCCACTCGATATAGTTATTGTACTTTAAAATTTCAAACCCCCGATTTTCCCCCTTTTTTTAATAAAACTAAAAATAATTTTCGATTTTTCTTTATTCCAATGATTTTGGGCCACTATTATACTCAACGATGCCAAATTTCGTGTCGATAGCTCTAATAGTTACTGAAATAATCGACTGTGACAGACGGACGGACGGACGGAGAAAGTCTCACCATAAGGGTTCCATTTTTACCATTTTGGTATGGAACCCTAAAAAGATTATGTAGGTACTCATGCTAACTATTATAAAACTGCTTCGGTTTTATAATAGTTAGCATGAGTACCTACATAATCTTTTTGTAACTATTATAAAGCTGGTTCGGACTAGGTACTTATTTCCATTTTTTTTCAACGACAGGTTAGCTCTGACATTAATTACTCGTCAGAAATAAAATTGTGGTAATTGGTAGACAAGTGTTATATTACAGGTTTTCACCGAAAAATTTTGTTCTAACCAGTTTTGCAATTTTAAATATCCCGCGCATAATTTGAGGCTTAAAGATAGACGATTTCTCGCAAGAAAATGTTATTTTTTTATATTTAACTTTTAGCTTACGTATCTTATAATTTAATATGAAAAATTCTTTTTAAAAACCGACATAAAACACCTACGCCACTACAAAGTATATTGTTGATTTTTGTGAAACCGCTCGACCGATTTCGATAAAATTTAAATGGGACCACCTGAGAAGTATACCCTTTCAAAAAAAAGAATTTTCTAAATGGATTCAGGCGTCTTCGAGTAATCGGTGAACATACACGAATTGAGAACCTCCTCCTTTTTTAAAGTCGGCTAAAAATAGAATAATTTTTTCGCTTTCGAACAAATAGAAAATACCTATATTTTTCTATTCCTTTCTTCAAAAATTTATACGAAATCGGGCGATGGCAGTGAAATTTCTATATTGTATAATGTTGCGTTCGGATTCTGCAAATGCAATAGTAAATGCAACGCCGCCCAACATCGTCTACGTATTTTAAGGAACGTGTGCTGGAAATCGTGTTCCACTTGAATTTTATTTCACGCCACTCTTTTGTATAGGCAACACTGAAATAAGTGCAATTTGATGTATTTGAATAATATCGATTTCCAGCATTACGAAAATTTCAATCCCATATTATTCTCCCGAGGGCTACCAGCGAAGCTTAAAGTAGTATTATTTCACTAGTTGACCTACCCCGGCTTCGCACGGGTACTAGGCTAAGGGCCTGTTTCACCACTTGCTGATAGAGGTCTAATAGCCTATCCACAACTTATCTGATAGCAGATATTTTATCTGTTAGATTTATCAGACACTTTATCAGCAAGTGGTGAAAAAGGCCATTAGTCTATAATTAGAAAATGAGCCTGTTTCATCACTTGCAGATAAAGGTCTAATAGCCTATCCACAACTTATTTAACGGATAGCGTTTAAATTTCTGTTCCATAAATGTCTAATAAGTCAATCTGGCAGTTAAACTCAAAAAGATATCAAACAGATTTATCCAGCAGATATTTTATATGTTAGATTTATCAGGCACTTTATCAGCAAGTGGTGAAACAGGCCATGGTTGGTGGCCAAAACAAACACAATGGTGTCTATGCTAAGAGCGTCATATAATAAAAACGTATGCAAGTAATCAATCATTGTCTCTTATGCGAGTGACTTGCTGCTATCTGTGAAGCGTTATGTTCTCTATCTCCGACATTTTTTTTCAGATCTTCATCAAAATTTGGCGAAACCTGCCTGATAGTATACACTTACAAATAAAAAAAAAATATCAAAATCAGTTCTGCAGTTCAAATAAAAAAGAATTATCAATATCAGTTCAGCAGATTAAGTAAAATCAATAAAAACTTTCATCTCCTCTCCCGGAGGAACCTTTATCATGATGGAAACTAACTGGAACTATACTAATATTATTATGTTGACCCGGAGTATCAGCTACCACTCCTCATCTGTGGCTACCACTATACCAAATTTCATTCAAATCCGTTACGTTCAAATCCGTAGTTTTTGCGTGATGCGCGCACAGACAGATAGACAGACGGACAAACAGTCAGACAGACAAAAAATTTAAAAAAAACTTGTTTTAGTCAGTATCGATATTAAAGCGTCCTCCAATTAAAATTTTCAAAATATATTTAATGTACAGAATTTGTCCAGTTACAGTTTTATTATGCCTAAGTATAGATTACTAGACTAAGTAGAGATTATTAATTTTATAGGCTAGCGCTAGAGTGCAATAACACCTGATGGTAAGTGAAGATGAAGAAGAAAATGTGGTTTATAAAAACTTTGAACTTAATAAGAGACATCTCGAAAGTACCCTCCAGAAATATTATTCTAAAAACTTAGGTATTATCTTGTGTACCTATTATTTACTACTCATCTAGTGTATTATTTACCGAAGAGTCTAACACAAAAAAATTATTAACCGACTTCAAAAAAGGAGGAGGTTCTCAATTCATCGGAATCTTTTTTTTTTCTTTTTATGTACGTTCACTGATGACTCGAAGACGCCTGAACCGATTTGGAAAGTTCTTTTTTTGTTTGAAAGGGTATACTTCCCAGATGGTCCCATTTAAATTTTGTCGAAATCGGTCGAGCGGTTTTAAAAATCAACACTAAATTATATACATTGCAGTGGCACGGGTGTTTGTAGTCGGTTTTTTAAAAAGAATTTTTTATATCAAATTATTTTACGTCAGGAGATTAAGACCCCAATTCACTAGAAACAGCTTAGAGCTGAGCAGCAGACTTGCGGTTAACTTGGTCGCCTGGCGAGCTGCCAGTGTTTGTTGGAAGTTCTGCTCTGGTTGGACTAAGATCCCCCGATGGGTAAACTTTTGAGCTAACAGAAATTGATAACATTATATCGAGCCGAAACTACATTCATATTAATTACACTAACTGGATTATGATACTCATTTTGAGCTCGCAAATTTCTGCATAATAAAGGTAATTAGGTATAATTCAGAAAACAAAGGCAGAAAACCTTATTTTTTTAAAGAATATTAGCTAAGCTACTACTTGACTAATAAGTATTCTCTTCTCCCCTCCAAATAAGTGAAAAGCTTGTGTTAGGATACAACGGGTGGGGATCGAACCGTTGACCTTTCCGTTTTCACCTTTAACCGTTGAGCTACTGAGGCAGTCTCGTGAAGCTCTGTCCAAGGTAGCTCAGCCAGCTCTTGGATCCACTTTTTTATATTAACTTGAGTTTGAGCCATTTCTTATAACAGACATACTTTAGACCATTACACTACCAATCACGATAGCCTAAATCCTAAAAGAAATGTTAATTCTCCTTGCGTGTCTGCAGAAAGACAGTCTGCATTGATTAGAGGAAATAGCTGTCAATAACGTTAACTGGGTAAATTACTTTATTGTAGGCTGGGTCTGTAGCTGGTATTAGATACAATATTATAATCAAATTCTGTTTTCAATTTCCTTTCTATAATGGGGTACATCTGTAAATAATAGCCAAGAAAACTAATGGAAATTGTGACAATATATTTCGATGAAGCGATGTTTTATGAAAATTGTTACTATTGATCATAAAGTTGGGAATGATATTTGGACGAAGGTCAATATGTACAATAAATTTATTTTATTGTATTATTCTATTTTAACTTACTGGGACAAATTGTACTTTTAAAAATAAAGATGAATTTTATAATTTACTCTCTTTTCAACATTCTCCCTTAAGCGGTTAAGTAGAGACTTGTGTGTGAAAGAAAGAATGTTTCGAGAGAATAAATAACATTAGTTATAACTTGTTATTTCACCTGTGAAAGTATAGTTCAAATTGATTATAAGATTAGCCGGTCCAAATGGACACGCAAAAATTATAAAACTTTTTGTATTATGCTATTCTCCTAATGGTCATAATTATGACCTTAATAAGAAACAGTTAGTGCGATATTACAAACAGACACTAAAACTTTATTTATTTGTATGTATGCTTACAACTCTTTTCCATGGCTACGCATTCACCTTTGTGATGCTTCAAAAGACTTAAATACAAAAATCTTTGAGCCACCGAGATGGCTTTTGTTAAAATTTAACTTGTTCCTGAAATAGTTCAAGAGATGTAATTCGAATACAAAGAATTTTCGACCTCTGAAGTCAATGCTACTTAGGCAAGGATATAAAATCTTCGCCATGATGCCGTAAAGAGAGCAATTTCTTGTCGAGGAAAAGCAATATCATTGTGTGGGACTCTTCAGTTAAACGTGTTTCGCTTTCGAATAATAGAAACGAGACAAAAGGCTATTGTTATACGAAAATTTCTAACAGTGTAATGTTACTCTCGCTAATTTACTTCACTGCAGTGGGGTACATCGCTATGGCGTTTAAATCGGAATTTATCACGGTAAACTTTACTGCTATAGTCACTTATAATATTGTTTAAAAAATGGACGCAGTATGGTCTCAATATCATTCATTCTTTCGATAATATATCATACATTCTTTCGATAATATTATGTAGGTACCTTAAGTTAGCAAGTAAAACCATATGTTTATGCGCTCTACACGCTACGCTCCTCGTAGCTTTCTCGTAGCGACTACCAAGTACCAATCTATCTATGCTCTACAGCCCAGATGAATCCTCTTGCTTATTTGTTATTGCTACATATTTTCCCCCTAAGTACGCAAGCCTCGGTAGCGCAGTAGGCAGCGCGTAAGTCTCATAATCTTAAGGTCGTGAGTTCGATCCTCACCCGGGGCATGTATATTTTACTTACAGAAACTGTTTTTTTTTTGTTATTTTAAAGAAATGTTTCAAAAGAAAATAAACCATTCATAATCTAAATTTTATTGACAATCAAACTATTATTATCGGTACACAGACAGAGGACATTATTTATATATTTGTTACTAGCTGATGCCCGCGACTTCGTCCGGGTGGTGTAGTGTCTCAAAATTGATTTAAATATCGAACGTGGGATTTTAATATCCCTCGGAAAACCTTTGTTTTTCCGCAATAAAATGCGGTATAAAAGTAGCTTATGTCACTCTCTAGATCCTCAACTATCCCATGGAAAAATCACGTCGATCCGTTGCTTCGTTGCTGGTGATTGAAGGACAAACCAAAAAACAAACACACTTTCGCATTTATTATATTGTAAATGCGAAAGTGCGTTTGTTTGTTGGCTACTAATGAAAGGATTAATTATATTTTGTGCTGAGGAAAAGTAAATCAAACGTGAACGTTTTGTGACCACAGACTGTTAATTTTGAAGCACCATTTCACCGGTGAGCGAGTGAGCCATCAATTCAGCTTCACGCCGACTGCACGCGGGCAACATGTGGCCTTCGGGTGACATGTCAAATATTTTATTATTCCACACAAAAAGCATTTTCACCAGCTCAGCGGAACGGAGTGGCAGCCTTAAAATATCCCTTTCAAGATAAGCCGCAGTATTTTGTACCTAACGCCCAGAGTAGCCGTTGTTTACAAGTTTCCGTTCATGATATCACTACGACTTTGATGCAGGTGGGATTGCCTAAAAATGATCGCATCAGTATGACGATCGCAATCACTCCTGATTGGCTGAATTTATGGCGTCAATGCATTTTAACTACTAGCAGAGTGTACAATCGAATTGGGGGTTATTACAATTGTCACATTGATGCAATCATTTTTAGAAAATTACAAAGCTGTTGGATTTAACAATTTTGATAAGATAAAATTAAGTAAAACTAATTTAATTTTCATAGAACATGATTACGCCGATGACCGTTGTTTATGTGAATTTTATTTGTACAATACCCGAGATAAAACCTATAAAAGTCGGTTTATTACCACGATAGCGTGTAGAAACCGATTAGGGGTATGTGTTTAATTAAAACTGCCATACCTTCCAAATCAGCCTGCTACTATCTTAGACTTTTCGTTGTTAAGTGAGTAAAAGTGTGGTGGGTATAAACTTGTCTGGTGGGAGGCTTTGGCCGTGGCTAGTTACCACCCTACCGTCAAAGACGTGCCGCCAAGCGATTTAGCGTTCCGGCACGATGGTGTGTAGAAACCAATTATGGGTATGGATTGAATGTTCACTGCCGTACTCCTTCGAAGTTAGCCCGCCACCATCTTAGACTGGATCGTCACTTACCATCAGGTGAGATCGCAATCAAGGACTAGCTTGTCATCGAATAAAAAAAAGAGGCCTGGACACACAGACAGACGGAAAACAAAGTGATCCTATGAGGGTTCCCTTTTTTCAGAACCCTAAAAAGGAGGCACAAGTAAAAATCATATGGAAGATCTACGTAATAGGCGTTCCATCATAAATATGACAGCGTTTTCCCTCCACAGACTCATTTGCCGCTTATCACACTGTGATAGGGGTGAGCTTGTAAGAGGAAACGGGTTGACGATTTATTGCTTATTTACAGGATGTTACAGAGTTAAGAATAAACATAGATCATTTTGAAATACCTATAGTACTTATTAGAATTATGTGAATTAATTATTATTACTAAAACGCCAATTCATAAGTAGGTTTTTGCTTCTATAATTTTAAAATGCTATGTGTCGACTACCAATTAGTGAGAAAATTTGAACATTTACACTATCACTAAATTATTACTAATTACACTAACATTCATAGTGAATGATGGATAGGTTCGATCCCGGGTACGCACCTCTGACTTTTCGTTGTCAAGTGCGTTTAAGCAATTAAGGTTGATTATACGGGTGAGCCCGCGAAATTCAAATTTAATTTTGTTTTTCGCAATTTGTAGAATATCGAGTTGGACGTGAGCTACTCACAAATTAGTCGATATTCTGACTAATTTCTTAAACTGGACACTTTCAAGTAAATATTTTTATAAAAACCTGTGAAGATGATACTGCCATCGTCGCAATTAGAATGCCATAAGCCTTCTTTGTCGTATTATTTTACAATTTGCAAAAAACCAAATTAAATTTGAATTTTCGCGGGCAGACCCGTATAATCAACCTTAAATATCACTGGCTTCAACGGTGAAGGAAAACATCGTGAGGAAACCTGCACACCTGAGAGATCTTCATAATGTTCTTGAAGGTGTGTGAAGTCCGCCAATTCGCATTGGGCCAGCGTGGTGGACTATGGCCTATAACCCTTCTCTGAGAGGAGGCCTGCGCTCAGTAGTAAGCCGTTGATGGGTTGCTAATGATGATGACGATGACACTAACATTCCAGCAAAACTAATGGCCCTAGGGGAGTTAGTTTTTATAATAGAGATCTAATATAAGGTACCTAGGTAGGTAGGTATATAGCCTTTGTCACTCTCAACCTCAGCTATGCCCATGCAAAAAGTCACGTCGATTGGTTGCTCCGTAGCTTCGTTACTGAAGGACAAACCAACAAACACTTTTGCTTTTATATAAGACTATCTGATGCCCGCGACTTCATCTACGTGGATTTAGTTTTTAAAATCCCTCCGGAACTCATTGATTTTCCGGGATAAAAGTAGCCTATGTCACTCGCCTCAACTATACCCATGCAAAAATCACGTCGACCCATAGCTCTGTTGCAAAAAACAACCAAAAAAACAAAAGGATAAACCAACAAACAAGCACACTTTCGTATTTATAATATTAGTATGATTCGTTTCTGTATAAGACTCCGCAGCGAGCGAGCTTTTGCGAATATTTTTTGCGAAAATGAGCCCTAAGTCCCTTTGCCCTAAGGGCGAATTTAGACGGATGGCTGACCGAGGACCTTCGAAAATGAAAGCAAAAATCTCGAAAAATTAACCGTTGAAAATTCACCCTTAGGACAAATTGATACGGTTCATTTTCCAAAAAATTCCGCAACGATGGATGATAAACGAGACTCCGTCTAATTTGGGCCTAACACAGAGACACCGCATCGGAACGCAGTGGGACATCGCTAGTGGGAATATGATGGATATTTTGAACATAGTGGATGCTCGTTACGGGCTATTACGACCCATCGACCTGCAAAGCCGTGTGTACTTATTGCATTAATGCACTCAAAGCGTGTAATTCCCCTGTAGGCGGATGTCGTACCACGTGCAAGGTAAATGTGGCATTTAACTGAGCTCCTGGCGTCGCAATATGGCAGCGTGCAATTTACAAAATTATGACTTAATCAATGCGATTATATCTTTACAATCAATGTCTATATGAACTTCTAAAATTCACCAAACTAAATTAATTGTGACATGTGATTTGTGAAATCATCGATCAATGTATCGTGAATAAACACCTAACAGCTTTGCTTTCGCTGGAATTTGGTCAGAGTAGTACAGAGTAAGGATAGTTAAAGTATGCCCGATTAGTGGAACTATAATAATTTATGTTACTTATAGTGGCGGTCTAAACACTGCTAGCGTCGCCCAACAGCTGCTCCCTGTATGAGCTCTCTTAATAGGTACAAAATGGGAACATACCGACCAAAGTCGTGAGTGGTTAAAATCAGTATTTATGTGTCATACTAGTGTACAGCCGAAACATTTTTTTTTTAATTTAATTAGATATTAGCACTGGACTTCACTCTCACCTAGTGGTAAATGATGATGCAGTCAAAGATGGAAGCGTGCTAACTTGGAAAAGTACCTATAGCAGTTTTTTAACCATTCCATACCGCACTGATATGCTAAATCGCTTGGCGGTACGTCTCTGTTGATAGAATGGTAACTAACAACAGTTAAAGCCTCCCACTAGACCAAACAATTTAGAAATTGTTTTCCCGACGAAAGGTAATGGGACTCGAGACTTATCAGACCAATCACAGCCCTAAGCACTGCGTCAGGTCGTCATAAATATCGATTATAATAACAGCCCTGTATGTTAAAGGCAGAATATATGCACCAGCTAATGTTGTTCTGAGCTGATCCAGTGTTATAAAGCAGTATTAGCACGAAACTCGGGTGATAACAATGATAATGTAGGTAATAATATTGTTATCATTGTATTTCATTTACGAAAATTGAATAATAACTGGTTTAATCGATGTTCAAATACATTGTTTGTTGATACTTCCACTATCGTACATTTACAGTACACAGTATATTTTAGAGTTTGTTTGCTTTGCCGCAAATATCTGCTACATGAAATTTAATTATAATTAGGTATTATTTTATATTATACATATTCGCACCTATGTAATATTATAGTAATTTTTATGTAAAGTTTTATTAGTGTGATACATATTTACATAAACCTTTATGAATCCTGAAACTTACAGCAAGCCTTATCTATTTACTGTACAAATAATGGCATAGTAGCAAAGGTACTGACTTCATTTCCGGACTGAAAAGCCAGTCTGATTCTTTGCGCAAAAATAAGCCAACTATTCATAACAGGTAACATAAGTCTACGTTACAAACGTAGTAAACCTTTTTGTAAATTAAGCAAAAAACTGAATACTTTCAGTTTTTTTTGCGGTACTTATACTTACGAGTCCTATTTACTACGTAATAATCATAAACATAATAATATTATTACTTAGTCCTAATATACTCGTAATAATTTTACTTTATGAAATAAAATGTTGTCCCATTACTTATTTTATTTTACTGACGGAAATTTACTTTAGGAAATGATATATTATTAAGTAGCAGATAATAATATTGAGCATGAACTTTTTACAACTTTTAACTTTCTATAATAGACATCATAAAAAGTTTAATTTCAAAAAGCCGAATATCGTTGACGAAGACGATGAAAAATGTCTCCAGAGGGAAACTTCTCTCTTTTTACCTGTGAACGTACTTTTATGAGTTTTAACTCGGGGGAAATCTCCAGCGAGTATGTACGACAGCTACGCACATTTCCCGCAAGAAAGGAATATTTCCGGTAAACTTGGAAGTGATACATTAGGATGTTAATTAGAGCAACCGAGGTAAAAGAAGAGGATGGGTAAATAGACTAAAATACACTATGCAGTACATAATCCTATGTACGATTCAGATCTAAAGGAGCGCGTCAGATGGTATTGACCAGGTATTGACAACGCAATAAGGATAATCAATAATCATTTGAAATGTATAATTTGATGGTTAAAGACCATAAGTATGACATGATATAAATAAATCTGGGAATATAATTATGTATCTCACGGCTGCTCAAGTATTCCGCGGAATACCTATGTAATATTTGCCACTGTCGATGTCAATATACTCGATTCGTCGTAGATAAATACGAACACCAACATTATTTTCCAAGAAAAATGTTTGAGCAACTATCCAATGAAAAAAGAATCATCAAAATCGAACAACTCTGTAAAAAGTTAAGCATAATCATACATAAAAAATATATACCTACGCGACGATTTGGGAATCCCTCCTTTTTTCCGTCGGTTGAAAATACAACAAATTTTAACATTACTATTGATATAAATCTAGCTTTACACAACAAAGTGTGTACACATGTTTTGTATCCTTTTAATCCAGAAACATGTTAATTCACCCTTTTTTAACCGAGTGAGATTTATCCGGACCGGATGAATGGATGGATTATGGATGAACCTAATTTCATTACTTAGAATTTTGTCTGATGGGAGGCTTCAGGCTGGGTCCATTTGCTACCTTGCCGCGAATTAGCGTTAAGGTACGATGGGACGTGGACACTGATTAAGGGTGGGGTTATAAATGCCATAGGTACTTAGAATGACCCTTAGGTAAACGCGGTATATGTAGCTGTGCGACAGTAGTCAATTTTTGTTGTTGAAAAAGAATTCGAAACGTGAATCGTTTAATGTTTTATTGGTAAAATAAAACACTAAAGAAAAGTTGCAAGTAAAAAACATCCTACTAATATTATACATTTGTGGGGATGGATGGATGGATAGATGCTTATACTCTGTCAAGTAAAAACTATTGGACGCATTTTGATGAAATTTCAAAATGTAATAGCTTAAATATAAATCAGAATAGCACATAGCATATTTTATCCCGGAAAATTAAAGGATTCCCGCGGGAATAAAAACAGATAACATAACATTTTAACTTTCTTTATTTTAATGCCAATGTTGCGGTTCAACGCACCCCATCAGGTGTTAATAGTACGTTAGTTGAAAAAATTGGATAAAATATCCTTGTTTCTAAGTAAGATAAATGAATAATTTTATAATTTATTTTTAACCGACTTTCAAAAAGGAGGAGGTTCTCAATTAGACGGATTTTTTATGTATGTTCACCAATTACTCGAAGACGCATGAACCGATTTGAAAAATCCTTTTTTTGTTTGAAATGGTATACCTACCTCTCAGGTTGTCTTATTTAAATTTTATCGAAATCGGTCGAGCGGTTTTCAAAAAATCAACAATAAATTATATACTTTTTAGTGTATTTTATATGTAGTGCGCAGGTGTTTGAATACGGCTTTCTAAAAATATTTTTTTATATTAAATTATATTTTAGATTCTATAATTAGAATTTGATTTAGAAATATTCAATTTAGAATTCGACTTAGAAACAGATTCTACTATATGTATGTACCTAAGTAAATACTACTGTCATTACCGTTAGACAAAATTAAGATCGATTTTGTCATTTTATGAATCTAGCCATGAGACATGAGAGAAGTAAGATGGAAAACGGTAACATGTAAAGTATCTTATCTCCAGGCACTGATTGAGCGATCGGTGCTCATCAATTACGCCTTTACCTATACCCAAGAAATTCCTCCTAAAAAATATGCGGTATCTTTATATAAGAACTAGCTGATGCCCGCGACTTCGTCCGCTTGGATTTAGTTTTTAAAGTCCCTCGGAAGCTCTTTGATTTTCCGGTATAAAAAGTAATGTATGTCACTCTCCAGGTCCTCAGCTATACCCATACAAAAAATCACGTCGATCCGTAGCTCTGTTGCGGCGTGATTGAAGGACAAACCAACAAACACACTTTCGCATTTTTAATATAAATATTAGTATGATTTATGATGGTATTATTTTCTATAACTTGTTGATGTAAAAGGTATAACAATCTTATTTCTTCATGAATGCATTTTGACCAATGGCGAGAGTGTTCCAGCCAATCAGAGGTGATTGCGATCGTCACAATGCAATCATTCAGATTGCCGTCCCAGACTCAAGTGTACTCTAATAGAGAACTTAAATATTATGAGAGTGTTCCAGCCAATCAGAGATGATTGCGATCGTCACAATGCAATCATTCAGATTGCCGTCCCAGACTCAAGTGTACTCTAATAGAGAACTTAAATATTATGAGAGTGTTCCAGCCAATCAGAGATGATTGCGATCGTCACAATGCAATCATTCAGATTGCCGTCCCAGACTCAAGTGTACTCTAATAGAGAACTTAAATATTATGAGAGTGTTCCAGCCAATCAGAGATGATTGCGATCGTCACAATGCAATCATTCAGATTGCCGTCCCAGACTCAAGTGTACTCTAATAGAGAACTTAAATATTATGAGAGTGTTCCAGCCAATCAGAGATGATTGCGATCGTCACAATGCAATCATTCAGATTGCCGTCCCAGACTCAAGTGTACTCTAATAGAGAACTTAAATATTATCGCAACTAACTATTCAACTACAAAGCGTATAGGTATACGAGGAAATACTCGTATACCTCATGATTTACTGCGATCGTAAAATATGTTTCGCAAGTCGTAAACCCCTCGAAATTCAAAACGTTGAAACTCTGATATTCCAACG
Source organism: Oeneis ivallda (assembly GCA_029955525.1). NCBI lineage: Eukaryota > Metazoa > Arthropoda > Insecta > Lepidoptera > Nymphalidae > Oeneis > Oeneis ivallda. The sequence goes on along the minus strand of JARPMR010000020.1, from coordinate 11,209,884 downwards.
TAAATTCTGATTTATTAGAAATTTCCATGTAGTAAACAAACTTTTTCTCTCTCGAAGTTTTTCGTAGCAAGTTCCAGCGTATTCTACGCAACAGCTTTTCCACCATCCATCATTAAGGGGCTACAAAGATTCTGTATTTTAGCAAAAAATATGTGTGGTAAATAAATTAGTCATCCACTGTCGCGTAGCGAATTTATGCAAATTCGTCGGGAATTGAGCAAAAGATCAAATTATATTGTTTAAAATAAACAATAATATTTTAATAAAAATAGTCGTGTGGTGTCGTGGGACACCAGATTGGAACGAAGTTCCTTATTATAAAAACATTAATTTCAAGTTCTATTCGAGGTCACAGTCGAGGTATAAAGAAAATAATTATTCGGGTATACATTTTTTATAATGATTTTTTTATCGATAAAAATCAAAATGACCCCAGGGAAGCCTAAATATCGATTTTATAAAATATTAAAATTAAAATAATTTTATAAAATAAAAATAAAATTGCGCGCCCCCGGGTGGGCTCGAACCACCAACCTTTCGGTTTAACCCGCACGCAAGCCGATTGCGCCACGGAGGCCATGAACAACTTATTGAAATTATTAAAGATTCTTAGGCCAAATCTTACGCTTTTTTCATAACGTTACGGACGTTTTTTGCCGGCTAGGGTCCCTCCGCAATGCGCCATAGGGAACTTCGTTCCAAAAATTGCATTAGCATTTCATAAGCTTCGATTAAAAAAACTCACGCGAATCGTTCCAGAAATCCCAGAGAAATCGGTCGACATATCTAAAAAAAAGAAGATACCAGCCGCATTGAGAATACCTCCTCCTTTTTTTGAAGTCGGTTAAAAACGTATCAATTTTGTAAAATGTTATAACCTATCTACACAAATAAAAAACTACACAAAAACTTGATACAATTTTTAATTAACACTGAAAAAACCACGAAAAACACAAACATTTTTCCCAAATTTTTTATAACTTATAAGTTATAAAAAATTAGGGAAAGGTTCCACATGTAGAAATTGTTTAAAATAAAATTGAAAATGGAAAATTCAGTCTGTCGAGCTGGGATTCGAACCATCGACGTTGAATTTTTAGACGACTGCCGGAGCCACTAGGCTACGGAGACTTAATTTTGTATCGCGAAAATACCGAACACAATGTAAACGAAAGGAACTACGTTCCATCCGGGTGTCCCTTTCACCTCACACCTCTCAAGTTTTTTTTTAATTTCTAAAGGATCAGAATATTAACTTTACGACTTCGAAAAACAGTAGGAGAGCCTAGTCCTTTGGGAATCGTTTTCTACATAATATTATACTTTAGTATGTGATGAAGAGGGTGAAATAAAACATCATCTCAATTCATGTAATACGCGAGATGAGACTGATCTCTGATAACGTATTCAGGACGCAAATACGAAACTTATTTAAAATGTATCTTCATGTACATGCCAGGATACAGGAGTTTATATCCAATCCCAATGAAATATTCTTAACGAGTTGTTTCTATTACCTTCCGAACTAGCTTTGATATTATAATATTTGTGTTAAGGCGCTGTAGTCAGTCACGATCGTCATATCACAAGCCGAATGAAGATCGTCCAATTTAAAATCTATGGGTCATAATATTATGAAAAAAAAAGTAGTTATAATTGATCGTATTTCTGGCCTGATGGCTGTTTCCTAAACACGATGACGCAAACTTTTCTCGATAGAAAAAAATTGCAAAGTTGACTCTGCAAATACATAAACTCCCATCGTTCTCTGTTATGCATACATTTATTTTGGTAAAATTATTTACAATTGTTTTTCATATTTTAATACAACAAATGGCTGTTTTAGATTTTATTTATTGCAACTGTTATAATTTTAATATTATCCATTACAATTTGTCACTTGGCCCTTCTATTCGCAGAAGCGACTTCTTTGTCTCTCCTACTCAATTAGACAGTGATCGCCGAGGCGTGCTGCTAGGTGGACCTGCGTCGCGCTGCGCTCGCTCGGCTATCAAATATTATCGTAAATTGTAATAATTGAAAATTGTTTATGTTTATACTGAAAACTATTATTTTGTATATTTTAGACTTTAGAGAAGTCAAATAGAGTGTACCTAATTATAAGTTTGTATAAATTAATATTGTAAATAATTTATCCATCAAAAAAGTTGTAAATAAGTAGGGACTGAGTAGACTAATTTTGAAAATGGGTCCGAAAAAAAGCAAAATCTAAGAATGTACAGTATAAAAAAATCGGCCAAGTGCGAGTCAGGCTTCGCTCTTTTAGGGTTCCGTTAAAAAAATTTAATTAAAATATTTCCATGTACCCATGGAAACATTTTAAATTAATTTTTTTAATTTAATTTAATTTTTATTATTTGTTGTTATAGCGGCAATAGAAATACATAATAATTATGTGAAAATTTCATTTGTCTATCTGTTACGGTTTACGAGATACAGCCCGCTGACAGACGGACGGACGGACGGACAGCGTGCGCTTAGTAATAGGGTCCCGTTGGTAACCTTTGGGTACGGAACCCTAAAAATAATAAAAGCAGATGATGGAAGTTGTAAAGTAAGTAGGTACCTATTTCAATATTTTGTAAAGGATGATTTGTGTAACATGTAATGTAGTGGATCATGAAATATCAATTTCATCATCAAGTAAGGTATCTAATAATGGTGGGATGCATCATGCAAAGTAAGTACATCATATAGGTACATCGTACAGTTTGGCTAATCAAATTGAGGTCAAATTGACGACCTCCCTGGCTCAGTGGTGAGCGCTGTTGTCTTATAACTGGGAGGTCTCGGGTTCGATTCCCGGCGGGGTCAATTTGGGAATTTATAATTTCTGAATTGTCTCTGGTCTGGTCTGGTGGGAGGCTTTGGCCGTGGCTAGTTATCACCCTACCGTCAAAGACGTGCCGCCAAGCGATTTAGCGTTCCGGCACGATGGCGTGTAGAAACCAATTAGGGGTATGGGTTGAATGTTCACTGCCATATCCCTTCCAAGTTAGCCCGCTACCATCTTAGACTGCATCGTCACTTACCATCAGGTGAGATCGCAGTCAAGGACTAGCTTGTCTTCGAATAAAAAAAAAAAAAAAGGTAGGTAGGTGCGGTAGTTAGGTACTTTATGGGTATGGGTAGGAGTAGGGGTCGGGGTAGAGGTAGGGTAGAGGTAGGGGTAGAGGTAGGGGTAGGGGTAGGGGTAGGGGTAGGGGTCGGGGTAGGGGTAGGGGTAGGGGTAGGGGTAGGGGTAGGGGTAGGGGTAGGGGTAGGGGTAGAGGTCGGGGTCGGGGTAGGGGTAGGGGTAGGGGTCGGGGTAAGGGTAGGGGTCAGGGTAGGGGTCGGGGTAGCGGTAGGGGTAGGAGTTGGGGTAGGGGTAGGGGTCGGGGTTGGGGTAGGGGTAGGGGTCGGGGTAGAGGTAGGGGTAGGGGTCGGGGTAGAGGTAGGGGTAGGGGTTGGGGTAGGGGTAGGGGTAGGGTTGGGGTAGGGTAGGGGTAGGAGTAGGGGTAGAGGTCGGGGTAGAAGTAGGGGTAGGGGTATGGGTATGGGTAGGAGTAGGGGTCGAGGTAGGGGTTGGGGTAGAGGTAGGGGTAGGGGTCGGGGTAGGGGTCGGGGTAGGGGTAGGGGTAGGGGTAGGGGTCGGGGTAGAGGTAGGGGTAGAGGTAGGGGTAGGGGTAGGGGTAGGGGTAGGGGTCGGGGTAGAGGTAGGGGTAGAGGTAGGGGTCGGGGTAGAGGTAGGGGTCGGGGTCGGGGTCGGGGTAGGGGTAGGGGTAGGGTAGGGGTAGAGGTAGGGGTAGGGGTAGGGGTAGGGGTCGGGGTCGGGGTAGAAGTAGGGGTAGGGGTATGGGTAGGAGTAGGGGTCGAGGTAGAGGTAGGGGTAGAGGTAGGGGTCGGGGTAGGGGTAGGGGTAGGGGTAGGGGTCGGGGTAGAGGTAGGGGTAGAGGTAGGGGTAGGGGTAGGGGTAGGGGTAGGGGTCGGGGTAGAGGTAGGGGTAGAGGTAGGGGTAGGGGTAGGGGTAGGGGTAGGGGTCGGGGTAGAGGTAGGGGTAGAGGTAGGGGTCGGGGTAGAGGTAGGGGTCGGGGTCGGGGTCGGGGTAGGGGTAGGGGTAGGGTAGGGGTAGAGGTAGGGGTAGGGGTAGGGGTAGGGGTCGGGGTCGGGGTAGAAGTAGGGGTAGGGGTATGGGTAGGAGTAGGGGTCGAGGTAGAGGTAGGGGTAGAGGTAGGGGTCGGGGTAGGGGTAGGGGTCGGGGTAGAGGTAGGGGTAGAGGTAGGGGTAGGGGTTGGGGTAGGGGTAGGGGTAGGGGTCGGGGTAGAGGTAGGGGTCGGGGTCGGGGTCGGGGTAGGGGTAGTGGTAGGGTAGGGGTAGAGGTAGGGGTAGGGGTAGGGGTAGGGGTCGGGGTAGAAGTAGGGATAGGGGTAGGGTAGGGGTAGAGGTAGGGGTAGGGGTAGGGGTAGGGGTCGGGGTAGAAGTAGGGGTAGGGGTATGGGTAGGAGTAGGGGTCGAGGTAGAGGTAGGGGTAGAGGTAGGGGTCGGGGTAGGGGTAGGGGTAGGGGTAGGGGTCGGGGTAGAGGTAGGGGTAGAGGTAGGGGTAGGGGTTGGGGTAGGGGTAGGGGTAGGGGTCGGGGTAGGGGTCGGGGTAGGGGTAGTGGTAGTAGTAGTATTATTATATGTATACTTAGTGACATATTTAGTTCCTATCACAATCTGTCCTTTTCTGCATATTACTTTTACAAAATAATGTCGATGTTTCACATCTGCCAGGCGTCCCACGACGGCTCACAATTTTTTTGTACCTAAAAGTGCCTAAAATTACAAGTGTAGATCACGATTCGCATGCGAAAGGATCCTTTCGCATCCTTGGTTCCGTAAGGATGCGCACGGATCCTTCCAGATCCTTACGCGTGCGAAAGCGTCTTTGGCAACTAGGGCAATGCATGAAGTGCCAAAAAGTATCGATATATCGAATCGATGAAATTAGTTTCTATCTCAAGTATGTGTGCAAACACAGGTGCACTTTTCCGCCATGTTGGAATTCTTTGATAATGGACGGATTACGTTCAAAATCGATATTTAGGCTTCCCTAGGGTCAAAAAGAAGAAATGGATGCCAAAATTAAAAAAGTCACCGCCATATTGAAATTCTTTGTTATTCGACCGATTTCATTCAAAATCGATATTCAGGCTTCTCTGGGGTCACGAAAGAGGAAATGGATGCGCAAATATAAAAAAGTCACCGCCATATTGAAATTCGTTTTTTATTGGACCGATTACGTTTCAAATCGATATTTAGGCTTCCCTGGGGTCAAGAAAGAGGAAATGGGTGCCAAAATTTAAAAATGTCCCCGCCATATTGAAATTCTTTGTTATTCGACCGATTTCGTTCTAAATCGATATTTAGGCTTCTCTGGGGTCAAGAAAGAGGAAATGGATGCTAAAATATAAAAAAGTCCCCGCCATATTGGAATTATATGTTATTGGACCGATTACGTTCAAAATTGATATTAAGGCTTCTCTGGGGCCAAGAAAGAGAAAAAGGATGCGAAAATTTTACAAAGTCACCGCCATATTGAAATTCTTTGTTATTCGACCGATTTCGTTCAAAATCGAAATTTGGGCTTTCCTGGCGTCGAGAAAGAGGAAATGAATGCCAAAATTTTAAAAAGTCACCGCCATATTGAAATTCTTTGTTACTGAACCGATTTCGTTCCAAATCGATATTTAGGCTTCCCTGGGGTCAAGAAAGAGGAATTGAATGCAAAAATTTTAAAAAGTCACCGCCATATTGAAATTCTTTGTCATTCGAACAATTTTGTTCAAAATCGATGTTTAGGCTTCCCTGGGGTCAAGAAAGAGGAAATGGGTGCCAGAATTTTAAAGAGGGAATGGGTGCCAGACTTTTAAAAAGTCCCCGCCATATTGAAATTCTTTGTTATGGCGGGGACTTTTTAAAATTTTATCACCCATTCCCTCTTTCTTGACCTCAGGCAAGCCTAAATATATATTTTGAACGAAATCGGTCTAGTAACAAAGAATTTCAATATGGCGGTGTTTTTTTAAATTTTGCCACCGATTTCCTCTTTCTTGACCCCAGGGAAGAACAAATATCGATTTGGAACGAAATCGGTCTAGTAACAAAGAATTTCAATATGGCGGTGACTTTTGAAAATTTTGGCACCCATTTTCTCTTTCTGGACCCCAGGGAAGCCTAAATATATATTTTGAACGAAATCGGTCCAGTAAACAAGAATTTCAATATGGCGGTGACTTTTTAAAATTTTGGCACCCATTTACTTTTCTTGACCCCAGGGAAGCCTAAATATCGATTTTGAACGAAATCGGTCCAGTAAACAAGAATTTCAATATGGCGGTGACTTTTTAAAATTTTGGCACCCATTTACTCTTTCTTGACCCCAGGGAAGCCCAAATTTCGATTTCGAACGAAATCGGTCGAATAACAAAGAATTTCAATATGGCGGTGACTTTTTAAAATTTTGGCATCCATTCCCTCTTTCTTGACCCGACAGAAGCCTAAATATCGAATTTGAACGAAATCGGTCCAATAACAAAGAATTTCAAAATGGCGGTGTTTTTTTAAATTTTGCCACCGATTTCCTCTTTCTTGACCCCAGGGAAGAACAAATATCGATTTGGAACGAAATCGGTCTAGTAACAAAGAATTTCAATATGGCGGTGACTTTTGAAAATTTTGGTACCCATTTCCTCTTTCTGGACCCTAGGGAAGCCTAAATATATATTTTGAATGAAATCGGTCCAGTAAACAAGAATTTCAATATGGCGGTGACTTTTTAAAATTTTGGCACCCATTTACTCTTTCTTGACCCCAGGGAAGCCTAAATATCGATTTTGAACGAAATCGGTCCAGTAAACAAGAATTTCATTATGGCGGTGACTTTTTAAAATTTTGGCACCCATTTACTCTTTCTTGACCCCAGGGAAGCCTTAATATCGATTTTGAATCTATTTCCTCTCTCTTGACCCCAGGGAAGCCCAAATTTCGATTTCGAACGAAATCGGTCGAATAACAAAGAATTTCAATATGGCGGGGACTTTTTAAAATTCTGGCACCCATTCCCTCTTTAAAATTCTGGCACCCATTCCCTCTTTCTTGACTCCAGGGAAGCCTAAATAAATATTTTGAACGAAATCGGTCCAGTAACAAAGAATTTCAATATGGCGGTAACTTTTTTAAATTTTGGCACCCATTTCCTCTTTCTTGACCCCAGGGAAGCCTAAATATCGATTTGGAACGTAATCGGTCCAATAACAGCGAATTTCAATATGGCGGTGACTTTTTAAAATTTTGGCACCCATTTCCTCTTTCTTGACCCTAGGGAATCCTAAATATCGATTTTGAACTAAATCTGTCCAGTAACAAAGAATTTCAATATGGCGGTAACTTTTTTAAATTTTGGCACCCATTTCCTCTTTCTTGACCCCAGGGAAGCCTAAATATCGAATTTGAACGAAATCGGTCCAATAACAGCGAATTTCAATATAGCGGTGACTTTTTAAAATTTTGGCACCCATTTCCTCTTTCTTGACCCTAGGGAATCCTAAATATCGATTTTGAACGAAATCTGTCCAGTAACAAAGAATTTCAATATGGCGGTAACTTTTTTAAATTTTGGCACCCATTTCCTCTTTCTTCCCAGGGAAGCCTAAATATCGATTTGGAACGTAATCGGTCCACTTTTTAAAATTTTGGCATCCATTCCCTCTTTCTTGACCCGAGAGAAGCCTAAATATCGAATTTGATCGAAATCGGTCCAATAACAAAGAATTTCAATATGGCGGTGACTTTTTAAAATTTTGGCACCCATTTCCTCTTTCTTGACCCCAGAGAAGCCTAAATATCGAATTTGAACGAAATCGGTCCAATAACAAAGAATTTCAATATGGCGGTGACTTTTAAAATTTTGGCATCCATTTCCTCTTTCTTGACCCCAGGCAAGCCCAAATATCGATTTATAATGAAATCGGTCGAATAACAAAGAATTTCAATATGGCGGTGACTTTTTAAAATTTTGGCACCCATTTCCTCTTTCTTGACCCCAGGGAAGCCTAAATATCGATTTTGAACGTAATCGGCCCAATAACATAGAATTTCAATATGGCGGGGACTTTTTAAAATTATGGCAGGCATTCATTTTCTCTTTCTCGACCCCAGGGAAGCCCAAATATCGATTTTGAACGATCTCGGTAGACTAACCAAAAAAAAAAAAATTAAAAAAAAATTAAAAAAAGCATGTTATTGTATTTGGTTAGGAATTGAACCTGTATAAATTTTTTTTGATTAGCTATGAACATGAACTGGAACCATGCTAACTGAGCCAAATAAAGTATAGTAGAATTGACGAAAATAAGTTACAGTACCTATTAAGTTTACATAAATAACCAGTTTTGTCAGTCGGGAGTTGTTTCCCGCCAGAGTTGCTTCGCGCCATTTCTGCGCTTCGCACGGGGCGCCCCGCGTTGGGCGGGACTACGACTCCGCTCCTTCCCCTGCTTTTCACCCCCTCAAATACCTAAACTTTGTCTGCCTCCTCGCCTTAATATACAAACCGGATAAGTACACTATCCGATTACAAATCGGGTTTTGAGATCCAATCAGGTATCCGAGCTTTTTATTCAATTTTGCAAACAGAATAAGAATAGCTTGGTCTCTTTGATACGACGGAAATGTACCATATTCATTAGTCAAAGTATACTTATTCATGTCATATTAGTAGGTACCTACTATTAAATTATATTCTGTGGTAATGTCATAGTTTTCTTCGCATATTATCAGTATCCTTATGGAATGAAAACTGGCTCTTTGGACACTTCCTAAGAAGAATCCAATTCTCGATTCCAAGATCCACAAGATTAGTTTTGGAAGAGAGGATCATGATGAGGAGGAAGGGAAGATACAAGTGATTGGAAGTGATGGAACTTATTTAGAGACCTTTCAATTATTTTTTAATAAAATAATTGGAGATAGTTGAAGTATTTCATTAATTTCCTGTTATGCTGACGAGTCGTAAGTTGTTAATATTCATGAAACAAGTTTAAATTCAAACTACCAATGTACGTTGTTAGTCCGTTCGACAACTTTTATTATTAAATTAAATTGAATTTTCGTAACAAGAGTACTCAAACAAATCTAATTGTTGTTTTATTCTCAAGAGAGCCAACTACTATAGGAAACAGAAATTTAATGCTCATAAATTGAGGAAAATCATTTATAACAACTACCCAGTTAGTTTAATAGTTTATTATATAAATTATACTTCACAAGTTCGTATTTTACTGTCATCCCTATACAAGGTAGGTATTTATGTCCATCATTGAACGTCTGGCAGAAACGCCGGGTTATCGTTTTAACCCAAAATTAATAGATAACTCTGGGTTAAAAGGACAGATTTGACAGATTTCGTATAAAGCTTCTGTCAAAATTACAAATTTATTCCTGGGTTAACTAACCCGGCGTCTCTGCAAGCGGGCCTAACGGTTTAGGTACAAATACAAATGTTTTTCCTTTGTAAGTCTTATTCTAGTTATGTAAGTCCACTGTTACCACCTCAGAAAGTATTTCTCCCATTTCAATGTTTTTTCGCTTAATATGATAAGAAACTAATTAGTTAATGTTCTCAAAGTTCTATGAAGCCTACTAATCCGCACTTGGCCAACATGGTGGACTATGCCCTTATTTGAGAAAAGTCTCAACTATGCCCTTATTTGAGAAAAGTCTCAAATAAGAGTTGAGACTCCTCTCAGATATGAAGAGTTAAGGGCATAGTCCTTTGCCTAGTATTGGGCAATAGGTTGAGAATTAGAAGATGAGCTTACAATAATTAATACCTGTTACGCCAACTTGTAATAATAATTACAAGTGCGTGGTGTGAAGCAAGTCAGTAGCTTCTACGCGACACAAAGGAAATAGCCATATTTATTTATTTATTTTCAGTGTAATCTATCTATAGGCGTGGTAGCCTCTATTAACAATATCAACATTCCTTTCGTCAAAAATAAATACAGTCATATGCAATTTTAACAAAGACTTTGAAGGAAGAGTATATCAAAATTACTTCCATACAGTCAATCATCTGTGAAGAATAAAAAGGTGAAGTTAAAATATTCGCATTTTACCTCATAACGAGGCTTCATCTCTGTGATCAGACAGCTTCGCGAACTTTTCAACTACACAACTTCTGACATTAGGGATTTCTCGCGGCTGGCTCGACGCTTTACACTCTTTCAACAAGAAGAAAACATGTTTATGTTACTTTTTATGTGTTCTCTACTTAATATATTCTCAACACATCAAGGTTAATTGAAAGTTACATGGTTTGTGGGATGATAAAATAGTATAGCTCTACAGTAGTTCCTTAAGAAAATTATTGTCTTTAAAACAAGTACGTGAAGTGTCTACCAGAACAATAATTGTTGACTTATTGATTGAATAACAAAATATTGGCAATTTTTACTAGCTTTTGTCGTGGCGTGGCGTGACGTTAGGTTTTAAAACCAATATTTGCGTGTTTTGGGATTAAAAAGAAGCATAATAAGTCTCTCTCCAGATCCTCTACCTGGGTATAAGTCAAGTAATCAAGCAAGAGTGATTGCTTCTTTGCAACATGATTAAAGGACAAGCAAACTATCCTACAAATCAAAATCATTTTCGTATTTATAATATTAATAAGGATATGCCAGGAATAAATTCTATAAAAAATGATCATAATTATTACAGCCTGAAGACCAAAGTCTTCAAACAATGCGTGTTGCCAGTGATGACTTATGGATCCGAGACATAGTCGCTAACTATGGGCCTCATAAGAAGGTTCAGGGTCACTCAGCAGCGATGGGGAAAGCTATGCTCGGAGTATCCCTGCGAGATAAAATCGGAAATGAGGAGATCCGTAGGAGAAGAAAAGTCACCGACATAGCTCAGCGAGTCCCGAAACTGAAGTGGAAGTGGGCAGGGCTCATAGTTCAAAGAGTTGATGGTCGTTGTAGTCCCAAGGTGCTGGAGGGGTGACCCCACACCGGGAAGTGCAGTGTGGGCAGATCCCCCACTAGGTGGACTGACGACATCAAACGATCGCAGGAATCGCAGAGAGCCGCTGGATTCAGGCGGCGCAAGACCGAGACCTGTGGAAGTAAATGCAAGAAGCCTTTGTCTGGACGTTTGTCAGTTGAGAAAAAAAGAAGAATAATAATTATAGAAATTACATACATATCAATTTGTGTACAGTGTGAAGGTTATAGCTTGTAAAAAAGGTTGCATCTACATTTGACCTGCGTTATCTTTTCACCCGTAAATTTATACCGTCCGTTGTTATCCGCCAAATTAAGGCCTATATAACGCGCTGAGATAATATTTACATAAACATTATTAAGAGGGATCCTTAAAAGATTTTTCTGCAACACATTTATCACATAAATATATCATAAAAATCCTTTGCCATATTACCATAAATGAAAAATGTATAATAAAATCTTTTTCTCTCAAAAAAATTAATTCAGCTATTGTGGAGTTTATAAATCGAACGAGTAGTATACCTACATCTATTTTTAGGGTTCCGTAGTAAACAAGGAACCCTTATAGTTTCGCCATGTCCAAATTTACAGATCTCAGATTACAAGTGCTTTTGAATCGTCGATGAATCTACCACTGCACCTGGTTCGAAATGCCCTTCCAGGGCATTTCGAACCAGTGGTAGAAGAAAGAAGAACCAGCAAGGAGCTGGGCGGTTGCTCTTTTCAAAACAAGTTTACAATACAATCGATTCTCTGCTATTTATGCAGTGTTTCCACAATGAGGGGAAGTTCCACAAAAGCATACCTAATTATAATTCAATTATGTTAAGACGGGCAGACAGAAAGTAGCCCCGTTCCCGCCAGTTTTAAGGACAAACCAACAAACAAATACACACACACACACGAACCCTCGATGAGAGAAAACCGGTGCGCGGTTTAGCGCAGAGATATTGGGACTAGAAACCTGTTATTTGACAAGGGTATATATATTAATCACGCCAATAAAGTGGTGAAATAAAATTGTGAAAAATATTTTTTTAGGGTACCTCCCCTACATGTAAAGTGGGGATGAATTATTTTTTGTTCGTCTATCCCATAGAGTGGGGTATGGCGCGTGGCCCGACACGCACTTGGCCGGTTTTTTATTGAAATTAATATTAATAACAATTTGCAGATTCTTACAATGTTTGCCGCTATTTCGTTAGACATACTTTAGCGAACGAACTCCTTTAATATATTCAATCAAAGTTATTTTACTGAAGGAAATGCCTAACAGGCAATTTGACAAGAAATCAGGAGAAATCTCCGAACGAACGGCTTCGAAAAGCGTAGCTGAATAACTAGGTGTCCAATTATCCAACAGAGTTTGTGACTTGGCATTCCAACAGCTGAATCCTTCGATATTATGTTATTAGGATGATAGGCAACATATAAATTTCTAGAATTCTAGACAGTTCAAAACTATCATAAAAACAGTCTGCGACGGACTTTTTTTCTGTACTCACAAAACATTAAATTTGGATTTAATAGTTCTAGTCTATTTTTAGGAAGTTGAGAGAAATGAGAAAATTTAAAAATCGGATTTCCTTACCAGATTTTTAGAACCTACTAGTAACTTTCAAAAAATGAAACGAACGAACGCGGAGAAACCCACCTTATTGGCTGGACATCGCGGATGGACGACGGATGGAAGTGAAACTCTCTGTCTTGTAGACAGAGTCGTGAGAGTGAGTTTGATTTCCGTCGGTTTTCCCACAATACGTCACGATTATACTGTATTAGGTACTAATGAGGCTATTTTTTATATAATCCATATTATGGATTATATAAAAAACTCATTTAGCGTAGCATAGCTACGCGCTAGTCCTACGCGGGCTGAACGGCGAACGGTCGAGGCGTGAAGTGAGCTCGTTGGAGACTCGTAAGCCCGTCTTCTTCTTCTTTATCAACCGTTAGATGCTGGACAAAGATTTCTTCCATGAATTTCGACAGGCCTCGGTCCTGCGCCGCCTGTATTGAATGGCTCCCTGCAACTCGTCTGCTGTCGTCAGTCCACCTAGTGCACGGTCTGCCAACACTACACTTTCCGGAACGAAAATAAGCTCGTCTTGTTTGCTACGGAAATTTTGCTCGTTACTTTCTCCGTTCGTGTTCGGTTCATCAAGCTTAGAAGCAGCTTATATTAAGTGCAACAGCAAACGACACATAACATTAGGTTTAATACTACGCTAGTGCTTCTAATTGATCGAGTTAAATTATGTTTGAAACTAAAGTAAATCCCTAAAGGCAGCGCTGTGTTTGTGCTAATAATTTGAATTTCAATATTTGAACCAGATAATATTATAATTGGAAATATCATTAAGCATCTACGGCTGTTATTTATGAATTAAAATTTGTACCCCTTGAGAAATGTTTTATTTATTTCTGTGTATTGAGTTTATATCAATATTTTACAATATACAATATAAGAAAACCAATGCTAATCTTATTAATTAAATATCAGAATGTCAAATATCTTTTAAAATTCCAAAATTATGTCAAAAGTTAATAGATTGTTACGGCAATTAAAATGTCAAAATCTTTTTTTGTCGTATTGAAAGAGTAAAAAATTTTCCCTTGCAACCATTTTTAGGGTTCCGTACCAAAATAGTAAAAATGGAACCCTTATGGTGAGACTTTCTCCGTCCGTCCGTCCGTCCGTCCGTCCGTCTGTCACAGTCGATTATTTCAGTAAATATTGAAGCTATCGACATGAAATTTGGCATAGTTGTGTATAAAAGTGGCCCAATATCATTGGAATAAAGAAAAATCGAAAATTATTTTTACTTTTATTAAAAAAGGGAGAAAATCGGGGGTTTGAAATTTCAAAGTAAAATAACTATACCGAGTGGGGTATCATATGAAAGGCCTTTACTTGTGCATTCTAAAAGAGTTTTTTATTTATTTCTATATATAATAGCTTTTGAGTAATCGGCCAAAATGTCGAAAAAAATACCGTTCCCCCCCCCCCCCCTTATCTCCGAAGTTTACCAGTCGAAAAATCTGAAATAATTATGGTCAATAGAAGTTTATGTATATTTTACAGGAAAAATAAAAGCAACGCGAAAATTATTTTAGTTTAATTAAAAAAGGGGGAAAATCGGGGGTTTGAAATTTAAAAGTAAGATAACTATATCGAGTGAGGTATCATATGAAAGGCCTTTACTTGTGCGTTCTAAAACAGTTTTTTATTTATTTCTATATATAATAGTTTTTGAGTAATCGGCCAAAATGTCGAAAAATATACCGTTCCCCCCCCCCCTCCCCCTTGATCTCCGAAGTTTACCAATCGAAAAATCTGAAATAATTATGGTCAATAGAGGTTTATGTATATTTTACAGGAAAAATAAAATCAACGCGAAAATTATTTTAGTTTAATTAAAAAAGGGGGAAAATCAGGGGTTTGAAATTTTAAAGTTAGATAATTATACCGAATTTGGTATCATACGAAGGGCCTTTACTTGTGCATTCTAAAACAGTTTTTTATTTATTTCTATTTATAATAATTTTTGAGTAATCGACCAAAATGTCGAAAAAAATACCGTTCCCTCCCCCTTATCTCCGAAGTTTACCAATCGAAAAATCTGAAATAATTATGGTCAATAGAGGTTTATGTATATTTTACAGAAAAAATAAAACCAACGCTCTAAGCTCTCTCTCTAGCATAGTTTTTTTATATTAACAATAAACCTCTACAAACAAAGTTAACGATAAATAAGCAAATTAATATAATATTATCGTTTTCCTTTTACTTTTGGAGTACGGAACCCTCGGTGCGCGAGTCCGACTCGCACATGGCCGGTTTTTTTAATTTATGTGCAAAGTATTGTTTCGGTAGTATTTTGATTGCCATAGCATAACAATTTTTATTAAAATGTGCTGTTTGTGGTGCTATGGTAAAAATAAGTTTATCAGGATCTCTCGGGGATCGCGTATCTAAATTATTGTCACGCTTGGCCTTGAAGTTATGCATATTCATTTTCACAAATTTCGATATTTCCAAAATGTACATGGATGGAAAAGGCAAGACCTTGAGCTTTGTGAAAGCCGGCCTACAGGAATCGTCTGGTGCCATGCGAAGGATCTAAGGCATTTTATTTGAATTATAAAAGCCTTATTAGCCGTTGTTACCGGTCACCCAGATATTATTTATTAATCATTAAAAATTATTTATTCTTATGTACCTATTAAAAGCGGATATCAATTGAGCACTTCGGTCGACCGCACTCGGTTGCAGGCTGCAGCCTTGTTGCAGCGCTGCGAGTGACAGGCAAAAGGTTTTATTACGGAAAAAAATCTTCGAAGAACATTGAGACACAAGGAAAACTCAACTATAATAATATTATCTAACGACTGAATACAGAAAATTCTCTCCGCATTGAAATTAAAGCTGAAATGAATTAGATCTAAAACTTTAATTAAGTAGTAACATTAAAATTACTTATGTCATTCCGATAACACATACAACATAAAAAATAATAAAAAAAATGTCCTCCCGACCGAATCCGATTACGGCGGCCAACCTCCTTAGAGATCAGCCATCTGCGCGGGAGATATTATAGTGCACAAGTGTGTACGCAAACACAGGTGCACTCTCTATTCCCTCACTCTCATAGTCCGATGGGACGGAAATCCGACACGACCGGAGAGAGATCAGGCGCAGGACCGACGGCTTTACGTGCTCTCCGAGGCACGGGGTTGACTAACCGCCAACTTCCTAACTCCGGGCTAGTACTGAGAATTTCTTTGGCAGAAAAACCCAATATATTTTTTACAGCCCAACCCGGGAATCGAACCCGGGACCTCGTCATCCGCAGTCAAACAAGCTAACCACTAGACAGACGAGGCAGTGTAAAAATACTCAGTGTTTGGGACTCTTTTAGTTGCTAAGATATATTTAATTATTTGGGCGTGCAACAACTGTATAAACACGACAATCGATACAATTACCCAGGTAACTATGGTTCAATTTTAATCTTTGCTTAAAATTAAAATTGAACCATAGTTAACTAGGTTAGTTAGTTAGGTTTTAACTTAGGTTTATTTTGGACAGGACAAAACTATTCAGTATGATTTTTAACAGCTATTTGTTAAAAATATAGCAAAACTTTCCTTTAGTTTTATCAACTCATGCTTTTAAATATTTCATTCATACAAAAGTTGCTGATTCAAACTTGCATAGATCCATACATATGCATGCAGTGACTAACGTGGAAACGAGCGCGGTGCTTGTTAATTCAATAGCCAAAATGCCCCGTGAAAATAACAAAGCGGAGAGTGTATGACAAAGGTGGCTTAATATTGAACTGACGTTGGTTCCTAACTTTTACCCAATGGTTTGTTTTTGCCCAATATAGTTGATATGAAAAATAAAAATATGTATAGAAACACAAAATTTAGGTTAATGTATACAATTTGATTTTAAATGCCACTTCCTTGCGGTGTTTTGCTTCACCGATAAAGCAAGTGATACCTTGCTTGATAAGATTGCTTAAGACCGCACAGAACTCTGAAAAATCAGAGATGCGTACCTGGATACGAATCTCGGACCTTATTACCTCTTATTTAGCTCAGTATGTTGCATGATAATAGTAGCCTGACAACTTAACATTATGTTAAAAGCATACGCAACTGAATACATGGAACTAGGAATTCCGACTACGACTGAATACGACGAGTAATCAATACCAATGCAATGTGAAATTTTCCTGTCAACTTATCTTCTAACTAGCTGACAGCGTTCGCGTTGATTTAGCTTTTAAAATCCCGCGGGAACTCTTTGTTATACCGGGATAAAAAGTAGCCTATGTCACTCTGCAGCTTCTCAACTATACGCATGCAAAAATCACGTCGATCCGTAGCTCTGTTGCGGCGTGATTGAACGACAAACCAACAAACCAACATAATTTCGCATTTATAATATTAGTATATGATTAAGATCATCCAAACACTAACTGTACTCTATCTCCACAGATAAAGCCATAATCGTGAGAGGGAAATATAAGACAGTCAAGATAATTAACTATTTACTTTGTTGAAATTAATCAGTGATTGCTCCTTTTAGACGAATAATTTGATCATGAGCTAACATTGTTTTGAGGATCCAGCTAATACAGTTTGATTGTTTGAACATCTCAAAGGACGTCTACAAACAAGCAGTACAACCTTGCAACTAATTTTGTTGTAAGTAAACTACGAGTGAACTACTTGAGAGTGAGGATACCGCGTTTACACAGATCTATTTTAAATATAAAAATTTTGTCTGTAAAGTCTGTTTACGGACGGTAGTTTTACGTGATAAAGGAACATTGATGAAAAATTGCATACTTTTATGAATTGGATTGAATTATTATCACTGAATTATCATTATTTTGTACTAGCTGATGCCCGCGACTTCGTCTGCGTGAACTTAGCCTTTAAAATGCCTTGGGAACTCTGACTTTGCGGGATAAAAAGTAGCCGATCCGTAGCTCTGTTGAGGCGTGATTGAAGGACAAACCAACGCACTTTCGCAGTTTTAATATTTCACCATATAAAGTGTAAGTGCATATAGTCAACGTGGTTTTTAGGGTTCCAACGGGACTCTATTACTAAGCCTTCGCTGTCCGTCCGTCCGTCTGTCAGCGGCCTGTATCTCGTAAACCGTAATAGACAGTTGAAATTTTCACATATTTTGTATTTCTATTACCGCTATAACAACAAATAATAAAAATTAAATTAAATTAAAAAATAAAATTAAATTAAAATATTTCCATGTACCCATGGAAATATTTTAATTTTTTTTTAACGGAACCCTAAAAGAGCGAGGACCGACTCGCAATTGGCTGATTGTTTTTACACAGGTAAAGTTGACAACCTGGAAAATAACACAGGCTACTTTTTGTCCCGGGAGCATACATTTAAACGCCCGCGCCACTACAAAGTATATAATTTATTGTAGATTTTTTTAAAAACGCTCGACTGATTTCTATAAAATTTAAATGGGACCACCTGGGAAGTGAAACCACCCTTTGAAACAAAAAAAGAATTTTCCAAATCGGTTCAGGCGTCTTCGAGTAATCGGTGAACATACATAAAAAAGTTTCCGTTGAATTGAGATCCTCCTCCCTTTTTTGAAGTCGGTTAAAGTAATAATAAAAATTAGTTCAAATTTAACGAAGTTATGGAGTATAACAGTCTAAATAGTTCAACCCCTATCTCAGAGAACTTACATCCATCCATCCGTATACGACATCTATACAAACATACATTCATACATACATTCATATATACCTACTACTACAGTATGTGTGTATGTATGTCACTTTTCAGGCCCTTAACTTTACCTGCGCTAAAAAATAATCTAAAACTTCAATCTAAAACTCCGTTGGCGCATAATTGAAGGATAAGTATGTGAAAGTAACATACGAATATCCCGCGGGAACTGTTTGTTTTCCCGGGATAAAAAGTAGCCTTTTCACTTTTCAGGTCTTCAACTATGCCTATCAAAAAAACCACGTCAATCTGTAACTTCGTTGGCGCATAATTGAAGGATTAATATGTGAAAAGTAGCATACGAATATCCCGCGGGAACTGTTTGTTTTCCTGGGATTAAAAGTAGCCTTTGTCACTTTTCAAGTCCTCAACTATGCCTATCCAATAAACCACGTCAATCTGTAACTTCGTTGGCGCCTAATTTAAGGATAAATATGTGAAAAGTAGAACACTAATATCCCGCGGGAACTGTTTGCTTTCCCAGGATAAAAAGTAGCCTTTGTCACTTTTCAAGTCATCAACTATGCCAATGCCAATCCAAAAAACCACGTCAATCTGTTACTCCATTGGCGCATAATTAAAAGATAAATGTGTGAAAAGTAGTATACTAATATGCCGCAGGAACCGTTTGTTTTCCCGAGATAAAAAGTAGCCTTTGTCATTTTTCAGGCTCTTAACTTTACCTGTGCAAAAAAATCACGTTAATCTAAAACTCCATTGCGCGTATTTTGAAGGACAAATGCGTAAAAAATAGCGATGCTATCCCGCAGGAACTGTTTGCTTTTCCGGGATAAAAAGTAGCCTAAGTGCTATTCCAGACTATATTCTATGTCTGTGCCAAATTTCAGCAAAATCGGTTCATTCGTTGTCGCGTTAAAGAGTAACAAACATCCATCCATCCATCCATCCATCCATCCAAACATCCATCCTCACAAACTATCGCATTTATAATATTAATAGGAATAATAGGATAGGATAGGATCTACACATGATCAGTCATTATAATATCTAGCAATGTACTCACTATGACTGGACAAATCGATACCTTGTACTATTTGTATAATTTATTTCGTAATCCATCCCTAATCCCTAAGAAATTTTCTATTGATAATGAAAAACTTCAATAACTGTGTTTATCCTACTTGATTGCTGAATTGGAATTTATTTACTTATTCTCGATGCTGCGGATAATGTAAGCGTGATTTAAGTACAATCAGCGCCATCTATCAGTGGTTTTTCAAAATTCCGCGGGAACCTTGGATTTTTCCGGGATAATTTGTAGCCTATGTGTTATTCCAGGGTATAATCTATCTCCATTCCAAATTTCAGCCAAATCCATCCAGTAGTTTTTGCGTGAAGGAGGAACAAACATACACACAAACTTTCGCCTTTATAATATTAGTAGGATAATAGAAAGAAGGAGTTAATTGAAAATTACAATTTTCTTTAGTCACAAGCCAACGCTTGGGCTGATCGTGCCTCTCTATCGCTTGTGTAAACAAAAAAATCCATACAATTAACTTTTTGTTTTGCTCGATCTGGTGCTAAATCTTGTACGATGGCACTCTACGTGTGCAAGTCTACCTAGCACTTGGCCGGTTTTTGACATGATAACGTCTTATAAATCAATGAACACCGGCTGCATGCACGAAAAAGTGTCACGTTCCGCCTGAGCCTGAGCGTGCAAACGAGAGCGCGAAAAGAGCGATAGAGAGGCACTATCGGCCCAAGCGTTGGCTTCAGTTCGATTCGATGACAAGATAGTCCTTGACTGCGATCTCACCTGATCGTAAGTGACGATGCAGTCTAAGATGGTAGCGGGCTAACTTGGAAGGGGTATGGCAATGAACATTCAACCCATACCCCTAATTGGTTTCTACACGCCATCGTGCCGGAACGCTAAATCGCTTGGCGGCACGTCTTTGACGGTAGGGTGGTAACAAGCCACGGCCAAAGCCTCCCACCAGACCAGACCAGAGACAATTCAGAAATAATAAATTCCCAAATTGACCCCGCCGGGAATCGAACCCGAGACCTTCCAGTTATAAGGCAACAGCGTTCACCACTGAGCCAGGGAGGTCGTCAAATGACAGTCATTGCGTGCGCGCTGTGGTTAGCGGGTGTGTCGCGAGCTAGGTCTATTTTTTCATCAATGTTTCTTTATGACGCGGACGTTATCACGTACAACTATCGTCCGTAAACCGACTTTACAGGCAACCAATTTTTTTTTATTTCGATATAGGCTTGCGCTTGACGACAATCAGTGCTGAAAAGCACTTATGAGGCCTTGGTTGGAGCTCGCTTGCCCAGAAAATGCCTATTCGCTCTTGCCTTGAAGGTACTCAAATTATACGTGGCCGGAAACACAGACGACGGAAGTGCGTTCCACACTTTAGCGGTCCGTTTCAGAAACATTGAACTTCAGCATTTCATGCGAGTATGTTGGATTTCAACCACGTAAGGGTGCCAACACTCATGATTTCTCGAAGTTCTGTGGTAGAACGGTGAAGGGGGCACAAGGTTGTGAAGTTCCTGAGCGCCCTCTCCAAAGTAGGTATATCCGATAGAAGACCGATGGACAGGCAACATTGCGTCGGTGCTGTAGACTGAGCATTTTCGCCTGCGTAGTGACTGATCACCTATAGTGCGGCGGGCGCGGCGATCTACCAAGTCTTTAGCATCGAGTTGGTACTTGGCAAAGCCACCTCAGAGCCTAAGAGTTCTCCTTAAAAACTCAAAGGCTTATTAAGTCTTCCAATCCGCACTTGGCCACGTGTTGGTGTGGAGAAGACTCATACCCAGTAGAGGACAAAAGCTGGGTTAAGATGACGTTGATGACGGTAATTGTGCATTATTTCCCGTTTCCAGATATTTTTCCCACCAAGAACACGTCTAGATAGAGGAAAATACCCAAAATACATATAAAATACTATACTTTTATTATTTTTTTTTTAATTTACACTTTACTGAATACGAAATAGATAATTTTAAACAAAAAAGGCAGGTGTTTGAAATGTTGAACAGGTACCAACTACAAAATTGATAAAAACAGAATAGTAAAAGTTTGCAGCGTTAGGGATCCATATTACTTGATGTCTCAATCTCTCATGAATAAATCATTTAGCGAATGTGAAACTCTTGTCAACTATCAAGCGTTTTACCGCTCTGTTCTAGATAGAGGTGTTTTTATTTCCACGAATAGGTACTGCAAACAATAGAATAGAATAGAAATATTTTTTATTCAAATACCAAAACAAATATTTATATAAGAATTTTTCGGCGTTAAAATTGCATATTTGAACATGGAAAAGTAGTTATTGTGACATAACCCTAATAGTTAGACATAAGGAATCGCGGACTTTTTTTAGATATTGATGTCTTCTATAAAACTGTAGTACATCACTTTACTCTATTTGTCAATAGTTTCCGCAGCGTACGCGATATCGCAGAAACTATTGGCAATACAGCAAAGTGATGTACTACAGTTTCATAGAAGACGTTAATATCTACAAAAAGTCCCGCATACTATATGTCTAACTATTACAGTTACGTCACAATAACTACTTTTTCATGTTAAAATTACACTAATATTATAAATGCGAAAGTGTTTTTGTTTGTTGTTGGTTTGTCCTTCAGTCACGCCGCAACAGAGCTATGGCTCGACTATGCAGGTGGGCAAAACTGTCAATGTGCATACTGTTTTATTAATAAATACTGCCGGCTATACACAGGCTTTTTTTCTGGAAATAAATTATACTGGAATAAATAAACGAGACCCACAGAGTGGTTGTGATTAGCTACCCAAGATTTTCTAGTACATTTCTCTTATATTTTGGTATAGATTTTCCCAATTCTCTACACAAAATCTTTTCCTCGCCGTACTCAATCCCCGCAAACAATTGGGAGGAACGACGTTACACGCGATAAACTTGCAACAAAAATCTTGGCTTTCCGTTTTACTTAGTTTTTTTGCTACATTTCGCAGAAATATTCCCGTCTGCATTACCCGTATTTCTTTAAGCCGCTAATTTTGTGATTTTGTACAAAAACCCTTAAAAATACCCTTAGATAATATGTTATAATAACTGTGTAGATATAAACAATTATTTATTATAACGTACCTAAGTACATTGAGAATTCTCACAAAATAAATTATATTGGAAGATTTTTCCAGTTAAATAAAAGTAGAACGCTCGATATATATACCTAAGGCAGTCTGAAACTGAGGCCTGAAATATACGGATCGTTGATCTAAAAGGTTTCTAAAGACACTTTTTGGAGACAAACTTTTAATGAAAAAATTGTTCAAACGTAAACTATATAGCTTAATCAAACTTTTAAAAAGACTTTCTTTCCTGTGATCTTTTAAGGTTCCCTGAAATTAAGTCACCTCTAAATATTGAAGTAGTTTATAAGGTTTTTTAGAGATAACAAGTATACTATGTATTCTTGAAGATAATTAAGATAGTATAAAATCGAAAAATAAACAACTTGTTAATAAAAACCTCTTTCACCACCACCGAATGTGTAGTAGCTAACTAACTATGCAGCATAATTTTCGATTTCTACGACGTGTATGTAATAAGTGTGGAATGTGATATAATAAAAAGGTAAAATCCAATTCAAATTCAAATTTATTTATTTTATATAGGGCAACCATGGGTCAACCATGGTTATGACAAGTCAAGAATCTATTAGTAAGATTCTACTAATAGATTCTTGAGATTATAAACCTACTATAAGACTCAAAAATGCTTTCTGCCTTCACCTGATTGCAGCAATTCAGCTATCCGTTGCATGAACTGACTATAGATTTATATTTTTTCTGGAACAGTAAAGGTCAGATAAATTCTTTGAATAAGTTTGAAAAGGTTGTAAGGCAGCTTTTATAAAATAGTGAACGTCATAAGCATTTGACGCACTTTCCGAGTTTAATCGATAATTTAGAATGGTTAACAAACTTAAAACTAACAGTGGACATAACAGTCTTATTACAAAAAACTTAATAAACCTTGGTTTAAACCTGTACTATCAAGTCCAGGCTTATCTGCAGAACCATGGTCTAAATATGTTCGTATTACAAAACATAAATAAACCGTGGACTTCTTAGTACCGTCATTTGAACCATTGCATAAATATCGACCACAGATTAATACAAATATCATTCGTTCACCATGATAACATTCTATTGCAACGTTCCGTATGCTCAGAAAAGAAAACATTTTTATAATATATTAATGATTAAATGAGGAGTGTTAAAAATATCGAAACTGTTATTTTGCATGGATATAAACATTATTTAGTTATTTCGTCAATTGCAGTTTTATTTTTATTTCGTATTAATTTCTAACAGAACATCTAAGTACGTGTAACGAAACGTAACATTTTCGCGCGTTATATGAAACCTTAACAATAAACAAAACCAACGCAAGTTGAACAAAGTTCTTAAAGCCTTGGGATTTTTAAGTGTTAGAACAATTGCCTCTTTGTTACGTTTTTAGTAATTTTAATATCATAATATTGTGATGGACCAACAAAAAAAGAAACGAGCTGAGAACTGGAGTGCCGAGGAAAAAGTAAGTAAACATAAATTAATTCGATGAACTTGAAATCCGTCTTTAATGTATTGATATTAAGCTGACCTAAATTTCAAATATTATAGGATATACTACGCGAGCTGATAACACAATCACGCCACATAATCGAGGACAAAAGTACAAGAGCTTCCTCCAATATTAAAAAGGCTCAAGAGTGGAAGAATATAGCAAAGAAGTAAGTTTAGTGTGTATAGTTTTTTATTATTATGTGGCCCATTATCAACGCAAATTAACATATTATTGAAATATTTTTAGAATAAATGAACTCACGGGGAAAAATAGGTCTGATGGAGAAGTGAAATTGGCTTGGAAGAGGATGAAGCTTTCGGCTAAAGCAAACTTGTCCGCTCATAGGCAGTATCAGATGAAGACAGGGGGTGGTGAAAAACCCAAGTCGCCATCTCAGGAAGATCTGGCGATAATGGACATTGCTCCACACGATTTTGTTGTGGAATATAATGACTATGACAGTGATGCAATAAAAACTGTGGTAAGCTTAATATTCTTTACTTGTAAAATACTGATTAAATTAATATTCAGTATATTTAACAATTTTATTATTACTTGTAAGTTGAATTAAAACCCCCAGAAGAAAATGAAACTACAGCTGGGCCTAGTACAAGCTTTTCTCCTATAATTATTGAACCAACTCCTATAATCATAAAATCACCTCCCAAAATCAATGATGAGGTAGTAGAAGTTCTAGTGGAACAAGGTAAAAATAAAAATTCATCTTTATATTATAAAATTGTAATCGTTTAATTGGACCATATTTTTAATATTCAAAAAATACATAACATGAATTTAATGGATATATTTATATAATTCGTATATTTGGAATTAAAATACTTTCAGGTACCTCCAAGGTAAATGTTGGAAAAAAACAGAATATTCATAGGAAGCAGTTGGGTAAAAAGGGTCCTCAAAACATGTAAGCAAGATTATCTTAGAATATATTCTTATTATTTGCTTAGATTAGAATTTATAGGGTAAATATTTAATAGAAAAGAAACAATTCAAGAATCAATATTGAAGAGTAACAATGAATTTAAAAAAAAAACAATTAGAAATGCTAGAAGTGGAACACCAGTACAATGTAAAAATTGCTCAATTAAAAATAATAAAACTGGAACTGGAAATAGCAATATTAGAAAATACGAAGAACTCTAGCACTTAGTAAATATTAAATGGTGAATATAATTTTGTTTTAACACTTATATTTTCAAAAAAAATATTTTATAATTACTATTTAATAATATCATAAAAATATTAACCAAAAATATTATACATAATGCCAACGGGAATATATTAGGGGAGATTTTACTTCACAATAATATTAAAAATACAAATGTCATAATCCAAAAATTTTGTGAATAAATAATAATAATTGGTGAATATAATTATAAAAAATCTCTATAAGTACTATAATTTTATTATATAAGAGTTCACGCATTATATTTATGATCTAATATTTATTTTCAGATCCAACAGTGAAGGTTGAAAGAAATATTGTAAAATGTTACAAGAATAAGAATTATTTAATTTAGGTTTTAAAATATTTTAAAATATATTATTTAAATTAAAAGTATCTTTCAATGAATTGCCGTCTTCTAATATTTCCACGTAAATTATTTTCTACTGGTAAAACTACTGGTTCAGAAGTTAGTGGGTTAGCTTCAATGTCAACAAACCCACTATGAAACACATCTTCCTTCATATCTATGGCAATGTTGTGCAATACAGCACATGCCACAATGGTTTTTTTTGCAGTTTCAATGTTGCAGTAAAGGCCTCTTAATAAACAGCGGAACCTCTGCTTCCACAACCCAAAACACCTTTCCACTGCATTTCTGGTGCTAATGTGAGCATTGTTGTATCGCTCCTCTTGAGGTGTTGTAGTATTCAGTAATGGAGTGAATAAATATGGCGTGCAAGCATAGCCACTGTCTCCTAGCAATATGCCTGAGAATGCACCAGCCTCAAACCGCTGCTTCAAACGGCATTCCCTAAATATTCGTGAGTCATGAACACTCCCACGCCACCTAGTAACAATGTCCATGATTTTTAAATCTGCATCGCAAACTACCTGGAACAATAGTTACATGTTTTAGTATTTCTTGCTCACATAAATAAGCATGACTATTCACTATCAGAACATACTAAAGAACAAAGTCACTGTCCACTTGTGTCTTTTTCCACTACATATTAAAATAGTTTTAATACTAATCACATTACACATGGACATCCTGAACCCTGTGGTAAGTTATACTACTTTTCAACACTATAATCAACGCCTCATCAGTGAGGGAGCTGTGGACAAAAGTCTTTGTTCCTCTGTTTTGGAAGAAAAATATTAATGTAAAATCAAAATACCTGGACATTAATTGATGGAAATCCTTTGCGGTTAATATACAGTTGACGACCATCTTCACTTATTTTTTTTATTTTAATGTGAGTACAGTCTATTGCACCAATAACTGTAGGAAAATTTGCAATTCTGCGAAATTTTTGCATTGCTTCCTCTTGTTCAGATAATGTAGCAGGCATTTTTATAAATCTGTGTGATATTCGGGCTATAGCTTCTGCAATTCTTTTGCATGTTTTACTTATAAAAGGTTGTGAGACTCCATGTAAATCGGCTGTGTCATCCTGGATCTATTAAACAAAAACAAAATATTAGTTTGGAACTTAGTACATAATTTAGTATAAATTGCTATCAATGTTTTGATAAATGCAATATAAGCTTTGAATCTACTCACTTCATGTCGAGCCCAGCTTCGTAATGCGCAAACCACTTGTATTTCGGGAGACACAGGGCATCCTCGAGCATCTCTACTTATATATTCTCTTATTAAGTCCACTATTTTTATTGCATAACGTTTATTAAACCTATACTTTTGCCTGAAATCTTCATCGGATAAATCTATGAAGGGATTGACTCGAACACGATTTCTGTTGTGTCGGCGTGGCGTTTCCAACAACTCAGCTGCTTCAATATCCTCAATATCAACTAAATCGATCATGTTGATATCCATTTTTGAGTTAAATTAACACAACACAATGAAAAAGATGATAAAACGTAGAAACAAACTATTGCTTACAAGAGAAACTTTGACAGCCAATTGACAGCTATGATTTAGACCATCGATAAACTAGGGGTCGCCGAGGTTTAGCGTTAGGCCATGGTTTAGTCTATGGTTTATCGAAAAACCACGTTTTGTAATATCATTTTTGATTAATCCGTGGTTTACAGAAGTTTAAACCAGGGTTTTTAGTTAAACCGCTTTTTGTAATAAGACGGAAGTATTTTACTATTTTGGAAGATTCTCTGTTATATATCTATTATAATCAGCAATTTTTAATATATTTTTTCCATAATTTTTATTTTTACTAGCTGATGCCCGCGACTTCGTCCGCGTGGATTTTGTTTTTAAAATCCCTCGGGAACACTTTGATTTTCCGGGATAAAAGTAGCCTATGTCACTCTCCAGGTCCTCAATTATACCCATGCAAAAAATCACGTAGATCCGTGGCTCTGTTACGGCGTGATTGAAGGACAAACCAACAAACAAACACACTTTCGCATTCATAATATTAGTACGTATGATTAGAAATTAAATTACATAGGAAAACACTGTAATATTACGTCCATACGATGTATCCATATGGTATGGTATTGATGTATCCATACCTACTATGTAGTATGTAGGTATAATGATCGTTTGGCAAAATCTGACGCCTTTGGAGTAGTTTGACTTTGACAAAATAGTATCCACGATGGCTATATACGATAAGCTTAAGATGAGCCGTTCATTCAAAGTATCCTGTAGATTCCGGGGTTCAAGTTATTTGGACATATACTGAAGATTGTGATGTCTATAATTTCTGAACTACGAAATTGACGACCTTCAAATAATTACAGGACAATCTCTAAAGAACCTGCTTTCTAACAAAAAAAGAATGGATTAAATCGGAATACGCCTTAATGAATTACAGCGAAATACACATTTTGACTTTCATCCCCTCTCCCAGGGGAACCGTGCTGAATTTCGGGATAAAAAGTATCCTATATTATACCTCGTAATATTAACTTAAATCGTGCCAAGTTTCATTTAAATCCGTCCAGTAGTTTCGGCGTGATGCGCGGCCAAGATACAGACAGACAGACAGACAGACAGACAGACAGACAGACAGACAGACAGACAAAAAATTAAAAAAAAATTGTTTTGGCTTCAGTATCGATTATAGAGTGCCCTCAAACAAAAATTTTCAAAATATCTTCAATGTACAGAATTGGACCTGTTACAGTTTTATTATATTATAGATTATGAAAACTGTAAAGATTTCCCTAATATGAATTATAATATAACAAATATTTACATGTCCTAGATTTTGTGGATAACTTTTGTGATCTAGTGATGATTTTGAATTGCATAGTATATTTTTAATTAATTTTAAATCTGAAGCCTATGAATACTTATATGTCTAGAAGGAGTATCGCGCTACTAAAGAACGAAAAAAAACAGGCCAATGAGAATATGCTAGTGTGCGTGACGTGAGTGCCGCGCATGCGCGGCGTGTGTAATCGTTACCGAACTTATTCGATTATCGATTAATATTTCCATAGAACTTAGAATCGATAGTCGCATGGATATTCGATATTATGTTGTATAGTCAGATAATAAATCAAACTATTTTTTGAAACTAGTTCCTTATCGCGCGGTACGGAAGGGGGCTAGACGGAAAACATTAAGGAACCGACACTCGACACATTTTTGAAACCGACACTTTTTTGTTGAATGTGAATTTTGCATTGTGTTCAGTATTTTCGCCATTCAACACGGCGTCTGCATGGCCTAGTGGTTCCGGCAGTCGCCTAAAAGTTCAACGTCGATGGTTCGAATCCCAGCTCGACAGACTGAATTTTCTGTTTTCAATTTTATCTATATAAATAAAAATGAATGTTGGTAAGCGCATAACTCAAGAATGGATGGACCAATTCGGTTAATTTATTTTTTTGTATGTTCCTTAAGGTCCACGGAAGGTTTTTAAAAAAAAAACAAACAAACAAAAACATTTTATAATAGATAAGTTGGCGGTACGAAGTTCGCCGTGTCCGCTAGTTTTAAATAATTTCTACATGTGGAATTTTTCCCTAATTTTTTATTGTATAAATTGGATAAAATGTTATTGTACTACTAACGCCATCTGTTAAAAACCAGAGTAACTCTTTGGTTTTGTAACAGTGCAATAGAAATAAACTAAAAAATATAATTCATCGTAGTTAATCAATTTAATACTAGATGACACCACTAGTTTATTACAATTCCTTCACTAAAATTAATCGAAAGGAACTACGTTCCACCCGGGTGTCCCTTGACACCTCTCAAGTTTTTTTCTATTAAATTTATATAATTTATTAATTAATATGACTATAAAAGTCCTCCCACAACGACGATTTCGATTTGTGCGTATTTTTGTTTCATCAGTCAACCTTGTAGCACTGAATACGCGTAAGTCGAAATTGTTGCTGTGAGAGGGCCTTTAGGGTGAAATGAAATAAGGAATAAATATTTAAGGCTACTTAATACTAGTACAACGGTGCACAACCTAAACAATGTTTATCGATTTATTTCATTTCAAAATCGATTTTCTATTGTCTGTGGTTATTCGAGAGGTATGGCACTTTACTAAGTGGGCGGTACCCATCAATGAAGTACGAAATTAACTGTAGTACATCTACCGAACAAAAAAATACGAAACTTCATGTGCGTGATCTGCCAAAATTATCCTAAATTTGACAAAGCATAATTTAATTATTTTCGAAAAATTTCAATTTCTTATTTTAACTGATGTGAATTAATGTTATTTACTTATGGTAGGTGATGTTATTGGTTATTTTAGATCGTCCTGTTTAGTTTTTTCACATTTTATTGACCAAAACCGCCATTTAGAAAAAACAAAATATTGGCTCGCGAGCTCCATATCTGGTGATGACCTAATTCAAACTGAGCGCGGGAAAAGGGCGTGAACCACATGTGGCAGCACAAATTTTCGACGCGTTCACAGCCTTTAGGCTCCATCTTGTAAATCTTTGTCTGAAGCATTATTGTCGTACCCGCTCCTTATAAGAGCTAAAGTTCTAATCAGCAATAAATAATTTATTTTAACATAATTCAACATCCCTATTGCCAAGCACATTACACAATAGCACTTTGAATATTAAAATATTCAGTACGTAACTTCCCCTGCGCTAAATCTAATGGTAGGTAAGACTCTAATCTTGTAATGTAATAAAAGGCCGAAAATTTTACGACGCGGAAAACCTTAAATGCCTTTACGAGTACTAGCAAATGCAAAGTGTACAATTTACATACGAAATTGTAAAAGAAATAGAGAGGCACAGTTCAACGTTGGCAAATCTGACCGCTGCTTCAAACGGCATTCCCTAAATATTCGTGAGTCATGAACACTCCCACGCCACCTAGTAACAATGTCCATGATTTTTAAATCTGCATCGCAAACTACCTGGAACAATAGTTACATGTTTTAGTATTTCTTGCTCACATAAATAAGCATGACTATTCACTATCAGAACATACTAAAGAACAAAGTCACTGTCCACTTGTGTCTTTTTCCACTACATATTAAAATAGTTTTAATACTAATCACATTACACATGGACATCCTGAACCCTGTGGTAAGTTATACTACTTTTCAACACTATAATCAACGCCTCATCAGTGAGGGAGCTGTGGACAAAAGTCTTTGTTCCTCTGTTTTGGAAGAAAAATATTAATGTAAAATCAAAATACCTGGACATTAATTGATGGAAATCCTTTGCGGTTAATATACAGTTGACGACCATCTTCACTTATTTTTTTTATTTTAATGTGAGTACAGTCTATTGCACCAATAACTGTAGGAAAATTTGCAATTCTGCGAAATTTTTGCATTGCTTCCTCTTGTTCAGATAATGTAGCAGGCATTTTTATAAATCTGTGTGATATTCGGGCTATAGCTTCTGCAATTCTTTTGCATGTTTTACTTATAAAAGGTTGTGAGACTCCATGTAAATCGGCTGTGTCATCCTGGATCTATTAAACAAAAACAAAATATTAGTTTGGAACTTAGTACATAATTTAGTATAAATTGCTATCAATGTTTTGATAAATGCAATATAAGCTTTGAATCTACTCACTTCATGTCGAGCCCAGCTTCGTAATGCGCAAACCACTTGTATTTCGGGAGACACAGGGCATCCTCGAGCATCTCTACTTATATATTCTCTTATTAAGTCCACTATTTTTATTGCATAACGTTTATTAAACCTATACTTTTGCCTGAAATCTTCATCGGATAAATCTATGAAGGGATTGACTCGAACACGATTTCTGTTGTGTCGGCGTGGCGTTTCCAACAACTCAGCTGCTTCAATATCCTCAATATCAACTAAATCGATCATGTTGATATCCATTTTTGAGTTAAATTAACACAACACAATGAAAAAGATGATAAAACGTAGAAACAAACTATTGCTTACAAGAGAAACTTTGACAGCCAATTGACAGCTATGATTTAGACCATCGATAAACTAGGGGTCGCCGAGGTTTAGCGTTAGGCCATGGTTTAGTCTATGGTTTATCGAAAAACCACGTTTTGTAATATCATTTTTGATTAATCCGTGGTTTACAGAAGTTTAAACCAGGGTTTTTAGTTAAACCGCTTTTTGTAATAAGACGGAAGTATTTTACTATTTTGGAAGATTCTCTGTTATATATCTATTATAATCAGCAATTTTTAATATATTTTTTCCATAATTTTTATTTTTACTAGCTGATGCCCGCGACTTCGTCCGCGTGGATTTTGTTTTTAAAATCCCTCGGGAACACTTTCGGGTTTTCAATTTTATCTATATAAATAAAAATGAATGTTGGTAAGCGCATAACTCAAGAATGGATGGACCAATTCGGTTAATTTATTTTTTTGTATGTTCCTTAAGGTCCACGGAAGGTTTTTAAAAAAAAAACAAACAAACAAAAACATTTTATAATAGATAAGTTGGCGGTACGAAGTTCGCCGTGTCCGCTAGTTTTAAATAATTTCTACATGTGGAATTTTTCCCTAATTTTTTATTGTATAAATTGGATAAAATGTTATTGTACTACTAACGCCATCTGTTAAAAACCAGAGTAACTCTTTGGTTTTGTAACAGTGCAATAGAAATAAACTAAAAAATATAATTCATCGTAGTTAATCAATTTAATACTAGATGACACCACTAGTTTATTACAATTCCTTCACTAAAATTAATCGAAAGGAACTACGTTCCACCCGGGTGTCCCTTGACACCTCTCAAGTTTTTTTCTATTAAATTTATATAATTTATTAATTAATATGACTATAAAAGTCCTCCCACAACGACGATTTCGATTTGTGCGTATTTTTGTTTCATCAGTCAACCTTGTAGCACTGAATACGCGTAAGTCGAAATTGTTGCTGTGAGAGGGCCTTTAGGGTGAAATGAAATAAGGAATAAATATTTAAGGCTACTTAATACTAGTACAACGGTGCACAACCTAAACAATGTTTATCGATTTATTTCATTTCAAAATCGATTTTCTATTGTCTGTGGTTATTCGAGAGGTATGGCACTTTACTAAGTGGGCGGTACCCATCAATGAAGTACGAAATTAACTGTAGTACATCTACCGAACAAAAAAATACGAAACTTCATGTGCGTGATCTGCCAAAATTATCCTAAATTTGACAAAGCATAATTTAATTATTTTCGAAAAATTTCAATTTCTTATTTTAACTGATGTGAATTAATGTTATTTACTTATGGTAGGTGATGTTATTGGTTATTTTAGATCGTCCTGTTTAGTTTTTTCACATTTTATTGACCAAAACCGCCATTTAGAAAAAACAAAATATTGGCTCGCGAGCTCCATATCTGGTGATGACCTAATTCAAACTGAGCGCGGGAAAAGGGCGTGAACCACATGTGGCAGCACAAATTTTCGACGCGTTCACAGCCTTTAGGCTCCATCTTGTAAATCTTTGTCTGAAGCATTATTGTCGTACCCGCTCCTTATAAGAGCTAAAGTTCTAATCAGCAATAAATAATTTATTTTAACATAATTCAACATCCCTATTGCCAAGCACATTACACAATAGCACTTTGAATATTAAAATATTCAGTACGTAACTTCCCCTGCGCTAAATCTAATGGTAGGTAAGACTCTAATCTTGTAATGTAATAAAAGGCCGAAAATTTTACGACGCGGAAAACCTTAAATGCCTTTACGAGTACTAGCAAATGCAAAGTGTACAATTTACATACGAAATTGTAAAAGAAATAGAGAGGCACAGTTCAACGTTGGCAAATCTGTTTTAGATAAAGCCCACTTGAAGCCTGTCGGCAAAAGATTGTTCGCGTAGCTTATTGGATTACAAAACCTGGGATAAAAATCATATTATTTCCGTTCCGTTTGAATTTAGCATCCTCATTTTATTTTAAATATTCATTTTTTTCATTAAATTTATTAGATTTATATAATAATACATACTTATTATACATACTTATAACGTCCAGGGGAGTGGGCAGTGAAGCTGAAGCACAGAGCCTCCTAGTTTAGCTTCAGAAGCAATTTGTGTATAATTATAATTAAACATTATATTCATGGGGTACACCGCCCTTATAAAAAGTTTGTAATCAACTAAGTAATGTTTAATTTTATGTTTTTTTTATAAAATAAATTATTCTTATTCTTATTCTTATTTTATCCATTTCGTTTATTGTATTATCATCGTTGTTATTCGATGTAGATATCAAGAGTTAGCCATAGGTCTTTTGTAGAGACTTCCAAATAACGCGGACTTGTGCCGTGTGTATCTAGTAGCTCCGAGCAATTCGTCTGATGTCTTCGGTCCACCTAGTAGGCCTAAGCTACCAACATTGCGCTTTCAACTCAGAGATCTCACAGAACCTTAGGAGCCCAAACTGAATTCATTCTGAGCCTATAGCAAGTTAGTTCAGTTTCACAACCCGCTAAGTCTAAGCTAACTAGGGTGTCCCAGTTTTTATACAGATCTGTTCATTTCTGAACTGTCCAAAATTTCTTAAGAAAGTTCATGCATAGGTTTTTTTATTATAGGAGGATTAAATATATAAATTTCAATAAATAAGTTTCAGAATATTTTTTAAACTTTATAAAAGATGTTATTATTTTATGTACAATACTAAGATAGTTCAGTAGTGAATATCTGGGTGACCGAGCTTTGCTCGGTTTTTTTGTTTTTTTTTTGGGTAAATCGTGTTTTTTGGAAATTATATATTTAGAAAAAAATAAAATAAAAAATAAAACTCATAAGGAAAAGAATCGTCTGGACTCGAACCCGGGTCTTCTGGTTTCGGGACTGCCCGATGTCTTAATTGAGCTATCGGGCATTTATAGCTATTGGCGAAATTTACCTTCGTATTCTAATTATATTGTAAGGGGTTTTTCATTGCCTGAAAACATGGATAAAACGACCTTTTCTAAAAATGAAACCTAGCTAGATCGATTTATTGCCCCCGAAACCCCCTACATGCTAAATTTCATGAAAATCGTTGGAGCCGTTTCCGAGATTCAGATTATATATATATATACAAGAATTGCTCGTTTAAAGATATTGTAGATTAGTTGTCTACATACTACATACTAACTAAGATTTGGAGACTAACAGAACGATAGTGCACTGTAATTATGTTATTATTTTTGAGACATGAACTCGTTTTACAGAATAAATCAAGAAGTTGTTACATATTTCCGCATCACTTAGTTAACATGACTTAAATTTTATACGAAAGAGAAGCCATCAAATAGAAACTCGATGGATTTTATAATATACTCCAGTTTTATGATACAGACTTTATGAGAGCATACTTTTACACTTAAGAAATATGGGTCAAACAGATACTTAATTCATCAAAGGAATAAAGAGAATCTAAAAATATGTTTAAGATAAGTATTTCATTCAGAGAACCCATACTGAGAACCCTTTAAAAGAACCATATTAGTCACGCAACAGTACATTACAAGCTCAATACGAGAAATTGAGTTTATTTCTTCAGCGAAAAAACTTGACAGATCAAAACGATTGCTATAAGAGAACTTAACCTTAATATCTAGGTTCTTATGTGAAAATTCCTATACATAATATGAATATAATAGGTAAGTTCAAAAATACAGAACTTTTTGCCATACCTACATACCGTCAGTGTTTAGAGGTTCTAAAGAACCCTTTTCTATATCCCGCCATTCAACATTATTATTAATTTCATATTGGACTTTCAAGTCTCAGTAACTAAAAAATATCTTTTAAACGTACAACCCCTAAAAACCTCTTACATTTAAGGCATTGGGTTCTATATACAAATACATAAATAAATTAATTAATTAATTTGACAGCACCCCTCACGCCGAGCGTCTATTAAAAGGAATCACGAACTATCTCAGAACAGATCATTCTAAGCAATCACCTTCTTTAGATAGAAATAACTACACACAAGAAGGAGGGTACATTGTAATCGTTACGTAACAAGGATGGACCCAATATTTCCATGTTTAACTGGACAACCCGGCTAACTATCCTAGCCTAGGTACGGCCTCCAAACCACCCCTTTCTAGCCGTCCGTCTCCATCAATAAGAACCTAGCAAATCTCCTTTCTAACTCGCTTAAGGCCTATCATAAGGCAACGAAACACTATAACAAACTAAACCCTAAGACCAATTACAATACTGCACACCACACTGCGACCCGAGACCGAATCAGAATGCCTAACGCCGAACACAGAAACCACAACGCGGAATGCCGAATTAGCAATGCCGACTGCAGAAAGCGGAATGCCAAGATACGCGCTGCACGTCTCCTTTTTATGCACTGAACGAGTGGGGAGCATGACGTAACGCTCAACGACCAATGAAATCACAGCTACAAGACTACCGGAACTAGATGGCGCTACCGTCTATTGTCAACATACAACTGATCGCCGACAAATTAATAAATGTTTATACGTACTTTTAATAAAATATTAATTACACACATGTCTCAGATATTTTTAGATTTTTGCAAACCTACAGAGCTACGTATAGGAAACTCTTTATTCCATTTCCAATGAAATTTATATTCAGGTATATCAAAAAAAAAATTAATTTATATTCAGGTAAGTAAATAGGTATTACGTCGGAGAAGTCAGGAGATGGGAAGATGACTTGAAACAGACAGCGGGACCATTCTGGCTGAGAGTAGCAAGGGACAGGACCCATTGGAAGGAATTGGAGGAGGCCTATGCCAATAGGCACACCGAACTTAGGGACCTCTTGTAACCCTATGTTTAGGAATAAAAAGCTATTATTATTATTATTATGCTATAAATTTTGACACTCACACCCGCGTACAAAATAAATACATATAAAACCAAAGAAAGATATAATAAACATAAATATATATACATATAATAAACTTACATATAGATTACATAAATAAATACTTGTAGCGGGCGGAGGATTACGCCCCGGCAGGGGAGACCAGACGGCCGGGGGTCAGGGCGACAGGCTAAGAAACCGACGGACTATCCTAGCCGAGTCTAGCAACATGCCACATGCCAGCAACCTCGTGAGCCAGATCTAGATACTTTCGTTTTTTCTCTGTCTCCGCTCTCACGAGGTTCTCGTCATGTGGGATGGTGATGTCCACTAAAAACACCCTCGACTGTGCCCGGTCCATCAGCACGATGTCAGGCTTATTCGCCAGAATCGTCCTGTCCGTGATGATGGACCGGTCCCAATAGAGCCGGACTCCGTCACGCTCAAGTACCGGCACCGGTGTGTACCTATAGTACGGCACTCTCTCACCCAGGAGACCGTACTTTAGAGCAAGCTCTTGGTGAAGGATTTTGGCCGCTTGGTTGTGTCTGTGCAGATACTCAGTGTTAGCAAGAGCCGAACATCCCGAGAGCACATGCCTGAGTGACTCACCGGGATGGCGACACGCTCGACAGATGTCGTGAGTGCCATCCTTCAGGATGTACTTTCGGTAGTTCCGCGTCTTAACCACCTGATCTTGTATTGCACACACAAAACCTTCGGTTTCCCCAAAGAGGTCACCAAAGCGCAGCCATTGCACGGACGCTTTTTTGTCTACGTGAGGCTCATTAAGAGCTTTAAAAAAGCGTCCATGCAACTCCTTCTCCTTCCATACGGTCTCCCGGTCAGAGGTGCTTAGTACCACCGGTTTCTGCCACTCGAGTTTGGCCAAAGATAGGAGAGTGAGTCCTTTATCATATTCTATGACGTCTCTATGCATTGGACACTCCCTTTTCGTGTCAAAGTAGGTTCTGAGGCTGGATATCTCCCGATTATGCATGGTCTTGACGCTTAATACGCCTCGACTACCACATTTTCGGGGTATATACAACCTCATAACAGACGATTTAGGGTGGTGCATGCGGTAGAGAGTCATAGTCGTGCGGACTTTTCTATCCAGTGCGTCTAGTTCGGTCTGAGTCCATCTGAGTACGCCAAAGGTGTACATGAGAACGGGCATGACCCAGCCGTTATATGCTCGGACCTTATTGGCGCCCGACAAATAGCTTTTACAAACTTTTGTCAGGCGACCAAAAAAGACCTCGCAAACTGACTGTTTCACGTCCGCCTCCTTTACCCCCACGGATTGTGACATACCCAGATACCGGTATGACTCAGCTTCAGAGAGGGTCCTGATGTTGGATGGCTCGAGATTGATCTCAGCCGAATGAGTAACCTGTCCCCTCTCCACATGTAAGACCGCACACTTGTCTAGTCCAAGCTCCATCCTGATGGAGTTACTGAACTCAGTGGTGATATTCAGCAACTCCCTCAGGCGGGTGGCATTGGGTGCTAACAGCTTGAGGTCATCCATGTAGAGAAGGTGAGGCACTTTTGTCCCTCCTCTCCGAAACTGAAAGCCTGTCCCTGATCTCTCCAGCAAAGAGCTGAGAGGGTTCAGCGACAGACAAAACCATAATGGACTCAGACAATCGCCCTGGAAGATACCCCGCCGTATCTTGATCCGGTCACCCGCAGCCGCCAACCGCTCGCCATGGAGACAAAGGATCGTACTCCATTGCCCCATACACTCTCCGAGGAAGTCTCGAACTGTACTATCGACTTTGTACAGCTCAAGGACCCTCAAGAGCCATGAATGGGGCACCGAGTCGAATGCCTTCTTATAGTCAATCCAGGCGGCAGAGAAATTCCGGCGATTGCGTTTGACCAGTTGGCCCGCGACGGAGTCTATGAGAAGGAGCTCCTTAGTACCACGACCACCGCCCCGACATCCGTTCTGAGCCTCAGACATAATGTTGTTCTCGTCTACGTGACGGGAGATCTTACGGCTCAGAACGGATGTCAATGTCTTATAGATGGTAGTAAGA
Organism: Oeneis ivallda; assembly: GCA_029955525.1. NCBI lineage: Eukaryota > Metazoa > Arthropoda > Insecta > Lepidoptera > Nymphalidae > Oeneis > Oeneis ivallda. The sequence goes on along the minus strand of JARPMR010000020.1, from coordinate 11,171,481 downwards.
CATGTGATGGGGCGGTACTTAGCTGGGTCAGCAGTATCGGTTGACTTAGGAGCTAAATGAGTGATCCCGGTGGTGAAAAGGCTCGGGAGTGCCCTTTGCTCGAGAGCATCTTGGAATTGTCGAGCCAAAGTAGCATGGCAGAGCGAAAAACCCTTCAACCAGTAGTGATGCAGCCCATCGGGTCCCGGACTTTTCCAGTTCGGGGCCCGGCGCACCGCACCAGCTACATCCTCCGAAGAGATGGTGACAGGGTTCATCGGCTCTATTGAGGCACATGCTTCCTCTACCGCCGCAATCCAAAGGCCCTCCTCATGCTCCACCTCTCTTGACCATACACTTCGCCAAAAGGCGACGAGGTCAGCCGGGCTCGGCTGCTGAGAGGTAGAACAGACTGCTGGGCACTCCAGCTTTTTATAGAACCTTTTCTGATCACTCGAGAAGAGGCGATTTTGCTGAAAGCGCTCGACTCTTTCCGAGTATCGTCGTATGCGGTTCCCCCATGCAGCGATTTTCTGCTTCAGGTCGTCGATGCGCTCCGTTAGTTTTTGGGCTATATCGGGCTGATCTAGCCGCACCCCGAGCCCATTAAAGGCTATTCTAACGGAGCGCACAATTCTTGGCCTAGTGTTGCCCGATCTGAAACTCTGCAGTCTGCCAATGAGAGCTCTGGCCAGGGTGATACGGTGTTCTATTCTCCTTTTCCAGGCTGGTTCCGTGCTGCGCCTTAGAGTAGCGCGTCCACGTTCCTGGGTCTTGACACCCATGAAACGGTGAACAGCTAAGGCCGCACCAAAGAGAATAGAAGCTGTATCATCCAGGCCAGTGCTGCGCTCAAGGTATTGAGGCAGCATTTGGTTTATGGCCTCAATGACATCCCGCGTCGCTACATTTAATGCGAGCCGGGAGAGCCGCGGACGGATCTCTAGAGGAGCACTCCGGATCTCCGAAATTGCCTCAATCTTCTAAAATCCTTCCCATACGCTCTATGTCAAGGGAGACTGTTTCCTCCGTGTCCTCCTCCACAGGCAAATCTTGCGCGATAGCGTCGGTCTCGTCGCGGACAGGTTCCGCCAGAGAGACAATTTGCTCTGTGGTTGGGGTTGTCACCTCGGGAACAGCCTCACGTCGTAACCGTTCGAGCTCGGTAGCGCTAAAGATGTTCGAGCGCTGAATATACCGAGCCCGGTCTGCCAGGTTTTGTTCCGTGACAGTCAGATTCGGCTCGAGCAGCAAGAACTCGCGGTGCATTGCCGCTCGGTAGCCAGTCCGTCCGGTTTCCCCTCCTGTCGCCCTGTAGTACGCACGCATGACATTCTCGTTCATTTGAGATGTCCATCTCATGCGGCGCACTCCACCAGCGGCGGGCTCCGAAGATTGGGTCCTTGAGGACCCTGTCGGTGCCAAGCCCTCTGGTGGGGATGATGGATTGGCCGTCCGCCGAGATGGTAGTGGCGGCCGGCTGGTGTGACTGGCGGTCCGCATGCTGTCACGTCCAGCGCCAGTCCCAGACGCGCCCTGGCGCCCCCCAGGCAGCGGCCCTGTTCGCGCATTCTCATTTTTGTCCATCATCATAAAAAGGGGGGTGGGGGGTGAGTGGCAGTTACGTGACTCGGGGTCCACTCAGGTCCCCAAGGAGGCTGTTTTAGAGCCAGCTCGCTCGGTTTGGGGGAACCTAGATGTCATTTGGTTCCCCAGTTCCCTTAGTCGCCTCTTACGACACCCATGGGATAGGAAGGGGTGGCAACATTCTATTCTGCCGGTGCCACACGGCGTTTATTATTATTATTATTAAGTAAATAGGTATTCGGTAGGTATAAAAGTAACTTATTTTGGTCGGAAAAACAAACATTTCTCTAAGTGTCCGGAGGTCATTCATTTTGAAGGGCCATTTGACTAGCGATCGAGTGAACCATGAATTTCGCTTCACGCCGGCTGCACACGGCCAACATGGCTGCGGTCGACATGTGAAACGCTTTATTACGGTCCACGAAAAACCATTACAATAACACAACTTAGAAATAACAAGCCATAATTTGCAGAAACTCGTAAATCAATGGTGACCTTTCCCCGTAATGTATTCTTGTCATACATGACATATTGAGAGTTCATCCAAGATTTTGTGATTGGTAAAAGCCGTTACATGAAAACTATAAGGACGATGAATTTATTTTGGGTCTGTTTTCTAAATTCGCTGTGAAACAGAAAAATGATATTATAATAAATAATAATTATGGAACATGCAACAATATGTTGGAATGCAATTAATATAAATGACTCAGAAAATTGTTTCATACATAGTCATAAGTCATACTCGACTTATGATTATGTATGAAACTTCTTCAAAACATTGCTTCAAAAAATTAGATAGAAATATTAGGACTGAGGTCTCCTATTCGGGGGGTCACAGGTTCGATCCCGAGCAGTTCAATGTTATGTGCGATTTTAGCAATTAAATATCACATGCTTCAATCGTGAAGGAAATCATCGTGAGGAAACCTGCACACCTGAGAGTTCTCCATGATGTTCTCAAAAGGTGTTTGAAGTCTGCCAATCGCATTGGGCCCGCGTGGTGGACTATGGCCTTAACCCTTCTTTGAAAGGAGAAGGGTCTAGGCCATAGTCCACCTACTCTGAAAGGAGACATGACTTGCTCAATGGTGAGCGGTTCATGGGTTGCTGATGATGATGATGATGATGATGATGATGATGATGATGACAGTGAATAGAAAAAGATTCCCGTCTTTTTGAATTTTTCTTTATTGGAACGTAGTTCCTTATCGCGCGGTACGGAAGGGGGCTAGACGGAAAAAATTAAGGAAACCGACACGACACATTTTTGAAACGTCATTTTTTGTTGAATGTGAATTTTGCATTGTATTCGGTATTTTCGCCTAAGAACTCGGCGTCTGCATGGCCTAGTGGTTAGGAGAGTCGCCTATAAATTCAACGTCGATGGTTCGAATCCCAGCTCGACAGATTGAATTTTCTATTTTCAATTTTATTTTAAATAATTTCTAAATGTGGAATTTTTCCCTAATTTTTTATTGTATAAATTGGATAACGCCATCTGTGAAAAAACAGTAACTCCACCAAAGTAACTCTTTGGTGTTGTATCAGTGCAATAGAAATAAACTAAAAATAATTCATCGTAGTTAATCAATTTAATACTAGATGACACCACTAGTTTATTACAATTCCTTCACTAAAATACTACTACTAAGGTACTACGTTCCATCCGGGTGTCCCTTGACACGTCTCTTTTTTTTTCGTAGAAATCTATCCATCTTGTTTTCATTATACAGACAAGATTTAGACAACAACCATATTTCAAATTAATTAAATTATTATCGCTTTCTGCCTATCAATAAAATTCGGGAAAATTAAAAGGAAAGTTTAAGGAGAAGTGTCCTTAATTTCACAAAGTTTGATAAGTATTTGAAAAAATTACGAGAAAGTCACTGAGGTGATAAGGATGCGATCAACCAAGAAATTAAAAAAAAACTTGTAAAATAATTTGCTGTTACCTCTAATATTGACGGAAAAAGCTTAGATGGTTTTTATAACTATTAGCTTAAATCCAGCTATCCAGGAGCTTAAATCCAAAAGTTCGTTGAATTTATTGAAGAATTATGTGAGAACTTTAAGTATTTTTAAAAGTTCCGCTCCAAACATAGACTTAAAGCAACTACTGAATGTGTGAATGCATTATAAATAAATATTATCTGGTACTGGCTCTGATATAATTTTTTACATCATTACATTTTTGAAGGTTATTGTGATGAATTATGACACGCTTTTACAGCACAGTACGTCATAATTTTCTGCGAGCTCGTCGCTTTAGTATGACGTTAGTACCTATAGTGCGCAGTCGGCCTTTAAAGGCTTACTAAAAATGGCTTAACACCGCATCCACTACTGTGCTTCTAAGGCCCGCTTGCAGAGACGCCGGGTTAGTTAACTCAGGAATAAATGTGTAATTTTGACTGAAGCTTTATAAGGAATCTGTCAAATCTGTCTTTTTAACTCAGAGTTAGCTACTAACTCTTGGTTACGACGTTTCTGCAAGCGCGCCTAAGTGTTGATGTTAAAACCATTTTAATTATAAAATAGCTCCTCATCAATTCACTAACAGTGGTTAAAACTGGCAATAAAAAAATCACCAGCATTTTTAGTGGACACAGAGACGTGGTGTAGGTAGATACGCTTAGGCCCGGTTGCAGAAACGCCGGGTTATCCCAGAGCTAGCTGCTGCTTTGACAGGTTCCATATAAAGCTTCTGTCAAAATTACTTATTTATTCCTGTGTTATACCTATCCCGGAGTCTCTGCAAGCGGGCCTTATGGAGCAATCTCTGTCTTTTCATGTCTCAGTTTTATTTTGTAACTTCAGATTTACGCTACCTGTAACACCTAAATAAGTATTATACAGGAGAGTAATAAATAATAATTACTTATTTGATTTGAATTTACCTAAATTACCTAATTTATGAAAGCGGTCAGTGAGACCGACGTGATTTTTGCCTGGGTATAGCTTAGGATCTAGAGAGAGAGAACTATTGCAATATCTTCTGCAAGCTATACCCAGGCAAAAAATCACGTCGATCCGTAGCTCTGTTGCAGAGTGATTGAAGGACAAACCAACAAACACACTTTCGCATTTATAATATTATAGTATGATGATATTATCTCTCACACACTTAAACAAGTGAATCATGTTCTAGCGCTCATACATATGGGGACGCATAATGTGTGTCTGGGGGGATGTTTGACCCTTCCAATAGGTCTGGCAGCTTACAGATAATATCGCAATAGTTCCCTGAGTATCATGTATAAAAATCAGAACTGAGAATATAAGTTAACTTAAATTATATATTTTTTTGGGAGCTTCAAAGCGTCTGGCTAAAGTAACCGCCGCGGCGGTAAGCGTCTGGCAGTATTAATTTATTAATTTTTACAATATTCTTTTAAAGATATATGTAAATCAGCCCTGAGAATTTAAGATAAGTTATTCTAGTTTTTACCTACCTTTAGCACCTGGTATCTGGAAATTGGCCGTCGGCACAATCTAGCTGGTACGCATATACTGAAAGGACATTCGAACAGTACTCTATCGTACACAAATAATTGCTGAGAAAATAACTTAGGTCTGGCGGCACTGGGATCTTGCTCTAATAGTTATTGATTGAAAACGGCTGTAGCTAGGCCTGACAGCACTGTTTGTTAAAATGAAACTGCAGATATTGTATATAAAAGTGTTGTGAATTTTGATCTTCGGTCAAAAATTTACCTACTACATACTATGGTTTCGACCGTCACTTAGAAAGTGTCCGTAAAAAATAAGTTCTCACTCACAATTGTGGACTTTTCCCATTGGAACAAGTCTATCAGACTTGTTTTTTAAATTATTGTAATATCCAAACACAAGGTTTGAAAGTGAATGTATCTCATAGAAGAGATGACGCTAACCGAAATCAACCCTACCCCTTCTTCAGTACTTTATTACTGGTCTGAATTCAAGAAACTGTCTTGTATTTTCGAAATAAATCTTCCAACCTAAGCCATTCCTGGAGCTGCTACGCGAGCTAAAATAATCTCGGCTCGCGTCGACTCGTTAAATGCAATTCCGCGACGCCCAATTGCACCATTCTCAAGGTTTTATCAGAGAATGAAAGTAGCGTCCAAGGCGTAAACATCTCATTTAAATCCTTTGCTGTTTGCTTTTAATGATATCGTTGGATATCCAGAGCGTTGTTAAGAAAAATTCTTTTCAAAAAACCGACTTCTAACGCCACTACAAACTATAAAAATAATTTTAGTTTGTCCACGTTTGTTGAAGTCGGGCGGGCCTAAATACAAACTATGAAACCGATGCGCGACGCTACACAATATGAGAGACTCGTTTGTAGAAGTCGAGCGAGCATCGCGAGTCGGTTTCATAGTTTGTATTTTAGGCCCGCCCGACTTCAACAAACGTGGACAAACTAAAATTATTTTTATAGTTCGTAGTGGCGTTAGAAGTCGGTTTTTTTGAAAAGAATTTTTATTTTAAGCTTTTAAGTGTAGTATCTTATGATTGAGGAGCTAGGACCTGGAGCTCCATGATGTAATCCATACTTGTTACCTACAATATCAATTCGTTATCGAAATTTCCTAAATCACCACAGTTTTAGGTAGGCAGTACCCTGCAGCAGCAGGATTGAGGAGTTGAAGATGAACATTTTTATGGTCCCATTTCGCAAACATCCCCTGTCGATTAAAAAAAAAATCACGCGAATCGGTCCAGTAATCCCGGAGAAAAAAAAAACAAAAAAAAAAGATACCGGCCGAATTGAGAACCTCCTCCTTTTTGGAAGTCGGTTAAAAAACCGAGAAAAAATTTCACTACAATTTAACACACATATAAGTAATTTGCTATAAAAATGCACTTTAAATACTCTCCTATCAAGGCGTAACATGCATATTTTGTTATTAACATTGTGCATCTACCTATATCAAAATAATATGTAATAGTATACCTACTAATAAATAAAATTGGAGTGTCTGTTTGTAATATCGAAATACAGTACAAGCCAGTACAGTACCAGAGGGTACAGGGTTATTTGAACTTTACCATAATTGGGTTACGATAAAGTTCAAATAAAAGGTAAGGGTAAAGTAAAGGTAGGTTAGCAGTGGTAGTCTAGTGGTTAGGACTGTGATCTCCTATTCGGAGGATCGCAGGTTCGATCAGGGCATGCACCTCTGACTTTTCGAATGTGCGTTTAAGCAATTAAATATCACAAGCTTCAATGGTGAAGTTAAATATCGTGAAGAAACTTGCATACCAGAGAGTTCCACATAATGTTCTCGAAGGTGTGTGAAGTATACCAATTCGCATTGGACTAGCGTGGTGGACTATGACCTATAACCCTTCTCTGAGAGGAGACCTACACTCAGTAGTGAGCCGTTGATGGGATCCTGATGATGATGATGATGAAACTTCAAATAACACACGTTTTTAAAGATTTTGTCTGTAAATCTGAGAAAGTTAGCGATGTGGCATCCCTGTGCCAGCACCAGTGGATAGCACGTAAAGCTGTTGATGCCGTGCCTGTGTCTCACTCCGATTGTGTCGGATTTCCATCCCATCGGACTATAAGAAGGAGGTAATAGAGAGTGCACCTGTGTTTGCGTTAACTCTAGTGCACTTTAATATCTCCCGCGCATGGCATTCGGCCACAGTGGCAAGAGTGGCCACTGTGGCCGAATTTGGTCGGGAGGATATTGATACATGAATATACAATTCCAGTAGATATTAGATCGCTACTAGTATCGAAGGTAATTAAAAACAGCTCTATGCAGGTTCGCGCAGGATAACAACGCACAAACAATGAGCTTTACCTAATTAGTGGATTGTGGCTGCGCTTCCGTTACATTCTAATACGAATAATGCTTGCAATACAGTGGTACAACATTTACTGCGACTATAATATGTTTGTGCAGCTTTAGCAGTGGAACCCTCTAGCAATAATAATTATTATTGCTAGAGGGTTTCACTGCTAAATTATAATTAGAATGGACAGTTAAAGTAAACTCTGCTACGTACCTAATATGTTTTAAAAATCGTACGGGTATTGTATAGCCTATGTCACTCTGATGATTTTGTTAGGACATTCGAAGGCATGTTAGGACTATTTATTAGGACTATTTGAGGAATAATCTAGATTCTAGATTACTTTTTGTACTGGAATCCCACATGAAAGGACTATTACGGATTAATGAGAAAAACTATCCATTTGAGTTAACAAGGATAAAAGTTTAAAAATTGTAACCCGACTACCGACCGAAAATTGGATGTAAGATCCGTCATATTGATTTTGTTCGTTGAAAATGTAGCCTATGTCACCCGGGCTATCATTACGAATCGATTGAGATCTCATTCATCAAAATCGGCTCAGTAGTTTATTCGCTACCGTGGAATATTCGTAAATGATGTAGTAAATACATTCGTACCGTAATACACACGTAGATACATACATTCATATAAAAAACTACAATCTAAACAAAGTTGGACGTTCTTCAAAAGATACCTACTTACCATTCTGCAGGGCATAATGATGTGTTTAACCTTAATGTGTTTCCGTCAAGACTGCTGCTGGTATTTGAAAGGATTGCTACAAGGGTGGCGATATTTCAAAGCTTTACCGCGCCTGGAGATTCACCTGTGGAATCCTCCCATTATGTCTCCATTTTATTTTTACCTCCGATAAACATTGTGGGATTTACTTGCAGTTTGTAAGGGATTGTGATTTATCAGTTTATCACACCATCAAAACCCAACGATGTCATGTCAGGCTCAGGTATCACGGTCTCGAACAGCTTTTTCCCACGACCGCGTGGATTTAGGTTTTCTTAAAGGAGAAAATAGTGTTTCTTTTTTTTATTTGAAGATAAAATAGCTTTTGACTGCGATCTCAGCTGATGGTTAGCCAACGATGCAGTCTAAGATAGTAAGATATACACAAAGATAAGTGACTGTAGCTACAGCTGAAGCTTTCCATCTAAAAACTAGAGACAATTCAGCAATTATTTTCCTTAATGCCCCTGCCGGAAACTTTACACTTAATAATTTAATATAAAAATTCTTTTTAACTGACTTCAAAAAAGGAGGAGGTTCTCAATTCGTCGGATCTTTTTTTTATGTATGTTCACCGATTACTCGAAAACGCCTGAACCGATTTGGAAAATTCTTTTGGTTTTTTTTTGTTTGAAAGGGTATACCTACTTCCCAGGTGGTCTCATGTAAATTATATCGAAGTCGGTCGAGCGGTTTTTAAAAATCAACAATAAATTTTATTTATATACTTGAAATACTATAAATACTTTTAATTATTAAAAAACCGACTTCAAACGCCCGCGCCACTACGAAGTGGCGCGGGCGTTATAATTTATTGTAAATATTTTTTAAAACCGCTCGAGCGAGTTCGATAAAATTTAAATGGTACCTCAATGTCTGAACTTTACGGTCTTAGAATTTTGAAAAAATATTAATGTGGTTAATGCTGTGTGTGCTTACCCACTTAAGTAAGCGTTAAGATTGTGCTAGGTTTAGGTACATCAATAGTGAAATGGGTGGCGTAAGGCGTTTGAACCGTCGCTCGAGGAGTTGGTTTTCAGTCCGCTGACCACTGCACTATTGAGGCTTCAAAGTTTTTCATATACCAACCCCTCACTGCAGCCCAAACATGCACTAAGCTCCGACACAAACGTTGGACTTATATGCGATCTATTCCGCTTTTGTAGTCTGCTGCGCACAAAGTTTGCATGTTTTGCAAAAGTTTCAGACTTTTGCGTCTCTTTCATATGGATTTCTTGGGAAATTAGTTCAGCGGTTTCCCCTTGCCCAAATTTTTAGGGTTTTTTTGGGTCTAAACCCAAGGTCGCTGAAGCCTCATCCAGCCGGTTGCCCAGCTGGGTTTATGGATATACCGCCATTGTAATCGCATATTCTTCTATCAGTTATAATAATTATCTGGACACATTAAGAAGCCTACCTGGATTGTTTGTCGAGCTTCTACATTTTATTTACAGCAAAATAATAAGTTACTGTATTGATTGCTTCGTTCCACAGCAGTTATCTGATACTGCAGCTTGTTAGAGCACCAGAAAGTCTCATATTCTGTTTTACTACAAACATCGACTATACTTTTTTTTTCTAAAAGCCATTTGGTTCAGATAACGATTGACATTTCGCTATGTTAGTTGACTGCTTTGAGTAAAGGTTGACTGCGACGTAGTGATAAAACTGCTAGGGGCGAGTCAGACTCGCGCTCTAATGGTTCCTTACCTTAAATAAAATTAATCACTACCTATTCTATGGACGATGCTTGACGTTAAAACAGAAATTTTTAGATTTCTTATCTGTTGAACTGTTTGCCTGTTATCTTTGCTAAAACTACTACCTGAATTCATTATAATTTTATAGTTTTGATAGCATAAGAACTCAGTATTCTGCTCAGGCGCTGCAACATTAATCTTCAAGTTTTTAGTTTTAAAAGGTAAATATAGGCAAGACAAAACTCTTTTTAGTTTCTAATTTTTTTACAAAAATCTTACGGTCAAAGTCGCGGGCAAAATAAATTAACTTAACGGCTATTAAAGTATATAGTGATTCAAATTGGTATAGTTTTAGACTTAGTTATTTGTAATTTGTTTGATAGGACCTACATATAGATAAAGGTCCCCTGTAAATGCCCCATAAAAATAAATAAGAATAAAAAAAAGTTTCGTGTTAAACGCTAGTAGTTAAAATATAAATTTTACTGTCTATGGCGAAATTACATTGGCTTTTTAAGAAAATTTCATTAGAGAGAGAGGGCATTTTTGCAATCAAACGAGGTACGTGTTGAGATTCAATATTCGCTTCGCCTAAATTGGCGGCGCTGATTGCGAATTATCCACACGTAGGTACTTAGGGCCGGTTTTACAAACAATCATTTTAACGAACAACATGGCGCTAAATAAATTTCGGTGTAGCAAACATTGTTTAGATAATCCCTCACCTGATTCATATTATACACTTAATTATATTATTATTATACACTTAATTTTAATAAATTACAATCTACCTAATCTACTTTGGCCAATGATAAAAGGAATAGACCTACGACTCATAGACGCTGTGACTATTTGGTTTACGCGTCTGGTACGCGAGGTCCCTAAGAGAATAAAAGAACAGAAGAGAAGCATCTTGGATAGGGGTATAATAATTAAAATAATTCTTCTTTTAAGGACAAGTTACGTCGAAAAATATAACGCCCTACTCGTTTATAGACGCAGATAACAACTGCAAACCAGTTGCGGACTGAGCGAGCGGTCAGCAGCGGGTCGATCGCGGTCGACAGGCAAAGCCTTCTACGAGAAATAATTCTCGGAAAACGCGCAGTGCTATTCAGTGACATCTAAAAATTACGAGTCAATCGTATTGACTCGTAATTTTTATTTTCATCCAATTTTATTGTTGTAGATCGCCGGTGGTGTAAGTCTGTCGTCCCCTAGTGTATGGCGAAAGAACGATGGGCTTTATTAATATGTTCAGCTACTTACTCAGGACGCAGTGCTGCGCGTATTAACATTAAGCGGAAGCTGAAGGACTAGCTATTTTTTAAGCAACATATGAACACGATGACTATAATGAAATTAGTGTTTGAGTGAAGCTAAGGCGCTGGGTGCAGCAGACGGCATTGAGGTTAAACCTCTGTACTTTTTCAATGAAATTCAATGTCTGTTAAACAAGATTATTATATTTTTTTACCTGTTTAATAAATAATAATAAAATAATAAATATAATGATTCTTACGAATCGATTATAGGCACCTGCTGATTCAAAAAATTATAAATCCTCCTTGGAGAAAATGGTGCATTTAATCTCAGTATACATATTTGTTTCCCTTGAAACTCAGTGAGCATAATGAAACTTATTGTACCTGTTGCGTTCCATTTCAGCCTATAATACAATATTGTTCATTATTCCCGCTTCAAGCCTTACCCAACTTTAATATAAGAACAATAAAGCTTTTGCGATACAGGAAACGACGGGAAAAGTTGTTAAGTAGCTACCTTCTACTCTTATGTTCTATTGTTTGCTTTCGCTGTTAAATGCCTAACTTAACTGAGACGGTATAGAGAGAGGTGGTAAAACGGTTCGGGAGGGGTAACATAAGATACTTTTTATAAAAACATTTAAAGACAGAGCGAGAAAAAATTACATTATTTTGTTTATTCGACTACATCATACCTATAGTCTTTAATTATAAGAAGTCGGTTGAAAAGTAAGTAAAACGCCCTAAATCTCTTGGCTACAAGTCTTTCCTGGTAGAGTGGTCAGAAACAAATGACACCCTTTAAGAAATAATCATTTAAAATTATAAATTCCCAAATTATATTAGTACTAGCTTTTGCCCGCGGCTTCGCTCTCGTTTGATTTATCAAACCCCTATTGTATCCCCTTAGGGGTTGAATTTTCAAAAATACTTTCTTCTTTCGGATGCCTACGTCAGAATAGCTATCAGCCCGATCCGTCCAGCAGCGGTTTGAGCTGTGCGTTGATAGCATAGATCAGTCAGTAAATCAGTCACCTTCTCCTTTTATGTATTTAGAAGATTAATAAATTCGAAGTCGACCTCTCTGTTCAGAGAGGTCTACTTTACATGGTTAGTGTAATGCGTAGTAACCACAGAGCTGGGATTTCATCTTTACACCGAGCGCAACGGTGCAAAATATACCCGCCCATGCGGACACATCGCAGGGTCGAGAATGATTGTCGGGCTCGGAATAATTTTGGATAATTATGACGTATTTCCAACCTTTTATTAATACCTAACTGTACTCTGCATGCGCTGTAAAGCCACGTAAAGTATAAAGAAATTATATTATAGAATTTTGGCAATTGGCATTAAACCAGGAAACTCTCTTTTGTAAAACATAGTTCACCACTACGCTAGGGCGGGATTCGACCTAGATAGCTGTTGGGTAAAAAATAATAAGGGTAAATGTAGGTATGTTCACCTTGTACAGTAAGAACACAACCAGGAATTGTTAGAAGCTTGCTTATGTGTTTAAGCTTCTGTTACACGCGAACAATAAGCAGCCATTGTTAGAGCCATGTAAAGGTAGCACCGTAATAATTACCCTTAATTTTCAGGTTTCCTGAACAATAACACAATATAACTTATACCTGCGTTGACACAGGTAGACCCAAGTTTGTTCGTTTATGTCTGCTGATTGTGTCAGCCACCGACCTAGCTAATATAAAAAGAATAGATGACGCTAAGAATATATTAATCTAAGAGATGACGTGTAGATTTTTTTAATATTATACCACGGTGGTAGGTACATAATTGAAAAGTTTCTTCATGACGATCTGAAGATTGCAGCAGTAGACGCTTCTTGTGGCAACGTACAAACTTATATTATAAGCCATATTATAAAGAAATTCTAGTGATATATAGCGCATAAATTCGTTTTGACCTAAATACAACCTAACATCATAAATTTTTATCTTAGCCTTATACAAATTTCAAATTCAATATTCCACAATGCAGTTTTCCGTGATACCTACCGCAAAATAAATTGAGTTGCTCCTCAGGTAAAGTTTATACAGTATTATACTGAAAATACGCAGGAGTGGTCTCTTAATATCAACAAAGCAAGATTTAAATAATATTGTTCATTTGAACCAATGATTGAACATTCGCTCACTGCGTAAAAACTTTAATGAACTTCTAGTAGCTAATGATAAGGAACTGTTATAAACATTTGGACCTTATAATACTATCTGAGATCAATATAAAATGTGAGGAGTTACCATTATACAACATAGATATGTATGAAATGTATAGTATGATTAGAAAAAATCAAAAACAAATATTATTTTCAGTGAGAAGTACATAATGCAAAGTTCAATGAAGTTAATTTACGGTGTAGTTAGAAATGAAGATTTGTTATCATCCGAAATACACTTATTGGCTGCGTGTTGTTAGCCATAGACTCAGAAGCGGAACTTATCACTCATAAACTAATCACGCCTTAAGAGAATACATCTCTTAAAACGCTAAAAATCCTACCTAAAGCCGTCTCCTCCACCCCTATAACGGCCCCTTACCTCATCCATCCATCCATCCATCAGCCTGTATTTATCCACTGCTGGACATATGCCTTTCCGAGAGCGCGCCACCAAACACGGTCCTCCGCTTTCCTCATCCAACCGCTTCCGGCCACCTTCTTAAGGTCATCGGTCCAGCGAGCTGGAGGGCGTCCTACACTGCGCTTGCCGGTACGCGGTCTTAATTTGTGAACGAGGCCCACCGTCAGTGTCCACGTTTCCACTCCATACGTCATTACCGGTAGGACACACTCATTGAAAACCTTTGTCTTCAGGCTTTGCGGTATCGACGAATCGAAGACCTGACGCAGCTTTGAAAATGCTGCCCAGCCCAGCTGAATTCTTCTGTCAGCTTCCTTGTCGAAGTTGTTCCTACCGAGTTGTATAATCTGGCCAAGGTAGTTGTATTCCTGAACAACTTCGATGCTGACATTGTCGACGTTGACAGGTCTTGAGATAACGTGCTCGTTCAACATGACTTTCGTTTTGTCTATGTTCATCTTAAGACCCAATTGTCTGGAAGAACAGCTGAGCTGGGCCAGCATTTCTTCAAGGTCTTGCAGTGATTCCGACAGTATAACTATATCGTCTGCAAAACGCAAGTGTGAGATGTATTCGCCATTCACATTAATGCCTCGACTTTTCCAGTCCAACACCTTAAACACGTCTTCTAGGGCGCAAGTGAAGAGTTTCGGAGATATAACGTCTCCCTGTCTTACCCCCCGCCGTATGGGAATCGGATTCGTTTGTTGGTCTTGGACTTGGACTGTCATAGTGGCGGTCTCGTACAAACATCTCAACACCTGGATATAGTGCCAGTCGACTTGGCATCGCTGCAATGAATCCAGAACAGCCCAGGTCTCAACAGAATCAAAGGCTTTCTCGTAGTCCACAAAGGCCAGACAGAGAGGCAGATTATACTCCTGGGTCTTCTGCATAATCTGCCGTAGCGTGTGAATGTGGTCTACGGTGCTGTAGCCTTTGCGAAATCCGGCCTGCTCTGGCGGCTGAAATTCGTCAAGCCTTCGGGCGAGACGATTCGTAATCACCCTGGAGAACAGCTTATAAATATGGCTCAGAAGTGAGATTGGCCTATAGTTTTTAAGTAGGTTCTTGTCCCCTTTTTTAAAAAAAGAGAACGGTGACACTTCTGCTCCATTTATCCGGTGTTATGCCAGTTTTGATGACGGTATTAAAGAGGTCTTTAAGCTTAATCAGAATTGGCTTTCCTCCTGCACGTAGGAGCTCCGCAGTAATACCGTCATCGCCTGGGGCTTTGTTGTTTTTCAGCTGTCCGAGGGCTATACTAATCTCGCCTAGGTCGATATCCGGGAGGTCGTCGGTATAGTGGCGCACAAATTTCGCTCTTTTGTCGTTCGCAGTTTGAGTTTGGATGGGTGCAGGCTTCGGAGCATGAGCAGAGTATAGCTGCCCATAAAACCGCTCGATATCAGCTAACACCTCTGGCTTTGAAGCAACAACCCGACCATCCCATGTTCTCAACTTTGTCAGATGGCTTCTCCCAAGACTTTTAGCGAATACTTTAGCTCCTCTATTGCGTTCTATCGCATCTTGTATATTACGCGTCGAGGCAGCGCGCATATCGAAACGTATTCACTTCTTGATAAGCTTGTTTAGAGCCTGCCTGTCTGGTGAAGCTGAGGACATTTCTCGTCTCTGCTGCATCAAATCCAGGGTCTCGCTAGAGATCTTGGATGTGAGGATTTTGCCTCCTTTTTGGCAAAATTTGCCACCCACCTCCCGAACAACATTCACAAAGTCGCCATATTTCTGATCAACCTCGTCGCTGGTTTCCAGCAAATCGAATCGGTTCCTAAGCTCTAGTTGGAACTTTTCTGTTACAGCCATGGGTTGGTGTGGTCTTGGGCGAAGAGTTGACTCCATCAGACGTCGTCTCTCTAACTGAAGGTCTATATTCAAAGATCCCCTTACAAGACGGTGATCGCTTCCAGTATTAAATCTGTTGATCACTGAGACGTCTCTGAATATAGCCCTGCGATCCGTCATGATGAAGTCAATCTCATTCCTGGTCACGTTATCGGGGCTCTGCCAAGTCCACTTCCTATGGGCACTCTTCTTGAAAAAAGAGTTCATTAGGAAGAGCCTTTTCCGTTCAAGAAAGTTGACCAGCATTTGCCCCCTGTGACTTCTGTTACCAACTCCATGAGGCCCAACTCTTGATTCGTTGCGTTCTTGTACTCCCACCTTTGCGTTGAAGTCTCCCATAACAACCGTGAAGTAGGATTTCGTAGTTTTATCCATATTGTCTTCGTATAAGGCTTCTACTTCTTCGTCAGAGTGTGTCGACGTGGGCGCATAGACCTGTACTACTTTCAGAGAATACCTCCGGTTCAACTTAATTACAACATATGCCACCCTCGACGACACACTACTGATTTCCACGATGTTATTTGCGAGCACTTTGTTGATCAGAAATCCCACTCCACCTTGGGACGTCTGCTCGCCTTCACGATAGTAGAGACAGTGGCCCGATTCTAGTGTCAGCGTGTCCTCTCCCTCTCTACGGATTTCTGATAGTCCTAGAATATGCCACTTGATTTTCTCCAACTCTACCTCGAGTTCGGCTAGGCTTTCATCCGATCTCAGGGTCCTGGTGTTATACGTAGCCAATAAGAGTCACTTGGTATGGTAGCCATCCGTAGCCCGGTGATTCTTCGCACCCCTTGCCCTGCCGTGACCGCGACCGCTACCGTAGTCGGGAATAGCAGGGCTGCCGGGAACTAGGGGCCTTTGTCTGTTGGCGCTGCTCATCAAAAGTAGTGCCCATACTGACCACGCTGGGCAGGCGGGTTGGTCAGCGCAGGGCTTGGCTTCCTCGCACCAGAGATGCTGCTGCCCATCTCCAGTCTGCTATTTGAAGCCTAGCATTAGTTTGGAATGGTTATCCCGCCATTCTTCGGTCGTCATATCCTCGTTCGCTAATTGGCAGGGGGCACCACGGGCAGGTGAGGTTGACAATTGGGGCGCTTAGATGTTGGTGCGCCCCCTTACCCCCCTTACCTCACATTTAATCAATTTAACCACAAACACGACAGACAAACACCATCTGAACGTGGGGGTAGTTATCAAAAACATTTAAATATCAATTAAGCAATAACTAATCTAAGCATACTGGCAATATTTATTCGATTAGGGTGCGATTGTTATCGCAATCCCTCAATCAAATACAACGGACCTAGACACGGAAGCATCTACTAGTTATTGGAACTACTTTACTGTTCAGAAGCAGGCCTTTATTTCTATACCAAAACACACAAAATATCAAATTAACACTAATTACACTAACTTTTCTGCAAAACTTATTTAAACATAAATTATACTTAAATCACTTGCGCGACAGCTCAACAGAGTTTAGCGTACGCTTTCACGACATAACCGAACTGAGAGCCTTTCGTCTTTCTTTTCCCTTTTTATATATTTCATTTACAAAATTGCGGTACCTCCCACTTCTTTAACGAACCTTTGTAATCATTCGTCCAATCGTTGAGAGAAGTCAAATATTAGTCTATTTAAATTCTGTTCAGTCAAATTTCAACAAAACTATCACCTATATTATCTCTTATATTTAAAACTATTTGATATGATATACACACTACTTCTTATTATTATTCGTAAAAGCTAGTTAATTTAATCATGTAGCTGACAGTTTAGATTAGACCCCCAACAATAAACAAAATATTATTTGTGCAAGAGCTAAGAAACTGCATTAGAAATATTCCTAGGTGCTGAGATATTGTGGTGATAGGTGACACAAATATTAACTTGATGTATGTAGGTAGAACCAAATCTGTAATGCAGTATGAAATTATGTTAAAAAAAATCTGAGTAGGTATTTGTTGACATTATTGTTTTATGATAAAAATCAGAAACTTAGGACCTGTGCTTCACCATCGCAAAGTAAACTTTAACCATTAATATTAAAACTTTTTAACAGATTGTCAATACAAAAACTTCTCTTAAAGTCAAATTTATTTGTCGCTTAAAATATACTTGGGCGTGGTGAAATATGCCCTAAGCTTAGAGGGTATAATACCTATGTAGTTTTTAACCGACTTCCTTTCATAAAGTAATCGGCTCTAAGCCTAAGGCCTAAGCATCAGTGCATGATATAAATATAAACTTTTTATGATATAAAATGTACTAATGTGTTTTAGTCACAAATAAACTTGGAATTCATATCGATAAAGTAAGAACTGAAATACTTAAATAATAACTAACGCAATATTTTGCTAAATATAGATCCTCAAAAAGAACGATAGTTGAACAAACTGGGAAGGTTTGGATGGGATCCAATCTATCTCGGTCTAGTGCCAAATAAGCTTTGTCCTGCTAGAGCTAGACTATTACATTCTCTATAACGCCTGTTATTTCGAGGATAAACACGATAAAAATTAACGTATCTCTAATAGCAGATGTTTGCAATATAACACGTAAAAAGTGCTATTATAAATTTCAGAGGTGCTTCGGATCATCAATCGTTTTCACAGTGGTGTCATTACCGATATAAAACTCATCTTCCAAATTTCAGCCTCAGAGTAAAATATAGAACGATGAAAATGCAATTTTTTTGCGAAACTATCTCGCTGGATAATCACCTCATAATTATGAATTATGATGACTCGAGATCAACTGGTAATAATAAATAAATTAGCAATAGTTCACCTACATACGTTAGTAACAATTTTATTGCGCTGCAATTGCCTAAACTGTTATAATATAATAATATGAACTATTCAGTGATTTCTCGAAAACTGTTACTACCTACATTGCAAATGTGAAACGTTTTTCGTGTTTAATACTAGATGATGCCCGTGACTTTGTCCGCGTGGATTAAGGTTTTTAATTCCTGTAGGAACCCTAATTTTCCGAGATAAAAAGTAGCCTAAGTGTTAATCCTGGGTATGAGCTATCTCCATTCCAAATTTCAGTCAATCAGCCAAATCGGTTCATTCTTTGTGGCGTGAAAGAGTAACAAACATCCATCCATCCATACACCCATCCGAACCTCCATCCTCACAAACTTTCACATTTATAATATTAGTAGGGTTTTCTTATTCAAATGTGTAAGGTTACGTTGCTAATTTGTAAAAGTAAAATGTGAATTTAAGTGTATTTTATAAAGATAATACTACATTTTAGTCATCAATTTCCGTCAACATTCGATAAATAGTTGCTAATAAGAGTATTTTCTAATAAATGTAATGGCGGTGCTACGATTGGCGAGAATAGATGACTAGAGTGGAGGAATAGAAGAAGAGTGGGGTAGTGGACGAGCGGCGAAAATGAGTTTAGGTGAGTTGAGTGGACGCTCGGTGAAGGTACCTAAGCCAGATGGGCAATATTGTAATTAAATAAAGTACGAGATTGTGAAGTTGGTGTTTCATGTCCAGAACACGAGTAATCTTACAAATGTTACAATAAAGCTTAGTTGACCCTGGGGCCGTGGGGCCCGGAGGCTCGCGCACTTTTTTTAGAGATATCAAAAAAGGTGATCGAGTCTACCGGGGATCCAAGAGCTGGCAGCTACCTTGGCCAAAGGATTAGCCTGGCCATCCAAAGAGGTAATGCTGCCAGCATCTTGGGTACTATGCCACACTGCGGTGGCTTGGATGGGGTTTTAGATTTTAATTAGTTTTTATTTTAGTTTTAATTTTAGAATTAAATTTAGGTTTATAGTGTTGTATATATGAAATTTTCTAAATAATAACAATTAAAAGATTTAAAAAAATAAAGCTTATAGCTAACTAATCTACCTAATCACTATACAGTACACATGCCCGCGTGGAGTGGTGCCAACAATACTAACTGCATTTGTACGTAGGACAGCGAGGCAAATCGTTTGCGCAAAAATAAGCCAGCCCTTCTATCACCAGAGCCAGCCTTTCTATTATATTATTTCAGTTCTTTTACTTATAATTATATTTTATTTTACATTATATTTTAACAAATAGATGACGGGAAAGAAATCAAAGTTGATATTTCTTTTCTATTCAGTTTTAAGCCATAGATTTAGGATAGATTAGATTTGGTAGCTTTGCGAAGCGACTAACAATCCTAAATCTATTTTATAAGCTATGTTTCAATTCTCAGGCTCATAGTCTATCATCGAATGCAAATTTTGTACAGAATAACTAGTTAGACAAAAAAACCTAAAAAATTAAAAAAATGTTTTTTTCAAATTCATTAGTATAATTCTTAGCCAGGAGAACAATCTTATTAGCTTCACAGAGATTAGATACAAAGAAGGGCCACATCATCTGTCGGCTGTCTAGATAAATTGATGTCCAGTTGGATAAATTAATTTCAACCCAAACCGACTGCTAATATTCTTTTCTTTCTTTGTTCTTTCTGAAGTTTTTATTAGTGACGGCTGTTCTGATGAATGATGTTTCTTATCCTTTCCTTAAGCTTTTCATTATAAATGAACCGATCCAAATGAAACTAATTAAGAACAATTCTTTAGAATTCTATAGACAGAGAAACTCAGAATAATTTTATATGTTCGCTGCTTTCGCGACATTTGAAAGTGGCCACCATTTTTCCTTAATGGGTATAGGTTTTTCAAGAATAAAAGCTTGAAATTAATTAATTTTAAGGAAACGCTTCTTAGCTAATTAACTCCAGAAAAGTTTCGAGAACTTTTTAATTAAAAAGGCCCATTTTTTACCAAGATTACCGGAACTTTCTTCATAAAACTTACCAAATACATAGTAATTGAAAACTGCTTGACATTTTTAGAGCTCCGTTCGAAAATAACCTTATGCTACTTTGTCCGTCTGTCCGTGGTCTGTACATCTGTCACAACTGCTTATTATTTATTAATTTCACCAGTGGCGTAACTATTCCGTTCGAGACCCGTGGCAAATGAATCGGATGGGGCCCTCCCACCCATATAAAGAAGCTCAACCAAAGTTAATTTTTTTTTATTTTACAATGTGCTCACGGCCTTTTCGAGCCGGGACCCCTTCCGAATGGGGCCCATGGCATTTTGCCTAAATGCAACCCTGTAGTTACGCCACTGAATTTCACTATACTTTACTATTTAGATAATGCTTAGCCAACTTTAATTTGCAAATGGAATTATGTAGAGAATATTTTTTCTATCATTATAAAGGAAGCCGAAATATTTTTAAAGATTCAGAAGATTATTAGATTAAATGGGGTATAAAATAATAATGCCTTTGCTGGTAAATTTTAAATTAAGTGATCATTTTCTTTTAAACCGCCTAGCTTTGGACTAATATAATGATAACTGCGTACCCGGGATCGAACCTGCGACCCCCCGAATAGGAGACCACCGTCGTAACCACTAGGCTGCACCTCTGAGGGGTACGCACCTCTATGTTTTCGAAGTTAAGTGCGTTTAAGAAATTAAATATCACATGCTTTAGCGGTGAAGGAAAACATCGTGAGGAAACCTGCACACCAGAGAGTTCTCCATAATGTTCTCGAAGTTGTGTTAAGTCTGCCAATTCGCATTGGGCCAGTGTGGTGGACTATGGACTATGGCCTAACCCTTCTCTGAGAGGAGACCTCGCTCAGTAGTGAGCCGATGATGGGTTGATATTGATGATGATGATGAATGATAACTGAGCTGTCGAGTAAAATACCATTTGGTCTGTATATAAAGAAAAAAATCGACCAAGTGCGAGTCGGGCTTCGCTCTTTTAAAGTGTCTTTTAAAGTCTTTTTATATGACCAAATATTTTTTTTTAACTAGATATTTAGATATCTTAGTTCTTAATACTAATTTAGCATTAGGGGAAAAAATGCTCATTTGTTTTAGTCGCAACTTACAAACCCCACTATAAATCGGTTTTTTCAGTATTTTTTGTTTAAATACACTATATAGTACATAATATACACCAATATTTCAAATTCCTAACCACATAGTTTAATGTTTGGGGTAGACCCCGTAACAAAAATGGTCTAAAGCCGACAACTTTGACGGCCCCCCATTTCTTCATTTATGTAGCTAAAAAATATTAAAATATACTTATTTGAACTCTACTTAATGAGCTCTAGACAATGACACCCCACATGCCAGGGTAAAAAAAAGGGTTCTTTTCCATGTATGGGATTCCATATATCCATATCCATATTCCATATATCCCCTTTATTTTTTAATTTTATTATTTGTTGTTATAGCGTCAATATAAATACACACTCTGAAAATTTCAAGTATCTACCTATTACCATACGGTTTGTACGAGATACAGCGCGTTGACAGACGGACAGTATCTAAGATTCAGAAACTGATGTACTCGTACGTACCTATAGAGCTTATAAATGCTAAAGCTAAACTGAAACTGTTAAGTAAACTTGCTCACTAAACGTTGGAACAATGGGCATTGTGGAAAGTTTCATTTCAGGGGCAGATATTATAAGCATCAGTATCCAACTACAAAGAGGTTATTTGAATCTGTATAAATTACTGCAACTTCTATGAATTAATTGACAGTGACGTTAACTGC
Source organism: Oeneis ivallda (assembly GCA_029955525.1). NCBI lineage: Eukaryota > Metazoa > Arthropoda > Insecta > Lepidoptera > Nymphalidae > Oeneis > Oeneis ivallda. The sequence continues at coordinate 11,149,324 of JARPMR010000020.1, read as the reverse complement.
TGCGAGAGGGTAGGTCAGGCTGGTCCATTTAATGAAACGTAATTATTAGATAGAAAATAAGCCTATCAATTATATTTATTATCTTATAAAATAAAAAAATTATTCCTGATTTAACTAATTAAACAATTTTAAGTGTCAAAACATTGTTCCAACACTGAGAAACAATCATTACGTTAAATCTTTTATTACAACAGTATTTAATCTACCAATTTAATTTATATTTGCCTTTTGGTCTAAAAGCTTGGTAGGAAATTAAATCATTCAAACATTTGTTGTGAACGCCCATAAATTGCTTAAACAATAAAGGCCCATTGAGATGGAGAGAGATTCTCGCACGTTTTGTGGCGAAAATATGGACGCGATTATCGAAGGCTTGGCGAGGTTCGGGCTTCTGCAGTACCTTCATAATATATGACATTTGTAAGCAAAATACTACTCGTTTACTAATTATTCCCTACGATAGTTGCAGGACGATAATAATGGCCATTTAATTCTCTCCTTCAAATATTGTGGCTAATTCTATTGTACACAATCTCTAATCTAAACTGAATTGACTTTTTGTTCTATTTTTAGTAATGCTGCTTGCGGAAAAAGATAGCACTTCATTTAGACCTGTCAATTCAGTTTAAATATTGTGTATAATATTACCCACATTTTTAGGGTTCCGTAGTAAACAAGGAATCCTTATAGTTTCGCTATGTCCGTCCGTCTGTCCGTCCGTCCGCGGTTTAGCTCAGAGACTATTGGTACTAGAAATCTGTAATTTGACAAAGGTATAAATATCAATCACGCCGACAAAGTGGTGAAATAAAATTGTGAAAAATATTTTTTTAGGGTACCTCCCCTACATGTAAAGTGGGGAGGAATTATTTTTTCTCGTCTATCCCATAGCGTGGGGTGTCGTTGAATAGGTCTTTCAAAAATATTGTAGGTGTGGGAACACCATTTTTAAATTCAGGGATCCGTTTGTGAAATATGATATTTTAAAGTGCTAAATTTTATTAGAGTCAAGTGTCCCCCCCCCCCCCTCTGCCAGCTAAATAGTAAGAAAAAATTCACAGCAGTGGTATATATAATGAATTTTAAAGGAAAACTATTACGGCTAAGTAGGGTTCATTAGTTAAGGAGTTATATCTGTTTTTTCTAAGTTAGGTATTATACGTAGTGTAAGTTGCATATTTTGTAGTTTATTATAGTATTTAAGCCATGGAACTCAAAATATATTCAGTATCTTTCAACTACGGAACCCTACACTGCGCGTGGCCCAACACGCACTTGGCCGGTTTTTATATTACAATCTTAGTGAGGAGGTTATCACCTTCCACATGCGGATACTATCGAATATTAAGTTCACATGAGACAAGTTTTTCGTATTCTTTCGATAATAGCATCTTCGTGACATAAATCTCCCTACGTGTCGTCTAAAAAGACCTTAACGGCAAGGGTTTAATTAATGTCATCTCGAAAGACTGTTTGTTTGCATTGAAAGCTATTCTCGAAAATGTTTCAGTATTAAGAAAATACCTTAATTCATTAAGAATTTGAAACATGTTTAAAGATTTTTGGTACTAATTAGACTCTCATTCAGAATCTAAACAGATGAATTGCATTTGACAAGCTGACTGGAAAACTGTAGTTTAAATGAAATATACTACAACGTCCAAAATAAAACCATTAGACCAATGTACCTAATCATTTAACTCTCACGTACATTACATAAAAATAACAAGTATATTTCTGATATAGAGTACCTACTTGAGAGCATGAGAACAAATTGTTCAGTGGCAGATTCACTTGACGATTCAAAAGCACTTTGTAAAAGCTTATTTGAATAAAAAACTTGTCTATTCTATTACCTACATTCTATATATTATTTTAACGAAAACCCCACGCAAATCTATTTTGTTAATAAATATAATATTTTGTGTCTAATAAACTACAACAAAAAAGTTTCAAAATAAAGCTAAATAAAGCTTATAGGTAGGCCACATCATATCATTACGTACCTCAAAAATATTAAACTAGCAATATTATCCATAACAAAAAGAACAGAAAATATTCTCGAATTGTATTTCGCATTTCAAAAGGAAGGCTCCCGTGAGTACTGTTTTATTTCAAACACATACCTATTACGTGCTCTCGTTTTATTTGTTCACGAAACGTTTCAAAACATATTGTGCTATTTTCATTAACATAAAACTCAACCGTAAAACTCGATATTTTTTATACTTCATTTCTTTTTCTAATAACGTGCAAACAAGAACACGACAGAATTTGAATTAAGTCAAAGCTACATAAAACGAAAACTTTTGTCCATTATTAACAGCTGCGAGGTTGAGTGCTTGATACTTCCATGCCAAATATTTTATTGTCTGAACGCTAAATTAGGTACGGAAAGAATATAACTTTCAAAGAAAATACAATGTAAATTCAATACCATCCAGTCACTTATTTATCCCACACCATCCACCACACTAAAAACCAAGAAGTCTTTTTAGGGCTCTATATAACCAAAGAGTGGTTCCTAAACGGGAAACTTTTACTAATGCCGCTACACTGTCTATCCGTCTGACCACCTTGATTGTTATAATACTATTGCAGTATTCATAGCATAGTTTATTTAAAATAAATATTATGTAATATGTTAGTACGGAAGCCTTTATTCCCAACTTCGACTCGAAATTGACTGGTTTTTTAAACTATCAAGTCACTTCAAAACCAAAAACTAAGTTTTTTTAAGCTAGGAACTACAACTTAAGAAAAAACACCCTTGTCTCCTGCGCATTAATTGTGATGGGTACAAAGATAAGCTTTATCCTGCGATAAAAGGAAAAGACTCTAATGCGAAAGTTATACAGAAACTTCGACTCGAAATTGGCTAGTTTTTCTAAACTATCAAGTCAATTCAAAATCAAAAACTGGGTTATTTTAAGCTAGGAACTACAACTTAAGAAAAATCACTCCTGTCTCCTGCGCATTAATTGTGATGGGTACAAAGATAAGCTTTATCCTGCGATAAAAGGAAAAGACTCTAATGCGAAAGTTAGATTATTCCGTCGCGCCATGGATTGTCGATTTACTAAGAGATGAAAACGAAATCTTTTGTACGTAAAAGCGAGTAATTTCCGCATACTGTAAACGAAGGGAGCTTTTTAATTTAAAATTGCAATATTGCTTTTGAAATAAAAAATCATTCTTTGTACAAGTCATGCTGCGTAATTGCGATAACATGAAAGCTTACATTTCAAAAATTATTGATTACTTCTTCTTCTCGATCTTATAATTATTTGTCATTACGACTTATTTAACGGTGGTTGGTATTTACTACGGTTATACGGCGTTCACATGAGGCGATTTTTGTTGAATGTCACCATAGCCGTCTCTATCTCCTGTATTACGGAGATAGATATACGGCGAATGTATAGCCATAGCCGTCTCTATCTCCTGTATTAAAGGAGATGGAAACTACTACTAGAGGTGGCTACTTAATTTCTCAAAGAATCAGCCGGATTATATATAATGCGTTTACATGCAGGCTGCAGCCAATATTCTTTTCACCATCCCATAATGTCTGATTATTATTTATATAATATTCAATAAGATAAGTGTTGGTAGTATAGTTCGGCGCGATTCCCGCGACATGTGGGTTTGATTCTCTCAGCTTTGCTAATTTTTAAGCCGCCAGCATATTTTGCTTTTAATAACTAACGCAAGTCTGCTTCAAAATGTTGCAAAAAAAGCCGCCATTAATAACTGTTATTTCCTTTTGATATTCGAGCACTTACATTGAAATCATAAATGTATCTATACCTATTTTATAGAAAGAGAGTAGAGAGACAGATTAGCGAAAGTTATCTGAACATTTTCTGCTAAAGCCTTCACTTAATCTATTAGACGTGCGTGACTATCTGTCGTCCATCTGTGGTTTCATCCTACTTAGCTGAACAAATTGCGAGCGAGGACGTTAAGTGCCTTAGGGGCTCTTAAGTGATCATTCATATAGAATAATAGGTAAAAGCAATAGTTGTTTCTTTTCTATTAACAGGTGCTTTCATGTAGCTACCATTTTCGGATATTGTATCATCCACAGACAATCTGATGACTAATGATACCTTGATGTTAACGTTACTATCACTATATATTATCCACTCGTAGGTATATACCTATACATATAAGCAAGAAAATGAAGTGAAATAATAGCGTTTTATTATAAGCTCGTTATTGTTTACAAATTATTAAAACGCACACATCATATTTAGAATATTTGTCTATCTTTCGTTTGACTTTGAAACGGCTAATCTGATTTTGATGAACTTTTGAAAAAAAGCTAGGCTTGTAGATGATTAACACAAGGAGTGATGTGATCCAATTTTATCCTAGAAAAAGAAGAACTCCCATAGTAATTTAAAAGAAAAATAATTCGACGTAAATGACATTACGGGCAAAAGCTAGATACAACAGCTGTAAGATATGAAAACTTTCATAATAAATAAATAAATAAATAAATCGTTTATTTCCATCATTATACAGAAACATCAATTTGATCTTGAACAAAACTTGATACCTATCTATAAAAATTGATGCCTACTACTAATTGAGAAGTTTACAAAGAGTACAAGATCAAGAACTGGCTATCCTAGCTAGATTTTTAGATCTGTGTTAAGGAAAGCCTGCCCTCTCCCTCGAATAGCCAAAACTGTGCACAAGCACATGTTTTTCAAAAATAAATAGCCTTAGGCATTATACAATACAATTACAACATTAATAGATAGTTTACACACTTTAAAATCTAATAACTGGCGTGTAATATGTGTGTGTTTGTGTAAGTTTATGTGTGTGTTTGTGTGTGTGTGTGTGTGTGTGTGTGTGTGTGTGTGTGGGTGGGTGTGTGTGTGTGTGTGTGTGTGTGTGTGTGTGTGTGTGTGTGTGTGTGTGTGTGTGTGTGTGTGTGTGTGTGTGTGTGTGTGTGTGTGTGTGTGTGTGTGTGTGAGTATGTTTGAGTGTGTGGGTGTATGTTTGTGTTCAGTGTGGATGCATGTGTTTTATAAAAAATTATAATATGAACGAAGAACTGGTGAATTAATTTATGTAACAATATAGTTTTTAGTATAGGAAAATATATAATTATATATGTATCAGATTGTAAGGAAGTCTTCTATTTCTTCATAAGATTTACCCAGCAAGAAAGATGTTACTAGTTTTTTGCACTGAGTAAGTGGGAGATTATAAATGGGTAATATTGCATTAAGCTTGTTGTACAAGAATGGGCCAAGATAGTAAAGAAAGCGCTTTGTGAATGCTAATTTAGGCGCATGCAAGGTACAAATCTTGTGTTTGCGACGCTCCTCAATAGGTCGAAACGGAGTCACCTTGTGCTGATACAGAATCACATTAAGAATAAACAGCTTTCTAACACTAAGGACGCCACAGTCTTTGTACAACAAAGTGGTAGGGAAGAGTATTGGTCTAAACGTTGACACTTTTAGTATGGCCCGTTGGGCAATTTCAAGGGGCTTTAGTGTGGTTTTAGCGATGCCCCCCCAACAAGTTATGCAGTATTGAATGATGGATTGGCACAAAGCAAAATAAACATTACGGATTACGAGTGGATTTGCAACGTTTCGTAGATTTTTGAAAATAAAAATCAATTTACGGACCCTGCTTGTAAGTAGATCGATATGGTTTTTAAAATTTAAGTTTTGATCTAAAACAATGCCTAGATATTTAATTTTATTAGTAGAAGCTATAGACTCACAGTTACAATTTGAACTAAGCCTATCAGAGCAAGAATGAACTTTAAGAGTTACCGGAGTCTCAGGTTGTGAAGCATTTCTTACTGAATAGGTTATAAGTTTAGTTTTTGAGATGTTTAAAGTTAAAGAGTGCGATCGTAGCCAGTCGTTAATAGAGTTGAATCCAAGTTGAGCAGCTTCTTCAAGATCAGACCAAGAATTAGCATAGAAGGTGATGGCAGTATCATCGGCGAAGGAGACTATTTGGGCATTTTTAATGCGGAGATTGCAAAGATCATTTATGAAGATTAGAAAAAGTGTTGGGCCAAGAATACTACCTTGTGGGACGCCATACGATATTGGTAGCTCGTCACTCAAGTTGTTATCGATTTTGGTCATTTGCGTTCGACCAGAAAGGTAACTGCAGAAGAAATTTAGTTGATTGCCACGTACACCCATTTTTTCTAGCTTATTTAAGAGAGTGGGAACAGGAACTGTGTCGAAGGCTTTAGCAAGATCCAAAAATACTGTAAGGACTTTGTGACCATTATTCAAGAGGCTAATGATATGGTCTGTTAATACTAAAACAGCATCATTAGTACTTCTTCTTTTCCTAAATCCAAATTGTTGTGTAGAAATTAATTTGAAGTGCTCCAGATAAAGAACAAGTCGATTGCAAACCAATCGCTCAAGTACTTTTGACAAGGCTGGGAGTATAGCAATAGGTCGGTAATTGTTAATTGATTTAGCGTCACCACTTTTGTAGATTGGAATAATTATCGCCTTTTTGAGGGCCGTTGGGAACAGTCCTATCGCAAAACTTAAATTTATAATGATAATGATAATCAAGATCCGATTCCTAACAAAAACATTCTCATATATCTTATATACATTACTAAGGATCAATAAAATATTGTTATCCTAAAAGCTATTACCGAAAGTTGCTTGTATATTATGGTTCTAGGCTTGTCGAGTGATCACGTTTGGATTCCTTACAAATCGTTTTTACATGTTTCTACTGTTAAGCTGTCCTTATACCTATAAGTGAACGTTGAGTTACGTAAGTATATATGTTATATGTATATATAAGCTTATACGTAATTAACTTACGTTATTAATTGCAATTGTAAACTCTACCGACCGACCGATGTGTTTTGGGATCCGACGGTTCTGGAATAGCGTCCCCGCATCAGGAGGTTCAGCGTTGGAAGACCCTACCCCACTAGGTGGACGATCTCAAACAAATCGCTGGCAGCCGCTAGATACAAGGGGCGCAAGATCATTTTATTTATGTCTAGTTGTAGAAATTAGTTGTGTTCATCTGTCACTTAATATGACGACGACGGCATTGTATGCAACATAAAATGAAACTTTCCCGGATATTTCCCATAAATTCTACAGCAAACAAGAATTTTGTCGATTGAGGCGTTGGTTTAAAAATCGAAGATTAGCGCATAACGTACAACGTAAAAAACCTAAAAAAATATTTCACTGTATAACAGTGAAGCAAGTAACGGTATAAGTAGGTCATAGGTAACAGTAACAATACTTATTAAGAAGAATTTATGAACAATTTCTATTTTATTCGGAGCTCTTATTGAATTGGAATATAAAGACATTTTCTAGGTCGTTATCTGTAAAGCTTGCGTGGTACGTGATATACTTTATGAAATAGGAGGAAGAACGACTGTCCGTTTCGCATGATATATACTCCAAGGAACTTTACTTTAAAACGATTTTACTAGTAGGTAAGACAGATATTTTTGGAATGAAAATTAGTCATTCTTTTATTCCTTCCTGTAGGTAGGCACGTGTACTGGTAACTTACATTAGTTATAAGATTCTGACAAGGTTCAATACATGGATCCATGTAAATCTGCCCAATTTCGATCGAGAAGTAAAATCACGATTGTCCGTTAGCATAAACGTAGTATTACTTTTTTTTTATTCGACGACAAGCTAGTCCTTGACTGCGATCTCACCTGATGGCAAGTGACGATGCAGTCTAAGATGGTAGCTGGCTAACTTGGATGGAGTATGGCAGTGAACATTCAACCCATACCCCTAATTGGTTTCTACACGCCATCGTGCCGGAACGCTAAATCGCTTGGCGGCACGTCTTTGGCAGTTACAGTTACCGTTAAAACTGCATACGCCAGAGCCTATGCCCTTCAGTCTAAGTTCAAGTTCAAGTAATAAGTAGTAAGTGTTTCAGTTCAAGGAGCATAATTATGTCACGCTATAATAAGCAATTTTATAGGCCTACGATCCAACTGAGATGCTTCCTGGGCCGTGAAAAAGCAACGTGCTTGTAACTTTGAATATTCATATTTGTACGAAAATCCGACAAACCACAGAAACAAGTATTAGTTTCTAGAGCGTGCATACAAAATTTCACTCACTTTGGTTTCATTCATTTATTCATCTCAAGTCTCAACCCATAACCGGCCTACTTCAGTATCTGAGCACAGGTCTTCTCAAAATATGAGATGGGCTCAGACCATAGTCCACCTAGTCGATTTTGATTTGTTAATATTAAGGTGAAAAACACGGGTCTGCCCGTGAAATTCAAGTTTTAATTTGGTTTTTCGCAATTTGTAAAATAATACGACAAATTAGGCTTATGGCCTTCTAATTGCGCCAGTGGAATTATCATCTTCACAGGTTTACATAAAAATCTTTACTTGAAAGTGACCAGCTTAAGAAATTAATCAAAATGCTGAGTTGGACGTGAGTCACTCACAAATTAGTCGATATTTTGATTTATTTCTTAAACTGGTCACTTTTAAGATTTTTATGTAAACCTGTGAAGATGATAATTCCACTGGCGCAATTAGAAGGTCATAAGCCTACTTTGTCGTATTAGTTTACAAATTGCGAAAAACCAAATTAAATTTGAATTTCGCGGGCAGACCCGTGTCTTCCACCTTAAAGCAAGAACTAACTTTCGCTTTATGGAGATGTACCTACTCGGGAATGTCTGAGAACGCTATCGCTAAAGCCAAACTACATAAACCGTGTTCAAATACCGAGAATATTCTACATCAAGTGGTAAGAGACCAAGTACCTACCTAGTACATTAAAAATACTAAAACCCCATTTCCTCCATTCCATTTATTTTACGTGTCCTATATTGAAATAGCATAAAAGCTTATGGCGAACAGAATACCTATTTGTAGAGAATAGGTACTTTACCCGCTCTTTGCTGAATGTACAAGTATTGTACTAAAGATCCACTTGAGTTTTCCAGGTAAACTCTTTTATAAGTTATGTTCCTATAACTTAGCCACAAAGATCCAATCTTGTCCTTTTAAAAGCGTAAGTCCTAAAAATGGTATACTTATTTTTGTATAATATCTACTATCGCTAAGAATCTTAAGTAGGAACCTTATTTTATACAAAATTTCTGTCTAAGGAAGGGACTCCTAAATTAGGCCTATTACCATTCAACTGACAAATTATGTATGAATAATAAACGCTTAAATAAGCCTGAAACTCGAAGTTTTGATGTATTCATGATTAGTTCAACAAAGCTGGTCGACCTTGCGTTGGCGCAAAGTGGCCAGAAGTTTTGTCTTCTAACACATTAAACGTTTGACACAACAAATAATGAATTAATATAAATATTAACAATTTGGTTTATTTAAAAAAAAATACTTTTAAGACATTTACTAAACTACCCGTTGATCACGAACTTACTACAGTTCCGAAACATAGACTTGTTGGGCTTGAAAAAAAAACTTGAAAAGAAAAGGGGAACAAAATAATCATCTGGACTCGAACCAGGATCTTCTGGTTTCGGAACCGCCCGTTTTCCACCTGAGCTATTATAACTTTGTAGATGGTGGCGAAATTTACCTTCGTATTATAATGGTATTGTAGCAGTTTTTCATTGCCTGAAAACAAAAACAAAACGACGTTTTTTAAAAATGAAACCTAGCTAAATCGATTTATCGCCCCCGACACCCCTTGTATACTAAATTTCATGAAAATCGTTGGAGCCGTTTCCGAGATTCAGGTTATATATATATATATATATATATATATATATATATATATATATATATATATATATATATATATATATATATATATATATATATATATATATATACTAGCTGATGCCCGCGACTTCGTCTGCGTGGATTTAGTTCATAACATCCCGCGGGAAATCTTTGTCACCCTCCAGGTTCTCAACTAAGTATACCTATCCAATAAATCACGTCAATCCGTAGCTTTGTAGCATTTGATCGTCTTGCTCGCGGCATTGTTAATGATGATTTAAAGAGAAAACATATTATTACTGATGATATTATCAATTACGTTAAAGTATATTTTATAATTGTTTTTACATAATTGTTTTTACCATAATTAACCAAATACAAAATTACGTTTAGCTGTCATTAACGTTTTGTTCTTCCACTGTCATTTTCGTTTTTTATTCCATGTCAGATGCATTTTTGTTAACCAGGTTTTATATTGACTTGACGGAAACGCGGTCGAACGGGATAAAAAGTATCCTATGTCCGTCTCCTGGCCACCACTTTCTTTCATATATATATATATATATATATATATATATACAAGAATTGCTCGTTTTAAGGTATTAGATAAGATAAGGATAAGGTATCGCAAAAAATATTTCTCGCGCATCCATCTACTCGTATATCCAAACCAAAATAGCGACTCCTATAATTTGATGTCCTCTATGAACAATTGACCAACGCTATAAAGATGATCTCATCTACGAGTATACACGTGTACATGTTTAGGCAGTGAAGTTCATCGGATGTGGCTCCACGGGTGCCCCGCAGTGGAGCACTAAATGCCGATGCCGTTAAATTCAAATCTCCCTAAACTTTAACAAGGAACAAACATTACGTAGAGCATGCGCTGCACGTATCTCGTTCATTCAATGAGACCCATTCTTATAATGAAATTTCCTCCTTTAACAGCGCGTGGAATTGAGACAACGTGAAGCTGCAATTTCCGCTTGAACTTGAATATTCTTCATAAATATTATCTAACCTCAAAAGGAGTATAGATATGAAAAAAACCCGAGGGTAAACACTCCCATAAATTCAAATTTTAAGAAAAACTTCACAGAAAAATTTCCAACAGACTGAAAACTGAAAAATTAATCTAAATAATAATTAAAATTTTAGAAATTCAAGAATCGTTCAAAGCCACCTTTTTGACTAAGGTGTTAACTTTTAAGCATCTTTCTCACTGAATGTATCTTCTACTTCTAGTACCATATTCTAGCGGATGCTGGGAATTACCTCTTAATGTGTTATATGTGTTATCTGAAGGATCTGTTAGACTTTATAGTACCTACCCTGCACCTGTAGCTCGTGTTAAAATTAGCGAAAGTTTTTAAGCCAAGATGTTCTACATCGACCAGGCCTTCGTTTTTATCTTCACTTGTATGATGACTTTAAATACATCTTATTAGAAACTACGCATTATGTGCCCCTGATATTTGAGCTTTTTCCTTTGCACATATTTGAGTAACTCTTTGGAGTTTCTTATTCTCTAAATCGTATTGTTTACACGTTCTCCCCATGATGTACACAGCACCAATCTCTATGATATACTGAATGTATTTAGGTATGTATGTATGCAAAGCGAAAAAGACCAGTCAAAGGTATTTTAGCCTACTATAGCAACTCAATAGCAATGACAAAATGGCTCCTGTAACAAACCTATGAAAATGAAAATTTTTGTGACTACGTTTTAACTACTACCCAGCTTTCGTTGCACCTATGTATATTCACTAACAGTATTGACTTATTTTTAAAACTCTATGCTGAAGTTTGGATGTGAAGCAAAAGTATCAAATAATTTTTCGTAAGCCTTAAAATATTTCTGAAATAATTATTCTTTTCTTTATTCACAACTAGCTGACACGGCGAACTTCGTACCGCCAACTTTTTTTTTGTTTTTTTTTTTTTTATTAAGTTTAAAACCTTCCGTGGACCTTAAGGAACATACAAAAAAATAAATTAACCGAATTGGTCCATCCATTCTTGAGTTATGCGCTAACCAACATTCATTTTTATTTATATATAAGATAGATAGAAGATAGATTAATTGAACACGTTTACCGTTCTCTGAGACAAGACAGTAGTGAGCCGTTGATGGGTTGCTGATGATGATGATAATTAGGTTTATTTCCTGAGTCCTGAAATGTAATTTCGCAAGTTTATTTTTTAATTTTTTCATGACTGGAAACTAACTTTTGGATAAAACGTCATCGACATACCAGCGCAAAAAGTTAAACCAGAGCCCCTGATACTGCAAAATGTTACGTAAATAAATGCGCTTCCTTAGTTCTCAAACTTCTAAATGCCTCACCCATTTAACTCATAATGTAGGAACGCACAACTTACATTATTGAGTTAATAAAGGGTGTTGTAGTAAGACTACAAAAGCCTCTACAGAAATACAGAGCAAAAACTCCGAATAAAACTTTATAATGGAAAAAGTTGAGCTCAACAATTCTTATGTATTAAGTACCCTACACTCGTATATCTACCTCTTCGTATGTGTGTATTTAAAAGACTCGTTTCCGCTAAAGACACAAAAACAAATCAACAAACATATCAGACAAATTAAACAAATCCTTCTAGATTCGAATTTTCCTTGGTCTTTCTAATGCAGGATTTGAACAGAACAAGGCCTAATTATGCCTTTATACTACCAACACTATCAGTATGACTTGAATATTGTTTTGACATAATCTATATCTATACATACAATAAAACTGAAACTGGAAGATTTCTGTATCTATATATATAAAAATCTCGTGTCACAATGTATGTTCGGGATAAACTCGAAAACTACTGATTACTGATTTTGATCAAACTTCGTAACTATCTGTAATTTGGTCCAACTTAAAAGATAGGATAGTTTTATCTTAATGATTGACATCAATATTTGTTATTGCAAATTAAAATATGTTAATTACACGACAGTATGACTGTCACGAAGAGGAAGAAGCATACCATACATATGAGGGTCTTGGCCATTTACAAATAGACTACACCATTAAACTCCAGTTCCTCAATCCTGATGCTGCTGGGTACTGCCCACAGAACAGAACAGTAGATATTGAGGAATAGTCGATTATGAATTTATATTATAGGTACCAAGTGTGGACTAATACATAACGGCGTAGGGTGGCCGTAAAAAAGGTCCCAGCTCCTCAATTCTGATGCTGCTGGATACTGTTCATCTTAACTGTCGGGATTTAGAGACTGTGGATAATTTATTAATTAATATTAATATTATTTAATATTATAGGCACCAAATATATACTATAACATTGAACTCCAGACTCCAACTGTTTGTGCCGTTGCATTTTTTTGTAGCTTACCCGTGCGAAGCCGGGGCGGGTCAGCTAGTATACAGTAATTCTGCTCTAAACTATCGTTGGTAGAACCATAACCAAGAAGCTTATATACTACGCGTTTTTTATCATCTTCTTGTACGTCTTGTCTATAACAGTAACAAGATTGTCAGTCAATTTTTACATTTTTCTTTTTATTTATAATATGATTTATACGTTTCAAAAACGTAGTAAATATTAAACATTTTTATTCAAGTCTTCTTAAAACTTCAAGGTAATCCAATATTTGATGAAATGTATCTGAAAGCTATTAATATAGACCCATTTCCGCCACGGCAAAAAGTTCAGTACCTAACTTTTGTAAAAAGGTATTGGAAAGAGAAACCGATTACCGTGACTAATGCCATCGTTGACTTCAAAGAAATCTCTACTTGACAAAAATGTATTCTGGCGTTAACAACTTTTTTGAACTTTGCCTTTATTGTCCTTCACAAATAAAATCTGGGCTGAAATATCTGCTGGTATCTAAAACTTAAAATTAAAAGAGTACATAATCTATACTAATAATTGTAATAATATAAAGAGGAAAGATTTTTTTGTGTGTTTGTACCGAATAGGCTCTGAAACTACTGGACCGATTTTAACCATTTTTTCACCAATGGAAAGCTAAATCTATACTCTATGCTTAATAATATCAAGAGGAAAGATTTTTTGGTTTGTTTGTTTGTACCGAATAGGCTCTGATACTACTGGACCGAGTTTAACCATTTTTTCACCAATGCAATGGAAAGCTAAATTATCTGTAAATAACATAGGCTATAATTTAATTAAATTAATTAGAGATTCTTAATAAAATTGCAATAATGTAACCCAAAGTAGCAAAATTTTGCCTATAAAATTCATTATTTGGCGTGCGCTGAGAAAACTATTGATTATATATAAAAATAATGTATTACATGTACTACATGATTAAAGTACTCATTATTACCTACAAAAAAGTCAAGAGGGAATATGTCTATCATACTTACGTCACAATAGTAGCTTTTGTGTTCTAAATTTTAATTAGATCGCCGCGCGCCGCCGGTAGAAACAAAAGTTGGTTACATTCGTATAAATTGCAGTATTAATTTTTATTCAAGTAAATAGTTTTTTCATCAAGGGTTCATGTAGCAGTAAAATACCTTTTAATTCATTCGAATCGGACATTAAATTTCGAAGTTATCACGACTATAAGAAATTGTGAAAGTTTGTTTTAAGTAATGTGCTAAAGAGACATATTATGACCAGATGTAACATCAACTCCTTTCGTTGGGAAAGTCTCGCTGAAAACCGAGGGGAGTGGAGGCAGGCTGTCATGGATTTTGAAGATAAAAGAAGGGTGGATCTGGATGTTTACCGAGGTGAGGCCCTATCATGTCTTAACTATTATTAGGAAGGTTATTTCGCGCGTTTATTTCGTTCAAAAATAAGTTACATCAGCCACATCAGGGCACACGAGCGAAGCCCTTATTGAATTCTTCAAAGTTTGCAGAAATCCAGTCGCTGTTGCTGAAATCGGCAATGAAGTAATGAAATGGAATAAGACTTTTCATCCCGATATTCCTATACAATCGAAACTTACGCGGGTGAAACCGCGGGGCGCAGCTAGTAATTTATAATAGAATACAGAGTATGAAATGTCACCGTAGAACTATTTTATTGACTCAAGAGAGTTGACAATATTAGGTAAAAAACAGATTTCAGCGCAAGAATCTTGAATTTTTACCCGTGACCTCCTCAAAAATACGCAGGTTGCCTAAGAGTAGCAAAAGGGGTCTTCTCGGTTTGGCTTTAGTCAAATCGGGGGGTACGGACCTCGAGGCATAGTCTCCTTACCCGGAAGTCGGGGGTACGGACCTCGAGGCATAGCCTCCTTACCCGGGTGAGGCGCAGAGAAGAACACTTCCCCGTTAATGTACTTTAAGCCACATGTTGCCTAAGGCCTGCCTTCTTGGCTACGAGCCTCGTGGTCGTCAGGTACTACGAGCAGGGGTGCTATCATGATCGATAATGTTCGCGTCGTCCTCTTCGTCACCATTTTCTCCTGCAAGTTGCGCTGGTGAGGGTGAACGTAGGAGCTCGCCGCCCGCGTTCTTCCGTCTATGACGCCCGTTCGGTGGTATGGGGTAAGGCCTGAGAGTAGGTTCTTATTTAAATGTTTAGGGTTAAGAGCCACCAGATGGTGCTGTAGTTCATCGTAAGATTAATTTTTATAGTTATATAGCAGCAGTTTAGCAACAGCAGCAGCAGCTGTATAGCAGTATAGCAGTATACTTTATAAGCAGTGATAGCCTAGTGGTTAGGACTGCGGTCTCCTATTCCGGGGGTCGCAGGTTCGATCCCGGACACGCACTTCTGACTTTTCAGAGTTAAGTACTTTTAAGCAATTAAATTCCCATGCTTCAACGGTGAAGGAAAACATCGCGAGGAAACCTGCATGCCTGAGAGTTCACCATAACGTTTTCAAAGGCTTGTGGAGTCTACAAATTCGCATTGGGCCAGCGTGGTAGACTATGGCCTATAACCCTTCTCTGAGAGGAGACCTGCGCTCACTGTAGTGAGGCGTTAAAGGGTTGCTCACATACTTTTTCTATGGGATTTTAAATTGGACAGCGTAATTTATCTCACACATTAAGGTCGAGAGCTAACTCAAACTATCTTACAGACTCCCTGGTGATTGATAAAGTTTTGATCGATAAAGTTTAGAGACACAAGATAACTAGAGACTGAAGTGGCCGTACATGACCATAATTTACAGTATTAAAATCATGCAAAAATCCGTAGAACAAACTTTTTTTTTAAGAGAAATCCTTCAAAAAGAAATTGAACTCTCAACTGAAATTGACATTAGCCGTTCAGGCTCTATGAAAACTACATTGGTTTAAAAGTAAACTCACAGAAGACTTTACTATAAAATCAAAAACTAAGATTTTGAAACTTTAGAAACCTTTAGACATATTTTTTTGAAAATCAGGATTTTTAGATAAAACAGTGTTACAGCAAACGAGCGTTGTGTATAATTTGTTCTACGTACTTAGCTAGTTGCCGTCTTCCTTGGGGTTAGGAGCCGCGGCCAAAACTCGGTTGAGGAGACCAAAGATAATGCCGGTATTGCAGTAGACCGATAGACGTACAGCCGACGCGCTTCAGCAACAGAACATAACTTTGATTAGCAACTGCTACCAAACTCCCAAACTCTCTATTTGAATTGTGTGAGCAAGTAACTTTAAATCAATATGCTCAGGTACGTTACAACTTTGCTAGTGGAGACTTGTTATATCATTATAAATAGTTAATAGAGCTAATAGAAGAAGATGTTACATGCGGGATAAACAACTTATTTCGATGTTAGAACTTACTTGAACAAAGTAAATACATATAATTATAGTTATATTCTAAACTTAGCTAGGTGATCCAAACTCTTCTCCTTCATTTGTAGTTTCTGCTTTTTGAAATTGAAAAAATTAAATTTTTTTGAACAGATTGGAACTTTAGTTTATCATTGACAGTGAGTCTACCAATAGTTGGGAAGTCTCGAACTCTTTGTATAACCCTTTCGCAAAATCTTACTTCACTTTTTTTTATTACAGCACAAATTAAACTTTTTCTTTATTTTAATTCCTACAATTTTATCAGCAAATTATAAAATAGCCTCTGTTCTCGTTAACTTTTGAATGTATTTCCAAGTCTCGACACCCAACTGTAAGACTTAAAGTAAATGTTTTATGTGAAAACAAAAAAGAAACAGTGCCAACATCTGAAGATATAAACATTCGCTAAATGCTTTTGTTCCTTGCAATCTTAAAATTTAGCCTTAATTAAATTTTCTTAAGTAAACAAAGCATGTCGCGTATTAACTGTTTTTCTTTACATTTTCTTCTATATACGAATTTGTCTTATATACGAAGTCTTGTGACTTTAATTTAATATTGTCTAGGTACTAGGAAAATGTTATTTATACAGCGCGTGTATTTTCAATTTTTTATGCACAGTTATAGTCAATTTGCTAAGCAGGTGCAGGTTTTGTTTTTCCAATATTACCAAAGTGTAAAATGATCACCTCATTACATTCATAACTTCCTTTTACGATCCCGTCGCTACAAGGCTGCACTAAAGGAAGCTGCTACCAATTTTATGAGTACCACTAGTTGAACCGCCCCGGCTTCGCACGGGTAGACGACAATACAATGGTATTGGTATAATGATACACAATGGTACAATCATCTGGGCCTGGAAGTTAATGATTTAGTATATTTGGAATTATATCTGTAGTTTAGACCCAAGAATGTACAGAAATCGTTCAATTACAGTTTTACCATAAGTAGAATGCACTCGTAAATATTGTATAAATAGCTTTTTTCCGCGAATTCGTCCGTATCTATATAGGTGTTCTAAAAAACCCTCGGAAACCCTTTGTTTTTCGGAATGTAAAGTAGCCTATGTCATTATCCAGGTCCTTAACATAACTATATCTATGAATATAATCACGTCTACCCGTTGCTGCATGATTGAAAGACAAACGAACAAACACACTTTTACATTTGTAATTATAAGTATTGGATAAATTTTACTATTTTAACCCTGCCTCAACTTACCCATGCTTATTTTTTGTTCATAATATTTAAAAATGAATCTTTCACTTACTACAATATAATATTATTATCTCACTTGTTAAAAGACGAGGCAAGTGGGATCTTTTTAACTTTATAAGTATCTACTATGGTCGAAACTTCCTTACACTCCTTGCTTTAAGCTTAATTTTGTCTAAAATACTAAGCTTTGAATTAATCTTTTTCCTTTCAGCTTTCTCATACAAAGCCAACTGACAAAAGAATGGTAATAATCAACTGACCAGAAGACTTTTTAAAGGCCCTCTTTATTAAGAACTTCCTCAATTTATTTCTCTACGCAGGAGACTTACTTTTCATAATTAACAGTTTAATAAAATTTGCTATTACTGCGTCCTTCCGTTCTTCTGGAAGATGACGTCTTCTTATAGGAGACCTGAGACAGTAACTTTGTTTAAGCGATCAAATTAATAGCCTTCCAGTTCATTCAGTAGCTTCAAAAACGAACACTGTTCAATCATCAGTTAGTTATTCATTGATATTGACCTTCAATTTTATTAAAGCAAGCTCTTTTAAGTTTTTTGGTCCTTTTTAGGACCAAACTATAACGGTTCCTTTTTTACTACGAATCCCTTATAGTTTCGCCATGTCCGTCCGTCCGTCCGTCCGCGGTTTAGCTCAGAGACTATTGGTATTTGGTACTAGAAATCTGTAATTTGACAAGGGTATAAATATTATACACGCCAACAAAGTGGTGAAATAAAATTGTGAAAAATAATTTTTTTTTATGTAAAGTGGGGATGAATATTTCTTTTCTCGTCTATCCCATAGCGCGGAGTGTCGTTGAATAGGTCTTTCAAAAATATTGTGGGTATAGGAACATCATTTTTCGATTCAGGGATCCGTTTGTGAAGTATGATATTTTAAAAATGCTATATTAGAGTCAAATGTCCCCCCCCTCTTCCCCTCCCTCGCAGCTACATGGTTGTTTAAAGGATACGTGAAAAAATTCACAGCAGTAGTATGTATTATACAAAATTTTATATGAAACTATTATGGCTAAGTAGGGTTCACAAATTAAGGAGTTAGGTATATCTGTTTTTTTAGAAGTGAACCGCGAAAAACCATGGAACTCAAAATATATTCAATATTCATAAATAAAATAAAAGCAGTATCCCAGGTCAGCAATAATAAATGTAACTTGCTGCAACTACGGAACCCTACTCTGCGCGTGGCCCGATATGCACTTGACCGGTTTTTAATTATTGATTTTTCGCCGTTACTTTTAATTTCGGTATTAGAGATTTAGTCATTAATCATAAGCAACCGCAAATTCGTAAATTCAAAACATAAAGTTCAAAACTTATTCACATAAAAATTCCATTTTTGTTTTATTTACTGTCCTGGAATCATGAAGTTTTAAGTTGCCTCGCGTGACAAAAGAGCTGGCTCAGTTTTTGCGCAAAGAATCAGCCCGGCTGTACAGCGTGGCATTTCAGCCACTATTCTTGGTACCAACAACGTGGGCATGATTCGTATAATAAATAATTAAACTAGCTGTACCTACTATGTTATATTATATATAATGCGTTTTATTATAACATTTTAATAAAAATGTACGTTCCTCGAAGTTACGTCAACTCTAATGACATAATAAGATATTTTTCTTTTTCTACGTTCTGAAGAATGAAGAATACTTTTGTCGCAACAAACTGTTATTTTATTCATAAACCTGTCATTTGTTTGAATAAAACCCTCTAGAAACCATTGAAAAAAAACTTTGTCAGTGAAGGAAAAAGTAATTTTTCCCTTTTATTAAAATGTATTAAAGTGAAGTCTGTTCGAGTTTTACTCAATGAATAGAATAATAAGAAAATAAATTAAGTAAATGATTAAAGTCACAGCTTTTCTCCAAAATATTTGCTACAGTTCAAGATAGTAAATTGGGTAAGTTAACGCTTATAATTTGGACATGACGTACCTGTACATAAATACATTTTCAATCTGCTGAAAGTTCAAACTTGTTTACCTACGAAAGAGCTCGTCACCCTCGTCATTTACGTCACTACCTGAATTCAAAGGAGACACGGAAATTGATTTAACACATGAATAGGCAATGGCATGAGTTATTACCTTCAATATAATATCATCTTCGTATTGAAGGAGAGCCTTTTTATTGACGATGGAACCCGATATTATGCGATTGATATGAACGAACAAGTGTTATCTAATACATAGAAGATTGATTGAATTACTAGCTATCTGTTTCTTATCTTGCGAATCCTTTACATGTCGTAGAGTGCATCAAAAAAGAGTAGTATCTTCTTGCCTAAAAGGAGTTTATTAGATTTATTAGATAGATAGAAAATGCGCTTGAAAAAGCATCTTACTGTATCCGTAGAGATAGGTAGGTATTATTGTGTTAGCATGTTAACTTAACTTAACTTATGTTAATGTTGACACATAAGGCAAGGGACTATTTTCAGGATTTAAGACATAGCTCAGCGAGTCGCGAAACTGAAGTGGAAATGGGCGGGGCACATAGTTCGAAGAGCTGATGGTCGGTGGCGTCCCAAGTTCATGGAGTGGCGACCCCGCACCGGGAAGCGCAGAGTTGGCAGACCCCCCACTAGATGGACCGATGACATCAAACTAGTCGCAGGGAGCCGCTGGATTTAGGCAGCGCAAGACCGAGGCCTGTGAAAGTCCATGCAAGAGACCTTTGTCGAGCAGTGGACGTCATTATTCCAACCTCTTTCCAATTCTCCGACTCTTTAGTTTCAATTGGAATTATTTTTTGTGTGTTTCTCTGGTTTCTCTCAAGTAAGACTTATTGTCTACAAGCAGAATGTTCAATTCGCAAAAATTTGTTCCTGCAATTGCTCCGTTTGTTCCTACTCTGTGCGCTGGGTACAGAAGCAGCTTAATATTGCACAGACATACATAATCTCAAGAAAATCTTTTTTTAATATATAAGGTACGTAGTTCTAAAAGAATATATGAAGTTCATTGGGAGAACCTCAAGAAAACAAAAAAACGTAGTGGTTATATTCTCTTGGAATCTCATTTTACAATCGCGTCGGTACTTTGACTGCGATGTATTATTATCATTTTTCAAGTTTAGCGTGAAATGGGATTGGATTCTGGCACGAGGTAGGTGCGTTTTATATCATAAAATTCAGCCTCACGTAACGTATAAAATGTACTCGTAGTAGCCTGTTTCCATCGTGTTTACATTCTGTGATGTATAAACCTACACGAATATTCCGTAAGTCTAAGTGTATTTGCTGGAACGAGTTTTCGGAGGAGCACCTCTGATTTTCCATAAAATTAAAAATTATCTTTTGACATGCCTATGTCTAAAGTAAAAATTTAGAGAGCCAAAGAAAGAAAAAATAAATCCTTAGTGGTCTTATTGGAAAAAGTTATAGTTGTAGCCAAGACCAGGAAAAAAGACCACGTGGCCGATCACCTAGCCGCTGCGATGATTTGACCAGGTCAAGTAATTACGGTCGTCAGTAGAAAGCTAGTGCTCACTGGCTTTCCACTTACAACCGAAATTAGAAAAGCCGAGGACCGTACAGAGTGGAAGGCTATAGTTACCAACGCCATGAAAGTACTTACATAATATGGGCACGACCTTCAGTAATGAAGTGTGCGACCAAGATATATCCTGACATAAATCTGTCTCGTTTTAACTCAGCCTTCAGTCTGAGCTGAGTGAGAGGGGCATCTATAGATCTTACCATAAGTGGCAGAGTTTGGTGTACTAAACCATAATGTCGATCTTGTACAAAATAACCACATTAAAATATTTTCAAGGGGTTATGTATAACTTCGTGTCCAAGAAGTCTTTATATACACAATCGAGTCAAGCTGCAACTTGGACCAAAATTGAGCACAAATGACACAGAACCTGCAATTGAGCAGAATAGTTTACTAAACAGAATCAGCAACACTGTCTCTACACTTAGAATACAAATAAACTCAGTTGAACTATGTCCATCGTGAAATTCGTGTGCTGTGTGGATGTGGAAAGTTACAAACAATTCCCCCAATGAATGTTGCACTACAAGAACATAGTAAGTACATACCAAGTTACATAATTAAAAAAAAAATTATATTATTATATAGGTATTTATTAAAAATATTAAATAGGTACTTACCTATAAATTTCAGTACCTTGAATTTAAAACGACAAATTACGAAAAACAAACCCTACTCAATATTTGAGTACTTGAGTACTAGCTAGAAGGAATAACATCTCAAAGGTGTGTAAAGGTTGAATAGTCTGTTTGCCAATCTGCACTTGGCCAACGTAGTGGGATTAACCCCTTCTGACTCTGAGGGGATATTCGTATCCAGTAGTGGGCTTAACCCCTTCTCACTCTGGGGGGGGGGGGGGGGGGGGGGGTATTCCCAGTAGTGGGCTTAACCCTTTCTCACTCTGAGGGATATTCTTACCAAGTAGTGGGCGATTGATGAGTTCAGACGTATTTCATTGTAAACAATTTATTACACTATTTTGTAAGACAACAAAACCGATTGCATTTATGCAACTTGTTATTAAAAAAATCATTAATTTTGAGATCAGACGAAGATACACATACTACAGTTAAACTCGTATCCTGACAAAATACACTCGTATATAAACAAGAGTTTCAGCTTGGCAATTAATAATAGTCGAAATAATATCAAATACAGTCCAATGTGTTCCACAGCGATACACTGCAGGCTAAACTCCGCTCTAGTTCAGATTTATGGCCAATAAAATCTGCTAACAATTTATGAACGTGTGAGCAATAGACCGTATCATTACAATTGACTCCCGACTGTTTTTATATCTTAGGTTAGGTTGGGATAGAACATAAATATTCAGGTGCCCCGCCGCAGGCCGGGCACTTAGGTTCCATTG
The DNA here is from genome assembly GCA_029955525.1 of Oeneis ivallda. NCBI lineage: Eukaryota > Metazoa > Arthropoda > Insecta > Lepidoptera > Nymphalidae > Oeneis > Oeneis ivallda. The sequence goes on along the minus strand of JARPMR010000020.1, from coordinate 11,126,719 downwards.
GTTTGAAATGAATACCATAATATAAGACCATACGAACTATTTAACTACCACAAGTCACAACACTAACGTAAAGACTAAAGATACATATAAAAGGTGTAGTAAAACCCGCGGTGTGAAGACATGGAAAAAAAATACTCGTAGTCACACTGGTGTTACAAACTGGTGTGACCACGAGTATGTCACGTTACAAATAAGTTAAAAATACCTATTTTAAGTTTGCATTTAATATTAAATAACAGTATTCATACGAAATTGCACAATTACAACCGACTTTACTCAAAATGGCGTTCACGATACTAGCACTACACAAATTGCTTGAGGAATTGCTTATTGCTATTGAAGTGATGTACCTAGGTATATTGAACCAATAAACGGGATGCCATGGTGCTACAATTGCAATTCCGCTCCGGAAAACTTAGCGATGGAAGTTCCCCACAAAGTTTCTCCTAAAGTACCAAAAAGCGGAGGATAAAATTTACAATCTACAAGGTGGACGAACGATTCAAAAGAGTTGCTGGAATCCATAGTTCCGTCCCACCGAACCGTATTCTACGGAAATCTTTGTGAATGATTTATGTTCAGCAGTGAACATCTTTCTGTTGAAATTAAGGCGACATAAACCTTAACCAATTCCCCGAACGAAATAATTATGTTCGTTACGCCCTTTTCCTGGAGGCTGGAACGTACCTACAATTTTCTTGCACGTTTGAGTAAACACTTAAAATAAGCATTTTTTTTCTTCAAAACTCAATCGAAATAGAATTAAACGATGTTCGATTCATTGGAGAGTAACTACTAACTGGGCAGTGCACCTCTGAGCTCCAAAATTTAACCTTACCAACCCGTGGTACCTAGTGCTGATTGAAAAACGATGCTGAATCTGCAAGTATGATAAATCTTAAGTTCCAGTAAATCATACTTCATACTAATATTATAAATGCGAAAATGTGTTTGTTGGTTTGTTTGTTTGTCCTTCAATCACGCCGCAACAGAGCTACGGATCGACGTGATTTTTCGCATGTGTATAGTTGAGATCCTGGAGAGTTACATAGGCTACTTTTATCCCGGAAAATCAAAATGTGTCACGTTTTTCTAGGCGTGAACAGATAGGTAGGTAGTTTATTGTGATAATCTAGCCAGGAGAGAAATTAAAATCAAACAAGATTCAATACCTATATTATAAAATTGAACTTAAAGCTAAGATACAATGTCCTTGGTGAAGTGGTTAAAGAAAACAATATAGCTCAGTCGGAGAGATAGAAAGTCGTGGTCCGTACCAGGGTAGACACAGCACTTAGTTTTAGAGGTTCACAGTATGTTTGTCATTAAAACTACCGCACATCAGTATACTGTCCTGGTTTAGCTGGACGGAGAGTTGTAGGTAGCACGATGTAGTAGCAGTAGCTCGAGGATTGTAGCACCGGCCGCAGCAGCAGAGGTGCTCGAAGCAGGCACGGCGTCGCGCTCGCAGAGGGACGGCGTTGACTTCCAGAGGCGGGGCAGCTCCCGTCGCAGGACAACGTCGATTAGCTCAGGCAGAGAGCTCGGGTAGACGAACTCGGTGTAGGAGCTCGGCGCGGGAAGAGGTGCCGGTACCAGCAGAGGTTGGTACTCGCAGTCGGTGGTAGGAATACCAGGTGGTAGAAAGAGCTGGTACTAGAACCCGGTGGTAGGAATAACAGGTGGCAGGAACCCGGTGGTAGAGACCCTGCAAAGGGTAAAATCACTGCACACAGACAATTATTCACTAGTTATTCACTGATAGTAGATAGTAGATAGGGCAGCGTTACTAGACTAGACTAGCGGCTAGAGGTAATAGTCGACTAGCAGCAGGGTAGCGTCTCGTAAGAGAGTTAGCGTTAGAATGCCTCTCATTGGCTGTTCGCGTTTATATAGGTCTCGATTTATCGAATGTTCCAGAGCGTGTCATCTAGTTCGCGGCTATTCACCACCAGTGGGAGACACTGTGATGGTACTGGAACCTTCGAGGCCAATCTATCGAGCAGCCTCGAACATTCTACTAGTGAGATTAGAGGGACTTGCGGACATCCGCCGCTAGAGGTCGCTTCTAGATGTTAGTGTAGCTACTACCCGTTTGATGGCGTAAGTTGCAAGCTAAGTACGTGAATCGAAATGCCATTCTAATCAATAACGCGAGCTAGTGCTATTGATTAGATGGTTAGGCGATTTGCCTGTAGACGTGACCGCTGGCTAAGTTTTTAAGGTAGTTTCTTGCTATTCCTAAAGATGTCGTCGTAGGTAGTCAATCTGGACTAATTCGTAATGATTTTTTAGGAAAATCGTTATGTTCCCGAGAGATTTTAAAAACTACATCCACGCGGATGAAGTCGCGGGCATCAGCTAGTACCTAATATTCTGAAAACCTACCTGCCTAGTATTGCAAACAATTATATTAATAATAAGAATAAGCAGGTAAAAAATGCTGACAGAATTCGACCTTACAGCACCTATTTCTTTTTATAAACTCAATCCATTAGGCAGGAACCCATCAATAAATCTATGGAAATCATGATTGGTTCTCGAACAAATTTTTCCAAGGATTCGTTTATAATGGATTCTGCTCATTATTTATTTGGAAAGGTCCACTAAATGGCTCTTTGTATTATGTTCTGTCAAAGGCATTTCTAACCGTTTTTGACTAAAACTTAAGAACAATAGGTACCTACTTCTGGTCGTTCCCAATTAACAAAATTAAAATCCTTGCTTGATTTATTTGACAAAAAAATCATTCTGCCTTTGATATAAAATAGATAGATTGTATTAATTTAAGGCATTTCACGCGGGCATTGTCCCACGTACTAAGTCTATAAATCACAGCGTAAGTGCCTAGTTATCTTGACCACCCAGAATGATTGATGTTTTCCAAACACATTGGTTAAAAGGTGGCAGAGTTCATGCGGATTATATATATAACTTTTAAGGCCGGCCGCAGATTATCAGAAAATCCAATCAGAAAACATTTTGACGAGCGCGGAAAAGCATACTTTTTTAACTTAACTCTACATACTATCAGAGTTTTGCCAGATTGTAAATCCCTTCATACGCGCGCTAGATCAAGAAAATTTCAAAATAATAAAAATAATAATAACTAGCTGATGCCCGCGACTTCGTCCGCGTGGATTTCATATTTAAAATCCTGCGGGAACTCTTTGATTTTCCCGGATAAAACTTAGCCTTTGTCACCCTCCAGGTTCTCAACTATACCCATGCAAAAAATCACGTCAATCCGTAGCTTTTTTGCTACTTGAAAAACAAACCAACATACAAACACACTTTCGCATTTATAATATTAAAAAGTATCCTATGTCCGTCTCCTGGTTCTAAGCTACCTCTCCACCAATTTTCAGCCAAATCGGTTCAGCCGTTCTTGAGTTATAAATAGTGTAACTAACACGACTTTCTTTTATATATATAGATATCTACGTCATCTGTTTTTTGCTAGGTTCCAACCAAAAAATCCATCCTCGAAACCTGAGCATGTTTTATGTGGTGGCCTCATTCTTTGTATCGCGAACAATGCTATAATAGTATCACATTGCTCTGCGATCAGCATACGCAAAGTATTGCGCGTCGCAAATGGCTGTTTTTACTTTAATTTACTTAGCTGACACCGAGTCATGAAAATATTTTGATAAACAGCGGATCGCGCGCATATGATAGTTTAAATGTTTGTTGTAAATGTAAATGTTGTAAAACCTACATTGCTGTTTTGTGTTAAGATGAAATAGATTACATAGGCGAAATTTATTTAAAAGAATATCGAATTTATAAATAGATCGATGAAAAATTCCAACGCTGAGCGACTCAGAGTCATTCACTGAATTCCTGTTTTCATTAGCAAGTCCCTATCCCTATGTATAGAGGATACACAATTCCTGCACGCCACAATGTGCTTATCACTTATCCAGAAGAACGGTTCTTATAATGAAATCTCCCCTTTTATTGGCTATGAATTTGAGGCAGAATGAGGCGTTACCACGTAATCTAAGGTTATGTGCGGTGTGCTCGCTCATCAGCCCTATCTCATTGTAAGGAATCTTAGGATACTATTATGAGGTTTAATTATTTTCTATAAGCAAGGCTGGGCTTTTATTTAACCTATAGCTAAGCTCAGATATTATTTCATAGCGTTTGCTATATCGTTAGAAAAGCATAAAACAAATTTCATTGCATTTCATTTTGAGGATTGCATTAGAATTTTGAAAGATAACTTAGTCATGTTAAGTAAATGCTAACAGGTAGTTATGTGTAATTAAGGAAACTACCATTTAGCCCTTTAGTTTCTCGATATAAAAATTATGTCCTTCCCCAGAAACTTTGTTTTGTACCTTTCGTTGAAATCGACTGATTTATTGAGATGAAAATAAGTAGTCGTAAATAACAAACAAAATGCAATTTTCATCCTATAATATAACATTCCACCACGGAATTACATATTTCTTTCTGATCATTCTAAGTAAAAGTTTGATCATTCTAAGGTACGCTCTATTTACCTACTAATGCTGGATCATGAAGAAGTTGATTATTTGCTTGATACACAATAAAACCTCGATTGAACTTTGGCCTATTTTCCTTGAACGCAGACAACTGTTATTGGAGTGGTCTCAAAAACAACATAATTTCAATCAAAGAATTGATAAAATTTCAGCAAAATATGAATAAATAACTCAGCAATGACAAAGCATACACATAGACAAGGCGCACTACCTACTAAACTTGGCCACGTTGGTAAACTAGGCCTGAACATTCCTCACTCTGAGAGGAGAAACTAGCCATGGGTTGAGATGAATGAAGAAAACAACAAACGACGAGACCGCCTGATGGCATTAGCATAATAAACCCATGAATGAGCGAGAAAAGAACGATGAATGAAAGAGGTCCCACGCGATTTTTAAAAATCGAAATCCACGCAAATGAAGAGAGGCACCTTCCATAATTCAGACCATCTCCGAAATAATTAACGATGTCGCACGCATAACTGTGATCATTTATCAACGCTGTTTAACGATTACCATTCAGGACCCTTCGCGTTTAACTCCATAAACGTCATTGATATGCGAATCCAATTAGCATTTCCAAACAGAACGTGTGGCAGGTGCGGGGAATAATTATTATTGCTCCTTTGCGCGCCCAATTCGCACCTAAATTAAAGAAGTTTTTCCTTCACACGTCAACTTTAATAGCTTATGTTTGTACCATTTCTTCTAAACGAAAAAAATTAAAAACTTCAACCCGACTTTGAAGAATTGGATACGACCACCGATATAAATGTAGTACCTTACGACATCCGTCATAATTATTTATTTTGTTCATTTTATTCAAATAAAATAAAATAAAATTTAGCCTATGTCACCCGGACCATAATAGATGAACGAAACGATTGACATCTCATTCGTACATACGTCATACATACATACATAGACTGACAGTTCCTTTTGATTTTGCACTATTCGGGTAAAAACACAGTTTTCTTCAGTATCACGTAATCGTGTGTAAGAGAATGCTATGTCAATCAACATCCTGGTCATAACATAATCATTAATCTGTGTCAACATCGGGTGGAACCACAGGGTGGAACATAATATAGATTTATAATAATTAAAATTTATAAAATAAAGATATTGAAATTATTTTCCACATTAAGATACTCAAGTACGTATGTATTTAATCTAAATAGGTGACCACACAAAGAAATTCTATTTTGAGATTGATCGCGACTTTATGACCTTCGCCATTGAATCCCTACTTTTGAGATAAAACAAGATCAAGCCGTTCTATTGTATCGGGGACAAAGGGCGGGTCGGCAGGGTCTTGGCACGATAAAGCCTGAACGGACATGAGAACTAAGCATCAATATGTTTGTGATAATGGGACAAGGGCATTTAATCTCTATAAAGCTAACGTATGCTAAAGCGGCCTTCTCAGACTTGCCGATTAGAAGCAATATGTAACAATGCAGGTCAAAAATTATACAGTGTTTTCGCACACATTTGTGCACGCGACCGTAAAGCTTTGTCTTAATAGTCGACAGTTCGCGCTCTAATTAGAATTTTAGGGTTGCTAATTTGGACGGGATCGATTGTGTCCACAAGTACATGCGTCCATAGGAACAGCACTTGCCCATATAGATGAGTTCCAAATCATCTTGCTTGTTGAAACGTTTGACTTAAAAATATAGTCTAGATTACTATAGCAAAAAGCTGAGCTATGTGAGGGCTCGCGTAGTTTTTGTAACGGGTAATATTAAAATTATATTTTTTTTGACAGATAATACATCTGGATATGAAGTTAAATTACTATGTTAGATCACAAATCTATAGGCGTGATAGTTTCTCAGTAAAGTGTACCACAAAATGCTCAGGTTGTGGGATAGTGATAGATCTCGCTCCGCTCGCTCTAATAAATGCCTGAATAGGCGTTGTTGAAAGTTTTATTATGCAGATAATAATAATAATCTAATATTATGTTCGAAGGAGTGTTTGTATCGCAATAAATTCCCGCGGCTCCTATAAATTAAATGTGGGTCAGAGTGCTACGGGGTGTACTGTTCGGGTGATTTATTTCTATTCCCATATGTTAAACGGTTAGATATAAAATGTCATTCGCATTCACACACGGGCTCTCTGGAGGATGGAATGCCGGACGCAGATCGTATTCTGTACCATAACTCTTTTTCGCCAAATACTGGGCCGATTTTGATGAATGAGGTGCCAATCGATTCGTTATTATAGTCCGGATGACATATACTACATTTTATGTGGACGAAATCAGTATGACGGATGTGATATCCAATTATCTGTAATCGGGTTACAGTTTTTTTTTTTTCATAAACATGTAGGCAAAGAACTACTTACGACAAATGTTTGAGATTTTACAATTTACTGATTATGATGCTATGGTTTATTCAGTAACAAAAACTAATACATATTGTATCAATTTGTAAATTGAATAATGAATTATTCATAATGCAAGCTTTGAAATGAAAACATACATTTGCGTGGCAGTTATGATGTCCAATTGTCCACATCAGTTACACGAGTGTTATTTTAGATAACTTCTGTGGGCCTGTGGGTTGATACTTGATAGGAGCTTATTACGAGTAGGTACACGTAGTAATTGTATACCGAGTGATGACATAAATAAGCTGAAATTTGACTGAACATAACCTCACTGACGTTGGACCCTGGTTCCATAATAATTGGGTATTTGACTGTAGTGAAAATGTCGATATTCATTATTTATAATCGAAAATGTAACATGTTAAAATAACATTTGTAAAAACATAAAATAAACGAAGTGACTATTTGTACGGGTACTGGACGAATAAATTATATTTATTCGTACCTACAGTTATTAAATTTTTTTTGAAGGCATTGTGTTCGTCATTTTCGCGGTACAATATCGGGTCTCCGTAGCCTAGTGGCTTCTGCAGTCGCCTAACACTTAACAGTTAACAGTCGATGGTTCGAATCCCAGCTCGACAGACTGAATTTTCTATTTTATTTTAAATAATATATGTGGAATTTTTCCCTAATTTACATAACCGGTGCCCGTGGGCACCGGTTATAGAAAATTACTTAGGCACTTAGGTTCTATTGGTTTGAAATGAAAAATTAATTTGGAGGGGTTTCTAAGCTTCCTCTACACCTTTTCCTCTCTCCCACTATTTTTTTACTTTCACTCCTTCACTATACGACCAAAATTATTCGTCCGACTACTGTACGAATAATAATAAATTGTTTGTCCAGTACCCGTATTAATAATTATAAATTGTTCGTACAGTACCCGTATTAATAGACTCACTCTAAAATAAATCGGCCCAAGAACAAATAAGTTAAAGATTAGAGCTTTAAAGTTTCCTATTAGACACAGAGAGAGCGCTAGTAAAGTGTGTTGTCACTATTCACCAGCTCCATACACGCTCCAAAGATTCGTTTCAGAAAGAGACAGATACAGTCACAGTAAAACAGCTCATAATTCCGACACTAGTAAAGATATTTAAAAAAGAGAAATGGTGTTGTATTATAATATTTAAAAACGATATTTTAAATAAATAAAAAAATATCAATCAAATACCAAATTATCAATTCCATCAAATACAACAGTAAATAATCCACATATTGGCCATGCAAATATTAAATGGTCCTTAGCAGTGATTGAGCCAAAATTGGCAGCAAAAGGTGTGCCACACGCTGCGCTGTCAAACGTCAGCTTGCATCAATAATTGTCACTATGAAGTGTGACTGTGGATAATATTCATCTGACAAGATCACTAAACGCCCCGTGTGGCAACGCTCTTACTCTCCAATTACGCCCACTTTACATTGTGTTGAGTCTACATCGTTACACGTATAACACGCTAGTTAAACGCCAGTTGTGCTAAGAGAAAAACATTTAAGATGCTCGTTAGTGCCAACAGTTGCGCGCCTGTATCGCGGAAACTACTTCGTCGCACTGAGCTTGTTTTCCTTTCATAAGCTTAATGTCCCATTAGCAGTCTGCGAGAATCACAACTGCCGTATTACGATCCGGTATATAACTTACACAGGCAGTGGTGCAAACAGTGAGATTGAAGAAGACGATACTCTACAATCTAATGAGGCTGTCTCATGGGGCGATTTAAATTGATCAATTTAAACTGATTTACGAACTGAATGGACTGATTGGCAAAGTTGATCAATGTTGATCAAATTTGGTTTTCTGTCAACTTTTAGAAATTAGGAATATTTTAAGTGAGAAACGGCTCTTATCCTGCTGAATACAATTTTAAATATAAAATCGTTTTTTAATAGACCGTTCTCATATTCAATGAGTAGCAACTTGCAAGGCAACGTAATATAAAAAACTTGAGAAGTGTCAAGGGACACCCGGATGGAACGTAGTTCCTTTCGATTACATTGTGTTCGGTATTTTCGCGATACAACATTGGGTCTCCGTAGCGTAGTGGCTCCGGCAGTCGCATAACAGTTCAAAGTCGATGGTTCGAATCCCAGCTCGACAGTCTGAATTTTCTATTTTCAATTTTATTTTAAATAATTTCTACATGTGGACTATGCATAATTATTTTAAAAAGATTTGGATTCATTTTGTCTCATACCTAGCTAGAAGAAAAATCGTTTCCCCAATCCTACAGTAATCGGTGTATTTACTTAATATATTAAAATTTAAAGAACAGTTTTGACACTTGATCGAATTTAAAGTAAAATATTATAGGTCAAACTAACAATGAAAATTTATTCACGTTTCGGTAGGTAATTTACTTTCGCTTGCGTAACCTGAAAAGACTTAATTTGGAGCGGACTTAAGCATGGATTTGACTCGCTCCAGCAATGCGCGAGACTGCAATTAATTATGTACACAACTTAATATTGTTATTTAAATATTTTAAAAAGAGCTGCCGAGTTTCTCGCTGGTTCTTCTAGTTTGGAACGGCGGCGCGGCGTTTCGAACCAGTGATTTATCTGAGTATTCACTTGGAAATTCGAAAGATAAACTTAGATTATTTGAACAAAAAAAAACCTATTTTATTCTAAGAAGGTATTCTATTCTATTTTGATCTATGCTGCCCTGAGAAGTAGGTTATTAATGGAAAAGCAAGGTGAGAAGAGATCACCTGGATAATTCAAATTCTCCATTCGATGCAAAAATTCAACGCATTTGGAGAAAGGCGCTTGGCTCGTTCCATTGAGGATATTACGTCAACAGAAACTAGAAGAAATCCGGCTGGATTTGGGTATCTGACTGATATTTTTTTATTTATTTAAAATAACGTTTATAAAATATATTAAAAAACAATGCCTATTTCTTTTTTAAATATCCTAACTAGTCTCGGAAATATAGAGCTTTAAAGTTTCCTGTTAGACAGAGAGAACGCTACAGAAGTATGATGTAACAAATCAGCACCTCCAATTTTTTAGAAATTTTCGTTTTAGAAAGAGACGGATACAGTCACAGTAAAACAGCTTAAAACTTATTTGTTATTTGGCCGCTTTATTTTCTGTTTTTATGAATGTTATTCTTACTTTTCGATTATAAATAATGAATATCAACATTTTGACAATAGTCAAATACTCAATTCCGAATTTATACAGGCCGTAATGGCAATGTGGATTTAAAAAAAGGTAGCTGCATAAATATTTACGTACGTAGGTATATAATTCCAGTTAAATTGAAATCAACTTCAGTTATCGTAATAGAGGTAATCGGTAGCGCTCCAGGTTATTATTATTTTTGGTTAGTTATTGCCTAAGACTTCGTCCGTGAGGAGTTTTCCGGAATAAAATTAGTCTATGTAGTATGCAATATGCATGGGTGTAGTTGTGGCCTTGGAGCACTCTCCAGGCCAAAATGAAAACAATCACGTCGATCCTTTGCTCCGTTGCTATGTCATTGAAGGATAAACTGGCAAGCAAACACTTTCGCATTTACAAGTATAATTTTAGTAGAGATAATAGGGATAGGGATTTTACCTACATTTATTAAATTTTTTTATTGTAATAAGTAGCCCAATTTTTAAATCGTTAGTAATTTTTATAGTCTGGAGAGACGTAGGTAGGTAAATAAATAACTGTAAATCTTACCACAAAGAGTTAAATAAAATAAAAAGTATGAAGGATTCTTTCACTTCCTCAGGATGAACGTATCTCCTGTGTCGAAATCGGTTTGCAGCGGCTTAGATGTAATAAAACCGGCTAAGTGCGTGTCGGGCCACGCGCAGTGTAGGGTTCCGTAGTTTCAACTACGGAACCCTACACTCTCAAATTTCCCTCAAATTTTCTCAGAGTTCCATGGTTTAAATACTTACAAAATATGCAACTTACACTACGTGTAATACCTACCTTGGAAACAAGTGTCAATTACAAATTTTATTTTTAAATGCAAGCTTTTAGTAGCTACATCATTAGACTATGGATATCATCTAGGATCAGAGTACTTGTTATGACGAACCAAACGAGCCCAAACACGATGGGGTTACGTCGTTTTATTACAGATTTCCGATGACCATCTTCCGTCTCTATCATCAGATCAGCTCCATGTCACAATAATATTGCATTGTCATCCGATTTACACATACATGCAAAATTTCAGCTCGATCAGAAACCGGGAAGTGGGTCTAATTCATCTCGCAAGATTTGACCCAAACAAACATTGCAAGTTAAATAAAAGCTTGTAAAAACAGATATAACTCCTTAACTAATGATCCCTACTTAGCTGTGATAGTTTTCCTTTAAAATTCATTATATATACTACTGCTGTGTATACTAATTTTTTCTTGTATCCTTCATACAACGATTTGGCTGGGAGAGGGGGGGGGGGGCACTTGACTCTAATAAAATTTAGCACTTTAAAATATCATATTTTACAAACGGATGCCTGAATTTTAAAATGGTGTTGCCACACCCACAATATTTTTGAAAGACCTATTCAACGACACCCCACACTATGGGATAGATGAGAAAAATAAAATTCATCCCCACTTTACATGTAGGGGGGGTACCCTAAAAAAAATATTTTTCACAATTTTATTTCACCACTTTGTCGACGTGATTGATATTTATACCCTTGTCAAATTACAGATTTCTAGTACCAATAGTCTCTGAGCTAAACCGCGGACGGACGGACAGACGGACGGACATGGCGAAACTATAAGGATTCCTTGTTTACTACGGAACCCTAAAAACAATCGAAACGCAGTCATTAGTCAAATTTTTTATAAAAACACCAGATGTGTCTTCATATAAAGCCATGTTTTAAATTTTTATCATTTAAGGTGGATTATACGAGCATGCCCGCGAAATTCAAATTTAATTTGGTTTTTCCCATTTTGTAAACTAATACGACAAACTAGGCTTATGGCATTCTAATTGCGCCAGTAGAATTATCATCTTCACAGGTTTACATAAAAATCTTTACCTACTTGAAAGTGACCAGTTTAAGAAATTAATCAAAATACCGAGTTGGACGTGAGTTACTCAAAAATTAGTCAGTATTTTGATTAATTTCTTAAACTGGTCACTTTTAAGTAAAGATTTTTATGTAAACCTGTGAAGATGGTAATTCTACTGGCGCAATCAGGATGCCATTAGGCGTGTTTGTCGTATTAGTTTACAAATTGCAAAAAACCAAATTAAATTTGAATTTCGCGGGCAGACCCGTATAATCATCCTTAAGGAAATAAATAAAATTATTCAAAGTGCCGAATCAGCCACAGCATAATATCCGTAACATTAAAACTCACGGCGCTGTTAGGTTCGCAAAACTGTCCTCGTAGCAGCAGTTGGCACTTGTTACGAGATTAAGCAGTTCCGGTTTATCGTTTCCGTAGCTATCGTTTGTACGCTACCCAATGTTGTTTCAAAGCGAGAGAGCGCATGTTTTTATGGGTCCTTGCGCACTACATGGCCACGATCACGAATCGTCGTCGTTTTGACTGCGCTCTTTTAAAAGCCTTACTGTTAAAGGTGCGGACTGAAAACTGAAAGGTCGACTGTTTGAACCCTATACGTCGCACTTTTGTCCTGCCCACTCATTAAGCAGGCTTGGCTTATAGGTATTCTTTCTCAAAAGAAAAAAAAGCCGGCCAAGTGCGAGTCGGACTCGCGCACCGAGGGTTCCGTACTCCAAAAGTAAAAGTAATTGACAATAATTATTTCAGATTTTTCGATTGGTAAACTTCTGAGATAAGGGGGGGGGAACGGTATTTTTTTCGACATTTTGGCCGATTACTCAAAAACAATTATATATAGAAATAAATAAAAAACTGTTTTAGAATGCACAAGTAAAGGCCTTTCATAAGATATCCCACTCGGTAGTTATCTTACTTTGAAATTTCAAACCCCCGATTTTCCCCCTTTTTTAATTAAAGTAAAATAATTTTCGCGTTGCTTTTATTTTTCCTGTAAAATATACATAAACCTCTATTGACCTAATTATTTCAGATTTTTCGATTGGTAAACTTCGGAGTTAAGGGGGGGGGGGAACGGTATTTTTTTCAACATTTTGGCCGATTACTCAAAAACTATTATATATAGAAATAAATAAAAAACTGTTTTAGAATGCATAAGTAAAGGCCTTTCATATGATACCCCACTCGGTATAATTATCTTACTTTGAAATTTCAAATCCCTGATTTTCCCCCTTTTTTAATTAAACTAAAATAATTTTCGCGTTGATTTTATTTTTCCTGTAAAATTTACATAAACCTCTATTGACCATAATTATTTCAGATTTTTCGATTGGTAAACTTCGGAGATAAGGGGGGGGGGGGGGGGGGGGGGAACGGTATTTTTTTCAACATTTTGGCCGATTAATCAAAAACTATTATATATAGAAATAAATAAAAAACTGAGGGCACCGCACACGGTCCTGTAGGATGAACAAAAGTCGCCAAAGTCACATGAAGCTTATTTTTCAGTACTCAGGCACTAATGCATTACATGCGAGAAACTGAGATTCAGCAACATTGATCGCATCAAAAGAGAGCCGGCGAGATCGGATCAGAAATGAGGAGAGCCGTAGGAGAACCAAAGTCACCGACATAGCTCAGCGAGTCGCCAAACTGAAGTGGAAATGGGCGAGGCACATAGTTCGAAGAGCTGATGGTCATTGGCGTCCCAAGGTGCTGGAGTGGCGACCCCCCATCAGGTGGACCGACGACATCAAACGAGTCGCAGGGAGCCGCTGGATTCAGGCGGCGCAAGACCGAAGCCTGTGGAAGTCCATTGAAGAGACCTTTGTGCAGCAATGGACGTCTATCGGTTGATAAAGAAGAAGAAGAAGATTGTATTCTTGATTTAAAAACAAAATTTTCGCTCCGTATAGCAGTGATAGCCTAGTGGTTAGGACTGTGGTCTCTATTCGGGGGGTCGCAGGTTCGATCCCGAATACGCACCCCTGACTTTTCGGAGTCAAGTGCGTTTAAGCAATTAAATATCACTTGCTTCAACGGTGAAGGCAAACATCGTGAGGAAACCTGCACACCAGAGAGTTCTTCATAATGTTCTTGAAGGTGTAAGAAGTCCGCAAATTCGCATTGGGCCAGCGTGGTGGACTATGGCCTATAACCCTTCTCTGAGAGGAGACCTGCGCTCAGTAGTGAGCCGTTGATGGGTTGCCAATGATGATGATGATGCTTCACTTTTCAATGTTTCTTAAAGAATTAAATAAATTTCATGATATCGAATTACACTGAGTTATACATAGGTGTACTGAGCTCAATGGAATTTTATGTCATTGGTTTTAAATCTTAGAGTAAGAATTGAAGGAGAGATTACCTGTTCAGATTTTAATTGCTTTCCCAGGAATGGCATAAATTAATATTAATATCCCGGGAACGAATGCCTTTTCGACATTGAATTACGAAGATATTTTCGAATCCAAATTGAAATATCTGATGATTCTCGGTCACTATATTGTTGTAATCATTATGATAGTCATCTCTTAAGTTGATTTCAATCAAAAAAAAATCTACAAATTCATTTTATTCTCAATTGAAAGAGGTATCTAAAGTATATTGAATGGAATATTGATCGTGGCAAGAGATTTTTTTAAGACGAACGAGTCAACCATTTAATTAATGTTATGCCCTTTGAATGTATAGATAGATCACCTTTCAGGTGCTACAAGCGCTTTAAAAATGGTTGACAGGCAAAAGGATTAAGGTTAATAAAAAAAGGAAAATTGTACTGAAAATTAGCTGAATTATAAAGGGCTTGTTTCAAATATATTTATGGAGCCTAGGCCAAGTATTTGTACGGTCTTTCAAATGTTCGGGGTCATGAAATAGTGATAATTTTTTCATTATTTCTCAGGAAAAGGTCCTTTTTAGGGTTCCGTAGTAAACAAGGAACCCTTATAGTTTCGCCATGTCCGTCCGTCTGTCTGTCTGTCTGTCCGTCCGCGGTTTAGCGCAGAGACTATTGGTACTAGAAATCTGTAATTTGACAAGGGTATAAATATCAATCACGCCGACAAAGTGGTGAAATAAAATTGTGAAAAATAATTTTTTTAGGGTACCTCCCCTACATGTGTTAAATTATCTAATAACATTTGTACGACCTCTCTGGTCAGTCAGTCAGTCAACTTTTTTTATACTTATATTTAGATTGAACTGTGACAAATTGTACCTATTCGATGCGATCTTATACAAATCGCATCACAGTAGGGTTATAAGGGATATTGATTTAAAGTTCACCGAACAAAGTAAACACAATCCGCGCTACACACGAGAGTTCAGAAGTTGCTGCAAGCAAAACTTTCCCTTGTGAGCGTAACAACAAGCACTGTGCAAGGCTTCTAACCCTAAACCGATATATTACTCGATATACCTACTGTACTAATACTTGTGGTTGCTCGCAACTTCGTCCATACTAAACCTTTTTTTACCTTATTGTTTCCCATTAGCTAAACGAGTGAAGATTTATATTGCAGAGTCTGACAAAGGTTTGACTATAGACTCCTGAAGATTCCTAAAATACCTAAGTAAATTGTTGCTTCTACCTTAGACAGATATTCAGACAAAAATTCTACCTTTATCAATTACCTATTCAAGGATCAATCTCTAAACCAATCTTAACGAAAGGAACAGAGATAGCATGGTTTTGGCATAGACCCGACATCAGTTTTAGAGGTTCGACTATGCAAAAGTACCTACGCTACGTATCGGACAGTCAGACAATTTTGCATTTACAATATTAGCATAGATTATCTAGCAAGTATTGATAAGCTTGTTCTCTTTGTGAAATGAGTAAATAATCTTATTTACATAAAAAGTAAATGTACAATATTATATTATACAAGTATCTGGATGAACTTATGAAAGTTCTGCACGTTGCACAACCAACTGGAAAGAGACTGACTCGCAAGGCACGGGCTTTAACAGTTTGGGAGTTCAGAGAAGAGAAAAAGCTATATGTTCCGATTTTATATATTTATACTTTTTACTGTAATATTACTGTAATTGTAGGTAAATGTGCAATTTTATTTAAATAAATAAATTATTATTATTTACCATGTTCATCAGCATGAAAAAGCCAGACCATCGACAATTTTAAGAACGCTGTCTGGCTAATTTATTTAAGAGCTTTAAGGTAAACAAGACTTAAAATTATAAATTTAAAAATCTCTTTTGCACGGTGGCTACCGACAAAGTGAGGCCACGTAACTTAATTATAACTATGGAAGGAAATCCGTTTTAAGTGATTCAGCAATTATGACCGCAAAATTTTTAATCATCTCATTATAACAACGACCCTTTTGTAATTATAAACGGAAACGACTTAATGAGCTAAAATATTGTTTAAATATTGTTTAGGTAGACTACATAAATTAATTGCTATAATACTTAAACCTTTTTCATACAACGCTATTTTTTCATAATTGAGAAAGCTGAAAATAGTCTGTTCAAAGTCAGACCTCCTTGATCTTCTTCTTCATTTTCTTCTCCATAGACCGATAGACGTCCACGGCAGGAGAAAGGTCTCTTACATGGACAGCCACAGGCCTCCTTCCTCGGTCTTGCGCCGCCTGCATCCAGCGATTTCCTGCGAACTGCGGTTGCCAGTGCGGGGTCGCCACTCTAGCTCCTTAGGATCCCAACGAACACCAGTTCTTCGAACTATGTCAGATTTAATCAAATGCAAAACTTTTGTTCTTTCTATAAAAGTGCTTTTACAATAAAAATATTTTAGCCAACAAGCCAAGTTAGTGAACTTAAATTAGAAATTACACGTCGTATTTCTACAGCAAACCTCTAAATGGCACGTTACTAAATCATTCCTGCTTAATCAAGCAGAAATAAAATTGATTATTTATGTAGATACCTATCTACATAGGTATACCAAGTAACTTCTTGTTTACTCTTCGAAATTAATTTAATTTATTATCGCTGTACTTTAGAAAGCAACACCAATTTCATTAGGGAATACATAATTATTAAGTACAATGACATTATGGGCGCGGAAACTTAACCAAGCGCGGCGCGGATTATTAGGTGCGGCGTCGCAACGTGGAAATCGAAGTTCTGCTCCCAAACAACTCGCTCCAGCGATTTCCGCGATGCGGCGCCGCACCGCTTGGATGTGTTTTCGCCCTATCGGTTGACGAAAATGTAGAAGAAAAATTATATGAAATAAAATAAGTACCAAAAATACAATCTCTAGTCTCTACACATATGCGAAAGTGTGTTAAGTTGTTGGTTTGTCCTTCAATTACGCACCAACGGAGCAATGGACCTAGGCCTAAGGGAGAGTAACGTAATTTTCTTTTTGTCCCGGAAAAGAAAATGAATTCCGAGGGATTTTTAAATACCTAACTCCACACGGATGTCGCGGAAAAAATCTAGTTTCATATAAGTAGTCACAAATGTATAAAAATAAATATTATCTACGCCTACTCTGATTTTCTCTTATGAGAAACAAAATCCAACCCTGCTCAACAGCCACTGCCGAATCTATGAACCACTACCTAAATCTATGAATTATTCATTTTGTGGATTGTCATTCGTAGAATAGCGCCTCGGAATCAATAAGGCCTTATGAGAACAATGAGGAAGCTGAGTCTGTATACCATTGTATAAGTAGGTATGCGGTCCTTTTCACGTTAATAGATATTAGATTTAGGATGAGATCTATTCATCTATAGATGGCACTCTCACTCAGCTCAGACTCAAGATTGAGTTAAAACGAGACAGATTGATGTTAGGACATAATATTTGTGTCTTATTTTAACTCTATCTTGAGTCTTGAGCAAAGCCTGAGTACGATCTATAGATCTCAGCCTTACTAATAAAGGCTAAGCTAAGCAGATACTTTTAAAGAAACTTTTAAATGACTTAGAACCTAGTCTTGTCAATTTTGATAGCTCAGCATTTATTTTATACTTATTGTGTAGTACCCACGTAGTACCTACGTTTAGATTTCCGTAGAAAGTAGTTCCAATTAGTGCCGATTTCACCAACGTCTTAACTTAGGAATAAATTGGGCATTCTAACAGATTTTGTATTGAAAATACTGTCAAAATATCAAATTTACGCCCGGATAAAATTACTCATTTTACGTTGGTGAAGTCGGCCCTAAGTAAATTAAATTTAGGTAGGTATAAGCTCAAAGATTTTTATGCAAATTTTTGTTTACTAAATATCTTTAAGGTAATCTGAAACACAGATATTAATTTTTGAAACGTGTTGACTTTTCATTGACATCGATTGGTCAATTTGCAAATTACATAATATTATAATTACCTAAACTCGTTCGTATGCTTTGAGTAATAAAGTGTTGGTTTATTACTCAAAGTTCGTATGGTGCGCGCTTGAGATTTACTCCTCAAACATAAAGTGGTGTAATATCATTATCTTAATCATGTGGCATACTTAAATAGCTCCATAAACATGGTATTATCATTAGAGAACTATAATTTATTGACAAAATGCCGCCTCATATATTTTTGGCGCCAACATCAGATAATATAGCTTTGGAAGGGATCCAATGTCAGTTTGCTGTTGTTAAGCACAAATGCCTAGAAACAGTAAACTGCTGTTAAGTATGTAGTGACTATTTATTGGTGTAGCTTTGTAGCCAATTACTACTGTAGTAGTTGTATAGTAGCTATAATGGCTATAGCCAATAACTACTTCAGTCACGTGGCTACTTCGATCTAGGTACCTACTAGAACCTTACCTTCGTTACTCTGTGCTACTAGAGCAGTCCCATACAAAATCAATTTTCTAATAATATAAATAAAGAGAATCTACTCTCACCGCCGTGTCGCCGCGACCGCGTCACGCTGGATTAAAGATATACCTAAAGACAAGTTCGTAATTAATTCAAACAAACAGCGAATTTTTTTGAATTTTCAAACTGCCACACGGTCGAAATTGCAGCTAAATAAACTTATTAAAGTCTAGGACAATTACCTAATGATTCCCTGACATGCACCTCCAACTTTTCAGAGTCCTGTGCGTTAAACAATTGAAGAAGAAAATTATTAAGTGGCACTCGGGGACTGCCGCGGTAAAGCTATTGCATAGCATTTTTTATCAACTTATGCAATTATAATATTTATGCAATATTTTTTTTGCATAATAAAAATTATGCAAAAAAATAATTAAAAAAAAACCGGCCAAGTGCGAGTCGGACTCGCGCACCGAGGGTTCCGTACTCCAAAAGTAAAAGTAAAACGATAATATTATATTAATTTGCTTATTTATCGTTAACTTTGTTTGAAGAGGTTTATTGTTAATATAAAAAAAAAAACTATGCTAGTTAGAGCGTTGGTTTTATATTTCCTGTAAAATATACATAAACTTCTATTGACCATAATTATTTCAGATTTTTCGATTGGTAAACTTCAGAGATAAGGGGGGGGAGAACGGTATTTTTTTCGACATTTTGGCAGATTACTCAAAAACTATTATATATAGAAATAAATAAAAAACTGTTTTAGAATGCACAAGTAAAGGCCTTTCATATGATACCCCACTCGGTATAATTATCTTACTTTGAAATTTCATACCCCTGATTTTCCCCCTTTTTTAATTAAACTAAAATAATTTTCGCGTTGATTTTATTTTTCCTTTAAAATATACATAAACTTCTATTGACCATAATTATTTCAGATTTTTCGATTGGTAAACTTCGGAGATAAGGGGGGTGGAACGGTATTTTTTTCGACATTTTGGCCGATTAATCAAAAACTATTATATATAGAAATAAATAAAAAACTGTTTTAGAAAGCACAAGTAAAGGCCTTTCATATGATACCCCATTCGGTATAGTTATCTTACTTTGAAATTTCAAACCCCCGATTTTCCCCCTTTTATAATCAAACTAAAATAATTTTCGCGTTGCTTTTATTTTTCCTGTAAAATATACATAAACCTCTATTGACCATAATTATTTCAGATTTTTCGATTGGTAAACTTCGGAGATAACGGGGGGGGAACGGTATTTTTTTCGACATTTTGGCCGATTAATCAAAAACTATTATATACAGAAATAAATAAAAAACTGTTTTAGAATGCACAAGTAAAGGCCTTTCATAATGATACCCCACTCGGTATAGTTATTTTACTTTGAAATTTCAAACCCCCGATTTTCCCCCTTTTTTAATAAAACTAAAAATAATTTTCGATTTTTCTTTATTCCATTGATGTTGGGCCACTATTATACACAACTATGCCAAATTTCATGTCGATAGCTTTAATATAAACTGAAATAATCGACTGTGACAGACGGACGGACGGACGGAGAAAGTCTCACCTCCTCCTCACTTCAGTCTTACAAGGGTTCCATTTTTACCATTTTGGTACGGAACTCTAAAAACAAACAAACAAGAAAAGCGCACTGTCACTACTTCGCGAGTGAGATTCGAACCTGCGACATCATACACCATACGGTAAAGAAAGCGGCCGCTCGCCCACTGCGCCAAACAGAGCTACTTGTGAACCTCTAAAATGTTGAACGCTTACTGAACGACGTTGTTAGGTTTAGTTTCATTACGGAATTTCTTGATTCGGTCGCCGCGCTCAAACTGTTTGTCCTAGTTCAAAGCCCGCGAAAAAAGCTATGCAATAGCTTAAAACTAAAAACATCGCGAAGTAACCTGTATGCCTCAGTGTTCTACAGTGGTCTTAATTTCTGAGGCATGCAGGTTACTTATTCTTAAAAATATGTGAAGTATGCCAATCCGCACTTAGCCAGCGTGGTGACTAGAGCTAGACCCAGTTGGCGATAGATAAGTGTAGATACAGCAAAGTGCCGCCGTTAAAATAAGTAAGTAGATTTAGTGCATAGAAATCATCACCAGCATCATTACCTTGAGCAGTGCCATTCTAGGTAAGTGACCATCAGCCATCTCGTCTAGTGACACCATAATAAATTCTTCAAAACATTAGAATAGAATAGAATAGAATAGAATAGAAATAGTTTTTATTCAAATAAACTTTTTACAAGTGCTTTTGAATCGTCTGGCTCTACCACTGGTTCGGAATGCCCTTCCTCCCGAGAAGAACCAGCAAGAAACTCGGCGGTTGCTCTTTACAAAACAAATTTACAACACAGTAAATACTATGCTATATATTATGCAGTGTTTCCACAATGAGGGAAGTTCCAAAAATGTATACGGACTAACTTCTATCTTAAGATGGGCAGACATAAAGTAGCCCAATTCCCGCAGGTGGCACCCGTTCACGAGCATGACGCATGACCCAGCCAATTGCTTCGCTCAACCATATTTGAGGGAACCAACCCAGGGGACACCACCACAGAAATGTTTAAAGAGTGCGTGACATACTTATGCTACCCATGTTAATTGAGTTTACACTTACGGATTACGGAACTCTAAATCAATGTGCAATTGGGCCGCTACGAACAAAGATCAGGAGTGAAATTTCGAAATAGTTACACGATTACATATAGCTATTTACTATCTAATAATACAATACCGAGCACAAGCTTCCGATATTCAGATAGTAAACGTAATTCGTATAGGCCGCATGATATCCAGTGGCGATGGATAAAGTTACCGTTAAGCCACTGCCATCCGTAGGTGAAATTTTTCGGGCGTTTGAAAAGCATTTGGGTTTTCAGAACCATATAAAATGGCCAAGTGCAATTGCTATAATCGTGTACCATGTGTTCGGTGCTTACTGGTGTTACCATTACGCTTTCCCAGTTAAATGGCAAACTATTGTTTTTGGTAAGTTTTGTTAATATTTCGTTGAAAACTGCTCTTGACTGAGAGCTCACCTGCAACCTTGGATAGCTTGAAACACTCAATTTGCTATTTTTATATGATTTTATGAAAGTTTTGTATTTTGATCCAACACACCAAAAGAAAAACTTGCAATCCCTGTAACACCATCTGCAGGGCTAGCATGTGCAGAATAAAATTATTTTGATGATGATTTTTATACTGGCAATAATTGCGGGGATAAATTTTTCTTCCATTTTAAGTATCCACTGCGAATATTATCATTCACCGCTGTACCCATGTTCGACGGGTGGATAAAACTGAGCGAGGAGAGAAACCATTTTATCCTCTCCCCGTGGACATATAATTATGGGCAGGGGCCCATGCTAGTCCTACTGGGGTCATTTTTAGCGTTATTTGATTTACTCAGATATTAGTCTCTGCTAAGGATAAAACGCGCACACCACTGGCTGCTTCAAAAAGCTCAACAAGTTGCCATTGTTTTGTGTGATTTAGCCCTGAGGTATAATAGGGAATAAAAACAACTTTTTTTATTTTTTAGCTTTGATCATGTACGTAGCCACCGGCTTCGGCATCACGGGTGGAGCGCACCGCCTGTGGACACACAGAGCGTACAAAGCGACATTACCATTGAAACTGTTCCTTCTCATGTGCTTTGCTTCGAGCGGTCAAGTATGTTACCTTTTCCTTTTCATTTCAGTTTAGACTAATATTATAATGGCGAAAGCTTAACTGTTTGCTAGAGCAATGATAGCCCAGTGGTTAGGATTGTAGTCTCCTATTCGGAAAGTCGCGGGTTCGATCCCAGGCACGCACGTCTGTCTTTTCTGACTGTTTTATGCGCTTTTAAGTATAATTAGATATATTAATATGTAAGTATACATATATTAGCCAATAGTGACAGAAGACCAGCCAATCAGAGGTGACTGCAGAAGTGCAGATGGTCAACTGTAGCAAGTATTTTTAGACAATTCGGAATCCGGAAGAAAATAAACTTACAGCTTATTACGCAGGACCCAGCAGGACACGAATCTAAAACCTCATGAGCATCTGCAGCCGTACAAGCTAGCCTCTAGACTAGTAAGGCAGTCAAAATTGTAATACTAGTTGTAAAGTTCTTAGTATCAAATAAGTAGTCTTAGTAAGTAGTCGTTCTTTTTCTGCAGAACTCCTTAGAGCAATGGGTACGTGACCACCGCGTCCATCACAAGTATAGCGACACGGAAGCAGACCCTCACAATGCGAACCGGGGCTTGTTCTTCTCCCACATTGGATGGTTAATGCTGAAGAAAAACGAACAGGTGCTGCGACGCGGCAAGCAGATCGACATGTCGGATATTACCAACGACCCTCTGCTGAGATATTTCAACAAGTTTGTACCTATTCTTATACTAAAGTCCATAAAATTATTATAACGCATAGAAGGACAGTAGCCGCGCGCGGAGTTTAACACTTTCATGGAGGCCTTCACACACACACACAAACACACTATTGTACGTGTCGGCGAACGTAAAAATCCAACGCCTCGTAGCACACATAGTTCGAAAAATGGTAACACGTGAAGCTGGTCTCGTTGTATGGAACTATCGGTCTATGCGTTATTAGTCTAAGCTTGTCTTATTTCAAGACCTTTTTAATCATCTTCTTTATAGACGTGGACGTCGTATAGGACAAGGACAAGGACGCTTGCGTGGACCTCCAAAGGCCTCGGTGTTACGACTCCCTGCAACTCATCAGATGTCGTCGGTCTACATAATGGGGGATCTGCCAACACTGCGCTTTCTGGTGCGGAGTCATCACTCCAGCACCTTGGGTCGACAACGACCATCAGTTCTTCGAACTATGTGCCTCCCATTTCCACTTTAGTTTCGCTACTCGCTGAGCTATGTCGGTAACTTTGGTTCTTTTTGGTATTAATTTTTTTTAGATTTTATCTCGCAAGGATACTCCGGGCATGGTATTTCCATCGCCTGCTGAGTGAGCTGAGCCTTTTTATGAAGTCCATAATTTAATCATCGGCCCTCTTAAAATTTTTAAATAAATAAGTACATAATTATACTACTTACCTCTTGAAGAGTCATAAGAAGGGTGGTGTCGTTGAATCAGCGGGTATCTAATGGAAACAGCTTCTTATAGTCCACTTTTTATCACTTTTAGGGCAAACTCAGACAAACTGAGTTAGGCGCAAACTATAGTACTTTCATACTTGCTCTGTGTGCCTTAATTATCTTGTGATCTGCTGTCAATGCGAAAGCTAAACAAAGTTCCCTATCCTATAAACATAAAAAATGCTTCGGTTACTTAATCAACATAATTTATTCTGGTGCCTTATTTATTTGTTTTCCCTTGCAGAAATTTCGTCTGTATCAAATTACTGTTTTGCTACGCTCTACCGCTCCTTATTAATGTCATCCTGTTGGGGGAGCGCTGGCGATGTGCTGTGGCGTGGCAATTCTTCATCCGGTTCCTCAGCATGTTCCACAGCGAGCTGACAGTGAACAGTCTGGCGCATATTTATGGATACAGACCTTATAACAAGTAAGAATAATTTAGAATATTTTTGTTTTTGAGTATTGTTCTTTTAAGCTATTGCATAGCTTTTATCGCGGGCTTTGAACTAGGACAAACAGTTTGAGCGCGGCGACCGAATTAAGAAATTCCGTAACGAAAAAACCTACACCGTCGTTCAGTAAGCGTTCAACATTTTAGAGGTTCACATTCAGCTCTGTTTGGCGCAGTAGGCGAACGGCCGCTTTCTTTAGATGTCGCAGGTTCGAATCTCACTCGCGAAGTAGTGACAGTGCGCTTTTCTTGTTTGTTTGTTTTTTAATTATTTCTTTGCATAATTTTTATTATGCAAAAAAAAATATTGCATAAATATTATAATTGCATAAGTTGATAAAAAATGCTATGCAATAGCTTTACCGCGGCAGTCCCTGAGTGCCACTTAATTTTTTTTTATATTATTCTTTTTTCCTTCTATCATTATTTGAACTATTTTCTATGGCTAATGTACAAAATATTTATTTAAGCACAATATAAATATTTCTTAAGGCAAGTGTTGTGTACGCCTATAAGTGGTATGTCACACTCGAAGCTACTCCTGAAATGATCAACTCAATAGCCGATAGATTAGGCGACGGAACACCAGTGCACTTTCCGATTACGAAATCAGTATATATGTATATAATATATACAAATTCTTATTAAGTGTGACATATATAAGTTAGCATAGTTTTGTGTACACGCTGTTCTTCTTCTTTATCAACCTATAGATGTCCACTGCTGGACAAAGGTCTCCCGCATGGACTTCCACAGGCTTCGGTCTTGCGCTACTTGAATCCATCGAATTATTATTATATATTATTATTATTAATTAATTATTTTTTTTTAATTTTAAGTTCACACCACATATCAACACCACGAGGTTCTACGCTCAAAACGTTCTAAGTCTGCAAATTGTCGCGTCGTTCAATGACCTAAAGTGAACACAATAAAGTATTTTGTATCGGAATGTTCTGTGGGTTAGAGATCAGCTAAGCTAACGAGCCCTTACCTACCATCAAGTCATCCGCGCGCCGCGTCAGAAGTGTCAAGCCTATTGAGGTGCCTTTCCATTGAAGATAAATGTTCTTCGAAAAATTCACGTCTTATATCTGATAAAATTATCACGTCTTCTATTATCAAGGATTTGATTGACCTTCTGAGCACGTCTCAGCTCCGCTCCGCTTCAGTGGACAGGCACCCTTACTCTGATTGAGAGGTACACAAAAGAAGGCTTTCAGTCACAAACCTGATTATAAAGGTGCCTATTTATAACATTGTTTCAGAAATATCGTGCCAAAAGAAAATCGTTTTGTAGCAACATGTACTTTGGGAGAAGGATGGCACAACTATCATCACGCATTTCCCTTTGACTACAAGGCAGCTGAGCATTTCGACTTCTTCAATTGGGGTACAGTTTTCATCCGCTTCTTCAACAAAATTGGCTGGGCCTACGACCTACGAGAAGCTACTCCGGAAATGATCAACTCAATAGCAGATAGATTAGGCGACGGAACACCAGTGCACTTTCCGATTACGAAATCAGAGTAATGGGTGGCGAGTATTTAGAATGAGGTTAACAAATTGAATGGGAATAGGTACAACTATCTACCTATTGTTTAATATGTTAATACGATTACAATTACAATTCGTGATTGAGAAATTGTAGGTAGGTAGGTACTTCTTTAGGTAACCTGCTTAAAATTGTACCAATGCTGGATACGTATCTAGATAATTATCCATTCCAAAAATTGTGATAAAGGCGCTTATTGGTTTTGTTTTTAACATGTGCACTGAAACAGCCATAAAACGGAATTCATCTTGATGTCGGTTATGTATCATTATCATCATCATCATCATCAGCAACCCATCAACGGCTCACTACTGAACGCAGGTCTCCTCTCAGAGAAGGGTTATAGGCCATAGTCCACCATGCCGGCCCAATGCAAATTGGCAGACTTCACACACCTTTGCGAACATTATGAAGAACTCTCAGGTGAGCAGGTTTCCTCACGATGTTTTTCTTCACCGTTGAAGCTTTTGATATTTAATTTCTTAAACGCACATAACTTAGAAAAGTCAGAGGTACGTGCCCGGGATCGAACCTGCGACTCCCCGAATAGGAGACCGCAGTACTAACCACTAGGCTATCACTGCTTCACGGTTGCACACGGTTATGTATGTATTCAATTAATTATAGGTACTTCATAATTCGTGGGGAAGATCCTAGATGGTGGATTGACATTTTTTCATTGTTGCTGTATGCTTCATAGTTACATTTAAATATAATTGAGTACTTACCATTGTTGAACGGAATTAATTTATGTTCCCCTACGTCGTATTTATTATTATCATAATCACTGCGTTTATAATCACTAGGTACCTACTATAATCATTATAATTCAATGGCAGATGATGGCAGACTACAAAGCTTTTAAGTAGCTACAAAGATGACTCTCGTTAGAGAGTAGTATTAGAATTATATTAGCGGCACGCTATGATGGCCGGTTTGACGTTTGTCCGCTCATGAAGTTCCGTATTAATTGATAACGACTTTGAAGGAAATAATTGTATTACTTTATTGACGATAGTGATGTGCAGAGATTCATAAATTTTATCGAATGTAGTTTTAGGTTTAGGACTCAAAATTTATTTATTAAATTGATTTCTAAAATGTATACAAGTGTAGAAAAATCAGTTTGCACCATTTAAGGGGTGAATGTACTTGTGAATATGAACAATTTTCACTATGTGGACAAACCTCTGAAATCGCAAAAAAATATCAGCTGTTTCATACAAAAGGTAAAATTTTTATTTTTATATGATATATACCACAACTCGGCATTTGGTTTTCTAAATTGAAAATTTTTAAAAATGGAATCTAATACGATCGTCACATAGGATCGCTGGCTAGCACAACTACTACCTCCGGCAAACTCGCGTCAATGCTCAATGCAAAACAAAGCAGTTTCGAATTGACGTTGCTTCGAAAAGTATAAACTGTCAGTGCAATGCGATTGTGATATAGTTTTGACCTGGCTTTGGATTTCAAATATTGATACTGCATTACTGTTGACCCTTGCTCGTTAATTTGGACTCTGTTCAAGCCCTTTGTTGTGGATTTCGTCGATATGACCGAACGTACGCAGAGAACTGTTCTAAATAGTCAGACACGTGAGTTCGTAATACGCCTTCGTAACTATTTCGATCGTGAAGCTCAAAATGGAGGGCCAATTTTACCTATAACGTCAGTGGTTGAACGCGTAGCTGATGCGCTTAATATTGGACAACGAACTGTTAGACGGATAACTAAAAAAAAATATGGCGAGACTGGCACAGAAGAAAATAAACTTCACACACCAAAAAAGAGAAAACGAGCAAAACCAGTCGTAGGCATCGATAGCTTTGATGCCGATGCTATCCGAAGACATGTTTACGGCTACTATTTACAGAAGGAGTATCCAACAAGAAAAAAGTTGGTGCATTCACTGAAGGAAGCTGGATTATTCTTCGGTGGGGAAAGTTCTTTAACGAAGATTTTGAAGACCATTGGATTTCGATACAAAAAATGTAACAAACGCAAAATATTGATGGAAAGATTTGATATAGCGATGGCAAGGTATACTTTTTTACGGCAAGTGAAAGAAATCAAAAATTGGCAAAATGTTGTGTTCTTGGATGAAACATGGCTTAATGCTAACCATACTGTAGGCCGTTCTTGGAACGATGACACAGCAGCATCTACTTCCAAAGTTCCTGTAGGAAAAGGATCGCGACTTATAATTTGTCACGCCGGAACCATCAACGGGTTTGTCGAAGGTTCTCTCATGGCTTTTGCGTCAAAAACCACTGGAGACTATCATGAAGACATGAATGGAGAAAAGTTTACTGAATGGTTTACCTCAATGTTGTGTAGCCTCCCTGAACCATCTATTATAATTATGGACAACGCCCCATACCACTCGATGCAAATTGACAAGCCACCTGCCCAATCCCAAAAGAAAGCTGATATCGTCGCATGGCTTCGTAAAAATGGCGTAGATGCAAACATGAATATGTTAAAAGCGGAATTAGTACGTCTTTTAAAAGAAAACAAACCAACCAAGATCCGATACGTCATTGACGAAATAGCATTAGAACATGGGCACAGAGTTATACGGTTACCGCCTTACCATTGTGAGTATAATGCGATTGAGTTGGTGTGGGCTCAAATTAAGGGATATGCTGCAAGACACAATACAGAACCCCCATTTACCACAAAAAAAATGCTAAAATTATTAGAAGAAGCTTGTGAACATGTGACTAAAGGAGACTGGGAAAAGGTTGTGAATAGAACTGTTAAATTAATAAGGGAAGATTATGAAAGAGATGTGAAAATAGATAATATTATAGAAAACGAACATATAATTATTAATGTAGGTGATGATAGCAGTGACGACAGTGAAAATAGTAGTATGGACGAATCTGATTAATTATGGCCTTTTGTGGCACCTTTTTTGGTATCTTTTGTATTCATATGTTTCTTGTGTGCATATAAAGTATGTATATTCATTTTCATTCAAATATTCAGTTCGTTCAAATAAATTAAATAAACATATACATTTTTGTTTTATTAAACCTATTTAATCAGGTACAAAAACAAAACTTAATTGTTTTTTGTTCGAGAATAAATTGACATTCCACATCACTATTGTAATGTGTCAAACCGGCCATCATAACGTGCCGCTAGTTTAGTAATAGGCAAGGAACCTACTACTCTCTGTTAATAGGTATGTTCCTTGGATCTTTGGATCTTATATCATAGATACCAAGTCTATGCCTTGGATGATCCAGGCTACAAAGATAGAATTCAATCTTTTTTTAAGAAAATTGTTAATGTTTTTGGACATTCAGCGACACAGCACTGTTGATGTTTCTTTCAAACATCAAACTATACCATTCAATAATTTCAGGTACCTAACTTATAGGTTATATATAGGCTATCTTAGTTTTAGGTAAATCTTAATCTAATTTTGCGCTAAAATAGGTTGTTAAGTATTTTTTGTAAAATTAAATAGGCATAGGTATAAATGCCACTTGACTACAGCCACCCAGGTATTATAAGATTTTTGAAGGAGAGCTATGATAAAGAGAACGAAAAACGTATCTCTTGGTTTCTTAAAAACGAGGAAGAAATAATTAAAACGGCTACACTTAACGAGAAACATAAGGGCTACGATACAGAAGATGTTGGAAGGACGCTTATTGAGCCATTAATACCGGTGCTAAGCCAGCATCATAAAGTTTCTAAGGTGAACCGTTTAACTAAAATGCAAATAGACAAGCCTGTGCCAGTTCGTGTTCGTGCTAAGCTTCACGATAAAAAATCTACATGTGCTGTAGACGAAATCCCAGAGCCTAAAATGAAACCTGTTGAACCGAATGTGAGAAAAATTTTATTTGAGGTACCTCTGGGACGTCAAACGTACTTGAACGTTAGAAATAAAAAAGCTCCCGAAGAACGATACTATTCTTGCGAAACCAGCAATAGTGTCTACGGTTGGAGATTGGGTGATAGTGAACGTATGAATCAATCAGGTGAATACAGGCTTTATGCTGCTATTATGAGGGACACGATGAGTCGATCCGGTCCACAGCCCGATCCTAAACACTACGGCCATTTACTGAAGCAACATTCAAAATGTAGATAGGTAAAATAAATGGTGTGCACCTAGCTACTTAGTATATTCAATAAATAACCTAAACATGTTATAGCACAATAATATCTTTTATTTAGGACACTGTTAACAAACTCAATCGTTGCAAATACAACTTGGTTTATTACCAAGCAAAATCTGGGTGTGCTTCCTTCTTGAAATTGCTCGAAATCGAAATCTACGAGCACGGTTTTGTAACATCAAATAGGTAGGTGTAGGTACAATCAACAAAATGTTATCCATTGCTACCGCCTACTTCTGCTGTACAACTCCATAGTGTGCTTATTAACCAAAATAAGACACCTGCCCCTGTAGCCAAGTAACACTTCGTTGTGTCTATTATCTTTCTACGATAGTTGTCACTTGAAGTTTTAGCTAGAGCTAGACTAGATGGCGCTGCAGCTGATCAAAGACAGAATGGTTTTAATAATATTTGGCGGCATTTTGTATTATAATGTTTTAAATGCTCAAAAAAAACTACAAATTGGCTACAGGGGCAGTTTACCATATTATAATCCAAACCCAAAATAATTACCTACAATTACCTAAGTACATTAACCTACCTACATAATATGCACATGGTATGGTATGTGGTATAATTTACCTATTAGGTACTTAGGTACCTAATAAGTAAATTCTTCTTCTTTATCAACCGATAGACGTCCACTGCTGGACAAAGGCCTCCTGCATAGACTTCCACAGGCTTCGGTCTTGCACCCCCTGAATCCAGCGGCTCCCTGCGACTCGTTTGATGTCGTCGGTCCACTTGTGGGGGGCCTGCCAACAGCTAAGGGTGCGGGGTCGCCACTCAAGCACCTTTGGTACCCCAACCACCATCAGGTCTTCGAACTATGTGTCCTGCCCATTTCCACTTGTTTTGCGCTCGCTGATCTATGTCGGTGACTTTGGTTCTCCTACGGATATCCTCATTTCTGATTTGATCTCACAGGGATACTCCGAGCATAGATAGCTCTCTCCATCGCCCGCTAAGTGACCTTCTATAGATAATTTAGTAATTAGCAATTGGATTAAGTTCAATTACAAACTTAAAATCGTAGGTAGGTAAACGTTACACCTATCGTTAGGTACGGAGGATAAGAAGTAAGTAGGTAATCCGTAAAACGTAAGTATAACCTGACAAAAGGCACCTTGATTAACTGCCATCAAAACAGCTATAAAACGCAGCGTTTCTGTGTCCCCAAAACATTTCATAAGAGCTGTCCTGGGGCTGAAACTTTTATTATCCGCCCGCGCTGTTCGCTGTAACGCTTTTAAAACTTTTATTTCACTGTAACTGGAGTTCCCAGGGCCAGCGGCGATGAAAACCCCGCACGGAACAATTACTACAATAGTTTAAATTAAAGTACCTAGTTAGGTTTGCAGTTGCTTTATTTTCGGCCCAAATGCGTGTTTCATTGTTCGACAAATAAAAACTTGAGGGTTTAGTTGCACCAAATTGGCAATTACCTATTTAAATTACCTATATAATCTGGCGCAATTTTTAAAAATCTATTATATGTTGAGAATATTACGGAGAACTTGAGGTCATTATAGAGAACTCTTAGGCATACAGGTTTTCTTTTAGAGATGTTTTTCTTCACCGTTAAAGCAAGTGACATTTAACATTTCCTAAAACGCACAGAAAAATTAGAGATGCGTGCCCGGAATCGAACCCTGGACCTTCGGACCCCCGGGAAGGGGGCAGCTATCACCGCCTTTTAATATATAGTAGGGTTAATACTTCGATTTTGGGTTAGTAACAGAATACTTTAAAACTTTCCTATCATCGAAACTACATTAAATCACAAGCGTTCCTAACGATAGAAGTTCTTAAACCATTTATAGTCCCAATTTAAATCTAGTTCGCGATCAATCCATAGTTATAAAAGTCTATATTTTAACCTACCCCACTAGACATTTTGGATAATATAACGACTTTAGTATTATCCCCAAGAATTTTCTCAAGATTAGCTGCTCCTTTATTCGTTTCAAGTAGGGGTATAAAAACTTTCCCGTCGCGAAAACACTGAGCCTTCGAAACAAGAATATGAAAAGTTTTAAGTTTTAACTTATCTCCGCATAAAACAAGATTAATTGCAGTACTTATCAGTTTACGAGAGTCGCCGCTATAAAAGTTTACCGGCTACAGGAAGTGTGTTCCTATTTGGTAACCAAATAAGCCCCGCCCTTAAACGGGGCTCTAAATAAATAAAAATATTTTGCTTTGCTTTTAAAACACTTTCTTTAACATAATATATTTTGCAGTTGTTTCGCTACAAAGATGTACTACCGCCTTTAGAGATATAATGGTGATCACTTATAACGCGACCCCCGTCCGCGAGTCTCGTTGTTTTTAAACATTTTTTAAATCCCGTGAGAACTCTGATTTTCCGGGATAGAAAGTAGTATTTGTCACTCTCCAGGTCCTAAACTCGGCCCATGCAAAAAATCACACGTCGATCCGTTGCTGCGTGATTGAAGGACAAACCAACAAACACACACTTTCGCATCTATAATAAAGATGTGAAATGCAGATGACGACAAAGTCGACATTGAGTTAACCCCTGTTGGCGTAAAAGATGCGGCCGATTCATTCTGATGACGTCATTTTCACCTGTGGTTCAACAAATGAATAATGCGCCTCTTGATGCGGCTTTAATAAAACACAAAATCAAGTTGTACGTAGCTAAAAGTATTTATTTATAAGTATTACACGGCCTATTTACAATGCATCAGAGGTGCGATTGTCTAAAGTTACTCCATTGATCGTAATCGTATTCGATGACATTAGCGTCAAAGTAAAATAGACCATAACAGTATTGTATTAGAGCTCAATTTCGTATATGCATTCTTGTACCTTTAGGTATGTACGACACGCTCCATAACGCTCTATGTTAAAATCGGTTGTACTGAATTTGTGACGTTAAATCAATACAATCAAGGATTATTTTACTTTAACGCTAATGTCCAATTGGTACCCAGGCCTTCAGTGTGTTTTCATCAACGTTCCCTAACTTTTACGGGCCACCTAAGCTAAGTAAGGTAACACTTTCTGCCAATTTCGTTTTCACGAACTTTTAGGGAACACCTAAAGGTGGAAATGATAATGGTTAAGGGATTGTATTTAGGGGCTACCTAAGTAAGAAAACTCCTACTTAGGGGATGACTTAGGTATGGTTGGTGAAAATGGGCATCAGTCGGTTGCGTTGATTAAGCAATAATAACCCAAGCCAACAACTGGATGGATGACCGATTGTGTAAATCGAAATAAGGCCTTTCCGTTCCCTCCGTGCCTCGAAGAGCACGTTAAGCCTGAAAGTTGAAACGACATCTGTGCGCATCGATTCGCATTTTGCCCATACAAAACTGTTATTTTTCATTGAGTCGTGTACGCATCGAAAAGCCGAATTGATGTTGAGCCTGGGTATGAGCTAACTCCATTCCAAATTTCAGACAAATCGGTTCATTCGTTGTGAAGTTTTAGAGTAACAAACATCCATCCATACATTCTCACAAACTTTCGCATTTATAATATTAGACCCACTTGAAGAGACGCTGGGTTAGGTTTAACCCAGGATCAAATTTATAATTTTGACAGAAGCTCTATATACGAAATCTGTCAAAACAGCAGCTAACTCTGATTTAAAAGGATAACCCGGCGTTTCTGCAATTGGGCCAAGTAGTCTATATGCTAATCCTGGGTGTGAGATATCTCCATTCCAAATTTCAGCCAAATCGGTTCGTTCGTTGTGGAGTTATAAAGTAACAAACATCCATTCATTCAACTTCACAAACTTTCGCATTTATAATATTAGTAGGATTAACAGGAAGAAGGATAGGATTTAGTCATATTGAACATGACCAATATTCCCCTTTTCCCTTTAGGGCTAAGCGCTAAGTCTGGGCTGGCTACTTGGAGTATGATGTATAACCGGTTAAGGTTGAAGACAAGGGTCTGCCCGCGAAATTCAAATTTAATTTGGTTTTTCGCAAATACTGAGTTGGACGTGAGTTACTCACAAATTAGTCGATATTTTGATTAATTTCTTAAACTGGACACTTTCAAGTAAAAATTTTTATATAAACCTGTGAAGATGATACTGCCATTGTCGCAATTAGAATGCCATAAGCCTACGTTGTCGTATTAGTTTACAAATTGCGAAAAACCAAATTAAATTTGAATTTCGCGGGCAGACCCTTGTCTTCAACCTTAACCTTTCAGTTTTAGTCCGCACCTTTGCGCTATTGAGGCTTCTATCAGCTCTCCTTTGAACTGTATGGTGCCAGATTATCCCTACCATTGTGTAATGAGGGAAGCGACCCTCAGCAATGAGGGTAGCGAAGGAGAGCCTACAATGCCAGATTATCCCAAGAAAACCCCAACCATTGTGTAATGTGGGAGCCTACACTGCGTGTTTCCTTCTCGCGGAAGGCTTCTCGAACACCTGCTTGAGGCCGCCGCGGAAGTTGGCGAGGCGCGCGGCCGACGTCTCGTTGCTCCACGCGGAGTCGAACTCTGTAGTGTCTTGGTCCACGAGATGAGTGTATTTGGTTCGGCCCGATCTGCCGAATTTCTTCACTTGCATCACCTGCGGACAACGTTTTGGGCATCAGTTGAAGCAGTAACCTAAATAGAATGAAAAATAAAAAAAAAGGGAAAGCAACATGGAAAAGAAAGAGAATAAAAAAGGCGCAAAAAATGGAGGAGGTGGTAAGGTTTTAAGATTATTAATAATTAAATATA
Organism: Oeneis ivallda; assembly: GCA_029955525.1. Taxonomy (NCBI): domain Eukaryota; kingdom Metazoa; phylum Arthropoda; class Insecta; order Lepidoptera; family Nymphalidae; genus Oeneis; species Oeneis ivallda. The sequence continues at coordinate 11,092,006 of JARPMR010000020.1, read as the reverse complement.
AAAAGTTCTTTTTAAAAGCCGACTTCAAACGCACGCGCCAGTACGAAGTATTTATTGTTGATATACGCTCGACCGATTTTGATAAAATTTCAATGGGACCACCTGGTAAGTATACCCTTTGAAACAAAAAAAGAATTTTCCAAATCGGTGCAGGCGTCTTCGAGTAATCATACATAAAAAAAGATTCCGACGAATTGGAAACCTCCTCCTTTTTTGAAGTCGGTTAAAAAACAATAATATAATGAATTAATTAACGAATAGCAAAGTACTAAGGGTAAGATATATAGATGGCACTCTCACTCAGCTCAGACTCACGACTGAGATGAAACGAGACAGATACATTTCACATATATTTGTGTCTCATTTTAATTCTATCTTGAGTCTTGAGCAGAGCCAGAGTACGATCTATAGATCTCAGCCTAAGTTGTATCGATCGAGTAATCGAATCCGCTTTTTAATGTCGGACGCATATTATTATCAAATACTTTTGCGCCGATTGCATAAAACAAACAGTTTACTGATCGTCAATTTTTGATAATTTGCGGCCAGTCGCAATAGTAGTTCTGTTTAAATTGAAATATAAGATTACAAACCTTTGGTAAAACAGTCTTGTCAAAGTGATCATCCAACGTTGGTCCAGAGAAATCTTGCTTGAACACATCTTCTTCTTTGTCCAAATAAAATGCACCCCTGTACATAAAGTATAAGTATTAAGTATAGTTTGTAAATATCACATTTTGTGGATCTTTATTTAACTATAATTATCATAATTTTGGCTTTAGAGGATAGTCATTAAGGTGGATTATATGGGTCTGCCCGCGAAATTCTTTAATTTGGTTTTTCGCAATAAACTAATACGACAAACTAGGCTTCTAATTGCGCCAATGGCAGTATCATCTTCACAGGTTTATATAAAAATCTTTATTTGAAAGTGTCCAGTTTAAGAAATTAATCAGAATATCGACTAATTTGTGAGAGTAACTCACGTAACACAGGGTGGAGACAGTGCCCATACAATTATTTGCATAGTCCTTTAAAATGTCAACAAACCTGTGGTAGTACTTCTGCAGGAACTTGTATTTGCCCTTCACAGACTTGTTGGTGACCACTTTGGGGTTGAGGCGCTGCTCTACGCGCCGCTCCTCCTCCGTCATGTTGCGCATGCGCTCGATCGCCAACAGCTCCTTCTCCATTCTATAACACAGAATAGAGTAGAATAAATTTTGAAGTGAAAACTTCTTTAGGCACATTGAGCACTTTTTTGGGTGAGCAAAAAACATGGATTTCGCGAAATCGTCACCGTCACCTGGAGATTTTAGTAAGCGTTCAACATTTTAGAAGTTCTCAAGCAACCTTTACAGCGCAGTCGGCTAGCAGCCGCCTTCCGTATGATGTCGCAGGTTTGAATCTCACTCACGAAACGTGACAGTGCGCTTTTTTAAACACTACGTCAAATGTCAGTAGTATATACGGTTCATCCGCTCAAATAGTTTGCAGTACAAATACACGGTATTTTAGAAACGATGTGAAAATAAATAAAAATATTATTTAATCATTTAGTACCAAAATTTATTTAATTTTTTTTAGATCAATGAAAAATACTGATAGTATTTTGATTTTGAACCATCACTTTATATACATATTATACTATCATCATAATACAGCACACAAATATTTAGCGTGACGCACTTAAGTACACAGTGGGTCACATAAGTCGCGCCGCCTTCGGCATGTACCGGCGGTCGCTATGTGTCGGCTTTACAAAGGGCGCCAACCATTTGAGCGAACGGATTTACTGTCTTTACGACGTCATCACATCGTCTGACGTGAGGCGTTTACCGTTTACGCGCAGAAATTTAAAAGGCAAAACTTTAAATGCATTTTTTGGATCCTTATCGATTGAATAAAAATTTAGCAAATTTTCTAATAGTATATTATCACCTTAGAATCAAGTTTAGACACTTTTCAAAAAAGAGTAAATACCCTATGATGTCAAAATTCGTTCAACTATTGAGATGTGAAAAGGTATTGGAGAATAGTTGGCTTGTTCAAGAAGCATCGGATGTTTTAATAAACTTGAATAAAACTTGCTGGGCCAGATTTCTTACTTTCCTAATACTCCTACAGGTTCCTACTCTGGATCTTACCAGAATGTGACAAGTAAATAAAAAAAAACCAACTGATACTACTTACGCCTCTCTTTCTTCTTTATCCCGTTTGATACGTTTCATTTCACGCAGTTTCCACGCCTCATATTCTAACTCGTCGTTTTCATCGTCTGTACAAACATCATTGATATTTCCCTCCTTGTATTCTGACTGGAAATGAATAAATATGATAAACTAGATGATGCCCGCGACTTCATCCACGTGGATTAAGATATTTAATTCCCACTCTTTTTTTTCCGGGAACTCTTTAATTTTGCGGGATAAAATGTTAATCCAGGGTATGAGCTATCTCCATTCCAAATTTCAGACAAATCTGACGAGTGGTTTTTGCGTGAAAGAGCAACAAACACACACACACACACATAAAAAATTTATAATATTGGTGTGATAGTGTGACATTAGTGTGATGGAGTGTGATAGTGTGATTCCATAAAATCCTGTTAACTATTTTTACTAAACATTGATTTATTAAACATTGATTTTTGTTATAATAATCCCTCATAACAAACAAAAAATAATGCCACCAACCTGAGTATTTCTCTGTTCAGATCGAATAGTCTCTTCAACTAACTTCAATGCTTCTCTTCTCTTTTCCTCTTTCTCTTTTCTCGCTTCAGACTCTTCCTTTTTCTGTTGCTTCAATTTGCGTTCCCTTTCTGCAACTGTCATTCTTTCCGAAGCTCTTACAAAAACTGGTTTTACTCGGGGTCCTGTCAATAGAAATTATGAGATTACAACTGCTTCAAAATCTGAACCAAACTTCAACCTAAACTCCATAATCATAACCATAGCAAATAGTGTTCCTCTTCCAAAGATACTACAAGACAGTTTACAGAACGTTTACAGCAATCCATTAAGACCAAAGCCTTCAAACATTTTGCATACTACAGTTTACAGAACGTTTACAGCAATCCATTAAGACCAAAGCCCTCAAACATTTTGCAGAGAAACCTCGAGAGGTTTTGGCTGTGACATACCCTGACAATGCGTAAAATATAACATTTTTTACAAGTTTAGTTTAGTGTGGTCAGTGTTTTTGTTTTGTTACATGTTGATGTTGCGAGTTTTTATACTAATACTGGCTGTTCGATTCAAGTAGGCCGCTACTTTCCGTCGCGCTTCCCCGCACCGCACCTCAAGTCAGACCCACTTAGTACAGATAAGGTACTCACGATTGTCAGTACTGTGTTTTTTCAAACCTCTATTGTGTTACGTTATAATTTTTTTGTTAAGTTCTAATTAGTTATTTATTATTGTTTGGTTACTATTGTTCACGTGTCGTTTTCTAAGAAGAGTAATGAGTAAAAAAGGAAAAGTTTTGCATAGCGCAGACTATTTATTACTTTGATTGATGACTTTCTTAGAAGAGGAGAAAAATAAGAAATTTAAAATCACACCCTTCGACATTCAAGACTTTGACTATCAGGCGTTTAGTCTCATAGTTCCAGATATTAGCATGTTCAAACAAACAAACTCTTCCACTTTATTGTATTAGTATAGATATTACCTGTGTCTTCTTCACTGTCGGTATATTCTGTATCTGATGAGCCACTTTCCTCTTTGACACCATCTAACATTTCCTCGTCATCATCACGGCCAAGTACTTCTTTTTCAGCTTCCCTAAAATATGAAATTATGTAATATAATTAAAAAAGCTTTTCTATTAAAGCTTGCTTAGAGCAAGAACAATATTTGTTCTGTACTACAGCTGATAGATCACAAATGCAAAGCATTCACCACATTTTTCAATACTGAAAAAGCACTGTGTGACGTAATTTATCGATGGCCCTTAAATATTCGACTTTCAATTTCTAGATTTTAATTTGATACGCTATTGAAAACACGATGAAACCTTGCAGCTAGTTTAGCTTTGACTGCCTGTCTGCGTCGCTCAATCTCTTCCTCATCCAAATCGTCTTCACTCTCTGAGCTATGTCTGGCCTCATCCTCACTGGACTCTGACTCAGGCTCGGGCTCCGCGTCAATGATCTCAGGCTTGTGCTCAGCGCGCCGCGGCGGCGAGTGTGCCGCATCGCGTAGACGACGCAGGCGGGGATCGTCGACCTGTAACCAAACATCATTATTATTATCATCTTTGCATTTCATCTGTGAACATCTGAGCTAGCTGGCACTGTGAAAACACTCCGCGCGAATTTTAGTCTCGCGATTTTTGACAGTGTTTGAGGTCTCAAGTCTCAAAAAGGCAGAAAAGACACTTACTGCATAAAGAAAATAAATCACTTTATTGCTAATACATAGCGAGATATAACTTGAATGTTGTCAGAGAAATTCATTAATCCATATAAATACTGGTTTATTTATCTGTTGTTACTTTTCACATCTAAATTACTGTGATGAAAGCTGAATGAAAAATTAATGGAGATGACAGAGAGAGAGGGGCTTATGAGCATCTTTGTGTTAGATTTATGTGATTTTTCTTAATACAAAACACTAACTAATGCCCACAACTTCTTCTGCATGGATTTAGTTTTTAAAACTCCCATGGGAACTTTGATTTTTTTAGTATCCTATGACACTCTCAAGGTCTTTTGCAGTGTGATTGAAGTATGATCCAAAAACACACTTTCGCATTTATAACATTACGTAAGGATTACAAAGCTACAAAGCCAATTTGAAAATTCTTAAAAAAAGTGGTTATTTACTTCTTTTTCTGAATCACTGTGCTGCTCTTCTTTTCGGCTGATTATTTGTGCGATCTGATGCCTCCGCTCTGGTCTTTGTTGTTCTATAAAATCCTCAGTGTCCGATTCCTCAGATGATGACACTCCTTGAGCATAATCTGGTTTCTTGCCTGATATGTATCTTTGTACTTTCACTTTTTGCATGGAAATCTCACCTAAAAGGAAAATTACAGAAACTTACAATAAATAACGTTTAAATATATAAAATAAATTACTATGTACTACTCAACCAAAACAAAGGTGCATGCCAAATACAGCGTCATTTCAACTATGAAGAGAATACCAAATCTAGCCGAATATTAATTATTATGATTGTGATATTAGTGCAATAAAGTGTCCTCTCATGCACCTAATTGTTTCGGTAGCATAGTACATCCTAAACTCGATACTCCTTTCGACAGCCTCTTACACAAATTATGCAGATCACATAAAGAAAGCACCTATTATACAGCAGTCACATCTCAAATAGGTGGTCACTCAGCTTTGAACCTTTCCGCCGCACCAGAGGATCGAGAGAAGCTATGAAAATGAAACTCTGACCTGGTAGGTTGACGAAATAACTCTAAAAGCCATTTAATAATTTTACAAACCTTTTTCATTTCGTATAGGCACAGCACCTGCTGTGCTTTGTATCCCAATAGGTTGCGCTGGCAGGACATTCATTGTGAATAATATGTATTTCGCTGAAATGTGTGATTAATAGCTGTTTAAAAATTACAACATCGCCAAAGGCGATAAAGACTAAAGTTTCCAAATTTTAATCGTACGATCACAGTATTTAGATATATTGTAGGTATCTCCGTATATATTATTATACTCTTTGGTAGGTATCCTTCTCTATGACAGCACAGATTAGATTAGCTATTATTTACTATGACAGTATTCACAGCACTAGCCACCACTGAGCATAGATAATAATACAATTTAAACTATATAGGCCATGAACCTAATATACAAACAGAACTGATCACTTTGAAAATTTGTATTTACGAAAATGAACCTTATAACAAGTAGATAAAGTATATTTCCTGTTGCGCATTACACAGAGGCTAACCCGAGCCGAGAGAGATAGTAACAACGGAGGCCGTGTGTCTCGTTCTTTCATTCATGCCAGCCTAAAAAAATGATTTTGATCAAAGATTTTGGCTAAAAAATCAGTTGAGACACTTATGTTTTAATTTTATTTTAACATTTTTAAGTCACCGTATTTAATTGCATTAATTTCGATAGATATATTTCTTAACAAAAAAGAAAATATAAATTTTTATCTAGTCTATTTTTTTCGAGCGGCAACCCGTTAAAACGTGAAGGCTAAATCTACAACTATGTTGACCATGAATTTTTAAATTCTTGTATTGTGTGATGGGTCGAATACGTACGATGCAGATGCCGATTACGATGGTCCCTTACTCCTTACTTTTGTATTATTATTATTTTATTTATTTTATTTATATCATATAATTTACATTTTTAAATATTTGATTATAAAAAAAAAACATTTAAAAATATAAAAAATAGCGGTCCACCGGCCTCGGGCACAGGGTCCAAGCAACCGGCGGTCAGGGCCCCAGAGAGAGGAACCTCCTGACTATGCGAGCCGTGTCCAGGAGAACAGCCTTCTGGATCTGGCCCTTGACCCAGCTACCCAACGAGAGCCTCGAAAGATGTTGGTCGAGGCTCTTGGCTATAAGACCATTAGCGGTGACGACTATCGGTACAATGATTGCTGAGTCTACATTCCACATGGCGACAACCTCGTGCGCCAAGTCGAGATACTTGGTGAGTTTCTCTTTCTCGGCTTTCACGAGGTTTTCGTCATGCGGGACAGCAACATCAACAATCATTGCACGGCGCTCTGATCGATCTATCACCACTATGTCAGGCTTATTGGCTACAATAGTCCTGTCTGTAATGATAGATCGATCCCAGTACAGTGTGATATGACCATTTTCAAGAACTGGGTCGGGCACATACTTGTAGTAAGGTACCTCCGATTCCACAAGATTGTATTTCAAGGCAAGTTGCTGGTGGATAATCCTGGCCACTTGGTTATGTCTGTGTAAGTATTCGCCGTTAGCCAGATGAGAACAACCAGAGACAATGTGACGGATAGTTTCTCCAGGACGGCGACATGCCCGACATACGTCTACCGTTCCATCCTTCACAATGTATTTTCTGTAATTATTTGTCATCATGACCTCGTCCATAATTGCACATACAAACCCTTCGGTTTCCCCAAAGAGGTCACCAAAGCGCAGCCAGGCCACGGACGCTTCAAAGTCAACATCAGGCCCGTGGAGGGCCCGATAAAAGCGTCCGTGAAGCTCCTTACCTTGCCATACAACCCTGCGGTCATTGGTACTGAGCACCACAGGTATGCGCCAGTTCTCGTTAGCCAAGGAGAGCGGCGTCAGACCCCTGTCCACTGCGACCACATCGCGGTGCATCTCCGTCTTCGCGTGGAGAAAGTACTCCCTGAGACTGCACACCTCGCGGTTGTGGAGGGTTTTGGCATTCAAAAGGCCTCTTCCCCCACACTTCCGCGGAATGTACAGCCTCATCACAGAGGAGCGCGGGTGATGCATCCGATATGCGGTCAGCAGCACACGAACTTGTCTGTCCAGGGCGTCAAGCTCAGTCTGAGTCCACCTGATTATGCCGAAGGAATACATCAAGACCGGCATGACCCAACCGTTGAAGGCGCGCACCTTATTGCCGCCCGACAAAAGGCTTTTCAGCACTTTCTTCAGACGGCCAAGGAAACGCTCCCTCACCGACTGCCTCATGTCGGCCTCTCTGATACCTAACGCCTCCGCCATGCCCAAGTATTTGTAGGCTTCAGTTGGGGAGAGCGATCTGAGGTATATGGAATCCGAGAGCTCAACCCCCTCAGATTCCACAATCCTCCCTCGCTTTACATGCATGACCGCACATTTGTCCACACCAAATTCCATCCTAATGGAATCACTAAAGGCTTTAGTTACCTTTAGTAACTCTAGTAGATGTGATTTGTTGGGGGCAATGAGTTTTAGGTCATCCATGTAAAGGAGGTGTGATATAACCTGACCACCTCTCCTCAACCGGTAACCTAGCCCTGAATTCTCCAAGAGAGTACTCAGAGGGTTCAGAGCCAGGCAAAACCACAAAGGACTCAAACTATCGCCCTGGAATATGCCTCGCTCAATCCTTATAGGTTCCGCGCTCCCCAGGGTCCGGCAACACCCTGGATAGTGAAGGACTGTCCTCCACTGCCCCATACACGTCTGTAGGAAGGCGCGTAGTACTGAGTTTACTTTGTACAGTTCCAGCACCTTCATGAGCCATGTATGGGGCACAGAGTCGTAGGCCTTCTTATAGTCTATCCAACATGTAGACAGATCCCTTCGGGAGCGCCGAACCTGTTGACAAATGGCCATATCAATGAGGAGAAGCTCCTTAGTACCACGGGAGCCATTCCTACATCCGTTCTGAGAAATAGACATGATGGATTTTGTATCGATATGATCGTTAATTTTTGTTCTCAGAATGGATGTAAGAAGTTTATACAATGTTGGTAGGCACGTAATCGGCCTATAATTTTTGGGCTCCGTGGTACTACCTGACTTATGGAGCAGGAGGGTAATACCTGTTGTCAGAAACTGGGGTAGCGACTCTGACTCTAGAGATGATTGGAATTGGGATGCCAGACGAGCGTGCGAGCTGCGTAGCCACTTTATCCAAAAGTTGTGCAGCCCGTCCGGCCCAGGGGATTTCCAATTGGGTAGGGGACGGGCTGCAGTGGTCACGTCTTCAGGGGTGATAGTAACTAGGTCCATTTCTGGAATTTGATCGCAGGCTCTTTCTACATCCCACGTCCAACCATCCTCAGTGTGAGCGACAGGCGCCGACCTGATGTTGCGCCAGAATGAGGTCATGGCTTCATCATCCGGTAGGCGCGCATCGGTGACACCTTGGTCAGGGTGTTCCCAACCTCGATATACCCGCCTCTGATCGCTTTGGAAAGTGCGATTCAGGGTATATCTCTCGACCCGGCTCTTGTATCTACGAATACGGCTAGCCCATGCCGAGACCTTCTGTTTCAGGAAGTCAATGCGCTCAGTGACGCGCGCCATATAATCTTGAAGGCTGATATCAGTCCCCAAGAAAGCGCGCCTCACATAGCGCATGACTCTAGGGCGAGTGTTGCCCTCCCTGAAGCAGAGTAGTTTTCCAATGAGTGCCCTAGCCCCATCAATACGACGTTCGATCCTGCACTGCCAGGCTGGTGCGGCAGGCTTCGGTCGTGTTGCTGTATCATTATTAATAAACTTTACATTAGCAACACGACATGCCGCGACAGCCGCGCAGTACAGAATCGAATATGTGTCGGAAAGGTCTTCGCTGCTGTCAAAATAACTCGGCAGCAGCGAATCCAGGGCACCCATTAGCGCTTTGTTCTTATTTTTCATGGGCAACCGAGGTAACCGCGGTCTAAACTCGGGTGGTGAAGATCTATATTCCCGAATAGCACTCTCCAAAGCACTCCTCAATTGTTCACTACACTGGGTACTTACATGTGCAGCCCCGCTATCCTGTCCCTCACCAGCCTGAGTGGGCTGCAGCGAAATCGCATGAGCAGTTTGCGATTGTGCTGGAGCTTGCGGTGAGGAGGGGGTAGCGCGGTTACATTGCAGTTCAGAGCGAAGCCGATCAAGCACGGCGTTGTCCAGCATGTGATTACGCTGAATAACCCGCACCTGGTCCGACAGTCGCTGAGCCGACACATTGAGAGCTGGTTCAAGGACCTGAAACAAAGCATGCATCCTAGCACGGTACGCGGTCATGTTGGTTCCACCCTCAGTACACTAGCGGCACGCTATGATGGCCGGTTTGACGTTTGTCCGCTCATGAAGTTCCGTATTAATTGATAACGACTTTGAAGGAAATAATTGTATTACTTTATTGACGATAGTGATGTGCAGAGATTCATAAATTTTATCGAATGTAGTTTTAGGTTTAGGACTCAAAATTTATTTATTAAATTGATTTCTAAAATGTATACAAGTGTAGAAAAATCAGTTTGCACCATTTAAGGGGTGAATGTACTTGTGAATATGAACAATTTTCACTATGTGGACAAACCTCTGAAATCGCAAAAAAATATCAGCTGTTTCATACAAAAGGTAAAATTTTTATTTTTATATGATATATACCACAACTCGGCATTTGGTTTTCTAAATTGAAAATTTTTAAAAATGGAATCTAATACGATCGTCACATAGGATCGCTGGCTAGCACAACTACTACCTCCGGCAAACTCGCGTCAATGCTCAATGCAAAACAAAGCAGTTTCGAATTGACGTTGCTTCGAAAAGTATAAACTGTCAGTGCAATGCGATTGTGATATAGTTTTGACCTGGCTTTGGATTTCAAATATTGATACTGCATTACTGTTGACCCTTGCTCGTTAATTTGGACTCTGTTCAAGCCCTTTGTTGTGGATTTCGTCGATATGACCGAACGTACGCAGAGAACTGTTCTAAATAGTCAGACACGTGAGTTCGTAATACGCCTTCGTAACTATTTCGATCGTGAAGCTCAAAATGGAGGGCCAATTTTACCTATAACGTCAGTGGTTCAACGCGTAGCTGATGCGCTTAATATTGGACAACGAACTGTTAGACGGATAACTAAAAAAAAATATGGCGAGACTGGCACAGAAGAAAATAAACTTCACCAAAAAAGAGAAAACGAGCAAAACCAGTCGTAGGCATCGATAGCTTTGATGCCGATGCTATCCGAAGACATGTTTACGGCTACTATTTACAGAAGGAGTATCCAACAAGAAAAAAGTTGGTGCATTCACTGAAGGAAGCTGGATTATTCTTCGGTGGGGAAAGTTCTTTAACGAAGATTTTGAAGACCATTGGATTTCGATACAAAAAATGTAACAAACGCAAAATATTAATGGAAAGATTTGATATAGCGATGGCAAGGTATACTTTTTTACGGCAAGTGAAAGAAATCAAAAATTGGCAAAATGTTGTGTTCTTGGATGAAATATGGCTTAATGCTAACCATACTGTAGGCCGTTCTTGGAACGATGACACAGCAGCATCTACTTCCAAAGTTCCTGTAGGAAAAGGATCGCGACTTATAATTTGTCACGCCGGAACCATCAACGGGTTTGTCGAAGGTTCTCTCATGGCTTTTGCATCAAAAACCACTGGAGACTATCATGAAGACATGAATGGAGAAAAGTTTACTGAATGGTTTACCTCAATGTTGTGTAGCCTCCCTGAACCATCTATTATAATTATGGACAACGCCCCATACCACTCGATGCAAATTGACAAGCCACCTGCCCAATCCCAAAAGAAAGCTGATATCGTCGCATGGCTTCGTAAAAATGGCGTAGATGCAAACATGAATATGTTAAAAGCGGAATTAGTACGTCTTTTAAAAGAAAACAAACCAACCAAGATCCGATACGTCATTGACGAAATAGCATTAGAACATGGGCACAGAGTTAAACGGTTACCGCCTTACCATTGTGAGTATAATGCGATTGAGTTGGTGTGGGCTCAAATTAAGGGATATGCTGCAAGACACAATACAGAACCCCCATTTACCACAAAAAAAATGCTAAAATTATTAGAAGAAGCTTGTGAACATGTGACTAAAGGAGACTGGGAAAAGGTTGTGAATAGAACTGTTAAATTAATAAGGGAAGATTATGAAAGAGATGTGAAAATAGATAATATTATACAAAACGAACATATAATTATTAATGTAGGTGATGATAGCAGTGACGACAGTGAAAATAGTAGTATGGACGAATCTAATTAATTATGGCCTTTTGTGGCACCTTTTTTGGTATCTTTTGTATTCATATGTTTCTTGTGTGCATATAAAGTATGTATATTCATTTTCATTCAAATATTCAGTTCGTTCAAATAAATTAAATAAACATATACATTTTTGTTTTATTAAACCTATTTAATCAGGTACAAAAACAAAACTTAATTGTTTTTTGTTCGAGAATAAATTGACATTCCACATCACTATTGTAATGTGTCAAACCGGCCATCATAGCGTGCCGCTAGTGTAGTGTTATGAGTATAAGGCATGAAGGTAGCAAATACATGGAGGTGCCTTACCTACAAAAATCGGGTGCATACCTACAGAAAAAAACTCATAAAATGGCCGCCCATTAGGGAGTGTGCTTCGAAACTATCGACATCGATAAGGAGTGAAGCGATAATCAAGCATTTATGTATACGTAGTATTTATAGGTTATAATAATTACGTAACGTACGTTTGTACTCTATCAGGTACATATTATTCGCGTGGATTTAGGTTTTTAAAGATCTTGGAATATCCAAACAGTTTCGCTGCCGTTTTGTGAAATTGAAAGAGATCACCATATATAAAAAAGTACTCATTTATAAATTATAATATGTATCAATCGTTTGTTAATTATAAACCACTATTTCTTTTCATTAAAAGAGCAACTTGCTGGCTCATAGTATTAGAATTTCTTTCTATAAGCGGTGGTAGAGTCGAAACATGACGTGCTTAGCATGAGACAGCTATCTGCATGCCCTACATATAAATAAACAAATATAGAATACTAGTTGACCCGGCGAACTTCGTACCGCCAACTTATATTTTATATAAATAAAACAAATAAACTATCCTAATCAAAAAAACTATCCTATCTTTCAAATTGGACTAAATTACAGATAGTAACGAAGTTTGATCAAAATCACTTTAATTTAAATTTAATTTTATATCACACAATATATTATTATCACACAAGTTAAATAGTTTAGGAGTCCATCGTGGACAAATAACGTGACACGTAATTTATATATATTACTAGCTGACCCAGCGAACTTCGTACCGCTTCTTATCTATATAAATAAAACAAATAAACTATCCCAATTCAAAAACTATCCTATCTTTTAAGTTGGACCAAATTACAGATAGTTACGAAGTTTTATAAAAATCGGTTAAAATCGGTAATTGAATTGCACAGGGATTATTATTAAATCCACCTCTTGCTCTTACCACAGAAAAGAAATGTATCACACGATCTTTTCATATTTTATGTAGAGGGATGTGTGTTATATTTATATTTTCCACGCCTATAGCAACCATCCATTTTTTAGGGTTCCGTACCCAAAGGGTACCAACGGGACCCTATTACTAAGCCTACGCTGTCCGTCCGTCCGTCCGTCCGTCCGTCTGTCAGCGGGCTGTATCTCGTAAACCGTAATAGATAGACAGACGAAATTTTCACATATTATGTATTTCTATTGCCGCTATAACAACAAATAATAAAAATTAAATTAAATTAAAAAAATTAAATAAACATATTTCCATGGGTACATGGAAATATTTTTATTTAATTTTTTGTAACGGAACCCTAAGAGAGCGAGGCCCGACTCGCACTAGGCCGATTTTTTTCATTAAGTTTTCACTAGCCGGAAACGACAGCAGAAAACACGGACATTATCATCTATTACATAGAGGTATTAGATTCTAGCATTTATTATTTATTTATGTGAAGTATTAAAATAACCGGACAAATGATATAAATTTCAACTATAAACACCAAACTATTATCTGATAATATGGTGATGAGCAGTACCTAATGCATTAGAATTTATTCAAGTCGTTTAACGTCACCTATAATAATATCGACAAGTCGATACTCCATTAACACAAATCCAATAACACGCAACTACTTGACAGGCTGACAGCTGAAGTTCAACCAATAAGAGTGAATACATAATGTGTTGTACATAAGGCTCATAAAATGGCGGATGGCACCCGGCTTGACTAGTAGTTACTTTATATACTTCATCTCCATCTATTTCCTACCTACCATGGTATAAGGTCTGTGGCAATTGTTATGTCAAACGTCAGAGTAAAATGTCTATTGTCTATTATCTAGCACCTTTGCCGCGTCATGTCGAGTCTCATATATATTTTATAATAATTAAAGTCTTACATAATATTATACCTAGTTTTCACTATATTTTCAGTCTATTATAACCCAGCCGTAAGAACAATACATGGTGTCAGAAGTGTAGTGAAAGTCAAAAATGTCGGAGTCAAAAAAGGTGCCGCGTGGCGAGCGGGAAGACGAGGTTATGTCGTCAGCAAAAAGGCTTAACATTGTGGGCAATATAAAACCTATGAGCCTACAAGGGAATCTGTCCAGTAATTGGAAGAAGTGGTATCAAGCATTCGTCATATTTTTGAGGGCAAGTGCCATCTCGGAGGAGTCAGATGAAAGAAAAGTAGCAGTACTATTACATTTCATCGGCAGTGAGTGCTTGGAAATATTTAATACCTTCAACGTCGACATAGATAAAATTACATATAGTCAACTCATAGAAAAATTTGAGGAGTATTTTGTCCCTAAAAGAAATATAACCTATGAATGTTACAAATTTTTTACAACAAAACAAAAAGTAGATGAAACCTTAGAAGATTTTTTAACCACCTTAATAAATAAAAGCAAGTCGTGCGAATTTGGAAATTTAGAGGACAGAATGATAAAAGATATTTATATAACAAATATGCATGAAAACTATCAACATGTCCGGGAGAAACTTTTACTCGAGGATGAGTTAAGTCTAGAAAAGGCAAGAAATATGTCAAAAAGTATAGTATCTGTGAAGGCACATGCAACTGAGTTTAAAGAGTCTACTAATATCTATTATCAACGTCAGTCAACGTCTCAGTCTAGGTCAAGGGCAAGTACACAGCCTCAAAATAGAACCAATTGTACTCGGTGTGGTCAAGTACATCGGTATAAATGTCCAGCTCGCAATGCTAGGTGCAGAAAGTGTAAGATAATAGGTCACTATGAAGCTTTTTGTAAGTCTAAAAAAGTGAAATATGTACAAGTTGAGGATAACACAGATGAAGGTAATGAGTCAAACTATTTGTTCGTCGGACATTTAAATTCAGCACTATCTTCAAATTCTGATTGGTGTGTTAATTTTACAATTAATAACATTAGTGTGCAGTGTATTCTAGATACAGGAAGTGATGCTAATGTCATGTCATATAATTCATTTCAGTCTTTAAATATTGTTGAAAATTTTTCACCTTGTCAAGCTAAAGTCACTTCTTACTGTGGAAATAGTATACCAATATTAGGTCAGCAGAAGCTTCATTGTTCTTATTATGTAAATAATAAACCTCAGTCAAAAACTATTAATTTTATTATAGCAAATGTGTCTTCTCCGACTGTCATAGGTAAAAATACATGTTCAGAGTTAGGTCTTATTAAAAGAGTCTTTAATATAGAAAGTTCAAATGATTGTCAGATTAATGAGTCAAACTTAGTCACTAGTCAAAGTCAGAGTCAAAAGTCAGAATATAATAATTGTCTTGTCAGTAATAATAATAATTGCCAGTCATGTTATGAAAATAATTTTAAGTCACAGTCTTATGAAAATAAATATTGTCAGTCAGAGTCAAATGAAAATAATTGTCATGTTCAGTCATATTATATTAATAAAAATAATAATTTACAGAGTCTTTTGTCTAAGTATAAGTCTGTATTCAATGGATTGGGCTGTCTACCTGGTGAATGTCACATTACTGTCAATACTGATGTCCGTCCAAAAATTGATCCACCTCGGAAAATTCCATTCTCTCTACACGAGAGACTGAAGAAAGAACTGGACCAAATGGAAAGTCTGGATGTCATCACCAAGGTTACTGAGCCAACGTCATGGGTGAGTTCACTTTTATTAGTAGAAAAGAAAAATGGTCAACTTAGAGTCTGTCTTGACCCAAGAAACTTGAATGAAGCGATATGCAGATCACATTATCCAATACCTACCATAGATATTGTGCGGTCTAAGCTCCATGGTGCTTCATATTTTTCTACTCTGGATGCCAGCAGTGGATTTTGGGTTATCCGTCTTGACCTCGAAAGTTCAATGTTGTGTACATTCAACACCCCATTTGGCCGCTATCGATTTAAAAGGCTACCTTTTGGTATTAATTGTGCCCCCGAAATATTCCATAGAATCATGACTGAAACATTTGGTGTACTACCTGGAGTTATGGTGTATGCTGATGATATCCTAGTTTATGGCAAGGACTGTCAAGAACATGACCAAAACCTACAAAGAGTGTTTAAGAAAGCTCAAGAAGTCAACCTGAAATTTAATAAAAGTAAGTGTAAATTTGGTCATACACAAGTCAAATATTTAGGTCATATATTTTCACAAAATGGAGTGTCACCTGATCCAGATAAAGTCAGAGCTATCAAAGATATGCCGTCTCCTGTCTGTCTCAAGGATCTACAGAGATTTCTAGGAATTTTAAATTATCTGGGAGGATTTATAAAGAATTTGGCCGAGGAAACTGAACCTCTACGTCAGTTATTAAAAAAGTCAAGTGAATGGTCATGGAATGAGAGTCATGAAGCTACATTTTCACGTCTAAAAAATATTATTTGTCAAGCACCAGTCTTGTCACACTACCATGTCAAAAAGTCAGTAGTCTTGTCAGTTGATTCAAGTCAGTCAGCAGTTGGTGCAGTCTTGCTTCAAGATAAACATCCAATTTGTTATGCTTCTAAAACATTAACGTCAAGTCAGAAACGCATGGCACAAATTGAAAAAGAATTGTATGCTATTGTGTTCGGATGTATTCGATTTCATCAATATATTTATGGAAAAATAGTCACTGTTGAAACAGATCATCGTCCACTAATTACTTTTGTTTTTTATATATTTATAAAGTGCCGCTTGGCTGGCCCGCTGCCTGGTGCAGGGTGGATGTGGTTCCGTGTACCCTGTAATAAAATATACTAAATATATATGTTATACTAGGCTCACCCCCAACTTGTTGTTCCGCTCTTCGCGGCACCGCGATCAATGTTCAATCCAGCACTTTTTTCTTTATTCTTTTCTAGCACGTTTTTATTAGATAATATTAACCCTGCACCGCAAAATATCATTACATATTATAATTCCTTTTTATTTGTCATAATGTAATGTCAAGAATGTTTTTATGTTATGTGTGTAGTGTGCCAATATTATTGTCGCCCGAAAGAGTTTTTAATAAATATTAAACATACTCCCGCCCGAGAAAGGCTAAAGCCTTTATCTACTGTACATAGTAATTATATAATAGTTTAATAAACAAGCACCATAATATTATAGGCACATCTACAATACCCCAGCTACTATCGATACACAACCAATATCAAACCAAATCCGCATTACAATGAAAATCCGCAAGTTAAAAATTATTCCACAAACAAAATAAAATCCGCATGTTTTGCTTTATGAAAAACCTAACCTAATTAATCTATGCTAACTATTTCAACTAACCTAAGAATAAAAAATTAAACCGAGTCCTCTTGGGGCACGGGTAATTTACATATTTTAATAACCGGCCTAGTCAGAATTCCTGAACTAGTTTTAATTTTGACCACCCTAATCACGCCATCTTTACCAGGGAGTAATTCCGCAATTCTCCCTAATTTCCATTTTAATGACGGCAAATTGTCGTCTTTTATAAGCACCAACTCTCCTGTCTTGGGCGCGTCAGTTAAACCGTTCCATTTGTTTCGACGTTGCAGGGTATGTAGGTACTGATCACTCCATAACCTCCAAAATCTTTGGGATAGAGCCTGGACCAATTTAAACCGTTTCAACTGCGTCCTAGGAGCTTCTTCTAAGATATATTCCGGAACGCTTAGTAATGGCCGGCCAATTAAAAAATGACTTGGCGTTAAAACCTCAAAGTTTTGAGGATCATCCGACAATGGACACAAAGGTCTTGAATTTAATACCGCTTCTATTCTAGTAAAAACAGTTGTCAACTCCTCAAACGTTAACACCTGCTCACCTATGACTCGCTGAAGCAAAGCTTTAGCTGACTTCACCGCTGCTTCAAATAATCCGCCAAAATGAGGTGCAGAAGGCGCATTAAAATGCCAAACGATTCCTTTTTTGGATGCATCATTAATAACATGCTCCTGTATTTCCTGCCTAGCGAGAAACCTTTGAACCTCATTTAAATGCCTGTTAGTCCCTATATAATTTGTGCCGCAATCAGACCGTATGATACTTGGCAAACCCCGCCGTGACGTAAATCTTGACAGTGCGGCAAGAAAACCGTCTGTCGTCAGATCACTTACCACTTCTAGATGCACCGCTTTTGAAGCGGAGCACACAAACACGCAAAGATATGCCTTTAGAATTTTAGCGTTCCGCAATCGAGACGATTTAATAGCAAACGGCCCCGCATAGTCCGTTTGCACTGTATGAAAAATCCCTGTTGCCTTTACCCTATCTCTAGGTAAATCCGCCATAATTGGTTCCGAAGAGTTTGCTTTTGCTTTAAAGCAAGCAATACATTTGAAAACGCGACTACGTATTACTTGCCGCGCCGACATGATCCAAAATTGTTTCTGCAATATGGCTTGTAAAGCAGTACAACCGACATGGCAATATATTTTATGAGCCTGGTCAACCACCAAATGCGATAAATTATGGTTTTTAGGCAAAATTAAAGGATGTTTTGCACCAAACTCCAAACTAGAGTTTTTAAGACGTCCCCCAACCCGCAATAACCCTTTAGAATCAATAAAGGGTAAAAGACGCCGTAACCGTGTGGTAATTGGTTTATTCCGTTTCAAAAATTCGATATCCGCAGCAAATTCAACTGTTTGCACCATACGCACAAGTTGCTCCATAGCGGCATTGCGTTCATTTACCGATAATGGCCCAATTAATTTTTCCCCAACATTTTTCGCATTTCGAATAAACCGCATACAATAAGCTACTACCGACTGTAGCTTAGACAGAGAACTAAACCGCGTAAATATGTCGTCAAAATCCGCAGTACCTACATGAGCGGCTGCTACCCTTTTACGGATGCCAGGAATAATTTTTACTTTATCCATAATATTTTCTGGCCATGCGTCTTCCTTCAAAAGCCATTGTGGTCCCCACCACAGCTTATGATTTAGTAACTCCGATGCCCGACAGCCACGACTCGCAATATCTGCCGGATTATACTCCGATGGTATATGCCGCCATGTTATATCTAATCCGCAGTTTATAATAGCTGATACTCGATTTCCTTCAAAAACCTGTAATTCGTGAGGCGATATCTGTAACCATGACAATACGATAGTGCTATCTGACCAACAAACAATCCTTTCAATGTCAACTTTCTCCTTAATTGCCTCATATACGTATTTTATAAGACGTATTAAAAGAGCTGCTCCTTGCAATTCCAACTTAGGAATTGTAAGCTTCGACCTTGCAGGGGCCACTCGTGACTTTGCCATCATCAACGAAACTTTGCAAGGATCTTGGCCTTCCGTTCTTAAATATACTACCGCACCATATCCGGCCTCTGAAGCATCCGAAAAACCATGCAAAGAGCAATGTTTGTTTATTTGTTCAAAAACAAATCGTTCTATTTTAATCTTATTAATATTCCGCAAAAGCTGAATTATACTATTCCATTCCGCAATAATATCCGCGGGTGGCTCTTCATCCCATGAAATCTGCAATTTCCAAAGATTTTGCATTAATACCTTCCCCTGAAAAACCACAGGCGATACCCAACCCAATGGATCAAAAGTCCTCGCCAACGAAGATAGCATGTTACGCTTTGTACATTGATTTTTCTCCTTTAAATTTGTATGATACGCAAATGAATCGCTGGTTGGGTCCCATTCAATACCCAATATTTTATAAAATCCAACATCATCCGCATCCTCAAATACTCTTGGTTTTTCTAAATTTTCTTTCGGTAAATCTTCTAACAACCGTGTATTATTGGAAACCCATTTACTTAATTCAAACCCGCCAGAAAGAAGTACCTCGGTTAGTTCAGCCTTTAAACTTTTGATATCTTCAAAGGAATCCGCTCCGCCAAGTATATCGTCCATATATACAGATGTTTTCAAAACCTCAGCAGCAGCTGGATACCGCGACAAACTTTCCTCTGCTAGCTGCCTTAGAGTGCGAATGGCCAGGTAAGGGCTAGATTTCATCCCATATGTGACCGTATTTAATTTATATATTTGTAGAGGTTCATTAACCGACTCCCGCCAAAATATCAGCTGATATTTTCGATCGTCTTCGTGTACCATGATTTGTCTGAACATCATCTTGATGTCAGTAGTAAATACATACTTAAACAATCGAAACCGACAAATTATTTCCATTATATCTAATTGCAATTTTGGCCCCGCATGTAAAATATCATTAATTGACAATCCATTATCTGTAGAAGCACTAGCATCAAAAACAACTCTAATTTTATCCGAATTAGCTTTAAAAATACCATGATGTGGTATAAAATATCCATCAGGTACATAGTCATCCGGTTTTCCGTCACAGATAGACATATGTCCCATATCCGCGTAGTCTTGCATAAACTTAATATATTTCTCCCGCAATAACTCGTTTGGCATTAACCGCTTTTCCATTGCATAAAACCGCTTTTTTGCTAGGGGTACTGAATTTCCCAGTTCTGGCTTATTTGTTAAAAATGGTAGCCGCACAACAAATCTACCAGTATCATCACGCTGATAAGTGTCCTCAAAGAACTTTTGACACTGTAAGCCTTTTGGGTCCGCAACAACTTTATCTGGGATATCTTCTAATTCCCAGAATTTTTCTAAAATTTCATCCGTAGAAATTTCTTTATTAAAAAATGTTTGTGAAAAATAAACCGCATCGTCTACTGGATGCTGAACCGCAAAATTAACTGGACCTACTAACACATGCCCAAAGACCGTGTTAACCGCTGTAGGCAAATTTTCATTAATTTTAATTATTCCGTCTAACATAATATCTCCTAAGACATCTGCTCCAATCAAAATATCTACAGGCCTACTTACATAAAACAAATCATCCGCTAGATGCAGATTGCTAAAATAATCCGCTAAGTTCTTCGGCAAACTAAAATTCGGCAAATTTTGTGTTATTTTATTTAAAACCGTGGCGGTGAACACTAGCCTAGGATTTTCCATAAACCTAGGTGCAATAGTCAGATATACCCCACCGTTACATCCGCTTACCCGTGATCCGCTTAACCCCGTAAACGTCATTATACCTGAGTGAAATTTACGCAGTCCTAAACGCCCAGCGCATTCCTCGGATATAAATGATGTCTGACTACCGCCATCTAACAGCACACGAGCTTCCCTAAATTGCCCACAGTTATCCAGAACCCGTACTATAGCTGTTGATAGCAAGACCGTCCTCTGATAATACTTAGACCCCTGCGCATAAGAAGTCAAGGTTGTTCCACTAATTCCGCCCCCTGCAGTATTTGCACTATTTGTGCCATCTCCCGCCGCATTCATGTTAAAATTTGCAACCGTATTTTGTGAAGCCCTCCCCCCATCCGTATTAGGTATAACCGACCTAGAAGTGACACCTCTATCCCTGTCTCTACCTCTAGGAACAGTAGGCATTGACGGTTGAGGTGTATCGAAATGTAGCAAAAAATGATGCTTCATAGATTTACATTCAAAACAGCTCCAAGAAAGCATACACTGAGCAATATTATGATGATTAAGACATCTAAAGCATAAATAATTCTCCTGTACGAATTCTTTACGAGCTCTAGGATTCATAGAAATAAACTTCTCACACTTAGCCAAAGCATGACTTCCTATCCTACAGCATTTACACTCCCTACTTAACTTATTATCCCCCTGATACACCACATGAACCCTAGTTGAAGGAACATTTTGTCGACCGCTATAATTATCTCCGCTGGACTCCAAAATCCTAACCTCATTTTCTAAAAATTTTATTAAGTCCTGGAAATCCGGAAGCTCTTTGTCTATGTGCCGCTCTTCAAATAATTTCTTTAAATATCCGTCTAATTTTTGGAAATTTATAAAAAATAATAAGTATGACCACTGGGCTACTGGAAATTCCAACTTCTCGAGTGCTTTCGTACTTTCGAGAAGCGTGTTCAAAAAATCTTTTAAGTTTTTTAAATTCCGATTAACATGAGATGTTCCTAATAAATTGTGTAAAATTCTATCCGCTAAAAGTCTCTTGTTTTTATACCGCGCTTTTAATAAATCAAGTGCAATTGAGTAATTATCCCCTACAACCGATAAATGCTGTACTAAGCTTTTAGGCTCTCCGCTTAATGAACCTAGCAAATAATATAACTTTTCTGTGTTAGACAGAGAAGCATCCTTCCCCACCAAACACTCAAATAAATCAAAAAACGACGGGAACTCTTCGATTTTCCCGGAAAATTTGGGCAATTGCACTTTTGGCAAAAAAACACGTTTATGTTGGCTTTCGCAACTTCCCGCCCTCACAGATTCAAATTCATCCGGAGACCGCCTACCGCTATCTGGAAAAATTTCTAGATATTTCCGCTTAATATCATAGTATTTTATGTTATAAGCCTTATATTTCTCAGCATTATCCGCTATAACCGAAGCGTTATCTTCATCCATAACCGCCTGCAACTCTAAAAAGCAAGAGGTGAATTCTTGGTAAATATTTTCCAGATCGGAATATCTAACCTTGAATTCATTTCTTTCATTCTCATTACGTAGTGCTTTCTGAGAAATATCGTATATAATATCTAAATTAATAACCGCAACTTCATACCGCATTTTAACCATACGGCTCGCTTGAGTACCTTTGGGAGCCATTTTAATTTAATACAAACCGTTATCTAAAATAAAAAATAAATAAACCGCAAAATATATTTTATAGTGTGTTGATGCCTTAATTAAATTTCAAAAAGCAAGACATCCGCATTCGAATTCATTTCAAATTCAAATTCAAACAAAATATAAGTTGAAGTAAATAGGTATGTCAAATAGCTGAAATAAAATAGCATATGCCAAATGTCAAATCAAATCACGAAAATAAAATTGAAATAAATCATAATATGAAGAAAATCCCCAATTTCCAAACCATAAAATGGTTGTAATATTATATAATATGGCCAACCTCGGCCGTAATAAATACTAACACAATGTAGCTGTTGTGTATGATGTATGTTGTGTAATGTACTAATAACTAGTGGTTCGCCCCGAACTGAGGCCTCGCGGTAACGGTATCCCATGATTATTCATTCAATCGATACATGATAACCAAAACTGACATTATTATTATGCCCGTTTTCACCAAACATACCTAAATCATCCCCTAAGTAGGAGTCTCTTAACGTAGGTAGCTCCTAAATACAATCCTAAGTCCTAACATCCGTCCCAATATCCTTTTAGGTGTCCCGTACAGGATCGTGATAAATAAGTTGACAGAAAACATCAATCACCTAACTTATAGGTAGCCCGTAAAGGTTAGGGAACGTTAGTGAAAACATTGAATTATTTATCAAACATTGAATTTAACTCGTAGTTCCATGGGAATAGTTACTGACTGCGCCATCTATTAGCATTATTGTGAAGCTATGTTGATGCTATATGAATTACTGACGCCCATTAAAAATTAAATAATCTCGTTTCTTTATAATATTCATATAATTTTAGTATTTGTTGTTCAAGTACAGGATATAAGTGACCTAAAAACATAAAATCAGTTTGAAAATCCATAGCGGATTTTTCTAGAGAGCGTCTTCAAGCGAGCGTATAAAATCGCCACTTTGAAAGCCCCCCATTTCGTCAATTTTAAGGGAAAAATTAAAAAAAAAATATTTTTGTACTCAGTTCAAAATTATCTTTAAAATGATACGTAACAATTTTATGTAACGCGATTTTTTTTTTTTTACTTCGCATTCGCTTCTATGAGAGCCCCCCTGAAATAAAGATTTTTATAACTTTTTAAGCCATTTTCGGCTGGAGGCCATCGGTTTACATATTATATCTAAATTTGAAGTAATTACGTTCAGTAATTCAAAAGTTATAAGGCTCTGACAGACGGACGGACGGACGGACGGACGGACGGACAAGTGCAAATCGCCCTAGTTAACTCAAAGACCTTCGCTTCGCTCGGTCGAATATAATAACCGCTAATAAACTATATGTATCCCTACCGTAATATATTTTATAACGAGTGAGCTTAGTAGTATAGTTAATATTACCCCGCAATAATACGATACCTTACTCCCCGCTGGAGTAGGTATTTGGTTTAATCTTGTATCAAAGATTCTTTACCCGCTGCAAAGAACCCTGACCAAGAACCGCCCTGAGTTACTCTGTCAGAACCATACCAACACAACCACAGGCAGCGGAATCTATAGCTCGAAGGACCAAATGTTTTTTATATTTATAAAGTGCCGCTTGGCTGGCCCGCTGCCTGTCGCAGGGTGGATGTGGTTCCGTGTACCCTGTAATAAAATATACTAAATATATATGTTATACTAGGCTCACCCCCAACTTGTTGTTCCGCTCTTCGCGGCACCGCGATCAATGTTCAATCCGGCACTTTTTTCTTTATTCTTTTCTAGCACGTTTTTATTAGATAATATTAACCCCGCACCGCAAAATATCATTACATATTATAATTCCTTTTTATTTGTCATAATGTAATGTCAAGAATGTTTTTATGTTATGTGTGTAGTGTGCCAATATTATTGTCGCCCGAAAGAGTTTTTAATAAATATTAAACAACTTTATTTAAAAAACCTTTAGCTGAAGTTCCAACACGTCTACAGAGGTTAATGCTTAGAATACAGGCCTATGACTTAAAGGTTGAATACAAACCTGGTACTAAAATGTACATAGCAGACTCATTATCACGTGCAGCTTTACCCGAGTCCAGTGAAGATGAGTTGGATGAAGATGTCATGATACATGTCAACATGCTAGTTAAAAACTTACCTGTTTCAGAAGAACGTCTTCAGTGGCTTACAGAGGGTACGGAAACTGATGAATGTCTCCAGCTACTTAAGAAATATTATAGAGAAGGTTGGCCTGATAGAAAATCAGAAGTTAATGAATTAGTCTTACCTTATTGGAACTGTCGTCATGAAATCCATTCAGTCGGAAATTTATTGTTAAAAGGTAATAGTCTTATTATACCTACAAAATTGAGGTCAGAAATTTTGAAAATTATACACAGTGGTCATCAAGGCATAGAAAAATCTAAAAATTTTGCAAGAGGAATTGTATATTGGCCATTAATGTCACATGATATACAGCAATGTGTGGAAAACTGTGAAATTTGTTTGTCACACAGAAATGCCAATCCACCAGAACCTCTAATGTCACACAAAATTTGTTCTTTCCCATGGGAAAAGGTCGGGATAGATTATTTAAAATTCAATAATCAAACCATACTTGTTGTTGAAGATTATTATTCAAACTACATAGAAATAGCTAATGCAAGTTCAACTGGAGCCAAAGCATTAATAAATGCATTAAAACCTATATTTAGTCGCCAGGGAATACCATTAATTATTAACTCAGATAACGGACCGCCGATGAATTCACAAGAATTCAAACAATTTTTAAAGTCTTGGAATATTACACATACTACATCTAGTCCATATCTGTCTCGTTCTAATGGATTAGTAGAGTCTGGAGTAAAAATAGTCAAACGCATACTTACCAAATGTGCAGAGTCAGGTGATGATCCGTATCTTGCTTTACTGCAGTACCGAACTACACCTAGAAATAACCTACCATCTCCTGCTGAGTTACTAATGTCCCGTCGTCTCAGAACACTTCTACCCACCGTTGAAAAACATCTGCAACCTAAATTAATGAGTCATAAGATCTATAGGAAAATAAAACAACAAAATAATGATAAACAAAAGTTTTATTATGATAGAAAAGCTAAAAATTTGCCAAATGTAAAGAAAGGAGATAAAATAATGTTCAAAAAATCACCACAGGCAAAATGGCAATCTGGAGAGATTGTGAAGGAATGTGAACAACCTAGATCATTTATCGTTGAAGCTCCAGATGGGTCAACATACCGAAGAAATCGACAACACATACTGTCGTCACAGGGTTCAACTCCAATTAAGAAAGAAATTCAAGAAGATAAGGAAGAAAGTCCAGTATGTAGTAAAAAGATCAGTCCAGAGAAGGAAGTGAGAATGGAAGATGTTAAAGAAAGTAAAGATGACGGAATAAAGAGAACAAAATATGGTAGACAGGTCAAAGCCCCTGTTAGATTTCAATAGACTTGATATGAATATATGTTTAAGATATACTTAATATGTAGTTGCTTTTGATATTCTATAATAAGTAAATAATCATAGTCTATAAGATAAATTCATGTTTTTGAAAAAAAAAAAATTAAAAAGGGAGATGTTATGAGTATAAGGTCTGTGGCAATTGTTATGTCAAACGTCAGAGTAAAATGTCTATTGTCTATTATCTAGCACCTTTGCCGCGTCATGTCGAGTCTCATATATATTTTATAATAATTAAAGTCTTACATAATATTATACCTAGTTTTCACTATATTTTCATTAATCTATTATAACCCAGCCGTAAGAACAATACAAGTAGCCCCTAAGTATGCGCGCATGACATTTTCATTGATGGATGTTGTCCATCTCATGCGCGACACACTACCGCCGGAAGCGGGGACCCTATCAGAAGCCGGTGGGCCTCGGGATCCCAAGCAAGTCGGCGGCCGGCCTCTCCCACGACGATGTACTGGTGGTGGCGACGTCGGCGGGGAGAAAAACTCGTCGCTCGAACTCGACGCAACTGCAACATTGGGCGTGGACCCGGGTGGCTGCGAGGCGGGGTTGAGTGACGAGTCCGGGGATGGTGTTTGTGCGTTCCGTGCCCTGGATCGTGTCAGCATTCTACATTATTAATTTCTTTTGTATTCATCATATGGCATCTATTGACAGCTTGTGTCAGTTATATTTCGGGCTATTTTAATTTTCTTCATGGTTTCTGATTCTTCTAATTAGGTTTTGTTTCTTCTAATTAGTTTTTAGTATGGTAAATTTATTAAATTAAATCTAAAATTCTGTTGAGATCGGTTGTATAATAATTATTTCGGCGAAAATGTAACGGAGAAAAAATGTATCGTATGCTGACATTTAGGGTTGCCAGGTTATTATTATTATTACAATTTTCATTATTTTAATGTTTCATTTCATACCAATAGAACAGAATTTCTGTACAAGCCTTACCTAACCTAAGATTTTGGTAAATATACCGATCGTGCGGCGGTATTTGTATTATTTATTTCGTAATCAATCCCTAATCCCTAAGAAATTTTCCATTGCTAATGAAAAGCTTCAATAATTGTGTTTATAATAAACTTATAATTAGTAGGAAGATTGCAAGATTGAATTTGTCTCACATATATCTAAAATCTTATTGTCACCCTGTTAGAAAGGGACACACTGCCTCTGTACTAGCTATCTCGCTCGGCTCGCTTTTCAGCTGCGAGTACTCGGTCCTGTTTGTTTCATAAGTCCATGATATAGGCAGTGAGCACAGACCACAGAAACAGACCACGCACAGACAACAACAACATATATCCTTCTCTATGACATAGACCACAGATCACTATTAAACTAGTCTGGGGAACATACTAGGAACATAGAAGGAACCTATTTCTCATGAAGCTAGGAAACTATTTCCTACCTACCATGCATAGACCACATGTAGACCACGGACACTATGATAGACAACAACAAGATTGACAGAAGATGATTCATTCAGAAAATCACAGAACAAAATAGACTATTCCTATAGTGTTCGTGGTCTATAGCACGTCTATGGTCTATACATCAACAGACTTACTTAAGCACCCTATACATTGTCCATCTTGCTGTACGTCCCGCCAAGGACGCGGTGCTGGACAGTAGCACTATCGTGCATGACAGATGCAAAGAAACTTTAGTAGCGAATGCACGCAATTTTTTTGTAATGCTGTCAAGATGTCAAAAGATGGGAATTCTACTTGTGTTATCTTTAGAACAAAAAAAAGGAAAATGTTCTGGATCAAAACAATCTATAAAAAATGAGCCCAGTGCTTTTTTGTTTGATCATGTAACATATTCCACAAACAGGTGTGGAATTTGTGTTTTTCAATAAATCGCAATATAATTTCGCGATCTGCCATTTTTAGGGTCCCGTACCAAATTCTAAAAATGGAACCCTTATGGTGAGACTTTCTCCGCCCGTCCATCCATCCGTCCGTCCGTCTGTCACAGTCGATTATTTCAGTTACTATTAAAGCTATCGACTAGCCCAACATCATTGGAATAAAAAAATAATCTAAAATTATTTTTAGTTTTATGAAAAAAGGGGGAAAATCAGGGATTTGGAATTTCAAAAGTAAAATAACTATACCGAGTGGGGTATCATACGAAAGGCCTTTACCTGTACATTCTAAAACAGATTTTTATTTATTTTTATCTGTAAGTCTTTGATTAATTGGGCAAAATGCCGAAAATAATACCGTCCCCCCCCCCCCCCTCTTATCTCCAAAGATTACCAATCGAAACATCAGAAATAATTATGGTCAATATAGGGTTTATGTTATATTAAAAGATGAATAAGCAAATTAATATAATAATTATTACTATCGTTTTACTTGCGGTTATAGTGCGGAACCCTCGGTGCGCGAGTCCGACTCGCATTTGGCCGGTTTTTTGATTTTGCCACAGAATACAATCACTCACAAGGAGCATTTTTCCGTGCACATAATCTGTGGTGCACACTTATCTCGGCCACAGATTAATCTGTGGTGCACACTTATCTCGGCCACAGATTAACCTCGGCGGCCAAATTCTGTGGGCTGAATGACGACTCTGCTGTACAGCAAGTCTCCACACCATCTAGCATACACGATGCACGACCGTCTTGACGTACGTCAAAGCTATTCACTATTAGACGTGGGCGTTATTTCACGTCACTAGATACAATAACTAGCTAAACGGCATGTAACCGAATCACTAGTTTCGATTCAAATTACAAGTAGTGATTTTTGTAAATGCGTTACTGGGATGGTTTTGGGTCGTCGATGTCGGTCCGCGATCGGTCAAGCGCACAGCGTTACGTTTCTTTCGCATCGCGCCTACCGGCTGGCCGAGCGAACGAGATGTAGAATCAATCCGAACATCCGATTTGCCGCACAATGTGCGGCGCACATGCTGTGGCAATTGGCATACAACAAAAGACAAAACAGCGTAACAGTACATAATAGATTATCTAATTTTCATTCGTAAGACTATAGACATAAAATAAGTGATCTCTGTTTGTAAATAATTTCAAGGGCTCGCGATTCCGGGAAGCGAGCGTTAATTTTTGAATTTAAAATAAAAAAGTTAGTTTGTTTTAGTTCGTCGTTGTACTTGTGACATAATTTTGAGTACTTTCTTCTAAAATTAACGTTTATATTTTATTTTAGTGATTCGTTTCTTTGTTATCTATAATATAATAAAACTGTAACAGGTCCAATTCTGTACATTGAAGATATTTTGAAAATTTTTGTTTGAGGGCACTCTATAATCGATACTGAAGCCAAAACAATTATTTTTTAATTTTTTGTCTGTCTGTCTGTATCTTGGCCGCGCATCACGCCGAAACTACTGGACGGATTTAAATGAAACTTGGCAGGATTTAAGTTCATACTACGAGGTATAATATAGGATACTTTTTATCCCGAAATTCAGCACGGTACCCTTGGGAGAGGGGATGAAATTCAAAATGTGTATTTAGCTGTAATTCATTAAGGCGTATTCCGATTTCATTCATTCTTATTTTGTTAGAAAGCAGGTACTTTAGAGATGGTCATGTAATTATTTCAAGGTCGTCAACTTAGTAGTTCAGAAATTATAGACATTACAATCTTCAGTATAAGGTCCAAATAACTTGAACCCCGGAATCTACAGGATAAATGTTAATTTAGATCCAAAAAGATTTTTGATAGAGTCATAAACTCGTTTATTCATACAATTAAAATAAATAATAAACCTAAACTAATAAAATTACAAAATGTGTATAAAAATTGTAAATATGTATAATATTATAAAACTTACGAACTGTGCATAAATAGCCAAACAAACAAACAAACTGTGTAGGTAAATAAAAGTGCAAAAACAAATGACAGTGAAAACGTTGACAAAGTGTAAATAAACTGTAAATAAGTATATCAAAATTGTAAATAAACTGTAAATTTATATGATCATTGTACATACAATCAAATTAACTTATAAATACACCTGCATTAATAATTTTATTAAAATCTTAGTTTCATAGTAAACACTAATCAATCATAAATACATTTAATGCAGTCAGTCCTAAGCCTGAATAAAGTATAAAGGGAAGTTAATTTATTGATTTATCTGTATAGCTATTAGCTACAAACACTTAGAAAGTGATTTAATTTATTTTCGTTTCGTGTGTAACGGTATAGTTGGTGGAGGTCGATGCAACAATCACAGTAGCATGAAGCATCACACATAATAAAAATTATAAAACTAGTTACAAAAATCACTAGTTTTGAAACAGGTGACGCCGACCAAGTCACTGGTTTCGTTACGTTTCTTGAAAATGACGTAACGACCCACGTCTATTCACTATCCATCGGCGACGTACGGTACGTCGCGACTTAATAAGTGGTGGGGGAAATCTGCTGGATGGAAAACGGTTTGTGCACGTCCAACAAACTGTTAATAATAATTATTGACGTACGTCAAGCCTATTCACTGTCGTTTTTGATCGTGCATCGTGCATGACCTTGGCGGGACGTACAGCAAGATGGACAATGTATAGCACCCTTAAGGGTGGAACCACATCTGTGAGGATCAATTCGCATTTATGCCGATGCTATTAGATCCATGATTAGATCCTTCTCTATGGCATACACAGATTAGAATGAAATGTTGTTCCAGTCATATTCATCTCAACTAGTACCTAATCTGTGATTCATCTTATCAAATGACAAATCACATTCCTATTTACGTAGTAACTAATACCTAATCTGTGATTCCTATTTCCATTATCCAATATCCATATCTCTTTGATCCATATCTTGCTAATCCTGTGGGCTGTGTGGCATTCAAAAAAAGCAAAAATAGGCTTTTTTTCCGTCGTACGGTCGTAGTAAAAAAGTACAAATAGCGTAAAAAAAAAAACTTCAAGCCCTTTGCATGTCAGTTGTCACAAAACCATGGCAGGTTCTTCAAATGTAAAGGAAATTACGAGCTTAGATTCTTTAATGTCGCATTCCCTAACAGGTTCAGATTTGGAAGAGTTCAACAGAATTTATTACGGCAGAAAAGATAACCATTCACTAGAAATAAAAACAGCCAACATGGAATACGCTGTCAACAACAACTTTGAAATTGCTGCATATGATTTTCCAGCACAAAAGGAGGAAACGAGGAGTGCGCGGACTGTCCGAGTAGGAATTATTCAAAACTCAATCGCAACTGCTACTAATAAACCAATTACAGAGCAGAGGCAAGGGATTTTTGATAAAATTCGTAAAATAATACATGCTGCTGCAGAAGAGGGTGCTAATATTGTGTGCTTACAAGAGGCATGGAGTATGCCGTTTATTTTTTGTACTAGGGAGAAACAACCATGGTGTGAATTCGCAGAGTCTGCCTCAAATGGTGCGAGTGTACAATTTCTTCAACAACTTGCAGCAAAATATGGTATGGTAATTATTTCACCAATTCTAGAGAGAGATGAGGCTCACGGTGATACAATTTGGAACACAGCTGTGGTCATCAACGAATGTGGTAATGTAATCGGTAAACATCGTAAAAACCACATACCAAGGGTAGGTGACTTCAATGAATCAACATATTACTTTGAAGGCAACACTGGCCACCCTGTATTTCAAACAAAATTTGGTAAGATAGCTATAAATATTTGCTATGGGCGACACCATCCATTAAACTGGTTAATGTTTGGTATTAATGGGGCTGAAATTGTATTTAACCCATCTGCAACAGTTTCTGGACTCAGTGAGCATTTATGGGGAGTAGAGGCTTGCAATGCTGCTATTGCAAATAGCTACTTTACCTGTGCAATCAATAGAGTGGGAACAGAGCGATATCCTAATGAATTCACATCTGGTGATGGAAAACCAGCTCATAAAGAGTTCGGTCATTTTTATGGATCTAGCTATGTGACTGCACCTGATGGCAGTAGAACTCCAGGATTGTCCAGGACTAGAGATGGATTGTTGATTGCACAGTTAGATTTGAATTTGTGTAGGCAAATTAAAGATAAATGGGGTTTCACAATGACTCAAAGATTAGATTTGTATGCTAGTAGCCTGCACAAGGCTGTGCAACCTGATTATGAACAGCAGATAATAATAAACAAAACAAAACAATCTTAAAGCATTCAAATAACTAATAATATGTAACATAAGTCATCAGCATACAAAGATTATGTAATAATTATATTTTTATATTGAAGTTGAATTTTATGAAATATAGTTTTATTTTATACTTAATTTTCATGTAAATATTTTTCTCATTGTTATGTTCAAATAAATACCTATGTATAAGTTTTACTTGTCTTTCTGTACAGACCACTGTATAGCCCCGTCAAAGTACACCAAAAAATAGGGGTGAGGTTACATTAATTCCCACTTGGCTGAAAATTGGTAGGATTGTTCAAAACACTATTATAAATGAAATGTGAAAAGTCCTCATCGATCTGACACCTGGAAAAAAAATTACTCAGTGTCAAAGGTCAAAATGGGTTTTTCATCTTTTGTGATTCTGTTTAATTTGAAACTATTAAATAATTAAAGATATTGGCAAGGATTGAAAATGATAAAAGGGGTATAAATTAAAAAAAAATATAGGGAAATTTATCCATCGGAATCATCATTATCTGAAACTCCTGCTTCCTCTTCTCCTCTTTCTTCTTCTTCTTGTTCTTCCCCTTGTTTATCTTCTTCATCCTGGATGCAAGTGAATTGCCCCAATAATGCCACATTGCATGTCTCTTCGTTAGCATCAAATGAATCTTCAATTGTTGGTGATTCTGAATCACCAACAATTGGATTGAAATCTAATGTTGAATCACTGATTCAACATTGGAGCATGTGAATGTGATGTGAAAAAAGTATTCAGACTAGATTCAGACATTTTTTATAGATATCTATCTGATCTACAATTTTTGTCAGGACTAATTTTATAATAAAACTTAGTTAAATCGCGAAAACCCCGTTTTTGTGACCTTTGACCCTGAGTAATTTTTTTTCCAGGTGTCTGATCGATGAGGACTTTTCACACTTCATTTATTAGTGTTTTGAACAATCCTACACATTTTCAGCCAAGTGTGAATTATTGTACTGAGCCCATAGTTCACAATACATATGACGATTACAACTCTTTCAAATTTTTTAATTGTAATATCTCAAAAACGGTGGCTCTTAGGAAAAAAAGTATTTAGACATTTTTTATAGATAATCATCTGATCTACAATTTTTGTCAAGGCTAATTTTATGATGAAACTTACCCTTTTGATGAAAATCGCGAAAAAACCCATTTTTGTGACCTTTGACCCTGAGTTAATTTTTTTTCAGGTGTCGGATCGATGAGGACTTTTCACATTTCATTTATAATAGTAGTTTGAACAATCCTACCAATTTTCAGCCAAGTGGGAATTATTGTAACCTTGGATGTCTAAATTGACCGGGCTAAGTAGACAACCCTAACCAAATGAGAATGCCAATTTTTTTAATTTAACAGATTGGTTATCACAACATGTACACCATCGCTAACCTTAATTATTGAGGGGTCTAAATCTAGTGTTATCCATTTCAGCAGGGAGCATTTTAGCATTATAGAAAGGGATAAGATTTAGCCTTGACAATTTAATTAGAGATTGTATACAGATTTTAATATTGTCACATTTATCTATTAAATTAGCCAGATTGTCTCATATTTGTCCTTTATGTGTTCATCTCATTGATCAACTTCATTAGTATATAACAAGACGGTTCATTGTTACTTTTAGTTTTCCTGCTGGGAACAAAGGCCCCGAGCATCAGCTAGTATGCCATGCCTATACTCAAAAATGATTTAATTGATTTATCTAATAAAAAAATTAAAATAATTTAATTAGTCTAATAAAAAATCTATGAGATACAAGTTTTACTATTGGGTCAATATTGAAGAGATTTTCAGTATACTAAGTTGGTGGTGAAATAAAACAACTATTTAAAAACATTGTGTATCAATGAGAATATTACAGTAATGAGCTATATATAAATATAGGGAGTTATTTTAGGGTACATCCAGAATTTCTAATTCATGTTCCAGTGATCAATTAGATATAATCATTTGAGCACTAATATCAAGATAATACTAAAATAAGGATTATAAAAGTATTATTTATAACATCACAATAATAAGAATATTGGTTGAGTATATTAATAATTACAATCCTTGAATATGTTTGATTTTGTGAAAAATATCTATGTAAACTTGTATCAACTTATTGCAATTTAAGAAATTTCAATGATAACCTCATTAATAATAGAACAAAATTGGTAATGTACACTATATTACAAAATCAAGAACCATCCACATATATAGAGAAATTCACTGCATGTACCCACATCCTCAATTGTAAAATTGAATATCACTAAGCACTAATCTATGCAGTCTTTGCACGCATAGCTGCTCGCTTCCCAGTGACAGCCTGGAAACCAGATTTAATACTGGCCACTGAGCACCGCGACCCACATGTCTCACATTGAAGGAAGAATAACCGGGTGTCCTTTTGTAGAATGGTGTCAGGCGAACGACAGGTGTGACATGTTACATATTCTTTTATGTATCTTCTCAAAACATTCTCTATTTGTTTCTGTTGGAATCGCCCCTTAATGATAAGCTGACTATTGCCATCTACAGAGCCACTTGTGCCCAACTCAGCCAGCAAAAAGTCTAATAAATGTTTGGGCTGACGGTGAAGTGTTTTGCAAATCTCAGTGAAGTTAGCAAATGATGTTTTCTTTGTACCAATTCTAACCACTTGCGGTGGCCGCATTATGAATTTTTGCTTCTTGCCCGACACCATGCTAGGGTTTTTCTCCCTCATAATGTCAAACACGCGTTCGAGAAGTTCATCATAAGAGTAATCACGATCGCTGCCCACCCATTCACCATGTGGGTCATCATCTTTCTCTTGATCTTCTCCCTTTAAATCATCCTCCATCACCAGTTCATCTATGTTTTTCTTCTTTTTTTTCTTCTTCCTACTAAAGTCTATATCCAGATCTAAGTCGTCAACCATTTCTTCTTCTTGTTGCTCAGGTTCTTCGGCAGGAGGTTTCTCATCCTTCGTCTCGGGCAATGCATTTTCTAACTCGTCTAGATTGAAGAAGGTCTTCTTTTTCTTCTTCTTCTTTTTACCGAAATTGTCCAAGTCGAGGTTGTCGTCCTCAGGCACGTCGACGTCACCGGACTCGGCAGGCGCTTCAGTACTCGTGGTCTCACCTTGTTCCCCAGCGAGCGCGGCCTCAATGTCAAAACCAGTCTTCTTCTTCTTTTTCTTTTTCAAGGAAGGGTCAAATATCAAATCTTCATCCATGATAAAGCTTAAAATCAGTCGCCAAGAGCTTTTAAATTAAATATTTGGTTATCAACTTATCACGTACAAAGCAATTTGGCAGGTGGGGAATAAATTACTAATTACTCTGTGTCTGTGTCAAATTAAATGTTGCCTGACATAGGTATTTATCATTTAACCGACAACAAAATAGAAGTAATATTATTTGTTATACAAGATTGCAAAGTTGCTTTTTAACCGGGTGCTCAATTTTGATGACCGAGCAAGCGAAGGATTCTAAAATTAGAATCCTGAGCGTTAGCGAGGGAATCAAAAGAGCACGAGGTGAAAAATCTTTGCACTCGAGTGCAACACGTAACTTTTCATCTCACCTCAGCGAGGAAATGACTAAATGCAAAAAAATAAACTTCCTCGTCGCTAGAATCACTCATTTTAGGGTTTTCACTTGTTTTCAAGTTTCTTGTTTTTAATCTAAGGTTTTATAACAATATGACGTGAAAAGAAAATGGCGCGAGCAAATTTAAAAAAAGTACACCAAGAAGGTTGCGAGTCTGAGTTTTTAAGAAATTAAAAAGGTTGTATGATAAATTCGGCCCCATTGAGGTAGAAGTTAATAGGCTTAATGATGTTTTGAATTCACAAACTTAGTGCACACGATGTTCTAAATTCAATTAACTTTATCCTCTAGCGGATAAAAACAGATATCGAAGAGCAAAAATACTCTTTCCGAGATGGGGAGATGAAAATGTGTTTTTTTTTTGGTCATAGGAAAAGCAAGATGTGACACAACAGTAACGTGATTAATAAAATGTAGGTGGTACCTACCTAAATAATGTCATTGAGAAGCTATGTGAATAAAAGAAATATAGTCTGGGAAAAGCACGACGTGACATAACAGTAATGTGATTAATAAAATGTAGGTACCTACTTAAATAATATTATTGAGAAGCTATGAGAATAAAAGAAAGATAGTCCTGGAGACTATGAGGTCCGACTTTGATTGAACTGAGATCGCTGGCAAGAGAAGATTAATAATATGTTGGCAGGGTTATAGAGTTGGCAGGCTTATGAAACATTTATGTGAAATGCTTCGATCACAATTTATTAAAAAAAAAATTTATGTTGGCCAAAATATACGAGTAGAGGTGAGACACAAGCTACAATATTTTAGCTCTTTCATGTTACCCTACTCAATGGCAGCGTTTATCGAACCGTACCGAACCGTAATATCTGCCCCACGATCATTACATATTAACCTTATTATATGGTAATGATTTAAGTATGGCAGCACTTTCCAATGAATGGATAGTGGGAAATTATTTTAGGTTGTTAGTCTGTAATGTCAAAATGTTGCATCAGCCATTTTTGACCTTGAACACAGACTATGTAGCTGCCCAAAATACAGAATAGGGGCCCAGGGCGTAGACAGAGATTCTCTGTCTACGGCCGGGTAAAGAATGTCCAAGGAGTGAGTGAGACTGAGCTGTCAAAAAGAAAATAAATGGTTGGAGTTTGGACAGGGTATAGTCGTAATTCCTAGTTCCATGTAACATACTTAAAATAATAAATTAAAGGACAAATGGCCGCCGCCAGACTTTTGGAAATTTTTTACAATGTTTTTGAAGAGGATCATTTTGTGAAAACCATACTACTCAATGAATTTGACTATGGAAAATGGCCGCCGCCAGAGTTTTGGAAATTTTTTACAATGTTTTTGAAGAGGATCATTTTGTGAAAAACCGAAAACTCATCAATACAATGCACTAATTATAATAATTGTAAAATTAATAAACACTTTGGACTATGGCTCAAACGCTCGACGCGAGGAGCCACTGAGCAGAAGAAGAAGAAGAAGCGTAATTAACAAGGAACTATGAATTACGACTACGACCAAACTAAACGCGGGCGATGGAGAGAGCTATGCTCGGAGTGTCCCTGCGGGATTGAATCAGAAATGAGGAGATCCGTAGGAGAACCAAAGTCACCGACATAGCTCAGTGAGTCGCGAAACTGAAGTGGAAATGGGCGGGGCACATAGTTCGAAGAGCTGATGCTCGTTGGGGCCCCAAGGTGCTGGAGTGGCGACCCCGCACCGGGAAGCGCAGTGTTGGCAGACCCCCCCCCCCCCCCCCCCCAACCAGGTGGACCGACGACATCAAACGAATCGCAGGGAGCCGCTGGATCCAGGCGCCGCAAGACCGAGACCTGTGGAAGTCCATGCAGTGGACATCTATCGGTTGATAAAGAAGAAGAAGAATATAATAAGTCTTATATTATAAACTAGCTGATGCCCGCGACTTCGTCCGCGTGGATTTCATTTTTAAAATCCCGCGGGAACTCTTTGATTTTCCCGGACAAAACTTAGCCTTTGTCACCCTCCAGGTTCTCAACTATACCCATGCAAAAAATCACGACGATCCGTAGCTTTTTTGCTACTTGATTGAAAAGCAAACCAACATACAAACACACTTTCGCATTAGGTAATAATATTAAAAAGTATCCTATGTCCGTCTCCTGGTTCTAAGCTACCTCCCCACCAATTGTCAGCCAAATCGGTTCAGCCGTTCTTGAGTTATAAATAGTGTAACTAACATAATACCTAAGTCTATGGATAATATTACACTTTAATTTGCAATGTGTAATTTGATACTCAGCTCATGGAAGCTTAAACTTCAATGAGAATACCAATAAGAATAATAACGATAATATGAATCAACGTTATTTTTTACCATTAATTCAAAATAATAATTATTTTCAATGCTCATTCACTTTCATTAAAAATTGTGATGCTTGGTCTATTATAACCTACTTGTGGGAACCTTGTAGGTCATGAAGATTGAATGAACAGTAGATGTTATTCAGAAGTTTTTCCTTTCATCCACAGTACTCTTTGTGTAATTTTTCTCTCTATCATTAAATATTATGTACACTAATAATTGCTAACAGGTTAATAAAAAATAATGGAAAACATTTTTTAGATTGCTATCAGCGGTTTATTTTATTATGTCTACACACTATGTTGATAAATTATACTTTAGGATAGTAAGTTGTTTCAAACTTCTTTCTGGATTTTGGATATGGTCTTAGACATTTAGGTATATAAGGTGGTAGATGTTCGTCCAATCTTCGTTTAAATGGATTGATATCAAATTCAAATGGTCTTCGCCTAGCCTCAAAGAACCGAGTATTAAACTTTATTTTGTATATCTTTTCCCAGTCATAAACTTCAGGTAATAAGAAATGTTTTGGTCGATTTGCAACTAAATGTTTGTATCTAGCTTCCAACCAACATCGTTTGTTATCGTCTTCTATATCAGCTATAATCTGTTCTTCCTTTCCAAGGTAAGGTTTCATTTCATGGTCTCGTTTTTCTGTGGTGTTTAGATAAAATTGTACCAACATTTTCAATACATCTTCATTTAATCCTTTAACTCTTCCATTTTCAATAGTTTCATATAGTTTCAATGGTTTAGTTCCAAAGCAAATGTTATTTTTTGGGTTAGTGTCAACTTCATCATTATGCATCACAATCGTATTTAATTGATAAGCATATAAAGAAACTAAATGACCATCAGTTAGAACAGTTTGTGTGACTAATGGATAGGTCAAGTCATTATATGTTGTGAAGCCCTGGTAGTTAGCTTGTGCTAATAACCAGCCAAAGCTAGCTTTGATAGCTTGGCAGTGCAATGCCTCCAAATTGTCCTCTGACCCAAACGCTTCATTTCGGTCAAGTATATGTCCTCGTCCATGGAAAGATATTAGACCAAACTCATCAAAATCTCCTGGCCAAAACCCTGCAAAGAATTATTTTGTATAAATTCCATTTTTTCTAGCATACATACATACATAATCGTTGTTGAAGTGCCAATAGCTATCTGCAATTTTTTGTGAATACTTTTAAGGTTTATGAAAGATTATATTCTTCAGTAGATACTTCTGAAGTACACTTTAATCATAACAGCACATATCAAATTCAATATTTTAACAATTTGAACATAATTATACTCATAAATAGAGTATAATAACTGTATAAAATGTTGATGTCAGCATTTAGGAGGTATTGGCACTTTAACGACAATATATGAATTGCATTAAATTCATACTCATTAATTGCTGTTTGTTAGTCTAGCTAAAACTCAAAATGGCTTGATCGATTCGAATGTGTAATTGTTTTTTGTTTTGTTCCCTCCACTACAGAGGTGGTTAAAAAAAAGGAAACCCAAAAGAACAGCTGAAAAATGGAATAAATCTAAATTGGTAATTTTGAACAGGAATCACTACTTCGGATAACTTTTAATAGATGGTGGGAGCAAAGCCTTGGGTAAAGGTTTGTATTATTATAAATGCAAAAATTAAAAAAAAAATTAAAATTATTTATTTCACGTAGGCCAACCTGTGGCTCTTATGACACGTCATGACTCTACCACCTAGTTCGGAAAGCGGATTCTGCTGTGAAGAGCCGACAAGAAACTCAGCAGTTGCTATTTTCAAAATAATCATTTTACAATATTAATAAGTAGCTAATAAACATTGTAATAAGTTTTTATACTATCTTGTGGGCAGCTGGATGCCAAGCTGATTTAACCCACCATGCATCTTTGTTAGAATAGAATATAATATTTCCACAATGAAGGGAAGTTCCAAGAAAAAATGTACTACAATTTAATTCATGTTAAGATGGGCAGACAGAAAGTAGCCCCATTCCCGCTGGCGGCACCCGTTCGGCTTCAAAAGTAATTTAACTATGAATGTTTGTCTGTTACCTTTAATGGCTGAACTTTTGTGAACTGATTTCTGGAGATGGATCACCTATCACTATCACTACCTACCACTTAGGGACCTATCACTTAGGGAGAGGGCACACTGGTTACTTTTAGCGGCAGTGATCGCGCCTTTAGCGTTTTTATGGCCTCTTGCGTGCATAACGTTTCGCGCGATTTCGCGATTCTGCGATCGAAAGCCATATTACACAAACGATTTGTATATGGCTTTCGATCGAAAATACGAAACGTTTGAGTCGCGATTTTCGCGCGCTCGAAGCGCGATGCACGCAAAAGGCCATAAAAACGCTAATGGCTACAAAAGCGCGCAATCGCTACCGCTAAAAGTAGCAAGTGTGACCTCTCCCTTATACAAAATTTTCAAATTCCTAATTTGCAAGAAACACCGAGTAATATATTAAGTAATACTTTACATAAAAATAACAGACTGTACCTGGAATATTAGTGCCATGCCTGAATTGAGAAAAGTATCCAACACTTTCAGGGAAATGAGAAAACTTAGGGACCTTAAAATCTGGATTTTCTGCATCACTGTGGGGCATTATAGGTTTTAAAGGCAAATGATTTCTTATTGTTAGTAATGGGGAACCTGAAAATCCAAGAAGGGAATTTTATTATCTAATACATACAACAATAAATAAAAAATTGACAACCAGTATCTAGAGAACTACTAGATAATAATGATATAGTTAATCCTACTTCCTAGTAATATCATAAATGCGAAATTTTGTGAGGATGGATGTTTGTTAGTCTTTCATGGCACAACAAATGAACCTAGATTTGGCTGAAATTCGGAATGGAGATAACTCATATCCAGGATTAACACATAGACTACATTTGATTCCAGAAAATTAAAAAGTTCCCGCAGGAATCAATAAAATTTGTTCCACGCAGAGGAAGTCGCGGGCATCATCTAGTAGAATAGAATAGAAATGTTTTTTATTCAAATAAACTTTTTTACAAGTGCTTTTGAATCGTCGATGAGTCTACCACTGGTTCGGAATGCCGTTCCTGCCGAGAAGAACCAGCAAGAAACTCTGCAGTTGCTCTTTTCAAAACAAGTTTACATTATAGTAGATATTATGCTATTTATGCAGTGTTTCCACAATGAGGAAAAAGAGAATTAACAGGTTAATCATTACCTACTGTCTCATGAATCGCTGGAATGAATTATATCCACGCTTTTTTGTCATGTCAGTAGAAAATATAGCTCAAGTCGTGAAACTGAAGTGGCAAATGATTTGAAGAACTGTAAGATTTTGACATCCCAATGTGCTGGAATCTGGGGCCCCTTGTACCAAAGGCGCAGTGTTGGCACACACCTCACATAGGTTTGTTGAAATCAAATTGGAGGAAATTTCATGGACATGGATACATTACTGCACTATTTAGAAGTCCCTTCAAATCTCGTTCAGGAGTATCAGTTAAACAAGAAAAGGGCTGTTTATTCACTTTACAATATTCATGGTTAATCACTCAATTGTGGAATATCTAGATTCTAGATATAATACTTCAAAGATCAGTTCATCAATTTAAGGAATACATTTCTAATGAAAACTAGATCTAGAGAAGAGAATAAAATTGTTACAATAAATACCTATATATTGAACAGGTCTATCAAGCGGTTGATCCATTCTGT
Source organism: Oeneis ivallda (assembly GCA_029955525.1). Classification (NCBI taxonomy): domain Eukaryota; kingdom Metazoa; phylum Arthropoda; class Insecta; order Lepidoptera; family Nymphalidae; genus Oeneis; species Oeneis ivallda. The sequence continues at coordinate 11,050,247 of JARPMR010000020.1, read as the reverse complement.
CTTTATACCATTTCTGCTTTTTTCTCCATTTGCGCACATCATATGGTATGTCAACACCACCGATAAACCAAAATGCTTCATGACGGGGATCATAATCAACCTGAAATATAGAGTAAACAATAGATTTAATAGTGGTTAGTTGCTTTCTATGATATTGTGTACCTTGAAAAGCTTCCTTAAAAAATTTCAAGAAGAAGTGTTAGCTTCACAGCAAAGGCCGAAAAAGATATTTGTATATTAACAGAGGGCTGAAATTATACTGGATTTCAGACTGTAGAACTAAAGTGCTTGTCACATTGTTGGAGATTGCTTATAAAATATAAAAATCATAGATCATAGATGGCAAAATTGTTTTTCTTTCCATCCTTACTAATATTATAAATGCGAAAAGTGTGTTTGTTTGTTGGTTTGTCCTTCAATCACACCGCAACAGAGCAACTGATCGACATGATTTTTTGCATGGGTATAGTTGAGGACCTGGAGAATGACAGGCTACTTTTTATCCCAGATAATCAAAGAGTTCCGGAGGGATTTTGGATCAGCTGGGATCAGCTAGTTATTAAAATAAGTATTTACATCCTAAGATCTGACAAATATAATTCTAATAAATAATAGCATTTTGAAATTCCTGATATTGTTCTAAACTGATTGTTTTTAAAGTAAATTAAATTTGATGTCATTTTTAATATTTAGTGCATATTTCAATCTTACCTGCGAAGACAAAATATGTGAAACTTTATCTGTTAAGTTGTTCATTATAATTCTGTTAATTTGTTTGACTATGTTTTTTGTGTGTGCATCCTCTATTTGCTGTTTCTCAGGCTTATCTAATGATGTCACAATTTTGCGTCTGAAAAATATTAAACAATCACTTTTACCAAGAAATATAGCAGAGATCATTTATTACAGCAGAAAGTGCACCTACACAACCACCTGAAAGTTCTATATGAGTCTCGTAAACCTATTTTTATATCTTTCGAACTTCTCACACTCCCGTATTTACTTATATACAATAGAAATAAAATTATTTGTAAAATCAAATATGCATATGGTTAGAACAACTATTGTACAATTCTCACAAGCCACTAGAAAAATAGAAAGATTAGTTTTTCACAGTTTTTGTATTGGGAGTCTGTCAGCGGCAAGCTTTAAATGAGTGTATACACTCATTTAAAGCTTGTTTAAATTTTTATGTGATTTCAGTTTTAATTGTTTTATAAAATACCATAAAAATAAAATTTTATTTCTACTCCTTTTCCATGTATGGGAGCTCCCTTTATTTTTTAATATTATTTTTTTTATTTGTTATAGCTATATTATGTTCTGTGAAAATTTTCACTGTCTACCTATAACAGTTTAGAGATACAACACACTGACAGATGGACAGCCGAGGCTTAGTAATAGGGTTCTGTTCGCACCCTTTGGGTACAAAACCCTAAAACTAAATTCAGTTGTCCTGTATTATTTCTGTAGTTTATAAAACTCTTTCTTTTTCTTTTGTTGAAGTTGACTAATATTCTCTTCTCCCCTCCAAATAAGCGGAAATTTTGTGTTAGGAGTAGGTACGACAATAGTGCAACAGGTGGGATTCAGACCTGTGACCTTTCAGTTTTCATTCTGCACCTTTAACCATTGGGCTATTGAGGCTTCAAAGCAAGTTTATAAAACTATCAGTGATATTTTGTCAGAACCAACAGATATAAATATTTCAAAATATGAAACCTACTCTACACCTTCCTTTTCTGTTGCAATGCATTCTTCAATACAAGATTTTATCTCCTGGACTACAGTTTCAGCGATTGGGCTGGAGTCGGCGTATATATCAGGCAGTTTATCCAACATCTGAAAATGTGTTCTTGTGTAATGCTGTACCAATGGCATAGCGTTATATGGTACTTTGTTTTCATTCAACACTATGCATTGCCATCCATAATATCGCGGCATATTCAGCGCAATCTGTTTTTCTTCAATAGTATTTATGTCTTGTATCTTTTGATATAAAGTTTGTCTTTTGCGTAACTTTCTAGCTTCTAAACTCAAATCTAATATTGGTGGATAAATAGGAGCATCGGAGTACTCATTCTCTTCCAGTTGCACAGCTTGACTATATTGACGAGGAATAAGCTGTTTTAGTTTAGGAAACGTTCTGTGAACACGAATTAACTGCATTTTGTTATTTCACTCTAAAAGTAGATTTCTATTTTCTACACATATAGATTTTATTTTCCTATCAATTTTATTTTTATATTTTGGAAAATTCTGGGGTTTATGGGTTATCCATAGACTACAGCTCCCTCCACACTGCACAGATTAATGATTATGTATATCAGATGTGAGTATATTGTATTCTGTGGACTACAGTTTGGACCAAAGGTTTGAATTCATATCTTATAGACAGAGAAGGTTTTATTTAATCTTTGGGTTTGAAATGGTTTGAACTTTCTATTAGAAAAAGTTGTAAAAAAGTTTGTAAACAAAAGTACAAACACGACAAAGATTTATATCGTTGTCTATGGACTTTTTAACTATTCCTAGTTCCATGTTTAAATCGCAGTTTAGTCCAATGTGTAGATATATAAACTTTTTTCCTCATTTATCCTACTTAATGATAATTATTAAACTGTAAATATGTATAGTTAGTATGTATATTCCATTTTATATTATTTTCTACCCTTCTCTGATCCTTTCCAAAATTCCGTTTTTTTATAAAATAAGTTCCTCCATTTAAAAAAAAAAAAAAACTTGACTATGGCTCAAACGCTCGACGCGCGGAGTGCCGCGGAGCCAGTGAACAAACGAAGAAGAAGAAATCACAGTTTAGTCCTGTGGTTTAGTAAAATAAACTAATAAAGTGACTTTGTATCGCATCTTGTGCATATACCACGAACACTAGGATAAACTTGTGCAGCAATAAACCACGAACAAGTCCTGTCCAGTATCCATTGACGGTTTGCTACGAAAATTATACTTTTATTTTCATAGCAAACCTTCCATGGATAGAAAATATATGGCAGTGGCTATCATTTTTTGATAGCAACTGAGTTACAGAATCAGGGTTTTAGATTCATACCGCGCAGACCCGTAGTGTTTATATACTCTTTGGCGCAGACCAAGTTTTGAAGTTGTTTTTATCCTAGTGTTCGTGGTCTATGGTTGTTTTGAATTTGAACCATTTTGAACACAGATGGCCAGATACAGATAGGACACGCAAGAAGAAAAGCGTGTAGGTACCCGTATAGAACTTCTAGCCCCCAAGCGTACTGACACTGACAGCTTATCGAGTAGCGACCTTTTTTTTTAAATCTAAATAGTTTCAGTTTAGTACCTACCAAAGAGAATGTAATCAATACGATACCTACCTACTTGCACGTTATTTATTGTACTATTTTTTTCATTTCAATAAAAATAAATTACAAGAAAACACAAAATTAGCAATTAAAAAGATTTATTTTATATTAAACAAACATGTTAAACTATTTAATTACAGGTGTGAATTTTCCCAAATGACAATGTACAATAATATTTCTAGGATTAATTTCAGCCGTATTTTTGTATTTTTCTTTGATCGTCTGCTTCTTCCCCAAATCTCCTTTTATCTGAAAAAAAAAGGTGATGACAAATGTTATATACATATAATATGTATAATGTAAACTGGGTGCTTTTGGAATCCTCGAAGCTTAAGTGCAATTTATTATATTGAAGTTGTAGGAGTGATTCATGACTAATTAATTATATTAATCTATATTACTAGAAAAAAGCTGAGCTTTGTGAGAGCTCGCGTAGTTTTTCTATATATCGTACCCTTATTGCAAAAACCGATTATCTGCACCAAAATTTGAGCGAAATGTTTTTGAGTTATAAGTATTTGAAACTTTAACGACAAAAAAAATAATTATAATGATGTCAATTTTTTAAAGCTAATCGTTTTTATAAACAAGAAACTATTCAAGAAATGTTAAGTAGGTCAATAATTGAAAAAAACTTACTAGATTTTCTTTAAAAAGAAGAAAATAATCGGTAAGGAGCTCATTTAGTTGGTTTTTCCTGAATGTAGAAAAACTACCATATTTTCAAAATTACCCTTCTGGTGGTTCTATTGGCATTTTTAATTAAATCACTTGTTTTAAATAATAATAATCATCAAGACAAAAATCGTTTTGGTTCAACTATAGCCAGTATAGGCGTAAAATAAATATCTTTAGTTGCTTTTGGCTGAAGGTAAAGTAGATTATTTAACTTTGTATGTAGGTACTAACTGCAGCACCCCGCGTTTTTACCTGCGTAGTTCCCATTCCCGCGACAAATGGGCAAATTTAAATAGCCTACGTCATTCGTAATAACCTCAGTTATCTTCAAAAGAAAGTCCCGTTGAAATCGGTCCAGCCGTTCCAGAGATTAGCGCGTTTAAACAAACAATTTAATTTTATCATATTAGATAAATAGCTGTGCCCCGCGGCTTCACCCGCATATGTCCCGTTCCCGTGGAAACTTCGGAAAATACGATAAGTATAAGCCTTCCTTTTGAATCACTCTATCTATTGATGAAAATCGCTTTAAAATCCGTTGCGTACTTTAAAAGATCTAAGCGTTCATACATACATACATACGAGTTCAATTAATACATACAGAAGGACAGACGGCGGGAAGCGACTTTGTTTTATACTATACTATCGATTTAATTAAAAAAAAAATACTTTGACAAAATCTTTATGAAAAAAAACTGTTTAGTCTTTTAGGCTAGACGTAATGTGTCATCAGTGTCAGAGAGAGTTGCAGCAATCGATCAACACTGCTATCTTTAGTAGCCAGAGACTGGAATCATCCATGATACTCTTCCGGTATTACACTTTTATTCAGATCCTTCTTCTTAACCCATCAACATCGTCAGTTTATTCGTCTGAAGGACCTAAAATTTAAACAATCATTGGAAATATATTTAAAGAGAAACTTAAGATCGGCTAACTTGGCAGGTGCTATTGGCTTTCCATTAGGCCATAAAAGCTACAAGTCTGTTTGGTCTATCGATTGTACTTCTCCTTTTTTATATGAATAGGGAGGAAACGAGCAGGCGGGTCACCTGATGTGAAGTGATTACCGCCACCCATTAACATTTATGGTAGCATCAGAGGCACCACCAATGCGTTGCCGGCTTTTCAGGAGTTTGTTGGTCTGCCCCTTGTATAACCCCATGTTGTAATTAAGTGGGAACACCATCGAAGGTAGTTGGTTCCACAGTTTGGTAGTGTATGGAAAAAAATTCTGACACAGTGGACGGTAGAAGTGCTCCAGGCACCCAGGTGGTGAGGGTGAAATTGCATTCGGTGGCGTGCGGTGCGGTTGTAGAATAGAGAGGGTCGGATAAGGTCAATAGCTCTTCAGAACACTCCGTTATGTTATAGCAGATAGAATATGCAGAGAGAGCTAACATCTCTGTGGTGCTCCAGACTTTCCAGTGAGCAAGTTAATTTGGGATTCGGTCCACAAGCCGAACTGCCCTCTTTTGTATCCAGTCAAATGGAAGGAGTTGATACTGAGGTGCTCCAGCCCAAAGGTGAGAGCAATTCTCCATGACTGGTGTGGGTGGGCTTGCGCTTTATAGAGTAGGAGCCTGTAATCGGGCGCAAAGTACCGCTTTACTGTGTTGAGCACCTCAAGTTTTTTAGAGGCTAATTTAACTTTTCCTTCCCAGTGATCCCGGAACTGGACTTTGTTCGAAATGCGAACACCAAGAATCCCAATGCTATTGAAAGGGGTGAGAGAAATGTTCCGAAAGAGAAGAGGTGTGGTGAAGGGAGTATTTTTGGCGGTGTTTTACAAACTTGTGTTTTAGACGGGTTAAATTATACAAGTTTTTGTGAATCCTATACTTTCACTTTCTCGAAAGAAGCCTCAATGTCGGACACATGTATGGCTCAGGCCCAGCATTAAGCCAGATAAGTGTCATCTGCATAGCAATGTTTCTGTTATGCAAAATATCATTGATATGCAGAATAAACAGTGTAGGCGATATCACTGAGCCCTGTGGAACGCCAGCATTCATAGGCTTTATAGGTTCGGAACAAAAACCGTCGACAGCGACTTTGATGCTGCGTCCATGAAGAAAGCTAGGGAACCAATTGCACAGCTTCACGGGAAGTCCATAGGATGGCAGCTTCGATAGTAAAGCCCTATGCCAAATGTTATCAAAGGCTATAGCGATGTCCACGCTGACCGCTAGAGCTTCCCCCTTTCTGTCAATAGCATCCGCCCAACTATGCGTGATGTATACCAGAAGATCACCAGCAGATCGGCTGTGGCGATAGCCGTATTGACGATCGCTGATGAACTGGTGCTCCTAGACTGGGCAGTTGGGTGTTAATAATTTGCTCCATAACTTTGGACAGTAGAGAGGTAATCGCAATAGGCCTGTAATTTGAAGAATCCAAATGGCTTTACTCGGAATTGGGTGATCCAGGGCAGTCTTCCGAAGATGGAACAGTGCTGGAAGAGTAAGATTGCTGAAACAGACTCATTAAGACCGGTGTTAGCTCAGGAGCACACGTGTTCAACAGCATATATTTTTATTTCGTTAAAATGTTCCAAAACATGAGACACTTTTTCAATTTACATTCCATGAAAACATTTTTTCAAAAACGTTCCCAGGTTATGTGAATCATTACAGCGAAATGATTTATATTAATAAAATACATTATTAAAATAAAAACGTTTCAGAGAGATTGAAGCGTTTTTAAATATTTTTAGCAACGAATGGGTTGTGGTTTGGAATATTGGTTTTTACTATGCAATGAAGAGTGTTTCAGTGTTTATGTACTTTAACCTGCAATAATTTTAACCAAATATGGTGTTCATTATTCTGCAAAAAGCAACTAATGTTGTTTAGTTTGTTTTACTGGTAGATACATCAGCAATTCCTTGTATCTAAATTAAAGCTAAAACCAGTTACCGTAGGTTAACATGTTTTAACAGAATAATATCGACATAATAATAAATCAAATAACTACATCTGAAAAGTGTTATGATACGAAACATGGTTTTTCTGGTATAGATTTATAAATCTAAAGCATTTAAATGAGTTTAGTTCTTTTTTTAAGAAGATAATTAAATTATACTTGAAGCTAGTTGCTTTTAACTCTAGCTATCTCCGTAAAAAAGCGTCGTAGCAGATAATGGGTTTTACCTGTAGCTTCGTCGTGACTAGGCGAGTCGATTGATATATTTAACCTAATTTTGGTACAAAAATGCAGATAATCGGTTTTTGCAATAAGGGTACGATATATATTTTTAACTTCTTGACTCTTCCCATTCGGGAATATGGCGCCACAGTCAGTGTACTTTACTTGTACTACTATGATGTATTTCAATATTTATTATTTCGATTTTTTTTTCAAATACAAAAATATACCTATTTCAAAAACAAAAAAACAAGTGGACTTGATAGTAATGCTTAAGGATGATTATACGAGTCTGCCCGCGAAATTCAAATTTAATTTGGTTTTTCGCAATTTGTAAACTAATACGACAAAGTAGGCTAATGGCATTCTAATTGCGCCAGTAGAATTATTATCTTCACAGGTTTACATAGAAATCTTTACTTGAAAGTGACCAGTTTAAGAAATTAATCAAAATACTGAGTTGGACGTGAGTTACTCACAAATTAGTCGATATTTTGATTAATTTCTTAAACTGGACACTTTCAAGTAAAGATTTTTATATAAACCTGTGAAGATGATACTGCCATTGTCGCAATTAGAATGCCATAAGCCTTCTTTGTCGTATTAGTTTACAAATTGCGAAAAACCAAATTAAATTTGAATTTCGCGGGCAGAACGGTGTCTTCCACCTTAAGGTGATTCAACTCGCGATGGCTGTATAACCACTAATTTTTCACCGTGTTTAGTAATATTTAATGGATCAAATTAATATTTACCACATTTCCACTGCCAAATTAAAGCTTTATAAACACTCTCGCTGAGCACTCTGCAACAGTTTGAAACTTTCATTTTTTTCATTTTCTGCTCATTGATACAGTCTTCTGTCAATTTGGGAAGCATTCGCACCTCTCCAATTTCACTGTCTAGATTATATATTTCAACAATATCTTTCCATGTAGCCACTTTGCCTTCATATAAAATGTCCTTTGTTAGAAAGCTGTTTCTAATTCCCTTGAGCAAATGAGGAGATCATATAAAACATGTAATGTTTTATCAGATAAAGTGATGGTACCATCTGTAAAATCGAGAACACAATTATTTAATTTAGCATTACCTACTACAAAACGACTAAAACTAAATTTATTTCAGGGGTTGATCTCTTTCTCGAAATTGGACCTACCTAGCTGGACTGTGTGTCCCAGGTATATATACTCGTCCACAATTTCGAGTGCAGAGTTCTCAACGATTACTGGGTGGAGCGGAGCAATGAGCATGAGCATTGGACATGATTTTCGTCTTGCTCATGTTCATTTTCAGGCCCACCTGTTGAGAAACCCTGCTGAGATTGTTGAGCATTGTATTGAGGTCTCTCAGAGTCTCTGCCATGACTACTATGTCATCGGCAAATCGCAGGTGAGTGATGTACTCGCCGTTTATGTTGATGCCAAGTCCGTTCCAATCCAGAAGCTTAAAGACGTCCTCCAACGCAGCGGTAAAGAGCTTCGGGGAGATTTCGTCTCCCTGTCGCACTCCACGCTGCAAGTGGATTGGCCTCGTAGTCTGGTCCTGTATACGTACTGACATAGTGGTGTTTTCGTACAAGCACTTGGATATACCGGTAGTCGATCCGGCATCTCTGTAGCGACCTCAATACAAATGCTAAAGCTAAATAAACGTATAATTCGGCATATTTTTCAGTATTTTTCATAAAAATCGAGAAAAAGTAAATTGCCGCCGAAACGTTCCATTTGCTCTAATGACGTCACAGTTCACATTTCAAACAATGACAATTCCACAGCCCATAGGTGGTGTGAACTGTGACGTCATTCGAGATCACGGACGTTTTCGATCTCGTGAAGATGGCCGGAATTATAGCAATTTTAATTAATGTTTTCTAATTAAATAAAACTTTATTTTTTAGTTTTGTCGTATAGAATAATGTTTTTAGATAATAATCTTTTAGGATGACATGGGCATATGTATAAAGAAGAAATTAATTAGACAGTACTACAACAGTAATGAAAAATCAAACTATTTGCTATAAAGAAACTGTAGGTACATACCATGAAACTGTTCCATTTTTTGAGTGGGAACTCCAGTCGAAATCTCTGCAGAAGTAAATAAACTCGGACATCGTTTCCTTTGTCCACTTAAATATTTATTTTCGAAATGCTTCTCACAGACATGGCTACGAAAATGACTTGGCTTTATATGTGATAGTTGAGGAGCATGGGGCATTAAATTGATCTTCCACATCTCACGATATTTTTCACTCCGCGGTACCCGGAATAATCGCTTGCCTTCACTCGAAGTAGCTCGGCAAGTCGGAATTAAACAGATTTTGCAAGGCATTTTGATAACAAACGATCACAAAATTGAAAAAATTTTGCTGAATAGTCTTCCAACGTAACGTCAAATGCAAAGAGTTTATTAATATATTATGTCAACAAACGTCGCAAACACATTATACACAGGAAAAGAGTCCGTCCTCAGCAATTCTATGTTTGTCAATGCCATGATCATAGAATAGACAACAGTCTATTCTATGGGTAATCTTCTTGGGGGTCATCCGCCATCTTGAATATTTAACGGTACAACCAAAGAGAATGTAACCACTACGTTTTTAGAGGCGGAACTTAGAACATTTGTGTTTGCGGTCAATTCCTAACCATCTATAGCCAACCGCATAAAAAAGCAGTGCTACCAAACTATGAACACTGTGAATCTATATCATTCGTCTATGGTGAACTGTCAAAGTAGGGGATGTGCATCGTATCGAGTTACACTTATCGATATCGGTAAGTAGAGATGTGCAGCGTATCGATAGACACCTAGCGATATATTTTTTTTCATATTTAATACCTACCCCTATATTCCGAAACTAAAAAATACAGGTAAAATGAAACAAATTATCAATTTTCCAGGATCAATTTTTATTATTATCAAGCTTCAAAGTAGGGTTCCTTTTATGACGTAGGCGAGCACTAAGAAAGGATTTTTGGAAATTCCACCCCCCAGGGGGTTAAAGGGGTGAAGTTAGTATGAAAGTCCGTCATTTTTCAAGTTATATCCATGAATTCTGGTATTTGGGCTTTTTATAAAAAATAAAGAATTACGTGTTTCATAGATTTTGAAAATTCTACCCCCAAAGGGGTTAAATAGGGGTTGAAAGTTTATCTGTCCTTTCCTTTTCAATCTCTCCAGCCATCCAAGATGTCTGCCTTCTTCCTTCATTGACTGTTCTTATTTTGCAATTCCTATTTGCTGAGCTTTTTTATTTGTATCTGCATTCGTTTCTTCCTCTAAAATTATATTTTTGTTAATTCGTTTGCACTGCCTTCTTATTAAGAGGAGAGCCAACCGATTAATAATTTTATCTATTAATTTAAAACCGTGCTGCTCGCAAGTTAAAAAAGAGGTATCACATTCGGCGATAAACATAGTTTTCGTTAATGTACGAATGTTTTGATTATGCAGACATGACACAATCTCTTTTTCAAATATTTTTGTAGCTGCCTCAACCAGTCTACAAAGATTTTTTGTTGGGTATGATAAAGACTTTTTATCAGCCCACCATTCTCTCAATTGTATGTAACTGTATATGGGATCATCATCAGGTTCATCAATTCTCAAGCAATTCCTTTTTTGACATCATCTGGACATGATGGACCATTTGTGACATCAAAAAGGCGGTCAAGATCATGAATGATCATGCCAGTCTGCATCATCTCTTCAGACACTTTTTTATCGTTTTCCGCCTGGGCTAACAATTTAAGCACAGCTGCCACTGTATTACTTAACATTTGAGCAGCAAGTTTTACTTTCATTTTTGCCCTATATTTTGGCTCCACATGAATTGGTGTTATTTTGCTAAGGTATAGCAAATTTCTATTCTTTTCTTCCACTTTGAGTAAATGCTCCCATTTAGCCTCAAGGCCACCCATTGCCATTATTCCATAATTTTGAAAATTGTTTCTAATCGATTTAAATAAATGTGGTACATCATAAATTATATATACCTTTTTTTTATTACAAATAAAATAATTTTGTTTGTTATCATAAGGGGGATTCACTAATTTCAATATTTTCATGGCTCCTATATTAGTTGGGCCTTGATCACAAATTGTAGTAAGTATTTTAAAACCGGTTTCTTCCACTGTATTTATAATTTCTTTTATTATAGAAGCCAGTTTTTGAGAGGAAATTGTTCCTTTAACGAAGTAAAAAGCAACAGGTTGCTTAAACTTACATTTTACCCCTTGCAACATAAATACCAATGCATGATCAGCCAGTTGAGCACTACGTCCTAATTCTGACCCAAAATCCTCAAATCCCTCAACTTTATCTGTTGCCTCATCATATAGTAATCGGCGTTTTAAAGTAATTTCATCAAAGACTAAACTACAGTATTTGTCTTTGTCATTTTTTTTTTTTTGAAATTGTTTTTAAATGTTGAATTACTGCCTTGTTTATACCTGTTGTCATAGGAATTTTTTTTTAAACATTGTGCAATGTTTTCACACTGGGCAACGGCATAAGATGCTGCAAATATCTGTAGGCTTTTGGTGACCTTTTAAATATAGCCAAGGCTGAAATTTTATTTTTTGTTGTCCATCTCCTACCCTTAGGTTTTCTTTTTTGATTTTTTACGGCTGAAGTTACAATTTCTTTAAGTATTTCGGATTCTAATTTTTCTATAAGATTGGTACTTCTTAATAATGCCAAAGTGCATTTGGTTTGCCGTAGTTGCTCCATCAACTCTTTTTCTCTAGGTGTAATGTCTGTAAAAAACATTAATATTTTAGAATCATTATATTACAAACAATGTAAAATGTAAGTATCAATTTTGCTTGCTTAATGCATGACTAAATTACTGTTGATGTTGTTTATTACAGCTGTTAAAAAGTTACCAGTTTCTTTAAAAGGTATATAAGTATATGTGTATTTTGTTGTATAGTGTGGCATGTGTCAATCGCATAGTACTGCTTCAGTCTGTCTCGTTCTGGTCCTTCACTATTGTTATATACCTCTCATCTGTCAAAACGGTGCTATTATATTATTACGACTATAGTAAGAGTATATGGGGCTCTGAAAGAGTTAGTTAGTTTTGTAATTTCTAATCTCCTGCAAGAATTGTATGTGTATTGTGTATTATCGTTATTCTTTCTATGTATACTCAAATACTTCAAGTAATCACTATGAGCTCAATTAAAATGTATTAAGAAAACAAATATCGTAATCTACTATCAGCAGCTAATTAAACAGCAAAAGCTTATCGTTCCATAATAAAATAATTGAAGTTTACTTACTGAATTTATCTTGCGATAATTTTACAAGTTTAGCTTGATGTTGAATAACTTCACCAGGTCTCTTTTGAGGTTTGGATGTATGCATTGGATGTGTCCTTTCTGAAAAAAGTAAAATGCAAATTATAATATAATAACTAACACAAGTTAATAATAAATAGGCCAAGTGCGAGCCGGGCCTCACTCTTTTATGGTTCCTTACATATGAACAAATCACTTTTTTCAAACTATTTTTTAAAACCGCTTGACCGATTTCGATAAAACTTATATGGGACCACCTGGGAAGTATGCCTTTTAAAACAAAAAGAATTTTTCAAATCGGTCCAGACGTCTTGGAGTAATTGATGAAAATACATTAAAAAAAAAAGATTCCGACGAATTGATAACCTCCTCCTTTTAAAAGTCGGTTGAAAATACACACCATTTTGGGACAGCTCCCCAAGAATACTTCTGCCTTGCTGGCTTGTGGATGGCTCTGCTTCCGACAATACATCTAAAATAATAATATGCAATATGTGTATCATGAAATATCTAAAAAAAATATTTTGTGACTACATAATATGAGACCAGTATGCTTTTAGCAAGTAGTATCTTTTTCATAATGTATTAAGTAACATAGTAAGTAGAAAGAAATCACTGATGGAGTGGATTCTAGAGAAAAAAATATTATATAATATTATTTCTATCCAATTCGAACTTATTATAAATGCCAAAGAAGCATTGTGTGTTATCTTTTCATTGCCCATCCATGTAACGGAATTAACCAGAATTTGGTACAGGGAAGGACATAAATATCAAGGATAAAACCTATGCACACCAAACACCCTACATGATCTTCATAATATTATGTCAAATGTATTAAAAAATTGATGAATTATTTGTAAATTATAATATGTGACACTTGGCCTGTTCGTCTTACCTTTAGGCTCTGTAGACCGATACAAATGCTGTGGAAATTCTTTGAAATGACTTTCAGCTAGAGGGGCTGTCATTAAATTTAAAGTGGGGATTGCATTTTTTTTAAGTCTATTTCCTTTTTTGTTAAAGTGTTTTTTTTCAAAGTGGTTTGCACATACATTTCGTGTTTTATGCAGTTTTTCTATTGGTAGGTACACTAGCTCTTCTTTACCCACTACTTTTAGCCACTCTCGACAGCTGGAAAATATAAATTATAGTTAAAATTAGTATTCAATGCCTACACTACATGAAATGCATATAACTGGGTTCATTTTTCCTAGGAATTATTATCTTAGGTGCTGTTTTTGTCATACTAGAGATATTATTAAGCCTGCTAGAATTTAGATGAGGGAAACTGGAAGAGTCTTCACAAATGTCGATTGACAATAGTCCAATTGAGTCCAATGATTGTGTGGAACAGAAGGGACGTTCAGTGCCGATGGCCGACTAAAATACTAAGTGTAAGTACATTAGATTGATCAAAGAGAATATAACTACGTAATTCTATGATAAACAATACATTTTAGGATAGATCATAGCCATAACAACAGTATGCACTCACCGGTTTGGCTCCAGTGGAAATGATGAAAAAAGCAAAGAGTTTTCATAAAGTCTCTCGCGGATACCGCAAACCTCACATGTTCTGTGACCTTTACCCATGGTGTTTTACCAGCTTTATCACAAATTTACATTTATTTTTTAATAAATAAAGGGTCACTAACACTAAATAGAGTCAAATATCTCGATTGTATTATAGTAACACATGCAGTCAAATAAATCTCGCCAAATACCACTCACAAAAGAGTCAATATCTCGTTAAATATGTGATGATGATGATGAAACGGAGGAGCAGTGGCTCAACTCGACGTTATCATCAGTAGTCAACAAAATAAAAATACTAAATTGAAGAAACTTTTAAAACTATTAACACAAAGACGTGTTGAAAGTGACAGCCATATTTGATTGTCTTGTTTGGTTTTGTTGGCAATTTGACTTTTCACGTCAGTTTCTGAATGTTGGCTATAGATAGTTAAGAATTCCATACAAAAAAAAATTGTTCCGAGTTTCTCAAGACTGTTCAAAATCAGGCCCCTGACACTCGCCTACAATTGGTTGTACCCAGTCTTGAGAAACTCGGAACAATTTTTTTTTGTATGGAATTCTTAACTATCTATAGCCAACATTCAGAAACTGACGTGAAAAGTCAAATTGCCAACAAAACCAAACAAGACAATCAAATATGGCTGTCACTTTCAACACGTCTTTGTGTTAATAGTTTTAAAAGTTTCTTCAATTTAGTATTTTTATTTTGTTGACTACTGATGATAACGTCGAGTTGAGCCACTGCTCCTCCGTTTCATCATCATCATCACATATTTAACGAGATATTGACTCTTTTGTGAGTGGTATTTGGCGAGATTTATTTGACTGCATGTGTTACTATAATACAATCGAGATATTTGACTCTATTTAGTGTTAGTGACCCTTTATTTATTAAAAAATAAATGTAAATTTGTGATAAAGCTGGTAAAACACCATGGGTAAAGGTCACAGAACATGTGAGGTTTGCGGTATCCGCGAGAGACTTTATGAAAACTCTTTGCTTTTTTCATCATTTCCACTGGAGCCAAACCGGTGAGTGCATACTGTTGTTATGGCTATGATCTATCCTAAAATGTATTGTTTATCATAGAATTACGTAGTTATATTCTCTTTGATCAATCTAATGTACTTACACTTAGTATTTTAGTCGGCCATCGGCACTGAACGTCCCTTCTGTTCCACACAATCATTGGACTCAATTGGACTATTGTCAATCGACATTTGTGAAGACTCTTCCAGTTTCCCTCATCTAAATTCTAGCAGGCTTAATAATATCTCTAGTATGACAAAAACAGCACCTAAGATAATAATTCCTAGGAAAAATGAACCCAGTTATATGCATTTCATGTAGTGTAGGCATTGAATACTAATTTTAACTATAATTTATATTTTCCAGCTGTCGAGAGTGGCTAAAAGTAGTGGGTAAAGAAGAGCTAGTGTACCTACCAATAGAAAAACTGCATAAAACACGAAATGTATGTGCAAACCACTTTGAAAAAAAACACTTTAACAAAAAAGGAAATAGACTTAAAAAAAATGCAATCCCCACTTTAAATTTAATGACAGCCCCTCTAGCTGAAAGTCATTTCAAAGAATTTCCACAGCATTTGTATCGGTCTACAGAGCCTAAAGGTAAGACGAACAGGCCAAGTGTCACATATTATAATTTACAAATAATTCATCAATTTTTTAATACATTTGACATAATATTATGAAGATCATGTAGGGTGTTTGGTGTGCATAGGTTTTATCCTTGATATTTATGTCCTTCCCTGTACCAAATTCTGGTTAATTCCGTTACATGGATGGGCAATGAAAAGATAACACACAATGCTTCTTTGGCATTTATAATAAGTTCGAATTGGATAGAAATAATATTATATAATATTTTTTTCTCTAGAATCCACTCCATCAGTGATTTCTTTCTACTTACTATGTTACTTAATACATTATGAAAAAGATACTACTTGCTAAAAGCATACTGGTCTCATATTATGTAGTCACAAAATATTTTTTTTTAGATATTTCATGATACACATATTGCATATTATTATTTTAGATGTATTGTCGGAAGCAGAGCCATCCACAAGCCAGCAAGGCAGAAGTATCCTTGGGGAGCTGTCCCAAAATGGTGTGTATTTTCAACCGACTTTTAAAAGGAGGAGGTTATCAATTCGTCGGAATCTTTTTTTTTAATGTATTTTCATCAATTACTCCAAGACGTCTGGACCGATTTGAAAAATTCTTTTTGTTTTAAAAGGCATACTTCCCAGGTGGTCCCATATAAGTTTTATCGAAATCGGTCAAGCGGTTTTAAAAAATAGTTTGAAAAAAGTGATCCTATTAATATTATAAATGCGAAAGTTTGTGAGGATGTTTGGATGGATGGATGGATGTTTGTTACTCTTTAACGCGACAACGAATGAACCGATTTTGCTGAAATTTGGCACAGACATAGATTATAGTCTGGAATAGCACATAGGCTACTTTTCATCCCGGAAAAGCAAACAGTTCCTGCGGGATAGCATCGCTATTTTTTACGCATTTGTCCTTCAAAATACGCGCAATGGAGTCTTAGAATAACGTGATTTTTTTGCACAGGTAAAGTTAAGAGCCTGAAAAATGACAAAGGCTACTTTTTATCTCGGGAAAACAAACGGTTCCTGCGGGATATTAGTATACTACTTTTCACACATTTATCTTTCAAATATGCGCCAACGGAGTTACAGATTGACGTCGTTTTTTGGAGAGGCATAGTTTACGACTTGAAAAGTGACAAAGGCTACTTTTTATCCTGGGAAAGCAAACAGTTCCCGCGGGATATTAGTGTTCTACTTTTCACATATTTATCCTTAAATAAGGCGCCAACGGAGTTACAGATTGACGTGGTTTATTGGATAGGCATAGTTGAGGACTTGAAAAGCCCAGGAAAACAAACAGTTCCCGCGGGATATTCATATGCTACTTTTCACATATTAATCCTTCAATTATGCGCCAACGAAATAACAGATTGAAGTGGTTTTTTTGATAGGCATAGTTGAGGACCTGAAAAGTGAAAAGGCTACTTTTTATCCCGGGAAAACAAACAGTTCCCGCGGGATATTCGTATGTTACTTTTCACATACTTATCCTTCAATTATGCGCCAACGGAGTTTTAGATTGAAGTTTTAGATTATTTTTTAGCACAGGTAAAGTTAAGGGCCTGAAGAGTGACAAAGGCTACTTTTATCCCTGGAAAACAAACGGTTCCTGCGGGATATTAGTATGCTTCTTTTCACATATTTATCCTTCAATCATGCGCCAATATGCATGCATGCATGCATGCATGTATGTATGTATGTATGTATGTATGTATGTATGTATGTATGTATGTATGTATGTATGTATGTATGTATGTATGTATGTATGTATGTATGTATGTATGTATGTATGTATGTATGTATGTATGTATGTATGTATGTATGTATGTATGTATGTATGTATGTATGTATGTATGTATGTATGTATGTATGTATGTATGTATGTATGTATGTATGTATGTATGTATGTATGTATGTATGTATGTATGTATGTATGTATGTATGTATGTATGTATGTATGTATGTATGTATGTATGTATGTATGTCCTTATGTATGTATGTATGTGTATATGTATGTATCTCCTCCTACTAACAATAAATACATTAACTATATCCTATCCTACTTATTATTACTCATATTATCCCACTAATATTATTAATGTGAAAGTTTGTGAGGATGGATGTATACGGATGTATGTTTGTATAGATGTCGTATACGGATGGATGGATGTATGTTCTCTGAGATAGGGGTTGAACTATTTTGACTGTTATACTACATAACTTCGTTAAATTTGAATTAATTTTTATTATTACTTTAACCGACTTCTAAAGAGGAGGAGGATCTCAATTCAACGGAATCTTTTTTTATGTATGTGCACCGATTACTCGAAGACGCCTGAACCGATTTGGATTTTTTTTTTGTTTCAAAGGGTGGCTTCCCAGGTGGTCCCATTTAAATTTTAAAGAAATCAGTCGAGCGTTTTTTAAAAAATCTACAATAAATTATATACTTTGTAGTGGCGCGGGCGTTTAAATGTATGCTCCCGGGACAAAAAGTAGCCTGTGTTATTTTGCAGGTCCTTAACTTTACCTGTGTAAAAAAAATCTGCCAAGTGCGAGTCGGTCCTCACTCTTTTAGGGTTTCGTTACAAAAAATTAAATTAATTTTTATTATTTGTTGTTATAGCAGCAATAGAAATACAAAATATGTGAAAATTTCAACTGTCAATCTATTATGGTTTACGAGATACAGGCCGCTGACAGACGGACGGACGGACAGCGGAGGCTTAGTAATAGGGTCCCGTTGGCACCCTTTGGGTACGGAACCCTAAAAACCACGTTGACTATATGCACTTACACTTTATATGGTGAAATATTATAACTGCGAAAGTGCGTTGGTTTGTCCTTCAATCACGCCCAAACAGAGCTACGGATCGACGTGATTTTTTGCAGGGGTACCTATAGTTGAGGACCTGGAGAGTGACAGGCTACATTTTCAGAGTTCCCAAGGCATTTTAAAGGCTAAGTTCACGCAGACGAAGTCGCGGGCATCAGCTAGTTTGTTCATATGTAAGGAACCATAAAAGAGTGAGGCCCGGCTCGCACTTGGCCTATTTATTATTAACTTGTGTTAGTTATTATATTATAATTTGCATTTTACTTTTTTCAGAAAGGACACATCCAATGCATACATCCAAACCTCAAAAGAGACCTGGTGAAGTTATTCAACATCAAGCTAAACTTGTAAAATTATCGCAAGATAAATTCAGTAAGTAAACTTCAATTATTTTATTATGGAACGATAAGCTTTTGCTGTTTAATTAGCTGCTGATAGTAGATTACGATATTTGTTTTCTTAATACATTTTAATTGAGCTCATAGTGATTACTTGAAGTATTTGAGTATACATAGAAAGAATAACGATAATACACAATACACATACAATTCTTGCAGGAGATTAGAAATTACAAAACTAACTAACTCTTTCAGAGCCCCATATACTCTTACTATAGTCGTAATAATATAATAGCACCGTTTTGACAGATGAGAGGTATATAACAATAGTGAAGGACCAGAACGAGACAGACTGAAGCAGTACTATGCGATTGACACATGCCACACTATACAACAAAATACACATATACTTATATACCTTTTAAAGAAACTGGTAACTTTTTAACAGCTGTAATAAACAACATCAACAGTAATTTAGTCATGCATTAAGCAAGCAAAATTGATACTTACATTTTACATTGTTTGTAATATAATGATTCTAAAATATTAATGTTTTTTACAGACATTACACCTAGAGAAAAAGAGTTGATGGAGCAACTACGGCAAACCAAATGCACTTTGGCATCATTAAGAAGTACCAATCTTATAGAAAAATTAGAATCCGAAATACTTAAAGAAATTGTAACTTCAGCCGTAAAAAATCAAAAAAGAAAACCTAAGGGTAGGAGATGGACAACAAAAAATAAAATTTCAGCCTTGGCTATATTTAAAAGGTCACCAAAAGCCTACAGATATTTGCAGCATCTTATGCCGTTGCCCAGTGTGAAAACATTGCACAATGTTTTAAAAAAAATTCCTATGACAACAGGTATAAACAAGGCAGTAATTCAACATTTAAAAACAATTTCAAAATAAAAAAATGACAAAGACAAATACTGTAGTTTAGTCTTTGATGAAATTACTTTAAAACGCCGATTACTATATGATGAGGCAACAGATAAAGTTGAGGGATTTGAGGATTTTGGGTCAGAATTAGGACGTAGTGCTCAACTGGCTGATCATGCATTGGTATTTATGTTGCAAGGGGTAAAATGTAAGTTTAAGCAACCTGTTGCTTTTTACTTCGTTAAAGGAACAATTTCCTCTCAAAAACTGGCTTCTATAATAAAAGAAATTATAAATACAGTGGAAGAAACCGGTTTTAAAATACTTACTACAATTTGTGATCAAGGCCCAACTAATATAGGAGCCATGAAAATATTGAAATTAGTGAATCCCCCTTATGATAACAAACAAAATTATTTTATTTGTAATAAAAAAAAGGTATATATAATTTATGATGTACCACATTTATTTAAATCGATTAGAAACAATTTTCAAAATTATGGAATAATGGCAATGGGTGGCCTTGAGGCTAAATGGGAGCATTTACTCAAAGTGGAAGAAAAGAATAGAAATTTGCTATACCTTAGCAAAATAACACCAATTCATGTGGAGCCAAAATATAGGGCAAAAATGAAAGTAAAACTTGCTGCTCAAATGTTAAGTAATACAGTGGCAGCTGTGCTTAAATTGTTAGCCCAGGCGGAAAACGATAAAAAAGTGTCTGAAGAGATGATGCAGACTGGCATGATCATTCATGATCTTGACCGCCTTTTTGATGTCACAAATGGTCCATCATGTCCAGATGATGTCAAAAAAGGAATTGCTTGAGAATTGATGAACCTGATGATGATCCCATATACAGTTACATACAATTGAGAGAATGGTGGGCTGATAAAAAGTCTTTATCATACCCAACAAAAAATCTTTGTAGACTGGTTGAGGCAGCTACAAAAATATTTGAAAAAGAGATTGTGTCATGTCTGCATAATCAAAACATTCGTACATTAACGAAAACTATGTTTATCGCCGAATGTGATACCTCTTTTTTAACTTGCGAGCAGCACGGTTTTAAATTAATAGATAAAATTATTAATCGGTTGGCTCTCCTCTTAATAAGAAGGCAGTGCAAACGAATTAACAAAAATATAATTTTAGAGGAAGAAACGAATGCAGATACAAATAAAAAAGCTCAGCAAATAGGAATTGCAAAATAAGAACAGTCAATGAAGGAAGAAGGCAGACATCTTGGATGGCTGGAGAGATTGAAAAGGAAAGGACAGATAAACTTTCAACCCCTATTTAACCCCTTTGGGGGTAGAATTTTCAAAATCTATGAAACACGTAATTCTTTATTTTTTATAAAAAGCCCAAATACCAGAATTCATGGATATAACTTGAAAAATGACGGACTTTCATACTAACTTCACCCCTTTAACCCCCTGGGGGGTGGAATTTCCAAAAATCCTTTCTTAGTGCTCGCCTACGTCATAAAAGGAACCCTACTTTGAAGCTTGATAATAATAAAAATTGATCCTGGAAAATTGATAATTTGTTTCATTTTACCTGTATTTTTTAGTTTCGGAATATAGGGGTAGGTATTAAATATGAAAAAAAATATATCGCTAGGTGTCTATCGATACGCTGCACATCTCTACTTACCGATATCGATAAGTGTAACTCGATACGATGCACATCCCCTACTTTGACAGTTCACCATAGACGAATGATATAGATTCACAGTGTTCATAGTTTGGTAGCACTGCTTTTTTATGCGGTTGGCTATAGATGGTTAGGAATTGACCGCAAACACAAATGTTCTAAGTTCCGCCTCTAAAAACGTAGTGGTTACATTCTCTTTGATTTTGAACTTTGAAGTTTATCGAATCAAAAGTTCAAAAGACGAAATCAACATTTGTTTGGAGAAAAGTAGAAAAGTTAAGTTTCTATACAAATAACAAAATACGAAAAAATTAAAAAATTAGAGTAGCAACTATCATATCATTGAAAATGAAGAACTTAAGTTTGTGGGATATTTGTACAAAGAAATATTCAATAGAATCTGGAGATAACTTTTGCGCTTGTTACGGTCACCATGAGGAATCGGCAGCCGGTGATCTTTTTGTGTGTTCATATAATCTAGTTGTGAGCAATTTTGATAGTAATGGTAAAAGACGCTGGTCAAAAGATCTCTTTGAAATTGTGTCGTCGGAAAATACACCTATAAACATAACCTATTTGGGCCTGGCCAACTGTGTGAGTGTTGGTCTGGCGAACGGCGAATTAGTTGCTATAAGTGACTTTGGAAGCAACTGTGATTTGGCGGGCATGTGTGAAAATGGATTATTGGTTGGTACCTTAATATTAATGTTTTCTGTTAACCCACACTTGGCATGGCAAACCATAAACCCTTCTCATTAGGAGAGGAGAATCATGCTCGATAGCTGGCGATGAGTTGATAGTCAGCGCCGGCTTTACCTATGGTACAAGGTGTCAGGGGGTGCCGCGCCGAGCGCCGCTCGCGACATCTCCAAAGAGCATGCGTTGCTCGCGGCGCCGACGTTCTCAAAGAAGCAGCGGCTGTGTTATGGCCGCCTCCGGGTGCGGTAGCATACCAAGACGCGCCACGAGCGGCTCCTTTATTCTACACTATAGCTTTTATTACAATGTGAAATCAGCCTTAAAATAGATAATATTGGCATAGTGTCGTATCGCTACCAAAGGTGCGTGCCTACACCTGTTTTGATTCGTTTAAAAACACGCTGACCATTGTTGTGAATTCGGCTGTATAAGAATAGTATAAAATTCAAATTGACAGGGATGCATACAGCATTTTCAAAGGCGCGTGAACACAATTTGTGTTTTACTGTAGTTTTGCGAAATAAGCCTTGGCGCAATGGATTAAGGAATATATTTTTATGTTTGAGTAAACATGTAAAACCGCTTACCTTTTGATTAAAATGATTTATAAAAGGTAAGATTGGCTACTAAACTAGCGGCACGCTATGATGGCCGGTTTGACGTTTGTCCGCTCATGAAGTTCCGTATTAATTGATAACGACTTTGAAGGAAATAATTGTATTACTTTATTGACGATAGTGATGTGCAGAGATTCATAAATTTTATCGAATGTAGTTTTAGGTTTAGGACTCAAAATTTATTTATTAAATTGATTTCTAAAATGTATACAAGTGTAGAAAAATCAGTTTGCACCATTTAAGGGGTGAATGTACTTGTGAATATGAACAATTTTCACTATGTGGACAAACCTCTGAAATCGCAAAAAAATATCAGCTGTTTCATACAAAAGGTAAAATTTTTATTTTTATATGATATATACCACAACTCGGCATTTGGTTTTCTAAATTGAAAATTTTTAAAAATGGAATCTAATACGATCGTCACATAGGATCGCTGGCTAGCACAACTACTACCTCCGGCAAACTCGCGTCAATGCTCAATGCAAAACAAAGCAGTTTCGAATTGACGTTGCTTCGAAAAGTATAAACTGTCAGTGCAATGCGATTGTGATATAGTTTTGACCTGGCTTTGGATTTTAAATATTGATACTGCATTACTGTTGACCCTTGCTCGTGATAGCAGTGACGACAGTGAAAATAGTAGTATGGACAAATCTGATTAATTATGGCCTTTTGTGGCACCTTTTTTGGTATCTTTTGTATTCATATGTTTCTTGTGTGCATATAAAGTATGTATATTCATTTTCATTCAAATATTCAGTTCGTTCAAATAAATTAAATAAACATATACATTTTTGTTTTATTAAACCTATTTAATCAGGTACAAAAACAAAACTTAATTGTTTTTTGTTCGAGAATAAATTGACATTCCACATCACTATTGTAATGTGTCAAACCGGCCATCATAGCGTGCCGCTAGTGTAGCTACCACAATAATTGCGACTTTCACTGGGGTCCGAGCTTATCAAAAATAACTAGCAAAATCCTGTCTCAATTTTGACAGCGCATCTACTAGAGGGCACCGAGGTATTGATTGCACACGGGCGCTACATGGGCTAGAGCAGCCTCTGTTGATAGTGATGATGATTATGTATTCAAAAATGAAAATGAAAAAATTCAAAATCCATGTCAAAGGATAAATTCAAATTTATTTATTTCTTATGGCTCTTATGACAAGTTAGACTCTACCACTTTGAAAAGCAGATTCTACTAAGAAGAGCAGGCCAAAAACTACAGTTGCTCTTCTCAAAATAAATTGTTACAAAGCAAAGCCAATTGCTCCCATGTAACTTGTTATAAGTGTGTAATAACCTTGACTTATTATCATACTAATCATACTAATATTATAAATGCAAAAGTGTTTTTGTTGGGTTGTCCTTCAATCACGCCGCAACAGAGCTATGGTTCGACGGTTTTTTGCACGGGTATAGTTGATGACCTGGAGAGTGATATAGGCTACTTTTTATCCTGGAAAATCAAAGAGTTCCCAAGGGATTTTAAAACTAAATCCACGTGGACGAAGTCGCCGGCATCAGTTAGTAATATTGAAAGTGTGTTTGTTTGTCGTTCAATCACGCCGCAACAGAGCTATGGATCAATGTGATTTTTTGCATGGGTCATGGGTTGAGTTGGGTAGTTAGTATATGGGTATATTTAGTTGCATTTGACATCACACTATTAACTTTTTGCCTCCTCTATTCCAGGCAATGGAATGGAGTCCAGATCAAGAGTTATTGGTTTTGGTTACCAAAGATTTAAATGTAATTTTAATGTCATGCACATATGATCCTATAAATGAGTCAAATTTATTAAACACTGAATTTGGTGAAAAGCAGTTTATTACTGTTGGGTGGGGTAAGAAAGAAACTCAGTTCCATGGCTCTGATGGAAAGCAGGCTGCAAAAATGAAAACTGAAATAATTGCTGGTAAGTTAGCTTTTTGAAATAAAATCTATTTCCATATTATTGTATTTTGAAGAGTAATCTTAAAATTACTTAAATAAAATTATTTTCAACTTCATAGCCAGTAAATACTTGCTATGAAGTTGGAGAAATTGGGATGGTCATTAAGAGTGTTGATCTTTGTGATACCATGTATAATTTATTTTATTAGATATTAATGTATGTAATATTTTTTTATTTTTTGTAGATGAGCATGGTGAACTTAGCAACAAAATAATAATAACTTGGAGAGGGGACGGTAATTTGTTTGCTGTTGGCTTTTTAAGTGATGGCATTAGAAGGTTCAAAGTTTATGATAGAGAAGGAAACTTACAGTACACAAGTGAAAAGCAACCAGGACTTGAAGCCAATCTGTCATGGAGACCCAGTGGCAACTTGATTGCAACTACACAGAAATTAACTGACAAGTATGTTGTGGCATTTTTCGAGAAAAATGGCCTTAAACATGGGGAGTTTACAATACCTGTTGAACTAACAACTGTCATTGAAGACTTGTTCTGGAGTTCTGATTCAGAAATATTAGCTGTATTATGCAAGGATACAGTTACAAATACACAAAAAGTTTTACTATTTACAAGTAGCAACTATCATTGGTACTTAAAGCAAACTCTATCTTTTAATAAACAACAGGCTGTAGGCAAAATTATGTGGGATAATGATTTTGATGTAGCCAATAATAAAAAAATGCACATAATATTAAAAAATGGAGAGCATTATGCCTATACATGGATATGGAACATAGACCACAGTAAAGGTAAAACTGATTCAGATGATGCTGCTGTTGCTGTTATTGATGGCAAGAAATTATTAATTTCTGCCTTTAAATATACAACTGTACCTCCCCCTATGGCAAACATAGAAATTGAATTAGATTGTGAGATTGAATCAATACATTTTGCACCAGAAAACGATTCTGATTTGAACTCAAATTCATTTGTAGCAAAAACGGATAAAAAATTAGTTTTTCTAGAGCATTCCCTCGGAAACCCTTTGAGATATGTAGTATCTGAAACAATACCTATAGATAATGTTAGTTTTCCATTCCAGTGTTATAATTGGTACTGGTTAGATGGTGCCACATTATTGAGTACTTCTGTTGACAATAATAGTTCTTACCAATTAACTCAATACAAAAAATCTGATGGAAAAATTGTACAAGAAAATGTACAGCCTCTGCCATCAGCAGTAGCAAGGATACAGTCCCATCCTTCCATAAAATCTGCTGTATTTCTACTACTAAGTACAGGAGAAATCTTGGAGTATAGGTCTGATGGTACAATTACTCCTCAAATATTTTCATTTCCTGAAGCATGCCCTAAGTTTTGCATCTTGACTATAGACTGTGATATCTACTTCTTGGGGCTCTCACACAAAGGATTTCTCTATCTGAATGATAAGGTAATCATGAATAATGTCAGCTCTGTTTTTATTCACACAAATTTTTTGTTGGTAACAACTCTAAAGCATGTCCTCCTTTGCACTGAACTAACAAAATCGGGCTTAAACTGTATTGAAACATATGAGAAAACTGAAACATCAGATGTTTATAAGAGGAAAATCGAACGAGGCGCTAAATTGGTTGTGACTGTTCCAAAAGCTACTAGAACTGTGTTTCAAATGCCAAGAGGAAATCTAGAAACAATTGAACCAAGACCTTTGTCACTTAAAATTATTGGAGAATATCTTGATCATTGTAAATATTATGATGCCTTTGATTTAATGAGGAAGCAAAGAATAAACCTGAATTTGATTTATGATCATGATCCAAAACTTTTTATCGAAAATATAGGTATGTTCTTTGATGCTATACAGAATAATTCATGGCTGAACCTTTTCTTGTCTGATCTTGAAAATATTGATGTCACACAAACTATGTACACAAGTAGCTACCCTGAGAGAAAAAAAGCTACAGACAAAGTACTTGGAAAGATTCAACATGTATGTGATATGGTAATAGCACACATAAATCAAGCAGATGACTATGCTTATAGGATTTTACCACTTTTGACTGCTCTTGTAAAGAAAAATGAATTAGAAAAAGCATTGGGTATTATAAACAATCTTAAAAATGAAGAGTTAAGTAAGAGTAATATACCAGTAACTTCAGATGAAGCACTGAAATATCTGTTATATATGGTCAATGTAGATGATCTGTTTGATGTTGCATTAGGAATGTATGACTTTGATCTTGTCCTTCTGGTTGCTAATAAATCACAAAAGGATCCCAAAGAATATGTTGCAATGTTAAATGAGTTAAATGAAATGGATGAAAACTATAAACGGTTTACTATTAATAAACATTTGAAGAAGTTTGAAAAAGCTGTACAATGTCTTGCAGAATGTGGATCAAGCAGACATGGAGAGCTTAAAACATTTGTTAAGTATCATAGTCTTTATAGAGAAGCATTGGCACTCTTCACTGTTGATGACAGCATATACAAAGAAATGTCAGACGATTTTGGACTTTACTTAAAACTAAAGAAGCAATATATTGAAGCTGGTATAATTTACGAGAGAGCTAAGAGTTACGAGAAAGCCATTGAATGTTACAGAGATGCATTGGAATGGGAACTGGTATTAAAGTTAGCTCAGGATAAACCTAAACTGGAGTTCAAGGAATTGTGTTGGTAAGACAATCCCTTTTTTATATAAACAAACATCTACTTTTAGAATAGAAGAATAGAATATTTGTAAGAATATAAGTTTATTATCAGGATATATAAGTGGGAGGTTTAATTAAGGAATTAAAATTTTTATCATCAAGTCTAGTGAGAGACTTTGGCCATAGTTATTTAAAAAAAGCAATGCCGCCAAGCGATACAGCATAAACAAGTTAGGATATAAGCTTAATAAACTACCCCTCTCAGGTTACCGCGCATTCATCTTTAATCCAATGCTTATAAGTAGAAAAGCTTTGTAGACTTTTTTGACGTGATAACTTCTTATAAAAAAAGTGTTATGTTCCGCCTGAGCCTGCGCGTGCAAGCGAGAGTGTGGAACAAGCGACAGAGAGGCACGATCGGCCCAAGCGTTGGCTTGTGACTAGAAAAATTCAGTTAACTCCTTTGTATTATACAAAATAATGTTAATTCAGTGATAATAATTCAATTCATAAAAGTATGCAATTTTTCATCAATGTTTCTTTTTGACGTTATCACGTAAAACTATCGTCCGTAAACCGACTCTACAGACCAGACAACCAATTTTGTTTTATGATAGCTCAAGTTCTAACTGTCTTACGCACAAGCTTAGTAATAGCGCAGATAAGCATGTGCGTGAGGACGGCAAGACGGAGCGTGTAGCCACACTTTAATACTTTTACTTACTTTAGCATAAAGATTAATGAAAACAAAACAACGTGCTTCGGTTTATGAGTCGTCGCCGATATAGGTAAGTAAATAAGCTGAGTTTGAGTTGTCAAAAAAAAGATACTGACCAAATTTAGAACTACCTCCTCTTTTGGAAGTTGGTTTAAAAGATGCTTAGATTTAATAGAATTAATCTTGTCCTGGAATAAACAAGAGATTTTGATATAAATTAGAAAAGTAATGTATTATGTAACTACTAATGTATGGTATAAACCTTTTTAGGGATCTTGCTAATGCTCTAAAAGAAGAAAAACGATACAAAGAAGCATTGACTGTTATGGAACAACTTGATGAAGATCATGAAGATTTAATCAATTTCGCTATTGCATGTGCTCAATATAAAACAGCATTGCGATTCTGCACTAAGTTTAACAAGCTGGAGTTAATAGGTAAGATTACCTATAACAATGTTTAAAATGACAGCTTAAAATGTCATCAAAGCTTAAGTTATAAAATGATTTTAAGTAAATTGAAATGAAATAAAAATATGTACACAGTATGTAGGTTTGAGGTCGGACTCTGTACAGAGTGCTAAAAATTGATTGACCTATGATGGATTTCAGACTGTATACAATATGTAGGTTTGAGGTTGAACTCGTACAGCATGCTAAAAATTGGTTGACCCATGATGGATTTCAAACTGTATACAATATGTAGGTTTGAGGCCATACTCGTACAGCGTGCTAAAAATTGATTGACCCATGATGGATTTCAGACTGTAGAGGTCAGACTCGTACAACATGCTAAAAATTGGTTGACGCATGATGGATTTCAGACTATACAATATGTAGGTTTGAGATCGGAGTCGTACAGCATACTAAAAATTGACCCATGATGGATTTCAAACTGAATACAATATATAGGTTTGAGGTCAGATTCGTACAGCGTGCTAAAAATTGACTGTAAACAATATGTAAGTTTGAGGTTGGACTCATACATCATGCTAAAAATTTATGAAAATGATTTTGAAATCTAAAATGGATAAAATACCCTATTATGGACAGTAATACAAAATGGCAGAAATAAAAAGTTTTTATGGGTTCATACTTAGGTTTCTCTGTTAGATATTTGCTGAATACTCAAAAAAAATCCATTTTAAAATACAAGAAAAAAAATGAATTTTTTAAAACTTGACTGTGTGCTGATACAAAAATGACATTAATTTCAAATCATTACACACAATCGTTATGTTTTGTAGAAAAGAGCCTGATGCCATCTTTATTAGAAGAATATACAAATACAAAAGAATTAATTGAAACCAATGGTATGAAGTTTAATGAATATAAGAATCGCCTGCAAGTAGTAAAAGAAAGGAAAAACAATAAACCTGCCGAACTGTATGATGCATACTATGCTAATAAGGACAGTGATTTATACTCTGATGCTGGCAGTACCATTGCATCTTCGTCTGGGTCTGGGTAAGTAACATGTGACTAGTTAGAAATTTTCAATAACTCACTGTTCATATGGAAGCTCAAGTTCATTGAGCCACTTTCTTAATCTTTGAGAATTTGTAGGATAGATCTCTCCATCGCCCGCCTTCTTATGAAGACCATAGTTAGCAACCTACTTGGGACCCATTATTCATCGCTGGCAGCATGCACTGTTCGAAGACTTTAGTCTTCAGGCACTGAGATATTTTGGATGAGAAGACTTAATACCTAGTATTATTTTACTTCACAGGCGATCGTATCGTTCAAGTAAAAACAGACGGAAGCACGAACGTAAAGTCGCATCGCTTAAAGAGGGCTCGCAATATGAAGACACTGCTCTTGTCATGGTCCTACACACGTTGGTATCATCAACATTTGAGCTAAGGTTGCACGTCAAGGAGATCAACATTGCATTATCTTGTATTGGTAGAGATTTGGAAGCTTTAACACTTCAGGTGAATATTATCAAGAATTTTCTTCCTATGTAAACTATATTTATGTGAGAAAATATTTCAAACAATTAATTGACCGAGCGAAGCGAGGTCTCTGAGTCTACTAGAGTGAATTTGCACTTGTCCGTCCGTCCGTCCGTCCGTCCGTCCGTCTGTCAGAGCCTTATAACTTTTGAATTACTGAACGTAATTACTTCAAATTTAGATATAATATGTAAACTGATGGCCTTCAGCCGAATATTGGATAAAAAATTATAAAAACCTTTATTTCAGAGGGGCTCTCATAGAAGAGAATGCGAAGTAAAAAAAAATTTATCGCGTTACATAAAATTGTTACATATCATTTTAAAGATAATTTTGAACCGAGTACAAAAATATTTTTTTTTTAATTTTTCCCTTAAAATTGACGAAATGGGGGGCTTTCAAAGTGGTGATTTTATACGCTCGCTTGAAGACGCTCTCTAGAAAAATCCGCTATGAATTTTCAAGCTGATTTTATTTTTTTAGGTCACTTATATCCTGTACTTGAACAACAAATACTAAAATTATATGAATATTATAAAGAAACGAGAGTATTTAATTTTTAATGGGCATCAGTAATTCATATAGCATCAACATAGCTTCACAATAATGCTAATAGATGGCGCAG
This sequence comes from Oeneis ivallda, assembly GCA_029955525.1. NCBI lineage: Eukaryota > Metazoa > Arthropoda > Insecta > Lepidoptera > Nymphalidae > Oeneis > Oeneis ivallda. The sequence goes on along the minus strand of JARPMR010000020.1, from coordinate 11,019,689 downwards.
TCAGTAACTATTCCATGGAACTACGAGTAACGACTACGACCTATCCCAAAAACAGTTTTGCGTCAACCATTATTATTTAGTTACATAATATAATACAATAATTGTATTGTAATTTTTTTTGTACCATATTATTCAATTAAAATTATTTATTAGTTAAATTTTAGTTAAATATTGTATATTTTCTATTCGCGTCGATAGATGACGATTTGTACAGATGCCCGTAACCCGGTTTCACTCGTTAGTACCTACATAATAATTCAATGTTTTCACTAACGTTCCCTAACCTTTACGGGCTACCTATGATAAGTTAGGTGATGTTTTCTGTCAACTTATTTATCACGATCCTGTACGGGACACCTAAAAGGACATTGGGACGGATGTTAGGACTTAGGATTGTATTTAGGAGCTACCTACGTTAAGAGACTCCTACTTAGGGGATGATTTAGGTATGTTTGGTGAAAACGGGCATAATAATAATGTCAGTTTTGGTTATCATGTATCGATTGAATGAATAATCATGGGATACCGTTACCGCGAGGTCTCAGTTCGGGGCGAACCACTAGTTATTTTTATTATGGACTAGCTGATGCCCGCGACTTTGTCCGCGTGGATTTAGTTTTTAAAATCCCTCGTGAACACTTTGATTTTCCGGGATAAAAAGTAGCCTATGTCCTCAACTATAGTACCCATGCAAAAAATCACGTCGATCCGTGGCTCTGTTGTGGCGTGATTGAAGAACAAACCAACAAACAAACACAATTTCGCATTTATAATATTAGTATGATTAGAATATAAAATTGCATAGGAAAACACTGTAGCATTAAGTCCATACGATGTATTACATCCATACCTTACTATGTAGTATGTAGGTATAATGATCGTTTGGCAAAATCTGACGCCTTTGGAGTAGTTTGACTTTGACAAAATAGGGCTATCCACGATGGCTATATACGATAAAGTACGCTTGCCAGCTTAAGATGAGCCGTTCATTCAAAGTATCTTGTAGATTCCGGGGTTCAAGTTATTTGGACCTTATACTGAAGATCGTGATGTCTATAATTTCTGAACTACGAAATTCACGACCTTGAAATAATTACAGGACAATCTCTAAAGAACCTGCTTTCTAACAAAAAAAGAATGGATTAAATCGGAATACGCCTTAATGAATTACAGCGAAATACATATTTTGAATTTCATCCCCTCTCCCAAGGGAACCGTGCTGAATTTCGGGATAAAAATTATCCTATATTATACCTCGTAGTATTAACTTAAATCGTGCCAAGTTTCATTTAAATCCGTCCATTAGTTTCGGCGTGATGCGCGGCCAAGATACAGACAGACAGACAGACAGACAGACAGACAAAAAATTAAAAAAAAATTGTTTTGGCTTCAGTATCGATTATAGAGTGCCCTCAAACAAAAATTTTCAAAATATCTTCAATGTACAGAATTGGACCTGTTACAGTTTTATTATATTATAGATTTATTTAAAAATTACATTTAAGCCGCCCGAGCGCGTGTTTCGTGTTATATTTTCATTATACCAATTTCAAACGTCGTCAACATAGGTCACACACACACACTGTAATCTTGTGTCGCCTTTATCCAAACTTAAATCCTGTGGCTGTCTATGACTCTTTTGATGTGGAATGGCAAAGGAAACGGCTAACAGTTAAGATGTTATGATTAAAAGACCTGCCTGTACGCCACTAGTATGTGCTGGTCCTTATATTGCTTAGTAAAAACTGTGTTTAGGTAAATTGCAATAACACTGATTCACTTTAAAACTTTTTTAATTGTAGTCAAGCCTAGAAAACACATTAAAGCAGATGAAGGATAGTTTTAAGGAAATATGGAGCAACAAATTTACCTTGGAAGCCACAAATGCTTCACTTGCTGCGGAGAATATACCAGAAGGATGTAGCGTCATACCTCAAGGAATGGCCAGTCTTGGTTAGTTTTTTTTTACATAATTTATTACAAGGATTTTGCAACTCCTTTATCAACCAATAGATGTCCATTTGACTCGGTCTTGCGCCGTCTATACGTTTGATGTCGTATATATGTAATATAGTATTTCCGTACATTATCGTTGTGGCGGCGCTGGTTAGGCCGGCACGGAATAAAACTAGATTGGTAGTGATAACAGGTAGGTATATTACTGGCACCCTTATAACAATTATTAACCGCAATAATGAGGAATAAAAATAAAAATAAAAACACGCGCACACTCGTCGGGCCGTTGCAACATCCACTGTCAACTGTCGTGCTGCTTGTCGGGCGCGGCGCGCGCGCAGGTAGGTCGCCTTCCCCCGCGCCCCTCACGTGCGGCGCGGGGCGAGGGGCCGCCAGCTGCATAGTGCATTGATATCACTCGCCGAGCACGATGCGGCCGCCGCGGTGACGTCAGCGCGCAGCGGTCAGTCGATAATAATATGATGCTGGTGGATTAGGTATGGTGTGGCGCGAGTCCCACAAGCGGCAGCGGATTTTCTTGCGTGGGGATCCGCCACATGTTCCCCCCGGCTAGACCGTCACCACGGTCGATATACATCTGGGAACCTCACCCGACGGCCACTTTTTGTTCTCTTCTCCTCAGTGGTGGTGGTAGTAGTAGCGGTCGGAGTGGTAGTCGTGGCGTTCTTTTCAGGAGCTTCTGCTTCTCTTGCGATGTACGCCGGTTTTAATCTGTCGATGGAGACATTGTTCGGCTTTCCACGAATATCAATGGAGAAGAATTTAATGTGTCTTTTTAAGACTTTGAAAGGTCCTGCGTATGGAGGTTCGAGTGAACTTCGAACGTGGTCCCTACGGAGAAAAACGTGTGAACACGAACTTAGATCTTTTGGAATGTAAAATGGCGAAGAAGTATGCCAAGAAGTAGGTTTGGGGGCGAGTTGGGCCATGTAAGACCTGAGGCGGGTAGCGTATTGCGTGACGTCACCGGTGGTATATTCTTGGGTTGGAGACAAAAATTGACCTGGTAGTTGCAGAGCTTCTCCGTAGACGAGTTCAGCAGGCGTCGTTCCGATATCTTCTTTCCAGGCATTTCTCATGCCTAGGAGTACCACCGGCAGAGCTTCTGTCCACTGTGAAGAGGTGTGGCACATGATAGCTGCCTTGAGTTGTCTGTGTAGGCGCTCTATGATACCGTTCGCAGCAGGATGGTAGGCTGTGGTAGAAAAGTGACGAGCGCCAATCAGGGAAGTAAGGGCCTTGAAGAGATGGCTCTGGAAGTTACGGCCGCGGTCAGTTGTCAGCCGAGCGGGACAGCCAAAGCGAGAAATCCAACCGGCTACCAAAGCAGCTGCGCAGGTCTCCGCCGTCATATCCTTTAGGGGATATGCCTCAGGCCATCGCGTAAATCTGTCGATGACGGTGAGGCAATATCTGTAATCAGAAGAAGGGGTTAACGGTCCTACGATGTCGAGGTGGATGTGGGAAAATCTGGAAGAAGGACTGAGATAAGATGAAAGAGGAGAGATAGTATGGCGAGAAATTTTACTAGTCTGGCATTGCAAGCATTGCCTAGCCCACTCTCTACAATCTTTACGAATCCCTGGCCAAACAAAACGTTGAGAGACCAGTCGTACAGTAGCAGAACTTCCCGGATGATGAAGATTATGCAGTGAGTCGAACACCTGTCTTCTTAGTTGTGGCGTCACGTACGGACGAGGAGTTTGCACAGAAGTGTCGCAGTAAACAGGTAAGTTACTATTCAGTGTAGTTATTTTTTTCAGCTTCAGAGTGGAGCCATGAAGAAGTAGGTCTTGCAGCTCAGGATCTTCCTCCTGAAATCGTGCGAGTTCCTCAAAGTTAATAGCTGGTGTTACCTCTTCGACGCGCGACAGGGCATCCGCGACTACGTTCTCTTTTCCGGGTAAATACCTTATATCTGTTGTAAATTGACCGATGAAATCGAGATACCTGAATTGTCTTGGTGAACTCTTGTCTCTGTTTAGCTTGAAGGCGAAGGTAAGTGGTTTATGGTCGGTGAAAACTGCGAAAGTTCTCGCTTCGACCATATGCCTGAAATATTTAATGGCTTCATAGACCGCCAACAACTCGCGATCGTATGGGCTGTATTTCTTCTGCGCGTTGTTAAGTTTATGCGAGTAGAAGGCTAGCGGTTGCCATATGTCATCTTTCCGCTGTTGGAGGACAGCGCCTATAGCCGAGTCCGATGCATCTGTCACTATCGCTAATTCTGCTGACACGTCTGGATGGGCCAAAAGAGTAGCTGTGGATAAGGACAATTTGCAGTCTTCAAATGCCTTTACTAGCTCTGGTGTCATGTCGACCGGATGTGATCCTTTTATCTTTGGTCCAGCTAAGACTGCGTTCAATGGAGCTTGCAGATGAGCAGAGTTGGGGACAAACCGACGGTAGAAATTAATCATTCCTAAGAATCTTCGTAGCTCTTTCACCGTCTTGGGGACTGGGTAGTCTACTATAGCTTGGATTTTAGATTCAAGAGGTTTCGTACCCTCAGACGACACACGATATCCAAGGAAAACTACTTCCGGTTGACCAATGTTGGACTTTGATGAGTTAATGACTACTCCATAACGTCGCAGGCGCTCAAACAATTGATGTAAGTGGGCCTTGTGTTCTTCTGGAGATGCTGAGAAAACTAAGATGTCATCGATATACCCATAACAGAAGTCAAGACCAAGTAAAACTTCGTCGATAAACCTTTGGAATGTCTGAGCGGCATTTCTTAACCCGAAGGTCATATATGGGAACTCGTATAGGCCGAAAGGCGTCGTTATTGCTGTTTTTGGAACGTCCTCTGGATTCACAGCTATTTGATTATATGCTTTAACCAAATCAATTGTTGAGAAGATTGAGCAGCCTGACAGCTGATGAGAAAAATCATGAATATGGCGGATGGGATACCTGTCGGGAATTGTTCTAGAATTCAATGCTCTATAGTCCCCACAGGGTCTCCATCCGTCATCTTTCTTCTTTACCAGGTGTAAAGCAGCGGACCAAGCACTCTCTGATCGTCGAGCTACGCCACTTGCGAGCATGTCCTCAAATTCTTTTTTAGCAATTTTCATTCGAACTGGATCGAGGCGTCGAGGCTTACATGAAACTGGGGGTCCTGCTGTCGTCCTGATATGATGAAGTGTGTTATGCTTAGCTGGTGAGTGTCTACCTGGAGGTCTCGTGATTTCTGGATACTCACGTAGTATTTGATGGAAAGGTGTTTCTCCAATTACTGCTTTTACTGATGCGATATCCTCCAAAGATCGGACATATGCGGCTGAAACTGACAATGATGTCACGTTGTCAATGAGACGCTGATTTCTACAATCCACAAGCAAATTGTAGAAACTCAAGAAGTCAACTCCAATGATAGGCCGTGAAACATCTGCAACTGTGAAGCTCCAGGTGTAGGCTCTTCGGAGTCCGAGGTTAAGTTGTAGCTGTTTTGGGCCATAAGTGTGAATGACTGTGTTATTAGCTGCCACCAGATCGTAGTTGGATCTCTTACACGGCGTTTTTAGGGCGGATCGGGGGAAAACACATAAATCGGACCCCGTGTCCACGAGAAACTGCATCTTTGAAGTGTGATCGGTGACAAATATGCGGCCCGTTGAAGAAGGACAGTCGTTGGCCGCTACTTGCGACCGCCCTGAGCGTTTTCCGAGTGAAAAGTGCATGGTTGTTTACACTTTTGCGCCTTGTCTCCAAAAGTGTAGTGATAAAAACAGTGCGGATGATTTGAAGGTGGTTGTTTAGATCTAAAGGAGCTCGAGCGATCATACCTTCGTTGGTTTGAGCGAGAACGTGAACGTGAGCGTCTTTTTTCTCTGTCCAATCTAGTTACGAGTAGTGCTACCTGTTTGGTTAGTTCGCTCACCTGTAGTGCTATGTCGGCATTACTGCTGCTGGGTGCTGAGGTACTCGCTACTTGAGGGGTTGCTGGAGCTATCTCATGCACTCTGTCTGCAATCTCCGCGAGTTTTTCTACCTCAAGGTCTTTTATTTGGGAAGCGATAACTGTTTGTATATTTTGAGGCAAGCGATTTGTCCATATACTCTTAACGAAGTCTGAAGCGCCTGACGGTCCAGCGAGGTTCTGCAGGTGTCTAAGGAATTGTGACGGTTTTCGATCGCCTAACTCTTCGTGTACAAGCAGCTGCCGAATACGCTTCTCCTGGGAAGCCGATAAGCGATTAATTAATTCCGTCTTTAATTTATCATATTTATTGGCGGCAGGCGGATTGGTAATGATATCTTTCACCTGCAGGGCGTACTTCGTCTCCAATTGCGTGGTGACGAAATAAAACTTCGTGGTGTCGCTATTTATTTTGGAGAGAATGAAATGACCCTCGAGTTGGGCGAACCACAAGGCCGCCTCTTCAGGGCAAAATGGGGGGCATCGTAATGGTGTCCCAATTTTTGACACTTCCCCGGAGACCTCAAGATCCTCGCTTTTGACCTCATCGCTTGCCTGTCCCTCTTTTAGCGACATTTCGTTGAAGAAAAAAAAATTTTTTACAAAACGCTCACCGCTCCGCTTATGGTGGGACCACCGCCTCTTTCTTCACTTGCTGTTCGAAACGTCGAGTCACCAATGTGGCGGCGCTGGTTAGGCCGGCACGGAATAAAACTAGATTGGTAGTGATAACAGGTAGGTATATTACTGGCACCCTTATAACAATTATTAACCGCAATAATGAGGAATAAAAATAAAAATAAAAACACGCGCACACTCGTCGGGCCGTTGCAACATCCACTGTCAACTGTCGTGCTGCTTGTCGGGCGCGGCGCGCGCGCAGGTAGGTCGCCTTCCCCCGCGCCCCTCACGTGCGGCGCGGGGCGAGGGGCCGCCAGCTGCATAGTGCATTGATATCACTCGCCGAGCACGATGCGGCCGCCGCGGTGACGTCAGCGCGCAGCGGTCAGTCGATAATAATATGATGCTGGTGGATTAGGTATGGTGTGGCGCGAGTCCCACAAGCGGCAGCGGATTTTCTTGCGTGGGGATCCGCCACATCGTCAATGTCCACCGGCACCGCACTGATATTGCCAACGTGTGACATATCGCTTGTATACACGACATCCATTCGTCTCGGTCTTACGCCACGGGTAGTCTTCACACTCCCTGCAGTGATTCAGGGCCCCAGGGACTTGACCTTATTTCTTTTCCATACAAGGTTTTGCCTGAAGGATGACCACGCTATGTAGACTTGTTGATGATGATGTTGGGAGAGGGCAAACTGGCTTCTTTTAGCGGCAGCGATGGGGCGTTTTTATGGCCTTTTGCGTGCCTATCTCAATTCGCGCGATTTCGTGATTCTGCGATCGAAAGCCATACAAACACGAACGCGTTTGAGCGTGCGCGAAACGCGATGCACGCAAGTGGCTATAAAACGCCGCGATCGTTGCCGCTAAAAGTAGCCAATCTGCCCTCTCCCTTAAAGTTGCCTGTAATTGAATAGTTTCCCCTATAAGTATTATTATTTTTATTTTTTCCAGACCCACACCTAAGAATAGCTCCAGTGGTGCAAGATCTACAGTGGAAGCTTGAGGGGCTTAACTTATAATTTCGCTTGCTGTTTATGCACATGTGTAATTTTAATACTACCTAAGTATATATTTTTGCAATATAAATATTATTATGACCTTAATTTCTTTTTATTACACATAGATATTATACTTTTTATGAGACATACTACATGTACCTACTACATATTATGAAATTCAGTTACATATTTCCTTTTATCCATCAATTTTTGGATGTTTGTTTGAACTTTGACTCAAGTGAATGCATTTCAATTGAGAACAGTATCGCCATTCGCATTGAAATGCAAGGCAAAACTAGTGACAAAATTCGAGATTTTTTAGTTGTTCTGCTTAGTTATTGCCGAAATCTCATTTAAAGCTATAGTGTAGCGAGCGCAATTAAATCTACTGACTGCAAGAAGGTTGCAGCAAAAATGCCATAAAAGACAACATCACAAGCTTGGATGATCTCGTCCAAGATCACAAGCAGCTCAAGGTACAATACAATCAAGATATACATACCAAACAATTATTTATCTAGCAATACATATTTCTAAGCCAAAGTGAACTAAAGAGGTAAAACATCACATGCACATGTGATGTAAAATCAGGGTATAAAAATAAATCAAAATCATCCAAAAATAAAGTTTTATTATTACATACTAAGTAGAATTATTTAATGAAGCATTTTGGAGAGCAAAAGAAAAATTCAATACCAACAGAATTCATAACAGCATCAAAAATTACATGTCTGCTTATACTAAAGTCTTTAAGATTAAATTGCTTGATAACATAATATTTTTCGTTTAGTACAGGTTTTCCACAAACACACATATTAGAGCTATCTAAAAACTCAACTAAGGTCTTTGGTATGATATTAGGTGCATAGAAAAACTTATGCCTTAAAACAGTTTTAGCTGCAATATGAACTAAACTTTTGATATAAAACTCCCAGGGTGTATAGTCCGCCACTTTTGGTCCCACTGTTTCACAATCAAAGTTATTTGTTGAGATATTTATGAGCTCTAAGCCACAATGCATCAAACTGCATGGTAAGGTCTGCAAATTGTTTTTAGACACTGAAAGATACCTGTGAATGATCGAAAAATAGTATATCATATTAATTTATTACAAAAAAATATTGTCTATTAAAAAGTAGATTGTTACGAAAATTGACTGGAGCCTGCAATGTGCAGATTGACATAAATTATTCCTTACAATATCAAATCTCCTGGCTTTGTCTGATGCCTTACATAAAGTCAGTAAAACCATAAATTAATCTTCTTCCCTGTTGATGTGGCCAGGTCCTAGAATCCCTATAAAACTTGTTAGTGTTACGACTGAGCGGCCCACCCCTCCTATCGTGATCGCACTATGCCTAGGAATTCGCTAAAATTTGCAGAAATCGAATGGTCTTATCGAAAAAATTGCAGAAGCTAAAATAAAAGAGTTATAAGCTCCGAAGCGGGCCGCTCGGTTGAACAACGTTTCTACGGACCGGCCCACGAGATCTCGAGAACCACACGGTGGAACTTGGTGAGACTTGGCAGAAGCAAAGATCTGAATTCGCACAATGCTAAAAAAGCAAGCTTGAGTGCAATCGTTTTTAGGGTTCCGTAGTAAACAAGGAACCCTTATAATTTCGCCATGTCCGTCCGTCTGTCTGTCTGTCCGTCCGTCCGTCCGCGGTTTAGCTCAGAGACTATTGGTACTAGAAATCTGAAATTTGACAAGGGTATAAATATCAATCACGCCGACAAAGTGGTGAAATAAAATTGTGAAAAATATATTTTTTTAGGGTACCTCCCCTACATGTAAAGTGGGGATGAATTTGTTAATGAAGTGCTAAATTTTATTAGAGTCAAGTGTCCCCTCCCTATGCCAGCTAAATGGTTGTATATAGGGTACAAGAAAAAATTCACAGCAGTAGTATATATAATGAATTTTAAAGGAAAACTATCACAGCTAAGTAGGGTTCATTAGTTAAGGAGTTATATCTGTTTTTTCCAAGTTAGCTATTACACGTAGTGTAAGTTGCATATTTTGTAGTATATTATAGTATTTAAACCATGGAACTCAAAATATATTCAATATTCATAAATAAAATAAAAGCACTATCCTAGGTCAGTAATAATATTTGAGACTTTCAACTACGGAACCCTACACTGCGCGTGGCCCGACACGCACTTGGCCGGTTTTTTTTGTAATGTCGTGTCAAAAATGGGCCGCTCTGAGCACAATCGTTTTCCCCTTATTACTCAGCTCGCTTGTGTGCTACAGAAATTTTTCATACAAAAAACGTGCAGATTAACACACAATTTAAATGAAAAGCGGCCCCATATTTTAGCACTTATCTCAGCTTAGACTTGACCTACTTGCATGATTCAAACACTAAGTTTTAGCAAAAAACTTCTGCTAAAATTTGACATATAAATTTTCTGTAAACCATCAGTAGGTAGTGAAATAATTGCAAATTAAGTAATCATACCGATTCGTCCGCGCGGCCCAAGCATTGTGCTCGCTCGTGTAGCTCGTATCGTGATCGCACTTTGCCTAGGAATTGCAGAAATTGAATGGTCTAATTGAAAAATTTGCAGAAGTAAAAATAAAAGAGTTATGATCTCCGACGCGGGCTGCTCAGTTGAACAACGTTTCTACGGAGCGGCCCACGAGATCTCGAGAACCACAAGGTAGAAAACGGTGAAACTTTGCAGGAGCAATGATCTGAATTCGCACAAATTTGCTAAAAAAGAATCAAGTCTCTGAGTGCAATACTTTTTTTGTAATCGATGTCAAAATGGGCCGCTCCAAGTGAAATCGTTTTACCCTTATTACTTAGCTTGCTGATGTGCTAGAGAAATGTTTCATGTACCATATTTTAGTAAAAAACGTGCAGATTAACACACAGTTTAAATAAAAAACTAATATGCAAAAATTTAAAAGTTATCGGCTCCGAAATATTTCTTCAAAACGTTTCTACGGAGCGGCCTACTAGATCTCGAGAACCACACGGTAGTACCCGGTGAAACTTGGCAGGAGCAATGATCTGAATTCGCACAAATTTGCTAAAAAATAATCAAGTCTCTGAGTGCAATACTTTTTTGTAATCGATGTCAAAATGGGCCGCTCCAAGTGAAATCGTTTTACCCTTATTACTTAGCTTGCTGGTGTGCTAGAGAAATGTTTCATGTACCATATTTTAGTAAAAAACGTGCAGATTAACACACAGTTTAAATAAAAAACTAATATGCAAAAATTTTAAAGTTATCGGCTCCGAAATATTTCTTCAAAACGTTCCTACGGCGCGGCCTACTAGATCTCGAGAACCACACGGTAGAACCCGGTGAAACTTGGCAGGAGCAATGATCTGAATTCGCACTTGCTAAAAAAGAATCAAGTCTCTGAGTGCAATACTTTTTTTGTAATCGATATGTCAAAATGGGCCGCTCCGAGCGAAATCGTTTTACCCTTATTACTCAGCTTATCAGTATTTCTTCAAATCGATTCATAGGAGCGGCCCCATATTTTAGCACATATCAGCCTTGACTTAACTTACCTTCATGGTTCAAACACCAAGTTTTAGCAGAAAACGTCTGCTAAAAAAGTGGTACAAATAGTTTCTGGTGATCAGTAGATCGTGAAATAATTTCAAAATTAACGAATTATATGTATTGACACAAGATTTAAGCGGGCGGTAGTGAGTAGTGGGGTAACCACACTGTACCTACTTATATTTTCCGAAGATTAAATACTAAAATTATCATTTATTTATTATATTATCTATACTTAATATTATAAAGAGGAAGGATTTTTTTGTTTGTTTGTTTGTACCGAATAGGCTCTGTAACTACTGGACCGATTTTAACCATTTTTTCAATAATAGAAAGCTAAGTTATCACTTATCAGGAAGTAACATGGGCTATAGTTTATTGTCAAAAAAATTAGAGATCCTTAAGAAAATTGCAAAAGGACTCATTTCGTACTACTGGGCGACCGACAAGGAGGATAAAGGCCAGGGAAATTGAAATTGGAACATTGCTCAAGAGTTCATTACAATGGTATAACACCCAATTACGGAAACTAAGGAATTTTTGCATAATGAGATTAATTTATGATGGATGCGACCATGCGTGTATGGTATTCACGTATTCCTTCGAATTTGTAGCCATCAAGTTCAATTTTCAAATAATCCATGGTTGTATGTATGCATATTGGTTGTAGTTGTTGAAGCTCAGAGCGGCCCATTTTGACATATTGATTAAAAAAAAAGTATTGCACTCAGAGACTTGATTCTTTTTTTAGGAAATTTGTGCGAATTCAGATCATTGCTCCTGCCAAGTTTCATCGGGTTCTACCATGTGGTTCTCGAGATCTCGTGGGCCGCTCCGTAGAAACGTTTTTCAACCGAGCGGCCCGCTTCGGAGATCATAACTCTTTTATTTTTACTTCTGCAAATTTTTCAATTAGACCATTCAATTTCTGCAAATTTTATCAAATTCCTAGGCAAAGTGCGATCACAATACGAGCTATACGACCGCCGCAATAGTTGGGCTTCGCGGACGAAACGGTATGACTACTTAATTTGCAATTATTTCACTACCTACTGATGGTTTTCAGAAAATTTATATGTCAAATTTTTGCAGAAGTTTTTTGCTAAAACTTAGTGTTTAAATCATGCAAGTAGGACAAGTCTAAGCTGAGATAAGTGCTAAAATATGGGGCAGCTCCTACAAATCGTTTTGAAGAAATACTTCGGAGCCGATGACTTTTATAGTTTTGCATATTAGGTTTGATTTAAATTGTGTGTTGATCTGCACGTTTTTTACTAAAATATGGTGTAAGAAACATTTCTGTAGCACACAAGCAAGCTGAGTAATAAGGGGAAAACGATTGTGCTCAGAGCAGCCCATTTTTGACACATTACAAAAAAACTATTGCACTCAGTAACTTGATTCTTTTTTTAGCAAATATGTGTGAATTCAGATCTTTGCTTCTTCCAAGTCTCACCAGGTTCCACCGTGTGGTTCTCGAGATCTTGTGGGCCCCTCCGTAGAAAAGTTGTTCAACCGAGCGACCCGCTTCTGAGCTTATAACTCTTTTATTTTTGCTTCTGCAATTTTTTCGATAAGACCATTCGATTTCTGTAAATTTTAGCAAATTCCTAGGCATAGTGCGATCACGATAGGAAGGGTGGGCTGCCGCTCGGTCATAACACTAACTAAAACTTTCACCATCCATAATCTATTGTGCTCATTAATTTAATCTTACCTTAAAGTACTAATACGTCCCAATGTGGTTGGTAATTTGTTCAGATGATTATTATCTACGTTTAATGTGACTAAGTTTTGTAATTTCCAAATATCTTTTGGCAAATTTCCCAACTTATTTCCACTGAGATCTAAAAGCTTTAGCTTTTTTGTTATCTACAAATGAAATAGGTAACAATTAACTTTATTATATGAATTAAAATTAGTTTTTTAATCATGAAGCTATTGTCATAAATCATAATATGCAAAATAGTGCCAAGGGTGAGATTTGAACCATCAACCTTTTAATTTTCAATCAGCCCCCAGACAATTGTGCTACCAAGGCTTTAAGTATATAAGTAAAGTATTAGTATTACAATAATGTTAGTTTTGTTCAGTTTTTTAATCTTAATTGACCACCCTAAATGTAATCCTTTACCATAAGGATAACTTTAAGCATTTTTTTCACTATATTCAACTGTAAAGCTACAAATTTAGTTAGATTGAAAGAGTAATAGTACTACTAGATCATAATATTGTAATAATAACAAACCTGAAGTCCAAATAGCCATTTCCAATCAACATTTTTATTTAAACCAAGAGAATTATTAGCTAAATGCAGTTCTGTTAACCTAGGTAATCTACCTGAAAAAAAAATAGAATTGTACTTTATAGTATTGTTAAAAAACAATACAAAGCAAACTACCAATATTTATACTTACCAAATTCAGGAGGTATCTTTTCAATTTCGTTATTGCTTAAATCTAAAACAGTAAGCTGGTTCAAAAGTAAAATCTCCCGTCGAAAATTGCACAGCTTGAGTCCAACAATGTGAAGAGATTTAAGAGTACGGGGGAGACCTTTAGCTGGAAACTCCGATCGATCAGTGATTGTTAATTTGGTAGGTGCTATGTCTGTAGCTGTTACTCCAATGGAAGAAAAGTTTGACAGTTTCACATCCTTTGTATCGCCAGTAATACAAGATTTAAGTAACCTCATAAAACTTTTTAACTGGATAACTTCGCTTTTGATACATAAATCGTGAGGTGGTTCTTCAAACCTCAACGTAACTTTACCTTCATTCAAACATTTTACAAAGACTTGTTTTATACATTTCACTTTATATTTCGTACCATTTTTATTAACAGAAGAGAAAAGCAGTATAAAATATTCGTGTTCGATTTTCGGCTCTTTACCTAGAGCTAGTGTAGATCTTAAATATTTGCCATTAGATCTAATGTTCAAACTACTGAGAACTCTATTAATAACTTCAACTTGACACTGTAGTTTCATTTTTAAACTTATTACTTACTTTAGATTTATTACAGTATAATGCCGACTTGCCCTTATTATTTAAATCTACTTTTTTATTAAACGAATTTTACCATGTTTTCTCTGTTTTCTACTTTTTACGCGCCAAAACGTTAAGCAAAATCTGACAGCTGTTGAGTGTTGACTGTTGATACTTGATACCACAGAGTACATCTTGATACCATTATCCATAGCAGCTATGGTCTGTGCCACACGGTGCCACACATAGAAATAGGAAGACTATAGTCGTAATTCCTAGTTCCATGGTGCCACACAGACTGTGGTATCAACTTCGTGCAAGAAGCTATGGCAAAGCTCATGGAACTAGGAATTACGAATTCTTCCTATTTCTATGGGCATCTTTTGCCCATAAAAAACTGTCATTATCCATAAAAACGTGTACGGATCAATTCGGCTTTTCGCATCGATTCGCCTTTCGCATTTTTAAGCTATTCACTATCAATCGGTGATGTACGTCGCGACTTAGTAAGTGGTGGGGGAAATCTGCTGGATGGAAAACGGCTCGTGCACGTGCAGCAAACTGTTAATAATAATTATTGACGTACGTCAAGCCTATTCACTATCGTTTTTTATCGTGCATCGTGAGAAGACTAAAGTCTTTGAACAGTGCGTGTTGCCAGTGATGACTTACGGATCCGAGACATAGTCGCTAACTATAGGCCTCATAAGAAGGCTCAGGGTCACTCAGCGAGCGATGGAGAGAGCTATGCTCGGTATATCCTTGCGAGATCAAATCACTAATGAGGAGATCAGCAGGGCGACCGGCTAAGAAATATATCAATCATTAAAGGACAGCAACAATGTCAAAACATGGTTTTGGCTCCACGTATCATTGATACAGTCCTTAAAGGATCGTTGAGGACAAACAAATGTTTTGACATTGATGCAGTACACTATCGATACAATTTTTGTAAACATTGCTGAAAATTGGTTCCACGTAAGACTTTTGAAGTAACATGTCGTTATGGACTACGACAAAAGTTACGTCAAACTAGGCTTTCATTGATACAAGCCGTGAGGTGTTCTTATCGGTGACATAAGGTGTCCATTAATTGTTTTACTACTCATATTTTCTGTTAAAGTGTTTTAAAAAGCTTTATTAAATAATTTGACAAATTAGCAAAGCAATTAGTAGTATTTTAAGAAGTATGTTTAATGTTAAAATCATTGAAGAATAATTTTTAGATTTAAAGGTTACTTTTTGACACTTTCTTAGGTTTACGGTTAGTTTAAAGAGCATGGAACTAGGAATTACGACTACGTAATTCTAACTCAGTAAAGAGTAATCTCTGGTTTGCCATCTGAAAGTTTGATACGAAGTATAAAGTTTAAAAATCTGAAATCATAAAAATAGTTTGCTGTTTGGGTGGCATCAAACTCGCAGTTGTTATCATTGTTGGATTAATTAACGTAGTCGTAATTCCTAGTTCCATGAACTAGCCGCATAGGGTATGTACATACTTAAATTACGTACGACTTATATGGCACATAAATATTATTCAATAATAATTTGCGCCTGGGTAAATTCTGTCTGTGATGCGGGAATAAGTTTTATAGGTGTTTGTGTGTAAGAAGTACCATCCTACTTAAATAAATATTGCGTATATTATTTGCAGATATTAAATATTTAATTCAAGAGCAATTATTATTAGCTATGGCAATTATTAATAATTATTTCAATTGGTATAACGCAGTACAATAAGGAAGACTGCTATAGCCGTATAGATTGGTAGATTATCATAGATGTTCAAATTAGTCGGATTATGCGTATGACCCACCACTATAGTATCGATAGTCACCTGATTGCGACCTATTGCTACACTCCTGAAAAAGCTTACGCGGTACCGGAGGAGAACCAAAGTCACCAACATAGCACAGCGAGTCGTGAAACTGAAGTGGAAATGGGCGGGGCACATAGTTCGAAGAGCTGATGGTCGTTGGGGTCCCAAGGTGCTGGAGTGGCGACCCCGCACCGGGAAACGCAGTGTTGGCAGACCCCCCACTAAGTGGACCGACGACATCAAACGAGACGCAGGGAGCCGCTGGATTCAAGCGGCGCAAGACCGAAGCCTGTGGAGGTCCATGCAGGAGATCTTTGTCCAGCTGTGGACGTCTATCGGTTGATAAAGAAAAAGGTATTTAATTTGTTATTTGTATACTGTTGAGTGTTTCACAAGTTCACGTTAGAAGCATAACTACCGCTAATCTAAAAAGTTTTACGAAAAATTGAAAACTATATTTTAATCATAGAGTAATTAATACAATAATTTTCTCTTTCATCGTAGACGTTCCATGATCGTCAACCTGTCTCAATTTATGGTCTGTGTTATTTATCGTTGCGTTGTGATTTATATTTGGTGATCATATTCTCTTTGACATAGAGAGACTTTAACACGGGCAGTTCACGCCCCTACAAATTTCCATACCCCTACAAAATCCGTAGCAAAATGATGTTTGACAATTCTGAACACCACGTGACCATCTGTGACATCCATTTTATCATGGAACTAGGAACTAAGACTACGTATTTTATTCTGTGATCTCAACATTTTACCCGACGGCATTTTAGTTTGGAGTTGGCGTTTATTTTATTTGTTTTTAATTAATGGTGTTGGTGAGTTCTGAGTTCAGAGTGGTTGCGTTGATTAATTAGTACCGTATATTTGTTCCCATAATAGCAACTGATATCTCAATTTATTGAGATGTATTGCAAGTGTTGTGTGCCTGGTTGTAATAATTCGCGAGAGGACGCTATACCTATTACATAATAATATGTTTCCACAATGTTGAAAGGACTCCAAAAGTTATAGGTTAATTAATTGTGACGATTTGCGACATAAACGTGTTACCGAACTTAGGCTTTTGCAAGTGTGTCATAAGCACTTTGAAATACGTTTCGTGACACAAAAATCAACGTATTATTGGAACAGCATTTCCTACATTATTCTTGGAATCTGAGATCCTTAGTGGCACTCCATCCACTCTTCTGGAGGATCCTGAAGACACTAGTAAGTTGAAATTTAGTTTTTTTGTATATATGCTTAGGTAGATATGTAATGTCTTGATTCAGAATCAGCAAGGTGAATAATCTATTTAAAGCATAGGTAGTTTAGAACCTTTGTTAATAAGTTCTTAGGCTTATAAATGACTCCCTTTTATTTTCAGGACCAGAGAATCAAAATCATTGCTATGCTCGTATGATACATTATGATTATAACAAGACCGATAGGATTCTAAACAAGACCTGCAAATATCACGTTCATCAAGTAATAAGGGGCTTTTAGGTGAGAAAATATTTTTAACTGTTATTTGAGAAAGTTATTTAGTAACTGACTTCGATTGAAACTGGGTTGAAAATTGGTTAATAATATACAATATATTACTTAAATTATCTTACATATAACCAGCAACCTTGCGGATAAACATTATTTAAATTTCCCATGGGTACTGATTGTCCACACTCAAAATTATAATTTTAGTTTTAATAATATAATGTTGATGATATATATTTATGATAAACAAACTGTTGTTTTTCAGAAGCAGTGCCATCTACTTCCAAAAGAAGATTGGTGGAACACTGTACTACAGTAGGTCAACAGAATATTTCATCGGGTAATAATCTTTATTTTCATCTCTTTGCTCGTAAGTTCTATACAAACTTAGGTCCAAACAATTATTTCATAAAAAATATGAATATTTAATTATACATAAGTAACTTTTATTTTCAGAGAAACTTTTGTCCACTCCTCAAAGAAAAGACTGTATGTAATACAGTGAAGGACAAAAGAATGTTAAAAGGAAATTGATAGATAACTCTACTGCAGAATGTCAACAAACTAAGTAGGTATTTCATCAGGTAGTCAATACATATAACTTTTTATTTCTTACATATTACCAGCAACCTTGCAGATTGACATTTGGTATTTAAATTACCTATAAGTACTGATTTTTCAGACTCTAATTTATAATATTACTTTAATTTATTATTATTTATTATACTATTATTATTAATAATATGAAACGTATTGGATAGTAATATAATATTGATAATTTATTATAAACAAATTGTTATTTTTCAGATGCATTGCCATCAACTCTAAACAATTAGCACGGACATTAAAATTAATAATGACGAATTAATAAGTTGTCAAACTCATAAAAAAAAGTACTTCATACCTTGCATTCATACACAATAAAAATGTGTATTTTAAATTGGTGCAATACTATAAATAAAATTTTATCAGATATTGCTTGACTAGATGGCAAAGAAATGCAACAGTATGTTTTTATCTTAAAAAGAAATTGAAAAAGAGAAATAAATAAATACCTGAAGAAAACTTTTTTATTACTTACATACAAGTTTTAGTTTTACAACTATTTTGTTGTTTTTGAGCGCATTACACTAGCGGCACGCTATGATGGCCGGTTTGACGTTTGTCCGCTCATGAAGTTCCGTATTAATTGATAACGACTTTGAAGGAAATAATTGTATTACTTTATTGACGATAGTGATGTGCAGAGATTCATAAATTTTATCGAATGTAGTCGACCGAGCGAAGCGAAGGTCTTTGAGTTAACTAGGGCGATTTGCACTTGTCCGTCCGTCCGTCCGTCTGTCAGAGCCTTATAACTTTTGAATTACTGAACGTAATTACTTCAAATTTAGATATAATATGTAAACCGATGGCCTCCAGCCGAAAATGGCTTAAAAAGTTATAAAAATCTTTATTTCAGGGGGGCTCTCATAGAAGCGAATGCGAAGTAAAAAAAAAAAAATCGCGTTACATAAAATTGTTACGTATCATTTTAAAGATAATTTTGAACTGAGTACAAAAATATTTTTTTTTTAATTTTTCCCTTAAAATTGACGAAATGGGGGGCTTTCAAAGTGGCGATTTTATACGCTCGCTTGAAGACGCTCTCTAGAAAAATCCGCTATGGATTTTCAAACTGATTTTATGTTTTTAGGTCACTTATATCCTGTACTTGAACAACAAATACTAAAATTATATGAATATTATAAAGAAACGAGATTATTTAATTTTTAATGGGCGTCAGTAATTCATATAGCATCAACATAGCTTCACAATAATGCTAATAGATGGCGCAGTCAGTAACTATTCCCATGGAACTACGAGTTAAATTCAATGTTTGATAAATAATTCAATGTTTTCACTAACGTTCCCTAACCTTTACGGGCTACCTATAAGTTAGGTGATTGATGTTTTCTGTCAACTTATTTATCACGATCCTGTACGGGACACCTAAAAGGATATTGGGACGGATGTTAGGACTTAGGATTGTATTTAGGAGCTACCTACGTTAAGAGACTCCTACTTAGGGGATGATTTAGGTATGTTTGGTGAAAACGGGCATAATAATAATGTCAGTTTTGGTTATCATGTATCGATTGAATGAATAATCATGGGATACCGTTACCGCGAGGTCTCAGTTCGGGGCGAACCACTAGTTTTAGGTTTAGGACTCAAAATTTATTTATTAAATTGATTTCTAAAATGTATACAAGTGTAGAAAAATCAGTTTGCACCATTTAAGGGGTGAATGTACTTGTGAATATGAACAATTTTCACTATGTGGACAAACCTCTGAAATCGCAAAAAAATATCAGCTGTTTCATACAAAAGGTAAAATTTTTATTTTTATATGATATATACCACAACTCGGCATTTGGTTTTCTAAATTGAAAATTTTTAAAAACCTTTTTTGGTATCTTTTGTATTCATATGTTTCTTGTGTGCATATAAAGTATGTATATTCATTTTCATTCAAATATTCAGTTCGTTCAAATAAATTAAATAAACATATACATTTTTGTTTTATTAAACCTATTTAATCAGGTACAAAAACAAAACTTAATTGTTTTTTGTTCGAGAATAAATTGACATTCCACATCACTATTGTAATGTGTCAAACCGGCCATCATAGCGTGCCGCTAGTATAATATACTGCAATACAAATTGAGCGTTTGATTGATATTTGTCCAAATGTTAATCAAAAGCCTCGATGTAAGAGTTGTATGTATGCTCTAGACATAATTTGAACCTATAGTACCTACAGGGGGAGGTAAATATATATATATAGGTACCTATAGTAGGGGGGTGCCGGGACAGACGTAGTCGTAATTCCTAGTTCCATGACCGGGACTGTAAAAGAGTCCAAAATGCAAGTATCCAAAGCTTCTTTTCACAAAAAATAAGAACCCAGAGCACCAATCTTAAAAAAAAAACAAATGCTATGCTATTGGTTATAGCAAAATGATGCAGCCAGCCAATCACTGGCTTTGATTATAAGGGATAAAAATTTGTATGGCCGTGAGCCATCTGTGGACTTTAACTTTAGTCAAGTTTAGTAGTGATTTGTGACATAGACAAAGAGTATAATGACATAGACCACGAACACTCTCTTTGATTTTCATGGAAATAAATTCTCTTGGAAACCGAAATTTACATTTTATGATTTTGTTTTTGAATTTAGTTGTATCAAATTGCGATTAAATTAAAAGATACGTCACACATTAAAATATAAACAATTAATTTACTTACATTAAAAAGCAAACAGGTAAATGTATAGTATCTAATCTTTATATTCGAATACCAATACACCCTGGATTGAATTCACACTAAACAGTAAACTATTTAGCTATAACTTAAAAAGTGACAAGACCTTGATTCTTGTTCCGCTTTTAAAATTACGACGAGGGTAGGTACAGTAGTACTTATTTTACTTCGCGTAATTACCCTTTTTTGACGATTATTAATAATTTTTATTATTATATTTAATTTCACTTAGTTCGCTTTTGTCGAAAAAATGGCTGCTCTTGTTGTTCAATCTCGTTTCGCCGGTCTCAAGATAGAGGATGATGATCATTCCGTCAGCGATAGCAACAAATCGAAAAAGAACAAAGCAAATCCTTCCAAGAAGTTGGATTCTGCTAAGAAAACCAAGACTTCTAACACCAAACCTCAGGTAACATGTCATGCACCATGCTTTAAAGATTCTCGCCACTGGGTCTCCTGCTAGAAAGAAAAGCCAATTCGAATCAGTAATTTTTCATTTACGAAAAATGAGCTCAAACATCAACAATAAAGTAATAGGTAGTATAAGTATTGACAAGTAACTAGGTAGATGTACCTAGGAACTTAATATTGATCATTTTATTTATTATATTACTAGATGATGTCCATGCCTTCGTCCACATGCATTAAGGTTTTTTAACTCGTTCACTGTGCTAAAGAAAAAAACAATGACTCATCTGGTGCGGTGGCGGTCCAAAATTGAATCTATCGGACTTTCGTACTGTGCGTAGCAGGCCTTTCCGACCCGGCATCACTAGATGGTATTAAAGCTCCATTACTTTTGCTTATGCATATTATATATTTTAATACTATTAAAATCCTCATGAATCACATATATTTACAATGGCTTCACCCCTAGATTCTCCAAACAGAAAGTGAGATTTTGGCAATCGAAAATGTTGGGTCGATAAGGAGTGATACTGCACTAAATAGTGATTTGTGGTAGTGATGGGACAAAGAAAATTAAACAAGTGTAAGTTGGAAATTTAAAGCACCCCCCCCCCCCACATGTGAATCTATAGTTGGTCTATGTATGCAATTTTATACCCCACATCATGTTATCAAGTTTGCTGCTCCATCATTATATCCTCCTTGATCGTCATCTGTCTAACACCTACTCATTGAGACCATTCTAATGAGCCCAAACACACTATCTGCTGTAAGTTGCTGAGGAGTTGAGATCCCGCAGACTACTTGATGTTGCAGCATCACCTCAAAGTTGGAAATAAAATCCAAAGTAACTGCACCAAATTTGAAATCAATCGCACCTATAAAAGTTTGTAAGACCCTTTAATTTTTAATTTACTCAAGGAAAATATATAAACACATAGGTAAGTGAGAGAGCCCAAAACAATTGTTAGGATCAATTTTAAACTAAAATATGGTTGCAGGAGACCAGGCTTTATTGGAATAGGAAAAAAGTTGAATGAATTTTTTATTAACCTGATGTTAAAATTAAGTTAATTATTATTTTTCAGCCTGTTGCAGCTCCGAAAAAACGCAAGCAGAAGCCAGTTGAGGCCACATCTGAGCAATGGGAAATGTGGAAACAAAAAGATGAAGAAATTGTGGATGGCAATTTTGAAACACAATTGGAAGAGGTAGGTTTAATCTAATAGAGAGACATTAGCAGGTAAACTCAGCTCAGCTGCTTATGCTGTCCGAAAAATCAGACAGTTTACCAATGTAGAAACGGCTAGGCTGGTCTACTTTGCCTACTTCCATAGTGTAATGTCCTATGGAATCTTATTGTGGGGCGGAGCAGCTAATATTGAAACTATTTTTATATTGCAGAAAAGAGCCATTCGATCTATCTATAAACTCGGTTCGCACGTATCTCTTTGTGAAAAGTTTAAAGAGATTGGTATTCTTATGGTAGCTTCACAGTACATTTATAATAATATAGTCTTTGTGAGACAAAATATTCATCTGCATAAACAAAGAGGCAATACACACAATCGACTCATTAGAAATCGTCATAAACTAGAAATTCCATCATGTCGCCTGCGCAAAAATCCTTTGTTGGGTTGAGCGTACGCTTATATAATATGATTCCGAAGAAATTGTTAGATTTGCCACTGCACAAATTTAAACAATGCGTAAAAACTCACTTACTGAGTCGCGGTTATTACAAAGTTGATGACTTTCTTAATGACAAAAGTTGCATGGGATCTTAAAATTAGTGTTTGAATATTAGTATTCAATTCGATGCTTTAATACGGGTAGACTAAGTATGTCACGCTCTCTTTAAACATTTCTGTGGTGGTGTCGTGTGGTGCGGGTTGTTACGTTCCCTCAAATATGGTCGAGCGAAGCAATGGCTGGATCATGCGTCATGCTCGTGAACGGGTGCCGCCGGCGGGAATGGGGCTACTTTCTGTCAGCCCGTCTTTGACATGAATTGAATTGTAGTACGTTTTGTGGAAATATCATATTCTATTCTAACAAAGATGCACGGGTTAAATCAGCTTGGCATCCAGGTGCCCACAAGATAGTATAAAAACTTATTACAATGTAATAGCTACTTATATAATATTGTAAAATGATTATTTTGAAAAGAGCAACTGCTGAGTTTTTTTGCCGGCTCTTCTCAGCAGAATCCGCTTTCCGAACCGGTGGTAGAATCTTGACGTGTCATAAGAGCCACAGGTTGGCCTACATGAAATAAATAATTTTGAATTTTGATTTTTTTTTTTGAATATATAAAATTCTCATGTCGCGGTGTTTGTTACCAAACTCCTCTGAAAAGGTTGGACCGATTTATGAAATTTTGTGTGCATATAGAGTAGGTCTGAGAATCTGCCAACATTTATATTTCATACCCTTAAATGATAAGGGTGACCAACCACTAAATATTTTTGTTGGCGGTACAAAGTTTGCTGGGTCAGCTAGTAAATAATAAAAGGCATTCTGAACCAGAGGTAGATTTACTTGACAATCTAAAAGCATTCTATATTATAAGTTTATTTGAATACAAAACTATTCTATGCTAAAAATAATTTTCTCTGAACTAAAATTTGGCCATGATGGTCAATTTATGAAATAGTCTTTCATAAATTGACCATCATGGCCAAATTTTAGGGGGAGATATTATAGTGCACAACTGTAAGATAGATAGTTTCCTTTAGAGATTCATTCTCTGAGGCATGGGGGTGGAACCTTTCTCTGGAAAGTTTTCAGCTTTAGGCTGCTACTGAAAGTTTTTTTTTTTTGCAGAAAATTGCAATAACTATTCCATAAATCTATATAAGTGTGTTACAACTTTCTTTCGACGCATCTTAACTTTTACTTAATACAAATACCAGCATAATCTTTCTATTCAGATATAGTTTACAAAGACAATTTAAGCTTACTGTGTACCTACTAGCTGTTATAACAAAGCTTTGACTTGAATTTCACACATCTCATATCCTATCCACTGATACACTATCTGACCGACTACTCTGACAGATCTCAGAATTAGTAGTGTTTAGTACATAGTACATCATCATAGACACCTTTGGCAGACTTGGCAACCTTTGGGAACTAGACTTGGATCATGATCATCATCAACCCATCAACGGTTCACCACTGAGAGCAGGGTTATAGGCCATAGTCCACCACACTGGCCCAATGTGAATGGGCAGACTTCACACACCTTCGAGAACATTATGGAGAACTCTCAGGCGTGCAGGTTTCCTCACGATGTTTTCCTTCACCGTTAAAGTATGTGATATTTAATTTCTTAAACGCACATAACTTCGTAAGTCAGAGGTGCATACCTGGGATCGAACCTGCAACCCCCTGATTGGAGACGACAGTCCAAACCACTAGGCTTAATGTAGACTTGGATAGATTTGAATAATATTATGCTATTTCCAGTGTAAAACTCTTGATAAAACAAAATATTTTAACTTAGCAATAGGAACAGAGATCCTTAAAGTTGAATGAAGAACGTAGTGTTCTATCTGTATTAAGTAATTGGTAGCCATAGGAAAAAATTCTCATCTAAAATTTTTAGTGTATTGCAGGCAATACTTTTATCTAAACTGGATTATGAAGAAAAAAAAGATGTTTACAAAGCACTGAAAAAGGAAGCAGAGTTAGAAAAGAAGTTGGATGAACATTCTCGCACTGGGAACAAGAAACAAAAGAAAAAAAATGTCATGAGTTTGGAACAGTTCAATGACATGGTCTCAAACGGGGATGAGCCCAACTGTGAGTTATAGAAACATTATGATAATAATAAGTGATGTCTTAAAATTAGCATTTGAATATTAGTTTTCAGTTTGATGCCTTGACATGGGTAGCATAAGTATGTCACACACTCTTTAAACATTTCTGTGGTGGTGTCGTGTGATGCGGGTTGTTACGTTCCCTCAAATATGGTTGAGCGAAGCAATGGCTGGGTCATGCGTCATGCTCGTGAACGGGTGCCACCGGCGGGAATGGGGCTACTTTATGTCTGCCCATCTTAAGATAGAAGTTAGTCTGTATGCATTTTTGGAACTTTCCTCATTGTGGAAACACTGCATATATAGCATAGTATTTACTGTATTGTAAATCTGTTTTGAAAGGAGCAACCGCCGAGTTTCTTGCTGGTTCTTCTCGGCAGGAAAGGCATTCCGAACCATTCACGTGGTAGATTCATTGACTATTCAAAAGTACTTGTAAAAGTTTATTTGAATAAAAAATATTTCTATTCTATTCTATTCTATTCTAATAAACTTTTACTGACGCTGGTACTAATTTGGTTGTACAACACTAACTAAGCCTCAATAGTCCAATAGTTGTATTAAACTCACATGCCAAATGTGCTACGACCGTTTTAAGCTTTGTAATTTAAGCTGCAGATATTGAGTTGCATAATGCAGTTGACATACATTTTGGAATGCAAATTCGTTTGCGCGAATGGAGGTCTAGTTGCTAAACTAGACAACATCATAATCTGCTATGACCTTGTTTCACATTTTATTTTTATTTATTTTTTTATTGTTTAATTATATCGTTTATTTTAGTTATGAATGTAACATCTGAAAAGAGTCCTGAAGAAGAACCAAAACAACCTGACAAAGATACAAAATTTTTCGACAGAATTCAGACAGAAACCAGGAATGAACTTTTAAAAGATAAAATTATAGCCAGAGTGTTGAACCAGACAGTGCCAGATGAAGTCATTACAAGGCTACAGTTTGCAGAAGCCTTGGAGAAGAAGGACCAGGAAATCTCAGAACTGAAGCACCAGATAACAAGCTTGAAGAGCGAGCTTTTGACAGTAAAGTCGAGGAATAAAAAACTTTGTAATATACTTGGGCAGGGTGAAAGTAAGTTTAGCTGAAACATTATATATACTAAATCGACGTGAATTTTTGCATAGGTATAGCTGAGGAACTGGAGAATAACACAGGCTACTTTTTCCCAGAAAATCAAAGAGTTCCCACTGGATTTTAAAAAATCCATGTGGATGGAGTTGTGGGCATGAGTCAGTTGTGAAAATGAGGAAGTTCCCATTTTATTTTGGATTATTTATAAAAATTTAATTAAAGTGAAACAAAAAATGGAATGAAAGAGTTATTACTTTGAAGTTGCGCTTGCAAAAATAATTTCGTTAAACGCGGCCCTCCAGCTTGTGATGTCACTGGACCATATTCACTAAGTACTTACAAATTCATTGATGTGCTGTCACCTATACTGTTCGTGTCGTGTTTTCCATTATGACTCCAATAGCTGATGGCCGTGACTTCGTCCGCGTGGATTTGGTTTTTGAAATCCCTCGGGAACTCTTTGATTTTCCAGGATAAAAAGTAGCCTATGTCACTCTACTAGTCTCTAGGCTACTTTTTATCCTGGACTTTATTTTACCTTTATTTTTTGACGACCTAGAGCCTAGGTCGTCAACAATAATCAAAAAATCACATTGATAAGATATCTCTCTTGTGGCGTGATAGAAGGAAACACCAACAAACAAACACACTTTCAGATTTATAATATTAGAATGAAAGCTGAGATTAAAAATAATTCCATTACTATGTATTTTTATCAAATTTTAGGCAAATTATCACTTTGCCATTGTACATTGTACCACAGACTTTCTGTACTAAAATATGTAAACTTATATAATCTACTTCTCGGCCATTTATTGATGGATTTGAAAAAAGTTAGTGATTTTTTAGTTTTGGTGTATATTTTAATTCCATTACGTTAAATATAGTACTAGCAACATCGTAAAAGTTCTCCATTGCGATATATTACAGTGAAGGACAAGGCGGAGATATTGATAGAAGTGGAGCGCCTGCGCAGCGAGCAGGCCGAGCTGACGGCGGAGCTGACCTCGCTGCACGCCGACCTGGAGAAGGAGCGCTCCAAGAATGCAGACCCGCGCACTAAAGACAAGGTAACCCATTGTTCCATTCATCTTGATAGAAGTGGAGCGCCTGCGCAGCGAGCAGGCCGAGCTGACGGCGGAGCTGGCCTCGCTGCACGCCGGCCTGGAGAAGGAGCTCTCCGAGAATGCAGACCCGCGCACTAAAGACAAGGTAACCCATTGTTCCATTCATCTTGATAGAAGTGGAGCGCCTGCGCAGCGAGCAGGCCGAGCTGACAGCGGATCTGGCCTCGCTGCACGCCGACCTGGAGAAGGAGCTCTCCAAGAATGCAGACCCGCGCACTAAAGACAAGGTAACCCATTGTTCCATTCATCTTGATAGAAGCGGAGCGCCTGCGCAGCGAGCAGGCCGAGCTGACGGCGGAGCTGGCCTCGCTGCACGCCGACCTGGAGAAGGAGCTCTCCAAGAATGCAGACCCGCGCACTAAAGACAAGGTAATCCATTGTTCCATTCATCTTGATAGAAGCGGAGCGCCTGCGCAGCGAGCAGGCCGAGCTGACGGCGGAGCTGGCCTCGCTGCACGCCGACCTGGAGAAGGAGCTCTCCAAGAATGCAGACCCGCGCACTAAAGACAAGGTAACCCATTGTTCCATTCATCTTGATAGAAGCGGAGCGCCTGCGCAGCGAGCAGGCCGAGCTGACGGCGGAGCTGGCCTCGCTGCACGCCGACCTGGAGAAGGAGCTCTCCAAGAATGCAGACCCGCGCACTAAAGACAAGGTAACTCATTGTTCCATTCATCTTCATCAGTAGCAACCCGTCAATGGTGTTTCTACTGAGCGCAGCGGCGCCAGTTGAAAACAATGGAAAGTTGCCAACTAAGAGCTATGAAACCCGCATTTCTTCATACATATTCGAACGATAGCCACTAAGATAGAAAATGGTCTCCCCCAGTCTCCACTTGGAGAAGGGTTAGTCCACCACGCTGGCCCATCTCCATCATCCTGGGAATTGTTTCGCAACTTGTAAGTAGACGATAACCGCCCGTTATGCGTCACGCTGGCCCAATGCAAATTAGCAGACTTCTTGCATCTTTGAGGACATTGTGGAGAACTCTCAGGCGTGAAGGTTTCCTCGCGATGTTTTCCTTCACCTTTGAAACATGTGATATTTAATTTCTTAATAGCACATAGGTAACTTTGAAAAATCAGAGGTGCGTGCCTGGGATCGAACCAGCCACCCCCCCGAATAGACAACCACTTGGCTATCACTGCTCATCTTCTGAAACCCAAACTCAAAAGAAAAGAAATATTCAGTAATGGTGTCACAGACAAACAAGTACCATTAATCAACATTGACACCACCCAAAAAGGGAGTACAGTGTAGCGCCCTACGTCATATGCGCAAACATGCATGCACGCATACAAAGTCGGCACTGATTTTCAGCTGTGACCCGGGTGACGCCACAGCTGTATATAAACTAGTAAAACCCGGGGCTTCCGGTTGTTTTTGCATGAACCAATCAGTTACTCCTCTCTAAACTGGACGACTTATCATTTGCTGTTTTATGGACGAGAATCATAGTTGCACGTAAACTAAGCCGCGCCTAGATATTCTTAAGAATAGATGATATTTTTTATATGCATCTAAACTTCAAACTTTAGAAAGTCCTCAAAGAAAAATCCATAAAGTCCATTTTTTCATAGAGCTTTTTTTTGTTTCTTACTTTGTTCATAATATTTCAGAGATATGGCACTAAAAAGAAAAGTATACGCTTTGATGTTTCGCCCGAGGCTAAAGACACTTGTTCCAGAGCATCTTAGATACAAAGTAGCTGTCAGAACATCTATCGAAATTACTTGAATATTTGAAATAAACAAATGAAAACGTATGCAAATATTATTTAAATACTAACTTTTATAATAAGTAGTTATTTCCTAATTTTCAGAAGAAAAAAGCGGCAAATGGAGAAAGAGACAAATAATCATCATTGCACTTTTGACCGTCTTAAAGTTAGATGTTTTATGGTACTAGATAGTAGCTCTCTAAGAAAAGTAAAATTTTATTTTAAATGGTCATTTTTTATATTGGAAAATGACTACATATTTTATTTATAGTACGTATTTGTGTCGACCTATTATATTTTGCGAAGAGAATATAATATGCCACAAAATGTTTTCTTAAATGCACAACAATATCATTTTATAGTATACTTTTATTATATTGAGGGTTGATTTTTGCAAGGTAATTTTAGAGGATATCAATTAACTACAATATAATATTATTATCTTTCTACCCATACCAAAACTTGCATTAGATAAGTCTTTCATTATGAAAATTGAATTTTCTATTGGGCTTATTAATATTAGGATACCTATATTGTTTTGTAGCGGATTCTTGCAGCGTATTCTTATGAGAGATAAGTAAAACTCACTATTGCAATTGAAGTGAACTGTGAACATTTATTGAAATTCTTAGCCTAGATTTGTTAACATGAGCGTTAATTATTTAAAACTGTTTTAAACAATTCGATTTAGTAGATACCTACTGCAATAAGCGATTGTGACAGACGGACGCACCACATAATATACATACATAACTTAACATACACACTTTTCCTTTCCTTTATTACAAACTTTGGTGTGGATCTTTAAAGACTATGCTATCAAGTATTAAATACCTATACATAATGTTAATATAATATTTGCAGTGTTATAATTTTAGCTGTTTAAAAAATGTAATATGAAAATAACAGCTTTGGTATTTCTTATTACCTAGTTTTATTTATAAAATTGAAAAGAAATACGCATCAAGCTTTATTTCTTGCATGTTAAACTGCGTTCATTTCGTTTTAGAGGTCCGCTGACTGAATTTTATATGTACCTACATATTGGATGGACTTGCGAACAATTAACCCCTCAATTTTTTTTTTACGTTTTGTGGCAAATTAAATGTGATTACAAAGGTTTTAAATACAAATTCCGATGTTGAAAAATTTTGTTACAAAATAACGTCGGTGAGTGATCCTAATTTACTGAATGTGATTATTAATAGGATTTCTGTTGTAAGAATTATCTCTGCTACATTGGTATCAACTTTCGATGTTAGTGATTAAAAGGCAAACATTCCTAAAGTTTTTAAAAGTTCAACATTCGTGGACACGAATCTAGAGATCTCTGTAACTTGCTCTGTGATTGTAATATTAATTTGTTCAATGTGTCACAAACTTTTAGTTACTAAAGGTTCTAATTAAATCTTAATTAACTACCGATGTGCGTGTTTGGATTTTTACCTTTGAAAATTGAACACGTGACGGCAATGCGCTTAACGCGTTAGGTTTATCTTTGGGGTACAAGGAAACCTGTAGCAAATGCGACACTGAAGGCTTGAATATAGCGAAACCGCTGACGCTCTATTATGGTTTGACCCTTTGTATGACAAAAGATAAACTAAGGGCCTATTTCACCACTGCTAAGTAAACTATTACCGACGAGTAAAGACATATTATTATTACCAATACAAAAATTGGCAAAATGTTAACTTTATTCGTACTTTAAACATTAATCAGCGCGTCATGATCGTAGAACAACGACGGATCTGAATTTTATTAACTTTACAGTACATCCATTTTATATAATTTCCGTTTTAATTTTTTGTCATAACTTTCTAAAAATAAAAAATCTGTGGCAATGAAATTTCACATTGTGAAATTTCATTCCTACTTTTATTTAAATTTTAATTTATTTAAATTGTATCAATTGGCTGTACTGTAAAGTTAGTAAAATTCAGATCCGTCGTTGATCTACGATCATGACGAGCGGTTGTGTAAAAAGGTCTTGAATGGTGTTACGTTAAGGTTTGACTGAATCTATCTAAGTGCTGATTGCACCAACGTCGAGTGACGCTTAACTGAGCACTGAATTGGACGTTCTGACAGTTTTTGTATTGAAAATATGCCAAAATATCAAAACGCTCGGATAAGCTCGTATAAACAGTGACGTCCACTGTTGGAAAGTGCAACTGCTGAGTTTCTTACCAGTAGAATCAGCTTTCCGAACCGGTGGTAGTTTCTCAACTTGTCGTAAGAGTCACAAGGTTGCCTACATTAAATAAATATGTTTGAATAGGTAAGTAACGATTAATATGTATAATATCATTATAGGTAGACCGTACGTATGCAAATTACTCTTTATACGCAATGCGAATATATTCCATATCTTTCAGTGATGTATATATAGTAGATCAGACCAAATCATGGATTGAATCATCATGTTAGGCGAACTCCAGGTTCGATGATAAGGATCATTATTGTCAAGTAAAATCTGTTTTGTAAAACAATTATAAATATTGTGTGGTCAGCACACACAATGCTTTTTAATCAGCTATTTTGCGACTGCATCCATGTTAAAACGCCTTTTAGCGACTATACGAGTATAAGATTTTTTTAAGCGTGGTATCTAAATGATACAGAATTCTTACCTCACAAGCCACCATGTCACATACATTAAGGCAGGCTTTAATTGATCCATTGACAGCAAAGCTAGCACGGTACCAAATGGAGCTATGGAAGCAGTTAACAGCTGTCTGAAGTAGAATAAAGGAGCGCTGGATTGAATAGTGTCACATGTGAAAATGAAAATGATCAAAATGATTTATTTCAAACTAAATTCTGTATACAGTAGTATCAGGAATCTCGATTTAAGTTAAAATAAACCTGTGTCTCGGGATTCCTGCTCCTCCGTCGTCTATGTTGTATATATGTCGCAGTAAGATAGTTGAAGCCGTGTTATAAACCTAGATTTATAGCTATATGCCGGAATATAGCTATACGAAAGCGATTCATAGCTATCTTACTAGGAATATTGCTACAATGCGAACACGATCTATAGCTATAATATAGCTATCTCACTAGACTAGTAAAATGGTTATAGAAGTATACATTTTTTTTGATTTGTACAACTGGTTAAGTCTTGCCAAAATCTAAAGTTAGGTTAGGCGGGGGTTCGACATGAACAGCCAGGTGCCCGGCCGCAGGGCCCGCAGGCCGGGCACTTGGGTTCCATTTGGTATAATCAGATATGCGTGCATACTTAACTTAGGTATATTGACCAAATGGAACCTAAGTGTAAAGTCTGTTTGCTGTACTTGTGAGTTGTTGCACCAGGTGTATAAAAATAGGTGATGTGATGTTGTCGTATCCGAGATGTGAGGCGTTTAACTTTTTTTGTGTTCTTCCTGTTATATGCCTTGGTAGCTTTGAGCAAGTCTGTTTTACGTGAGACTGATGCCAATTCAATTATGATGGGACTATTTGTGTTTTGGATGCCTTTTACCCGGTAAATATATCATTGGTTTATTTCGACGTTGTTTGTTTTAGCGAGCTTCAAAAAAGATTATATTAGGTCCTCTTTACTTTCTGTTTTTGTGCTAGGGACGTTACGTAATTCTAAGGAAGTCTTCGGGAATTTTTTTGAAGTTCTTCAATTTTTTCTTCTAGTAAGTATAAGGATATGCTCTTGTTCTTTTTTCTTTTCAGTTTCTAACATTTCTACTCTACCCCTAATTTCTTCGTTCTGTGTATTTAGGAATGAGATGGATGCTTCTATCTCAGAGTTAGTTTTCTGAATATCTCCTAGCATAGTTGATGTTAGGCTTAATCGGTTGTCACGCTGTTTCATCCATGATGCGATAAGCTCCTTAATTTCCTCTTTAAAAGCATCGAATTCCGGATTAAAAGATTCGCACCTTTTACACTTGTATCTTGAAATTGACAGAAGTATGTGCTGTGTCAAAGGAGCTATCTTTATTTAAGTTGCGGTCAGACATACATTTCTCAGGTGTAACCAAACGTGACATATTAGAGAACCGGTGTTGTGGTAGAAAAAGAAGCAACCTGTATACTTTTCTCAGTGATCCCGTTACTAGGAGTTCATAGCTTCGAAGAGTTGTCGAACATCGGAGGAAAATCTTTCAATATCAGTAATTTAAGTAGACCAGAATAGTTATCTATATTTTATATATCTATGGCATCATAGTACCAGGTCATCGGAATCGGAGGAAAACCTTTCAATATCAGTAATTTCAGTAGACCAGAATAGTTTATCTATTTTTTATTTATCACAGTACCAGGGCACAGAATATATAAGTAATAGTACTACGTAACCAGGGCAACAGAATTTACTGAAGGTACGTTCAGCAAACTATTCAATGGCGCCGCCTTCAGCAAAGATGGCTGCGGAGTAGTAGTACAAGTAGTTTACTCGATGTCGTTGCGATTTGGGCAGTGCTTGCGTACCTGTGACGCCAACCAACAAGATGGCTGCGCTGCTTAGACGGGGCACTGTTCAAAGATGTCTGCTTCTACTCATCTTGACTCCTCACTGTTTATGCACTCCGAATTTTTCACACTTTTTATCGTAGCTATTAATTATACTAAAAAAATGTTTTATTTATTTCAAAGTAATATTGACAAAGTGTGTACGGCACTTCTGCTCGTTAACGGGGTTAACGGGGGGGAAGAGCAAGAGAAGACATGTTGATGTGTGATAGAGTTCGCTGGCGACTACGACTTTCAACAGTCGCGATCTATAAAAATCTTCCTTTTAACGTCAGATCCTCAATACTCACTGTGACTGACAATCGATTGTGGTGCGGAGTGAAACTTGCCGTCGCTGCATTGCTTCGATACTATTGATCAATTATAGTATTTCAGTGGTAGCTTACAGCTTCAGAAAAGCGATTAAGTAGTTTAATGCCAATGCTAAAAGTCTCGTTTGTAATTTGGCCCTTATACTAGCGAATGTCTGATAATTTCAATTTAATTGGTAGAATGGAGTAAAAAGAAAGTCAACATAAAACAATGCACGATTTTATTGGCCATCTCTAATTAAATACACAATTGTAATTACAGTAATAAAAACCTGTAATATTTATAAAAGGTATAATAAAATTAAATAAAACCCAGTATACCTACATAACACGATTACCTATGTAGTGAGAGGTTAGTTTCAAAAATATTGACAATTAAAATTGTGTATCAATTGATTGATCGACGAATATGTTCCCTGACGAATCTTAGAACCGAAACATCAGTTAACTAATGTACAAGATTACACCTAAATATTTAGTTAGGTATAAAGATAAATAAAAATACTACGCTATTATAATAATTATGCTTATCACTTGAATTATATAAAGGACACAAACAACGCTGTTAATAATAAATATTTGTTCCAATAACAATAAGCAATTGATAAATTCACTATTTTTATACATACACGGAAAGTTTTATAATCTATTGACATGGAGTGAAACAAAGAACACTAACTTAGATAATATAATACCTCCGGACAAACGGGTTAGCGCCAAAAATGCATCTTTCAAAATCAATCTTTTGTAACTTTTACATTCTAACTTTAGATAACGTCGTAAATTAAAAATCTTTACACATTACGTTAATAAACTTGAAAAAACATGTTAAGAAAAACTAGAAATGTACTTAAATATAAATGCATCTTTTGTTGTAAATAAATAATTAGTCTTCCTATTGACGCTAATGAGAGGTTTAGTGGTCCGGATTAGGGCTTAGAAACGCTTTACATAAACAGATTGAAGATTTAATAATAGTATTATACAGCAATAAAACAAAAAGGCTCGGGATGACTAGCTACTCTATTAAGTTAGCAGTTTTCAATAGTAATATAAAAATATGAATTTATTTTAGTAAAATCTTAAAAATACTTATGATACAAGTGTCATATTGGCAGTAAACGCGATTATGGCAACGTGAATTTGAATTCTAAAATATTTTTGGTCCAAATTTCATAGTATCTACTAGCATTTTCACGTTTGTCTGTATAAGAGAAATACATACACCACTCTAATACTGTTACAGATATAATATGTAGGTATTTATTAGTCGTTTAAACTAAGCGAAGTCTATAATAATTATACTAGATTTTACTTAAATAATATGGCAGTAAGTGGTAATTGCAGAGTTTTGTTCAATGTACTTATCCTGCGAGATTCGTACGTCTCCACAAAGTGATCCTATTGGGAGTACTTATGTAATTGAATATGCCTATTCGATGGGCTTCTTTCTTATTGCAAGACAAAACGAAATATTTAACGTTTTATACCCATTCATTCACTTAACTATTCAAATTCAACCGTAGTTTCCGCACTACTCTCGTGCATACCTACCGGATATCATCTGATATTATATTTTCCCCTCTATTACATTTGATGTTATATTTTCCCCTCTATTACATTGACATCCTATCTTCTTCTGTAGTCGATTATAAATATGCACTCTAGTACCCGCACAAATGCACATAAATCTAACTTTATTATGCGTTAAAATGATCGTTGTTCTTTTGGGGCGACGGGGCTTATGTTGATAGATACATCGCCTCTTTAATTCGTTCCGGCTTTAAAGAGTTCTTCAATAATTTCATCAAGATTCCAATAAAGTATGTTGACCGTCTTCAACAGGCTGGTACGTCGGGACACCGGATCGCGCTAACAGGCTTTATTGCCAAATCACATTCAGCGTCAGCTACGACATTATTTGATATTTTATTCACGCAGTGGACGTTCCGTTGTTTGGTCGCTTCTTCGCCCTGATGACAAAAGAAATATTATTATAAAGAAAATTTCTAGGTGTTGTAAGGTATTTAATTTGTCCAAGTAGGTATAATAAAGGTAATCAGTAGAAATCAGTTCATTTTTCTGTAGTTTCAAAACACTCCCCAGTAAAATGAATCCTTTCCAGATTCGTAAGTTTGCCATCGTCACATCTACATGACGATACTGCTTACATTATAGGCACAATGAAAAGTGGTAATGTGGCCTAAAGTGGAATGCGTTTGCCTAGACTCTGGTAGATGCCTATTCGTTCTTGTTTTAAAGGTACCCAGATAATTCTCGGAAAAGCTGTAGGTACTTTTTAAATTTTTATAATACCGTCCCTGGTTTCGAAACTTGTGCTCACCGCTGAGTAACTCAACCCTGATCATCAGTTTTGCAGTACCGACCATAATTTACGTAGTGAAGGTGGAAGACACAGTTCTGCCCGCGAAATTCAAATTTAATTTGGTTTTTCGCAATTTGTAAACTAATACGACAAAGTAGGCTTATGGCATTCTAATTGCGACAATGGCAGTATCATCTTCACAGGTTTATATAAAAATCTTTACTTGAAAGTGTCCAGTTTAAGAAATTAATCAAAATATCGACTAATTTGTGAGTAACTCACGTCCAACTCAGTATTTTGATTAATTTCTTAAACTGGTCACTTTCAAGTGAAGATTTTTATGTAAACCTGTGAAGATGATAATTCTACTGGCGCAATTAGAATGCCATTAGCCTAGGTTGTCGTATTAGTTTACAAATTGCGAAAAACCAAATTAAATTTGAATTTCGCGGGCAGACTCGTATAATCATCCTTAAGTATGTATAAAGTAGAAGGGGGTAGCTATGCTCGGAATATCCCTGCGAGATCAAATCAGAAATGAGGAGATCCGTAGGAAAACCAAAGTCACCGACATAGCTCAGCGAGTCGCGAAACTGAAGTGGAAATGGGCGGAGCACATAGTTCGAAGAGCTGATGGTCGTTGGGGTCCCAAGGTGCTGGAGTGGCGACCCCGCACCGGCATTCGCAGTATTGGCAGACCCCCACTAGGTGGACCGACATCAAACGAGTCGCAGGGAGCCGCTGGATCCAAGCGGCGCAAAACTGAAGCCTGTGGAAGTCCATGCAGGAGACCTTTGTCTTTTGCCTTTGTTGAAGAAGTAGAAGGAAGCGTACCGGCATGTGGCACGGCGCGCAGGCCTTCCAGGGCCCCACCCACCAGTGCGTGCAGGCGGGCTGCCGGCACAGCTGCAGCAGCGCCTCGTGCCGCGGCGGCTCGATGTGGTAGCACTGCGACAGCTCCACCACGTCTGCCGACCGGCGACAACAATCATTTGCATAACTATTAAATAAATACCGACCGCCGAAAACGGACTTCAAACGCCCGCGCCACTACAAAGTACAATTTATCCTTGATTTTTTTAAAACTGCTCGACCGACTTCTATAAAATTCAAATACTACCTGGGAAGTATAATGCCCTTTGAAACAAAACAGAATTTTCCAAATCGGTTCAGGCGTCTTCGAGTAATCGGTGAACATACACTTTTTTTGAAATCGGTTAATAACCTACAATTCTCTTAAGAGTTTTACGCTGAACTTATACGATAAATAATAAATGTATTTTCGAAAAAATTGACAAAGCAACCTATGAATTTAAATAAAAAAGTTCAAAAAAGTGTTACTCTAGGGTAAAATTGACTATAGTTTAACAACAACCAAGAAAATTTAAAGACACACCTAAATTAAAATATACCGACCCGTTTAGGCGTCTAGCGTTATTTTATTTTAAGTCACCTATGTCTCATACAATTGGGTAACTATAGTATGCGACAGTCTAGAATCTAGATCATACGACGCCCGGTCGCCCGCACTCCTATCTTATCGTGAATGGGACTTGCAGGAACACGTATTTTGTTTTTTTTTTTTTTTATAAAGAAGCGACTTTCTTTATCAAAAAAAATCCGTCTGTATGTGGCAAGCTTGTTACGTTCCCTCAAATATGGTTGAGCGAAGCAGCGGCTGGGTCATGCGTCGTACTCGTGAACGTGTGCCGCCGGCGGGAATGGGGCTACTTTATGTCTGCCCATCATAATATGTATTGAATAATTGTAAGTATTATGCATTTTTGGAACTTCCCCTCATTGTGGAAACACTGGATACATAGCTTAATATCTATTGTATTGTAAACTTGTTTTAAAAAGAGCAACTGCCGAGTTTCTTTGCTGGTTGTGAAGGGCATTCCTAACCAGTGGTAGACTCATCGACGATTCAAAAGCACTTGTAAAAAAGTTTATTTGAATAAAAGACGACCTCCCTGGCTCAGTGGTGAGCGCTGTTGCCTTATAACTGGTAGGTCTCGGGTTCGATTCCCGGCGGGGTCAATTTGGGAATTTATAATTTCTGAATAGTCTCTGGTCTGGTCTGGTGGGAGGCTTTGGCCGTGGCTAGTTACCACCCTACCGTCGAAGACGTACCGCCAAGCGATTTAGCGTTCCGGCACGATGGCGTGTAGAAACCAATTAGGGGTATGGGTGGAATGTTCACTGCCATACCCCTTCCAAGTTAGCCCGCTACCATCTTAGACTGCATCGTCACTTACCATCAGGTGAGATCGCAGTCAAGGGTTAGCTTGTCATCGAATAATTAGATAGAAGAAGATATTTCTATTCTATTCTGTGGTTGTATGGAACGGAACGAGCTCCTCACGGTGGTGGTCGTCGACGCAGGTGTAGTGGCGGTGCATGCGGCCCACGCCGCAGCTGGCGGAGCACGCGGACCACTCGGACAGGCGGTACGCGTACCGCTTGCCCTTGGGCTGGTCCACGGTGTACTGGTACGCCACGCCCGGGTTGCGGTGCTTGCCGCGGAATATGCGTTGCTGTAAGCGTGCAAAACTAAGATACGGGCTAAAGATTTTATACTTATTACTAGCTGATGCCCGCGACTTCGTCCGCGTGGATTTAGTTTTTGAACTCCCTTGGGAACTCTTTGATTTTCTGGGATAAAAAGTAGCCTATGTCACCCTCCAGGTCCTCAACTATACCCATTCAAAAAGTCACGCCGATCCGTATCTGTTGTGGTGTGATAGAAGGACAAACCAATAAACAAACACACTTTCGCATTTATAATATTAGTATGAAGTATGATAGTATGATTACTAATTTCAATTTATTTTATTAAATGACAAAAATTTCTGAATTAACCAACAATGACAACCAACAAAAATAACTATATGTATGTTGTCGATTCAAATTACCCTTAATTCAATACGTGCTTCAATTCGAGTGGATCCGAGTCTACGGTACCGAAGGGACGAACGTCCAATGTTTGAGAGGAAAGTAGGTAGAACAGTTTATATGGGAAAATGAAATTTATTTTTTTACTATCTTCCTCGCAATTTTTCCATATTTTCTCAACGTTTAAACCTTCCCTGGACTACGACAAACATTTCAAAACCAAAATCAGCTAAATCGGCCCAGCCGTTCTCGAGTTTTAGCGAGACTAACGAACAGCAATTGATTTTTATATATACTTATTATTTACGTGGCTTAATGACAATTATAATGTTTTATAAGTGTACGTACCACGATAATTGTTTGGGGAATGTCGATCCATGTAACTGGATTGAAATATCGACTTTCCCCAAACAATTGCCGTGGTACGTAATCGTATAAAACATTAGGTATAATTATAAGATACGGGCGCTTTGGAATTCACCGCTTGGTTTTAATCCATACATATTAGCCATTAATTTTTTTTAATTAGTGATGTCAAAAATGATCTTGGCAAAATTACGGAAAAACAATTAATTATTTTTAGCAGCAGCAGAGATTTTTCAGCAGCTATCAGAATTTTTGACGAAATCTGCCGAAGTTAGCAGCAGTGGAGTCTCAAGTTTGTTGAACGTGCGGGCAATCATAATATTATTATGTTACGCGTTTCAAGGCGCAAACATTCAATCAATCCCAATGAAATTTGGCACTGAAATAGCTTGTGTAGCGTACGGAGTTATAGGCATTTTTTATTCATGTCAAACTTGAACAAAGCAAAAATATGAAATAACTTTAGACTAATAAACTCACATAAACTTTGATGTCTTCAGCGAGAGGTCCGGATATTCGAACTTTTTCCCAATCGCGATCTCTCTCGTAGATGGCTTGGGTTCCTGCCACGAAATATTCCGTCAAGGTAGCATTCCTGAAAATTTTAAAAATTACCTACTTTTTTAATAATAGAATTAATTGAGTTCGCTCACTTTTATAATTCACATGGAAAATATTTGTTAGGATAACGTTTAAAGTAGATAATATTCGTAGATATGTCGTGTATATGTAATAGTCGTACCTATTCTTTATTCTTCTTCTTCATCAACCGATAGACGTCCACTGCTGGACAAAGGTCTCTTGCATGGACTTCCACAGGTCTCGGTCTTGTGCCGCCTGGATCCAGCGGCTCCCTACGACTCGTTTGATGTCGTCTGTCCACCTGGTGGGGGGTCTGCCAACACTGCGCTTCCCGGTGCGGGGTCGCCACTCCAGCAACTTGGGACCCCAACGACCATCAGCGCTTCGAACTATGTGCCCTCCCATTTCCACTTCAGTTTCGCGACTCGCTGAGCTATGTCGGTGACTTTGGTTCTCCTACGGATCTCCTCATCACTGATTCGATCCCGCAGGGACACTCCGAGCATAGCTCTCTCCATCTTTTAATATTAATAGTAGGTAATTTACAAGGAGATGCATATACTTATAAAATATCTCAGATCATACCGTGCTCCGTTCAAATATATTTTCCTCGATTTCGCGCTGCCAATAGAAATATAATTTCCCGGACTGACTTTCTCTTGAATCCTCACATTTCTCGAGCCGGCCGGTATGACGGCGACCTACGAAATGACACGTTCATTAAACTAAACGAGTTAGAGCTATCAAGAAACTATCATTTCTATATTCTCTAATCATTTGCAATATTTATCGGTCTGCGTTTCTTGGCGGGTTGCCCGGTTTATATCGCAACCGTAGTTATTTCATCCATCTACAATTCTAAACATAACTTTTAATGTTTCTATTTAAAAATTTTATGAGTGATTCTATAAAAATTATAATAATATGTATTTTGATTTTATTTATGTTTGACAAATTAGCCATTGATTGCTGTCTCACCCGGTGGGTAAGTGACGATGCAGTCCCGTATGGGAGCGGACTATCTTCGAAAAAGTATGGCAAGACCGAAGCCTTCCAGACCAGAAAGGATTTAGAAATTATGCACTAAATTGAACCCGATAGGAATCGAACCCGGGACGTCCACTTATAAGACCATCGCGCCAGGGAGGTCGTTAAAACCCTTATAACAATTTACCTCACTAAAGCCGGATTGTCTCGTGGTGTCCTTATTGTAAATGCCCTGCACAGTCTTGCAGTCTGTTCCGTTTCCGCCGCAAACACCGCACTCGTCTTCTTCGACGTCGGAATCCACGATCCAGTCGCAGCCAACTTTGTAGCATACACCTGAATAAATGTCTTGTTAGAAAACTACATAATCAGGAAATATTTATTGATCATTTATCGGACTACCTTTGGAGGACATACCTACGCACAACTTAAGAGCGATGACACGTGTCAACGTAGATATACTGCGCAGAGCCTTTTTAACCGACTTCAAAAAGGAGGAGGTTATCAATTCGTCGGAATCCTTTTTATTTATGTATGTCCAACGATTACTCGAAGACGCCTGAACCGATTTGGAAAATTCTTTTTTTGAAAGGTATACCTACTCCCCAGGTGGTCCCATATAAATTTTATCGAAATCGGTCGAGCAGTTTTTAAAATATCAACAATAAATTATATACTTTGTATAGTGGCGCGAGAGTTTGAAGTCGTTTTTTTTAAAAGAATTTTTTATATTAAATTATGAGTTTAAAGTTTGTAGAATAAAATCAATAAAAATTTGTGTAATTGTTGCAAATGGTTATCATTTGCATTTTTCGTAAAGACAGGCATTAACAAATAACTCGCACATTGGGAAAATGATGCGATGGGACATCTCAATTACACATCTACATAAAAAAACCCGGCCAAGTGCGTGTCGGGCCACGCGCAGTGTAGGGTTCCGTAGTTGAAAGTCTCAAATATTACTGCTGACCTGACTCTAATAAAATTTAGCACTTTAAAATATCATATTTCACAAACGGATCCCTGAATTAAAAAATGGTGTTCCCACACCCACAATATTTTTGAAAGACCTATTTATTCAACGACAACCCACACTATGGGATATACGAGAAAAAAAATTCATCCCCAATTTACATGTAGGGGAGGTACCCTAAAAAAATTATTTTTCACAATTTTATTTCACCACTTTGTCGGCGTGAATCGTGATTGATATATTATTTACACCCTTGCCAAATTACAGATTTCTAGTACCAAATCACAACTTTTTTCTGCTGCTTTATGACACTAGTGTAAGAAATGCATTATTAGCCAAGAAATAT
Source organism: Oeneis ivallda (assembly GCA_029955525.1). Classification (NCBI taxonomy): domain Eukaryota; kingdom Metazoa; phylum Arthropoda; class Insecta; order Lepidoptera; family Nymphalidae; genus Oeneis; species Oeneis ivallda. The sequence continues at coordinate 10,977,571 of JARPMR010000020.1, read as the reverse complement.
GATGTAAAACAGAATTTTTATTTTGTATTCAAAATTCTTGGCAGCAGCTTTTCCTGTTTGAACTATGTATCTATTGCTACGAAACTATTTTTATGAAATACTATGATATATTAACTGAATCATGGAAGAGGCATGTCCGGAAAATCTATTTTCCAAACGTACCTAAGTGCAGTATTTTACAGCGAAGGTCTTTACGATTGGGTAAGAGGTTTTTGTTAAGTATATTTTTCTGCTAATTTTTTCCCCGAGAAATACTGGATTGCGATGCGGTCTTTTTACCCGATTACGGCACAAAAAGGAAGGGTTAATTATTTAGTTTACGTATTTTCCACCTTATATTTACGTACGTATGGTCCACAATAGCGCCTAAACTACTGAGCTGATTTTTAGGGTTCCGTAGTAAACAAGGAACCCTTATAGTTTCGCCATGTCCGTCCGTCTATCCGTCTGTCCGTCTGTCCATCCGTCCGCGGTTTAGCTCAGAGACTATTGGTGCTAGAAATCTGTAATTTGGCAAGAGTATAAATATCAATCACGCCGACAAAGTGGTGAAATAAAATTGTGAAAAATATTTTTTTTAGGGTACCTCGTCTACATGTAAAGTGGGGATGAATTTTTTTTCTCGTCTATCCCATAGTGTGGGGTGTCGTTGAATAGGTCTTTCAAAAATATTGTGGGTGTGGGAACACCATTTTTCAATTCAGGGATCCGTTTGTGAAATATAATATTTTAAAGTGCTAAATTTTATTAGAGTCAAGTGTCCCCCCCCCCCCCCCTCTGCCAGCTAAATGGTTGTATAAAGAATACAAGAAAAAATTCACAGCAGTAGTATATATAATGAATTTTAAAGGAAAAATATCACGGCTAAGTAGGGTTCATTAGTTAAAGAGTTATATCTGTTTTTCCTAAGTTAGGTATTACACGTAGTGTAAGTTGCATATTTTGTAATATATTATAGTATTTAAACCATGGAACTCAAAATGTATTCATATAAATAAAATAAAAGCACTATTCTAGGTCAGCATTAATATTTGAGTTATATTAATTTTGAGTGTAGGGTTCCGTAGTTGAAAGCAACTACGGAAACCTACACTGCGCGTGGCCCGACACGCACTTGGCCGGTTTATTATGAATGATGTTGTGTCAATCGATTCGTATTTATGGACCGGGTGACATAGACATAGGCTATTTTTATACGAACATAAACACAACGAACAACATAATATTATACAAAATCAATATGACGTATGCTCCTGTATCCAATTTTCCGTGGTTGGACTACAGTTTTTAAACTTATTTCTTGTGATTTCAACCGATAGACGTCCACTTCTAGACAAAGGTCTCCTGCAATTTCCACAGGTCTCAGTCTTGCGCCGCCTGAATCCAGCGGCTCCCTGCGACTCGTTTGATGTCGTCGGTCCATCTGGTGGTGGGTCCTGCCAACACTGCGCTTCCCGGTGCGGTGTCGCCACTCCAGCCCCGTGGGACCCCAAAGACCATCTCTCAACGAGCTCTTCCAACTATGGGCCCCGCCCACTTCAGTTTTGCGACTCGCCGAGCTATGTCGGCGACTTAATTGGTTCTCCTACGGATCTCCTCATTTATAAAAGTGTAATAACCTCTGGGCAGGTAGTGGGTATTCGTAGATAAGTAATACATAGTAACTGTATTAGTAACATACTAACCAGCAATACACATGTCTCTCGCGCCGAGACTTTGCCTGCACGGCGTTCCGTCGGCTACGAACACCCCGATCATCTCTACATCGTTTCTGTTGCGAGGCACGCATTGCAGCTCGCACGGTTTATCTGTAACAGGTAGATAAGTAAGAACGGAAGGCGATTTCTTGTCGATAGAAGAATCGAAACCTTTACACAAGTGAACGTACTTATGTAAAGGTTTCGATTCTGAACTTGACCGATGAAGATGTCGATAACAGTCTATTTTATCGATATTTCGACAATGTCGTAAAACACTGTCGGATATGAATATACAGCGAAATCTTGATTTTGACATTATTGGCTTTTATAAATAAATTTTAATACCACAGGAAAAGAAAAAACAAATTATATCAGTAGTTTTGAAGATATTCAATCGGACAAAGTAGTATTTGATAAACATTCCGAAGAAAAAAGTCACTTGTAAAGAAGCGCTGTTGTCGCTAACTTGTCAAATGCCGACGGCCGCCAGTTGATTGTCACTTGCGATGTTGTTAGTAGGAAAACCGTCGCGTTTCGTATGTTTTAATTTTAATTTAAAAAATAGTTAAGAAATACTCAAAAACCATGTCGTATAATATGAACCAACATTGTTCTACGGAATGCCAAAAATACCAAGTTTAAAACTTTAAAAGTAGCAATTTTATAGAAGCAACTTTGTTCTACGACAGTGACGATTTTGTGACAAATGAATTAACAGCGTGATACTTTAAAGGATTTAAATCATAACAACTAGACACTTATGCTAACGTTCTTATCACCAAACGGTACGCATTTTCAATAGGTACCTACCGAAATATGCATTACGTTATGACTCTTGCAGCTCGCCTTTAAAATGCGTATAACTTAAATAAAAATCAGCCAAGTGCGAGTCGGGCCTCGCTCTTTTAGGGTTCCGTTAAAAAAATTAAATTAAAATATTTTCATGTACCCATGGAAACATTTTAATTTAATTTTTTTAATTTAATTTAATTTTTATTATTTGTTGTTATAGCGGCAATAGAAATACATAATATGTGAAAATTTCATCTGTTTATCTATTACGGTTTACGAGATACAGCCCGCTGACAGACGGACGGACGGATGGACGGATGGACGGACGGACAGCGTAGGCTTAGTAATAGGGTTGGTACCCTTTGGGTACGGAACCCTAAAAAGCATTTGAGGAATATTTGATATAGGTAGATAAGTACTTACCTTGATCTATATAGGGTATCCATTCCGCGATAGTTTCATTGTTATATGGCATATTGTTAAACCTGGCACACTGCACTTCTCTAAACGTCGGTTCATTGATAGGGCACGGATCCGTGTTGCATACTTTGTATCTGCAATTATAAAAACAAGTGTAACTTAGGAAGCGTAAACATAACTATATTATAAAATTTTGAGTGTCGTGGAAAACTCGGCTTGAACGAAGTTCAGAATCAACGTCATCTCACGCCACAACCATCTCGTAATTAAAGCAAGTTCACGCTGCCCACAGTAGAAGGCGTTAGTAAATTTTGCTGCAAATATTTTGTTCGGAATTTCTCTTCCATAATTCTGCGTTACAAAAATTAAAAAAAAAAAAGAACATGAAAAGACATGTCTTTTCATGTTCTTTTCTTTTCATCCTGACTTCAGATCATGATCTGAAGTCAGGATTCGAACCCCCGAACGGATAATTCGCTCTCTAAACTACAGCGTTTAACCGCTGCGCCACCAAAGCTTAAAAGAACGTGTATAATAAACGAAGGCAACAAGGGCAATAGGCAGGTAGTAGAAGGCCTGGCGCACTCCGCAGTTTAGGTATAAAGCTACAAGTACACGTCGCCCTCGTTTGAACGGGCCAATAGGGTATTTTACTCCTAGTGAGAAATAATCTAAAAATATAAATATAAGATAGTTTAGGCAATAAGGAATCGGGAAGTGGAAGTTTCAGTTCACAAAATTATAAAATAAATTTTATAGTTAATTTCAAAGTTTTCACTTCTTTGTTTATGCTACAAACATGCGAAACGTCAAACAGTACCCGCCATTACACTACGTCAAATGTACTGACATTTGACGTAGTGTAATGGCAGGTCTATATAGTTCATCCGCTCAAATAGTTTGTAGTAAAAATACACGGTATTTTAGAAACTATGTGAAAATAAATAAATACATTATTTAATCATTTAGTTTTTTTAGATTAATGAAAAATACAAAATCAAAATACTGGTAGTATTAGATCTGAATCATCACTTTATATATTCATATACTATCATCATAATACACAAACATTTAGCGTGACGCACTAAAGTACACAGTGGGCCACATAAGTCGCGCCGCATTCGGCATGTACCGGCGCGCGGTCGTTATGTGTCGGCTTTACAAAGGGCGTCAACCATTTGAGCGAACAAATTTACTGTCCTTACGACGTCACCACATCGTCTGACGTGAGCAATGACCTTCTAGACGTCAGGCGTCTAGCGTTTACGCGCGGAAATTTAAAAGGCAAACTTTAAATGCATTTTTTTTGTACTTATCGATTGAATAAAATTTTAGTAAATTTTCTAGTAGTTTATTATCACCTTAGAATCAAATTTAGACACTTTTCAAAAAGAGTAAAATACCCTATTCGCGCCGCGCCAGCCGGTTCGAATGCAATATACGATATTTACTCATGCGCCGCATCGTCGCAAGAGTCGCTTAATGTCGTAGCAAGAGTAGCTATTTAGGTATTTAAATGATTTTGTGGAGTGAATCCTCTGTAAATGCACTGTTATGCATTATGTGGTAGTAGGTACTCACCGACTCCTATCCCCGATGCAGTAGTTGCCATTGTTGAGCGGCTCGGGGCTGTTGCACTCGCGCGACTGCGTGGACACGCCGGCGCCGCAGGTCCGCGAGCACTCGCTCCACGCGCTCCAGGGCCCCCAGCCGCCGTTGCGAGGCACCGGCGATGGAGTCCGCGCCACGCATGTTTGATTCTGACACCACTGTAAAGTTAAACCTGGATAAATAAGTATTTTTCTTTGTACAAGTACCTAACCACATGTGCTGCATCATGCATGGGCCCCCAGTTTGTTTAACGATGGCTTTTTCGTCCGAAAACGTAGAGAAATTAAAAAAAGAAACACTAATTATGGTTGTAAAAACTTATCACGCTGTGGCTGTAAAATTTTGGCGAATATTTCAAATGATGACGTTTTCTCGGTATGTTCCTTGATGATGTTCGTAACATTGTCTGTAGGTTATTCAAAATGTTTGAGACATCTGAATCGAATAGAATAGAAGGCGCGATGAGCATTTTTGCGATCAGCTTGTTTCTGATCGAACTTTGTAAATTCACTTATTCGTGACCTGCCCACACCTGTGCCTTTATTACGCGAAATAGACACAGTTACAGAGTTCAACTCTATGTTCGGCTAAGATGTGGAATAAATTAAGACTACATAAACCAACATTTTAAGCATTACATAAGTTTAATTGCGTACCTATACCTACACCGCATAAAATAAATGAAATCGATCATCGATTTCATTAACATAACCATCATAACCGTTGGTTTAGCCTAATTCTACGAAAAAATTTTTGAATATTAAATTCTGCTACTTACTTATAATAAATTCATTTTTTTTTAAATTCCACACCTATCACACTACTTTGAATTTAAGTACCTAGTTAGGTATTTTTTAATGATTGATATGTGTGGCGATGCTGAGGAAGAGATTGAGCACATAAAAGAGATTGACGGTACCATATTCTCCCCGCACGTGGTGCCGGGCGCGGCGGGCCGCAGCATGGTCTTGCACGTGTTGTTGACGAGGCACCACAGGTGCTCGCACAGCTCGGCGGGCTTGGCGCACACCACCGCCTCCGCTCCGAACTGCAGGTGACACTGCGACGCCGCGTCGAAGGTCACGCCTAAGCAGTAGTTTCACGGTTAAATAAATTACTAGCTTTTGCCCGCGGCTTCGCTCACGTTAAGTCCGATTTTTCAAACCCCTATTTTACCCCATTAGGAAATCCAAGTTTCAGCCCGATCCGTCCAGTGATTTGAACAGCGTTGATAGATTAATCAGTCAGTCAGTCACCTTTTTCTTTTACATATTTAGATTGCCGACAGGCTTTATATTATGAGAAAATGTAAATCATATTTTTATGTATGTCGGAGATTAAAATTAAAATGGCCATTATTTAAAGCGCCATCTGTTATAAAACAGTTGTACTAGTTTATTAAGTCATTCAATTGACTTGAATTGTTAGTAATACTTTATTAAGTCATTCAATTGACTCGAATTGTTTGTACTAGTTTAATAAGTCATTCAATTGACTTGAAATGTTTGTTCTAATTTATTAAGTCACTCAATTGACTCGAAAGCGACATCTATATCGAATTCGGGTATTGTTTGTACAAGTTTATTAAGTCACTCAAGTGACTCGAAAGCGCCCTCTATAAGCGAACTCGGGTATTGGATGTACTAGTTTATTCAATCACTCAATTGACTCCATTGACATTCAAACCTGGATGGAGTTGGCGTGGCGGGGGTTGACGATTCGTCTATAAGTAGGGCTGGTGCCCGCCAGACGGTCATTATTATTATTTAGTCATCGGAGTCATCAGATAGTTATGAGACAGTCAGTAGTGGTCTTAAGAGTTGTTCATGAGAGCTTAGTGGAGCATGGTTTCCCAGTCACACCGTCGCGCCAAACCCATCGTTCGCTATATGGTGGTGTTAATTATTTACCTAGCTATTTACAAAGTATTTAAAGTAATTGTGTTTTGAACTACTGTGTGTTAATTCTACAAACTTTTAAATATTGTGTGCAGTGCAATAAATCATGTAATCAGCTTCTCGCGTTTATTTGCCCGAGTACCCACAACTATGCAATCAGATCAAGAAGAACAACATGCCCACGATAATGAGGAGCCACCCAGCCCCTTAGCGGTCTCCGTTATCAGAAGTGGGATCGCCTCGGGCTACCGAGAAGACTGATGTTTTATTGAGTGTTGTACTGGACTTACAAAACCAAAATATGAAGCAGTTAATCGAGGTGATTAAACTACCCTCCGTGCCGAAAATATCGCTGCCTGATTTCAATCCTGAACACCAAGATACGGATCCACGGGCATGGTGCTCCACTGTTATAGACCTGTGTTTGTCTGAGAAGCCTCTCCAGGGTTGTGCGCTTGTGATTGCTTTGAATAAAGCGATGAAAGGAACTGCATCTACGTGGCTTTCGCAAGTTTCCGTTTACCGGCGTACAGTATTACTTGGAACCAGTTAAAGGACATTTTCCTAGTGAGATTTGACAGTAATGAAACTACAGCTGCAACCTTAATTAATTTGAATAATAGTGGTCCGAAACAAAACGAGTGTCTAGCTGCGTATGGAAATCGTTTGATGTCAACGATTATGACTGTGTGGAAAATATCTTAACACAAAGGAATTCTGGTGTATTACTATCACCTTGGTGTGATTGTACACACACTATAAAGTACTACTGGATTGTACGGTGAGTTCATTGTATCGTTCCAATGTCTAGTGATGTTATTTTGTAAAGTCTCTTTATTATTTCGTTGTCTTAAGCCCATACGTAGGGCGGTAAGCTTAGTTGTGTGTATTAATGTAGTACCTACGTGTTGTTGAGGAGTTAAAGACAGAGCTTTTTAACATTCGATTCCCATCTCTGAATATTTAAGAATTTTAGGTTATTTTAAATTCCCTTTTTATGATATTCAGTTTAGACATTAAAATTACAATTACAAGTTGTTAGTTAGATTCAATGAAACTTGAAGGTACCCGTTCACCCACTGATTAATGCAAAAGTTTGCAGGTACCTACTTAAACAATGATTATTATGTACATGTGGGTACTTCGTTTTCAGTTAAGTACTTTGGGAAGTTTGAATGTACCTTAACAATGATTTTTTATTTACATGTGAATACTTCGTGCAATTGGATACCAGCGCGGTGCTTCTGCGCATGTCACTTATCGGCGGTGGCGCCGGCAGAGTCGGCGGCAGTGCGTGGCGCGTGCGGTGCATGCGGCCGGCGGCAGCAGTTCTTTGGCGTCGAGCGGCGACGCATGGATACATGCGAGATTCGCCCGGTCACCGGTCGATTAAATCAATCAGGTCGGTCGTTTTCATTTTGTTATGATTCTGGTGCCGAATGCTCTCTCGTCAAATAGGTTACAAATAGGTTATCGTGTGTGCGTTATAATAAAGTCTTAAATATTACCGTGGAAATTCAAGTGTTGATAGTAAATTACAAATTTTAAGTAACGATTACGATTGATGGACGTAGTTTAGAAATCTTGTTTCACGTGATATCAGATGAGTTTTTACATTTCGATATTATGATAGGTCGTGATATTTTGAAGCTTGGTTTTTTCAATTAACGATGACTGCGAATACTTTTTCTATTTCAAAATGTAAGATTGTTGATGAATGTAGTATTTCTAATTCGGATATTGATTTTACGAATATTGATACGGATATACCAGCTGAGGACAGACCACGACTATTGTCATTGCTTAACGAATAATCAGATGCTTTTATTAACGGATTACCGCGTTCAAGAGTCACAACCGGAGAACTAAAAATTAGTTTATTCGATCCTAGTAAAACTGTTCAACGTCGTCCTTACCGTCTTTCGCCTGAGTGTTAGTTCGTGATAAAATTAATGAAATGTTAGATGTGAGTATTATCTAACCTAGTTGTTCAGCTTTTTCGAGTCCCATAAGCGGTTAAGTGTGGATTATCGAGTACTAATTAAAAGGGATGCTTACTGCGGTAGAGACAAGCGAGCGTTCGTGGCAAGATGCACTCGGTGAAGTACAACTTGCTATCAATTGTACAATCAGTCGTGTGACAGTCTAGTCCTTTAGAACTTCTAATAAGGCGTGTAGCGAGACCGTTGTCATTGTTGAGCCTCGATGATAACGATGTTGAAATAGATCTTTCCGACTTAAGAGAGCAGGTGGTCCAGAACATAACTAAAAATTCAAATTATGATAAAGTTAGGTTTGATGCAACTAAAGCTAAAATTTTAAGATTTAATGTTGATGGTTATGTTTTGTTAAAAAATGAAGAACACAACCAGACTAAACTTGATCCTAAGTTTAAGGGGCCTTTTAAGGTCATCGAAGTTCTTGATGGTGACAGATACGTTCTGAAATCTTTAACTGGTAATCGTACTTACAAGTATGCTCACGACAGGCTCCGAAGGATGCCTGAATGTGAAGTTCCCTTAGAGTTTGATAACGACAGTGACGAGCATGTTGATGAGAAAGCTTAAACGTACACATTGGCTAGGCGTAGCTGCAGACATCGGACGTGTCGCTTCCAAACTTTGTATTGGTGTAATGAGCGTCCGACTATGTGGTGAAACCTGGGTCTCAGTGGAGACTACTTTTGGCAACTTGGTGTTGCTTGGGTCTCGTGGAGACTACGGTGTTGGGCCTTTGTGGCCGGGGCCTTTGTGGCCGGGGTCTCAGTGGAGACTACTTTTGGCAACTTGGTGTTGCTTGGGTCTCTTGGAGACTACGGTGTTGGGCCTTTGTGGCCGGGGCCTTTGTGGCCGGGGTCTCAGTGGAGACTACTTTTGGCAACTTGGTGTTGCTTGGGTCTCGTGGAGACTACGGTGTTGGGCCTTTGTGGCCGGGGCCTTTGTGGCCGGGGTCTCAGTGGAGACTACTTTTGGCAACTTGGTGTTGCTTGGGTCTCGTGGAGACTACGGTGTGGGCCTTTGTGGCCGGGGTCTCTGATGAGACTACTGTGTTGGCCTAGGGTGGCCGGGGTCTCTGATGAGACTACAGTTTTTGGTTAAATCACACATTGTGGTGTTAACCTGGGTGACCAATATGCGCTATTTATGCGCTGCATGTGGCAGTTGGGCCAAGTTGTACGATTAAGCAATTATTGATTCCTTTAATGGATGGTATAGTACTGTGGTGTACTGATATGCAACTGTTATTTTGATTTTGATTAATTTTGATTAATGGGAACTTTTCATTTGGTCAAATGATTTTGATTACAATTAATTGTGTACAGATGAGTGTCATTGCTTCATTTTGAATAACATGTCAGGTAGGCCGAACCTTGTAACTAAGGTGCCTCAAATGTTTTTTTTCTTGTCAACAGATACGCTGCCACACGGGGACGTGTGATTGTCAGTTCTGGCCGTGTCGGAGATTAAAATTAAAATGGCCATTATTTAAAGCGCCATCTGTTATAAAACAGTTGTACTAGTTTATTAAGTCATTCAATTGACTTGAATTGTTAGTAATACTTTATTAAGTCATTCAATTGACTCGAATTGTTTGTACTAGTTTAATAAGTCATTCAATTGACTTGAAATGTTTGTTCTAATTTATTAAGTCACTCAATTGACTCGAAAGCGACATCTATATCGAATTCGGGTATTGTTTGTACAAGTTTATTAAGTCACTCAAGTGACTCGAAAGCGCCCTCTATAAGCGAACTCGGGTATTGGATGTACTAGTTTATTCAATCACTCAATTGACTCCATTGACATTCAAACCTGGATGGAGTTGGCGTGGCGGGGGTTGACGATTCGTCTATAAGTAGGGCTGGTGCCCGCCAGACGGTCATTATTATTATTTAGTCATCGGAGTCATCAGATAGTTATGAGACAGTCAGTAGTGGTCTTAAGAGTTGTTCATGAGAGCTTAGTGGAGCATGGTTTCCCAGTCACACCGTCGCGCCAAACCCATCGTTCGCTATATGGTGGTGTTAATTATTTACCTAGCTATTTACAAAGTATTTAAAGTAATTGTGTTTTGAACTACTGTGTGTTAATTCTACAAACTTTTAAATATTGTGTGCAGTGCAATAAATCATGTAATCAGCTTCTCGCGTTTATTTGCCCGAGTACCCACAACTATGCAATCAGATCAAGAAGAACAACATGCCCACGATAATGAGGAGCCACCCAGCCCCTTAGCGGTCTCCGTTATGTATTTATAATACTTTGTTGTATGGTGTTTATAATGTTATAGGTACCTACGACAAAAAGACAATCTTACCAGCGGGTACTTCAGGGTATACATAGGGTTCTTCTTGCGACGGTCTATCACTCAAGCACTCGCCTAATCCGGCACTATGAAAAAAAAAGAAAGAAGTTATCTAATTTTATACGTAAAAGAAACAACAAAGAAAATAAATACTTCAGCTGCAGACACATTGCTGTGTTGTGCACTGTAGTGTGTTAAGTCAAACGTCGCATTCTGATTTCTGGTGCGACGATTGACCATTCGCATCACATAAAAGTGACAATGTCTGCAATATTTAAAATGTATGACAGTGATCGCTTTTTGTTGTGTCTTTTGCACGACAACTACCAACACGGTAATTTGGTATGCGCCTTTATAAACAGAAGTTTCATAGGTCGCACAAACAAATTATACGGGTGTCTACTTGTAATAGACTAGGTTAGACTTTTCCATCTGTATAAGTTAGCATGAACTAGTTTAACGACGTCCGGTGTTATAGCATAAGTAATTACAGTATTAATTCACGAGCCCGCAGGCCTACTTTCAGTTTTATCGCCTTTTAAATTAATTAAAATATGTAAAATGATATAGTTACTTATTTAGTTGAATATCTATACGATACAAACGACGCGATCTCTGTTTCTGCGGCAATTAATTATTATAATTTTCTTTTTGATGTAGCCGCTTTATGGTAATGGATATCAAAGGTAATTCATAATAAAATATTTTACTCAGTAAAGTAGGTTTAGTGATTTTGTTTACTAACTGCTGCTAGCAACTGTCCAAAGCTTAAATCACCAGTGCGTGCTTGTGCCTAGGTGGATAAACCTAACTTACCTAAATATCGAGACGAAAATCATTTCGTAAACTTTTTAAAACGAGAATTTACTATCTTAAATCATCCGAAGCCAGTCAATGCGTATCCATTGTTCTGCCAATTTCCATTAAATTCAACAGGCAAGTCATAAACAAGTATTCTTTTCGAGTACAAACATAATTGGGCCAATGCGTCTGGACCGTCGTCGCGTTGGAATCCAAAATTTATTTTCATTTGAATGTTTATCGCGGTATGGGCGGTTCTTCTTCTTATTCGGTCGCTCTACAGCGGTCGTGGTTATTGGTAATAATATTTTACTACTAATGGCTTCTGCTCGCAGCATTATGAGAACACTCAGGTTAAGTCTTGTTGGACAACAACCACATTGCGACACTCTCGTAGAACAAAGTTGCTTCTACAAAATTGCTACTTTACAGGAGAGTAGTTTAAAGTTTTGAACTTGGTTTTTCGGCATTCCGTAGAACAATATTGGTTCATATTATACGACATGGTTTTTGAGTATTTCTAATTTTTAATTAAAATTAAAACATACGAAACGCGTCGGCTTTCCAACTAACAACATCGCAAGTGACAATCAACTGGCGGCCGCCGGAATTTGACAAGTTAGCGACAGCAGCGCTTCTTTACAAGCGACGTTTTTCTTCGTCCCGCTTGCTGCATCTCGACCAATTTACAACTTACTGTAAAAAGTTAGTGACATCCCGCTTGCTGCATCTCGACCAATTTACAACTTACTCTAAAAAGTTAGTGACATCCCGCTTGCTGCATCTCGACCAATTAACAACTTACTCTAAAATGTTAGTGACGTGCCGCTTGCTGCATCTAGACCAATTTACAACTTACTCTAAAAAGTAAGTGACGTCCCGCTTGCTGCATCTCGACCAATTTACAACTTACTCTAAAAAGTTAGTGACATCCCGATTGCTGCATCTCGACCAATTTACAACTTACTCTAAAATGTTAGTAACGTGCCGCTTGCTGCATCTAGACCAATTTACAACTTACTCTAAAAAGTAAGTGACGTCCCGCTTGCTGCATCTCGACCAATTTACAACTTACTCTAAAAAGTTAGTGACGTCCCGCTTGCTGCATCTTGACCAATTTACAACTTACTCTAAAAAGTTACTGACGTCCCGTTTGCTGCATCTCGACCAATTTACAACTTACTCTAAAAAGTTAGTATCATCCCGCTTGCTGCATCTCGACCAATTTACAACTTACTCTAAAAAGTTAGTGACGTCCCGCTTGCTGCACCTCGACCAGGCCACTTGAATGGTATCGGCCTCGAAGATAGGCGTCATGATGTGCAGAGTAGCGCCCTCTCGTCGGTTGCATCCTATCTTCTCAGTGTCGTGGTAGAGACCAAAACTAGAAAAAATGTATATAATTAGGTATGTTATTAGGTTCATTCCGTCACTCATCTCAACCCATCGCCACAACAGCTGGGTACAGGTCTTCTCTCGAATGAGAAAGGCACCCTGGCCAAGTTCGGATTGGGAAGCTTCACACGCATTTGAGAACATTATAAAGAATCACGATTTTCTCCTTCTCCGTCTGCGTGGATTTCGAGATTAAGCGATTGAGACTGTGGGATGAGCTGTGAAAGGAAGTCACACGGACAGACAGAGAGGCACACTTTCGTATATTTAATTAGTAGTTAATGCCCGCGACTTCGGACGCGTGGATTAAGTTGTAAAAAAATTCCACGGGAACTGTTTGATTTTCCTGGATAAAAAGTAGCACCTAAAGTAGTACCTTTGCAAAAATCACGTTTATCCGTAGCTCTGTTGCGGCGTGATTGAAAGACAAACCAACAAACAAACAAACTTTCGCATTTATAATGCGAAATAATTATAATTAATAACTAGCTGATGCCCGCGACTTCGTCCGCATGGATTTAGTTTTTAAAAATCCCGCGGGAACTCTTTCATTATCCGAGATAAAAAGTAGCTCTCCCGGTCTGAGGAACCACTACTACATCCATTACTATACCCATGCAAAAAATCGCATCAATCCGCTGTTCTGTTGCGACGTGATTGAAGGACAAACCAACAAACAAACACACTTTCGCATTTATAATATCAGTTATGCTTTATTATAACACTTTTTATAATTGTAAAATTTTTTACTTTACCAAAGACCAAATTACGTTTAGCTGTCATTTACGTTTTGTTATTCCACTGTCATTTGCGTTTTGTTATTCCATGTCAGATGCGTTTTTGTTATACCACGTTTTATAGTGACATGACGGAAACGCGGTCGAACGGGATAAAAAGTATCCTATGTCCGTCTCCTGGTTCTAAGCTACCTCTCCACCAATTTTCAGCCAAATCGGTTCATCCGTTCTTGAGTTATAAATAGTGTAACTAACACCACTTTCTTTTATTGACCGAGCGAAGCGAGGTCTCTGAGTTTACTAGAGCGATTTGCACTTGTCCGTCCGTCCGTCTGTCAGAGCCTTATAACTTTTGAATTACTGAACGTAATTACTTCAAATTTAGATATAATATGTAAACCGATGGCCTCCAGCCGAAAATGGCTTAAAAAGTTATAAAAATCTTTATTTCAGGGGGGCTCTCATAGAAGCGAATGCGAAGAAATTTTTTTTTATTTGCGATTTATAGGTTTTCTGTGTATCATTTTAAAGAAAATTTGGAACAGAGTACAACCGTATTTTTTTTTAATTTTTTTCCTAAAATTGACGAAATGGGGGGCTTCCAAAGTGGCGATTTAATACGCTCGCTTGAAGACGCTCTCTGGGAAAATTTTCTATATATTTTCAAGTTGTACTTATTTTCTTACTTCACTTGTATCCTGTACTTGAACAACAAATACTAAAATTATATGAATATTATAAAGAAACGAGATTATTTAATTTTTAATGAGCATCAGTAAATTTCACATAGCTTCACAATAATGCTAATAGATGGCGCAGTCATTAACTATTCCATTGAACTAGGAGTTACGACTACGATCTATCCCAAAAACAGTTTTGCGTCGACCATTATTATTTAGGTACATAATATAATAACATATTATTCAATTAAAATTATTCTTTAGTTAAATATCATTTTGTATATTTTCTATTCGCGTCGATAGATGACGATTTGTACAGATGCCCCTAACCCGTTTTCACTCGTTAGTACCTACATAATAATTCAATGTTTTCACTGACGTTCCCTAACCTTTACGGGCTACCTATGATAAGTTATGTGATGATTACTGTTAACTTCTTTATCACGATCCTGTACGGGACACCTAAAAGGACATTGGGACGGATGTTAGGACTTAGGATTGTGTTTTGGAGCTACCTACGTATTTAGGTATGTTTGGTGAAAACGGGCATAATAATAATAATGTCAGTTTTGGTCGTCATGTATCGATTGAATGAATAATCATGGGATACCGTTACCGCGAGGTCTCAGTTCGGGGCGAACCACTAGTATATATAGAAATAGGGTGCCTCCTAGGGTGGCAGGTATCACATGAGTAATTTATTGAGGAAGTGACATTTTCAGTTTATCTACCTATACACGAAATAGTCGAAACAAGACTTGTTACATGCTCAGTGCTCTTATCTTACTGATAATACCTACGACTACGAGTATACAAAATAAGTAAGTATGTATAAAGCAAGGATGTGTAGATTGTAGAGGCCTACTTGAATGGAGTACCTACTACTACATAGGTACGTATTGTAACCTAGAGCTAATACGTATACTATTAATATAGTGGAGGGCCCCATCGCAAAACCGCGCCTAAAACGCACATTCGGCTCTATCTATTAGCATAATAAATAATAATAAAACTTAATCAATCCGAGAGGCCTGGTGCAGCCTACCTACTCCTTAGCCTTAAGGCGCAAACACATTGACTTGGTCTTTACGCAGCAATCCAGCATTCATACCAATAAACCGTTTGGTTGATGGTCATACCACCAAAACCGCTTTTTTTTTAAATAATCTTGCCAGTGGCGGGTTGCGGGGGTTGCGCTCTGCTCGCTCAGCTACCAGTGTTTTGTTTAAAAGAGGTTGGCGAATTTTGACCCAGCATTTTTAAAAACCGTTCAGATTCAGAAAACATTTAATTTTAATTAATATTTTTCAGAGTATTTTTCTGTGTAAACCCCATATTTTTAGAAGATGGGGATCAAAAATATAATTATTCACAAGTAGGTACACATTATAAATAACCGTTACATGGCAATACAGGTGAATATCTTTTTTCTCCCAACTTTATTAGATAGACTTTGATTAAATTTTTGTTAGTCTGGTTTACTAGAACAAGTATGAGAAGTTTGATTCGTGAACGTGGGCGTTCAGTGTTCAGTTCAGTTCGTCTGGGTCAGAAACTCTATGGAATTCGCTCATCTTTTCTTTTCTCTTACCATGGGTTGGCTGGAAGAGATCGCTTCTTAGCGATAAGGTCGCCTATTTTCTCTGTTTTATTTACTTTTTTAATGTTAGGTTTATTGTTTTCCTCTTCTCGCTGAACGGGCAGATGTCGCCAGCAAAGTTGTTGCGGCTTATAACTGCAGATGCCGCTGACGCTGAGCTGAGCTAACGCACTGGGCTGTCCCCTTCAGGCCGGCGGCTTTATTATATTACAACACACAACAGCACAGTAAAATAATATGTTTGCATCTTTATCGGCTATTACACCGTAACAACCGTTTGCGACTGTACCGTAAGTATGGTAAATTGCCATAATAACTATTATTGTTTTATCAGTGTCGATAAAAATATAACTATTACTACATACGTTATCTCATGGCTCCACCGCGTAGGTCCGTCCAACGACCAGCCAATCTCTCGTACTCACAATACGTCAGTCAATAAATCTAAAAGGCTATTAAAAATTGATTTTATTAATGTTGACTCACTACATTTACAAACAAGCCACTCACTGGTACTGAATTACTGATTATAGCATTTTATTTGCTTCTTGTGCTATTTTACAACTTCGCATGGTTATTAAGGCTTGAGGCACATTTCGAGAGAGTCAAAACTTGATCATGGTTTGTGTTTTTCTAAAATTTTTGAAAGTAAATTGGATTTTATCTTTACTATAAGTACGTAATGCCAATTTGTGTAACTAACAACACTACCTAATTATACCTACTTGTTTTTATAGTACTAAAATTTCGTAATTCTTGTACGGTCTTGCGCCGCTTGTATCCATAGCTTTAGCCCACTTATGCCCACTTTCACCAACGACCCATAAGATTTATGGGACCCCTTAGCATATTTAGCGGCCAGTTAGGGGATAGTTTCCGTTTCACCATTTTTAAAGGGTCCGTTAGCGCCTAAACGATCCCATAATTTTATGAGATGGATCATTGGTCCCATAAACCTTCACATAAGTAAAAGCGACTTCTAGAGGACAAGATGGACCGTGATCTATTTGATTTTTTTGATAATTTAGACACGACTGATACTATATTTGATATAAATCGTAGTCGAAGACCTAAAATATGTATATTGAAAACGACCAAATTATTTCAACGATTTCGATGAAATAGATTTTTGCCGAAGATATTATAGGTTATCTAAATCAACAGTAGGTAATTAATTTGTTGGAAAAAATTTTTTGGAATTTCCTGATAATAGGTGAGTACCTACCTATTTACATAGGAAATTATCAATTTTTTTTGTGGTTACCATACCTTTTTACTTATTGGGTACCTACCTAGATGTTATACCTAGCTACGAAATAAAGGTAAAAGCATAAAAGGTTACTTACTTTATTGCTCTCCTAACAATAACTTGAATGGAAAATGAGCATGTATAGGTAGGTAGGCCGTAGGTACCTGTTTGGTGCTAATTTACCTACCTGGGTAAGTAGATACCCCAGGTATATCTACTTAAGTAGGTAGGTACCAACTATTTTAATTTCTAGAGTTTGTGATTCACTTTACCTAAGTACTTGTTTATATTTTTAGGAACCATTCCCCATACCAATACCAAACTTGTAAAACATAGACTAAAATATATTTTTTCATCATACCTATTCGAAAAACGAATATTGGCTTCAGAGGACAGCGGGAGCAAAATTCCATTTTAACCCCATGGGACTTTTCATTTCTCTCTTCTGATTGGTCCGCGTTATAGTGCTTTAGCATACTAAAGCACTAACGCGGACCAATCAGAAGAGAGAATTCAAAAATGTGTCGAAATTCAAAAATGTTTGAGAAGCTGCTGTTGTTTACGATAAGCCACGTGATCAAAT
The DNA here is from genome assembly GCA_029955525.1 of Oeneis ivallda. Lineage (NCBI taxonomy): Eukaryota > Metazoa > Arthropoda > Insecta > Lepidoptera > Nymphalidae > Oeneis > Oeneis ivallda. The sequence goes on along the minus strand of JARPMR010000020.1, from coordinate 10,959,800 downwards.
TTGTCGATTAGACACATACGCCCATACTTCCAACATAAATATTAATGTTTAATTATTTCATAAAAAAAATATTTGTGTTTTATTTAAACTTTCAATATACGTATTGGTAATGTCTATACTCTATACATAGTAGGTTGATACTCCTAGCTTTTTCTCATAGGTAATGATGAAAAATAGTATGTGTCATTCGGGGCCAAAATTTTTTGTTCTCGGGCGGCGTATATTGAATTCCTCGCTACGCTCAGGATTCTACTTTAGAATCCCTCGCTGCGCTCGGGAGTCTACTATAGAATCCTTCGCTTCGCTCTGAATTCAAAATAACGCCCTCGGGGAACAAAAAATTCCTTTGGCCCCATATAACACAAATAACTATTACTAGCTGATGCCCGCGACTTCGTCCGCGTGGATTAATTCCGCGGGAACTCTTTGATTTTTCGGGATGCCTACGTCACCCTCCAGGTTCTCAACTATACCTATCCAAAAAATCACGTCAATCCGTAACTATGTTGCAGCGTGATTGACGGACAAACAAACACACTTTCGCATTTATAATGTGTATTAGTACCTAAGGAAGAATACTGTGATAATAAAGGCGATCAAATTAAATTTTAGGATACAAAAGCTACTACTGTGACTTAAATAATATGATAGTTAGATATATTCCCACGGGGACATATTTGTAGAGAATAATGAGTAATTTAATCATGCAGCCTACATCATTTTTATGTACCATCAATAGTTTTCTCAGCACACGCCAAATAATGCATTTTATTGGCAAAATTTTCCTGCTATGGGTTACACTATTGCAATTTTCTTAAGGATTTACAATCAAAAAAACAAACAAACAAAAAATCTTTCCTCTGTATAATATTAGTATAGATTAAAATATTCACTAAATGAAACCTACCTATCAGTCAAAATATGAAAGAATTAAGTTCTTCATTAAAATAATACATGAATACGTATTATATCAATCATTTTCCTATAAAACCGGGAACTACAACTGGGTATACTGGTACTGGGTACACTATCATCGTAAAAAAACTGTCGCATAAGGATGGGTCCGCTAGCTATGGGTCTGTTGCGTTCGTGAAAACAAATTTTAGTTATGGGTTGGTTTATGGGACCTTTTAGCTTAGCGGTTGTCTAACTATGTGCTTGTTTATGGGATGTTGGTGAAATTGGGCATTAGTGGGGGATCGGCTAACGTAGCATAGGTACCTGTTTTCACATTAATAAAAAAATTACAAACTTTTTTCTCGGTCCAAAAACATATTCTGGCTTGATATTGTGTAGAATGTTGCACGCCAGCAAAAACAACCTTGTATTACCAATAATTACAAAGCTATTTCTATTGCTGCTCGTTGCTTTCGCAATCCATTGGATGATTAATTGGTAGTGTTTTTGGCCCGCAATCAATATTTTTAACCGGTAAATAACCATCTTTATCTTTCAGATAAATTCATGTTAGTTTCAAGTCCAGGTTAAAAGCGACATTAGCCTAATAAAAAATACCAGAACTGTATAAAACAAATAAATTCTTAGTTATTCAATAATGATAATATACTTAGTAGATCTAAATTATAGTAGTATAGTCCTAAAGTACGTTAGTAGTATCTAAAATAATTATATTTTGCATGTCAATTGACTAAACATACTGGACATTGAATATTATGTTAGCATCTATTTACGTACAATGTTTCTTGCAAATAAATACATTTCATTTCATTTCATTTAGTTTCCACTTGTGTGTAACTACCTGTAAGTACATAATATAGCGCCTGTTAAACTGACAACACTAACGAGTGTGTTCTACAAATAGAACTAACTACAATTTGTTTCATACGGCAGGTTACCTCATTCATCAAGTACTCTTCATTGACGATAAGGAATTGAAAAATATAATATGAAGTTGTGTGGGCCGATAGCGCAGCGTCAACTACTCAAGGCGTCAACGCACCGAGTGCATTGTACGAGTGCCGCGTGATGCATTCGTGTGTCCACGCGAAGGAAGGTTATTGGCTGTACCGCTGTACCGCGTTCGCGCTTACATAACTTGCGTTTGTTTAAGATTGTGTGCCTCTAATGTAAACTGTAACAACCACGCGTTTATGTAAATAAACGTAAGATATCGTAGCCAGTGGATGCCGGTATAAATAGGTACCTACATATTTTGTGGTTATTTTGAGAAAAATCACATATTTTCGATTACTTATATCTAAGTGTCGTGTTATTACGAAAAATTTGACTTTTGAGAAAATGCATAATTAAAAAGATTTGCAATGGCTGTAAATTATTTTGCAATTACTGTAAAATTTTCTTTTGCGTTTTTAACAATTTCTACATAACAACCCGTAACTCTATCAATTATGAACATAAAATTCTGCGTTTTTGAAGAAAATAAATCTTCCAATGGCGAATAAGTAGGTGATTCTTTTTGTTACCTATAGTTAAAAAGCCGATTTTTTTTATTTTTTTACAATAAAAGAATGCTTACTATTAAGAACTGTAAAACTGTTGACGGATTTTGAGATAACACTAAACACGTAGTAGCAAACACATCTACTTTCGTTTTTTATTTGGACGACGTTACATAGTTCATTGCTGCACCGCAATGTAGTGCTTGTATGCCACACGGTGTAGCATCACACGGATTTTTGTAATCTACCTATCCGCAATGTGCCGCTCTGTGGTGCTTCGCGGGCTATCAAACTTGACACGCTATAATCTCATACACACGCTCGTAGAGCTTACAAACTTACAAACATTGTTTGTTTTTCATAAACAAATTTTCTCGGATAAAAATTTCTCGGAAGCCAGCGTCCTTGCGATAAACTCAGCGTAGAAACATGAGTCAGACTACAACAGAAGCGCACGGCAACGGCTGGCGTATTCAACGCCGGCATCGGACTATTTCCGAAGTGCTTTAAACAAATGAAATATCGTTCTCCTAAAGGCTAATTTTCATTTGTTGACCGAAACGCATGCCTTGTGTTAGCGGTTCCTAAGACGCACGCTATAAAATAATGTGTGAAATAATTTTTGTTGAAAAACGCATTCCATTTTGGTCAATCCCCATATTATGCAAACGTACATAGGAGCATTCGGGATAACGGCGATTTCTTAAACGCGTGCCAAAACAAACGCACGTGGAGAACATTTTTAATGATCCGTAGAAAACGAATTCTATTTTGATCGGTCTCCATTTTCAGTGCTCCACTGAAAGAGCATTCGGTGCGGATGATATCTAAAACGCATGTCATAAAACTTGTATATTATGGTTTTTTTTATCCGCATTTCCTTCAACTAATTAAATTATGAATTTCATTGGCGTTTCGTCGCCTGCATAGTGTCCGCAGTATTAAGCTATCGACCAATGAAAAAGGACCTTTATGCTTTAAAACTTTAACGAAAGGATCACTTCGTATCTCAACATTTTTAAATTTTTAAATGCATAATTATCTGGTTTAAAACTTAATGCATGTATTTACTTAATTGGTTGAGGTTGTCAGGGCGTAACAATTCTGTAGCAATGTTTTAATGATCACGTTCAACGTTTTACGAGCGATCCTGCGACGTAATTGTAACTTTACACGTGGGGTGCACAATGTAGATAATGTTAATACGGCCCATTGTTAAGGGAATGTATGGCCCAGAGGTACATATTTTCTCCGAGTGTTCCTAATTACATAGTACGTAGTGAATTAGCGATGTAGTATATTGTTTTCATATTCTTTCTGAGCTTAATTTTTTTTCTTCCCATCTTTCTTGTTGCGGCTATATATGCAGGTCCCAGAGCACTGTAGCACGCCTGTTATGCCTGTAGCACGACGTCAACCCTTGCCGATCCATTGTGCTCGAAATATTACCCATTTTAACCACGATAAATATTCCCCTTTCCGCTCAAACTAAACGTAAAGCGTGTGTTAGTAGTGGGTACAACAATAGTGCAAAGGCTGGGGTTTGAACCATCGACGTTTCAGTTTTCAATCCACGCCCTGACCGTTGCGCTATTGAGGCTATGAAGAACTAACTAAATATATGAAATGTTATTTAATAACTTACCTTAATCATTACTAAGCAACTAGGTAGGTTAGAACGATAACAGACCTAAGCCATTATTACATACTTAGTGCATAATAAGTACCTAATCGTACTTTGCCTTCGCTGTGTTAGTCTATTTCACGTCGCGAATCGTGGTATTATAAAGCAGTAAAGAACTAAAGTCTTCAATTATTACCTACAGGCTACAACATTTTCAGGCTCATTCCCACTAGTTCAACTGATTTGTTCAACCGTTGAACTAGTGGGAATTTTTTTTTCTTAGTGGAGACTCTGCGCGCTGACTAAAATACAACTGCTATAACACTATTTAATTAAGAAAAATAGATTCTCATCCACGATTACGAACCTATTTTTAGTGAGAAAACCAATGCGAAGAAGTGTTATTTTGTAACTAGCTAAAATATGGAAACATTAATTTAATTTATCATCATCATTGGCCAATTTTGCAACCTTAATTAAAATAGGTTAATGTTTTTGAAGTCTTCAGTTATTTTGTGTGCTTATAAATAATTTTGTTTCCGCTAATTGTTAGTGCTCTAGTACCGAGTCAAAGCAGGTACAAATATTGAAGTTCCCAGTTCTATATTAATGAAGTCGTATATTTTACAATCTCAATTAACTTTGAAAGGTATAATGGGGAAACGGGTTTTCACTCGCTCACGTAATAAATGGCGGTACACTATTGAGTGTGTGGTTACTAAACTGAGATTGTATCTGTCTCTTAAATGCTAATGTAGATAATAAAAGATTTATGCATCGTTAAAATCTGATGCAAGTTCTGAATATAAGTTCCTAAGCTGGTTTACGCGGATTTCCAGATAACATTTTAAGTTCTAGTGTACCCACTGCATGATTAAATTGATTAGAATATTAAAGGCAAAAATAATTACTAAATGATTTTATATTGAGTACCAATCGTTAAACAGACAAACTCAAAATAATACTTAATTAAATAAACTAGTGGTTCGCCCCGAACTGAGACCTCGCGGTATCCCATAATTCCCATAAGGTAGTTTTAACTATATTATATTGTAATTAAAACGCGCCGAATCTGATGACGTCAATCGTCATCTGCTTTCGTGGATGGGATGCATATTTACAATATTAAAGACAGCGCCATCTAGTAACAGGTATAGTGAAGTTTTGTTAAAAACATTGATGCCCATTAAAACTCAAATAATTTCGTTTCTTTATAATATTTATCTAATCTTAGTATTTGTTGTTCAAGTACAGAATATAACTCAAATTATGTGTAAGTTTCAAGTTTTAAAACAAAGTGGTTTTAGAAATCTAGCCTCGAACACAATCTCCACTTTGAAAGCCCCCCATTTCGTATGGGAGCCCCCCTGAAATAAAGATTTTTATAACTTTTTAAGCCATTTTCGGCTGGAGGCCATCGATTTACATATCATATCTAAAATTGAAGTAATTACGTTCAGTAATTCAGAAGTTATAAGGCTGTGACAGACGGACGGACGGACAAGTGCAAATCGCTCTAGTAAACTCAGAGACCTTCGCTTCGCTCGGTCGATAATAAAAAGTCAACTTTTCTTGGAAAGTAAAAATTATGTCTTGTTCTATACAAACCACATAATATTTTCAATATATTTTACGCAACAACAATGTAAAAAAAATTATTTTTAGTATGTCGCATTTTTAGTACCAAAGTAATCTTTCGTCACTTATGCAATTATTATTACGTAGTTAGTAAAAAATTTAAGAGTTCAAGTAAACTTGAGTTTCCATACAAAAAGTTTTATTTTAAAATAGAACCTTCATGTTCGGATTCTTATCAAACATTAAACCTAAATATTACACACATACTATAGCTACGTTTGTATGGAAACTCGAATTAATATTAGATGAGCTTACATGAGACTCTTAAGCGACGCTTACCTACTTGTATGTTAAAGGAGTTCTATAAAATAAAGTATAATATCTAATCTTAGTTTAATATTGATGTGAATTTTCTTTGTGGAATCATAAGTCACAACTTATTTATGACACGACGGTTGCATAACAAAATTGTTGCAGACCACCAAGAATTTCCTATATTATTAAACTACGGGGATAACATTTTGGTACTTACAAAACCTTGTATTTGCGACTCTGTTAATGTAATTCATTCTTCGATGAAAATTCTTATGAAGGGGTAGTAAAACCTAGATCTCTTATCAGTCTCTGGTCAGAGCTGATGAATAGGTCATCATCATCATCATCTCACCGTAAGACGTCCACTGCAGAACAGAGGTCTCTTGAAATGATCTTATCCGAGTTGTTTTAACGGCAATCTGTGAAAATTTCAAGTACCTGAGAGGCGACCTGCGTTCAGTAGTGAGCTGCCGTTGATGGGTTGCTGACCTATTAAAGACTAAGGTTTATCAGATACAGCCCGCCTAACAGAAAGAAGGACGAACGGTCAGCGGAGACTTAGTAACAGGGACCTGTTGGCACCCTTTGGGTACGGAATCCTAATAAGCGGTGTACTCACTTGTGGCCCAGCTCGTGCGTGATGGTGTGAGCCAGCATGATGCCGTTGTCCTCGTTGACAGAGCAGCTTCGGTCCGGCTTGCACATGCCGGCCACGTGCGCCACACCCAGGGTGCTGCGACATACACAAAATCTTTACATTCTCCTTTTTTAAAAGACTACGACAAAGCCAAAATAAGGGTATTTTAATACATAATAATATATTGTATGTATACTTCTATTTACATATGCTCCACAAATTATGAATGAGGTGTCAAAAGATTCGTTATTATGAACCGGGTGACAAGTTAGATTTTATACGAACAAAATCAATAATATGACGTCCCATTTTTAACCGACTTCAAAAAAGGAGGAGGTTATCAATTCTTCTGGAATCTTTTTTTTGATGTATATGTTCATCGATTACTCGAAGATAGCTGAACCGATTTGGAAAATTATTTATTTTGTTTCAAAGGGTATACGTCCCAGGTGGTCCCATTGAAATGTTTGGTTTTGGTGAAAATGGTTTTTAAAATATCAACAATAAATTATATACTTTGTAGTGCGTTTGAAGTCGGTTTTAAAAATATTTTTTTATATTAAATTATCTGTTGTCAGGTTCTTAATCTTTGATCTATGGTCGGGTTACAGTAATTTTTATTCTTGTTAACAGATTTTATGTTTATGTTAAATCAGTACATAATTTATATATTACAATAAAACTTTCAGCTAGCGTAACTTATGAAACATTAAGGATCAGTTGCACCCGAGGCGGATAAAGTAACTTTACAGTTACTCTTAAAGTTAGACCACCGAAACAAAATAAAAATTGGTTGCATAGGTTATTGATCGTACAGGGTATTAAGAACATAATAATATATGGTTATGAGGAAAATATTGATCAAAAGTTAACATATTCTCAATATGAGAAGTCCTTTTTGCTTTTTAAAAACATAAACTGATGGTGCGCCTGACCCTCTGCTATACCCACGTGGAGTAAGCCAATAAAATTCTGGCTGTATTTCCGCTTTGAACAGCCAGTCTGATTCTTTGTGCAAAACAATTACAGCGTCATGGCTATGCAACTTATCGATAAATCAGAGATAAATTGAATACAGGAACTGAGCGTATGCTGATAATAAGGTTTCCTACATCTACTCGATTTAACAATGTTATAGTAGACCATTACAGGATAACAGGTGTAGCAGTGTCTAATGGCGTACTAATTATGGTGGTACTTGCGAAGTTGCGCCGCCCTGTGAATAACTAATACCCTAAGACTAAGTTCACACTATTGCACAAAGACAACAAAAACAAACTTTGTTGAAACAAAGATAGTATAGGTATATCTTTACAATTCATCTTACTGAACTGAACTGTAAAGATATACACTGTAAAGAACTAACTACCTTCTTTTATGAAAACTTACTCTTTGACTGCACGACCTGCATATCTTTTGGAAAGGGCAAGTCACACCAAGTTCTAAGCTAATTTAGTTTAGCTTAGCTCACGCAAGTAGGTACATTATTTCATACTTCAAATTCAGAACGCGTGCTACAGGTCTAAACTAAGTTAAATATGAAACTTAAGCTGAAAAACAATGTCATAAACCCGAGGTAAGCTAAGTAAGCTAAGTTTGCTTGTGCTTAAGTGACGATGCAGTCGGAAAGCTAAATGGGATACACTCACGAGTCGTGAATTCAATAATTAATCTTTTGACACATATCAACCCCCTGATAATTTCTACTTAGCATCTCTTGACGAAAAAAACGTGACGTCTCCAAATAAAAAAATTCAGACAGGCACGACCGAGCGCAGCGTGTCAACATTGCAATCTTAACTGGTTTGTGACAATCACTAGTCGTCACGTTGTTGATCGGATACAAAGTTATCCTCCAGACAGGCCTACCGTCACCGATTGCATCATTGCTTAATGAATACTTTAGTCTAGACTGGAACGCAGTCATCGGTGACAGCTTAATAAGAATATATAATAAACACTAGCTGATGCCCGCGACTTCGTCCGCGTGGATTTAGTTTTTAAAATCCCTCGTGAACATTGATTTTCCGGGATAAAAAGTAGCCTATGTCACTCTACAGGTCCTCAACTATAGTACCCATGCAAAAAATCACGTCGATTCGTGGCTCTGTTGTGGCGTGATTGATGGACAAACCAACAAACAAACACACTTTCGATTTTATAATATTAGTATGATTAGAATATTAAATTGCATAAGAAATCACTGTAATATTACGTCCATACCTACTATGTAGTATGTGGGTATATTGATCGTTTGGCAAAATCTGACGCCAGGGCTGAGGGCTTTCCACGATGGCTATATACGATAAAGTACGCATGCCAGCTTAAGATGAGCCGTACATTCAAAGTATCCTGTAGATTCCGGGGTTCAAGTTATTTGGACACTCTACTGAAGATTGTGATGTCTATAATTTCTGAACTACTAAATTGACGACCTTGAAATAAATACAGGACAATCTCTAAAGTACATGCTTTCTAACAAAAAAATAATGAATGAAATCGGAGTACGCCTTAATGAATTACAGCTAAATACACATTTTGACTTTCATCCCCTCTCCCAAGGGAACAGTGCTGAATTTCGAGTTAAAAAGTATCCTGTATTATACCTCGTAGTATGAACTTAAATCACGCCAAGTTTCATTTAAATCCGTTCAGTAGTTTCGGTGTGATGCGCGGCCATGATACAGACAGACAGACAGACAGACAGACAAAAAATTAAAAAAAATTGTTTTGGCTTCAGTATCGATTATAGAGTGCCCTCAAACAAAAATTTTCAAAATATCTTCAATGTACAGAATTGGACCTATTTGTAACAGGCTGTTACAGTTTTAATATATTATAGATAGATAGATAGGACCGTGTTGCCAGTGCCATGCTCGACTGTGTATAACTTTACTAGCATTTGCCCGCGACTTCATTCACGTGGATTTAATTAAAAATCCCGCAGGTAGCTTATATTTGTCAAGATAAATATTATCCTATGTCACTCTCCAGTGCTCAACTATACCCATAGCATGCAAAAAATCACGTCGAGATGTTTTTCCGTTACTGAGTGATTACAAGACAAACTAACCAACGAACACACTTTTGCACTTGTAATATTAATAGATAAGTAAGTAAGTAAGATTATGGATGTAGGAAAATAGCTTTACATTTTTTTTTAAATTTTATTTAGTCACTTAATGCACTAAAAATCATTTTAAACCGACTTCAAAAAGGAGGAGGTTCTCAATTCATCGGAATCTTTTTTTTATATAAGTTCACCGATTACTCAAAGACGCCTGCACCGATTTGGAAAATTCATTTTTTGTTTGAAAGGGTATATATATACCTACTTCCCAGGTGGTCCCATTTAAACTTTATCGGAATCGGTCGAGCGGTTTTAAAAACATCAACAATAAATTATATACTTTGTAGTGATGAGGGTGTTTGAAGTCGGTTTTTTAAAAACAATTTTATAATTTCTTATGAAAAGAAAACAATGTTTCCTATTGTCATGTTTTACTTTACATGTGCCTGATTTTATGAGCTAAGGGCATCGAAATAGTATATAATACATTTATATCGATGGCTGTGCCGATTTCACCAACGTTGAGTGACGTTTTACCGAGGAATAAATTGGGCATTCTGACAGTTTTTGTATAGAAATTACTGTCAAAATATCAAATTTATGCTCGGATAAGTATTATTTTACGTTGGTGAAATGGGCCCTAAGAGACTTAAATTTTGAGTTGGTTAAGTTATCTCAATCTTAAAATATTTAAATTTTAAGCCCAAACATAGTGTGAACGAGTACTAAGGTAGTTAGTAGCGAGTGGTCAGCTCAGACGCGGCCGGGAATAGGCGTCTAATAATATACGCGCGAGCTGAGTCATACGGAAGCCGACGAAAAGCTCTATAAATTCCTTCTAATAAATTCAATATACTCGAGTAAACAAACGTACTACAGCAGTAAACTCACACTAGCAACATAAAAAAAGGCTTTGAACATCAGACTTATTTTCGCGCTTTTATCATGAGTTTATGTATTCTATTTACGTCGTACGCGTGATACTATCAACCTATTTAAGAAACAATAGGAAATGGTCTAATCTATTCTCCTTAAAGGTGATGGTAAGAATAATGTAATTTTGTATCACGCGAAATGTAACGTCAGGAATAATGAGTGCGCGTTGATGTCTATTCTATTGAAGGCGTATGCCTTCTACTATATCTATACTAATATTATAAAGAGGAAAGATTTTTGTTTGTTTGTACTATTCGGTACTCGGTGACTGAAACTACTTGACCGATTTTAATCATTTTTTCACCAATAGATAGCTAAATTATCAGGAAGTAATCAAGTAACATAGGTTATAATTTATTTTCAAAAAAATTAGAGGTCCTTAAGAAAATTGCAGTAATGTAACCCAAAGTAGCAAATTTTGCCTATAAAATTCACTATTTGGCGTGTGCTGAGAAAACTATTGATGATACATAAAAACTATGTACTACATGATTAAAGCACTCATTATTCTCTACAAAAAAGTCCGTAAGGGTATATCTAACTATCATAGTTAAGTCACAATAGTAGCTTTTGTGTTCTAAAATTTAATAAGTTCGTCGAAGGTATTGGTTACATTCGTATCATATAAATTAAGTAAAGGACAATGGGCAAAAATGTATGGAACGTGGTCCAAGAGCCTCCACTGATGAGACTTGCGGGAAACAAAAGGTCAAAGTTGTCGTATGATTCTGGCAAAGTTCTATTAAATTCTGTCCGGGGGTTATTTTGCTATGGTCATGTTTGTTCTGACTAAATAATATGACTCGTGTTAAACACTTCAGCGTGTATGTTATTTTTTTATTAAGTCATTCGATCAAAAGCGCCAATAGATTTAAGATTATGGAACACTAGCTGATGCCCGCGACTTTGTCCGCGTAGATTTCGTTTTTAAAATCCCTCTGTAACTATTTTTTTCCCGGGATAAAAAGTAGCCCATGTCTCTCTCCAGGTCCTCAACTATACCCATGCAAAAAATCCGTAGCTCCGTTACGGTGTGATTGAAGAACAAACCAACAAATACAATTTCGCATTTATAATATTAGTATGATGACCAAGATCTTAATAAGCTCAATGTAGTTGATTGCTGGAATAATAAAACAAGATTGTAGGGGAAGAAATCATATATTCATCTATTATTCATCTATTATTATGAAATCTAAAAATCTGGCTGGTTGATGTATGTCAGCTTCATAACGTGCATAGCCTAGATACCATATGATGACCATGATGGATTGGCTAGATATGGTCTATGGTATGAAGATTAGGGTAGGTGAAAAAGTTTATCACCGACATGAGCCACCGCCGTCATTAACCTTGATGACCTCTCCATAAATCCCCCATGAATACGTACTCTCACAAGAAGCTAGAAAGAACTTAGCATAACACGGGGCGGTCGCCACAAAGACTGCGCACTCGCTTGCCGGTTGTTGGACCGGGCCGGTGCGGTGCATGCATTCACAACAGGCTAGGACTGCGAGTGGGGGACATACACAATGATAATCCCACCCCCTCTGACCTTCCTTACCTTGTTTTGTTTACCTGGACGCGAGCCGAGAACATAAACGTTCTCCATAGTCACATTATATCTGCGCCTGGTGTCGATGACGTCATATCGGTGTTCTGGTAGGTGTCTGATGGGAGAGGGAAGCGCGGTGAGGTTAGGAGAAGTGGGAGGGGCATCAAATTAAAGATAGATAAAGAGATTAAGAGACCATGTCATAATAAAGACAACGTTATTTAAGTAAAATCATATTATTTAGTCCGAACAAACATGACTAAGTATAACAAAATAACCCCGGGACAGAATTTAATAGAATTTTGTCAGAATCATACGATAACTATGACCTTTCATTTCCCGCAAGTCTCATCAGTGGAGGCTCTTGGACCACCTGCGCCCATTGTCCTTTAAAGTGTGTTTGTTTGTTGATTGGTCCTTCAATCACGCAGCAACAAAGCTACGGATCGACGTGATTTTTTGCATGGGTAAAGTTGAGAACCTGGAGGGTGACATTTGATCTGGGAAAATCAAAGAGTTTCAGCGGGATTATAAAAACTAAATCCACGCGAACGAAATCGCGGGCGTCAGCTAGTACTAAATATAGTGACTTATGTAAGTATATAAGTACAAATAGAGTCGTTGACTGAAGGTGTGTTTTGAAAGCAGTTTTCCTACATTCATTACTAATATAATACACTAGCTGATGCCCGTGACTTCGTCCGCGTGGATTTAGTTTTTAAAATCCCTCGGGAACTCTTTGATTTTCCGGAATAAAAAGTAGTCTATATCACTCTCCAGGTCCTCAACTATAACCAAATGCAAAAAAATCACGTCGATCCGTGGCTCTGTTGCGGCGTGATAGAAGGACAAACCAATAAACAAAGACACTTTCGCATTTATAATATTAGTAAGTATGATGCGAAAGTGTGTGTTTGAGGCGGCCAAGAAAAGTCGATGAATTTAACAACGCAGTTTATTTTATTTATGAGATTGCACTTTTACAAATTATTTTAGTATTAAATTATGCTAGCACGTAGTAGACACGTATTAAGGGAGCAGAGGTTGCTGTCAGAGAGAGTATAGACTAGAGAGTCGTAACAGACAGTATTGCCATATTCAAACCTACAAAATACAGATAATATGTTAACAAAAAATATGCGTTGATCGCATACAGTGTGTTTGTTTGTTAATTTGTCTTTTAATCACGCTGAAACGGAGAAACGGCTTGACGTGATTTTTTTTGCATGGGTATACCTAGTTGACGATTTAGGCGCGCTTGCAGAAACGTCTTAACCCAGAGTTAGCAGCTAACTCTACTCTTGCTCAACGCTAACTCTTGCGTATACAGCTACTGTCAAGATTACAAATTTATTCCTGGGTTAACTAACTCGGCGTCTCTGCAAGCGGGCCTTAGAGAGTAACATAGCCTGGCTACCATTTATCCCGAAAAACAGAGGGTTCCTGCGGAATTTTTAAAACCTAACTTGACGCAGACAAAGTCGTGCACAAGAGGTAATAATAATAAGTAATTACATATTTCTTTTGTAGGTCATCTTAAATTACGTGTTGAGTCCGAACTTTACTCGACCCAGGTGGTCTGTTGTGGGCATTAGCTCAAATGCGTTTCGAAATGTGAATGAATTATGTGCGGCGGATTATATTGTGTGAAGTTTTAATTGAGTATTAATTTGTGCACGCGACGTATGTACGTACCAACGGGCAAAACCATCTCAGTTTAAGTATACGTTAGTAAAGAAGGTTTAGCAATTTTAGTTATGACTTATGACTACTTCATGGCTGCTGCTATGAGCTGCTTGATTTCACAGGCCCAGCGTACTTTGTAATTTTTTTAATAAAAGGGCTCTGAATGTTTTTTAAGCTATTGCATAGCTTTTATCGCGGGCTTTGAACAAGGACAAACAGTTTGAGCGCGGCGACCGAATCAAGAAATTCCGTAACGAAAATAAACCTAACACCGTCGTTCAGTAAGCGTTCGACATTTTAGAGGTTCTCAAGTAGCTCTATTTGGCGCAGTGGGCGACCGGCCGCTTTCTTTGTATGATGTCGCAGGTTCGAATCTCACTCGCGAAGTAGTGACAGTGCACTTTTCTTGTTTGTTTGTTTTTTAATTTTTTTTGCATAATTTTTATTAAGTATGCAAAAAAATATTGCATAAATATTATAATTGCATAAGTTGATAAAAAATGCTATGCAATAGCTTTACCGCGGCAGTCCCCGAGTGCCACTTAATTTTTTTTGTTTCGAACGCTATCTCGCGAAGTCAATTTCCAACTTGTAGTTAAATTCACTGAAAATACGTTAAAACAACCAAGTATCGATTATAAATTAATATCGTTTCGAATTTGAATGTAGAATTGAGTGGGAAAAGCTTTTTATTCAAATAATAATCTTTTACAAAGAATTCTTTGAAGAATCAGCAAGAAACTTTATTTTTAATTAGTTCAAATTATTATCAATTAATAATAGCCGTGTACCTACTTACCTAATTAATTGCTATGACACGCATTATACTCACAATAAAATGTTAGGATTTATAATATGTAGGGACATATTATTTTAGGTTAGGTTAGGTATTTCAGGGAGTAAACGAGTTATGTGAATACCGCCAGAGAAACCGGCAATTAGTTGCCAGCTTTTTATGAATTTATTGTTGTTCCGCCCCTCGAATAACCCCATAATATCAACGTTTAGTGTTAAAACTGCCGAAGGGAGTTCGTTTCACAATTTGTGCACGTGCATTTATTTATTTTCTATACTTAACATTACTACTAACATTACACTTTTTAATTTTCATATTTAATAATGCAACTTTAATAATTTGCTATAACTTATTTTAAATACCACTACATAATTATTATAAAAAAGGCCCCCTGTCTGTTCGCGATAAACTCAAAAACTTCTGAACGGATTTTCATGCAGTTTTCACCAATAGACAAGGTGATGCAATTATTACTACAAATTACAAAACATTACAAATACAAACAAAATTACTAGTGGTTCGCCCCGAACTGAGACCTCGCGGTATCCCATAATTCCCATAAGGTAGTTTTAACTATATTATATTGTAATTAAAACGCGCCGAATCTGATGACGTCAATCGTCATCTGCTTTCGTGGATGGGATGCATATTTACAATATTAAAGACAGCGCCATCTAGTAACAGTATAGTGAAGTTTTGTTAAAAACATTGATGCCCATTAAAACTCAAATAATTTCGTTTCTTTATAATATTTATCTAATCTTAGTATTTGTTGTTCAAGTACAGAATATAACTCAAATTATGTGTAAGTTTCAAGTTTTAAAACAAAGTGGTTTTAGAAATCTAGCCTCGAATACAATCTCCACTTTGAAAGCCCCCCATTTCGTATGGGAGCCCCCTGAAATAAAGATTTTTATAACTTTTTAAGCCAGTTTACATATCATATCTAAAATTGAAGTAATTACGTTCAGTAATTCAGAAGTTATAAGGCTGTGACAGACGGACGGACGGACAAGTGCAAATCGCTCTAGTAAACTCAGAGACCTTCGCTTCGCTCGGTCGATTATTTGTTAATGTTTTGAGTGAATTGGTTGAAATATGACGATAATTGTTGAAAATGTCGGAAAAAGTCAAGCAAGTCAAGGGAGCTTCATCGAAAACGCTGCCTAATCCCTTTGAGATATAACAGAACACTGTATGGTGGTCCGTGGTGGCATGATGGGATAGGTCTATACGTAAAAGTCCGCGATGGCATATATTATCTTACTATACCCATTTTAACTTCTAAAAAATGGTCACGTACAATGCAGTTATTGGAAATCTATTCAAAAATTTAGATGGATACAGTAATAATCCTCATAAACTTAAATACGTTTGTTATTATTTCATGCATATTATGATAATCCTTTATACCATATTATTTAAATGAATATCTTAGGAGTTAACCTATCGCTAAAATAAATCCACATATTCGACGCAACAAGCTGACCCTACGACAGAAAAAAACAATATAATGTAGGCATAGTATTATGCTCTATACTACCCGTGCGAAGCCGGGGCGGGTCGCTAAGTAGTGACTTATATTTCCTTTTGTCCTTCAATTAAGCGTTAAGCATGTACTACTGGGACTTGGGAGTATCTATGTAGGTACTAGGTACGACAATAGTGCGTCGAGTGGGATTCGAACTGTCGAGTCGAGCTTTCGGTTTTCAGTCCGCGCCCTATATCTTTCCGCTATTGAGTCTTTCTCTCATCATCATTAGCAACCCATCAACGGCTCACTACTGAGCGCAGGTCTCCTCTCAGAGAAGGGTTATAGGCCATAGTCCACCACGCTGGCCCAATGCGAATTGGTGGACTTCACACACCTTCGAGAACATTATGAAGAACTCTCAGATGTGCAGGTTTCCTCACGATGTTTTCCTTCACCGTTGAAGCAAGTGATATTTAATTGCTTAAACGCACTTAACTCCGAAAAGTCAGAGGTGCGTACCCGGGATCGAACCTGCGACCCCCCGAATAGGAGACCACAGTCCTAACCACTAAGCTATCATTGCTTGATGCTTCATAGTCTTTCTCTACAAGTAGGTATATTTCGGTTGTTTTGTCAAACGCGATGCTCTACTTAAGTTTGTTTTAGGACACAACCGCACGAGTAAGACGCCACCTAAACAAATATAATTTTTCATTTAAGACGGCGTGTTCTAAAGAAAATCCAGTTTTGGGTGCGACCCACTGAAATACTCGTAATGTAGCTCGTGCATTTTGTATTTTGACAGCCGTTTGGTGTACTCGGAACACTTAGCACGTGGACTGCATAAAGCCTTCTGGTTAAAAAACTTGTAGCGATTTAAATTATACATTAGTATCGGCGGCCTCTGTTCCATCGGTGCGGCTGCTCGCCTCGTAAGCATCCGGGTTCGATTTTTACTTATGTCAACTTTATACTATAAAGAAATATACTCGTATATAATTATTTATATGTATCAGGAAATAATCTATATTTTAAGCTTTCAATTAAAGCCACTTTGTATTGGGTGGATTGCAAATGAAAATGGTTAAATGTGTTAGGTTTAGGTACGTGTTATATTAGGCGGACTGGATTGGGTAGGTACATATGTGTATATTTATAAATTACATACTAACGATATAATTAATTGATAACAACAGCTAAATCTGGAGTGAATATGTCACAATTAATTATTTTATTGAAAAAAAAATGGCTAAAAAATATTCATATTTAAATGTAAGACCAAGATACCTATTGAGATAAGATTAGGCGATAAACCTATGTCCACTTTATTCAATAGGAATTATACGTATTATGACTTTTGATTTACATTTAGCGGTGGCATAAAGTACGTATTCAATATAAATAAATATTGATTGATATGCTGTGCAATAAAGGTTTTATGTAGGGAAATAAAAACTTGAATAGCATTAATATGTAACAAATCATTTATATTGCTAATACTAGGCTTATTATTTTAAACGTTGAATATTTTAGCTCTTCAAGGTTATTTTTTCCTACTTCTAGGATCTGCATACATTTTTCCTTTAATAAACTGTAATACCAAACAAGGAAATCGTGAAGGTAAAATATAAATAAATGCATAAATCATTTATTTTGTAATAGATCAACCAATTACTCATAAATACAACAATTTACTCAGATTTATGTGACGACAGAGATTATGCGGAAGGATCTGGGACCTACCGCATTATTATCCCAAGAAAACTCCTGCGATTATAGGAATTATTCCTAGAGGAGATGGGTAACAGCACTCAGCAATGCAATGCAGGAATACGAATCAGAGAGAGGTGTTTTAGTTTGGTCTAGTGAGAGGCATCGGCCGTGACTAGCTACCATCCTACTGACAAAGTCGTGCCGCTAAGCGATTTGGTATTCCGATACTTGCCGCGTAAAGCGGATAAAGAGGTATGGGTTTAATTAAAATCATACCCCATACGTACCATAACCTTACCAAGTTAGCCTGCTTCGACCTTAGTCAAATACCTACTACTATATGTGAGATTGCATTCCCAGGCTATCTTCTTATCGAATAAAAAGAGATAAATTGATTTATTAATAATAAAATACTTTGTGATTCCAAAATATATATAATTTGCTTGATAAACAACTTGATAAGTATACCTATAAAAATATCTACTATAATACCTAGTGAATTTTAGAAAATAATCAGGATAGCTTTCCTTTATAATAAAGCACATTGTATTTTCAGAGACGCTAAAGCAATAATTATTTTTGTTCCCAAAATCAGATAACATTCTCGTGAACAATATATTACGTTTGAACCAGCGCGGCGCGCGACTTGAACACACACCTTGTAATCTTTATTTGGGATAAAATCGCCCTTTATCAATTTTTATTTTTAAGGCTGCTCTTTTAAAAAAGACATTACTGAAATGGACATTCAGCTGTTTAATCTTACTCTTTAAATCTGTTTTATGAGAAGTCATCCTTAAACGTTACCAAACCATGTACCGAACCTTTCAGGCTAAGTTTGACATTTATTTTCTTATTAACCAATCAAAGTCAATGAATGGAAGTAGATCTAAAACCTAATATATATCTTAATATATATAAATTACGTGTCACGTTGTTTGTCCGCGATGGACTCCTAAACTACTTAACCGATTTTAATCAAACTTCGTAACTATCTGTAATTTGGTCCAACTTAAAAGACAGGATAGTTTTTTGGATTAGGTTAGTTTATTTATTTTATTTATATAGATAAGTTGGCGGTACGAAGTTCGCTGGGCCAGCTAGTAATATATAAAAACTATAAAGGTTTTTTGCATGGACTTCCAATAGTCTCGGTCTTGCGCCGTATGTATCCAGCTGCCTGTTTTGGTTTTGTCCAATTTGTAATAATTACACAAAACTGTTCACCACCACCCACCACCATCCCCACCCGTTGCACTATTGTCATGCCCATCCCTAACACAAGCTTTCCGCTTATTTGCATGGGGAAAAGAATATTAATTAACTTCAGCTTAGCTAATTCAAAATTCAAAATTCAAAATTATTTATTTCATTTAGGCCAACCTGTGGCTCTTATGACACGTCAAGATTCTACCACCGGTTCGGAAAGCGGATTCTGCTGAGAAGAGCCGGCAAGAAACTCAGCTGTTGCTCTTTTCAAAATAATCTTTAAAAAAATGAATTAAATTGCAATCCTTACTATTATTAAAATGCGAAAGTGTGTTTGCTTATTAGATTGTCCATCAATCGCGTAGCAAAGTTTTCGCATGTATATATATAGTTGAGGACCTGGAGAGTGACATAGGCTACCTTTTATCCTGGAAAATCAAAGAGTTCCCCAGAGTTTTTAAAAACTACATCAATGCGGACGATAACGTGGGCATAAGCTAATAAAGTAATAAAATATGTAAGTTTATTGAGGTATGCGGCTTTATGTAAAAAGGCTCATCAAGAAGTGAGAACGTAGAGGTGAGATAAGTGGGCGAGCGACAGGCAGACAGCGCGGCGCTGGCGCGCAGTCGCCGCTCACCGCACAATTCACATTGACGATTCATAAAATATTGTAGGTACAGTTTACGAATTTGCACCCATGAATGTTATCAGTTATCAGCTATCGCTCATAACTGTTTATCTATCCTTACTATCTATCCTTTAACGTTATTATGCTTACAATCGTTACTGATATTATTTAAATGCAAAGGTGTTTGTTTGTTGATTTGTTGGTTTATCACGTCGCAGCAGAGCTACGGATGGACATATTTTTACATGGGTATAGTTGAGGAACTGACAGGTTGAGGAGAGTGACATAGGCTACTTTTTATCCTGGAAAATCAAACACTTCTCGGGGTATTTTTAAAAACTAAGTCCACGCGGACGAAGTCGCGGGCACCAGCTAGCAGGTCATCAATATCAATCAAAACAATACAAACTCTTCCCTCACTTAGGTAAACAAAAGCACGTGCCATACGTGGCCATACCGATCTTCTTTTATTGATGATGATGTATTACTCTCTAAAGTTAGTGCAAATAAAAATTCAAATCGGTACAAATAATAATAGGTATTTCCTGAATAATAAAAATGCTATTTTATTATCATCTGTAAGTATTTAAAAATAAAGTCGTACTATTATTAGGTGCCTTTGAACAAATTGATACTTATTTTATTCTCTTTGTACTTATGAACGAAATCTAGATTTTTTTTATTCGATGACAAGATAGTCCTTGACTGCGATCTCACCTGATGGTAAGTGACGATGCAGTCTAAGATGGTAGCGCACCAAGCGGACTAACTTGGAAGGGGTATGGCAGTGAAAATTCAACCCATACCCCTAATCGGTTTCTACACGCCATCGTGCCGGAACGCTAAATCGCTTGGCGCACGTCTTTGACGGTAGGGTAGTAACTATCCACGGCCAACGAAAGCATCCCACCAGACAGATCGAACCCGAGACCTCCCAGTTATAAGATCACAGCGCTCACCACTGCGCCAGGGTGGTCGTCAAAGTTTATTAAAACCAGCAAATATTACTTAAATTTTTTACTAAACTTTTTGAGGTACATTATTGGAAACTGAAAAATATTCTGTATTAAAGGCATTCATTGATATAAGATGTAAAAATGCTTGCTTCAAAGGCGGTATTTTTACGCAATTTGTAAATTTCATTGAATTGAGATCCCAGTAGCCGCCTTGGGGCCTGACACCGTTATCAGCAGTCTCATTGTGTTGTGATTGCCGCCTTCCAAGAACATTCGACTACTCGTTTGTACCGTTTTCCGAACGCATTGGGCTTCCTCAATGCATTCATTATGTCTCGTTTTGGTAGAAAACACGTAGAGTATAGGAATGATCATATTTCTGCATTATTTTATGGCGATCCCACTTTCAGTATAAGCACAAAAAACATATTTTTACCGACGACGAACGGAGACGGTTTATTAAAGTTTAACTTCTTTACTCATTACTAACTTTACCGGCGATGAGTCATAAGGGACTGTTTTACTATGATCATTTTATCATTGTCCAGAAAAACTAAGGGACCGATTTTAGTGCAGTTTATTGTATTACGCATATCAAAATATTTACATATCTTGTAACACTTTCAGTTTATAAAAGAGCAACTGATAATTTCATGTCTGATGTCGGTACATAGAAATAGGAAGACTAGTCGCAAATCCTAGTTCCATAATTATGTCAGTAGGTACTTCTCAGGAGAATCTGCTTTTGACATTTGACTTGACATTTCTTAAAAGCCAAGGTTTGTAAATAAATACCCTTATTTTTTTTTATTATTTATTATTTAATACCCTTATTTTTTTTACTCATACTAATATTATAAATGCGAAAGTGTGTTTGTTTGTTGGTTTGTCCTTCAATCACGCCGCAACAGAACTACGGGTCGACATGATTTTTTGCATGGGTATAGTTGAGGACCTGGAGAGTGGCATAGGCTACTTTTTATCCCGGAAAATCAAAGAGTTCCCGAGGGATTTTAAAAACTAAACCCACGCGGACGAAGTCATGCCATCAGCTAGTTTCAAATAAATAAGGTTTCTGGTATGTAATGGAGAGCTACTAAATAAATATAGGTATTAGGTAGGTAGGTACATATTATTTGATGTCTGTTTCGCGTCAGCCGCCGCTTTTCCGAGGCTGTGGGGTGCCTGAACAAAACGTGTTGAAACAGCGTGTTTATTGCATCTAGGTGAGTTTTAAATAGGTTGTGTGTAGAAAACATTGGTAATTTACTATAAATAATTACACGCCGCATCTAAATGTAGGTATATCTGCTGTTGCTCATCTCGATGAACAGTTTGAACAGGTATCTCGGCATAGTGGGTGAGTGTTGTGTAACATACAACACTCTGCCTGAACGAAAACCACTTGTAATTATGTAACGCTATATGCTTATAGGCTTTTGTTAAAATCGTGAATGCCCATTTTGTATACAGTAGACATCCTTGGCCTTAATGTCGGCACTTTGAAGTGACCGCTGACCGAGACCTGTTGTTTTAGCCATTTGCAAATACAGGCAAAAAATATATTGAATGAATATTTCGGTATTGTGAATTCGTCTATGGAAAAACTTTACCGTGGAATTTTTTAATGAATAAAATGGATGTAATTACATTCAAGTATTTTAACATATTTTTTATTGATATTAATTACTTTATCTGATTATAATTTCATGTACACACAACTTCTGCACAGAAAAAAAATCCCTATACTTATGAATTTATTCATAACTATAGCTGATACTATAGCTATATATAATTATAGCTGATGCCCGCGACTTCATCAGACAGATCTCTAGACACAAGCTTATATCTCTGTGCCATTTTTTTTTTATTTTAAAGAATGTCGGCCAAGTTTAAGTTGACTAATATTCTCCTCTCCCCTCCAAATAAGCGGAAAGCTTGTGGCAGGAGTGGGTACGACAATAGTGCAACGGGTGGGATTCGAACCTGCGACCTTTCAGTTTTCAGTCCGCACCTTTAACCATTGGGCTATTGAGGCTTCAATCCATCAGATTCAGCATTTATGCTGTCAAAATTTAAAACAGGTGATTAGGATTTAAAGCAGTAAGTACTCACTCAAAGAATCGTAAAAACAGCCTAATAAGAGGATGCTATTTCCAAATCACGGACAGACCCTTCAATTTATTTATGTAGATTTGTAAACTGACTACGTCGATTTCTCTATTGTGTGTTCAAAAGCATTTCGTTTACTCATCGGACATGTTTAAGATGTCCCACAAATTATCTCAAACAAACACTCAAATCAAACATTCAACACTCCTCGATCCAAGTAAACTATGGTAGATAATAATTACGCAATAATGCGGTTGGTAGGTATTGTACGTACTTACGACAATTATAAAACTAATTATTAATGACCATCCTAGCACACATTTACATTTTGACGACTCAGCTGAAGACTAGGCTTGTTCTTACTTACCGAGAAACATATCAACTATTTCTCCTAATTAAAGAAGTTAAAGAAGATGAATTATTTTTACAGTTTTAATTATCAAATACTTCAAGTTATGGTGAACTTGAATAATATACCTTTCCCCCTCCAAATATGCGTTAAGCTTTTATTAGGACTTGGGTCTGTCATATACTTTATATTGTATAAAAGCCCTTTACAATAAATTAAGATTAAAAAAAGAGACTTTAGGAGTGGGTACGATAATAATGCAACCGGAAACGGGTGGGGGTGGAACCATCGACCTTTCAGTTTTCAGTTCGCACCTTTTACCGTTGGGCTATTGAGGTTTAAAGTAGGCACCTATACCTAGTATTATACGTTAGTACTTAGTTGCGGCACTCTATAATTTATTTTTTCTTAGTTGCTTCTTCTGCTAGTAGTTTCTTAGTAAGTTATTTTTTTTTCTTAGTTTAAGTAGTACGGTGCAAAACCAACCTCTTAAGCGACCGACTATGTTCGACGGTTACGCATTTCTTGGAAACATTTTCTGCGTTTTGTTTACTTTTTTAGGGTTCCGTATTAAACAAGGAACCCTTATAATTTCGCCATGTCCGTCCGTCTGTCTGTCTGTCTGTCTGTCTGTCCGTCCGCGGTTTAGCTCAGAGACTATTGGTACTAGAAATCTGAAGTTTAACAAGGGTATAAATATCAATCACGCCGACAAGGTGGTGAAATAAAATTGTGAAAAATATTTTTTTTAGGGTACCTCTCCTACATGTAAAGTGGGGATGAATTTTTTTTTCTCGACTATCCCATAGTGTGGGGTGTCGTTGAATAGGTCTTTCAAAAATATTGTGGGTGTGTGAACACCATTTTCCAATTCAGGGATCCGTTTGTGAAATATGATATTTTAAAGTGCTAAATTTTATTAGAGTCAAGTGTCCCCCCCTCTGCCAGCTAAGTGGTTGTATATAGGATACAAGAAAAAATTCACAGCAGTAGTATATATAATGAATTTTAAAGGAAAACTATCACGGCTAAGTAGGGTTCATTAGTTAAGGAGTTATATTTGTTTTTTCTAAATGAGGTATTACACGTAGTGTAATTTGCATATTTTGTAGTATATTATAGTATTTAAACCGTGGAACTCAAAATGTATTCAATACTACGGAACCCTTCACTGCGCGTGGCCCGACACGCACTTGGCCGGTTTTTTAAACAGTTTTTATATTGAAAATCTACCAAAATATTACGCTGGGATATGACTTATTTTACGTTAGTGAAATCGGCTCTAAGACAGCTAAGGAAAAATAATATCTAATACTGAAAACGTTACTTAACAACGATATCACTAGTAGGTATAAGACAAGCTGCCAAACTAGGCACCAGGTGATGAGGCTCGTAAGTCGTAACATCTGAAAGTGTTCTATTTCGGCGCGGTTACTCACCACCACTCCACTCGCAACCAGACGCCCGCTGCTGCCATTGACCTTGTCTCGAGATCGCAAAAAATATTGCGAATATCAATTATGTATAGCACATTTAGCTGCTTCCTAATGTATGATTTTGTTATCGAAATAATAACTGACTTAGCTATACCTACTGCTACATATTATACCTACTAAAACAATAAGAGAGGGCCGTTCGGCGTCAGATATAATTTATACGCGATAAATATTTTCTGGTCAAATTTTGAGGCTCCCTTGCCGGCCACTTGCGCAATGTACCTATATTATGAACATTGACAAGAAAATTTGTACATTGACAAGAAATACAACGACGGAAATCGGAACTCATTAATATTTCAGGCACACTTCAATCGGTATAATGGTTCTTCACTTCATTCAGCCATTGCCGAAGGCCAATATCCTTCCTACACCTTCTTTATATTCGAACTAGCGACCCCGCCCCGGCTTTGCACGGGTAGTAGAACATAATAGAGCAAGATCCCAGTGCCGCCAGACCTAAGTTATTTTCTCAGCAATTATTTGTGTACGATAGAGTACTGTTCGAATGTCCTTTCAGTATATGCGTACCAGCTAGATTGTGCCGACGGCCAATTTCCAGATACCAGGTGCTAAAGGTAGGTAAAAACTAGAATAACTTATCTTAAATTCTCAGGGCTGATTTTCATATATGTTTTAAAGAATATTGTAAAAATTAATAAATTAATACTGCCAGACGCTTACCGCCGGCGGTCAAACATCCCCCCCAGACACACATTATGCGTCCCCATATGTATGAGCGCTAGAACATGATTCACTTGTTTAAGTGTGTGGGAGATAATATCATCATACTATAATATTATAAATGCGAAAGTGTGTTTGTTGGTTTGTCCTTCAATCACTCTGCAACAGAGCTACGGATCGACGTGATTTTTTGCCTGGGTATAGCTTGCAAAAGATATTGCAATAGTTCTCTCTCTCTAGATCCATACATATGGGGACGCATAATGTGTGTCTGGGGGGATGTTTGACCCTTCCAATAGGTCTGGCAGCTTACAGATAATATCGCAATAGTTCCCTGAGTATCATGTATAAAAATCAGAACTGAGAATATAAGTTAACTTAAATTATATATTTTTTTGGGAGCTTCAAAGCGTCTGGCTAAAGTAACCGCCGGCGGAAAGCGTCTGGCAGTATTAATTTATTAATTTTTACAATATTCTTTAAAACATATATGAAAATCAGCCCTGAGAATTTAAGATAAGTTATTCTAGTTTTTACCTACCTTTAGCACCTGGTATCTGGAAATTGGCCGTCGGCACAATCTAGCTGGTACGCATATACTGAAAGGACATTCGAACAGTACTCTATCGTACACAAATAATTGCTGAGAAAATAACTTAGGTCTGGCGGCACTGGGATCTTGGACCATAATAATGCCTACCTATGCCTACACTTGAATTTATTTTCGCGCGCGTTCGTTTTATATTTTGCGATAACTTATATTCATTTAAATTATAGTATGGTGTAAAGGATTATCATAATGTGCAAGAAATGCTTATGGCAACTAACGTATTAAATTTTATAAGGATTAATACTGTATCCGTCACACGTTAAACTTATAACATCCCTGTTTTTGCGTCGGTGGTTAAAAACATAATAGAGACAACATACTAGAGATTTTATACATATATTGCCAAGCAAAAAATAAGTATATCCATTTATGTATTACTAATGACTTCTACTCGATCTTATTCCATTTGTTTGGTATTAAAATAACGTAAGCGTCTATCCACTTATCGTTAAAGCTAAGATTAATGCATCCTACCTAAACATCGGTGTAGTTTGACAGTAATCGCACAGTGGGTGCCGGGCCTGATGGATAGAGTTGTAACCAGCAACCAGTTAACCACTGTACGTTCAGTTAATTGAATTGACTACAAATTATCGTACACAAGCGAGCACCAATTTATTTACGAGTACCTATACTTGGTCCGTGTTTAAGTAAAAAAAATAAAAATGGGTTGTCTGTAAAGTCGGTTTACGGACGATAGTTTTACGTGATAACGTCATAAAGAATCATTGATGAAAAATTGCATAAGTACTTTTATGAATTGAATTGAATTATTATCACTGAATTATCATTATTTTGTATAATACAAAGAAAGAGTTAATTGAAAATTACAATATTCTCTAGACACAAGCCAACGCTTGGGCCAATCGTGCCTCTCTATCGCTTGTTCCGCGCTCTCGCTTGCACGCGCAGGCTCAGGCGGAACGTGACACTTTTTCGTGCGTGCAGCCGGTGTTCATCGATTTATAAGACGTTATCACGTCAACAAATATCCACACAAAACTAGTCAACGAACAATTGAACATTCGAGCCCTTTTGAAGTTAACTTCAACTGTACGTAAATGTGTAATTTAGTTTATAAATCCTACTATCCTACTTCCTATCCTACTAATCCTAATACCCTACTTATATTATAAATGCGAAAGTTTGTGAGGATGGATGGATGGTATGTATTGATGGATGGTTGATGTATGGATTGATGGATGTTACTTTTTATAGGTACCGGAAAATTACAAAGTTCCCGCGGGAATTTTTAAACCTTAATTTTTAATTTTTTAAATTAAAGGTTTTTAAACTTTAACCCACTCGGACGAAGTCGCGGGCATCATCTAGTAAAAATATAGGTAGGCTTTGTGCATGTCCGTTTCATTGCACATTATAGCTTAAACAACCATTAAAATGGTCCATAAATAAATAAAAAGAATACATGACGCGTTCGGAACAACCAATGACTGAATATTTATTATTGTTGTAACTTATTGAAGTAATCGATATGTACGCACATAAGTAGCTAATGGAAAAAAAAATATTATGGAATAATGGTAGTATAATGAAAATAAAACAATATCATACCTACAAGGAGTGTCGTGTTGGCTGCAGATGTCTTGTCTGGTGACCAGGATGGCCACATCGTGGTGGTGAGGATCGTTGTCGTTCTGAGGGTTGAGTTGGTGTTGCCAGCGACAAAACGATGCAAGGGTGTAATCTGCATTCGTCGTTACATCCAGTTCGGGTGCAGCGCGCATCTCTTCCACTAGTACAATTTTCACAACGACAACTTTTATGTAATTTCCTATCGATGGATCCATATATAGTGATGACACCTAAACAAAACAAGAAAAAGTTTAAAATCTGTAACCAAATGCGTAAAATTTAATGTAACATCTGTCATATTGATTTTGCTGTATAAAACGAAGCCGATGTCACTTATCGAATCGATTGGCACCTTATTCATCAAAATCGGCTCCGTAGGTTAGGCGCTATGATGGAACATCGTAAATACAACCATCCATACATACATAATTACATACATAGAAAGAAGAAATAAAAATAACACTACATTGCGTAAGATAAAGTTACAAAATGATATGAAATCAATGTTGACATACGATACGAATATTTTGGGTCGATACTTACCATGTTCATAATCGTAAGCAGATAAGTTTCCAAGTTGCCTTGATTGTGGAAATCGGTCATAGACTTGTCGGCGACAAGCAACACTTCAACGTGTCTCGGCTTGCTAACCGAGCGGGTCGAACGTTTTGATGCATCATAATAATGCCTGTTTATGTGGTTGTATTGTGATCGGCTGTTTTTCTGAAATATTTTTATCTATTAGTTAATTAAGGTTACAAAATCTTAACAAGAAAATAGTTTAAAAACTAACTCGACTACGGTATACCTAAATAACATCTGTCATATTGATTTTGTTCGTATAAAATGTAGCCTTTGTCACCCGGACTAATAACGAATCGATTGACACGTCAAAATCGGTTCAGTACTTTAGGTAGGTGCAAACATGGATGCTAAAATCATAACCCTTCTTTTTGGCTGTGCCGTAGTCGGATAAAAAACAAGTAATAAAATTAAAGCATAAAGTTTAAAATTACCTTATCATATCTATTTTTTTTAGATTCTTCAGATTCATTTCTTAAATTTTTTTCCTTCCATTGATAGGGAGGTTGTTTAGTAGCGCAATTTTTCGATCTTCGAACTCGCTTTCTTCTCGTTCTAATTCGTCGTGATCTTTGCTCATTACGAGTACTAAACCTGTGTTGCGTGTGATTCTTGGAACGTCCGAATTGTTCTAGGGATTTGCTGTTTTCTGCAGACGTACTCTTTGATGACGATGACGATGTCGACGCGGACGCAGATTGGAATCTTCTTCCTTCCATTCGTAATCTTTTTTTATGTCTCCTGTAGGCGGCCGGGTCTTTTCTCAACTCTTCCAGTCGTCTTCGTCTCTCCTCTAAAAATTTACGTCTCCGTCGATCTATAGCTTCTTTCTGGTTTCTATTATTTTGTTTTATTTTTTGTTCTGTTGTAGTTTTTTCGTTATTATTCCTACTTAAATTTGTATACGTGTTTGTTCTGCCGTCTACTTCTCTTTTTCTTCTATGGAATGCCTTTACTTTGTCAACGGCAGATCTCTTAAATATTACATGTGGTCGACCTGGAGATTCATCGGTGGGTATTTGATTTGAGGGCTCTATCCAATATTCGCCATGCTCCGTTCGTAATAGACCTGCCTACAAAAGAAAATTATTTCTTTATTGATCTGGAAATCTGCATTCGTTTTTATTTTTTATTATATTTCTAGTGATTAATCCCTAGAAATCTAGTCTCATTATTAATTGGCAATGATTAAAGTCGGTCTCTAATAGGTCTTTTAGGTATTTAAACTGGGATGCCCGCTTTAGACATTACATTAGTATCCTGAAAGATACTATAGATACTTTACTTCTTCAAAAAACAAAATACCTATTCTAGTCGCTATTACAAAGCCCTAAAATTTTACTCTGTATGGTGTCAATAAATGCGTAGGTAGTATATGTTTTAAAAATCAAAAGTTTCTAAAGTAATACTAAATAGAGAATCGTCTGTCAAGTGCGAAACCGGTTTAGCAGTCAGTGGGTCAACAAATCTCGCGTCTGTTTGCCTGTAACCACACCTGTAACAGATAAATTGATTGATAAAGAGGCCGACGCGGTTTTGTGCAAATCTAATAGAAACTATTTCATCCGGATGATAACTCGTACTCGGTGATCGCATGATTGCCGTATGATTTATATTTGATAAGCAGCAAATTGAAAACAAGTCGGATAGTTGTTACCTTTCGAAGATTGTAATCAGGAATTACTATGAAAATAATGCGGGCGTCTCCGTCTTTCCGTACATTGAACATAAATGAGGTTTGTGAATTGTTCTTGAAATGTCAATTCGTTTGCAGTAATTTAAAATCATAATGACGCTTTTTAACTAACACGGGGAGATGGCTCTATACAGGAAAGGGGGTTCAATTTTATTATTTGAAATATTGTTTTGCCATCTTAATTTTTAATTTAAACTGTGCATTATTTTAATTTTTCTAAGATTTTTTGTCATGAAGAACTTATGGCTTTTATTTTATCAAACAAGAGACTGAATAGATTCTTCTGGAAAGATCTCTGTGGGATCTCAAATATGGACGCTGAATACTTAGACACTTTCATTATCAGACAGGTTTCGCAATCTAACAGACTCACTACTAGCAAATTAAAAAGTGTTCAAACTTATTTTATTATGTACTAGCTGAAGCCCGCGACTTCGTTCGCGTGGATTTAGTTATTAAAATCCCTCGGGAACTCTTTGATTTTCCGGGATAGCCTATGTCACTCTCCAGGTCTTCAACTATACCTACCCATGCAAAAAATCACGTCGATCCGTAGCCCTATTGCAGCGTGATTGAAGGACAAACCAACAAACCAACAAATCAACAAACAAACACACTTTCGCATTTATAATGTTAGTATTATTAGTAAGGATTTGTAATGAGAGTCTATAACCGCCTAATTCACGACTAAAGAATTAAGTAAGCCTATCATATAACAACATCCGCAAATCTAGCCAAAATACCTACGTATTAAGAGGTAAATAGTATTGAGTAACCAGTTTTAGGATTAGTGTGGTCACTCGTAAGTGAAATTGCATGTTGGAACAATCTACGGTGTTAAGTTGAGTGACCGGCGGCCGTCGAGCCAGCCTGTGTGTCGCCGGCCTTGCGCACGGAAGGCCGCGAAAGTCAATTACAAAGTATGTAATGTAGCTCATTCAATATTTTTTACACTAGAAATCGCCTCACTATATATTGCGTACAATCCTTATCCTTTAATAATATTATAAATGCGAAAGTGTGTTTGTTTGTTGGTTTATTGGTTTGTCCTTCAATCACGCCGCAACAGGGCTACGGATCGACGAGATTTTTTGCATGGGTATAATTGAGGACCTGGAGAGTGACATAGGCTACTTTTTATCTACTAGGTAGGTAGACTCGTTGACTATTCAAAAGTACTTGTAAAAGTTTATTTGAATAAAAAACATTTCTATTCTATTCTATTTTATACCGGAAAATCAATAAGTTCCCTAGGGATTTTACAAACTAAATCCACGCGGACGAAGTCGCGGGCATCAGCTAGTTATATAAAACTGTGAATACTGTGTTACTAGAAAACAGTACAACGTACCTTTAAAATTAGTATTACTTTTTCAATAAGGTTGTCACTTGTCAGGTACTGAGTGGATTGGATCTTATTTGCATTACTAATTACTATGTCAGTAACGCAATTAGGATCCAATCCACAAAAAAATAATTGTCAAATTAACTACGTGATTGTACATTTACAATCAACTAGGTATATTGACAAGTTTCGTGGGTTGGATCCTTTTTGCGTAAAGTACGTCCACTTAATGTACCTGACAACCTTATTGAAAAATTGTTCAAATAACGAACGTAATTCGAACTTGTGTGGACTAACATAAAAGTTTTATAACTGGCTCATTAAGTTAAGCGCATAATAGGTATTCTACTTTCACTCTCATTCTACACTATGTCTACACTCTTTTTAAAAGAAATTTAATTTTAAGAACTTACTTACTTAAATGTAACGTTAATAATTTCTTAGTACATATTTAAAGCTCATAGACAAGTCGTGGATATCTGGTACGTGTTCTATAAAAACTAGAACCTACCTTGAAAATGATTTATGTACCGACTTCGAATATCGTAAAGCGATTATCTCAAAGTATAAATAGTAAGATAAAACACTAAAAACATTAAAGATCTAATTGAAGCTTTTAAATACAAAACCAAGGTGAAATACATGCCTATTATGGTAAGACTTTTAAATTCAGAAAAAACCCAAACGTCGAATCTATCTGTTTTCTAAAAGTTATCCATCCACATGGTGCGTAGAAAATATTATGTTTTATTCATCGTTATATTTCCTAAAATATATTTTAAATGTGAGTTTTATTCAAATTTTTCTAGATTACATAAATAATTTTATTATACTATTCTACGAAGTGAACATAATAATAATTATGAATTGGTTCAAATATAAATAATTCACTTAAATTCTTGAAGAAATATAGAGATACCTTAAAGTTTTAACCATTATCTAATATCTTAATCTAAATTTTTATGTAGGCAGGTATTTTTATGTATTTTGAATTATGGGTTACCAAAAGAGTGCACAACTTAAAACGGCTATAGAGTCGTGGTCGAACCAAAAAGCTTGCGATTATGCAATGATTTCAAATGTCAAATTTAGCCTGCAAATGAAGAGGTTTAACATCTGAAAGATAGTAGATAAGTATAGTTTGATGTAGATGAGAGGCGACCAATGTGGAATAATTCACTGTTCTAATAAAATTATTAACTAAGCTCTCAATACGGCGAACCCAGTATTTATAGAAGTAAGTGTTGATAATAAATAATTGATATAAAACAAAACACTTGAGTGTCGCTTTAAGTGTTTGAGCGCCGTGATACGACCGGCACGGCACTTGTCTGACGTAGGTACTCCTTACTTTAGTACCTTATAAATACGTATGCCTTAAAAACTGTACAATTAAATGGATGTCAAGACGTCACACAGAACGCACGTACATGCTCGTTTTATCTTTAACTACCTATAAAAAGTGCAGCGGTGATAGCCGTGGAACCTTCAAACTACTTTTCGCACGGTCTGGGGTTTGATTCGGCAGTCAGCACGCACCTCTAACTTTTCGGAGTTATTTATGTGTTTTAACATTAGTTATAAATATCACTTGCTTTAACGGTGAAGTAAGACACAGTGAGAAAATCTGCAATTTTTAATATTCATAAATGAATTAATTTGCAACATTTACTATATTTTGTAAATTTTTTAATTAAAACTTCTACATCTTATGGGCATGTTAAGCTCGGGGAAATATACGTTCGATCGCCAGACTTATTGGAATTTTGATAATGATCAAAATATTTCCGGAGACATGAAGTCTGCACTTACGGTTTTAATTTTCTATAATGACTGTTGTATTTTCGGTAGCCCAGCATTTTCCAGACGTGAATGTCGTAACTAAGTATTCGTTATCTTCATAAAGATCATGTGAACAGGTTTCCAGACCCCATATTACCATAAAGAACATTACAACCAACCACTGATCGCAATTTGTTTCTTTTTCTTCGGAATAAATTTAAGATAATCTTAATTAAATTACTTTAAACGACTGAACACGCGTTTTCTCCCTAAAACTTGTACTTACTTCCTGATTCATATATAATATGTTTACTGTTTTTTCTATATCGACATAATATACTTATTCTAAGTATATAATTATATCGATCGAAAATAGTAGTCGATAAAAATATAGGTTCTAACTAATTAATAAATTATAACACAATGGATTCGAATTGGCTTTGAATTGAGTTGCAAACAAGATAGTGTGAAGCGTCATAATCTACATATTGTAACTTTTTATGTTTTAAAAAGAGGAACTAATTGTGTTTCTTGTCAGCTCCTCTGCAAAATCGACTTTCCAAACGTATTTTTTCATAAGAGCAGCAAGTTGTCCTACACGAATTTACATTATGTTTTTCTTTAGCAATAGTTATACTTATAAAGATTATTTGTGTTTCTTGTCAGCTCCTCTGCAAAATCGACTTTCCAAACGTATTTTTTCATAAGAGCAGCAAGTTGTCCTACACGAATTTACATTATGTTTTTCTTTAGCAATAGTTATACTTATAAAGATTATTCAATAATTATTTATTATTGAATTATATTTATCATTCTTTATTGGTAGATTTATGGATGGTTCAAGGTCCTAAAATGTAACGAAAACTAACTCCCAACTAACGTAGATATGTTACATACTTAAAGTATATTAAAAAAAGTTTAATGTTAATCTACTCAAGTGTGAGTATGATTAATAGGTTGATTACACCCTAAATAAAATTCAGAATAGGTTTATCCTAATTTTATACTCATCAACGAAATCCGTGGGCGGCGAAGCTGTTTCGTAAATCAATTATACGAGTTTAAGAATGCAAACGAAAAACGTTCAAAAATATTTTTTGATGTTAAGCCGTTTATAGTTTATATAGGTAGTTGTTTTTTATAATTTTAAACACTATGCCATCATAACATACAAGAACGTATATTGTTTCTCATTTTATAAGAAAATATTATTAAATTTAAACTTTATCAACTATCATGATAAATTACAAAGAGCTGTCTACAATTAAGTTTAATCTTGGCATTGGTATTCATAAATAATTTGAATATTATCAAGAGGAGTTTCAACCTACAGGTCCATAATTCTTAATCATAAAAATAACAAAAAACTTATCATGATTGCGTTTAACGCACGACTGAAAGGCATCGAAAAACAACAAAGACAGACAGAAATTCTATTATACGAAGGTTAAATAAATTTGATAGGGTCGGAGATGAGGGTAAAATCAACGGTTACTACCAAGAAATAACATTAATAATATAAGCGAGAAATACCTTAATAGCTCCTTCGTTATGATAGTTTTTTTTAGAATAGGTAATTTGGGTAGGTACTTAATGGAATCATCGTAGTTCCTACTACTAAAACATTATATTTCAAAGATTTATTATTCGATGTAAAGAACTTAAAGAATACCCTACTCATCATCGCAACCAACCCATCAACGGCTCACTATAACTGAGCGCAGGTCTCCTCTTAGAGAAGGGATATAGGTAGTAGTCCACCACGCTGCTGGACCAATGCAATAGGGTATTTGACTACTTTTAGAAAATCATCTTAAATTGTTAATAATGCTATGCTGAAGCTAACAAAACGTATATTTCGGCATAATTTTCAGTATTTTTCATAAAAATCGAGAAATAAATTCAAAAAAATAAATTGCCGTCGAAACGTTCCATTTGCTCTCATGACGTCACAGTTCACATTTCAAACAATGACAATTCCACAGCCCATAGGTGGTGTGGACTGTGACGTCATGAGAGCAAATGGAACGTTTTCGATCACGTGACCATGGCCGGAATTATAGCAATTTTATTTAATGTTTTCTAATTAAATAAAACTTTATTTTTAGTTTTGTCGTATGGAATAATGTTTTTAGATAATAATCTTTTAGGATGACACCAAATGAAACGATATTTTTAATATAGTCAAATACCCTATTTGGCAAACTTCCCAAACCTTTGAGAAAATTGTCGAGAATTTCCAGGCATGCAGGTTTCCTCACGATGTTTTCCTTCCAAAAAGTCTCAAACCCGCGGTCCCCTAAATAGGACACCACAGTTGGTACCTACTATCTACTAGGCTAGGCTATCACTGCCTACTACTGTATAATTTAAAATATTATACATTTCGCAATCAAAACAAAAAGATACAGATATTTCCGCGATGTGATAACGCTTTACGCAAAATAAAAAATCCATTTAGGAACTCAATGTACAGTAAGCACACCTTAAAATTAATAACAAAATACTTAAGTAAAAAAAACATGTTTTATATTATTATTCTGCTGGCATCTTTATGGAGGCCATACACAGAAATAAAACTTTTATGCATCTGAAGCGACTAAAATTACTATTAACTTAGACGTAGGCCGTATAAGGTGCACCATTAATTAGAATTTTGCGTCGGCCTTGTCCGTTAACAATCAACTTAAAGCTTATCCGTCTTCGTTTATTTATTTATATTGTAAAACTGTTAATATAAAGTTACGATTCGAAGTTGTAGACATAAAATGTGGTTCTTTTATTTTGTTTTCAGAAGTCCACCTACACGGACCGCACGCACGAAGCTGGCAGCAGTACGACTGTAGGGCCGGTTTAGAATTGTTGGTATTTTTGTACCAATTGGCATCTTCGCAAGATTAATGGAAGGGCATCCAGATTGTTCGATTACTGAGAATAATGTTGCGATATGCTCAATGCTACAGCCTGCATGGAATCAATTTATTTTAACCATGTGGTCCCTGCTTTAGGTGATCTATTTATTTTTTCCAGTGAAGTTGAGAATTTTATACGTAGGCGTGAAGATTTCGTACCGATAATTTCCTTCCCAGTTGAAGCATGTGATATTTAATTAGGTACTTAATAAAATAAATAATAAAAAAATAAAAAAGCCTTTTATTGCTTGCTTAAACAATTACAAAACTTTTATGATAAGTACTTGTATGCCAGTAAATAATATAAAGTCTATTCCAATGGAGTTGAAACAAAAAGTAAATAAACCCGCCTTTTCGTTAACACGTAACTTAGTCAACACTTTTCACTATGATAAAACAATTAAATATTCACACAAACGCCTTGTGGTCAATCAACAACATCTAAAGTAAAATATACACGTAACATTTATTGAATTTATACACTACTAGCTGTTGCCCTCGCGACTTCGTCCGCGTGGAATTAGGTTCTTTGAAAATCCCGTAGGAACTACTGGCTCTATCGGTATAAAAGTAACCAGTAGCACTGCAGGTCTACAACCATACCCATGAAAGAATCACGTAGATCCGTTACTCGATGTAACTAACTCGAAAAATTATGGACTTTCATATAAACATTCAACCGCCTATTTAACCCCTTTGGGGGTAGAATTTTCAAAAACTGTGAAAGACATCGTTCTTTGTTTTTAATCGAAAGCCCAAATAGAAAGTTTCATCGAAAAACTTAAAAAATGACGGACTTTCATACAAATTAACAACCCCTATTTTACCCCTTCAGGGGTAGAATTTTCAAAAAATTAAAAATACGTACTTCTTTATTTTTAATTAAGAGCCAAAATACCAAGTTTCGTGGATATAACTTGAAAAATAACTTGAATAATGAAAAACTATCATACAAAGTTTCAACCCCTATTTAAACCCCTTTGGGGGTAGAATTTTCAAAAACTGTGAAACATGTAACTTTTTATTTTTAATGTAAAGCCTAAATACCGAGTTTCATGGGTATAACTTGAAAAATGACGGACTTTCATACAAATTTTAACCCCCCATTTAACCCTCTTGGGGGTGGAATTTCAAAAAATCCTTTCTTAGTGCTCGCCTACATCATAAAAGGAACCTACTTTCAAAATTTCAAGTTTCTATCTTCAGTGGTTTAGGCTGTGCGTTGATAGATCAGTCAGTCAGTCAGTCAGGACAAGTCTTTTTATAAGTATAGATTTGATCAAAACTAAATGAAAACACAAATTGTGACCCACAGAATAATCGACAATTTTAGTTTTGACGTGACGTAACCTTGGATTTCTATAGTGTTGAGCATAGATGACATTGTGCGCACAGACTATAAATGAATGAATAATACGAAGTGAGCGACCGTAAACATCGAATACAATTCGTTCAGATTCGAAAACTTAATCGATTTATTTAAATCAAGCTATTTTACAATAGCGTCTCTTACCAACCCATTTGATATATAGACAATATAATTTTATCTAAATATTGCGTTTACGAAAGAGCAGGTACCTACACACATCAAAAGTGTCTAGGGATCAACATATATTTTTGCAATAACTTTTCTCCTGATTGATATTAATTAAAATTTTCTTTAAGGATTCATCAAATAAAGTGTTTTCGTTTGTCACAGTAACGATAAACCAAGTCACCTTTGCATTAATAAAGAAATTTGCCATTTTCCTAATAAAGGGATTTTTGACATTTGAACCACTAACATTAAAGTTCGAAAAAAAGACTGAAATAACAGTTTTCTTTAAAATTTTATTGGGTAACTTAAACAATTAATGATCCGTGTTTCTACCGCGAACACTAACAACACAAGAACATCGGTTTGGCATACTCAAAATGAGTTCATCCAAATCACGCTGTGGAATGGCCGCCCATGTTCGTTGCAACAACAAAAAAAGGTCTTCTTGCCACTGGATGCCCTCCATATTCGGCAGAGCTCTTCTCTGTAGCATATCCCATGCATGCTCAATCGGGTTCAAGTCTGGCGACTGAGCAGGCCAGGGCAGGACATTGATGTTAGCTGCGGCGAGAGTCTGTCTTACAACTCTTGCGGTGTGCGGTCGTGCATTATCATGCATTAACTGAAATAAGGGACCGATTTGCACTTGTAGAGGAACGATGACGTCTGATACAATCGTCTCAGCATAAATTTGAGCGTTGAGGTTGCCTCTGATCCAAATCAACTCAGTTCTTCCGCCGATCCAAATACCCGCCCATACCATGATGGTTCCACCACTATAAGGATGGACTTCCTGGCAGGATTTTAATCGCTGTTGGCGTCCAGGGGTTCTCCAGTGTCGTATACGTCTTGTATCCGGTCTCATACCAAAACGAGACTCATCAGAAAAGCACACGAAACGCCATTGTTCTTCTGCCCAATTTCCCTTGAAATGCTTGATCCCTAGACACTTTTGATGTGTGTATTTATCACTTACAAAGTTTCCAATAAGAGCCCGCCCACACTGCGCTTTTCAGATGCGCGTTTTCGCGTTTTTATTACCTTTTGCGTATTAGCGTCTACTGCGCGTTTTCGAGTTATTATAGCCTTTTGTTCTTTATATTTTCCTTATTATGTATGAATAATAATACGCTAGTGTCCGTGTATCTGTCTGTTACCTCGTAGCT
Source organism: Oeneis ivallda (assembly GCA_029955525.1). Taxonomy (NCBI): domain Eukaryota; kingdom Metazoa; phylum Arthropoda; class Insecta; order Lepidoptera; family Nymphalidae; genus Oeneis; species Oeneis ivallda. The sequence goes on along the minus strand of JARPMR010000020.1, from coordinate 10,921,336 downwards.
CTCTAACGAATACACCGATTTTTTTGCGGTTTTTTCTATTTGAAAGACGTGATCGAGATGGATTTTAGCTATGATTCACGAAGATCTGCTTAGGCGTTTGAAGATCATCAGTTCATTTTCTACTTGTCCCCGCCATATTGGAATTCTTTGTTATTGGACCGATTTCGTTCAAAATCGATATTTAGGCTTCCCTGAGGTCAAGAAAGAGGAAATAGATGCCAAAATTTTAAAAAGTCACCGCCATATTGAAATTTTTTGTTGTTCGACCGATTTCGTTCAAAATAGATATTTAAGATTCCCTGGGGTCAAGAAAGAGGAAATGGATGCTAAAATTTTAAAAAGTCACCGCCATATTAAAATTCTTTGTTGTTTGACCGATTTCGTTCAAAATCGATATTTAGGCTTCCCTGGGTCAAGAAAGAGGTAATGGATGCCAAAATTTTGAAAAGTCACCGCCATATTGAAATTCTTTGTTATTCAACCGATTTCGTTCAAAATCGATATTTAGGCTTCCTTGGGGCCAAAAAGAGGAAATGGATTCCAAAATTTTAAAAAGTCACCGCCATATTGAAATTCTTTGTTGTTGGACTGATTTCGTTCAAAAGACGTTTAATTTGATTATAATATACGTCTAGTCCAAGCCAAAGTTAATCCTAGAAAAGTTGCCATTGTTCTTTAAATAGCCTATCGATGGTCAAATTACTAGGAACCTACCTTTTTGTATTTTTTAAAATCATAAATTAGTGATTCTTTAGTGTCGGAAATGAAATTATTTTTTTCTTCAGAATTAATTCGTTCAATAGTGCACTCCATATTCATTCCCGATATAGTCCTGCAATGGTACATCACTAGAGGTCATGACAAAATAAAGTCACGTGATCGGTAACGCCATATCTATTTACTGTTTGTTTCAACTCCATTGGAACATACCTACTATATGTATGTATATTAACATCTATTTTTTTCATTAGGTGCTACAATTAGTTAGGTAGGTACTTATAATAAAAAAAATACTAAAGGTACTATTTGTAGCACTAATGAATAAAACAAAATAGAGATGTTAATATTAATAAAATTATATTTTATTGACTGGTATGCGAGTACATATTATAAACACTTTTGTAATTGTATTGTAGCTTTTTTGGAAACAATTAGGTTTAAGCGTCATCTTATGAATGTTTTTTCTTTTAAATTAATTTAATTGGTACTTAAATGCTCCGAAAAGTCAGATATTTCCGGGATCGAAACCGTGGCAACGAATAAGAAAAGGCGGTCCTGGCCATTCGGCTGTCATTGCTTTCTGCTTCTTTCTTTTAAGTTTCCGTGCTTAGGAGGCAATTACTAATTTGATTTGAAAATCTCACCAGTCCATTGCAGGCGGAGAGGGCGACCGCGGAGCCGGGCTGTCCCCTCACGGAGCCGGTGTAGTGGCAAGCGGTGGCCGACTCCTGCGGCCGGGCACGCGTGCGTCCGCGCACGCCGTGGCGCTCGACCACTAACGCTGGCGTGATGAACGTTACAGAGGGCCTGGGAAACAAAAAATTCAAATTCAAAATTCAAAATTATTTATTTCACGTAGGCCAACCTGTGGCTCTTATGTCACGTGATGACTCTACCACCGGTTCGGAAAACGGATTCAGCTGAGAAGAGCCGGCAAGAAACTCAGCAGTTGCTCTTTTCAAAATAATCATTTTACAATATTATTATGATTGTAATAAGTTTTTTATACTATATTGTGGGCAGCCGGATGCCAAGCCGATTTAACCCATGCAACTTTGTTAGAATAGAATAGAACATAATATTTCCACAATGAGGGGAAGTTCCAAAAAAGCGTAGGTACTACAATTCAATTCATGTTAAGACGGACAGATAGAAAGTAGCCCCATTCCCGCCGGTGGAACCCGTTCACGAGCATGACGCATGATACAGCCGTTGCTTTGCAACAAAAAATTTATATGCAGACGCAGTCCATGAAATCAACGAGTGAGGGACGTTTCACGTGTGGCCTAGTTGTAAGTGCGGCCAGCGCATGTCAAACGATCACGCTAGTTTAGCAACGTTGACTCCGGTCGATAACTGGATAGGTGACCGACGTAGGGTGTGGCCTTTTCGCTTTATCCGTGCCGGAGAGGGTGGCAAGCCGTCGGTGCCGGGTATAATAACTAGTAACATCTGATAATATAGGCGAAATCTTTTTCTCCAGTCGAGTCGTAAGCGGAAGGAACTCTGCATCCTTTATAGGTATAAATAATGGAAAGGGACCCCGACCCTCAGTAATGAGGAACTTCATAAAATATACTGATAGAGAAAGAATGCCTTGTAGTGACAACGCAATAAATGGTAATTATTATATACTGTTACTTGTTAGACTTGTTTTCCACGGCGCGGTTGCGGTACCGCTAGTACTGCGCCCGCCGCGGGCGCAAACCGCGCCGTGGAAATTGAAACTTCATTTTCCATACAAATCTGCATTCTACGGGGGCCACGGGCCCGCAACCGCTGCGGGCGTGGGCCGCGAACCGCGCCGTGGAAACCCAGTCTTAGTTTGCAGAACTGGCTCTTGGCGTATATTAAAATATTACATATTAAATATAAACATTAAGCCTATATATTTGAATCGAATAAGTAAAGTGCTAGTACGATTGCACTTACGAGTATATCCTGAAATATTAAAGACACAAACCAATAAAAAGTCACGATAGACATATTTTATCACTCGTAAAACTATATCGGGATGTTCAGCACTCAGCAATAAGTTTAATCGATGCGGTTTTTATGACGCAATCAAAACATAAAATCACTGAGGAAATGACTTCCATAAAAATATTTATCTTTGAAAGAATATAAAATATATTGACTGTTTGGCCCATTTAGGTAAATAAATTGCAATTATTTGCCAATTGGTTTTTATGTTAGAAAGTCAATATTATACTAGCTATTAAAACGAAAGCTCCGTCAGGTTTTTTAAAATGAAGCATGGATTTAATATTTTCATAATAGCATCAGTATCAAATTTTATTACATAAATAAAAGCCCGTTTGATTAATTGCTATTTCAGCGGTTTTATTATTTTGAACTCGTACACCTCAGATATCCAATGCAATAATAATTGCTCAGCAAGATGTAGCGGAACAAATTTTAAACTACCAAATGTAGCGGAACAAATTTTAAACTACCAAATTCTCTTTAAAGCTTTTATTTTGTTACCTAGGACAATAATATTGTCCTATAAAGGTAACTTAATTTATCAAGAATTATTTTTCGCCATTTTGGCCAAGGTTCTTTAGATAAGCTTGAGCAACTACTAGCATCTTAACGTAACATAAGATACGCTTTAATTATATAGGACTCCTCATGGTATTTCTTACGTATGACTGCAATTACAGCCATACTTGGAAAACCATCGACTTTCACTTCTCACGTTAATTTTCTCATAAATGGATGCGATTTGTGAAATAAGTACCTAATAGCATTAAGTAAATTGTTTATAAATATGTTAATAGAGGTGATTGATCCACGGAATTAGTCACTAACCCTGTCTTAATCCATTGGTATAAAGTCACTCGTACTAGTTCAATTTGATTTAAACATCCACTATTTTGCACACAATCACAATAAAGAACACAAATTGCTATAATATTACCTGATTTTTGTAAGAATACCTAGTAAGTAATTAAGCAGTAATAAAAGTTGAATTAATTCTCTACATGTAAGTACGTGGAATAAAATGTCTTATAACTCATCCGACGGTAGTAAATAGGTATGATGAAGTAATACATATTATTTTGATAAACTCATGATTAGTCGTAGTTAAAAAAGTACGTTCCGAATTGGATGTCCTTTTTGGACTGTCCACCTTTTTTGGAAGTCAATTAAATAAACAGCTATATATAGTTGGATACTATACTTAATAGTAAACTGCTAAAAAGGGGCACAACATTTTGTGCAATAAATATCAGTTTTAAATGTATAAGGCATATCGTCCGAACAATCGGTCCACTATGGGAACGACCATATACAGTGGATTTCAAGAACCCGATCAAGTTTTACGACGCGTTTGTTGCAACTTTAGAAATCGAATGGAAACCTCTGAAGTCAAGTCAAGTATGTGATGGTATAAACTTTCAAATAAAAAAAGAATTATTAAAATAGTTTTAGATTTGTCTCAGTTATGGAGTAAATTAGACAAAAACTTTCACCCCTCATCCCGTAGGAACCTTATTATTTATAAGAATAAAAACTATCCTATATTTTGAACTGGAGTATCAGCTACCACTATATCAAATTTCATTCAAATGCGCCCAGTAGTTTAGGTGAGATGCGCGGCCAAGATACAGACAGACGGACGGACAGACAGACAGAAAGATAGACAGACAATAGACAAAAAAATCAAAAAAAATTGTTTTTGGCTCAGTATCGATAGTAAAGCGTCCTCCAATTAAAATTTTCAAAATATATTTAATGTACAGAATTCGTCCAGTTACAGTTTTATTATATTATAGATAGATAGATAGATAGACAGATAGATAGATAGATAGATAGATGATAAAATCAAATATTCGTTTCATCATCTCAACCCATCACCAACCCCCTTCGGGGCATGGATCTCCCATCGGAATGAGAAGGCTTTAAGCCATAGTCCACTACGCTGGCCAAGTGGCCAAGTGCGAATAGACAGATAGCACATTCACACACCATTATGGAAAACTCTCAGGCGTACTGGTTTCCTCACGATGTTTTTCTTCATTGTTTAGAATAGAATAGAAGATAATAGAAATATTTTTTATTCAAATAAACTTTTTTACAAGTGAGTCTATCACTGGTTCGGAATGCCCTAACTGTCGAGAAGAACCAGCAAGGAACTCGGCGGTTGCTCTTTACAAAACAAGTTTACAATACAATAGATACTATGCTATGTATACAGTGTTTCCACAATGAGGGGAAGTTCCACAAAAGCATACCTACATATAATTCAATACATGTTAAGACGTTACCGTTGTTGTTAATTGCTTAACACACATATAACTAACTCCGAAAACTTCGGAAAACTTCCGAAAATGAAGGTGGATGCAGAAACCCGTTCTTCTTCTTTATCAACCGATACACGTCTATTGCTGGTCAAAGGTCTCTTGCATGGACTTCCACAGGTCATATCCAGCGGTTCGTTTGATGTCCTTGTTTGACCTAGTGCATGGAAGTCTGCCAACACCCACGATTTGAACTCCACGAAAAACAGGCGAGCTCTTAACTTAGCCAGTAACTATCACCGCTATTTATTTACTTAAAAATTATCTACTTTAACCAGATAAAGTTTAAATTAGCATGCGCATTGCATATTAAGTCGCTAGTTACGTTCGTGAAGCACTCAGCCTTGTGTAAGGTGAGCTGTCGATCGGTAGGCAAACAGTTGTAGTGGCAACTGAACACACAGATAAGACTCATTACGGCAATTAGCAGGAGCAAATATCGCTGTCCCAAATACGTCTACGTCGATATTATGCGTGTTCACAGATGTCTGTCTTCAGTACTGGGTCATCTATACCTATATCCAATTATACTGTTTTCATTGTCCCTACTGTAAACGAAATGTAACACTCTGCTGAAAGTTCAGCTGCTATATTCCTCTCGCCTGTCATTTAAAATATCAATTGCTCTCAATATTTATATGCATATTGTATACCTACGAAAGATAATTCAAAGAGATGATTGCTGTTATGGCACACGTCCAGACCCATTGTAAGTATAACTCTGAGAATTCGCAAGCTTTGTTGTGGTGTTGTAAAAAAAGAATATTTTTTATGGATACTTGTGATTATTTTCAGCCTGTTGCATTGTTTAACTCCACGAGTTTATTTTTGGTATGAATTTTAAACTATCGTTTTATATATGGCACTTGTTAATGAGTTTTGACGATTGGTGGCGTATAGCGATGTTACTAGCAGCCGTTATAGAAAGATATGATAAAAATACTAAAATTTTACGAATTTATTGTTTATTTCATTATTTTGTGATGTGTGGCTAAAACCCTGGGTAAGCAAAGTTTTCCTGCGAAAGTTTAAAAAGCGCCAGCAAGGCTGGAGCAAAATTATGAGTGCGTTTGGAATTTTATTAAAATACTGTTAGGACTGATGTGGACACCACTATTTATATTAATTTTTTTAATTATAGTATATTAAGAAACGGGTGCAGTCCTCTAAATTATGGTTTTTGTTAATATGCTTGCTAGGAATAAGTTAGATTAGGCTAAGCTTCTTACTCTTAATTGCGCAAACGTAAACGCCATTATCATATTATCTAGAAGTTCTTTAAGGCCCGCTTGCAGAAACGCCGAGTTATCCTTTTAACCGAGAGTTAGCGGCTGCTTTGACAGATTTCGTATAATGCTTCTATCAAAATTAAAAATTTAATCCTGGGTTAAACCTAACCCGGCGTCTCAGCAAGAGAGCCTAAGTGTATTTCAAATAAGTATAATAAGGATAAATTCAATTAAATTAACACATTCGCAGGAAAATTCACAGAAAAAAGGCAGTAGCTTATCCATTAAACCATTTGAGGCAAATATATTATTATTAGGTATTTTTGTCTGAGTAGAGTGTGTAGGCGATTACCTATTTAAAGGCAAAGGATGACCCGTTTATACCAAACTAAGACAACACAATTAATTTTTATGTCATTTTAAAGCAAATGTAGTAATTACTCCATTTGAATATAAATTACATGATTATGTCTTCTTTTGCCCTATTATTCGTAAACAATAGTGTACATTGATTTGTTTTTTTTTTATTTGAAAAAAAATAAGAGGTAGACCTACCCCTTAATTTTTTCGATTAAAGTTTATCACAATACATCGAAGTTTCGAGACCTTGCACCTGAGAACCTGGTGAGAGAACCTTCTATTTTATTGGTTTAACTCTTAACACAGCTATCCAAGAAATCGGTTATTATACAAGATAATTACAGTATCATAACAATAAGTATAGCATTTTTCTTCTTAAAGCGATCTGTGCCAAAAAAATGATGATTTGTAATTGTATTCACAATTTCACAAATAGATATTCTTCTGTTTCCTTCCATTGTGTTTTTAGGGTTCCGTACCAAAATGGTAAAAATGGAACCCTTATGGTGAGACTTTCTCCGTCCGTCCGTCCGTCCGTCCGTCTGTCACAGTCGATTATTTCAGTAACTATTAAAGCTATCGACATGAAATTTGGCATAGATGTGTATAATAGTGGCCCAACATCATTGGAATAAAGAAAAATCAAAAATTATTTCTAGTTTTATAAAAAAAGGGGGAAAATCGGGGGTTTGAAATTTCAAAGTAAAATAACTATACCGAGTGGGGTATCATATGAAAGGCCTTTACTCGTGCATTCTAAAACAGTTTTTTATTTATTTCTATATATAATAGTTTTTGATTAATCGGCCAAAATGTCGAAAAAAATACCGTCCCCCCCCCCCTTATCTCCGAAGTTTACCAATCGAAAAATCTGAAATAATTATGGTCAATAGAAGTTTATATATATTTTACAGGAAAAATAAAATCAACGCGAAAATTATTTTAGTTTAATTTAAAAAGGGGGAAAATCAGGGGTTTGAAATTTCAAAGTAAGATAATTATACCGAGTGGGGTATCATATGAAAGCCCTTTACTTGTGCATTCTAAAACAATTTTTTATTTATTTCTATATATAATAGTTTTTGAGTAATCGGCCAAAATGTCGAAAAAAATACTGTTCCCTTATCTCCGAAGTTTACCAATCGAAAAATCTGAAATAATTATGGTCAATAGAAGTTTTCCTATATTTTACAGGAAAAATAAAACCAACGCTCTAACTAGCATAGTTTTTTTATATTAACAATAAACCTCTACAAACAAAGTTAACGATAAATAAGCAAATTAATATAATATTATCGTTTTACTTTTACTTTTGGAGTACGGAACCCTCGGTGCGCGAGTCCGACTCGCACTTGGCCGGCTTTTTTTAAATTCATTTAAATGAAGTGCATGCAGACGGACTGTTAGAAATGTTTATACAAAACATGTTTTGACGTGCATCGATGAATGCATAAATAATTTTGACATTGACCTTGTATGTACAGGCGGAAAAGTTAAAAGTTATGTTTTGAAAAAGTTAAAATTAAATGTTAAGAACTCTATATAATCAATCTTGGTTTGCCAAATCTTATACAAATAATGTTATAATAAATAAAAAACAAACCTGCCCGGATAATATACTTACCTATTTTTAATATAATATTATTTAAATTTCAGTTATTAAAAAAAAGAAGTTATAAAAATTCTTAAATGACTATAATTATTTTTAGGAGGTATTTATTCACTCTTGAAATGAACGATCTTGATGGCCGCAAATTTTTTTTGCAGCAATCGTTCATTGTATTGCAATAATTGCTGTTTTAATATGTATGAACCGATCTCCGAAGCCATACAAAGACTTTCAAACTATCAAGTTTTTACTGCGATGCCATTAAAAATGCATGAGCATTGCATCGGTTCCCTTCGCACATATAGATATTTAACGAGGTCATAGGTATGACATGCATCTCTCAAGTTCGATGATGTTTCTCGTACGAATAAATTAAAACTTTAATCGTTATGCATCGATCAATAGGTCAGTCATTTTATTGCGTTTCCTCTTTCCGTTCAATTGTTTCTTTACAATTTGTTCAAGTGCGTTTAAATAAAAAGATTGTATGTAGTTGCGTATTAAGAGCGCGTGTAACTCCAAAAAAAAATCAGATTTCGCGATGAGATAAAACATAGCCACAACCTCATGTAAGGCGCGACAAAAGAAAGCGTTTTGCGCGGAATAGGAGTGTAGTAAGCGCCAAAGTACTTTGTAACTCGTAAAATATTCATTTTCTTTTCAATTCGCTAGGCTACTCTCTTGATAATATCAATCGGAATTTAATGTAAAAATTTTGGCTCTGTAATATGCAACACATTGAAAATAAATGAATATTGGTTAAAAATTAGACCTAACTTCGCGATTTTTTATTATCGAACAAATTTCATCATTTTATGTTTTTGCCCAAACACGTCCCTTGGCAGTATGATGTAATTCTTGCGTGTTTTTTTTTCGGATAATTGAAACTTGATCTACTACCGTAAAAATCAAATCTGTTTACTGTTAACGAGCGAAATATAATTTCAATTGCATCAAAAATACACCTACCTTGGCCTTATACGCATTCGAAATTGCTGGTGCAGCTGTATATGTTTACTTTGCTTAAACTTGACTTTTCTTAAATTCAAAAAAGCAAGCATTTATGGATTCGTAATGGATTGCATGAAGTTGTGGATTACTTACCACACTAATACGAAAGTGTTTGTTTGTAAGTTTGTCGGTTTGTCATTCATCCGCGCAGTGACGGACGAAGCAATGGATTGAAGTGATTTTCTTATATAGAATGCAATAGGCTATTTTTTATTTATTTATTATTATCCTCACTAATATTATAAATGTGAAAGTGTGTTTGTTTGTTGGTTTGTCCTTCAATCACGCCGCAATAGGGCTACGGATCGACGTGATTTTTTGCATGGGTATAGTTGAGGACCCGTATCCTATAGTATATATCCGAGTATCCCGGAAAATCAAAGAGTTCCCGAGGTATTTTAAAAACTAAATCCACGCGGACGAAGTCGCGGGCATCAGCTAGTTAGAAAATATAATTAAATGAAATATTCATAGGATTATTAGAAAAATCTTACAACGCGCGGACGAGTCGCGGGCGAAAATCTAGTAGGTACCTATTACTCATTTCTCTTTTCAGGTTACAAACTAGCCTCGACCGTAACTGCATTATGAATTTTATTATGATATAGAAAGTATGTAATCGCCGCATTTTTTATGAAACGCGTAAAAAACTGCACGGGCAGCTTCTCAGTAACGTTGCGTGTCGGGCGCATGTCGGTCGCACGGCTCAAGTGCGAGTGATAGCCTTTCTGAGAAATGATTGCATGGCATCGCGCGTCCGACGCGACGCTTCCGCGGTGCCTCCGCTTTGATCCCTTGCACTCGCTCGATGATGTAGCCTTAATATAAACTGTACAAAGCGTTATCTAAACTGGGTCCTCAGACAGGCTAATTAGCCTTCGTGTCGAAGGATTACATTACGGAGAATGTAGGTCGCAAGCTATACAGGCTTAAATATCTTAGCTACAGAACACCAGCTGGGTTCTGTAAGATATTTAAGCCTATATAACTTTTTAACCCATTGGAAACTACACAATTCAATTACCTGGCTGTGATTGTGCAAAAGCTGCCTTGCAGATTAAGTATGATTATTTATTTTATCGTTACATTTTATCGTTATGTAAAATGTAACGATAGTAAATATTCATACTAATTGAGATAAGTCTCCAAACACACGTTTTTGTCTGTCTGTATGGATTAAGCTTTGCAACGGCTCAAATAATTTTGATGTTATTTTTACAGACACACAGATTTATCTAGAATATTCCGAAAATATTAAGAGCTTCTTTGTTATAAAAAAAACGGCCAAGTGCGTGTCGGGCCACGCGCAGTGTAGGGTTCCGTAGTTGAAAGATACTGAATATATTTTGAGTTCCACGGCTTAAATACTATAATAAACTACAAAATATGCAACTTACACTACGTGTAATACCTAACTTAGAAAGAACAGATATAACTCCTTAACTAATGAACCCTACTTAGCCGTGATAGTTTTCCTTTAAAATCTATATATATAAAAGAAAGTGGTGTTAGTTACACTATTTATAACTCAAGAACGGATGAACCGATTTGGCTGAAAATTGGTGGAGAGGTAGCTTAGAACCAGGAGACGGACATAGGATACTTTTTATCCCGTTCGACCGCGTTTCCGTCAAGTCACTATAAAACGTGGTATAACAAAAACGCATCTGACATGGAATAACAAAACGCAAATGACAGTGGAATAACAAAACGTAAATGACAGCTAAACGTAATTTTGAATGGTGAAAAATTTTACAATTATAAAAAGTGTTATAATAAAGCATTGCTGATATTATAAATGCAAAAGTGTGTTTGTTTGTTGGTTTGTCCTTCAATCACGTCGCAACAGAACAGCGGATTGATGCGAGTTTTTGCATGGGTATAGTACCTAATGGATGTAGTAGTGGTTCCTCAGACCGGGAGAGCTACTTTTTTATCTCGGATAATGAAAGAGTTCCCGCGGGATTTTTAAAAACTAAATCCATGCGGACGAAGTCGCGGGCATCAGCTAGTTCATTATATATACCACTGCTGTGAATTTTTTCTTGTATCCTATATACAACCATTTAGCTGGCAGAGGGGGGGCAACACTTGACTCTAACAAAATTTAGCACTTTAAAATATCATTTCACAAACGGATCCCTGAATTGAAAAATGGTGTTCCCACACCTACAATATTTTTGAAAGACCTATTCAACGACACCCCACACTATGGAATAGACGAGAAAAAAAAATTCATCGCCACTTTACATGTAGGGGAGGTACCCTAAAAAAAATTATTTTTCACAATTTTATTTCACGACTTTGTCGGCGTGATTGATATTTATACCCTTGTCAAATTACAGATTTCTAGTACCAATAGTCTCTGAGCTAAACCGCGGATGGACGGACAGACGGACGGACATGGCGAAACTATAAGGGTTCCTTGTTTACTACGGAACCCTAAAAAAGCTCTTGAAATTTAAAACAATATCAGAATTTACAAATTCCAGCTTGCATCCCGGAGACAGATATTCTATTCCGGGAAATCAAAGAATTCCCATAGGATATTTATAAAGGACCAATCAAAAAATTGTATGGGCATTCCCCCACCCAGTAACAGACCTCGCACTATTTTCAATATTATTGTGGTGTCCCATAAAAAGACATTGTCATTCCAAAAATGATTGGAGTTTTGGGAATACAAAGGAATGTACGCACGCTTACGCGCTTGCATGCTCAGGCGACGCAAGGGCAGGAGCCTTGGAGGTGGTCAGAGGGAGCGCGGGCAGCGCGCGCCGCGGCAGATGTCGTCATAGTAAAAAATCATCAGGCTGCCATGATGTATTAACTGTTACTGATGTAATGTTATGTAGTCATGGGTTATGGGTATCATATTGCTATTGAATTAATCTCGTCTTATTAAAACGATAATAAATTAAATATTCAAATTGAATGCAAATCTAATAAACAGCGAACTGAACTTTCATTATTAATTTAGAAAGAAGGTAGGTGTGATCTTTATACAGCAACCAACGCTTTCAAAGACTACCTATTTAACATTGTTCCTATTAAATGTTAAGCGATAAGGTGATTTACTATGCATTTATTCATTATTGTATTCAGTGACCCGAATCTGCGTCCGGGATTATATTATCACCTTTCCACAGCCAATTAGAGAGAATTATACGTAGCGCCTGAAAGGGCTTTGGAAGACCATGCCAGAATTGTGACTATGCTATTAAGCGCATACTAGGTCTGTGACTACACCATATAAGAAAAGGTCTATCAATCAATCGACTGAATTGAAATATTTCAATGTAGTGCGCACTGTAGAGTTAGGTAGGTTTCCTTATATCAGAAAACACTTACGGTTGACCTAAGTCGGGGCTAAGCGGATAGAAAATAAATACACATTTCATATAAGGGCATGAAATCAGAGGAATGAAGTGTGTCCGTACAGTCATGTTCTTCAATGAAATCTATACAAATAAACTAGTGGTTCGCCCCGAACTGAGACCTCGCGGTAACGGTATCCCATGATTATTCATTCAATCGATACATGACGACCAAAACTGACATTATTATTACGCCCGGTTTCACCAAACATACCTAAATCATCCCCTATGTATCAATGTCCTAACATCCGTCCCAATGTCCTTTTAGGTGTCCCGTACAGGATCGTGATAAAGAAGTTGACAGTAATCATCACCTTACTTATCATAGGTAGCCCGTAAAGGTTAGGGAACGTCAGTGAAAACATTGAATTATTATGTAGGTACTAACGAGTGAAAACGGGTTAGGGGCATCTGTACAAATCGTCATCTATCGACGCGAATAGAAAATATACAAAATGCAGCAATTAATAGGTTATTGAAGTTTGATATTTAACTAAAGAATAATTTTAATTGAATAATATGTTATTATATTATGTACCTAAATAATGCTCGACGCAAAACTGTTTTTGGGATAGATCGTAGTCGTAACTCCTACTGACTGCGCCATCTATTAGCATTATTGTGAAGCTATGTGAAATTTACTGATGCTCATTAAAAATTAAATAATCTCGTTTCTTTATAATATTCATATAATTTTAGTATTTGTTGTTCAAGTACAGGATACAAGTGAAGTAAGAAAATAAGTACAAGTTGAAAATATATAGCCAATTTTCCCAGAGAAGGTCTTCAAGCAAGCGTATTAAATCGCCACTTTGGAAGCCCCCCATTTCGTCAATTTTAGGAAAAAATTAAAAAAAAAAAATACATTTGTACTCTGTTCCAAATTGTCTTTAAAATGATACACAGCAAAACCTATGAATCGCAAAAAAAAAATTTTACTTCGCATTCGCTTCTATGAGAGCCCCCCTGAAATAAAGATTCTTATAACTTTTTAAGCCATTTTCGGCTGGAGGCCATCGGTTTACATATTATATCTAAATTTGAAGTAATTACGTTCAGTAATTCAAAAGTTATAAGGCTCTGACAGACGGACGGACGGACGGACGGACAAGTGCAAATCGCTCTAGTTAACTCAGAGACCTCGCTTCGCTCGGTCAATAAAATGGAAGTATCTGTCCGTTTTGAAGTGATTTTGAAATAACTGCTTCTTATTACCTAAGCTCAAATGTTTATTTAAACCAACATAACCATAACCCAAAAAAATATACCCATATAACCCAAATAAAAAATTGTCTATCCGAAAACGCTAATCTTCGGAAAAGGTGACACAATTTTAACGGGATTTTCATTGGCAAGGTAGAGAGTTATACAAAGAGTAGGTAACTTAAACGCTACATTTTATCTCAAAAATAAAGGACTTCGTGATATAGAATACTATACTTAAGAGTATGAGCCAAAATGTATTGAAACAAGAATATTGTTAATAGAATAAGAAACTATAAGGGTTCCTTGTTTACTACGGAACCCTAAAAAAGGGTTACCCATTTGATTTTAAAAAAAACACGCGAATGAACACGCAAGCAAAAGTCAGTTTTCAATTATATTTATAGTTTACAAATCTCATCAGTTGTAATAGTGTAAATTATTCAAAATTTCTACGTACCTAGTTCCCAGTTCGAGATATTTATGAATATTGAAGTAGCTTTAGATAGGACCGCTGCTGTTCTAATCTCGACCAGATAGTGTCGATTGTATCTTTTCATTTATTGCATTATTCGCAACAAGAATGCTGCTCGGAATCAGAATAGGAATTCATTATATCTAACAGCAGATAACAGCTTAAGCTGTATTGGTGAAATTGTGTAACTGCAATTTTGTTGTATGTACAACAAGCAAAATTAAAAATTGTTTATCTGTTTTAAACATGTTTTATATAATAGAGTTAAGTTTGCATTGATTTTCATTCATTCATGAATGAATGTGTAGAGATTTTAGGCCGTACCTATAGTCCAACACTATCTTCGGCCAGTACTATTATATATTCTGTGCTTCGGCTTGGCATCCGGCTGCCCACAAGATAGTATAAAAACTTATTACATAATTATATAATATTAGCTACATAATAATATTGTAAAATGATTATTTTGAAAAGAGCAACTGCTGAGTTTCTTGCCGGCTCTTCTCAGCAGAATCCGCTTTCCGAACCGGTGGTAGAGTCATGACTCATGACGTGTCATAAGAGCCACAGGTTGGCAACTTCTGTCCTTGGGTGAAGCACATATTCATTTTCGTTATTTTTCGAAGTCAAAAACAAAATCAAAATACCAAAAAATCAAAATCACGTAGGCCTACGTAAAAATATAATTTTGATTTTTTTGACTTCGAAAAATAACGAAAATGAATACGAGATTGAAAATGTGCTTCATCTAAGGACAGGAGGTCTTGGGTTCAGTAAATAGGCCTTTAAAATAAGTGATTGGGTTTTTTTGTCAAGAATTTCTTAGTTAGCACTTAGCAGCCATTAAATGGAAAGACGGTATATCAATCACCACGCCGAACCTTGTAAAGTACTTGTAAAGTACAAGGTTGAGGTTGAAGGCCTGATCTTTTTCAGGTCGAGTCAAATTGCCATTATGAGAAAGAGGGAATAGAGTACTCTATTTGTGTAGACTGGCACTTGTGCACTATAATATTTTCGCCATAAATTCTGTTTGGTTGGCATATCGCCGACTTGGTTGAGACTGGTCGCCGCGGGCCGTTTGGTCGGAAGGACATCGATTAGGTACCTACTTAAAACTACATACTACGTGTTTGATTTGATTACTTTAAAAGCGGGCAATAAATCGTTAACCGCACTCAATACTAGTGTTCTGGTAGTTGTAGAATAAAACTTGCGATAAGTTCGTGTTTAAAAAAATGAACGAAAATAGCCGAGTAAATTTATTGCCTAGCTCCAGTAAGTAGTGCATGTGGTATGAGGCGCTTAGCCAACAACTTGTACGAAATTGATATATTTAACTACTACACAACAAATAACGGAGAGTACTGTTCGATTTTGCATTCATTTTGCATTACCCAATTTACTCTTACTATTTCTGAATATTTATTGCTCTTTTCAAAAATCTAAGAGGCTACTAACTACAACCAAATTATTATTAAAATAGAGTAAAAAGCCCGACACTGATTTATAGCCAGTGTCACTCGAGATGATGTGAGGATTCTAACGATACCCCATACCTACATCCAAAACTGTTCAGACAGAAGTCATGGTGGAATAAAGAAACTCACAGTCATACATCGACACTGTCGTAGAACATTGTCGCATATGACTATACAGCGAAATCTTGATTTTGACACTAACGGCTTTTATTAACAATGCTTAACACCTCAAAAGAAAATCGCAAAAGAAAAAAAGAGACGTGTCAAGGGACACCCGGATGGAACGTAGTAGTAGTAGTATTTTAGTGAAGGACTTGTAATAAACTAGTGGTGTCATCTAGTATTAAATTGATTAACTACGATGAATTATTTTTAGTTTATTTCTATTGCACTGATACAACACCAAAGAGTTACTCTGGTGGAGTTACTGTTTTTTCACAGATGGCGTTATCCAATTTATACAATAAAAAATTAGGGAAAAATTCCACATTTAGAAATTATTTAAAATAAAATTGAAAATAGAAAATTCAGTCTGTCGAGCTGGGATTCGAACCATCGACGTTGAATTTATAGGCGACTCTCCTAACCACTAGGCAGACGCCGAGTTCTAAGGCGAAAATACCGAATACAATGCAAAATTCACATTCAAAAAAAAATGACGTTTCAAAAATGTGTCGTGTCGGTTTCCTTAATTTTTTCCGTCTAGCCCCCTTCCGTACCGCGCGATAAGGAACTACGTTCCAAAAACTATTCAGTAGTTTCGGAGATATTCAATCGGAGAAAGTCGTATCTGAAACTCATTCCGAAGAAAAACGTCGCTTGTAAAGAAGCGCTGCTGTCGCTAACTTGGCAAACGCCAAGTTAGCGACAGCAGCGCTGATTGTCACTTGCGATGTTGTTTGTTGGATTGCAAAGCCGTCGCGTTTCGTATATTTTAATTTTAATTATAATTAAGAAATACTCAAAAAACCATATCGTATAATATGAACCAACATTGTTTTACGGAATGCCGAAAAAACCAAGTTCAAAACTTTGAACTGCTCTCCTGTAAAGTAGCAATTTTGTAGAAGCAATTTTGTTCTACGACAGTGTCGACATACATAAACCCTGTATAACATTGTTGCCCTGAAAACATTCAACACACAACAACAACCACTCCTTTTTTGGGCAGTCATACTCGAAGTTAATTTAATTTTAAAAGACAAATAAAAGCATTCCCTGGAACATCTATTGGCGCCGGATCATTATACCGCGCGTGTCTTTAATTTACATAGTAAATATATTTTTCTTGGTTCTTAATAATTATAATTTTGTTTATTTGGACTTATATAAATTAATTTTTAAAGTGATAATTTGAATGAAATGATGACTTTTAATATAATACAAGATTAAATATTTATAATATACGAAAATCAGATTTATCTACTGGTTATCTTTGGAATTTAAAGTGCAACCACTTACTATCAGGTGAGATCACAGTCAAGAACTATCTTATCATTAATAAAAAAACCATGGGCAGTCATGGGAACGGCCAACATAAGTGAAAAAATCTAATACTTATAGCTACAGATATACTTAGACTGAGTTTCCACGGCGCGGTCCGCGGCCCGCGCCCGTAGCGGTTGCGGGGAAATGAAGTAGCAATTTTCACTACGCGGTTTGCGTTCGCGGCGGGCGCAGTACCACAGAATATACAGGGTGGGCCAGACCAGGTGGATATGAAATTTTTTTTAGATTGTTGACATAGGGGTCTACCAGGACCCGCAAGGAAAAAAAATCGGTTCCCAACCGATTACGAGAAAAAAAAATTTATTTACCATTTTGGAATATTAACGCCTTGACGAACTTTTAATTTTTTTTTTAATTTTTCCAGTGACAATTTCCGCAATTTTTTTATGGAATATCTTAACCTAATAACTGTGCTCTCTTAGGAAAAAATTCTAGTCTGATTAGCTGGTTTTAAGAGCATTAAATTATTAATTATTCCAAGAAAATTAAGTTCATCCAAAATCTACAGAAAATTTTAAAATTCCATTAAAAATAAAAGAAGAGGTTCATAGCACTGGTGATTTTTTTAAAAATTGTAACAATTTATGTTCTTACGATTTCCAAAAGAAAAATTGTATATCAATGTGCCGGATAAAAAGTTATGATTTTTCAAAAGTCTTCGTTCCTCATTCGTGTAAATAACGACCTTATTGAAAAAAAAAGCCGGTCAAGTGCGAGTCGGACTCGCGCACCGAGGGTTCCATACTCCAAAAGTAAAAGTAAAACGATAATATTATTATATTAATTTGCTTATTTATCGTTAACTTTGTTTGTAGAGGTTTATTGTTAATATAAATAAAACTATGCTAGTTAGAGGGTTGGTTTTATTTTTCCTGTAAAATATACATAAACCTCTATTGAACATAATTATTTCAGATTTTTCGATTGGTAAACTTCGGAGATAAGGAGGGGGGGGGGAACGGTATTTTTTTCGACATTTTGGCCGATGACTCAAAAACTATTATATGTAGAAATAAATAAAAAACTGTTTTAGAATACACAAGTAAAGGCCTTTCATATGATACCCCACTCGGTATAATTATCTTACTTTGAAATTTCAAACCCCTGATTTTCCCCCTTTTTTAATTAAACTAAAATAATTTTCGCGTCGATTTTATTTTTCCTGTAAAATATACATAAACCTCTATTGACCATAATTATTTCAGATTTTTCGATTGGTAAACTTCGGAGATAAGGGGGGGGGGAACGGTATTTTTTTCGACATTTTGGCCGATTACTCAAAAACTATTATATATAGAAATAAATAAAAAACTGTTTTAGAATGCACAAGTAAAGGCCTTTCATATGATACCCCACTCGATATAGTTATTTTACTTTGAAATTTCAAACCCCTGATTTTCCCCCTTTTTTAATTAAACTAAAATAATTTTCGCGTCGATTTTATTTTTCCTGTAAAATATACATAAACCTCTATTGACCATAATTATTTCAGATTTTTCGATTGGTAAACTTCGGAGATAAGGGGGGGGGGGGGGGACGGTATTTTTTTCGACATTTTGGCCGATTACTCAAAAACTATTATATATAGAAATAAATAAAAAACTGTTTTAGAATGCACAAGTAAAGGCCTTTCATATGATACCCCACTCGATATAGTTATTTTACTTTGAAATTTCAAACCCCCGATTTTCCCCCTTTTTTTAATAAAACTAAAAATAATTTTCAATTTTTCTTTATTCCAATGATGTTGGGCCACTATTATACATAACTATGCCAAATTTCATGTCGATAGCTTTAATAGTTACTGAAATAATCGACTGTGACAGACGGACGGACAGACGGACGGAGAAAGTCTCACCATGTGGGTCACAGGTGCCTAAATATGCCCGTCCCTGGACAGCGGTCCCGAGGCCGGCCAAAGAAACGGTGGATTGACATAGCACAGGCAGATGCACGTGCCAACGGTCTTCGTAAAGAGGATGCTTTAGATCGTGCAAAGTGGAAGAAACTTAGCAGGAAAGCGGACCCTGGCGTATGCCGGGACAAACGCTAGGAAGAAGAAGAAGTTAAGGCCTTTCATATGATACCCCACTCGGTATAGTTATCTTACTTTGAAATTTCAAACCCCCGATTTTACCCCTTTTTTAATCAAACTACAATAATTTTCGCGTTGCTTTTATTTTTCCTGTAAAATATACATACACTTCTATTGATCATAATTATTTCAGATTTTTCGATTGGTAAACTTCGGAGATAAGGGGGGGGGGGAACGGTATTTTTTTCGACATTTTGGCCGATTACTCAAAAACTATTATATATAGAAATAAATAAAAAACTGTTATAGAATGCACAAGTAAAGGCCTTTCATATGATACCCCACTCGATATAGTTATTTTACTTTGAAATTTCAAACCCCCGATTTTCCCCCTTTTTTTAATAAAACTAAAAATAATTTTCAATTTTTCTTTATTCCAATGATGTTGGGCCACTATTATACATAACTATGCCAAATTTCATGTCGATAGCTTTAATGGTTACTGAAATAATCGACTGTGACAGACGGACGGACAGACGGACGGAGAAAGTCTCACCATAAGGGTTCCATTTTTACCATTTTGGTATGGAACCCTTAAAAAGTTAATTGTTTGTGGAGACTGCAGTATGTCCTTTAATTTTAACTGCCTCGTAGGTCTAGTGGTAAGCATGTTCGATTGCGGCCGACGAGGTCCCGGGTTCGAGTCCCGGGTCGGGCCATATAAAGTATTGGGGTTTTCCGATAAGAAATTCTCAGAACTAGCCCGGAGTTAGGAAGTTGGCGATGTTTCACCCCGTGCCTTGGAGAGCACGTAAAGCCGTTGGTCCTGCGCCTAATCTCTCTCCGTTCGTGTCGAATTTTCCGTCCCATCGGGCTATGAGAGTAAAGAAACAGAGAGTGCACCTGTGCTCGCGCACACACTTGTGCACTTTAATATCTCACGCACAGATGGCTAATCTTTCTGGAGATAGGCTGCCGCCGTGGCCGAAATTCAGAAAAATAAAACATTGTTTTATTTTTCTTTCTCTTATAAAAGTAGATACCGTCATTCATCATAAAAGGATTAATGTCCTCCCTACCGAATTTCGACCGGAGAGAGATTAGGCGCAGGACCAACGGCTTTACGTGCTCTCCAAGGCTCGGGGTGAAACAACGCCAACTTCCTAACTCCGGGCTAGTACTGAGAATTTCTTATCGGAAAACCCCAATACTTGGTATGGTCCGACCCGGGACTCGAACCCGGGACATCGTCGACCGCAATCGAACACGCTTACCACTAGACCTACGAGGCAGTTAAAATTAAAGGACATAATGCAGTCTCCACAAACAATTACAATTTTTTTCAATAAGGTCGTTATTTACACGAATGAGGAACGAAGACTTTTGAAAAATCATTACTTTTTATCCGGCACATTGACATACAATTTTTATTTTGGAAATCGAAAGAACATAAGTTGTTACAGTTTTTAAAAAATCACCAGTGCTATGAACTTCTTCTTTTATTTTTAACGGAATTTTAAAATTTTCTGTAGATTTTGGATGAACTTAATTTTCTTGGAATAATTTAAAATTTAATGCTCTTAAAACCAGCTAATCAGACTGGAATTTTTTCCTAAGAGAGCACAGTTATTAGGTAAAGATATTCCATTAAAAAATTGCGGAAATTGTCACTGGAAAAATTAAAAAAAAATTAAAAGTTCGTCAAGGCGTTAATATTCCAAAATTGTAAATAAAAATTTTTTTCTCGTAATCGGTTGAGAACCGATTTTTTTACTTGCGGGTCCTGGTAGACCCCCATGTCAACAATCTAAAAAAAATTTTATATCCACCTGGTCTGGCCCACCCTGTATAATAGTACTACGTAGCAGTACTAGCGGTACCGCAACCGCTGCGGGCGCGGGTGCGAACCGCGCCGTGGAAACCCAGTCTTACTGTTAACATTACTATGTCAGATAGTTCAAATCCGTACGATTTTCCCCTACCAAAACCCGTTCAACGACAAGGCAAAGGTCAACAAAAAAATCAAATGTTAACCTTAACTAATTATATTACAGTTTGTACAATACAGGCAGCTGTTCATATATTAATGTCCCTCAAGTTGAAGATAGACGGATTTATGAAGATTTATGTGTATTCCTTAGAAATCGCCTGTTATGTGTTCAAAGTGATGCTCGTCTCGAGGTCATTGTAAAATATATTTTTAACTACCTACTGTCTACTCCGATATACTCATAATATGTATACCTACCACGTACGAAATGTAGAAATTGTAGAACTTGTAAAAAAAACTAAATTAAACCTAGGAACCTAGGTAAGTTCGCATATTAATACTATAATACTAGTTTTTCCGACCCGGCTTCACACTGATAGATTTGACACTTCGAAGAATGTAATTGGTCTTATTGTTAAATGTCTGCACTTTTCGAAACATTTATACACCGATCTCGACCGGGACCGGGATCTGCTAAGTGCTAATAGTAATCTAATTGTTCTCTCATTCATAACGATATGATAAAATACAATATAAAAAAATCTGTGCCTCCTGTGCTGATTGATGCAAGTCAAAAATCAACACTTTACAGGAGAGCAAAAACAAGATTTAAAAATTCTAGGCTAGGTGAAACTTGAGTACCTTTTTTGTAGATAAAAACATTCACTTTCACTATGCATTTAAATTTTTGTTGTAAGTATTATAGTTTTGAAGAAATTCTGGAAAAACCTGTGAGTTGCACCTTTTTTAGGGTTCCGTACCCAAAGGGTGCCAACGGGACCCTATTACTAAGCCTCCGCTGTCCGTCCGTCCGTCCGTCCGTCTGTCAGCGGGCTGTATCTCGTAAACCGTAATAGATAGACTGTTGAAATTTTCACATTTTGTGTATTTCTATTGCCGCTATAACAAAAAATAATAAAAATTAAATTAAAAAATAAAGGGGGGGCTCCCATACATGCAAAAGGAATCGAAATAAAATTTTATTTTTTAACCCTGGCATGTGGGATTTCATTGTCTAGAGCTCATTAAGTGGAGTTCAATTAATATATATTTTTTTTATTTTTAAGCTACAAAACTGAAGAAATGGGGCGCCGTCAAAGTTGTCGGTTTTAGACCAATTTTGTTAGGGGTCTGTCTCAAAAACTAAACTAGTTTGGAATTTGAAATTTTGATATATTATGTACTATATAGTGTATTTAAACAACAAATACTGAAAATACCGATTTATAATGCGGTTTGTAACTTGTGACCAAAACAAACGAGCATTTTTCCCCATATGTTTATTTAGTACTTTCAAAGAACTTAGATATCTAAATAATATGTATTTAGTATTAAAAAAATGATTTGGTCATATATACGGAACCCTAAAAGAGCGAGGCCCGACTCGTACTTGGCCGATTTTTTATTTATAATACATGCAAAAATTACGTGATAAAGGATACAAGTACAGTTAAATTGTGTTGCAGGTCTATAAGTTGTCTTTGTGTTGATTAATATACATAAAGTGAAAATATCTAACAAATCAGTTGTATTTATTAGTCTGGTTAATCGAGTCCATCAAGTCTCCCAATTGAAACAGGGAAAGTGTACCTTCTTACAGACGTAAGAAGTACCACCTACCTGTTTCAATTCGACTATTATTAATTTAAATAGTATAAATTGTACCCTAATCAGTATTGAGAAAAAACTGTTCAAAGTGTTATAACTCTAATTATCTCAATATTCACGATAAATATACTGAAAAATAAAATGTGAAGTTAATATAATTGCACTTATACCCCGAAGCACGAAAAATAATGTTAACTTGAAATATATTTTTGAAAAAATATTCACGATATTTTTTCAACGTCGGCCATGCACGTCGGGCATGCACGGGTCGTCGGCCATATTTTTTAACCATCGTATGAAATCTTATCGGCGTAGTGGCATTAGCATGTTTTGTTCGTCCTATTAGCGGTCAATGTTAAGTCAAAACCAGGAAGTTATTACAGTGATTTACATATTGAAACAAATTGCTCCGTATTTGTTAGCGTGTATCCGCCATGGCATACTGACGAATATAAATCGATGTTATAAATGAATATGAAAAGCTTGCAGTGCAATCATTGAAGTTCATCATGGTAAGTATAAAAAATCTTTTGAAGTTTTTTACTTTCAGTTTGTGATGATTGTCTGTGCGGTCATTTACAACTTAATTTTTTTTTAGGAATCAACACTTCGGATTACTTTCAATAGATGACGAGAGCAAAGCCGCGGGTAAAAGCTAGTCTAGTAAAAAACATTGCATTTGAAAACCTCGTGCTTCGTCATTGTTAAATAAATAAAGGCCAATTTTGTGTCAAGCCACGCGAAGTGTAGGGTTCCGGGTTACTTAAAACGGTGTACCTAAATACGTAATTTTCATCATATTTTTTTTTTTCATTTTAAAATAACATCACAAGGATATTTTATCACAAAATATTTCGCAAACGGATCGCTCAATCGAAAAAATGTTCATAATATCATATCATACTAATATTATAAATGCGAAAGTGTGTTTGTTGGTTTATTGGTTTGTCCTTCAATCACGCTGCAACACAGCTTCGGATCGACGTGTTTTTTTGCATGGGTATAGTTGAGGTCCTGGAGAGTGACATAGGCTACTTTTTATCCCAGAAAATCAAATAGTTCCCGAGGTATTTTTAAAACTAAATCCACGCGGACGATGTCGCGGGCATCAGCTAGTATCCCCAATATTTTTGAAAGACCTATTCAACGACACCCCACACGATGGAATAGATGAGTAAAACAAAAGTCATCCCAATTTACGTGTAGGGAGAGGTACCCAAAGTAAAAAAAATCTCAAGATTTTATTGTAAAATTTTAACAAATTATAACTCTTTAGTACCAATATACTGCGCTAGACCGCGGATAGACGGACTTTGCGAAACTATTAGGGGTTCCTTGTTGTTTTACTACGGAACCCTAAAACCACTTTCTATTCACGATTTTCACCAAAAACAGATATTGTCATCTTCATTGATTGTTGTTAGAGATCTAAAAAATCTTATTATCATCTTGCTGTTGGTATTTTCAGTTACTCATCGCCTCTAATATAAATTGAAGTCATTTCACTTTCGATTTCGGTCCGATCTTGTTACGCTCACTAAATAATATTATCACGTACTCCGCGATATCATTAATCTTGATTTATTGTATCAATTTGAGTTTTTATGTGATGAATTAATTTAGAAACGTTAGGTGGTTGTATAAAAAGAAAAATGCGGTGTTGATTAAATTGATTGACTAGTTTTTGTTGAATGAAATATACCTAATAGGATTATTATAAATAAGTATAAATGGACACTATAGATATTATTTTCAGAGAGATATATTTTTCAAGCGATGTATTAGCATTTTGTATTGTAAGATCAAAGGTTTTTTTTAATTAAATTTATAACATTGTTTACCAATGTTATTTAAATAGTAGGAAGATAACATCTATTTCAAATTGCGCACGCAGTATTTTATAATACAATAGATTGCCTTGACCTTTTCAGTTAAAATATATTCTACCTCAAATTTTACAATGCTTATTAACATACCCTCCTGTCCACGGTGTCTAACCTCGGAGACTGGAGACTAGCAAATTACGTGATACCCTCATGAAACTTAATGTGTGTGTGTTTGTTTAATTTTCATAAAAATATATAATTCTGGCGATGGGTTGAGGTGAAAGATTGAAACTCACCTCATGTCCAGTCTGAGGTCACGTCCATCGATCGTGAGGTTGCAATCTAAGGAGTGGAGTTCATACAGTAGCATACCTACTAGAGTGTACCATGTAGCATGGCATGAGATGAAGTGCTATAAGTGACTATGTTTCTTGTGATATGAATAAAATAAATGAATTATTCAGTGACCAGTGTACTCGACCTCAGGCTGGACCTGAGGTCGAGTCCATCGACAAACAATGAGGTTTCAATATTATAAAATAGTGCAGTAGCATACCTACCTACCAGAGTGTATTGTATAGCATGGCATAAGGTGCTTTAAGTGTCCTATGTTTCTTAAAATGAGTTATAAATGCGTTAGTTAAGGCATCAGTTATTATGACTTAGAGCGAGATACTACTCGTTCCTTATACGCACCGCTTACTTTTGGAATGCCCTTCCGGCTACTGTTATTGCAATGGGTACCTTTTAATCAAGAATGAATAGGCAACTTCTAGGCAAGCGTGCTCTACCTGACTGCATCTTCACTAACCATCGGGTGTCATTGCAGTGAAGCTCTAATGTATATAATATTTAAATAAAATAATGAACTCACCTCAGGTCCAGCCTGAGGTCGCGTCCGTCGACCGTGAGATTGTAATGTAAGGAGTGGGGCAGCTTGTGCTCGGTCGCGTGCAGGTCGCGCCGAGCGCGCGCGTGCCCGTGCGGGTGCGCGTGCTCGAGCACGTGCGAGACCAGCTCGCCGTCCTGCGTCACTTTCACGGGCTTCACTACTTGCACTTGTGATGAGTCCAGGTGTCGGTGAGAGTAGATACCTAGGAAACAAGAAAAACTTTATAAATTAAAAAAGTTAAATAATTAAAAACACAAAAACTCGCCTGCAAAAAAATCTAACAAAAAGATAGTAAGTAGTAATTTTTAAACGGAGCTTATGGTTGTAAAATAGACTATGATATATCATCTTGAAATTCTTCCTTTTCTGATCCTGAAACTCCATTTACTCCAGTAACTCTATAGAGGAAAAAATTTACAAAGAAGTACAATGCATAGTCCTAAGATAACTAAAACTATGTTTGCAAAAAATAAATAAATCAACTCGACTTCAAACAAAGCGCAAAAAGTTAGACAATCATCAAATCATCTGATTATGTAGTGACGGCCCTCAACACATAACATTTCCTCAAAGTGATACCTACTATACGTGCTAAATGTGAAGACCAAATATTACGCATTATAGGTACCGCGTCACTATCACTAGCAACAAAAATTTTCACCAAGTTTGGGTCCACTATTTTTACTTCAGTTATCCGCCACCTTCCTGCTCATCAGACTCTACCTACCAACTAACAGTCTACGTACAATAGAACTGAGTTCCTATGACCATTATAGAATAGAATAGAAATAGAAAATACTTTATTGCACAACAAGAAATAATGGTTGAAATACAACAAAAGAAAATAAGTACAAGGTGCAAAGGCGGCCTTATTGCAAAAGCAATCTCTTCCAGGCAACCCTTGTCTTGAGAGGAAAACACCAAAGAAAATGGGATAGTGCAAGCTAAGATCGAGGAAAGTTGTAAACATTATAGACTATTATTATTATTATTATAGACTATATTAAAATAAATAATATTATGACATAATATAATACAATACATAAATATAACATTACATGTATATCATACATAACAAAAAATATATGAAATAAAGTAAATATATAAATATATATATATAATGTAAATATATATATAAATATATACATACATAAATATCCACTATATACACTTATGGTTTCATAGAAAGAAAATGACTTTTCAGACGCTGTTTGAAGATAGGGAGTGATTTGGAGTGTCTTATTTCGAAGGGGAGGGAGTTCCATAGTAAGGTAGCCTTATAGGTAAAGGACTGACCATAGGAGCGGGCATAACAGGTGTTAAAGGTGAGGCGATTATCGTTGTGCGATCTCAAATACCGTCCAGGTGCATTAACACTGTTGAGGAAAGAAAAGCGTTCTTTAAGATAAGAAGGAGTAGCGGGATTAAAAAGAATTGAATAGAGAAGAGTAAGGATGTGCATGTCACGACGCTGCCTTATCGGAAGCCACTCAAGCTGGGCACGGTAGCAGGATACATGATCAAACTTGCGCAGACCAAAGATGAACCTGATGCAAAGGTTTTGTAACCGCTCCAGCTTGTTAAGTTGTTCTTCCGTTAAGTCAGGGTAACAGCAGTCAGCATAATCGAGTAACGGTAATAGAATGGAATTAGCTAGAGAAGTTTTAATTTTAATTGGTAAAAGGTTTTTCCAACGCTTTAGCGGACCAATTGTTGCAAATATTTTGCGACTCACTTCCGACACTTGTGGGATCCAGGAGAGAGTGTTATCGATTAGGAGGCCAAGATTTTTAACAGTACCGCTAAGTACCAAATGAGCCGCATCAACTCGAATGGGGGGCAAAGCGTTGATATCCACCTTAACCAATTGCTTAGGACTGCCAACCACAGCTACCTGGGATTTACCAGCGTTAATGCTAAGCATTGCTAAGCTAAGCTAAGCGTTAATGCATTATGTAAGCCAACTATTCATCAGGACGAAATAAATGAGCTCGATCATGATTCATGATACATCTGCTGAAAGCTCTAGAGAAGTCGATTAAATAAATGGAAATAGTATTAAGCGTATTAATTGATGTTAAAAAGATTTTCACTAAATATTAACAAAGAACCATCCCAGTTGAATCTACTTTAAAATAAAAAAAGCCGGCCAAGTGCGAGTCGAACTCGCACACCGAGGGTTCCATACTCCAAAAGTAAAAGTAAAACGATAATATTATATTAATTTGCTTATTTATCGTTAACTTTGTTTGTAGAGGTTTATTGTTAATATAAAAAAAAACTATGCTAGTTAGAGCGTTGGTTTTATTTTTCCTGTAAAATATACATAAACCTCTATTGACCATAATTATTCCAGATTTTTCAATTGGTAAACTTCGGAGATAATGGGGGGGGGGGGGAACGGTATTTTTTTCGACATTTTGGCCGATCACTCAAAAACTATTATATATAGAAATAAATAAAAAACTGTTTTAGAATGCACAAGTGAAGGCCTTTCATATGATACCCCACCCGGTATAGTTATCTTACTTTGAAATTTCAAACCCCCGATTTTCCCCCTTTTTTAATCAAACTAAAATAATTTTCGCGTTGCTTTTATTTTTCCTGTAAAATATACATAAACCTCTATTGACCATAATAATTTCAGATTTTTCGATTGGTAAACTTCGGAGATAAGGGGGGTAGGGAACGGTATTTTTTTCGACATTTTGGCCGATTAATCAAAACTATTATATCGCACACCTAGATCTAAAGTGAGACAACTCAAAAAAGGTCTAAAAGATCAAAGAAGGTGGTCTAAAAGGTTCCCTAGGCGAAAAACAAGTCTCTCTGAATCATTTGTTATAAGGTCGACCGTTTAACTCGCGTATCGCCTGCGCGGTAAGAAGGGAGCGGGGGCGGGTAACGCTACACACGGAGTCAATAATCCAAAGATTTATCTCGAGATAGACATTGTTGGTAAAGAATTAAGTATTTATTTTTAAGTTTTAACATCTCTAACATCTCCCTCCGCTCCCTTCTAACCGTGCAGGCGATACGCGAGTTAAACGGTCGACCTATAGTAAATTTATGAAACTGAATTTTATTTTTTCACAAGATTTTTTTTCACAAAATTTATTTTAAGGCATAAAATGAAATTGAGTTTAATAACTTTACTAACAAAAGATTTAGAGAATTTTTTTCGCCTAGAAAACAGAGACCTTTTTTGAGTTGTCTCACTTTAGATCTAGGTGTGCGATATATAGAAATAAATAAAAAACTGTTTTAGAATGCACAAGTAAAGGCCTTTCATATAATACCCCACTCGATATAGTTATTTTACTTTGAAATTTCAAACCCCCGATTTTCCCCCTTTTTTATTAAAACTAAAAATAATTTTCGATTTTTCTGTATTCCAATGATTTTGGGCCACTATTATACACAACTATGCCAAATTTCATGTCGATAGCTTTAATAGTTACTGAAATAATCGACTGTGACAGACGGACGGACGGAGAAAGTCTCACCATAAGGGTTCCATTTTTACCATTTTAGTATGGAACCCTAAAAACTGCTAGGGTGACACAGAGAGACAATCAAAGCGGTCAAACTTATAACAGCAATATTGTTCCGTCGTGGTTTAAAAATAAGCAGAAGGAATCTCATTTTTGACATTACATATTAACAAATTTAATCTATTAACTTCTCAACTCATTTTCAAAGCAATTTTATTTATTAGGGTTCCGTACCAAAATGGTAAAAATGAAACCCTTATGGTGAGACTTTCTCCGTCCGTCCGTCCGTCCGTCTGTCACAGTCGATTATTTCAGTAACTATTAAAGCTATCGACATGAAATTTGGCATAGTTGTGTATAATAGTGGCCCAACATCATTGAAATAAAGAAAAATCGAAAATTATTTTTAGTTTTATTAAAAAAGGGGGAAAATCGGGGGTTCGAAATTTCAAAGTAAAATAACTATACCGAGAGGAGTATATTTATATTAACAATAAACCTCTACAAACAAAGTTAACGATAAATAAGCAAATTAATACAATATTATCGTTTTAATTTTACTTTTGGAGTACGGAACCCTCGGTGCGCGAGTCCGACTCGCACTTGGCCGGCTTTTTTTTAAATGTTAAGGCCTTTTATTGTTATTTAAAAAAGGTTAAACACAATTTGATTAAAAAGCAATTTTGTTTTCGCGCTTAGCTGTTCTAGATTAATAATTGTCGAAGAAAAATTGATGTCAAACATATTTGGATGACTGTGCTTTCCTGGTAAAACGGAAACTATAAAAAAACAGCAAACTGAATCTAACAAACAACCTCTTGCATTTACATTTGGCGCGTGTCGGTTACTGATGATGCAAATATTATCGCACCACATCTATAGATAAACTTAAATAAAATTGAAGTGTCTGTCAGTACTAGGATTTCAGAATTAAGGTTCCTCTTTTAAAGCTCGAATAATTTTTTTGACGATTTAAATTTTTGTCTAGGTTACTTTGATTCCGCAAATATCTACGTTTGCTTCAAAAATAAATTAAAACTGTTGATAATAATAGGACAATGGGTTAGTACATATTCTCATAGCATCGCTGAACAAATTACATATGTGTTGTGTCTATTCTCTTTCTATGATCGTTTACGCTTAGAGCAGCGGCTCCCAAAGTTTTTATCACGCCTCCCTTCTGAAATGATAGGAAGCGTGATAAAAACTTTGCGAACTCCTGCTTTAGAGGAAGCGTGTATTCGTGTGCGTATAAGCGTGTAAGCGTGCGTATTATCGACCGAGCGAAGCGAAGGTCTCTGAGTTTACTAGAGCGATTTGCACTTGTCCGTCCGTCCGTCTGTCCGTCCGTCCGTCTGTCAGAGCCTTATAATTTCTGAATTACTGAACGTAATTACTTCAATTTTAGATATGATATGTAAACCGATGGCCTCCAGCCGAAAATGGATTAAAAAATTATAAAAATCTTTATTTCAGGGGGGCTCTCATAGAAGCGAATGCGAAGTAAAATAAAATTTTTGCATTTCATAGGGTTGCAGTACCTCATTTTAAAGATAATTTGGAACAGAGTACAAATTATTTTTTTTTTTTTTTCCTAAAATTGACGAAATGGGGGCTTTCAAAGTGGAGATTTTATTCGAGGCTAGATCTCTAAAACCACTTTATTTTAAAAATTGAAACTTACGCATAATTTGAGTTATATTCTGTACTTGAACAACAAATACTAAGATTATATAAATATTATAAAGAAACGAAATTATTTAAGTTTTAATGGGCATCAATGTTTTTAATAAAACTTCACTATACTGTTAATAGATGGCGCTGTCTTTAATATTGTAAATACGCATCCCATCCACGAAAGCAGATGACGATTGACGTCATCAGATTCGGCGCGTTTTAATTACAATATAATATACTTAAAACTACCTTAGGGGAATTATGGGATACCGAGAGGTCTCAGTTCGGGGCGAACCACTAGTATGTAGTACTATTATATATTCTGTGGTTATACCTACATATAAGCATGTAGCGTGAATTTTTGACCGAGCGAAGCGAGGTCTCTGAGTCTACTAGGTGAATTTGCTCTTGTCCGTCCGTCCGTCCGTCTGTCAGAGCCTTATAACTTTTGAATTACTGAACGTTATTACTTCAAATTTAGATATAATATGTGAACTGATGGCCTTCAGCCGAATATTGCATAAAAAATTATAAAAACCTTTATTTCAGGGGGGCTCTCATAGAAGTGAATGCGAAGTAAAAAAAATTTTATCGCATTATATAAAATTGTAACATATCATGTTAAAGATAATTTCGAACCGAGTACAAAAATATTATTTTTTTATTTTTTCCTTTAAAATTGACGAAATGGGGGGCTTTCAAAGTGGCGATTTTGTACGCTCGCTTGAAGACGCTCTCTAGCAAAATCCGCTACGTATTTTCAACCTGTTTTATTTTTATTATTTCACTTATATCCTGTACTTGAACAACAAATACTAAAATTATATGAATATTATAAAGAAACGAGATTATTTAATTTTTAATGGGCATCAGTAATTCATATAGCATCAACATAGCTTCACAATAATGCTAATAGATGGCGCAGTCATTACATTAGGCACTATTCCATGGAACTAGGAGATTACGACTACGACCTATCCCAAAAACAGTTTTGCGTCGACCATTTATTTAGTTACATAATAATATAATACCATATTATTCAATTAAAATTATTTTTTAGTTAAATATCAAACTTCAATAAACTATTAATCACTACATTTTTTATATTTTCTATTTGCGTCGATAGATGACGATTTGTACAGATGCCCGTAACCCGGTTTCACTCGTTAGTACCTACATAATAATTCAATGTTTTCAGTAACGTTCCCTAACCTTTACGGGCTACCTATGATAAGTTAGGTGATGATTTCTGTCAACTTATTTATCACGATCCTGTACGGGACACCTAAAAAGACATTGGGACGGATGTTAGGACTTAGGATTGTATTTAGGAGCTACCTACGTAAAGAGACTCCTACTTAGGGGATGATTTAGGTATGTTTGGTGAAAACGGGCATAATAATAATGTCAGTTTTGGTTATCATGTATCGATTGAATGAATAATCATGGGATACCGTTACCGCGAGGTCTCAGTTCGGGGCGAACCACTAGTATACCGTTGAGCGAATGAACGATCGAGGGTTGAGTCCACATGGCTAACAATTAATCGTTTCTAAAGTCGTTTCCTCTAAAGCTGGGGCTCCCAAAGTTTTTTATCACGCCTCCTATCCTTTCAGAAGGGAGGCGTGAAAAAACCTTTGGGAACCCCTGCTCTCAAACGTTAACGATCATAGAAAGAGAATAGATACGACAATAGATATGTAATTTGGCTAGGGCCTAGGGGGCTGGTTTTGACCGGATTTACCAATCAAAGAGTTTCCAAGGGATTTTTAAAAACCTAAATCCACGCGGACGAAGTCGTGGACAAAAGTTGGTTGGTAATACGAAGCTAGTAGACATTTTCAACGACAGCTTTTGACGGTACAATCTTATTTAATCTGCTCAATAACGATCGTGTCTGCTTGTTGATATTATTACATTTTCTTGCACAACTCTCGTCTACATAATATATTTAGAGTTCTACGCGAGTTTAGAATAGAATATTCAGTACACTCGCATTATTGGAACAAGAAAAGAGTACTTGAGTGGAGCACTTTTAATTTTCTTTTGATCTCATTCAAGTATGTCGTATGTAGTCGAGTGCGTGTCAGAAAATGTACTTTGTACAAGGTAGGGTTTCATAGTCATACGCTACTAAAAATCCTCATAATGGTTAAAATACCTTAGCATTATACATATACTACATTGGCATTTTTCTTTGGAAAATCTGTTTTAACAACCTTGTATTAGTTTAGTAAAGCCTTAACGCGCTCAGAATGCTGATGCAGTAATTGACTTTAAAAAGCGTCAATATTTTTTGGGTGTTGATTAAGTATCTGCGCCCACTATCAGGAATATAAAAGTTCATTAAGGTGTCAAGTTCTATATTGGGCTCGCTTCATTCAGCTTCACCTATTCAGCCTTTGTTTCGAGCGAATACTATAGTATTCGCTGAATGAATGAATGAATCAATGAGTTGGTATTATAGGCTATAGCCTGTAATACCAACTCATTGATTCATTAATTTCTATGTACCCATACCTATTATATACCGCCGTTTTTGTTACATAGGTTGTAGCACAACAGTCATTTCATTATCACTCTAATTAAACATGCTTGATTGTCATCATAGTAAACATCACACTGCGGGCGGACGTGACTCTTTTAAGGCGGGCTTATGGCGTTGAAATATAGTTTAATTGTATTACGAGTAGACTTCATCGTAAATCTGATGATAATTTGAGGTATAGTTACTCAAGAAGTAGTTAAGAATATCTAGTACTTTTATGAAGGCATAGCACCTTTGTTTCAATGGCTAAGTGCCGATTTCACCAGCGTGGAGTGACGTTTATCCTAGGAATAAATTGGGCGTCCTGACAGTTTTTGTATTGAAAATACTGTCAAAATATCAAATTTATGCTCGGATAAGACTTATTTTACGTTGGTGAAATCGGCTCTAAGAGAACTACAAGTCGACAAAACAATTGATCCTGGGTCCTGGCGAACGCATACAAACACAATGTGCAACGGCAAACAAAACAACAAGCTTAGCGAAAATGACTTGGTAAGGATCGAGTAGAAGAACTAATGGCTATTCAGCCATGAAAACAGTGTTTGTGTCAAATATTGTAGGATCTAGGGATTTCAGAAAGTAGTAAATACGGCAAAGAAAGAGATCATATCAAAAACTAATCTAAAACTAACTTATCAATGATTTTATTATCACAGGTTCACAGTGTCACGCTTATAGCAGACAATGTCGCCGGAATCTTCGAGTGTAAAAATATGAAAAAGTAAGGGAAAGCAATAATAAAAAATATGCTTACAAGAAAAATGACTGTACCTTATCGTAACGTAATAGTATAACATAATCTAGCGCATATGTACTATACTCTATTTTTACACTCTATCTTATCTATCTTTATCTTTTATACTCTATCTTTTATATTAGAAGTAGGTATACTGTTAGGGATAGTAGATTTTTATATGTACAAATAAAACCTAATACATATTATAAAAGCGAAACGAATTCTACGAGTATCTATGTGTCTATTCCCTTTTCACATCTAAGCCGCTGCAAACCGATTTCGACACAGTAGATATACGTTAATTCTGAGGAAGTGAAAGAATTATCCTTCATACTTTTTATCCCGAAAATTTAAGGAGTTCCCAAGGGATTTAAACAAGGCGTATAGAAGTCGCGAGCATCAGCTAGTTTAAGGACTAATTTCACCATCGCCAAAGTAATTAATAACGGACTAGATGATGCCCGCGACTTCGTCCGCGTGGATTATGGTTTTTTGATTCTCGCGAGAACTCTTTAATTTTCCGGGAATATAGCCTATCTGCTATTCTGATTTTTGTTGTTACATAAGCTGTGAAACGTTGATGAAATATGTTATTCATGTTTCATCAACATGAACTTTGTTTCACTGTGAAGTTTCATCAAAATCCCTTCACTAGTTTTTGCGTGAAAAAGTAACAAGCATCCATCCTCACTTACTTTCACATTTAGAAAATTAGTAGGATAGTAATAGTTGTGTAGTATTTACACAGATTTTAAATACAAAAACTGTATATAGTTTTATGTCAGGACATCAAATTATTCCTCGATTAAAAGTTATTACTCGGCAATGTTGAAATAGGCCTTAAGAGCGCGTGTAACCCAAAAAAAAAAATCAGATTTTGCGATGAGATAAAACATAGCCACAACCTCTTGTGAGGCGCAACAAAAGAAAGCGTTTTGCGCGGAATAGGAGTGTAGTAAGCGCCAAATACTTTGTAACTCGTAAAATATTCATTTTCTTTTCAATTCACTAGGCTACTCTCTTGATAATATCAATCGGAATTTAATGTAAAAATTTTGGCTCTGTAATATGCAACACATTGAAAATAAATGAATATTGGTTAAAAATTAGACCTAACTTCGCGATTTTTTATTATCGAACAAATTTCATCATTTTATGTTTTTGCCCAAGCACGTCCCTTGGCAGTATGATGTAATTTTTGCGTGTTTTTTTTCGGATAGTTGAAACTTGAACTACTACTGTAAAAATCAAATCTGTTTACTGTTATCGAGCGCACACCCACTCTTAAGAGGCCTAAGAATAATTTACTAACTATTCCACGCCTAGGCCTAGGTACATATTATATATTATTTTTATATACTTATACCTATATAAACAGTTAGTTTTATATGTAACCCCTGTTAAGCGTGGGAAATATAATAGATAATTGATATATCTGGCGCCAAGTTTTACAGACCTGCACAGTGCACATATTTTAAATGCTGCACATAATATGAAGGATCCTAAAATTCAACGGCGCCGGCGATCACATGAGCAGTTTCCTAAGAAATAGGCGTGCGCCGTCAGCAACTCGGAACGAAGTCACTCGATACTCGTTGACTAGTGAGGGCCCACACAGGTTTCACTTCTGCTACTTATTTTTCCTATTTCTAATTCTTGTCATAGCAACAAAATAGATAATAATATGTGATCAAACAAACTCAAGTAAGGTAAAGTTCGATCGATTATATATGAATCTGATCTGATTTTATATTTTACTGATCTATCAACGCATAGCTCAAACCACCTGGACGGATCTAACTGGGCGTATAGTTTCTAACTATCTACTATTATGAAGTGCGCATCCACTAAGAAAGGATTTTTGTAAAAGTTTATTACCTCATTTCATTCACTGAAATGCCTGATTCTGTATTAGGGTTTTTAAGTTAGGGCACGGGAACTTTTTCATTTCCCGGGATAAAAAGAGCCTAAGCCCGTCTCCACTCAGATTAGATTCCTGTGCCTAATTCCGTCAACATCGGTTCAACGATTAGGCCATGAAAATGTATCAAAATTTTATTTGTTACGTAGGATTTGCCGTAAAAAGTACATAACTTCTTTTACTATCTTTTTGCCTGTATAAGTTCTACCAATAGGTTCAGGCTGTTGTTGTGTTACGGGATATAAATATTATTCTATCGTATAAATTATCATAAGAGTTTAAAAAGAGGCAATTACTACGAAATCACAGACAGATACTTCAATTATATTTTTTGTATAGGGTAGGTACCTAATCTATCAGAAGCGGCTTTTTCATTTAATGTTACGTTGCCAAGAATGCGGATTCCATTAAAACTAATTTGTATTTATTTTTGTATAAATTTAACTACAAAAATTTTTACTCTACCTATTGTTTCAGACTATGCCAGCCGGATAACAATAACATAATGACGAAATGTTGGTCCTACATTCGTACTTATTATTTATCACATACAAATTGTAAAAACCCCCAATAGATAACCATAGTAGATAACCCACAGAGACGCTTAGATAACGAAGATAGCATTAATTAATAATATCGAGTGGTAACGAAAGAACTATCAGAACTCAGTATATTGGACTAGGAGCCCAGGACGATCAGACCTTCGTCATTTTATAAAAGCTGAAAGTCTATCTGCGTATGCCCCCCAATAAGGTGAGAACGATCCCCGACTATGAAATTTGGAACATGGTGGCTTTGGGAGAGACGGAGGATTTTTACGGGATAAAAAGTAGCCTATGTGTAAATCCAGGGTATAATAAATAATCTATCTTCATTCCAAAGGAGCTGTATCAAATCCCATACAAAAAACCAGAAATAACTATATTTTTTCTAAAAAATGTGTGGCATGAAGGAGTAATACGTGAATTTCGATTTTACAAAATCCTGCGAGAACCATGAATTTTTACAAGTTAAAAAGAAGCGTATGTGTTAATCCAGGTTAGAATCTATCTCCACTCCCAATTATTTCAATCAAATCTGTCTAGGGGCTCCTTCTCTATATAGCCGTAAACATTTGAGTATAGTGTCTGCGTTTTTCATCCGCCCATTTTCGACAATTTTGTGGCTCAACGGATTGGCCAATTTTTTTTTTTTTGTTTTAATAAAATAGGAAATCCAAAAGGACAGCTGAAAAATCGAAAAATCAAAATGGGTAATTTTGTATAGAACTCACCACTTCGGTTACTTTTAATGGCGGGAGCGAAGCCGCGGGTAAAAGCTAGTATTTTAAATACTTATTACTTTGTACATGATGAACGTGTATAGGTACCTATATGTTTTTGTGGTTGTTGCGTGGGCAGGCGAATGCTGACGAGCTTGTTGTGCTAGGGGCTTGGCGGCATGGAACTCGGCAATTATTGTCTGTGCTATTAACCCAGGGTGCCCGCCCCTCGCCGGACGACATGCTCGAGTCAACAGAGCGCCGACCTCAGTCTCGACGTTGTGCGTGGGTTGACATTGTTTTATAATAATAAAGAAAATATACAGGATAGACCGCATCTAAAACAACTAGAACAAAGATTTGGCACAATGCTCTATTTTCTACCATTGTTGCTTCTGTCTGAAACTGTATCGGAAGTCAGAAGTCGTGACTTTGAAGGACTTGTACAATAGAGTCAGTGTTTAATTGGTTGTTTTGTCTATTTTAGGAAGACAAAAGATTTTCAGACATTTCTTTATTAAAACACACTAAGTAATTGGTAGACAAACGGAAGCATGTAGGTATTTAATTTTTTATTATCAACCGTTTTTATATATTAGAGCTCTATGCGACGTTACATAAATCTGGGCTAGTTTAGAATTCATTAACACAACAATTCAGCAATCAGCATTTGCATAGACGCACTCGTAGCTTTATAATACATAATATTATAATTAAGTATACAGAAATGGTTTAATGAAGTTTTTTGCTAGTCGCCTTTACGTTCGGTTGCACATGAGGCAAATATAAAACTTTACGAATTTAACTTTAACTTTAGTTAACCTGTTTTTAGAGATTTGTTTGGTGCAAAGATTATTATTATTATTATTCACATGGCAAAATTGTAATCATCTTTAATTTCTCTCACGATACATACTCCTAGATAATTCTGATCAACTGAAGAGAACAAATTAATTTTTTTAAATAGGAGGAAAGAAATTACCAGACGAATAAGCTCATATTATCGTGTCAACTGATAAGAATCGTTACATCATACTTAATATGTAGCAGTACTTAATAATCGGTGTAAGTAAACTTAAGTTTTATGCGAGCTGTGACAAGAACAAATGTTTTAATTGCTTTTTGAGCAAGATGTGCGAGGCACATTATCTATTTGGTTTGTTTCTATATATAGAATAGATTTGATAAAACGTGATCACGATATTACGTTTTTGCAGATTTTGATCAAAAATCGAAAACGAAACTTGAAGGCATAATATAAACATTCTCGATATTAATATGTACTTTGAATTTTAGATTTTTTTTAATTTAAAACCAGATAATACCTACATATAAAGATTATAAACGTCTGCGAGTGAGGAAATTGAGTTATTATAATAACTCAATTTCCTCACTACTAGTTATCCATAAAAAGGGGCAAAATTAATATTTTATGAATCGGACAGTTAAATACACACAGACATATTATATATAAACATATATAGCCTCTGTCAGTGAATGGTAAAAAGTTAAAATAAAATATGAAATTAATATGTATATTGTAGATTACTTAACTTATTGTAACTGTATTTGGCATGTGTTTTTTTTAAAGTGATGAGTGAATATTTTCTATTTATCAAATAGGTTATTTATTTTAATTAATATTAAAAAAACCGGTCAAGTGCGAGTCGAACTCGTGCGCCGAGGGTTCCGTACCTACCCATTATACCGCTATTATATTGTTACCGCCATTTTACTTTTTTATTTTTGGAATTTTTCCTTTATTTGTGCTGTAAGACCTTGCTTTTTTACCAAATTTCGTGATTCTAGGTCAACGGGAAGTACATATAGGTTTTCAACTCAAAATCTATGGTGTAGGTACTTCCGGTTGACCTAGAATTGTCAATTTTAGTTAAATAAAAATAAACTAGTGGTTCGCCCCGAACTGAGACCTCGCGGTAACGGTTTCCCATAATTGACGATCAAAATTGACATTATTATTATGCCCGTTTTCACCAACCATACCTAAATCATCCCATTTGTAGAAGTCTCTTTACATAGGTAGCCCCTAAATACAATTCTAACATCCCAATGTCATTTTCACCTTTAGTTGTCCCGTAGAGGTTCGTAATAACAAAGTTGACAGAAAGTGTCAACTAACTTAACATAGGTAGCCCGTAAAG
The DNA here is from genome assembly GCA_029955525.1 of Oeneis ivallda. Lineage (NCBI taxonomy): Eukaryota > Metazoa > Arthropoda > Insecta > Lepidoptera > Nymphalidae > Oeneis > Oeneis ivallda. The sequence continues at coordinate 10,881,902 of JARPMR010000020.1, read as the reverse complement.
GTTAGGGAACTGTTATAGTGAAATCCTCAAGGCCTCAATCAAACTTAGGTATAGTTTTTTGGAACATTCAAATTAAATTACTTGTACACAGCGTCAACTATTGACACGATCAGAAATATGTAAAAACAAACTGCAACGTGAAGTTTTATTGATGTTTGCTAAATGACTAAATAATAATCTTAATTGAATAATAGGTATGTTACATAAAGCTGCATTTGCTATATGAGATGAGAGCGCCATCTATTGACATCATTGTGAAGTTCTGTTGTTGCTGCTCATTAAAAGTTAAATAATTTAGTTTCCTTATTACATTTATCTAATTTTAGTATTTGTTGTTCAAGTACATGATATTACGCTAAAATTGTAAAACTTTCAAGCCCCAGCTTTCAATGGTTATTCCGTTCTGAGGTCAAATATAATCTCTACTTTGAAAGCCCCCCATTTCGTCAATTTTAGGAAAAAAATTAAAAAAAAAATACTTTTGTACTCTGTTCCAAATTATCTTTAAAATGAGGTACTGTAAACCTATGAAACGCAAAATTTTTTTTTTTTCTTCGCATTCGCTTCTATGAGAGCCCCCCTGAAATAAAGATTTTTATAACTTTTTAAGCCATTTTCGGCTGGAGGCCATCGGTTTACATATTATATCTAAAATTGAAGTAATTTCGTTCAGTAATTCAGAAGTTATAAGGCTCTGACAGACGGACGGACGGACGGACGGACGGACGGACAAGTGCAAATTCACTCAAGTAGACTCAAAGACCTTCGCTTCGCTCGGTCGATAAAGTTGAAAATTAAGGTAAATTTTGGTACTTACAAGTTTTCGCGAAAATCTAAATATGTATGTCCATATCTTTTTATCGTGTTGACTCAGGCAGGACCTTGATTTTTATACATCTAATAGGGACTATAGACCTCAGTATCTGGTAAAAATTTCAACTTGCTAGGTCCACCCGTTACTGATAAAATCGGTGGTGACACACGGACAGACGGACAAAAGAGTCATCTTATAAGGGTCCCTTTTTACCTTTTGAGGTACGGAACCCGAAAAATTAACAGATCATTTTTCAATTTTTGATATACATACATATTTCTATAAAATTATCTAAAGATATATTGTTATCACCTTATGACAAATGAGAGCTTTACGTCACATTACGCGTCACAAGATTCGCTCTTCTCCACGACTGATAAGATTTGCTTTGCCAACATTGATAAAGCCAGATAAGAGACACAGATCGTTATACTTTACACTTTACACTGATAAATTTGGCTATTATCTCTTACCACCTACTTTGAGATATTATTATTATTACGTATTAAGTACCAAGATACTTGTTCATTCAACCTTCAATTGTGGATTATTCTCTCAAAAATCTGACCTTTCATTATAACTGAATTGAGGGTTTTTATTCCCTTGTTTTTTAGGATTTTTTAGGAGGGAATTTAGGATTGAGTAGTCTCCGCTGCGTAGTAGGAAACCGCGGAGACCAATCCTAAATGTATGGGTTAGTTTCAAGGGTTAGTTTAATATTTTGAGTGTACTTTAAGGCTGGACCCACATCTGTGCGCATCGATTCGCATTTTGTCCATACAAAACTGTCATTTTCATAGAGTCGTGTACGCAACGAAAAGCCGAATTTATGCGTACACGACTCTATGAAAAATGACAGTTTTGTATGGACAAAATGCGTATCGATGCGCTCAGATGTGGTTCCAGCCTAACATCAACAATCAACAAGTACTACTTATTTTCAAAAACAGTAAAAAATAATTTCTCTCGTATTTTTCCCTAAATCATTTTGATATCACTAACTATAATAAATATAATAATTAATACATAGAAATTCTTTTTAAAAAGTCGTTTTTTTTAAAAAATAGAATGTTTTTACATTATTATAAATATAAGAATCAAAATATTGTTTTTTTATTGATCTGCCATATTTTATTCCCGTGGCAAAAAGGAATAAATAATAGGAAGAGATCTGATGAAAATCTTCACCAAATTTAAATGGTGGTCCCATTTAAATTTACGATATGACCATAAAAAACACTGTTTACAAGCGGCGCAAGACGGGCCTGTGGACGTCCATGCAAGAAACCTTTGCCCAGCAGTGGATGTCTATCGGTTGATAAAATAGGTTAATAACAAATAATAAGAAGAAGAACTTATTTATAACTAACCTCAATGTAAAACATCGACTTTTGGATTTAATTTCATAAGAGGACACTATTAATTTCACTGTGCAAGTTCAACGACCAGGCTAGATACACGTAGTTCGTACGTATACGGTGTATTCTTGCATAATAGGTTTGTTTTGTAAAACATGCCAGCGAATGGTGTTTTATGGTGCTGTTTCATTACGCTCATGCCTCATTTGTGCGTGCTTTCGGCTTGGCCTGCTGCGGCCTATCCATGGTCTATTTTTGACACGTTATTGGGTCTGAGAATAAACTATGTTGCTCCGCTGCATGTAAACGATTACTTCGTTAGTTCGATTCTAAACGATCGCTATACCGAACTAGTGGCAACAACAAACTCTTATGTGTTTGACACTAGCAGTGATGTATTATTCTATCTCTATCGTCAAGATTTGCGACTGAATTTAGCATATAGTATTTGTGTAGCGCTATTAGATCATTTTTCTAAATCTGCGTGACTTTCTTTCTTTTAAGTACTCGAAAAATACTTCTCCGAAAGTTTTTTTTACTTGAGAAGCTTCTATGCATTAAATTATTATATAAAGTCTCAAGGTGAATTGGTTTAAAAAAATTTGCGATAAAGTTGCAGTTTAATAAGTTATTAAAATGTTTCTGTATGTAAATGGTGTTATAGTACTTCCCATTAATTAATTAAAACCTGCCCAACTGTCAGTAACTGTTCGCTAAATTCACACCACTTGATTATAGGATAATTATAATTATCCGGCGAAATGTGAATGATTCTTACAGATTTCCACACTCTCTGGATCCATCGGCCTTGATAGTATACTCTTACAACATGCGACTTCCCATCTGGGAAACGTGATACCTACTGTATTTACTCAAGGTAACCCTCCCCAGCCTGCAGATCCTCTCACTTTTAACAAGACATAAAATAAATAAAAAAGCCGGCCAAGTGCGAGTCGGACTCGCGCACCGAGGGTTCCGTACTCCAAAAGTAAAAGTAAAACGATAATATGTATTATATTAATTTGCTTATTTATCGTTAACTTTGTTTGTAGAAGTTTATTGTTAATATAAAAAAAAACTATGCTAGTTAGAGCGTTGGTTTTATTTTTCCTGTAAAATATACATAAACCTCTATTGACCATAATTATTTCAGATTTTTCGATTGGTAAACTTCGGAGATAAGGGGGGGGGGGGGGGGGGGGAAACGGTACTTTTTTCGACATTTTGGCCGATTACTCAAAAACTATTATATATAGAAATAAATAAAAAACTGTTTTAGAATGCACAAGTAAAGCCCTTTCATATGATACCCCACTCGGTATAATTATCTTACTTTGAAATTTTAAACCCCTGATTTTCCCCATTTTTTAATTAAACTAAAATAATTTTCGCGTTGATTTTATTTTTCCTGTAAAATATACATAAACCTCCATTGACCATAATTATTTCAGATTTTTCGATTAGTAAACTTCGGAGATAAGGGGGGGGGGGGGGGAACGGTATTTTTTTCAACATTTTGGCCGATTAATCAAAAACTATTATATCTAGAAATAAATAAAAAACTGTTTTAGAATGCACAAGTAAAGGCCTTTCATATGATACCCCACTCGGTATAGTTATTTTACTTTGAAATTTCAAACCCCCGATTTTCCCCCCTTTTTTAATAAAACTAAAAATAATTTTCGATTTTTCTTTATTCCAATGATGTTGGGCCACTATTATACACAACTTTGCCAAATTTCATGTTGATAGCTTTAATAGTTACTGAAATAATCGACTGTGACAGACGGACGGACGGACGGACGGAGAAAGTCTCACCATAAGGGTTCCATTTTTACCATTTTGGTACGGAACCCTAAAAACACTGCGAACTACGGTGTGTACTGCAACTGGTGTCCTAAATCAGCCTAGTTTCTCAAGAAACTAGTTAAAAATTAAGTAGGTGTAAAAACACAATATCTAAGAACCTGGTCAGAAATTATAGGTAGAATATGTACGTACGTATGCTAATGCACAAAACCGCATTAAAATCGATGCATTTTATTAATTTGTTTGCTACTTTTAGTTAATATAAGACTGATCAAAGCTACAAACCTAATATAGTAGTGGGCCGGCTACTGATGAACAAAATGTTGTTAAAAAGTTATAGAAATCCTAAAAAAATTGCTTTAGATTGCCCCAAAGTTGCTTTGAATTACTACCGCCTGATGTGTAAGTTATGTGTTGTTTCAAACAAGTGTACATTTAAAATTTAAAACAACTCCAATACGATATACTTGAAATCCTGTTCATCATCATCAGATCCTCCAACTCGATCCTTGATCATCATCTATCTAGCAACTAGTCATTGAGACCATTCTAATGAGCCCAAACACTATATTTGCTGTAAGTTGCTGAGGATTTGTATATTCCGCAGACTACTTAATTCTGGAGCATCAGCTCATGGTTAAAATGCCTTGAAAATAATCCGAAGTAAAATTACACCTAATTTCAAATCAATCGCACCAGCGTAAGCTTGTAAAACCCTTTACTCTTAAACCAAAATTAAAATGATAATAATAGGAAACTAAGAAAACAAGTCGTAGCAAAGAAAGACTCTTTCTATGAAAGGGGACACCCTCGTTATAAAAAAAAAAGCCTTTACTCAAATAGGAAATGAGCAGATGATTTTCAATCGCCTGAGGAGATCTTTATAAAATTATAGCTAAGATCCACTTCGATTACCTACGTTAGATTTCAAACATAAAAACCGCATCAAAACCGATCCATTGGGTAGGCTGCTACGAGAGAACAGACAGACACACAGATATACACCTCTTTTTTGTCGGGCGTTAAAAATGCATACAAAAATAAACACAGCTGTCCTAAATCAACAGAGGCGGGAGATATAATCCTTCAAACGTAATCTCTGAACGTCCCTTGTGACTCGTATCCAATTATCAGCATTTCAAACTCACGACAACCACAAAACAACTCACAAGATTAGGTTTACGAGTTTATAAATTTAACATTATCTTTTCGTGTCAATTTTAATTGCTTGCCGTGTCTTAGTTTTTATTATTCATTATTTGGTGTGTGATAATTTCATAGCCGTACTATAGATTGTTGCTGCGAGTATGATGCCAACAATAACAAACACGATAGATATTTCTAATGAAATCTAGCCACACAAAGTTTCCTTGAAACTATAATCTCAATTTTATGATTCATATCATTCAAGAGTTTGTAGAATAAAAGTAAAATATTAAAAGAGGAAACAAGTCTTAACGTTAAAATAAAATAAAAATGTTTAACAATTATCATAAGAATATTATAAATGCGAAAGTATAACCTATTTTTTGGTTTGTCTTTCAATCACGCAAGTATGGAGGAACGGATCGACTACAATTTTACATGGATATACATAATCGACCGAGCGAAGCGAAGGTCTTTGAGTCTACTTGAGTGAATTTGCACTTGTCCGTCCGTCCGTCCGTCCGTCCGTCCGTCTGTCAGAGCCTTATAACTTCTGAATTACTGAACGTAATTACTTCAATTTTAGATATAATATGTAAACCGATGGCCTCCAGCCGAAAATGGCTTAAAAAGTTATAAAAATCTTTATTTCAGGGGGGCTCTCATAGAAGCGAATGCGAAGAAAAAAAAAAAATTTTGCGTTTCATAGGTTTACAGTACCTCATTTTAAAGATAATTTGGAACAGAGTACAAAAGTATTTTTTTTTAAATTTTTTTCCTAAAATTGACGAAATGGGGGGCTTTCAAAGTGGAGATTATATTTGACCTCAGAACGGAATAACCATTGAAAGCTGGGGCTTGAAAGTTTTACAATTTTAGCGTAATATCATGTACTTGAACAACAAATACTAAAATTAGATAAATGTAATAAGGAAACTAAATTATTTAACTTTTAATGAGCAGCAACAACAGAACTTCACAATGATGTCAATAGATGGCGCTCTCATCTCATATAGCAAATGCAGCTTTATGTAACATACCTATTATTCAATTAAGATTATTATTTAGTCATTTAGCAAACATCAATAAAACTTCACGTTGCAGTTTGTTTTTACATATTTCTGATCGTGTCAATAGTTGACGCTGTGTACAAGTAATTTAATTTGAATGTTCCAAAAAACTATACCTAAGTTTGATTGAGGCCTTGAGGATTTCACTATAACAGTTCCCTAACCTTTACGGGCTACCTATGTTAAGTTAGTTGACACTTTCTGTCAACTTTGTTATTACGAACCTCTACGGGACAACTAAAGGTGAAAATGACATTGGGATGTTAGAATTGTATTTAGGGGCTACCTATGTAAAGAGACTTCTACAAATGGGATGATTTAGGTATGGTTGGTGAAAACGGGCATAATAATAATGTCAATTTTGATCGTCAATTATGGGAAACCGTTACCGCGAGGTCTCAGTTCGGGGCGAACCACTAGTTTAAAGACCTTGAGAATGATAAAAGATATTGTTTTTACCATGGGATTTTTAAAACTTTTTAAAGCTAGTAAAATATATCTAATTTGGTCAGAAACATGGAAAAAATGCACTCACCGGTATGTACAAGGTTTCTTATGCTACTCTGGACTTCTTCATTTAAATCATCGGCTAACTCCACTCTTGGCATATTCGCTGGAAGATATTTCGCTGAGCACCGTACAACCATTATTTGAAATAGTAGGAGTTTAAATATCGACCACTGCATATCCATTTTTATGTTTTCTCGGCAGCCACTAGCACGCATGTTTTGTACCAATGCTGCCTCTATTCCCCGTCTCTCGCTATGGAATCTTCATACTACCAAATTTTAGCTCTTGTATTTAAGAAGACACTCTTCTTATATTTTGTGTTTATAATTCGATATCGATATTAACTGTCCCCTGTAGCGCTGCACTTTCATTATAATTTACCTGAAAAGAAGATGCTTCATATTAATCACTTGGTATATTTAAATAATACCTCACTCAAATCGTTTAAAATTAACGCACCGTGAAAAATAAAACAGGAGATTTATTCATTACAATTTTTTACACATCAAAATACATATAAGTATATCACTGTATATAATTTGGCCTATAGTTATAGTTATAAAAACTATAATTTACAGTGCCGCGACTAGTTTTATATTCATTCATATATTAAAAAAACTATACTTATAAATATTATGGTTTAAACGCAAAGCACATAAAAATTAGTATTTTAGTTATTGTATTATTTAAATCAGCAGGAAAACGAAAAGATTTTATCGCGACGAGTTAACCGACCGCTAACTCAAGGTGCTATCTCTCAAATGGTACCATTATTATGTTACATAATTTTTCGTTATATGGTAGATAATTTTATCTCCTACCTCACCCATATATGTATGCTTACTTATAATCTCAGAACACAAGACAAGACAATCCCGTATGTTGTAACATTATATATAAAATAAACCCATAATAATAAATAATTGACCCGCTTAAATAAAGACAAAAAATGTAAATTGTGAAATTCTTGCTTAAAAGTCACGAATAAGACAAACTTAATAAATCACTCGCATCAATATGACATTAATTACATCTACTTAAAAACTTCGGGAGCTCCTTTATATCTAAAGATGGTAAAGATTTCGATAGCCGACAGCCAAAATGGGATTGATTGACAGACATGCATGTTTTACCATAAACAAACGTCTGCAGAAGTCATATTATGTTGTTATAATATATGCGTTAAGGTCAAAGATATTTATAACATACGAATTGCGTACAATTTTTACAGATGCAGTATAGGTAAAAGCATTATAATAATGGGGTCATTAAATAAGAGCCATGAGAAAGGTAGTAACGTTTAAAAATTTCTGAGATCGTGTTCTAGGAATAAAAAGTCAAGAAAGGACCAAAGGTAGAATCCACGTGCCGGCCGGGCGATAAGACAGGCGCCAGGCCAGCCAGGCGACGTAGCTTTGTAATATAATTTTGTTTTTGTTTATTTTTCTTTGGAGCGAAGGAGCGCACGCTCGGCGGGCGCCGCGACAGATTGTTAAATTTAGAGTTTGTTAAGACAGTTTATGGATGTCTTTGTAATTAACTTTACGAGGGGTCACATTGAAACGGTTTAATTGTTTAACTTTATCTCTTGCCATAACTAACTGCATACTTCATGAAATATCTTTCTGTTTTTCTTCACATGAGATTTTTGAAACAAAGTTCTAACTAGTTTCTGAAACAATCAAAGTAGAGACGTGTAAAACCTATTTATATATATGTACTTATACGTATACTTCATGTAATAAAGCGAAAGAGTTTGTTTGTTTGATTGAACGTGATAATCTCTGGAACTATCACTCAGGATTTGAAAAATTCTTTTTTCATCATACATATTCGAAAAACGAATATTGGCTTCAGAGGATAGCGGGAGCAAAATTTAATTTTAACCCCATGGGACTTTTCATTTCTCTCTTCTGATTGGTCCGCGTTAGTGCTTTAGCATACTAAAGCACTAACGCGGACCAATCAGAAGAGAGAATTCAAAAATGTGTCGAAATTCAAAAATGTTTGAGAAGCTGTTGCTTCGATAAGTCACGAGATCAAATTTGTCGATTAGATATATATACGCCCATACTTTCAACATAAATATTAAGGTTTAATTATTTCATAAAAATTTATTTGTGTTTTATTTAAACTTTCAATATACGTATTGGTAATGTCTATACTCTACCTATACATAGTAGGTCGATACTCCTAGCTTTTTCTCATAGGTAATGATGAAAAATATTGTGTGTCATTCGGGGCCAAAATTTTTTGTTCTCGGGCGGCGTATATTGAATTCCTCGCTACGCTCAGGATTCTACTTTACTATAGAATCCTTAACTTCGCTCTGAATTCAAAATAACGCCCTCGGGGAACAAAAAATTCCTTTGGCCCCATATAACACAAATAACTATTGAATTTGATCTAGCCCAACTCTTGAGGAAATTTAAAGGCTATTCAACATCCCGGTATGACTCTTAGAAGCCGTGCAAAAAGAAAGAAAGTAAGAAATTATGCTAAGGGTAACGAAGTTATAGCGCGGGCGGTGAAGCGCTGAATCGGTGGTCGGGGGCGGTCACCCGAAGAGAACCCAAAAATACCCAAACCGAAGGCTGGGTACTTTCTATATCGGAAAATCAAAGAAAACGGGATAAATAAAAACTAAATACTTACTTATCGCGGTCTAAGTCCCAGGTATCATCTAGTGAGCGATATAAGTTCAAATCCTGTATTCGTTTTTAGATTGATTTCTATTTTTGGAGTTAATTAAAATTTTAAAATTTTACATTAAAATTTAGAAGTCAGAAAATGCACCACTTAAAACAATCAATTAAAACTAGTTACCTAGGTAGTTAAACTGTCTATTGATTGAATTATTACCATCATAAATGGCAAATGATAAAATGCTCCCTGAGGGATCTTTGTTATTAGGAAATGTGTAGAAGAGCATCGAACCGCGAAGCTGAAGTGGCAACGGGTGGGGCATTGTACTCGAAAAAGCAATTGACCTTGGGGTCTCAAGGGGCTCAAATGACGTTTCTGAAACCATCAGCAACCAGCAAACGTAGCGTTGGAAGGAACCCCACTAGGTTAACGGACGATCTGAAGCATGTCGCTGCGAGCAGTACTTATACAAGCGGCACAACATCGTGTTTTGTTATATTTCTTGCGAGAGACCTATACCCAGAAGTGGATGCCCATCGGTGGACGAAGGCGACGATGAATGATTAAATTGCGCAATCACAGAAACTATCGATAAAACTTCTTTCCCCCCAGTTTGAAGAATGGCGAAGATTTATGACTTTAATTTTAATAACATTAAGATTCAGATATGTAAGCCTGAAGCTTAATAAATTTTAAATAATGTTACTTACATGGAATAAATGTATTATCTACAAGAACACCTAAACATCGAGAAGGTCCCATTTTATACATCTGTGTAAGTAAGCTATACCTACACTAGTATACACGCATAAGTTTGCACGCTTGTCAGACTTACAGTTGCCACGTTCCACTAGCAAAGAGCTAATGTGTCCTTCATTTATAAATTACCACTTATGAAATCTTCGCGTGTCGTGAACGCAAATTAAGGGCTACTTCAACATTATACCACCTCACTCCTGAATCGTTCACGACCTCACTTTATCATCATCAGCAACCCATAACAGTCTCACTACTGAGCGCAGGTTCCCTCTCAAAGAAGGGTTAAAAGCCATATAGTCCATGACGCTGACCCAATGCAAATTGGCAGACCTCATGCGCCATTGAGAACAGTACGGAGAGTTCTCAGGCGTTTCCTCAAGATATTATCCACGACCTCATTTATTAATTGACTAGCTGATGCCTGCGACTTCGTCCGCGTGGATATAGTTTTTAAAATCCCTCGGGAACTCTTTGATTTTTCCGGGATAAAAAGTAGCCTATGTCACTCTCCACGTCCTCAACTATAATCACGTTTTTGCATGGGTAGGATCCGTAGCCCTGTTGCGGCGTGATTGAAGGACAAACCAACAAACAAACACACTTTCGCATTTATAATATTAGTAAGGATACCTAATACGATTCATGTCGCAACTCGCAAGTGACTGACGCAAGTGAAGAGTGTCTTAAGCGACTCTATTTAAAATAAATGTTATCGAACTAAGCAAAATGGTAAACACGCCGTCCAGCGATTCCTCACCTCAAAGAGGGGCACCTCCCAAGAGCGTCGCCAGCCGATGGCCGGGGGGGGGGGGGGGGGGGGGCAAGTTGATATTATTATGGAGAACGGTAAAAATATGAATAAATAAAACTTATGCGTTGAGTTAGCAACAAAGCACGAAGCAACGGATCGATGTGATTTTTTGCAGGGGGTACCAATTTGGCAGCGGTACCTGGATTTCAATGATGAAGTATCTACTAGTTCCTATATTTTTCAAATAATTATCTAGGGGGGGGGGGGGGGCAGCTGCCCCTACCTACCCCCCCTTGGCGACGCTCATGGCACCTCCTGAGCATCTAACTCGAGAGGTAAAACGAGGTCCTCCCTCATCCTCACATAAAATATGAGTTACGCATAACTAGCGGTCACGTTGAATATACGTCTACACATAAAACGGTTTCAGTAAGGTTTCAGCAGACCTATTTATTTAGCGCACTTGTGTAAATCTTTGCCTCGATAGTACGGCAAAACAATTAAATTATGTTTTATTAACAATACGAACGATTAACGTTAGGAAATACCTAAACAGACTACGTACATCACTTCCGCATTTTATTATTTTATCTATATATATAAAAAATCTCATGTCACGATGTATGTTCGGGATAAACTCGAAAACTACTGAACCGATTTTGATCAAACTTCGTAACTATCTGTAATTTGGTCCAACTTAAAAGAGAGGATAGTTTTTATCTTAATTATTGACATCACTATTCGTTATTGCAAATTAAAATATGTTATTTACACGACAGTCATATATACAGTTCGAGATTTAGGTTGCTAGGCAACCTATCGACCTAAATCTCGAACGATGTTAGATTGCGAGATAGTCTTAACCTAAATAGACCACTTATCTTACTAATCCTTAGTCCTTACTAATATTATAATTAATGCGAAAGTGTGTTTCTTTGTTGGTTTGTCCAAGTCAATCACGCCGCAAAATAGCAACGGATTGATAGTGATTTTTTGCATGGGTAATTATAGTTGAGGACCTGGAGAGTGGAGGCTAAGGCATAGGCTACTTTTTATCCCGGAAAATCAATGAGTTCCCGAGGGAATTTAAAAACTAAAACAACGAGGACGAAGTCGTGGGCATCAGCTAGTAATTAATAACTATTTTTTCACAACCAAAATTAGGCACTAATTTTATTATTATGATGTTCGACAAAATTTAACAAACATCATTAGTAATAATGTTTGATAATATGTGGTGATTGTCGTGTGTTTATATTATTCGTTTTACGCAGAATAATATACATAATCTTACTTTATTTGATCATTTTAATCTTTACAACTTTCTGATTTCTCGGTATCGCGTAGTAACATGTTATCAAAAACAAACATGATGTTGTATGTACAACGCCTAATCTTGCTGCTGACCCGATTTGTGTCTAGACTAATAATGACGTACGACCTAGACTCAAACTCTTCCTACCAATCTTCGTTAAACAGAGATAAAGGTGATTTAGAGTAAGCAAGCGTTCATTGAGCCTTGAGGCCATAATTAAAAGGAGCAATTTTACTAACGATTTATTAAATTTATATAATACTAGCCAATGCCCGCGACTTCGTCCGCGTGTATTTAGTTTTTAAAATCCGTTTCCTCGGGAACTCTTTGATTTTCCGGGATAAAAAGTAGCATAATATGTCACTTTCCAGGTCCTCAACTATACCCATGCAAAAAAATCATGTCGATCCGAAGCTCTCTTGCAGCGTGGGATACTTATGTCATTTTTTTTCTCACTTTTTTTAACCTTTTTTCACTGTTTATAAACCTTCCCTGGACTACGACAAACATTTCCAAACCAAAATAAACTAAATCGGCCCAGCCGTTCTCGAGTTTTAGCGAGACAAACGAACAGCAATTGATTTTTATTTAAATAGAGTAGATGATGCCCGCGACTTTGTCCGCGTTGATTTTTTTAATATGATTCATTAAATTAGTTGTTGAATAAAAAACTTTAATTGCTAATTTTGAGGCTGGAATTTCATTTAATTAGCAGACAGATGTTGAATCTCTAAAATATATAAAGTAGCTCACTTACAACATTAGTCGCTGAGTTATGAATTCAGAAGTAAATATATTTATCGGTAGCTCTAAGTCATCTTAATTTACGTTCATAAATTGACGCTGGTTTTTAGATATTCTGTTGGAATAGTAAAGATGATGAATTAATATAATTGAAGCTGTTCTATTAACTCGTTGCCTACATATAAAAAAAGACGTTAGGTTACAGGTGCTAAAGAAAGCTTTTGTTGCTGCACTCATAATTTCCCATAAAGAAATATAAATAAATAAAGTAAAAATCACAAAAGTTTGGCGCCACTGGGTACAGTGCGGATGTCGCGACGCCAACTGAGCTAAGTCTCACGACCGTCGACGTATTTGGAGTCAACTTGTTCCAATATGGCATACACCGCTTTTTCCTCGATTCCTTTCCCAAGAAGAAATATAGTATAATACTCGTATGTACGCTACTAAACAATGAGCACAGTAAAAACGACATTTAATGGCCCATAATAAGAAACAGCAAATTATGTCCCATTATGGAAAAAGTAAATTTTGGTGTGATGAATTAAATCTCTTTTATTGTAAGCTTAACGGTGTTTTGTTTTACGGGGTTTACTGCACCCAAGAGCGTCGCCAGCCGATGGCCAAGGGGGGGGCAAGTTGATATTATTATGGGGGACGGTAAAAGAATGAATAAATAAAACTTATGCATTGAGTTAGCAACGAAGCACGAAGCAACGGACCGATGTGATGTTTTTGCAGGGGGTACCAATTTGGCAGCGGTACCTGGATTTCAATTATCAAGTATCTACTAGTACCTACCTATATTTTTCAAATGTCTAGGGGGGGCAGCTGCCCCTACCTACCCCCCTTGGCGACGTGGCGACGCCCATGACTGCACCTTAACTGTTTTTATGTACGAGTGTGTACATAAATATATTTTGTTTGCCGACTTGTCTTGCGTTTTTGATTACTTAATTTTCTTTTTTATTTATTTTTATTTGAATTAACCTTTAGTAAATGTAATAAGTCTAGTTGAGATATTTAATAAAGAAATATGGCATTGTGTTATAATATTTAAAAACGTTATTTTAAATAAATTAAAAAATATCAGTCAAATACGCAATTATCGGATCGACTACCGGTATATTCAAGTGTTGAAGTGCTTGTACAAAAACGCCACTATCTCAGTAGGTACGTATGATAGAGAACGGAAATCCTCATAGCAAATCGCTCGCGATCAAAGGATGTGTGATTGGTTTTATGAATCTACCTACACTAAAAAGCTTACAATAAGTAAATAAAATAAAAAAATATTTTTAAAAAACCGACTTCAAACAACACTACAAAGTATAAAATAATTTTAGTTTGTACACGTACGTTGAAGTCGGGCTAGGTATAACAAACTACAATTATTTTATACTTTGTAGTGGCATTTGAAGTCGGTTCGGCATCCGTGCCCGTAGCTTTGTTGTTAGTCTACAGTCATTGTAGACAAACTACACTACTTTGTCACTACAAAGTAGTGGCATTTGAGGTCAGTTTTTAAAAAGATTTTTTTAATTTATATTTTGCTCGATAGTATGCAAGAACAACGGTCAACGTCACGCATCCGTGCCCGTAGCTTGGAAGTTTGTCTAGTCATTATAAGGACTCCACCCTGGCGCCAGCTAGCCACAATCCGTCTGGAATCCTCACCCTTTGTGTACAAACTCTTAGAAAAACTAATAATTCTTCGACTTAATATTTTAATGGCATTCAGTTTGACACCGAATCCCATTAATATATTTTAGTCATTCATAGATACAGCAACTTGGAGTAACCTCGTGCCTCCAGATAGGATTTAAATTATTTACTTCAAATTGCAGCTTTATGGCCTGTTTCACCACTTGCTGATAAAGTGTCTGATATATATCTAACAGATAAAATAGCTGTCAGATAAATCTGTTTGGCAAACAGGCCCTTATAAATATTATAATAGTGGTTATTTTTTATAAAAGTTCAGAAATACTTGCACCCAGAAATCCTTACTGTTCGTTAGGTTAGAAGGCTGGGTGGGGAAGGAAGGGTGGTTCTAAGCCCCCCTTCTCCCCCCCCACTCTTTTTTCAACTTCCTCCCCCCTTCACTAAGCGAGGTTTTGCTTGAATTTCGGAAAACTTACCTAAAAATTTACAAGTTTAAAAATTTTTTATTTCGAAAACTATCAGGATTGGACGGATTTCCCTTGTTTAGGGGGGGGGGGGGCGGGGTTCACCTTCTCCATCCCCTCCACCCGAACCCCCTCCCTCCCCTCTCCGTTGCGTCAGCCGCACTAAAGTTTTACCTGAAAATAATCTCAGGAACAAGCTGTTGTTATTATGTTTGAGAAACTCCGTGGGAAATCTTAGATTTTCCGGGATTAAAAAAATTCTACATAAGTATAATTATCTCCAGAATGTCTTCTTCTTCTTCTTTATCAACTGACAGACGTCCACTGCTGGACAAAGATCTCTTGCACGGACTTCCACAGCCCTCGGTCTTGCGCCGCCTGGATCCAGCGGCTCCCTGCGACTCGTTTCATGTTGTCGGTCCACCTGGTGGGCGGCCTGCCAACACTGCACTTCCCGGTGTGGGGTCGCCACTCCAGCACCTTGGGACCCCAACGAACATCAGCTCTTCGAACTATGTACTCCGCCCATTTCCACTTCAGTTTCGCGACTCGCTTAGCTATGTCGGTGACTTTGGTTCTCCTACGGATCTCCTTATTCCTGATTCGATTCTGCAGGGACACTCCGAGCATAGCTCTCTCCATCGCCCGCTGAGCGATCCTGAGCCTACTTATGAGGCCCTTAGTTAGCGACCATGTCTCGGATCCATAAGTCATCACTGGCGACACGCACTGTTCGAAGACTTTAGTCTTTAGGCACTGAGGAATTTTGGACGAGAAGACACATCGGAGCTTCCCGAACGCTGCCCAGCCGAGATGGATTCGGCGGTTGATCTCTTTCTCGAAATTGGACCTACCTAGCTGGACTGTGTGTCAAAGGTCGGTCTAAATCGCGTGTCATTTCTTTTCATATTGCTCCCTTTGGAAAGGATAGCACTAGATTTAGACCAGTCAATTTGGTTTTGTTTAGAGAATGCGTATAACAGAATTGGTCACAATGATGGATTATGGAAACCTAAACAGCTACACAATGTAGGCCTATAAAGGTAATAAAATTGATCAAAAACAGCTTTAAAAATCTAAACAATCCGAATTTAGGGGACTAAATTAAGGGATTATCATCATCATCATCATCATCATCATGATAATGGCCTATAACGCTTCTCTGAGAGGAGCCCTCGCTCAGTAGTGAGCCGATGATGGGTTGATGATGATGAGTCCCTAATGTCATTGCTTATTCCAGTTTAAATCCACAAAATTATGAATGTAATCATGAACAAATAAAGTTGTAACACGAGTCCCGTCTAGAAGGTTAGATCTACTCCTAGTGCACTAAAGCAACCGGTTTTACTTCTTTTTGCTGAACAATGCCTGAGGCTATTGAGAGTTCGTTTTGATTAAAGCCTGGAATACGTACACATGCCACTTAGTAGGTACCTACCATGAAATCATGCTATTTTCGAACTAATGTAATTAGGGGCAATCAATGACGTAATTATACACAATTCATACACTTTTAGCTTCCCTTTTTACTCGTCTATGGGAGGATATGACCAGTGCACCACGAGTGTCTATACGTGATACTGTGTAGCATACACAGTATGGTATGGTATGGTTCTGGTTTATCGGTTCCCTCAATAAATTGTCAAACTACCTACTATGTAGTTTGATTTTAATACATGAGATTTCGTTGAGTTTTAAAGCGTTCCACGTTTAGGTTCCGGTCCACGTATCATCGAGTAGGATTTATTTTATATTATTTTGAAAAATCCCCAATACGGCAAAGACAAAAACGTTAAGAAAATAAACGAAAAGATAAGTGTATGTACACAGTAGGTATAGATACTCTGGTCTCAATTTCTAAAAATCCCTAGAAACTATAGTATTCTGCAGAAAAGCATAAGAAAATAGAAATAAAAATCCCTGATATTTCTAAAAAAATCCTAAATCGACGCTGACGAAGTCATGGACATCAGCTAAAAAATAATCAATTAGAC
The DNA here is from genome assembly GCA_029955525.1 of Oeneis ivallda. Taxonomy (NCBI): domain Eukaryota; kingdom Metazoa; phylum Arthropoda; class Insecta; order Lepidoptera; family Nymphalidae; genus Oeneis; species Oeneis ivallda. The sequence continues at coordinate 10,864,857 of JARPMR010000020.1, read as the reverse complement.
TATGACGGTATGTCTATATGAGTTTCCGTATTAATTACCAATTATTAGCAATATGCTATGAGGCAATGCGTTTTATCTTTAGACAAACGCGGTGTGGGAAGCTTCGCAACCAGGCCATTGTATAGGTAGCGCCATAATACAACACATCTAAAAAGAGCCCTTTAGCCATCAGTTGAAATGGATGCGCGAGAAATATTTTCCGCCAATTAATTAACACACTGCACAGCTTCCATTTATTTTTAAGATTAAGAATATTATTAGCAAAGCTGAACTTGACTAATTAGCGGAAGCCCCAACTGGAAGGAAAACTGTGTTAGGAGTGGATACCAGAATAGTTCAATGGGTTATAGACCACAGACAATTTTTCTTTTGTTTTCCCGCCATGTTTAAATCCTTTTTTGTTTGCGTTCGGAATTGTGTCATTCATAAAATAATAATCAGTAATTAATTAATTTTAATTTTCTTTTATGTTTCATGTTGTTTTACAGAATTATAAAGTCTAAAACATAGCAAAAAGTCAATATATTAAATAATAAAATAGAGAGTTAAAAATTTTGACCAAATAAAATGTTAGGGTACTTATACAATATTATATATACAACAAAATTTCCGAACTTTTCTTGAGCCAATTGAAGAAATGCCATTCCAAAGTGTTATAAATTCAAAACACTTTTGCTCACTGGTTTTGGGCAGCAAAGGCGCCCTTTTTGAGCTAGAGAAATCGCTTCTTTATTTAAAAAAAACGAAACGTCAATTGGCTCATTGCTGGCGTGGCGCCAGCAATTACGTAACAGGGCAATAATGTAAATTGCTGGACAGGTACGAGGTTTTTAAAATGTACACTTTCCTCTATTAGGTGTTTCTCCTCTGTGATTAGGTGTCTTAAATGTGCATTTCTTTCGCTGAGTTATACAATTTAAAAAAATAAGAATGAATTTTTTTTTAATGGAACAAAAAGAGCGTGGTTTAATTGGAGGTAAAGAATTATTGGTGACTGGTGTTTTCTTTTACAATATATTTCTTGTTCTGAAATAAAAATGGATTCGGAATCGGATGAAGAATTAATGGACTTTACACCACCAGATATGGCGGAAGAAGCTAATGTACACATTTAACATGAAATAAAACAGTGTTTCTTTAATTATTTTTTTGTTGTTTCCTCGCAAATTAGAGAAAAGTACTATATAAGCCTCGGTAGAAATAGCAATTCATGGCCTCGTTAACTTAAAAAGGCCTCGGCTAGCGCCTCGTCCTTTTAAAATCACTTGGAAGTCTTCGGCTTCGCCTCGGCCTTCCAATGTTACTCGTCCGTAAATTGCTTTATTCCGAGCCTCGACAATAATGTACTATTGTGTCACGACGATAACGTAACGTGATATAACGAATCCATCACCTTGCATGCGCGCATGCGCTTACTGATGAACACAGGTAATTTCGAGAGCTCGCAAGAAAACAAGATACACGGCCTTCCTATTCGTTTCGCGCGTCGCGGTCGCCAATTTTCAATCGGTCGCTGGAGCTCGTCTTACAATGCGCTTTCCAGTACGGGGTCTCCTATCCAAATTCCAAATCACGTCTGTCTCACCGGCCGTCTGTTCTGTGACAAACATGATCTGTCTACTGTCATTTCAATAAACCAAAATGCACGACCATTAACTGTACCCTACGTCAATGGCACCTTAACAATGGAGTACTTTTTAATGTAAAAGGCAGAACATCCTAGATATCCATAGAGCTCGTGTCCTTGTCTAAAAATTAAAACTGCTTTGAATATAGCACCGAATCAATGTTTTCTTTGTCGTGCGTACGGTACTTGACATATTATACGAGCATTGTCAGGAAAATGTCACGTGTAGTACTAACATGTCCAATTTGACCTATATTACAGGCCTACGCATGGCCTTTACTTCGCAGGTTCACAGGCATTGTAAGTGTAGGAATAAGACATGACTTATGATAGAAGCTCTACTCTAGCTCTCTCTAAGCGTCTACAGCTTCGTATGTTCGGAATATTTTCAGCGTTTTAATAAGTTTTCTTTTCGTAACAATATATATAAACGTAAATACAAAATGCAACATTGTTTATATCAGGGTGTATATATCTTCCGAAAGTTTGACTTAGACTTTAGTTTATGAATTTTCGGTCAGTCAGTCAGTCACAGTACTGTTTGAAAGGTAAATAATATTGGGAGATGATAATAATATGTATTTCCGTTTATCAAACCTGAGATTTTACATTTTACGTACCAGATAGGTATTCTCATCGAAGCGTCAGAGCTCCTCAATATTTATGTATTGTTCCTAATAACCTATTAGCGAAACAATTGAAAGTTCAATGACAGTGATAAAGTGTTATACAATCTGCTTACTACGCGAAAAACAAATATGTAATTGTTTGTGATACGTCACAAGGATCAATGAAACCCAAGTCGTGACTGCAAACATGATTTTGATGACACCTTTTATGTAGTTTCCACCGTCATCGCCCATTGATTCGCGGAATAGCGAGTTATGGTTGAATGCCAATGATATTCTCTCGCGTACCTACTCATAAAATTTAAGTAGGTACAATATTATCATGTATATATAGGATTTGTTATTGAAATATAGGTGTAGGTATACAGTTGACAGAATGTGTATGGTGCAAGAGCCCGTAGTGAATTTTAAGGTACCAATTACTTATTGTTTGTTGAGTTGAGGCGTCTTTTTGAGGCGAGGCGACAGGACGAAATCCATCAGGTGCGGGTATTGAGGCCGAGCCTCTTAGCCCGAGCGTGTCCCACGTAGTTATGACTACCTGGACGATTTATTTCAGCTCTTAACAGACACATGTATCTATGTATATAAAAGAAAAGGTGACTGACTGACTGATCTATCAATGCACAGCGCAAACTACTGGACGAATCGGGCTGAAATTTGGCATACAGATAGCTACTATGACATAGGCATCCGTTAAGAAAGGATCTTTGAAAATTATACCCTTAAGGCGGTAAAATAGGGGTTTGAAAAATCGAACCTACTTGAGCAAAGCCGCGGGCAAAATCTAGTCTACTATAAAAAAACGTTAACTTCAGAAGTGTTATTACTACTGCAGACGATTAAGGCATTCCGAAGTAGGTAGAGCAAGCAGTTCCACCTTAACTTAAACAATTACAGACCACCATGGACCAGCTGGCTATTCAAGCTTTCTTTGATCAGTCAATGCAGAATACCAACTGATATCAATACCTGCTCAAATTTCCTACAGGCTCTCGGACTAATATGTCATCAGCTGGCGAAATATTTTGATGTGTTCGAAAATAACATTTATGTAACAGTTTCCAATGAATCGTTCATGTACATAATTAACAATTATCTATATTGTTGGCGTGAATCCTAGATACGATAAATGATGTAAAACGTGAATTATTATGACTATATTGTGCTCGCTCTGCTAAATATTTTGCTTTTGACGATACATTTGTTCTATTAAATAGAATAAATACAGGGTGTATAAATACAATAAATGTAAGTATATTATTTTATTAAACACAAACTTAGGTATTCTGCTTCACAAATTTTATGTGTATTATTTAAAAGAAGACAAAGATCCTACCTACCCAATAGACATTAATAAAATTCAAATGTTTATCAAATTCAGTAGGTAAGTACATGGATATATCCATGTACTTACCTACTGAATTTGATATCTTTATTTTCCAGCCAAACATATTAATATGTAAATAGTATAGAGGTGCCTATTTAGTTATGTCAAGGATGTTACTATATGCTTCGAACCCATATACCGGTTTTCTCACTGTGAATGATTAATATGTACATCGAAAAAATGTGGGTCTCGCCGCTGTGTTATGCCTGCCTATTGTGCCTAAAGAGATAAAGATGATTAGATTCCTTTTAATTTTTAATTTAGTCCACAAGTACCTAGAAGGTGTACGAGAGATCTACCTAATGTTAACTTTAATTAATAAAATATATTCTGCAAATAATATTTAATTTAGGTGAGCAAAAAAATCCATATATTATATATTATATTACTAGCTGACCCAGTGAACTTCGTACCGCCAACAAAAATATTTAGGGGTTGGTCACACTTATCATTTAGGGGTATGAAAAATAGATGTTGGCCGATTCTCAGACCTACCAGATATGCACACAAAATCTCATAAAAATCGGTCCAGCCGTTTCGGAGGAGTTTGGTAACAAACACCGCGACATGAGAATTCTATATATTAGATTATATGTATTATTAATATAATAAATAATATTATTGATCTGTGGTTCGCAACATTTCCGTACATAAAAATATGTAATTTCAAAATTATACCCAAAGAGCTACACATACACATCATCAAAGACAAAACTCATCTTGTCGTCAAAATCGTTCACAGGAGACTTGCAGGAAACTTGTCTTCGGAATAAGTTAGACTGCTATTAAATTGTGAATGGTTTTCGAATATAAAACGATAATATGATTGAATCAAGTGGATGAGCGTTATATTATTATGCACGGTCTTTTATGCATCAAGGGAATACAATTATTAGTGTTGTTAAATAATTGCCATTTAATTATGGCCTATGAATTACATTATTACGATAGTGTATGTGTATAGTGTCACATTAAAATGCCATTAACCTCACGTATAAACACCTATTTGAACGTGCTAAAAATAAATTTTAGATAACTATTTTGATATTATTTTAGTAGGTACCGTTAGAAGTTGGGTGGGTTCAGAGGTCGCTTGTCAAAATTGTTTATTACATGTTAAGCAACAACATTTATCTCATAATTTTATACATATTTCATTTAAAAAACTGCTACATCAATATTTTTACTACAAATGCAATGCTCACTCAATAATGAGTCAATCTGTCTGTTTATTACCGCCTCCTGAAAAAGCTGAACCGATGTCGTTAAATATTTTGCAAAGAAATAGGAACACCGCAGGCATCAAGTAGTAGGTACAGATAAGTGAGCTAAAATCACCTAAAATAGTACGAGTTTTTGTGGTCAAACGCAAACGTGTTAAAAACTGTTAAATTATGCTTAGTATGTCAGTTCTGACGTTCTGAAGTCATATTATATTCTAGGTCAAACACAAAAAAACAATAAGTTTGCTAATATATAACATTTAATTACCTTTACAAAGCCAAAAAAATTAGGTAATACATACCAATCAAATCTGTGAATTCAAATTAGGTATGAACAACGAAATTGCATGTCGTACGTAGCTCATTATTTACCACTTAAGCTAGCATAACCAAGGTCAACGACATGACATATTGAAATGATTTATCTAGATTACGTAAGAGCCTTACGTGACGTAGGAAAGCCGTTTGGATTAATCTCGATATCATTTTAACATTTGAGATAAAAGTTAAGGGGCTACAACGATACTGATTTTTCAGCAAAAATATTATGAATCGTTAAAGAAACATTTTCCGGTAAATAAAAAAATATACAAGATCTACAAGCAGTGTTTGCAGATTGTTAGTGTCATGAAAATTGTTTCTATCTCTTAACGTATGTAAGGGTACGTTACTATTTGAAAAAGTAAAATGTGATTTTAAGTGTATTTTATAAAAATAATAGTTTAAAAAAACTAAAAACACGCTTTTTATAGAAAACCAAACTAAAAAATAGAAAATAAATTTTAATAAATTTAAATTAAGAATAGGGTCCAAAAATTTCAATAAATATAAATTAATAATAGTGTAAATTAAAAAAATGTATTTTATTTTAAAAAAGCGTGGGGTGCATGGTGTCAATAGTTATAAATATTTTATTGACAGATATGAGTGTATCATTTTGATAATATCTTAAAAAGCACCCCACGCTTTTTTTTTTAAATAAAATACATTTTTTTAATTTACACTATTATTAATTTATATTTATTGAAATTTTTGGACCCTATTCTTAATTTAAATTTATTAAAATTTATTTTCTATTTTTTAGTTTAGTTTTCTATAAAAAGCGTGTTTTTAGTTTTTTTTAACTATTATTTATTTTCTACTTTTTAGTTTGGTTTATTTTTAATAGCTTGTTTTTTTAATTTTAATATATCTATATATATCCATGTAAAATTAACATGGATGGTGATATATCTATATCTATAAATATTATGTACATTTATTTTACCAGGGGCGCTAGTGCAGTACCTTCCTAGTATATAATAGCTGTTTTTTCGGCAACTAATTTTGATTGATTTTTGTTTTTTTTTTGTTTTTTTTTTTTGTTTTTTTATCAAATTAGTGTATTGTCATCGGTTCTCGATAAATCTACAAAGTTTGAACGAAATCTGGCCGTTTAAAGTGGGTCAAAATCGCGCCCAAAGAAGTCGGTTACAAGTTACAAACATACAAGTGAAATCGCGCCCAAAGAAGTCGGTTACAAACATACAAGTTTTTTTTTGTTTTTTTATCAAATTAGTGTATTGTCATCGGTCCTCGATAAATCTACAAAGTTTGAACGAAATCTGGCCGTTTAAAGTGGGTCAAAATCTCGCCCAAAGAAGTCGGTTACAAACATTGTTACAAACATTGTTACAAACATACAAGTGAAGCTAATAAAAAGCGTATAAAAACAATACTGCATTTTAGTCATCAATTTCCGTCAACATTCGATAAATAGTTGCTAATTTTAGTCTAGTCTTAGTGAACGCTAAGAGCGGTGAAGGTAGCTATAAGCCAGATGGGCAATATTGTAATTAAAGTATGAAATTGTGAAGTTGTTGTTTCGCTCATGTCCAGAACAGAAGTAGGTAATCTTACACGTACATGTTATTATTTTTAGATTAAAGAAACAAAAAGCATATTAAATTGCAATTGTCTGTATATATGGTTTCCTTGTACCTAGTGGCTTGCCAAATATCGCATAAATCTTGTATCCCCTTAAAAGCGTCAAATTACTATTACTAATGCGAGGTTTACTAATTTTAGTTTTTATAAATTAGCTACTCGAAATCGAATAAAATTCGTTTAGCTAAAAATATAGCGAAGTATCATTGTTTTAATATCCCTTTGGGAGTTTGGAATACTAATATTCACTTATATTAATCCTGATAAAGTAGCTTTGTTTATTTTGGTTAAGATTAAAATTAAACGACTGATAACAGTGAGAAGTTGTTTAAGATTTAGCGTGAAGTATGGCCGCGTAGGACGAGTAAAGTACACATAAATCTATCAGAGAGTGCAAGGAGAAAATAGTGAAACGAAATGTACACTGAGCACTGTCAATGGGAGTATTTGAAAGGTCGTGGGCGGGCAGAATTATTTACAACCATCGCCCTAGGGAACAATTGCAGGCGTAAAGTCAACCTACCTTAATGAGTTCTTTAACAGATATTTATTGGCAAACGAATTGTTTATTGTGCCAAAGTTGTTCTTTAACGCGGACTTACTTTATTAATGACATTTTACCTGTAGTTTAATTAAGTTGAGAGTTGGTAGCATATTGGTGTATTCGTTGTTTTTCTAGTTCCATGATTCGTATGATTCGTTCGTTCGTCGATGAGTTTTGAGTAGCTATAGAGTATCGAAGCTTGTGGTGTGTGAAGATAAATGAGGCCAGGTAGGTATATATTATACTGATAAAAAAGTAGTTTGACAATTATGTGCTCCAATCTGGTTTTTAGTTTAATGTTAGTTTAAGCACAAAGATATAATTATCTAAAAATCACCATTTGCAAAACGTCAAATCCTTGAAGTTATGATGTACCGAAAATTCAAAAACAACAATTAATTATTCGTTTACATAGAAGGCCCGCGAAGAGATTTATATGGAAGTCATTAGTGGAAAAAATGCCAGACGCGAGCAAATGATTTTGGTCAGCTATTTTTATTTACGTAAAAACCAATAGAGTGGGATGCAAGAAATTGATTTGAAGCATCTTTATAATCAAGGCTCCACTAATACCAATATCTAGCATGCGCAATCGGTTATTTTTTTTGCCATCAACTCTCTGTCTACATGTACGCCCACTTATGTCATTTACTAATTGGATTTCATTATTCAACAAACAGATTCAGATTTATAACATCCTATACCTACTGTCTAGTTACTTCATAGCAAATATATTAAATACTAGCTGATACCCACGACTTCGTCTGTGTGGGTTTAGGTTGATCAATTAATGAATTCGCTGTCTTTTGACTTTTCTACGTACTGTACCTGCCTACTAAACTAAGGCGACTTCTAAAAAAATTAAAGACAATATCTTTTTATTCAGCGAGCAGTCTTGATTTTGATGAAATAAATTTTTGGGGCAGTATTTTTAATTAGTATATACTGCCCCAAGAAACGCTCAAGTTACTTGTGAAAATACCGTCGAAATTCTAGTAAAATTGGAAATAAGCAGACAGATAAAGTTTTTAAAAAGAAGCCTTACTGTATTCTGTTAAACTTCGTACCTGCATCACCCGCAATCAGTTTTGAAAAATATTATCAATATACAGAAAACTTTTCTACACTTTTGTTATAATACAAAAATAGAATATGTATTTTAATGTGCAATCATGGGTCCATAAAAAATATACTCGTATTTATCTGACTAATGTCACGCATAAGGTTACCTTAAAGTTCAATTTCATTTACCTGAGTAATTAGAGATGACAATGGCGACTTATGCACTTGTTCAAGTGGACATCGCACCGTAAACATCTAAGGCGCAAATTAGACGGTGCCGTTCGTTCATCGTTCATCTTTGCAAACATTTTTGCGAAATGAACCGTCTTAATTCGCGCTAAGGTTGAATTTTCTACGGTTAATTATTTTTGGAGATTTTTGCTTTCATTTTCAAGGGTCATCGGTGAGCCATCCGTCTAAATTCGCCCTTAGGGCAAAGGGCCTTAAGGTCCATTTTCGCAAAAAATATTCGCAAAAATGAACGATGAACGAGGCACCGTCTAATTTCAGCCTAAGTAAAAATTATTTACGACTCTTGCGAATCTCCATTAACATGCAAGCTCGTCGAATTGCCTAATAAAGTTAACAGAATTTATAAACTTTACGACACGCTAAGACTGCCATGAGCATAACATAAGTTCTAGAAAAATAATAAATGACCTTTAGCACTATTAACTTGAATTCGTTATGGGTTTTTTATAGAGAAAAGGGGGTGTAAATAAAATCAAACCCAGAGGGGGTAGGTAGTCCCCTGAATAATAATATGTATACCTAAGTTCGTAGCTTCCGACATACAATTTGAAAGACTCAGTAGCGCAACGGGTCCGGACTGAAAATCGAAATGTCGACGGTTCAAAGCCCCCTCATTGTGCTCCAGATGTTTTTTGTATCGAACTCTATCATCCGCGTACGCCCTTCAACATAAGCGCTTGACGTCTTGGTTAACCTGTCCAACCAACAAAGTTTTGGCAGACCGATACTTCTACGAGCTATACAAAAGACATTTTCTTCTGCTTTACTTTACTAGATTTAATACTGTTTGTGAATTTCAAGTATCTATCAACTATCTTCATGGATTCAAAAGACGGTTAGACAGAAAGATAGGCAAATTGCAAATTTAACGTAGACTCGTAGACCTCGCTACACTCGGTCAATTATAATTATTACTTCGATAACAATATTTATAATTGATGAAGTTAATAACAGTGATTCATCCTACATATGCGATGAAGTTAATTATTTTCTGGTCATTATCTAGAATAGAATACAAAATTCTTTATCGCATGCCAAAAATAAAAAATAAACAAGAAATTTAAATAAAAAATAACAAAAAAAAATAATCTTCTACCTATCTATTTCTTATTTATTTAATACTAGATGATGTCTGCGACTTTGTCCGCGTGGGTTAAGGTTTTTAATTCCCGCGGGAACTCTTTAATTTTCCGGGATAAAATGTAATCCTAGCTATGAGCTATCTCCATTCCAAATTTCAGTCAAATCGGTTCATTCGTTGTGGCGTTAAAGAGTAACAAACATCAATCCATCCATCCTCACAAACTTTCGCATTTATAATATTAAGTTGGATAACTAATAGAGGACTTGCATTATAGTTTTACTAACCGTAACACTTGGCTTTTCATAAGCTCATCTACTCATAAGTTTAACTTAATAGATGCAATAATTTATCTTTGTTCTCCTAATGCTAAAGTTTTCTGCATAGTTGATAGGTATGTTATCAGATAATCTTAGATACAATATATAATAATAGTCCTGTACTATTTATTTAAATTTTTGTTTGTGTAAAATAATTAAATTACTGATAACATAATTTATACAAGTGCTTATTTATATTTAATAGCCACAACAAGCTTACTTTTAAAAATATTATATCGTTCTTTGACCCTGAGTTATTAGATAAACTTTGACCTTATTGGTAAATTATAATATGTACTGAAATATCACAAACTTACGCAAAAAAAATAATAAAAATATTATAATGAAAATTGTATCAAAGACTCAATTGATTAATAAGACTTAAAATTGACAATGTTGCCATGCAAGATACAGTATTGGTGTTATCTGTTATGTGACCTAAGAAATATTTAGCTACGCCCAGAACCATTGTACCTACTGAATTAATTAATTTTTTACCAGTTTTTAATATTATTTTCATCTCAACCCTTCATCGGCCCACTACTAGGCACAGGTCTCCTCTCAGAATGATTGTGGAACGGAAAGTGCGGATTAGCAGGCTTCATAAATCGAGAATATAGTGATTAGTGGAGAATTTTCAGGAATCATTTTTCTTCACCGTTTAATCAAGTATATGAATGGGTTTCGAATCCTCGACCCCCAACTTAACCACTAAGCTATCACAGTTGAATATAGTCTCATATTAGTCATTTTTTTTTATTGACGCATGACACAGTTTTTTATTAGCAGTAGACTTAATTTCCATGGACCTATACCTATTTTATACAACTAAATTATTAACTAAGATCAGAACAGCTAAGAAAGTATATCTTAATGCAGCAGAATTTCCCTGAAGTCTACAGGAAAACTGCAGCTGTTATTAATGGTTCCGGATATTTTTGTACATAAATCTCAAAAGTTGTTCTATTTTTGCGCGGTGTCTTGTTACAATTCGGGTTCGAGCAAGTTCATGGAAAGTCAAGAGGAAGTTCTGGACACTGATCTAGGGCACCATGTCAGACGAATAAAAGCACATATGGGTACATCTACAAAGATCAAATTGAAGTTTCACTACCACAATATAAAAAACAAAGCCGGCCAAGTGCGAGTCGTACTCGCGCACCGAGGGTTCCATACTCCAAAAGTAAAAGTAAAACGATAATATTATATTAATTTGCTTATTTATCGTTAACTTTGTTTGTAGAGGTTTATTGTTAATATAAAAAAAACTATGCTAGTTAGAGCGTTGGTTTTATTTTTCCTGTAAAATATACATAAACCTCTATTGAACATAATTATTTCAGATTTTTCGATTGGTAAACTTCGGAGATAAGGGGGGGGGAACGGTATTTTTTTTGACATTTTGGCCGATTAATCAAAAACTATTATATCTAGAAATAAATAAAAAACTGTTTTAGAATGTACAAGTAAAGGCCTTTCATATGATACCCCACTCGGTATAGTTATCTTACTTTGAAATTTCAAACCCCCGATTTTCCCCCTTTTTTAATCAAACTAAAATAAAATAATTTTCACGTTGCTTTTATTTTTCCTGTAAAATATACATAAACCTCTATTGACCATAATTATTTCTGATTTTTCGATTGGTAAACTTCGGAGATAAGGGGGGGGGGGGGGGGGGAGACATTTTGGCCGATTAATCAAAAACTATTATATATAGAAATAAATAAAAAACTGTTTTAGAATGCACAAGTAAAGGCCTTTCATATGATACCCCACGGCGTAGATAATTTAGTTTTATATCTAGAACAACAAAAGATTAACTTAATATTAAGTTTGTACGAAGATGCGCGCAATTAGTGTGACCGCTGAAAATAGACCTTTTTAATTTTGCCTCTCTGACCCACAATTCAAAGATTTTATTTTTCGTTCTCCTAAGGTTGCCTGGTAGAGATCGCTAATAAACGATAAGCTGCCTTTTGTATCACACTTTGTCTTTGTTACTTTTCTATTTTTTGTTGTTGTTTTGGGTGGTACAAATAAAGAATTTAAGTTATAATATTAAATGATATCTGAAAGCATCTCATCATCATTTACTTATTTTAGCTATTAAATAGTCATCATGAATTATGATAATAATTAATCTTCGAGAATTTACAAGGAAAAACAGATTTATGAAATTGATTCGACATCGTATTTTTTTGTGAGTTGCTCTACTTCACTTGCTTAAAAATTAGCTCAGCAAAATAATAGGTCAGTAAAGTTCCTGTATCGAAAATGGAACCATAAAATCTGTGGTAGAATTTATAGACTTTTTATATAAATAGATAGGGCAGTGACCGGATGGTTAATGGATTTATCGACCGTAAGGATTTATGATTTATAAAAATTGGTCTAGATTTTATTAGATTTGCTTTTAAATTTTTATTGTAACGAATCGCAATGAGCACTAAGTTTGGTATATGGTGTGCGGTCTCCGAAATTCTTTCAGAAAGGTTTCTTACTGAGCAAGAAGGCCGGTTCCAAAAGATGACCTAATAGCATAACACAGTGATTGTATTCTAATTAATACTGGATGATGAAGTAGGTACATAAAATACTTATTTTCTTCATTATCTTTATATCATTAGATTTTATTGGGTGGTACGAGTATAGTGAAAAGAAAATTCACGAAAAATAAAAAGGGATTTTCCTGAAATAATATATTAAGAAAAAATCTCTTTTCGCAAGACATTTGAATTCGATTTTTTAACGTTATTATTTTTATATGCTCGAATGCTCGAATAAAAACAGATAGGTGCAATAAAACTGTTTTATTGATTCTTAAAGTTCAATGGAAGAATGAATGACTTTATTTAACACGCTCAGTTTATGATAAGCTAGATGACGCCGGCAACTTCGTCCCATCGGAGTTAATTTACTAAAAATCTCGTGGGTACAACAATAAGATTCGCTACATTTAAAAATTACACAAACTGAAAGTTTTGTAGGTTCATATCCAAATCTCCCCATATTCCTTGTTAGTTTTTAGGGTTCCATACCAAAATGGTAAAAATGGAACCCTTATGGTGAGACTTTCTCCGTCCGTCTGTCCGTCCGTCTGTCACAGTCGATTATTTCAGTAACTATTAAAGCTATCGACATGAAATTTGGCATAGTTGTGTATAATAGTGGCCCAACATCATTGGAATAAAGAAAAACCGAAAATTATTTTTAGTTTTATTAAAAAAAGGGGGAAAATCGGGGGTTTGAAATTTCAAAGTAAAATAACTATATCGAGTGGGGTATCATATGAAAGGCCTTTACTTGTGCATTCTAAAACAGTTTTTTATTTATTTCTATATATAATAGTTTTTGATTAATCGGCCAAAATGTTGAAAAAAATTCCGTTCCCCCCCCCCCCCCCCCTTATCTCCGAAGTTTACCAATCGAAAAATCTGAAATAATTATGGTCAATAGAGGTTTATGTATATTTTACAGGAAAAATAAAAGCAACGCGAAAATTATTTTAGTTTGATTAAAAAAGGGGGAAAATCGGGGGTTTGAAATTTCAAAGTAAGATAACTATACCAAGTGGGGTATCATATGAAAGGCCTTTACTTGTGCATTCTAAAACAGTTTTTTATTTATTTCTAGATATAATAGTTTTTGAGTAATCGGCCAAAATGTCGAAAAAAATACCGTTCCTCCCCCTTATCTCCGAAGTTTACCAATCTAAAAATCTGAAATAATTATGTTCAATAGAGGTTTATGTATATTTTACAGGAAAAATAAAACCAACGCTCTAACTAGCATAGTTTTTTTTATATTAACAATAAACCTCTACAAACAAAGTTAGCGATAAATAAGCAAATTAATATAGGTAATATTATCGTTTTACTTTTACTTTTGGAGTATGGAACCCTCGGTGCGCGAGTCCGACTCGCACTTGGCCGGCTTTTTTTTATTTTTATTTAACTTGTCTCTAATGGTGCTGCAAATGCTTGCATTTACATACTGTTGTCTACAGGGCTTCCGGATGTTGCGCTCTCACACTAAGTGCACGCATGTGCCCAGTCTAAACGCAACAGGTTTCACATTATGCAATATGGAAATTTATTCTTATATTCCTGCATGTAAATGTATTAGTATTTGGACTTATGGCATTGTACTTATTCCTTTTCTTTGTTATCCTTGTTTCCTGTTTTTATGTTGCGCTGCAGCGATAAGACTGATTTAGCAATAAATTGCGCCTAAAAAATTTATAGGGACTTACCCTATAATTTTGTAGAACTGTCAATAAGAGAGAACAGAGAATGAAGAAGTCATTGAAAATAGGTCAGAACTAAACGAATCGAAAATCAGTCCGACCGCGATTGTTTTTTTCAACCGTCCATCTTAATCATCATCATCATCACTATCTGAACCTATCACCAGCCCACTACTGAACACGTATATTTTCTCAATATGCGAAGGGCTAAGTATGACCTGATCAAGTGCGTATGAGCGGACTTCACACACCTTTGAGAACATGGAGAACTCTTGGGTGTGCAGGTGTCCTCACGTTTCGTCAAGCGTTAGCTCTGATAAGTTATAGGAAGTCTGGCATACCAACCCCGGACCACGCGAAAAGGAGGCCAAGTCAAGTAACCACTAGGCTATCATTTTTTAACGTTGACTACGATTGACACGTAGTTTAATTGACTCACAAGGACTACAGAGCTAAGTTAACTGCGCCAAAAGTTACGTTAACAATAATATACGTAATAATATGTAAGCCGCAGCGAAGGCTACAAAGCCAAGTTCACGATCGCACGTTCATCGACCGCTCTTATCATTACTATTCAAGTATTCAAAGCGATACAAAGGGATCATCACCAGTAGGTGCATAATAACTTTAATGTATATTTGTTTTATAATACGAGGAGGTGCCTACCTATATTTTTAAGTCATCAATGAGCACACGTAACTCCAGTCATGACGCCAACTCTACCGCAGTGGTGAGTTGGTACTGCTGGATTTTTTTACTTCCGCCTTCGATTCCTGACTGATTTAAATTGTAAGATTATAATGCCTTAAAATAAATTTTGTTTGTTATGCAAAGCTATAGCCACGACTCTTACCCATAGACGAATAATATTTAGCTCTTCTTCTTCTTCTTCTTTATCAACCGATAGACGTCCACTGCTGGACAAAGGTCTCTTGCATGGACTTCCACAGGCCTCGGTCTTGCGCCGCCTGAATCCAGCGGCTCCCTGCGACTCGCTTGATGTCGTCGGTCCACCTGGTGGGGGGTCTGCCAACACTGCGCTTCCAGGTGCGGGGTCGCCACTCCAGCACCTTGGGACCCCAACGACCATCAGCTCTTCGAACTATGTGCCCCGCCCATTTCCACTTCAGTATCGCGACTCGCTGAGCTATGTCGGTGACTCTGGTTCTCCTACGGATCTCCTCATTTCTGATTCGATCCCGCAGGGATAATCCGAGCATAGCTCTTTCCATCGCACGCTGAGCGGTCCTGAGCCTACTTATGAGGCCCTTAGTTAGCGACCATGTCTCGGATCCGTAAGTCATCACTGGCAACACGCAATGTTCGAAGACTTTAGTCTTGAGGCACTGAGGAATTTTGGACGAAAAGACATCTCGGAGCTTCCCGAACGCTGCCCAGCCGAGTTGGATTCGGCGGTTGATCTCTTTCTCGTAATTGGACCTACCTAGCTGGACTGTGTGTCCCAGGTAAATATACTCGTCGACAATTTCGAGTGCAGAGTTCTCAATAATTACTGGGTGGAGCGGTGCATGAGCATTGAACATGATTTTCGTCTTGCTCATGTTCATTTTCAGGCCCACCTGTTGAGAAACCCTGCTGAGATCATTGAGCATTGTATTGAGGTCTCTCAGAGTCTCTGCCATGACTACTATGTCATCGGCAAATCTGAGGTGAGTGATGTACTCGCCGTTTATGTTGATGCCAAGCCCGTTCCAATCCAGAAGCTTAAAGACGTCCTCCAACGCAGCGGTAAAGAGCTTCGGGGAGATAACGTCTCCCTGTCGCACTCCACGCTGCAAGTGGATTGGCCTCGTAGTCTGGTCCTGTATACGTACTGACATTGTGGCGTTTTCATACAAGCACTTCAACACTTGGATATATCGGTAGTCAATTCGGCATCTCTGCAGCGACCTCAACACAGCCCAAGTTTCCACCGAATCAAAGGCTTTCTCATAGTCCACAAACGCTAAGCAAAGTGGCCGGTTATACTCTTCCGTCTTTTGTATAACCTGCCGCAGCGTATGAATGTGATCTATGGTACCAAAGCCTTTTCGGAATCCGGCTTGTTCGGGAGGCTGGAAGTCGTCGAACCTACGAGCGAGACGATTCGTAATGACTCTCGAGAACAACTTGTAAACATGACTCAACAACGAGATGGGTCTATAATTCTTCAACAAGGTATTATCTCCCTTTTTGAAGAACAGAACCACCACGCTCCTGTGCCATGCTTCCGGCGTTGTGCCCTCGTGGATGACGGAATTGAACAATCGCTGAAAGATCTTAAGTACCGGTTTTCCACCCGCTTTCAGGAGTTCCGCAGTGATTCCGTCATCACCTGGCGCCTTGTTGTCCTTGAGCTGTTTGAGAGCCATTCTAATCTCGTATAGGCTGACGTCCGGGATATCTTCGGTATAGTGTCGGGTCAGTTTGGCTCTGGGATCTTTCGCCAAATCTTCAACAGGTTTTTGTGTCGTGGTATATAACTGTCCATAGAACTTCTCAACCTCTCCCAAGACCTCAGGTCGAGAAGAGACGAGACGGCCGTCATCAGTTTTCAGCCGCGTCAGCTGGCTCTGTCCGATAGACAGATCTCTCGCGAACACTTTTGAGCCTTTGTTCCGCTCAATGGTATCTTTAATACACTTGGTATTAAAGACACGGAGGTCACGAGTTTGTGCCTTAGAGATCTGCCTATTAATCCGCCGGTAGGCAGCCGCGTCTGCCGATGACTGCAGCCTCATCTCTTGTCTCTCCTTCATTAGCTTGAGAGTATGGTCAGAGAACTTTTCGGTTCTTTTCCTGCGATGGGTCTTAAAGAATTTAGACCCCACAGTATGGACAGTTTCCACAAACCTGTTGTTAAGATCGTCCACAGAAACGCAGTCTGCTAGGCACTCGAATCGGTTCTGCAGTTCGAGTTGGAAGTTTTCGGGATTTTGGATATAAGCACGAGAAGGTCGGAGAGTGGACTTCACCAGTCTGGCCCTTTCCAGCTTTACATTAATATTCAACGTGACTTACCATCCGGTGATCGCTACCGGTTTTCACCCTATTGATCACAGAGACATCATTGAATATATGCCGCTTGGTCGACATAATGAAGTCGATCTCATTTCTCGTGGAACCATCGGAACTTAACCATGTCTATTTTCTGTGTGGCCGCTTCCTGAAGAAGGAGTTCATCATAAAGAGGCCCTCGTTCTCCATGAAGTCGGCCAGCATTTGGCCCCTTTGGTTCCTTCGCCCATACCCAAAATGCCCCACTCTCGTCTCTGCACCGCTTCGTTCGCCCAGCCTTGCATTGAAATCCCCATCACAACACTGTAATGAGTGGTAGAGGCGTGTATGGCTTTTGATATATCCTCATACAGCGCCTCTACCTCCTCGTCAGAATGTGTCGATGTCGGTGCGTAGACCTGTATAACCTTCAGCGAATACCGTTTGGTGATTCTGAGTATAAGGTACGCTACCCTCCTCGACACACTCTTGACTTGTACAATGTTGTTGACGAGGGACTTCTGGACGATGAACCCGACACCACCCTGGGACTGTTGATCGCCCTCCCGGTAGTAAAACAAGTTGCCGGAATTGAGGATTATCGAGTCCTCCCCCTCTCTTCGGACTTCAGACAATCCTATAATACTCCAACGCAACTTGCTCACTGCTTCTTCCAGCTCGATGATCTTTTCGTCGGTCCTCAAAGTGCGTGCGTTATACTTCACCAGGTCCAGTCATCGGGGTAGGCAGCGGAATCTCGTCCGGAGATTCTTAGCACCCCCTGCCCCGCCATTACCGTGACCGCTGCCAGGGTCAGGAATAGCGAGGCCGCCGGGAACTAGGGGCCATGGTCTTGTGCGAATATCCATAGAAGGTTTTGCCCATAATGACCACGCTGGGCAGGCGTGTTGATCATCGCAGGGCTAAACTGATCGCACCCGTGTCGCTGCTGCCCGACACAGGCCTGAGCCATTTGCTCAGTTTAGCCAGTATGAAATGGTTATACCGCCATTTGTCGGTCGTCATAGCCTCGTCAGTAGACTGCTAAGACTAGCAGTCTACTAAGAACCTAGGGGGCACCGCGGGCAGGTGAGGTTGACGTTTGGAGCGCTAGATGGAGGTGCGCTCCCTTATCCCCATTATTTAGCTCTTACCAAATTGTAAATCATAGACAAAGCTTACGGTCGCGTTCCAATTAAAATTTTAGGGTTGCTAGTTTCAACGGAATCGATTGTGTCCACAGGTACAATCGTCCATAGGAACAGCACTTACCCCTAAATAAAAATTCTGTTCATAAAACAACAAAGGAAGTATATGAGAGAATCACCAGGAACTAGCTTACATTAGTTTTATTTAAAAAAATCTTTAATGTCAGTTTCACCTCATTAATAAGAAATTTATGTGTATCTCGACGATTTATTAACGTATTATTTATATCGACTTTAATGGATTTGATTGATTTATACCTAGATTACACTTTCAAATGCCTAGAAATAGAGAAATTTTGCCGGCTTCGATAGGCACACGGCTAGACTATCTACTTACCTTTCTTTTTAACTTTTTCTTTTTTATTCGCCTTTGTTGAGTTTGTTACCAACTCAATGTTGTTTGAATTTAATATCGTTTCTGCATGTTTAAATAATGCCATATATACAGATCATTTTCTACACATTCCTATTGACTATTGATATTGAGCATTTATATATTTCCATGAAGATACTACATATCCCCATGATGAAGTCTTGATTTTTCCACCTAACATCGGCCGATGAGGGTTGTATAAACATTTTCGTCTCGTGAACATTATTAATTATGATTGAGCCCCGGATAAGTTCCAAACTAGTCGGGTATACCTATTCCGACGTACACTCACGTGAGAAATGTTTTTTTTTTTGTATAACTTTTCTTTTATGTAAGTATTACCAAGACCAGAAGAACGATTCTCTATCTCAGCGGTGGAAAACAATGAAAAGTTGCCGCGTTTGATTTGACGGTTCTTAGTTAGCAACTTTCGATAGCCATTGCGATAGAGAATAGTCTTCTCCATCACTGTGACACTGAAGAATCTATGCCCAGTTGGCACGCCTAACTATTACTAGGGCTACTACTACCATTACATTATTTGGTGATTTAATTGAATTGAATTAGAGAATACTCTTCTGAGTGCGATCACCACTGCGCCAGGGCGGTCGTCAGATACATTATTGATTGAATGTGGAGCAATATTTACAGTGTCTGCTCGTGATATTGTTGTGTGGCCTTCACGGGGGCCGCGAATCCCCGGCTGCGGACTGGCAAGTTCACGGCGAGGGCTTACTACTTACTACAATCCATTTAACCCATTTCGTTGACGTAATCCATCTGCTTTTAGTTTTAACGCTCGTTCCTGAGGTACGTAACAGATGCTACTGATTGATGAATTGTATTTTATTATTATTTTAAACTATAAATCGTCTACCTCAAAGCCAATAGTCTTGTTCTTAATTAAGAACTCTGCGTTCCTCTGTAACATCTGACCCATGAAAATCCTCGAATATTTGATGATTTGATGTTGGATAAATTATTCAAGCCATTGCATACATTCAGTGTACTTAAAACGCTGAACTCTGGACCACTAGCTGTGTAGAAACAGAAATATCCACACGCCTTGGTCTGGCGCCGTTTAAATCCAGTGACTCCTTGCGACTTGCTTGCTGTTGTCGGTCTACAAACACAACGCTTTCCGGTGCCAAGCCGCCAGTCCAGCACCTTCCAACACGAACAACGTTTATCGGTTCTCCAAACCATATGCCCCGCCCATTGCCATTTCAGGTTCGGAGCACGTTAAATTATACCAGTGACTCCGGTTTTTCTCTGGATCATGATATTTAAGATTTAATCAATTAAAGAAACTCCAAGCTCAATAAAACTACTGTTGCACACACATTAGATTTATATAAACAACTGAAGAAAAGGCACATTTCATACCACAAGAAATACCTATTTTGTAGAACATAATAATACATTATTGATGTAACAAGTTATAAAGGCATAATACACAGTCCGTTAGTATTAATTAAAGGGGATTTAGTCATACCGGTCAATTGCTTTAGTTGCCTTATGATTGGAGTTAGATTGAAGGAGACCATTATAATAGTCTCTAACACGATGTTAATTCTCACGAAAGTGCTGCGAAAATTAACGACAACGCCTTAATTGTTATGAATGGCTACAGGCTAAGATAATAAGCGAGGACACAATAATATATCTAGCGCCTGCTCATGGTCTCATGCCCCATATTTTCCACTTTTCTGATGATAAGGAAAAGACAATTTTATCGAGATTACAACAAACTGTTAACCAAGTCGTAAAATAAATAGTAATTCATTGAACTTAGTATAAATAACAAGTGAATGTTTCATCATCGAAGGGAATAAATTGATCGAACTAAAGTTGTAAAATTTTCAGCTATTGCTGCAAACAATGACGTTCACTATCTATACGCAAGGTGATCTTTCTGACTACTAGATATTTCTGCTTTCAACCAAACGACCTCTAAGGTCATAGAAATATGACCTTAAGGTCATAGAAATATGTTTACGTTTTAATATTTAAAACAGAATATTTTGTTATTACTAACGAATAACTTATTATTTTATTGGATAACAAGTAAACTCTGACTGCGAACTCACCTAATGGTAAGAGGATAAAGCATAAAATGAAAGTGACTAGTGCTAACTTTAAAGTGGTAAGTACAGCAGTTTAATTACAGTTGTACCTACCCCTAAAAAGTTTCTAAGCGGCATCATACCGGAACAGTAAAACGCTGTACTCCTTTCCCGGTAGGGTGGTAAAGCCACGGCCGACCAAACATTCTCCCACCAGACCAGATCATGTAGAAATTATAAATTCCCGAATACCATAAACCTCACCTATGCGCCAAAGTTAGTTGTTAGTTGTAGTTTCGGAACAGTCTCTTGCAACAACAGTATTTTTAGCCACACCAACCGCCAACAATGTGTACCGCCCGTGGCGACCCGCATTTTTATTTCACCTTCAAGACTTGAAGTAGGCAGCCATAACCACTATCTACAGATAGATAGGTACGCAAATATATGGGTATTTCGATTCGCTTATAATATACGTTCTTTTGTTTCGGAAAGTAATTCATTTGATTGGGCCCGTTCATTATGAATTTATGACTCTACATTTTATTTTATCGAAGTTTTATTTTGACCATTAACCATAATTAACAATTAATAGGTAGGTACAGATTAAGGGACCACTTAAACTTAAAATGTTGTTTATCTTTTGAATAACCTGGATTCACATCAAATTCATAAAGGAACTCCAAAAGGCTAGCCGCATTAGAATAGAATAGAGTAATTTTTTATTCAAATAAACTTTTGCAAAGTGCTTTTGAATCGTCAAATGAATCGTCGAAATCGTTCCACGTTTTTTTTTTAATTTACAATGATTTATACATATTTTCTTTATTTCTTTAGCGCTCTTAAGGTTGAAGACAAGGGTCTGCTCGCGAAATTCAAATTTAATTTGGTTTTTCGCAATTTGTAAACTAATAGGACAAAGTAGGCTTATGGCATCCACTCTGACCGGCACAGCGGTGCGGCGTTGAAAGCCGTGCATCGTCTAACGTCGTTTCAGTTCGGCAGACTTCGGCACGGTGTTTGTGTGCGTGCGACTAGAAAATGCTATGCAATAGCTTTACCGCGGCAGTCCCCGAGTGCCACACGTATTTTTTTTTTGTATTTATTTTTGTATTTGTATTTACGAATCTTATGCCAATTGCCAACTTTATGTTTGAAGAGCTTTCGTTATGAGGCTGAAGCAATCGACTCGGCCCCGCAAGGTCTGTTAACTAATAGCGAGGTACTCGAAGATTCCGCTAACCAGCGACAAAAGCGAAAATTAGCACATGTGAAACATATGTCATTCACCCAGACTATCCGAACGCTGTAAAAGACTCGTAACAATTTAACGCTGAAAATTTGAATGCCTCTTAATTTTATACTGCTTGCCTACTTTTCTGTTTCATCTCTAAATACTTTATTGACATATTGACACGTAGAAGTTTATGTATTCATTTATATATTAATATAAATTCGTCTATATCTACTTATAATAAAACTGTAACTGGAAGACTTCACTGTACATTTCATATATTTTGAAAATTTTAAACGAGGCGAGGCTTTATTAGCGATACTGAGCCCAAAACAAATTTTTATTTAATTTTTATCTGTCTGTCCCTCTGTCTGTCTGTCTCTCTGTGTCTGTCTCATTGTGGAAAAACACCCCCGAGACGGTCAAACAGTTTAACTCAAACCTAACGTGTTTTATGAAACCTTTTGATGCCGGTTTGAAGGTTCATCAAACGACACTCCACAGTGTGGTTCGCAAATAAATTGTAAAATGCCCTTTTTAACATGGATCTCGATTATGATGGCGTCGTGTTTATAAAATTAATGTCCTGCTTAATAAGTAAAAAAAGGGAAAAAATTTGGTCCAAATGATACAAATTAAGACCTCGTTTCACACACGAACATCTACAGAGATTGCTCAATGTCTTTAGTTTCTCTCCTCTTCGTACGACATCTTCGCTGCACACAACCACATGCTAAAATATCCAGCCCAAACTGAGAACTGTCAACTGGTAACTGAGCCGTGTTTGTTCAAACGCGTCGGAAGACGATCAAACGACGCGTCAGACACAACAAAAATATAAAATTTCATCAAACAAGCTCGAAAGCCCGTGAATGTTTGACACCTTTCAAACTAGCTGTATAAAGGACCAAATTGGTCAAACCAAAATCAACTTGTTTGAATCAAACCGTTTGACCGTTTCGGAGGCGCTTAACAGTTTACTTCTTAACTAATTCTCATCAAGGGTATCTAAAAATTTTATAAATAGTTTATTATCATGTTCATAGCAACAGTTCTATCCACAGCGATATCAGAGTTCAGTTCAAGTGCAAATAATTATGAATGGAGGAAAATTGTTATCAATGAACTGTGGATAGACCGAACATGTAAACATTAACATAATTCATAAACTGTGCGATAAATTAACTTCAGTAATTGTATATATTTAATTATATTGTTATAATGTCATCATCATTCATAATTAGCAACATATCAACGGCTCACTACTGAGCGCAGGTCTCCTCTCAGAGAAGGGCTATAGGCCATAGTCCACCACGCTGGCCCAGTGCGAATTGGTGGACTTTATACACCTTCGAGAGCATTATGAAGAACTCTCAGATGTGCAGGTTTCCTCACGATGTTTTCCTTCACCGTTGAAACAAGTGATAAATGATTAATTGCTTAAACGCACTTGACTTCGAAAAGTCAGAGGTGCGTACCCGTAATCGACCTGGACCTGCGACCCCCCAAATAGGAGACCACTGTCCTAACCACTAGGCTATCACTGATTCTTAAGTAATGTAATAAACTGTGCAAAAATGTGTCTGTTACCATTTCATGGCTTAACTACAGAATGGATGTGGACAAGATTTAGCACAGAGATAATTTCTATCCTCGAGACGGACATTTTTAACAGGAAAAATATGTTAGTCCCACGGAAAAATAGAAAATTTTAAAACTCCAATACTAAGCGGACGAAGTTGCGGATAAAAGCTTACTCTAACAGCTACTCGATTTTATCCTACTAATATTATAAAGGCGAAAGTTTGTGTGTATGTTTGTTCCTCTTTCACGCAAAAACTACTGGATGGATTTGGCTGAAATTTGGAATGGAGATAGATTATACCCTGGAATAACACATAGGCTACAAATTATCCCGGAAAAATCCAAGGTTCCCGCGGGATTTTGAAAAACCACTGATAGATGGCGCTGATTGTACTTAAATTACGCTTACATTATCCGCAGCATCGAGAATAAGTAAAAAATTCCAATTCAACAATCAAGTAGGATAATTTTACACAGTTATTGAAGTTTTTCATTAGCAATAGAAAATTTCTTAGGGATTAGGGATGGATTACGAAATAAATAATACAAATAGTACGAGGTATCGATTTGTCCAGTCATAGTGAGAACATTGCTAGATATTATAATGACTGGTCATGTGTAGATCCTATCCTATCCTATTCCTATTAATATTATAGATGCGAAAGTTTGTGAGGATGGATGTTTGGAGGGATGGATGGATGGATGGATGTTTGTTACTCTTTAACGCGACAACGAATGAACCGATTTTGCTGAAATTTGGCACAGACATAGAATATAGTCTGGAATAGCACATAGGCTACTTTTTATCCCGGAAAAGCAAACAGTTTCTGCGGGATAGCATCGCTATTTTTTATGCATTTGTCCTTCAAAATACGCGCAATGGAGTTTTAGATTAACGTGATTTTTTTGCACAGGTAAAGTTAAGAGCCTGAAAAATGACAAAGGCTACTTTTTATCTCGGGAAAACAAACGGTTCCTGCGGGATATTAGTATACTACTTTTCACACATTTATCTTTCAATTATGCACCAACGGAGTTACAGATTGACGTGGTTCTTTGGATTGACATAGTTGATGACTTGAAAAGTGACAAAGGCTATTTTTTATCCTGAGAAAGCAAACAGTTCCCGCGGGATATTAGTGTTCTACTTTTCACATATTTATCCTTAAATTAGGCGCCAACGGAGTTACAGATTGACGAGGTTTATTGGATAGGCATAGTTGAGGACTTGAAAAGTGACAAAGGCTACTTTTAATCCCAGGAAAACAAACAGTTCCCACGGGATATTCGTATGCTACTTTTCACATATTAATCCTTCAATTATGCGCCAACGAAGTTACAGATTGACGTGGTTTTTTTGATAGGCATAGTTGAGGACCTGAAAAGTGAAAAGGCTACATCCCGGGAAAACAAACAGTTCCCGCAGGATATTCATGTTACTTTTCACATACTTATCCTTCAATTATGCGCCAACGGAGTTTTAGATTGAAGTTTTAGATTATCTTTTAGCACAGGTGAAGTTAAGGGCCTGAAAAGTGACAAAGACTACTTTTTATCCCTGGAAAACACACGGTTCCTGCGGGATATTAGTATGCTTCTTTCACATATTTATCCTTTTATTATGCGACAATATGCATATATGTATGTATGTATGTATGTATGCATGTATGCATGTATGCATGTATGTATGTATGCATGTATGTATGTATGTATGTATGTATGTATGCATGTATGCATGTATGCATGTTTGCATGTATGTATGTATGTATGTATGTGTGTATGTATGTGTGCATGCATGTATGCAAACATACATACACACATACATACATACCTACTACTACTGTATGTATGTATATATGTATGTGTGTATGCATGTACATATTTATGTATGTTTGTATCCTCCTCCTACTAACAATAAATACATTAACTATATCCTATCCTACTAATTATTACTCATATTATCCCACTAATATTATTAATGTGAAAGTTTGCGAGGATGGATGTATACGGATGTATGTTTGTATAGATGTCGTATACGGATGGATGGATGTATGTTCTCTGAGATAGGGGTTGAACTATTTTGACTGTTATACTCAATAACTTCGTTAAATTTGAACTAATTTTTATTATTACTTTAACCGACTTCAAAAAAGGAGGAGGATCTCAATTCAACGGAATCTTTTTTTATGTATGTTCACCGATTACTCGAAGACGCCTGAACCGATTTGGAAAATTCTTTTTTGTTTCAAAGGGCGAAATCAGTCGAGCGTTTTTAAAAAAATCTACAATAAATTATATCCTTTGTAGTGGCGCGGGCGTTTAAATGTATGCTCCCGGGACAAAAAGTAGCCTGTGTTATTTTCCAGGTCCTCAACTTTACCTGTGTAAAAAAAATCGGCCAAGTGCGAGTCGGTCCTCGCTCCTTTAGGGTTCCGTTAAAAACATTAAATTAAAATATTTCCATGGGTACATGGAAATATTTTAATTTAATTTAATTTTTTTAATTTAATTTAATTTTTATTGTTTGTTGTTATAGCGGCAATAGAAATACAAAATACCTATGTGAAAATTTCAACTGTCTATCTATTACGGTTTACGAGATACAGGCCGCTGACAGACGGACGGACGGACGGACGGACGGACAGCGTAGGCTTAGTAATAGGGTCCCGTTGGCACCCTTTAGGTACGGAACCCTAAAAACCACGTTGACTATATGCACTTACACTTTATATGGTGAAATATTATAACTGCGAAAGTGCGTTGGTTTGTCCTTCAATCACGCCCCAACAGAGCTACGGATCGACGTGATTTTTTGCAGTGTACCTATAGTTGAGGACCTGGAGAGTGACAGGCTACTTTTTAACCCGCAAAGTCAGAGTTCCCAATCACGCAGACGAAGGACCGCGGGCATCAGCTAGTATCTTATATTAATCAGAGACATGTTATATTTACTACGAGGTTTTATATTCAAAGGTACTAATACATATTATATGTTATTATTATGTATTAGTACTTGCTATACAAAACAATAATAGTTGACGTAAAACTGTTTTTGCAATAGTAAATGAGAGCGCCTTCTATTAACATCATTGTAAAGTTCTGTTAAAAATATTAAAGCTCATTAAAAATGAAAAAAAATTCTTTATAATATTTATCTAAGTTTAGTATTTGTTGTTCAAGTACAGGATATAAGTCAATTTATACATAAGTTTCAGCCTCGGTGTTTCAGCCGATTTTGACTTCAATTCAATTCAAGCAATATTCGGCTGAAGGCCATCAGTTTACATATTAGGTATGTTTTTTGAAGAAATTACGTTCAGTAGTTCAAAAGTTATAAGACTCTGACAGACGGACGGGCGGAAGGACAAGTGCAAATTCACTCAAGTAGACTCAGACATCTTCGCTTTGCTCGGTCAATAATCCTATAATTATTTATTAATTATATTATACCCAAGTTATTTCGCAATATTATGTAATTTTTGCACCTCAATAAATGAACTAAACAAAACAAAATAGTCGTTAGATTGTGTTTGTGTAGAAGAGACCTCCCTTATGTTCAAATAATGCTTTTGACCACAATGTAAGTAAGCCATACAAATATCAAACACCTATATCTAAGCGCCACTATTAATTAATACCTACCTCGTAGCTATTGAATATATTGAATATGAAATTATTCATTAATCGTCTAACGTATCGTAATCATATTTCATACTAATATTATAAATGCGAAAGTGTGTTTGTTTGTTGGTTTGTCCTTCAATCACGCCGCGATCAAGCTACGGATCGACGTGAGTTTTTGCATGGGTATAGTTGAGGACCTGGGAGAGTGGCATAGGCTACTTTTTATTCCGGAAAATCAAAGAGTTCCTGAGAGATTTTAAAAACTAAATCCACGCGGACGAAGTCGCGGGCTAGTAATAAATAAAATTTTTTTAGAGTATTATAGGCATTGACTATAATTAAATAAGTTGCCAATTGGGTTTTACTCATGCCAAACATGTTTCAGACGCTACCACTTTCCACTGAGTTGGTACTTGGTAGTCACTAGTCAGAGTAGGTATATGTATAACTAGCTGATGCCCGCGACTTTGTCCGCGTGGATTTAGTTTTTAAAGTCCCTCGGGAACTCCTTGATTTTCCGGGATAAAAAGTAGAATAGATGTTGACCCGAGTAATAAGCTACCACGGTATAAAATTTTGTAGAAATCTGTGCGGTAGTTTTTACGTGAAAGAAGGACAAACAAACAGACAAAAAAAAATTTAGCTTCTGTTTTGATATCTGTATCTTGAACACAATTAGAAGCAAAAACCCTTTTTTGAATCTATTTCATGTACAGAATTGGTTTCGTTTCTGTTTTATTATATGTGTATAATGTACATCATACTAGATTCCACTACAAACATCATCTCTGCATTGATTTTTCATCTCTGCATCTACCTACTCCGATAAATAAGTAAGTAAATAAATAATAAATACATTTAAAATTACATTTGATAGAATCGATTCTCACAACCGATTATTTTACTTAGGTACTTACATTAGAAATATTCAATTTCAACTAGGCACTTAATTAAAAATTTAATAAAAAAAACTTGTATATGAGACACTAGCTGATGCCCGCGACTTTGTCCGCGTGGATTTAGTTTTTAAAGTCCCTCGGGAACTCCTTGATTTTCCGGGATAAAAAGTAGCCTAGATGTTGACCCGAGTAATAAGCTACCACGGTATAAAATTTTGTAGAAATCTGTGCGGTAGTTTTTACGTGTAAGAAGGACAAACAAACAGATTAAAATTAAATAAAAATCTGTTTTGGGCTCAGTATCGATATGGACCGGGAGCCAGGTACAAATTCGGTCAATTATTTCCTCTCGAGCGAAACTTCGTGAAATGCATTAGGGATTTATATTATGAATATTCGCGACCTTCAGCTGCGACTCCGTGGGTGGGGCGGGCAGTGGCAGCCTCCAACGCATGGAAAAAAAAAAAAGTTTTTTAGTCATTTCCTCCCATTTGAAAATTTGTCAGATTATAGTTTACCTAATATTTTGAAGGAAAAATAAATTCAGCTGACCATACATGGTGGATTATACTTCAGCTGGCTGCTTGAACATGAAAAAAAAATTATATTTTCAATGATTTCCTCTCAACTAAAAATTTACCTGGTGATCGTTTATATGCTATTATGAATGAAAATTAATTTCAGCTTGCTGTATCGCGGTGGAAAGTTTGTCAGCTGGTACCATGAAAGGTGTGACGTAGCAGCATCTATCACCTACTGAATCTTATCAGCTGACGACTTTTCTCTTGACTTACAGCTAGCTGATTTTTTTAATTATTTACTAATGCATGTTAACAATCCTCTTATAAATTTTCATCCAGGAGGAAATCACTTTTCTTAAGTTATTCTCTTTCTTTTTACAGATTGAGGCTATACATAAGCATGGAGGAAAAAAAAGTTTTTTAGTCATTTCCTCCCATTTGAAAATTTGTCAGATTATAGTTTACCTAATATTTTGAAGGAAAAATAAAGTCAGCTGACCATAACATGGTGGATTATACGTCAGCTGGCTGCTTGAACATGAAAAAAAAATTATATATTCAATGATTTCCTCTCAACTAAAAATTTACCTGGTGATCGTTTATATGCTACTATGAATGAAAATTAATTTCAGCTTGCTGTATCGCGGTGGAAAGTTTATCAGCTGGTACCTTGAAAGGTGTGACGTAGCAGCATCTATCACCTACTGAATCTTATCAGCTGACGACTTTTCCCTTGACTTACAGCTAGCTGATTTTTTTCATTATTTACTAATGCATGTTAACAATCCTCTTATAAATTTCAATCCTCTTATAAATTTTCATACAGGAGAAAATCACTTTTCTTAAGTTATTCTCTTTCTTTTTACAGATTGAGGCTATACATAAGCCCTTTCTATATTGCAGCTAGATTGTGGATTAAAATTACCTTCTCCAGATGCTATGCTATAGCAGAGCATAGAATGCTAAAGGTCCACTTGGAGGGGGTAAGTTTTACCCATGACTACGTGCAAAGGCCCTTTATTGTGTATAGTGCACATGCAGATTTTTGGTAGAAATAAATTGGTTGTATTTAAACTCGGTTTATGGACGGTAGTTTTCCGTGATAACGTCTTATAGAAACACTAGCTGATGCCCGCGACTTTGTCCGCGTGGATTTAGTTTTTAAAGTCCCTCGGGAACTCCTTGATTTTCAGGGATAAATAGTAGCCTAGATGTTGACCCGAGTAATAAGCTACCACGGTATAAAATTTTGTATAAATCTGTGCGGTAGTTTTTACGTGAAAGAAGGCTTATGTATAGCCTCAATCTGTAAAAAGAAAGAGAATAACTTAAGAAAAGTGATTTCCTCCTGGATGAAAATTTATAAGAGGATTTTTAACATGCATTAGTAAATAATGAAAAAACTCAGCTAGCTGTAAGTCAAGGGAAAAGTCGTCAGCTGATAAGATTCAGTAGGCGATAGATGCTGCTGCGTCATACCTTACAAGGTACCAGCTGACAAACTTTCCACTGCGATACAGCAAGCTGAAATTAATTTTCATTCATAGTAGCATATAAACGATCACCAGGTAAATTTTTAGTTGAGAGGAAATCATTGAATTTATAATTTTTTTTTCATGTTCATGCAGCCAGCTGACGTATAATCCACCATGTTATGGTCAGCTGACTTTATTTTTCCTTCAAAATATTAGGTAAACTATAATCTGACAAATTTTCAAATGGGAGGAAATGACTAAAAAACTTTTTTTTTCCTCCATGCTTATGTATAGCCTCAATCTGTAAAAAGAAAGAGAATAACTTAAGAAAAGTGATTTCCTCCTGGATGAAAATTTATAAGAGGATTGTTAACATGCATTAGTAAATAATGAAAAAAATCAGCTAGCTGTAAGTCAAGGGAAAAGTCGTCAGCTGATAAGATTCAGTAGGTGATAGATGCTGAGAGCTACGTCACACCTTTTAAGGTACCAATGACAAACTTTCCACCGCGATACAGCAAGCTGAAATTAATTTTCATTCACAGTAGCATATAAACGATCACCAGGTAAATTTTTAGTTGAGAGGAAATCATTGAAAATATAATTTTTTTTTTCATGTTCAAGCAGCCAGCTGAAGTATAATCCACCATGTTATGGTCAGCTGAATTTATTTTTCCTTCAAAATATTAGGTAAACTATAATCTGACAAATTTTCAAATGGGAGGAAATGACTAAAAAACTTTTTTTTTCTCCATGCGTTGGGGGCTGCCACTGCCCGCCCCACCCACGGAGTCGCAGCTGAAGGTCGCGAATATTCATAATATAAATCCCTAATGCATTTCACGAAGTTTTGATTTGGAGGAACTTGGTCATGAAAATCTGTCACTGGCTCCCGGACCAATAGTAAAGCATCCCCCAATTAAAATTTTCAAAATATATTAAATGTACAGAAATCTTCCAGTTACAGTTTTATTATATGTATAGATGTACGATGGGGCTGTCATATACTTTATATTGCATAATATCTTAATATATATATTTCTTGTGTGCGTGGTCACTGAACTTCTCCTAGAGGGCTGGACCGATTTTGATGAAATTTTTTGTGTGAGTTCAAGGGGATTCGAGGATGGTTTAGATTCACAATTTGGTCCACTGGAAAATGTTTATTTAACTAATTTTTCATTTATAAGTAGTGGCGGTACGAAGTTCGCTGGGTCAGCTAGTATTGTATAAAATCCCATTACTAATAAAGTTTAATAAAGATTGTAAGAAAACATAAAAATACAGATTATTGAGTTATGTTATATTGAGGTATTGACGAATAAATATACATATAGGTAATATACTAGCGGACTCGGCAGACGTTGTTCTGAACGAACAACGAACCGGACCCTGGTCCGATTGTTCTTTCTGGCTAGGCAATCAAAAGTATCGGTCAAAATTATGAAATGTTGTCAATTGTTCATCAAATCTGTTTTTTTCATTTTCAAAACATCCAGAGACCCACTCAAATATACGCATAAAATTTCATCCAAATCGGTCCAGCCGTTTAGGAGGAGTTAAGTGACAAACACACGTACAGAAAGAAGAATTATATGTAACTGATGTCAAAACCTAATCTAGGTAGGTAATCTAAAATCTAAAAATTGAAGTTTGAAAAAATCCAGAGACGTTTCAAGTGAAAACAGATTGTCATATTTTACTACTTTTGGATTTTTTCGACTTTTTTTAGATTTTGTATTGGATAGGTTTTTGAAAACGGCCGTGTGTATTTTAGTACAAATGGTGCATACTCACTCGAATCAATGATCCTTCTGGCGCAGCACGCTAGACCCATAGACATGGTGAGGACGGTCCTTGCCGGTAAAAAGTGAAATTTCACGCGTCCGGCGACGCTGCGGCCGCTAATTTATTCATTCGCAGTGAAAAACGTGGATCAGGCGATACCGCGTTTTGTTCGCGCTAACTATATATAAACACGTGTTTGATACTATGAAATTTGATGCCTTGGCAACAAACGTAAATTTTGCATCAATTAAATATGTCGATAAAATTGATTTTAAATGTCTCAGTGTGTGAGACTATAATAGGGGGGAGCTTTAAAATAATCGTAAGTGCGTTCGGAAGGTGGTCGGTGCGATAACGAACTCGTGAATGGAACGACTCGCAGAGTGGAGCGCTCGACGCGGCGACTTGCGGGCCACTGAATGTGGCGTGTGCGACTGTGCGCCCGCGCACCCGTGCTGTCGGCTTCGCTCCTCGACTCTTCCAATTTTAATATTTAAATGCGCAAGGCAAGCAAACTTCTTTCCGAATCTCAACACAACAGCAAAGGCTTGCACTTCATATTATACATAATATATACAAACACAAATTAAGTGGCACTCGGGGACTGCCGCGGTAAAGCTATTGCATAGCATTTTTTATCAACTTATGCAATTATAATATTTATGCAATATTTTTTTTGCATAATAAAAATTATGCAAAAAAAATAATTAAAAAACAAACAAACAAGAAAAGCGCACTGTCACTACTTCGAGAGTGAGATTCGAACCTGCGACAACATACACCATACGGTGAAGAAAGCGGCCGCTCGCCCACTGCCCCAAACAGAGTTACTTGTGAACCTCTAAAATGTTGAACGCTTATTGAACGACGGTGTTAGGTTTATTTTCGTTACGGAATTTTTTGATTCGGTCGCCGCGCTCAAACTATTTGTCCTAGTTCAAAGCCCGCGATAAAAGCTATGCAATAGCTTAAAAACACTGCTTAGAGACAAGAAAAAAGTTTAAAAACTGTACCCAAAATTACTGAAAATTGGATGTAACACTAACATCCGTGATATTCATTTCGTCTGTATAAAATGTAGCTTAAGTGACCCTCACCATTATAACAAATCGATTAATAGGTACACCATAAGCAGAGCGTATTTTGACTTTGCTTAACTTTTACTTTCGAGTTAAAAAGTTTGATTAGCGCTTATATATCTCGTCTTGTAGCTGCTATTTGTAATTCAAAAGTCAAGTCTGAGCAAAATCAAAGAACCTTAAGATCTTAGTTAATCTCGCTCCCCCCTGTAAGCAATAAATACCAATCCTCACTTAACATGTCCATTGAATTTTTCTATTGGAATCTGCATTGCGAGACGACTTAAGGTTCATATACCTCTAGTTACCTACTATCAATTCTTGTAATTTGTGAGGGCGAAATTCCTTTAGAGCTTTAATAAGAAACATAACTATTTCTAAAAGTCTAATCATATTTCATAGGTGGGTACAAAATTGAATACAGTTACATTATGCTTAGGTACTAAATATATTCCTACTTGCTTTTGCAAGTGACTTCGTCAGTTTGGAGTTAGGTTTTAACCACGCGGAAAATCTTTGTTTTTCCGGAATAAAAGTAGCCTATGTTATGTCACTCTCCAAAGGTCCTCAACTAGGTATACCTATCCTTGCAAATATCACGTCGATCCATTGCTTCGTTGATGCGTGATTGAAGGACAAAGCAGCAAACTAACATACTTTTGCATTTATTTTGAATGCTAAACCATTAATCAATTTTCATTACTTTCTTTACTTTTAATTCAAAATCATTTACTTCATGTATGCCAACTTGTGGCTCTTATGACAAGTCAGGAATTTACCACCGGAATGCTGATTCTGTACAGAAGAGCCGGCAAGAAACCCAACAGTTGCTCTTTTCAAAACAAAAATGTTACAAAATGTAGCTTAACTATCCTGTGGACAGCTGAAGCAAAGCCGATTAGAATATAACAGAAATATTTCTCCATTTAAATAAAATAAACTTTTAAAAGTGCTTGCTTGTCTATGTTACCACTGAATCGGAATGCTTACTTACAATTCAACATAATATATCACCTAAAGATCCAAAAAAATCTATGGCAAAGAAGCTATTGCGCAGAAACGCCATATATCTTTACCAAAATAGAGTAAGTAGGTACACATTTTGCTCCAGTTAAACAGTGTACCATGAAAATGAATAATGTAATGCTTTAACTGCAACTGGAAGGTCGACTACAACGATGATGTCACCAATCAGATCGAGACTGATTTATCGACACCACTTGGTAAGATTAGAGCGCCAAACCCCTAAATACCGATTGGAGTCCTTCAGAGTTTTTTTACGTTGCTGGCCAAGTTTACATGCACGACTCACGAAGTTTTCCGTCACCGTTTTAAACTAAATGATATTTAAATTTAAATCGAAATCTCTCGTAACTCCGAAAAATTGGAGTTAGATCAGATTAAATAGGTACTACCTATTTATGTAATTTACTTATACCAACATAGGCTCGTCGATTCTGAACATCGATGGTATTCTCGTTGGTTTAATCGGTACTACAAAATAAATCTCGTTTTATATTGATCTGCTAACAACACATTTCATCGTTGAATTCTGGCCTGTTTACACATAATTCACTCAACAATTCCTCATCTAAATCCTCTAGTAGATACCTAATAATCTATCGAATAAATGCGCTCACCATTTTGAAATCATTTACAAAAAATATGTGGAAGGTACGCGAACGGCGATGATCCATCATAACAACCCATCGACCTAATATATGCGGCCCTGAAACCACTTCAAATAAACCTCATTAAAGCTATTAGCTAACACACCATTAATACCGGAAATATCCGACGCTTGTTACAACTTTTCTATTCTCAAGATACCATAAACTAAATCGATGTATTGCTTTGAATTAAACACTGGGAAAACACATCTCTACCTCTACTCGTAAGCTAAATAAATTACGTGCTAAATCGAAAACCTTTTCTTTTTGATGTCGTTTAAAAAAGATCCTTAATTCAAAAGGTAGGCAGGAAGGTTTTTCGCGGATACTTAACGCTACATTTCAGCGGGGACTGAAAATCTGAAAATTTGTTACATTGGAGGGTCAAGTCTCCTCAAACTCCACATTAGAATTTCTTATTTCTTGCAAAATAAAATGATTGATTGATTGATTAAATGATTAATCATGAAGACTGGCCTCCTTTTTTGGAGTCCGGAGTTTAATATCTGGCATGCATCTCCAACTTTTCAGAGTTTATTTAGCTATTGCATAATTTGCATATCACTTGTTTTAACGGTGAAGGAAAACATCGTGAAGAAATCTTACATGGCGTAAGGCATACCTTAACGCTTTATAATGTCCTCAGCGGTGCTGTGTGTGACGTCTGCCAATAAGCAATGGTTAACGTGGTGGACTATCGAAACCCTTCGCATTCGAGAAGAGACCTGGCCCACAAATGGGACACAATTGTGCCCGTTATTGGGCCAGCCGGCGATGGAGATGAACGTTTGTAAATAAATTATTAATTTACGCCCAGAGCTAAATTAAAGCGCCCAAAAGTCATACAGTTCACTAAACGAACCGATGCGCGATGGCCCGATAGCCGTTCATTTCAATTTTAATTAATTAACTTTATAAATTGTTGTTGAGCCGCATAGCCGGTGTCTCAGTCATCAACTCGAAAACTGTTCTCAATAAACAATTATTTATCGCCTACTTCCGCGTAGTGCGCCTAATAAAGCCAATCAAACAGAGATAACGAATTACTTAATATTAAGGACCACCAATGGTTCGGGGTCCTAGTTTGGCTGGAATGTTGCGCATTTCACAAGCGATACTTTGTATTTTAAGAAACAATAAAGAAAATATTAAATTAAGCAGCGAAAATACAATTCATTATATTATTAGGTATTTATCTGTACAATATAAAAGACCACAACCATAAAGAGAACAGAAACATGTCTACTCTCACACGCATAATAGAGCGCACGAATTAATGGTGCATGTTCATTGTGAATTGTGATGAATTGTGCGTGTGTGAGTGTATATTTACAATTTTTAGCAGACAACAATAATAGCAGAATCTGTCGCAAGTTGTTTGTAGGAAACCGACCAATAGCTATGACAGTCAGTCACTACTTAGACGAGAGGCAACCATATACTAATGTATTCCCTCCTCAAAAATCTATAAATTGGTGCACTAAGGGAGAGATTTTTTCATTCCATAATATAAGGGGTAAAAATACCTAAATCCACGCGGACAGGTTCGTAGGAATTATCTGGAATCATTTATTCTATCCTACTTCCTACTAATATAATAAATACGAAATTTTGTGAGGATGGATGTATGGATGGATTCTTACTGTTTAACGCCACAATAAAAAAACCGATTGGGCTAAAATTTGGAATGCAGATAGCTCATACTCAGAATTAAAACAAAGGCTAATTTTTATCCCGGAAAATTACAGAGTTCCCTCGAGAACTAAAAAACATCATTGGGCATCATCTATTTAAAGTATAAGTAGAGACAATTTACGTTTTCTAATTATAAAATCCCGCATTGCTATTAATATTATGATTATGCAGTAGCTGCTTTATACTTTCATAATAAGGAAACTATAAACTAACTAACTTTAAATTACCTTCTTATATTATTAAAAAACCTAAATTCACGATGAGTTTTTTGTCTACACCAAATTCAAGTCAAGAGCATTATTTTGCGTTAAACTTGTATCCGAGGATTGTTTATATTATGTTTAATTTTAATTCGTAAGTCTTATGTCAAAGCTTAAAAAATATTTTCTCATCTCGCACTCAATTGTCGTTGAGTTTAAACTTTAAACTCGTAATAATTACGTATTTTCTTCGTCCGACGCATAGCCAAATTACATGATTAACTGCGTCAGGCGCCACGTTCATAAACCACGACCGGGCGAGACAATATCTTTAGCGTCAGCGTGTAAATCTGGATACTTAGCTAGTTTCAGATTTCAACATGTTGAAATATTCACTCCCCGCCGCGCGCGACTTCCCATGTTAGGATAATCAAGACATTTATAATTTTCGATGATTGATCGAATCGATGAAATTCTAAATTATTCTATGTAGGCCAATTGTGGCTCTAGAATAGATTTATTTTTTAATAACCTTTGTGCTTTTGGATTGCCAAAAGAATCTACCTACCACTGATTCAGAATGCCGTTTCAAACGAGTCCAGAGTGTTATTGTAGTTCAGTCAAGAAAGACTCTACCACGCACCGGAGCGGAAAGCAAAGGCTGAGAGGAACCGAAAAACTCACCAGTATAAGTTCTAAGTACTTGTAGATACGTAACTTCGTAACTTTTGAATTAGGAAATCATTTATGGACCAAAAGTTAAATAATTGACTGCCAGAATGAATAGTTATTTGTGTTATATGGGGCCAAAGGAATTTTTTGTTCCCCGAGGGCGTTATTTTGAATTCAGAGCTAAGTGAAGGATTCTATAGTAGACTCCCGAGCGCAGCGAGGGATTCTAAAGTAGAATCCTGAGCGTAGCGAGGAATTCAATATACGCCGCCCGAGAACAAAAAATTTTGGCCCCGAATGACACATACTATTTTTCATCATTACCTATGAGAAAAAGCTAGGAGTATCAACCTACTATGTATAGAGTATAGACATTACCAATACGTATATTGAAAGTTTAAATAAATCACAAATATTTTTTTATGAAATCCTAATTAAATATTAATATTTATGTTGGAAGTATGGGCGTATACATCTAATCGACATATTTGATCACGTGACTTATCGAAGACAACCGCTTCTCAAACATTTTTGAATTCTCTCTTCTGATTGGTCCGCGTTAGTGCGGACGCGGAACGCGGTCCAATCAGAAGAGAGAAATGAAAAGTCCCATGGGGTTAAAATTAAATTTTGCTCCCGCTATCCTCTGAAGCCAATATTTGTTTTTCGAATAGGTATGATGAAAAAGTTTTTTTTTTCTTTATTCAAAAATGAAAACTATGTAACGTATTCAAGCAACGTATTTTGTATGAGTCATTAATAGAATTGGTAGCTTGTTTGTGTATTCGGGGTGCATTTGTAGTGGAGAGCAGACGGCGCCTACCAATTTTAACAATGAACGGAATGGCGGCCCCGACATCTATCAACAGGGTATGGGGCCAGACTTGTCACGTCTCTATTCTATATGAAGATTTGTCGCTCCGTCTAGGATAAACGTAACCTATATTTTAGCTCTAAAATGCGGCCACCAAAAAAAATTTACAGACAATTCCACTAAAATAAAACTCAGACGCCGGTTAAACCAACACCATTAGCTTTGAAAAAACTAAACAAAATGAGTTAACAAGAGTGTTAAGTGAAACCCAAAGGAAAACATCCAGAAAATATCAAGAATTACCATTAAGATTAGCTTTATTACGACTATAATGTTTATTGCCTGCGAACGCGCCGATGTCAAAGCGTCAATAATAGTAGATTAT
The DNA here is from genome assembly GCA_029955525.1 of Oeneis ivallda. NCBI lineage: Eukaryota > Metazoa > Arthropoda > Insecta > Lepidoptera > Nymphalidae > Oeneis > Oeneis ivallda. Next base: position 10,826,270 of record JARPMR010000020.1, on the reverse strand, counting down.
TAACCAAGGGGATAAAGCAGTGTCTTCTGTCGCGGGTGACGATTTAAATCGCGAGCGTAACGAAGGACTCGAGGTTTACTCCCGAGCGTAGCGAGGGTGTTAAAAACTTAAATCACGAGCGAAGCGAGGGATTTAAGACGAGTCCTGAGTGTAGCGAGGGATTTAAGTACACCCAAGACAAAGACAGCTTTATCACCGAGGAAAATACTCTACTTTTCGTACCATTTGCGAAAAAATTAACACAATAATAATATGAGATAAGTATTTATTAAAAATAATGACAATTAAAAGTAAAAGTTAACATTCGAAACATTGGTCTAATTATTGATATAGACTATAGAGAGTTACATTTTTGTTTGGTACATTTATATTGTTGATGAGTTGATTTGAGTATTTCTCTGTTCTTGCGTCTGAGCATTTGCACTGATGGAATCCGACAATTCACTGTCACTGTCGCTTTGATTTAACATCGTAACGTATTTTTAGAACATTAACTTATTTATAAAAATAAATTAAAATAAACTTAACGTTTATGTATTTGAAGAAAACAAAAACGCGGCAAATTCCTAGACTAATATTTTTTTGTCGGAAAAGCAAAGGCATCAAGCTCATACGGCCTCGTCGGTTTTCGTAATTTTATTTAATAATCATAACTGCATAATAAATGCGTATTCCTTTTTCAAAAAGATGTTTATTGCTTTATATACAAACTCAATGGTGTAAACACAGATTTAGTTCCGTATAAATTTCGGTAAGTATTCCAAATTTAAATCACATTCTCCCCCTAGAGGATGAATGAAATTCAGTACAATTTTCTTTCCCTGTTTTTAACAGATTAAAAATGACTATTATTATGTTCGCTTTTTGTGGCACAGAATGTCACTTTTTTGAGCAAGTGGTACGAAAAATTATTTTCGCTACATGAAGACTGGCGTACGAATTACTAATAGAACTGGAACATCATTTATCACAATATTAATCTTTTACTTCGCTTAGGTCCGCATATTTAAATTTAAATAATTATCTAACAGTAACATTTTGACTTTGTGTGTATGAGTAAACTGACTGTGATTGAGCTATAAAATTTCTGGTGACTTCGTCTTATTTTTATTTTTTTTCAATTCTTTTTTTCAACAAAATTTTTAGGGTAATTCCTGAAGTCCTAAAAAACTGAAATTTGGTATGTAAGCTAGTATTAGAACACAAACCTACAAGCTCTTAACTCACAAACTCTACACCTTAGCCAAAATAATTGTGGCTTGGCTGTTTCCTTACTGCAAGAACTATTGTTTAAGAGAAAAGTAATGAACAGTGAATAAATTATTTCACCTTACGCCCATGTGAATGTAGCGAAATGGCCAAGCCACATATTTTGACTAAGGTGTAGAGATTGTGAAGTTAGGACTTGTAAAGTTAGGGGGTGTAGAGTTAGAAGCTTGGCTCTACATGAGATTTGATAATTTTTTGACAGTGCAAACCATATGGTCTCGTCTTGGCAACATTTTACATGAAAAAAAATTGATGTGAAACATCGACATTATTTTGTAAAAGTAATATGCAGAAAAGAACAGATTGTGATAGGAACTAAATATGTCACTAAGTATACATATAATAATACTACTACTACCACTACCACTACCACTACCCCTACCCCTACCCCTACCCCTACCCCTACCCCTACCCCTACCCCTACCCCTACCCCTACCCCTACCCCTACCCCTACCCCTACCCCGACCCTTACCCCGACTCCTCCCCGACCCCTACCCCGACCCCGACCCCTACCCCTACCCCTACCCCTACCCCTACCCCTACTCCTACCCCTACCCCTACCACTACTACTACCCCTACCACTACTGCTACCACTTCTACTAAACAGATTGTGATAGGAACTAAATATGTCACTCTATCACAAAGTATACATAATAACATCGCATGCCGTGGCGAGGCGTCGCCACGCGAATAATCTGTTTTACGTGCCGCTATAGATGTTTCACATCAAAAGTTTTTGGTGGGATTTAGTGTTACTAGTAAAGGTAAACCTACCTAACATCTACTAAGTATCTCATTTTAATTTGTAAGCAAAAGCGTCTATACAACATTCATAATTTATTACAACGTATTTGGAACATTGCAAACAAGATTTTATTCAGAGTTCAGACCTATTTGAGACATTGAGATTAATCTTAGAGCGTAAACATAAATAATAGTAAGGAAGTTGGTGGAAAGAAGGAAACTATGGTAGGTATAGATTAACTCAACCTTGAGACCGATAAATAAGAGAATATTGAAGCTGGGGAACAAGAAATAATGTGCCAAATAGAAATGTTTTGTGTCTGTGATTGTTCAAAGTAAATCAAATAGAGTTATGGTATAAAATATATAAAAACACACCAATAAAACACCTTAAAAAAGCAAGTATGGGCAAGTGCTGTACCTATGGACGCTTGTAGGTTGTGGACACAATCGATTCCGACGAAACTAGCAATCTTAATAGCTATTTATGCAACTGCATCGTAATGAGGGTCATTTTAATTCGAGTGCTGTTTTTTGATACGAGGCTTGCCGAGTATCAAAATAGGATAGTACGAGAATTAAAATGACTAATTACGTTCAGTTGCATACAAGATTTTATCTACGACAAGGAAAATAAAATCATTAACAAAATACGCCGCACAGATTAGAGGATACTACGTATGCCGTAGGCTCAATAAAGTAACAAAAAGTAACTCCGTAAGCCGCCACCAGCCGCCTGTGGCGCCTCTGTCATATGAACGGTACAAAAGTGCCGGAACTCAGAGCCTTAGCTTTAGGTATCCTATTTTAAGAAGATAACCATTTCGATTCAGCTCCCATACAACGAGCTGCATCGAAATGAGAAGCAAAACCGAAAGAGGGTTCATTTCGATTCAGCTGTCAAATTCGAAATTGGAACTTTTCGATGCTGGAGTAGATAAAATTCTATTTCGAACGCGACGCAATCTTAAAATTCTATTTTGAACGCGACCGTAAAGCTTTGTCTATGGTTGACAGTTCGCGTTCAAATTAGAATTTTAGGGTTGATAGTTTCGACGAAATCGCTTGTGTTCACAGGTACAAGCTTCGATAGGTACAGCACTTGCCCCTACCTAGTGACGGAGGGACAACCAGACAAAGAAGTCTGGCGAAGATAAAAAAAATATAATGTTGAGCTCTTAAAGGTAAAGGATACCTTTCCTTTACCTTTAAGAGCTCAACATTATATTTTTTTTATAATTGCATTAGCAAAAAAATTCCAAAGTCCAAACGTAGAAAAAGCTAAATCATTTAACGATTTTGGTTACAAAGCTTTTTTATTTATTTTTTGGTATGTATGACACTGGGCTGAAAATATTCTTATGGCATAATTTTATGTTTAACGTATTTTTATAAATAAATCAAGACTAATAATAGTACTACCAAAGACTACTAACTGCCTACTAACTGCCAGAAGTTAGTAATTAAGTTGATTTAATTTTTCTGCCACCAATTCTTTATCTATATTAATATCGTTAAATCAAATTTGATAATTACGTTAATCCGAAAGTTTGCCGTAAAATGCTATTCCATCATCGGTAGTAGATTTTTACGATGTACGCCTACCTTATACGCCTACACGTTATCTAACTGTTAATTTATAGTTAAAATGTTGTACCTACCTCACTAATGATTTTCATAGTAATAAATAGGTTATTGCTAACTGAAAATAGAAATAAGAACTATGATAAAATATGCTTTGGCCCGTGGGAGTAAGTACAAAGATTACATTTTTTAGAATTTATGAGTAAGATCTTCACTTCTTCATTATGAAAAGCATGGCAGTGTCTCGTAGATTACATAAAATTTTTATTTAACGCTTTCCATTAAGGATTGTGATTGATTGCTAGAATGATTATGACTAATGATTGAGATTGGATTCTTAACAGTCTAGTCTTCCAATCTGTTTCACATTAAGTATAATTCAAATTAAGACCGTCATCACGACACTGAAAGCAGCCCGAAGTGCTTTCAAAACTCAAGTCATAACATGTCATGCGCGTGCAAACTCCGTATTCCCAAGCATCAATCAATCCAATGTCACAACCATAAGTCACAACGGAGTCCCACCGACCCATTTTCACCGTATGTGCTACCGCCACGGCCATTCACCTAATGATCTCATCGCCCCAGAATAAAAATTCACTCGTTTAGATCAATTGAATTTGTTTATGGAACGCTTTCTCAGCCGAAACTAGACGGTCTATTCTAGTCTAAGTATAACGCTTGAATTTTAGGTCCTTCGGCTAGGCTCGGTCGTGCCTTCGCCAAGAGCTTTTAGATTAGTTAAGGTCCTATTAAGGAGTACGCCCGTCAATATATCGCACGTGCCCTATTCGTTTTTCTATCTGCTGTATTAGCCAGAATCACGAGCAGGCAAAATTTGAGAATATAATAATATTATTATCATATCATTATTACGTTGCTATCTAGTTGCTAATCTAATTTCATGTCTCCCAAGATTTGTATAAATAAAAAAAAAATCGGCTATCATATAAACGGTTATCGTGAGCAAAAGTGAGCAATTTAATTGAGGACTATTTACTTACTTAATTAATAAGGGTCAATTTTTTAATTTGTTTGTTAATCAAGTAAATTACTTCTGATTATTATTTTGTGGCCAACAAGAGCGTTATAAATGTCGGATAAGTCTTGCCGGCAAAATATTTTTTTACTATGAAGTATGAACCATGTAATTACTTCTCAAAATCTACCTTATTTTAGCTTCTAGTAGTTTTTATATGATTAGGTATATGTAGTTTAATGTTCTGAATACAATCAAATCTTGTGATCGTTCACCTCACTTTTAAAACAACATGCACTCTTTCACAGCGAGCGGCTTAATAGTGCCAATTACGTTTATCTTGGTAATTGGCGGAATTAGAAGGCTGGCAGTGATATCATGAGGTTCGCACATCATAAAATTGTTCAGTAGCTACTAGCATTTAGTTAGGTACCATATGAAGGAAACCGCTTTTTGAGTATTGATTGCAAATTAATTATGATCTACAGTCTACACGAAAGTGGGTTAGCAATTACTATCATTTTTGTTTCATTCTGCATGGGTATACTTACATATAGGGGGCAACACTTAGGGTAGTAGGTCGCAGAGACAGATTTTCTTCATGAAAGATGGTATGCTAACAGGAGCTATAGTGTCAAAGAAGTGACACTGTGCCGGACTTCTGTCCGCTTTGGAGAGACCAAATTGTAGGGCTAAGTTCTGTAGGAGACCTGTGCCGCCAAGTGACGACAGTGAAACATTTGAAGCTCTGATAGGACTTGTCAATTATTATATTATGACAGAAGAAAAACTACCCTCTTCCGTTGCCACTCGAATCAAATACAATTAAACCGAATGTGATACGGTGTGGAAATTGCTTGGGAAATACAGGCAGGTTTACTACTGTTCCTCATTTCACAACAACAGACAATTTATGAATCATAATATTGGACTCCGGAACTTTGGGACAGCGTTTTAGCTGCTACTTTTTCGCGGACATTTGCTATGCAAGTTCCTTTGGAACCCATCGTTTATCGGTTTTTTGCCTTCACTGCCAAGCCAATTACCACTTCATCTTGGCGATGTCGGTAACTCCAGTTCTCCTACGTTCTTACAGATCTTCATTTCTAATTTGATCCCGAAGGAATACTCCGAGGATAGCTCTCTCCATATCACGCTGAGTAACCCCGAGCTTTCTTATATAGCGAATATTGCAGTTCTACACAAACACTCACTCTTCATCTCGAAGCTTCCCGAACGCTGTCCTGTGAGTTGAATTCGGCGATTTAAAATATTTGAAGGTGTTAAAAATTTGAATTAAGAAAAGAAATAAAAAGAAACTATAAAGTGACAGGTAAGTAGTGACAGCTAGTAAATTAGAATTGACAAGTCCACAATAATTTTAGGTATTATTTAATTATTATTGACTGACGTAATCTCGGTAGGTAACTTTTAAATTATAACAAGTCCTTGTTCTCAGTTCACAGTCTGTTTAATGAGGCCACAAATAATTTGTAAATCAAAATGAATAAGCAATCCACTGTTTTCCACTGATTTACTTGATACCTATGAATACTTATATGTCTAGAAGGAGCATCGCGCTACTAAAGAACGAAAAAAAACAGGCCAATGAAAATATGCTATTGTGCGTGACGTGAGTGCCGCGCATGCGCGGCGTGGATTACTGAGCGTGCGTAATGATACCAGGTACGCAGGTGATTCCAATAAAATGGGGAGAATTATGTCATTAAAATTTTTAAACTTGAAAAATAAAATTAATATCTACTTTTTTTTAATTTTTATCATAAAACAATAATTTTATTAATACCTTTAACTATAGTGAGTTATTGTATTTAGTATTTTGTATTAGATAAATGGTTTCCAAAATTTTAAAAAGTCAGCTCCATACTGAAATTCTTTGTTATTGCACCGATGTCGTTCAAAATCGATATTTAGGGTCCCCTAGCGTCAAATGAGAGGAAATGGTTGCCAGTATTTTTTTAAAAGTCAGCGCCATATTTAAATTCTTTGTTATTGCACCGATGTCGTTCAAAATCGATATTTAGGGTTCCCTGGGGTCAAGAAAGACGAATTGGTGGCCAAAATTTTAAAAAGTCAGCGCCATATTGAAATTCTTTGTTATTGTACCGATGTCTTTTAAAATCGACATTTAGGGTTCCCCGGGGTCAAGAAAGACGAATTGGTGGCCAAAATTTTAAAAAGTCAGCGCCATATTGAAATTCTTTGTTATTGCACCGATGTAGTTCAAAATCGATATTTAGGGTTCACTAGGATCAAAAAAGACGAATTGGTTGCCAAAATTTTAAAAAGTCAGCGCCATATTGAAATTCTTTGTTATTGTACCGATGTCGTTCAGAATCGATAATTAGGGTTCCCTGGGGTCAAGAAAGACGAATTGGTCGCCAAAATTCTAAAAAGTCAGCGCCATATTGAAATTCTTTGTTATTGCACCGATGTAGTTCAAAATCGATATTTAGGGTTCACTAGCATCAAAAAAGACGAATTGGTTGCCAAAATTTTAAAAAGTCAGCGCCATATTGAAATTCTTTGTTACTGTACCGATGTCGTTCAGAATCGATATTTAGGGTTCCCTGGGGTCAATAAAGACGAATTGGTCGCCAAAATTTTAAAAAGTCAGCGCCATATTGAAATTCTTTGTTATTGCACCGATGTAGTTCAAAATCGATATTTAGGGTTCCCTGGGGTCAAAAAAGACGAATCGGTTGCCAAAATTTTAAAAAGTCAGCGCAATACTGATAATCTATATTTAGGGTCCCCAAGCGTCAATAACAAAAAATTTCAACATGGCGCTGACTTTTAAACATTTTGGCAACTATTCCCTCTCTTTTGACGCTAGGGGACCCTAAATATCGATTTTGAACTACATCGGTGCCATAACAAAGAATTTCAATATGGCGCTGACTTTTTAAAATTTTGGCAACGAATTCGTCTCTCTTGACCCCAGTGAACCCTAAATATCGATTTTGAACGACATCGGTACAATAACAAAGAATTTCAATATGGCGCTGACTTTTAAACATTTTGGCAACTATTCCCTCTCTTTTGACGCTAGGGGACCCTAAATATCGATTTTGAACGACATCGGTACATAACAAAGAATTTCAATATGGCGCTGACTTTTTAAAATTTTGGCAACCAATTCGTCTCTTTAGACGCTAGTGAACCCTAAATATCGATTTTGAACGACATCGGTGCAATAACAAAGAATTTCAATATGGCGCTGACTTTTAAAAATTTTGGCAACCATTTCCTATTTTTGATCCAAGGTAACCCTAAACCCTATTTCCAACTCGATCGGTGAATCGCTAAATCGCTAAAGTCATAAAAACTATCTCCCGGTAAAATATTCGTTTAAAAAAATAAATAAAAAATTAGATGAATATAAATAAAAGAAAATCAGAAACGAAAAAGTTAAAAAAAAATAAGAGGGGAATTCTTGAATTCGATTATCGATGGAGACAATTTCGAAATTTATAATTTCTGAAATATCTCAGATCTGGTCTGGTGGGAGGCTTCGGCCGTGGCTAGTTACCATTCTACCATCAAAGACGTATCGCTAAGCTATTTAGCGTTCCGGCTCGATACCGTGTAAAAATTTAATAAATCCTAGCTTATCCCCTTCCAAGTTAGCCCGTTACCATCTAAACTGCATCGTCACTTACCATCAGGTGAGATCGTAGAACAAGGACTGTCTTGGAAAGAAAATTAAAAAATGACATTATCTGCAATCGCTTTAATTATCGAAATTTTATCGGTATAAAATATATCGAATATTATCGGTATCTACATTCTAAGGTTTCATTATTTATTAGGGAAATTTTGGGTTCGTAAACTGGCAACACACATTAAATGGCGAACTCTAATTTAATTATTTTCTACAAATTTCAATTTCTTATTTTGCAGGAACTGATGTGCTTGAATGTTATTTACTGATGGTAGGTGATGTTATTGGTTATTTTAGATTGTCCTGTTAAGTTTTTTTCACATTTTATTTACCAAAAACCGCCATTTAAAAAAACAAAATATTGGCTCGCGAGCTCCATATCTGGTGATGACCTAATTCAGACTGAGCGCGGGAAAAGGGCGTGAACCACATGTGGCAGCACAAATTTTCGACGCGTTCACAGCCTTTAGACTCCATCTTGTATATCTTTGCTTGATACATTGTATAGTCCAGTCGATGGTTTAGAAAATGTTTGGTGTACTTGGTGTATCTACATATTTTACACTACATTTACAAAATTATGAAATTAATATGAAATAATTAATTATTATGACATGAGAAATGTTTTTAGTATTCCTAGTATAGTCAATGTTCAGCTGAACTATCAATAAATACAGGGTTAATTTTAATTTACCAACAACCTCCCACATGTAACTTCTGTGTATGATACTGAACAACATTTGTTCAACGACTTTTCACATAACTCTATTATGTGAAAAGTCGTCAAAAAATTCACGAAAAACGTCAAAAAATTCACCAAAAAAATCTAAGTTTCCGTTGAAGAGTCTAAGTCATTTTTCTAACTCTATTGTCATTTTATGTAATGTCTCTTCTCTTCCACACCTGCGTGAAGCGTCGACTACTAACCGCGCAACAATTAACGTCCGAAGTTATCACTTCGTATTTACAAATGCTTTGTGATGTGTAAATGTAATACTAACTAATATAAACTAGTGGTTCGCCCCGAACTGAGACCTCGCGGTAACGGTTTCCCATAATTACTTATTCTTTCAATAGATACATGACGATCAAAATTGACATTAACTGCAAAATTGACATAAACAAACTGCAACGTGAAGTTTTATTGATGTTTGCTAAATGACTAAATAATAATTTTAATTGAATAATATGTTACATATAGCTGCATTTGCTATATGAGATGAGAGCGCCATCTATTGACATCATTGTGAAGTTCTGTTGTTGCTGCTCATTAAAAGTTAAATAATTTAGTTTCCTTATTACATTTATCTAATTTTAGTATTTGTTGTTCAAGTACATGATATTACGCTAAAATTATAAAACTTTCAAGCCCCAGCTTTCAATGGTTATTCCGTTGTGAGGTCAAATATAATCTCCACTTTGAAAGCCCATTCGTCAATTTTAGGAAAAAAATTAAAAAAAAAATACTTTTGTACTCTATTCCAAATTATCTTTAAAATGAGGTACTGTAACCCTATGAAACGCAAAAAATTTTTTTTTTCTTCGCATTCGCTTCTATGAGAGCCCCCTGAAATAAAGATTTTTATAACTTTTTAAGCCATTTTTGGCTGGAGGCCATCGGTTTACATATTATATCTAAAATTGAAGTAATTACGTTCAGTAATTCAGAAGTTATAAGGCTCTGACAGACGGATGGACGGACGGACGGACGGACGGACGGACGGACAAGTGCAAATTCACTCAAGTAGACTCAAAGACCTTCGCTTCGCTCGGTCGATAAAAACTCATCAAATAATTCACAATATCATTGATATTATAGCGCCTTATCTTGCTTTAATCTATACATATGATAAAACTGTAACTGGAAGATTTCTGTACATTTAATATATTTTGAAAATTTTAATTGGGGGATGCTTTACTATCGATACTGAGCCCAAAACAGATTTTTATTTAATTTTTGCCTGTTTGTTTGTCCTTCTTTCACGTAAAAACTACCGCACGGCCACAGATTTCTACAAAATTTTATACCGTGGTAGCTTATTACTCGGGTCAACATCTAGGCTACTTTTTATCCCGGAAAATCAAGGAGTTCCCGAGGGACTTTAAAAACTAAATCCACGCGGACAAAGTAGCGGGCATCAGCTAGTTTTTAATAAGTCTGTAGATTCTGGATCTTGTCCAGACCTAATGAAATGTAGCAAATTAATACCTCTTTATAAATTGGGAAGCAAATGGGACCCGAATAACTACAGACCAATTTCAATTTTGCCAACTCTCAGCAAGATATTCGAAAAATAATGCTCAACCAACTGCTTCTACACTTTAATTTAAATAAAATTCTTCACCCTGAGCAGTACGGTTCTAAGGGTCGATCTACAACCGATGCAGCCGCAACGCTGTTACAATACATATTCAATGCATGGAAGAACTCACAGAATGCCATTGGTACTTTCTGTGATTTATCAAAAGCATTTGACTGCGTTGATCACGAGACCCTTTTACTTAAACTGAGCCACTATGGTATTAAATATTTTGCACTTAGCCTCATTGCGTCTTATCTTAGTGATCGTGTTCAAAGAGTATGGGTCAATGATGTAAAATCATCCGGATCAGCCTCAGTAATGGGTGTACCCCAGGGTTCTATTCTAGGTTCATTCATTTTTCTGATTTACATAAATGACACCACATTTTGTCCAAAATGCTTGCGATATTGTACTATTTGCCGATAATACGTCTTTGATTTTTAAAGTCGATAGGACGAAGGACAATTTTCACGATGTAAATAATGCATTATCTTAAGTCTCTGAATGGTTTACGGCAAATAATCTACTTTTAAATGCTAAAAAACAAAGTGTGTTGAGTTTTTATTGCTTAACACCAGAAGTAATGAATCCTTGAAAACAGAGGACTCCACAGTATTCTTGGGATTAACCCTGGACTCAAAGCTGCAATGGGGCACCCATGTAACAGCACTTGCTGGCAAGCTTAGCTCTGCTGCTTACGCTGTTAGGAAGATTCGACAGGTAACTGACATAGAAACTGCAAAAATTGTTTACTTTGCATATTTCCATATGAGTCTTAGTATGGGGTAAAGCAGCCGATATTGGAATAATTTTTGTATTGAAGAAGAGGGCAATTCGCGCAATCTATAATTTAAAACCGCGGGATTCCCTTCGAGAAAAATTTAAAGAAATTTATATAACAACATAATATTTGTCAGACAGAACATTGTGAATTACAAAAAAAGGGTGATTTACACGATAGGCAGGTTAGAGATCCAAACAGGCTCGTGATTCCTCGACTGCGCCTCAAGAGGGTCCGAAAGACATTTGTGGGAATGGGCGTAACGTTCTATAATAAAATTCCACAGTCGATCTTAGACTTGCCTTACACAAGTTTAAGAAATCAATTATAACTACGCTGTCTGTCTGTCTGTCTGTCTGTCCGTCTGTCTGTCCGTCCGTCCATCCGTCCGTCCGTCCGCCCGTCCGTCCGTCCGTCCGTCTGTCTGTCTGTCTGTCTGTCTGTCTGTATCTTGGCCGCGCATCACGCCGAAACTACTGGACGGCCGAAACTTAAATGAAACTTTGTATAATTTAAATTCATACTACAAGGTAAAACATAGGATACTTTTTATCCCGAAATTCAGCACCCTTGCTGAAATCCAGCACCTTCTCCCTTGGGAGAGGGGATTAAAGTCAAAATGTGTATTTAGTTGTAATTCATTACCGCGTATTCCGATTTCATACGTAGTCGTAACTCGTAATTCCTAGTTCCATGGATTTCATTCATTCTTTTTACCAGGGTTTTTTAGGGTTCCGTACCAAAATAGTAAAAATGGAACCCTTATGGTGAGACTTTCTCCGTCCGTCCGTCCGTCCGTCTGTCACAGTCGATTATTTCAGTAACTATTAAAGCTATCGACATGGGAATAGTTATGTATAATAGTGGTCCAACATCATTGGAATAAAAAAAATCGAAAATTATTTTAAGTTTTATTAAAAAAGGGAGAAAATCAGGGGTTTGAAATTTCAAAGTAAAATAACTACCGAGTGGGGTATCTTTTGGGCAATATGTCGAAAATAATACCGTTCCCCCCCCGCCCTATCTCCGAAGTTTACCAATCGTAAAATCAGAAATAATTATGGTCAATAGAGGTTTATGTATATTTTACAGGAAAAATAAAATCAACGCTCTAACTAGCATAGTTTTTTTTTATATTAACAATAAACCTCTACAAACAAAGTTATACAATAAATAAATAAGCTAATACAATAAATAAGCAAATTAATATAATATTATTGTTTTACTTTTACTTTTGGAGTACAGAACCCTCGGTGCGCGAGTCCGACTCGCACTTGGCCGGTTTTTTTTTGTTAGAAAGGAGGTACTTTAAAGATTGTCTTGTAATTATTTCAAGGTCGTGGGTTTAGTAGTTCAGAAATTATAGACATCACAATCCTCAGTATAGGAACCCCGGAATGTTTAGGAAACTTTGAATGTACGGGTCATCTTAAGCTGGCATGTACACTTTATCGTATAGCCATAATGGATAATATAATCCTATTTCGTCAAAGTCAAACTACTCCAAAGGCGTCAGATATTGCCAAACGATCATTATACCTACATACTTAGTAGGTGTGGATGTAATACATCGTATGGACGTAATACAGTATTTTCCTAGGCAATGTAATATTCTAATCATACTAATAATATAAATGCGAAAGTGTGTTTGTTTGTCCTTCAATCACGCTGTAAAAGAACCTCTTGTGAAGTTGAGGACCTAGAGAGTGGCTGCTACTTTTATCCCGGAAAATCCTATAATAGAAGTTTTCCTGAGGAATTTTAAAAACGAAATCCACGCGAACAAAGTCGCGGGCATCAGCTAGTATTTTATAAATGCGAAAGTGAGCCTATCTATCTATCAGTCACCTTTTGAGCTCAACCGCAAAACTAATCGAAATCTTGGCGAAAGGCTAGATTAGTTCTTGCAGAGCTTGCTTTCTGGAAATGGGCATGAGATAACTTTCTGCCGAAAAGACGAAGGCTTAGGAAAGTTATTTAAACAAAACCTTAATTCATGCGGACGAAGTCGTGGGCATTAAGTAATAAATAATCGCCAGCGTACACTCAGCGGCATTTTCAGCCTAATTGAAATAAATAAAAACTTTCGAGTTTTACAACATTTAGAAATAAGTAGGTCCTCATTGGTACATAAAGAGCCATATTCGCAAACCATTTGAACATCTCTGCGACCTGACCTGGCAGCATTCAAGGCCAAATTGAGCGAAGCTAAATGGCCAATTTCATCAAAATATTATTATGGGCTCCCAAGAAAATTACGATAATCACTGGTATTTTAAAGGTAAATTTTCTGGATGGTTTCTTTTGGCTGTAATGTAAACAAGAAACAGACTGATGGTCACATCATCCACCGTAGCCCCTACAATAATGTTTACGCGAAGTTTATTAAAAGTTCCCTTGTTTACGTAATGAGCACGCAGCGCACGCATATAAATGTGTTAGCAGTTGGTAGATTAACTGCTTTACGAGAATCAACAAAACTAATATTGTATGGGACGGGCCGCAGCGCAGGCGTGAACTTGAAACACGATCCGTTTACGACACGATACGATTCAATATTGAGCAGATTACAGGTAAAAAGGATGCAGTTAATCGACTACAAGCTTTCGAAATGCGGATATGAATTCTGAAGAACACCTGGAACAGTTTTTCACAAAATTCTGAGATACTGGTAGGTACTATTTACATATCCAAGATTAGTGTTGGAATGGAGGATTGTGGGTAAGAGAGTGGGTTAGACGATTTAAGAGACCGGGCTATCTACCCAAAATTAAAAGAAGCAGCTTTGTAAAGACTTTTCCATGCCTATCAAAATCTACACTTCGCTACACTAAATATTTTTTCAAGTAACATCGTCATTCATCTTAATTAGAGACATCGTTTCCACATGTACATATTTCCTGCAAGTGAATTACACCTAGCATATTGCATAAACAAGAACTGGCACAATTTAATACCAGACCATTAACATTAAAATATAGATGTTGATTAGCTTACATTTAACGAAATAGAGAAATCCAGCCACGATTGTGGGTCAAAGGGCCCGGCTACATCTAAGTTTGCAACAGAGTAAGATGGGCTGCACCGATGAGATTCGAGTCATCGTCGATTTGGCAATCTTATAGTTAAGGAGTTGATGGCGATTTTGTTAGGTAGATATGCTAGGAGTAGGTATATGATTAGCTCGTCGATTACATTGATAGGCAAAAGCTTGTAAGCAAGATAAACTTGGAATGTGTCACTGATTTTTCGAAAAAAAAATACGTTCAAAATTTAAGCAAACTCACGTAAACTGTCATTTATGAGTTACTGACTTTATATTAAAGTATCTACTTAAAAGTCAAGCGTCAAGTCATTAAAAGTATGATATAAATACCAATTAATATTCAAAAAGTATCTACTCATTAAAGCAGGGACGAAGAAGCCTGCGAAAAAATGTATATATGGAAGTCTTGTTTTTAGTTGAAAAAGTGCCACCACGCGAGCAAATGATAAAGTCAGCTTTTCTTCATTTACATGAATAGCTACAGCCATTGGACAAATCTCAAGGGAGACTAGTCAAGTGAGAAGAGAAGTGCAAACACAGTTTCCCTCGATCACGTCTTTATACAGCAGCTCCTTGCGACTTGTCTGATTCGTCTTTATACCGAGTTGTTCTTCTTATCACATCACAGCCAGAAAAAAATTATGTGTCTGTCATAATAATGTCTCTAGCTAATTCTCTTAATTCACTTGCAAGGAATTTATTCAACAGCAGTGGAATACTCGCAAGCATAGTAAAATTATATTATGCTTTAAATATAAAAGGTCAAGTTCGGAAAATTGACCGAGAAAATACGATGTAGCTTACGGTACACAAACTAAAACAAGGCGCACTGTGCCAGAGTTCTCAGAATTTCCTCATGCATTGCACGTTTAACATGTGTTTGTATAAACACTAATATCGGGCTTTAAAAGTACCTATAGAGGTTAACGATGTACCCAATTAAAGGAATCGCAATCAAGATAATGGATATAGAATTACTGCAAAAGATATACATATATACACACATCAAAAGTGTCTAGGGATCAAGCATTTTTATGCGGATTTCTTGAGATTGAGATGTGGCTTTGTAATAAATTTATGATTTTATAAATTTATATGGATCCTTTTTGGTGCATTTCATAATTTGAATCAGGAACTGTCAATCAAATTCGAGTAAAAGATGAAAATCAGCTGTCAATATTTTCCCTATAAAAACATACAACGCATTGAAGACATTATTACACTAGCGGCACGCTATGATGGCCGGTTTGACGTTTGTCCGCTCATGAAGTTCCGTATTAATTGATAACGACTTTGAAGGAAATAATTGTATTACTTTATTGACGATAGTGATGTGCAGAGATTCATAAATTTTATCGAATGTAGTTTTAGGTTTAGGACTCAAAATTTATTTATTAAATTGATTTCTAAAATGTATACAAGTGTAGAAAAATCAGTTTGCACCATTTAAGGGGTGAATGTACTTGTGAATATGAACAATTTTCACTATGTGGACAAACCTCTGAAATCGCAAAAAAAATATCAGCTGTTTCATACAAAAGGTAAAATTTTTATTTTTATATGATATATACCACAACTCGGCATTTGGTTTTCTAAATTGAAAATTTTTAAAAATGGAATCTAATACGATCGTCACATAGGATCGCTGGCTAGCACAACTACTACCTCCGGCAAACTCGCGTCAATGCTCAATGCAAAACAAAGCAGTTTCGAATTGACGTTGCTTCGAAAAGTATAAACTGTCAGTGCAATGCGATTGTGATATAGTTTTGACCTGGCTTTGGATTTCAAATATTGATACTGCATTACTGTTGACCCTTGCTCGTTAATTTGGACTCTGTTCAAGCCCTTTGTTGTGGATTTCGTCGATATGACCGAACGTACGCAGAGAACTGTTCTAAATAGTCAGACACGTGAGTTCGTAATACGCCTTCGTAACTATTTCGATCGTGAAGCTCAAAATGGAGGGCCAATTTTACCTATAACGTCAGTGGTTGAACGCGTAGCTGATGCGCTTAATATTGGACAACGAACTGTTAGACGGATAGCTAAAAAAAAATATGGCGAGACTGGCACAGAAGAAAATAAACTTCACACACCAAAAAAGAGAAAACGAGCAAAACCAGTCGTAGGCATCGATAGCTTTGATGCCGATGCTATCCGAAGACATGTTTACGGCTACTATTTACAGAAGGAGTATCCAACAAGAAAAAAGTTGGTGCATTCACTGAAGGAAGCTGGATTATTCTTCGGTGGGGAAAGTTCTTTAACGAAGATTTTGAAGACCATTGGATTTCGATACAAAAAATGTAACAAACGCAAAATATTGATGGAAAGATTTGATATAGCGATGGCAAGGTATACTTTTTTACGGCAAGTGAAAGAAATCAAAAATTGGCAAAATGTTGTGTTCTTGGATGAAACATGGCTTAATGCTAACCATACTGTAGGCCGTTCTTGGAACGATGACACAGCAGCATCTACTTCCAAAGTTCCTGTAGGAAAAGGATCGCGACTTATAATTTGTCACGCCGGAACCATCAACGGGTTTGTCGAAGGTTCTCTCATGGCTTTTGCGTCAAAAACCACTGGAGACTATCATGAAGACTTGAATGGAGAAAAGTTTACTGAATGGTTTACCTCAATGTTGTGTAGCCTCCCTGAACCATCTATTATAATTATGGACAACGCCCCATACCACTCGATGCAAATTGACAAGCCACCTGCCCAATCCCAAAAGAAAGCTGATATCGTCGCATGGCTTCGTAAAAATGGCGTAGATGCAAACATGAATATGTTAAAAGCGGAATTAGTACGTCTTTTAAAAGAAAACAAACCAACCAAGATCCGATACGTCATTGACGAAATAGCATTAGAACATGGGCACAGAGTTATACGGTTACCGCCTTACCATTGTGAGTATAATGCGATTGAGTTGGTGTGGGCTCAAATTAAGGGATATGCTGCAAGACACAATACAGAACCCCCATTTACCACAAAAAAAATGCTAAAATTATTAGAAGAAGCTTGTGAACATGTGACTAAAGGAGACTGGGAAAAGGTTGTGAATAGAACTGTTAAATTAATAAGGGAAGATTATGAAAGAGATGTGAAAATAGATAATATTATAGAAAACGAACATATAATTATTAATGTAGGTGATGATAGCAGTGACGACAGTGAAAATAGTAGTATGGACGAATCTGATTAAATTTATTCAAAGGGTACCACCCAAAGGGTACCAACGGTACCCTATTACTAAGCCTACGCTGTCCGTCCGTCCGTCCGTCTGTCAGCGAGCTGTATCTCGTAAACCGTAATAGATAGACAGATGAAATTTTCACATATTATGTATTTCTATTGCCGCTATAACAACAAATAATAAAAATTAAATGAAATTAAAAAAATTAAATTAAAATATTTCCATGGGTACATGGAAATATTTTAATTTAATTTTTTTTAACGGAACCCTAAAAGAGCGAGGCCCGACTCGCACTTGCCCGATTTTTGAATTATTATTTGCAATAACTTAATAACTAGAAGACTGGCGTGACTAAGAAAAAATAAATGAAACAAAGAAAAATTGGACACAGTACACTACTTTTTTTTACGCACATTGCCGCCAAAACGTAACCGGCCAATAGCTTCTTCATACACTATACGTTCGACCTCTTTGGTATCGTTAGTTGATGTGATCGTATCTAGTTTGACGTGAGTTACTCACAAATCAGTCGATATTTTGACTAATTTTTTAAACTGGACACTTTCAAGTAAATTGTCATTGTCGCAATTAGAATGCCATAAGCCTACTTTGTCGTATTAGTTTACAAATTGCGAAAAAACAAAATTAATTTGAATTTCGCGGGCAGACCCGTATAATCAACCTTAACTAGATTCTGATTGGTCCGCGTTCGTGCTTTAGTACCGTGTTTATTAAAACAAGTCAAGTAAGCGTACTTAGTACGTTCCTGCCTACCTTTAATATCAATTTACGATTGACAGTTCTTAAATTTCTACAGTTGAGGAGTGCAGTGTCTTGCAGCATCAGGCTTGATGAATTTGGACCTGAAATTCAATGATAAAATCTTAACTTGGTACCTACAATATAAATTCACTATCAAAAGTTCCAACGCATAGCATCAGAATTGAGGAGATGGAACCAGACAATTTTATGAGACTATCTCGCAAATTTTCTCTATTCAAAAACTAGGCCGTAAAAACCGACATACAAGCAGATAAAAATTTTAATTACGCGCTATCGATCAAACAAAATCATAGAGGTACATAAGAGGTAATTATTTCGAAATCATAAACAGACTATTCAATTTTATTTATTTGTATAAGAATGTACATATATAGATACGGATACACAGATCTACGTCGAAATCTTCCTGTGGAAGCGCTTCCGCAATACATCATGTCTGAGGCCCCGCGGGAATACTAAAAAGGCTCCTACAATAAAATATTTAATGGACTCAGAATCAATTTCATGTATGCGTCAGCTTCCTTCGCGACCCAGTATACACCCACCCACTGTAAAACTAGACAGAATTTGTAATTGCATTTATCACGCAGATATAAAACTGCGATATGTCAATCATCTTATTGTACTTCAAATTAATTCCGTGATTGACATTTGAAACAATCGCTTTCGAAGTGTTCAGCCTTTTTAGAAAATATATCCCATTCACTGTTTGTGATACTTACTTTGTAAGAACTCCCCAGCACCCACACGTCTTCTAGTTTGTACATCTTTCTCTTTATACCATACATAATTAAAGAGTAGGTATGTAGTTTTAAATTAACTAAGTAATTTAAAAGTAAAATAGGTTTGCAGTCTATAATTGCAAAGTTTATTCCATTACTCATTCTTTTGGCAATTTTGCATAAGTATTTTTTAAAACAGAGAGTTGTCACATCACAAGAGATACTTAGTCTATCTTTCCGCACAACGTTATCACCACTCTTTCACTGAAGATTCATGCGTGCTTATATGTGGACAAAACCACGCCATCCATGTTTGAAAATATTGTTTTACAAGCGAGTGTTAAAAAAAACTCGCTTATGAAAGGAAATGTAGTTCCTATTTGAGATTAATATCATTTTAGTAATAAATCAACATTTTATTTAGGAGTATCAAATAACATTTTCAGTTTAGTTTTGATTTTTATTTTTCTTTTAAAACTGTAGCACTATACTGGCGAACTTATCGGGGAACATTTCCATTTTATCCTGATTCTTCCGAGCTGTACAATTGTACATACAAGGTAGAGGCAGCATAAGTGCGGGCGACTCATATCTACTACTTGCCTTATCGCATACACTAAGCGTACACTTATTTTTCTGTTTGAGGAGGAAAAAATTCCTACGGACTTCTGCCTTAAGGCAGGGTGTGTCCGACTTGCACGGACTAAAACAACCTTCTCATGACTCCCACGGCAGCACGGTTAGCACGGAACCGCCTTGCAATATTTCACGCAGGCCATCTACATTTTTTTCTCTTCCTCTTGTATTCTTTATCTCTTTCTTCTCTCCACACCGTCATCATCAACCCATCAATTGCTCACTACTAAACGCAGCTCCTCTCAGAGAAGGTTTATAGGCCATAGTCCACCTCGCTGGCCAATTATTTCGACCTTTTGCCCAATTAATCAAAAACTATATGTAAATATAAAAATAAATAAATATTTGTTTTAGAATGTACAGGTAAAGGCCTTTCATATGATACCCCACTCGGTATAATAATTATCTTACTCTAAAATTTCAAACTCCCGATTTTCCCCCTTTTTTAATTAAACTAAAATAATTTTCACGTTGGTTTTATTTTTCCTGTAAAATATACATAAACTTCTATTGACCATAATTTTTTCAGATTTTTAGATTGGTAAACTTCGGAGATAAGGGGGGGGGGGGGGGGGGGTGGGGGCGGTATTTTTTCGACATTTTGCCCGATTAATCAAAAACTATTATATTTAAAAATAAATAAACATCTGTTTTAGAATGTACAAGTACAGCCCTTTCATATGATAGCCCACTCGGTATAGTTATCTTACTTTGAAATTTCAATTCCCGATGTTCCCCCTTTTTTAATTAAACTAAAATAATTTTCGCGTTGGTTTTATTTTTCCTGTAAAATATACGTAAACCTCTATTTACCATAATTATTTCAGATTTTTAGATGGGTAAACTTCGGAGATTTCGGAGATAAGGGGGGGAAGGGGCGGTAAAAGTAAAAGTAAAACTACTGTGATTTTTGCAAAATTTAATTTCACGACACAAGACGGCATATTTCTTTTTGTTTACATTCACGAAAACAACTACTCGTGGGCGACGCTTTGCCACGAATGGCGGCCGACAGGCATATCCTTTTGTGAATGTGTGCGTGATCGTTTGTACCTACACGCGAGCAGGCATATCCTGAATGCTTCACTATGGTGTATAGAGAGATGGAGTCCGCCTTTTTTATACGTCCATGAGTACAGCCCTTTCATATGATATCCCACTCGGTATAGTTATCTTACTTTGAAATTTCAATTCCCGATAAATCCCGACAAAAATATTTTTCCCGACAAAAAATATAAGGGGGAACCCCTTTTTTAATTAAACTAAAAATATTTTTTGATTTTTTTTTATTCCAATGTTGTTTGGCCACTGTTATACACAACTATTTCAAATTTCATGTGGATAGCTTTAATAGTTACTTAAATAATCGACTGTGACAGACGGACGGACGGACGGAGAAAGTCTCACCATAAGGGTTCCATTTTTACCATTTTGGTACGAAACCCTAATAATATGATGTACCTACATAACAAGAATCAATGAGATTCAAGATAACGTTTTTGCAAAGATTTACAAGATGGAGCCTAAAGGCTGTGAATGCGTCGAAAATTTGTGCTGCCACATGTGGTTCACGCCCTTTTCCCGTGCTCAGTTTGAATTAGGTCATCACCAGCTATGGAGCTCGCGAGCCAATATTTTGTTTTTTTAAATGGCGGTTTTTGGTAAATAAAATGTGAAAAAAACTTAACAGGACCATCTAAAATAACCAATAACATCACCTACCATCAGTAAATAACATTCAAGCACATCAGTTCCTGCAAAATAAGAAATTGAAATTTGTAGAAAATAATTAAATTAGAGTTCGCCATTTAATGTGTGTTGCCAGTTTACGAACCCAAAATTTCCCTAATAAATAATGAAACCTTAGAATGTAGATACCGATAATATTCGAAAAGCGATTGCAGATAATGTCATTTTTTAATTTTCTTTCCAAGACAGTCCTTATTCTACGATCTCACCTGATGGTAAGTGACGATGCAGTTTAGATGGTAACGGGCTACCTTGGAAGGGGATAAGCTAGGATTTATTAAATTTTTACACGCTATCGAGCCGGAACACTAAATAGCTTAGCGATACGTCTTTGATGGTAGAATGGTAACTAGCCACGGCCGAAGCCTCCCACCAGACCAGATCTGAGATATTTCAGAAATTATAAATTTCGAAATTGTCTCCATCGATAATCGAACTCAAGAATTCCCCTCTCATTTTTTTTTTTAACTTTTTCGTTTCTGATTTTCTTTTACTTATATTCATCTTAAATTTTTTTTTATTTTTTTAAACGAATATTTTACCGGGAGAGAGTTTTTATGACTTTAGCGATTAAGCGATTCACCGATCGAGTTGGAAATAGGGTTTAGGGTTACCTTGGATCAAAAATAGGAAATGGTTGCCAAAATTTTTAAAAGTCAGCGCCATATTGAAATTCTTTGTTATTGCACCGATGTCGTTCGAAATCGATATTTAGGGTTCCCTGGGGTCAAGAAAGACGAATTGGTGGCCAAAATTTTAAAAAGTCAGCGCCATATTGAAATTCTTTGTTATTGCACCGATGTCGTTCAAAATCGATATTTAGGGTTCCCTGGGGTCAAGAAAGACGAATTGGTGGCCAAAATTTTAAAAAGTCAGCGCCATATTGAAATTCTTTGTTATTGCACCGATGTCGTTCAAAATCGATATTTAGGGTTCCCTGGGGTCAAGAAAGACGAATTGGTCGCCAAAATTTTAAAAAGTCAGCGCCATATTGAAATTCTTTGTTATTGCACCGATGTCGTTCAAAATCGATATTTAGGGTTCCCTGGGGTCAAGAAAGACGAATTGGTGGCCAAAATTTTAAAAAGTCAGCGCCAAATTGAAATTCTTTGTTATTGCACCGATGTCGTTCAAAATCGATATTTAGGGTTCCCTGGGGTCAAGAAAGACGAATTGGTGGCCAAAATTTTAAAAAGTCAGCGCCATATTGAAATTCTTTGTTATTGCACCGATGTCGTTCAAAATCGATATTTAGGGTTCCCTGGGGTCAAGAAAGACGAATTGGTGGCCAAAATTTTAAAAAGTCAGCGCCATATTGAAATTCTTTGTTATTGCACCGATGTCGTTCAAAATCGATATTTAGGGTTCCCTGGGGTCAAGAAAGACGAATTGGTCGCCAAAATTTTAAAAAGTCAGCGCCATATTGAAATTCTTTGTTATTGCACCGATGTCGTTCAAAATCGATATTTAGGGTTCACTGGGGTCAAAAGAGACGAATTCGTTGCCAAAATTTTAAAAAGTCGGCGCTATATTGAAATTCTTTGTTATTGCACCGATGTAGTTCAAAATCGATATTTAGGGTCCCCTAGCGTCAAAAGAGAGGGAATAGTTGCAATAGGGAAAATGTTGAAAAGTCAGCGCCATGTTGAAATTTTTTGTTATTGACGCTTGGGGACCCTAAATATAGATTATCAGTATTGCACTGACTTTTTAAAATTTTGGCAACCAATTCGTCTTTTTTGACCCCAGGGAACCCTAAATATCGATTTTGAACGACATCGGTGCAATAACAAAGAATTTCAATATGGCGCTGACTTTTTAAAATTTTGGCGACCAATTCGTCTTTCTTGACCCCAGGGAACCCTAAATATCGATTTTGAACGACATCGGTGCAATAACAAAGAATTTCAATATGGCGCTGATTTTTTAAAATTTTGGCGACCAATTCGTCTTTCTTGACCCCAGGGAACCCTAAATATCGATTTTGAACGACATCGGTGCAATAACAAAGAATTTCAATATGGCGCTGATTTTTTAAAATTTTGGCGACCAATTCGTCTTTCTTGACCCCAGGGAACCCTAAATATCGATTTTGAACGACATCGGTGCAATAACAAAGAATTTCAATATGGCGCTGACTTTTTAAAATTTTGGCCACCAATTCGTCTTTCTTGACCCCAGGGAACCCTAAATATCGATTTTGAACGACATCGGTGCAATAACAAAGAATTTCAATATGGCGCTGACTTTTTAAAATTTTGGCCACCAATTCGTCTTTCTTGACCCCAGGGAACCCTAAATATCGATTTTGAACGACATCGGTGCAATAACAAAGAATTTCAATATGGCGCTGACTTTTTAAAATTTTGGCCACCAATTCGTCTTTCTTGACCCCAGGGAACCCTAAATATCGATTTTGAACGACATCGGTGCAATAACAAAGAATTTCAATATGGCGCTGACTTTTTAAAATTTTGGCCACCAATTTGTCTTTCTTGACCCCAGGGAACCCTAAATATCGATTTTGAACGACATCGGTGCAATAACAAAGAATTTCAATATGGCGCTGACTTTTTAAAATTTTGGCCACCAATTCGTCTTTCTTGACCCCAGGGAACCCTAAATATCGATTTTGAACGACATCGGTGCAATAACAAAGAATTTCAATATGGCGCTGACTTTTAAAAAAATACTGGCAACCATTTCCTCTCATTTGACGCTAGGGGACCCTAAATATCGATTTTAAACGACATCGGTGCAATAACAAAGAATTTCAGTATGGAGCTGACTTTTTAAAATTTTGGAAACCATTTATCTAAAACAAAATACTAAATACAATAACTCACTATAGTTAAAGGTATTAATATAATTATTGTTTTATGATAAAAATTAAAAAAAAAGTAGATATTAATTTTATTTTTAAAGTTTAAAAATTTTAATGACATAATTCTCCCCATTTTATTAGAATCACCTGCGTACCTGGTATCATTACGCACGCTCAGTAATCCACGCCGCGCATGCGCGGCACTCACGTCACGCACACGAGCATATTCTCATTGGCCTGTTTTTTTTCGTTCTTTAGTAGCCCGATACTCCTTCTAGACATATATGTATTCATAGCGTTTTTGTAATCATTTGTTTTTGACGCATTAGGTTATAGATATTAAGTTTGCTCCTCCTCCACAGTCTTTGAACTCAATGTTTCAAACGGAGGTTTCACAATCATGTTTTCATATTAAAATTTATTTGCATTAATTTAAAAGGCTCCAGTATAGGTAATCGAAGTAGTCATTGTATCCATGCTAATGTAGAATTTAAGCCTACAGCACATCTCCGCCGCGAAAGCGCAGCAGAGAAACCGGTAAGCTAATACCGCTAAAATATGAAACAGAAGTGAAACTGCGTGTTCATACGCAGAGATTTGACTATGTGTCTAAGAAGTAGACTTTCGGTGACACCCACCCATTTTCGGCAAAAGTGATAGATTCAGGTAGCTTGGCTTCTGTTATGGCTTCCGTCATACGACGGAATAGTTATGCCAAAGCTTCAACAGTTTCGCTGTACTCGTATTTTTTATTTTATGGCGGAGTACTGCTATAAGCCTCAATGCCATGCACGCATGATGCAATATGACCATTCATTGAATTGCATAACACTTGTGTATGTAAATATCCTGTAAGGATCTCTTTCTTTTGTCGCTATGGAAATGCATTTCGTGTAGGTACTCGTACTAAAATTTCAGCAACTTGGCCCGATTTTCAACCAATAGACTTCATTGCTTTTAGAGACTTCCACACGCATGGGTCTTGGGCCACTTTAGTCACCCCCCTGCGATTCGTTTGATTTATTCTGTCAAAATAGGAGTCTGCCAACACTGCTCTTTTCGGCGCGATGCCTTTCCAACAAGTTGGGACACAACGTCTACCGGTTCTTCAAATTACCCATGCCACTTCGGCTTTGTGGTTTCTTAAGGTATATTTAGATTACACTGTTTCTTCTACAGATCTCGTTATTGTAGATTTTTTCCACGTAGACAAACACCCAACATAGCTTTGTCTATCGCCTGCTGAGTAACTCTGAAATTCTTACAAGTTTTATATCGTACAAACCTCGGCAAACAAACAGTTTGTTGTGAAATAATATGTAAACGAGTGCCATTACATGCTTCAATAAACTTATTTAAAAGGCGAGTCGAACTATATACAATTTGTATTTTTATTGTATGCATGATGCGACCAATTTCTATGATTTTTTTTTCAGATGAAGCAACGGACCGCATCAAAAATAAATTGACTGTCCTCTTTTAAATATTCGTATTCAACGTGTTTATGTAAGAAGTTTGGAGTTCAGTTGTGAAGCCATTCAGTGAGTGGTCTAGATTCGATACCGCGACATGGGACTTTAAAGTAGATGTAATTTAAAGGTAATCGAGCGTGTAATGGCTGTATCATTGGGCGTGGGCCGAGACAGCAACGACTGATCCGCAATCTAGACATACTCCACTGAGCAAGGTAGGGGACGCTCATGGATATTCTCAAGTACAATAAATCATCATTGTACTATTGTTATAAATAAAGAAACTACCTACCTTGATAATATGGTGATTTTTAGGGTTCCGTAGTAAACAAGGAACCCTTATAGTTTCGCCATGTCCGTCGGTCTGTCCGTCTGTCCGTCCGCGGTTTAGCTCAGAGACTATTGGTACTAGAAATCTGTAATTTGACAAGGGTATAAATATCAATCACGCCGACAAAGTCGTGAAATAAAATTGTGAAAAATATTTTTTTTAGGGTACCTCCCCTACATGTAAAGTGGGGATGAATTTTTTTTCTCGTCTATCCCATAGTGTGGGGTGTCGTTGAATAGGTCTTTCAAAAATATTGTGGGTGTGGGAACACCATTTTTCAATTTAGGGATCCGTTTGTGAAATATGATATTTTAAAGTGCTAAATTTTATTAGAGTCAAGTGTCCCCCCCCCTCTGCCAGCTAAATGGTTATATATAGTATACAAAAAAAAATTCACAGCCGTAGTATATATAATGAATGTTAAAGGAAAACTATCACGGCTAAGTAGGGTTCATTAGTTAAGGAGTTATATCTATTTTTTCTAAGTTAGGTATTACACGTAGTGTAAGTTGCATATTTTGTAGAATATTATAGTATTTAAACCATGGAACTCAAAATTTATTCAATATTCATAAATAAAACAAAAGCACTATCCTAGGTCAGCAATAATATTTGAGACTTTCAGCTACGGAACCCTACACTGCGCGTGGCCCGACACGCACTTGGCCGGTTTATTAGGGTTCCAAACGTTGGTTTAAAAAACTTGAGAGGTGTCAAGGGACACCCGGATGGAACGAAGTTCCTTTCGATTAATTAATTTGGCATTGTGTTCAATATTTTCACACTAATTATTTAAAATAAAATTAAAAATAAAAAATTCAGTCTGTCGAGCTGGGATTCGAACCATCGACTTTTAACTGTTTAGCGACTGTAGAAACCACAAGGCTACCGAGATTTTATATTGTACTGTGAAAATATTGAACACAATGCCAAATTCACATTCAAAAAAGTGTCGGTTTCAAAAAAGTGTCGGTTCAATTTTGTCTTAATTTTTTCCGTCTAGCCCCCTTCCGCACCGCGCGATAAGGAACTACGTTCCAAAAACTTGTGAATCGGTGGTTTCATATCAAAGGGTGAAACTATGAGTAACACTCATTATTACTAAACCTCTGCTGTCTGTACGTCCGTCTGTCACAGAGGTCTGTAACTTGCACCGTTATAGGTAGTTATAATTTATACTTGTGTTTTTATTGGCTAGACCACTGTCTCTAGGGTTCGAATATCATAGGAGGATATTGATATTACCTATTTAATTTCTGTAGCTCTTATAATAATTAGTATAGATAACTAGGAAACGAATATTTATATTAGGTAGGCAAGTATATAATATTAACACACGTTCGGCCTTTGCGTTGCGTTCGGCAGTAATCGAAAAAGGAACACCTAATAAGACAGTGACAAAAATATTAGACTACCTAGGTATATCGTATGTGACTGGCAATCGGTGATTCAATTGAAAAATAAGCTATCTCTTCAGGAAGATTCATACTATATTATATTATACTCGTATGAGTAGATTTTATATCTACGGGAGAATGAAATGCATAATACTTATCTAGCTAATGCCTGCAACTTCGTCCGCGTTGAGGAAAGATCACATAACCCCTGCAGCATTAGGGTTGAGTATTGGTACTTACAAAAACTATTCTTGACAGTTAATAAATCACGAGTGTAGGATGGGCAGTAGAAAAACACAAAAAAAATTTTTTTGGTAGTCGGTAAAAAAGTAGCATTAGTTACTCCTTATAACATCAGCTATTTGTCAGTGAAAGCCCTGTCAAAATCGGTCCAGCCGTTCCCAAGATTAGCCGGAACGAAAAGACAGACAGACTTTTTTAATATGCATTTAGTAAAAGAAGATTTTCTACATAACAAACAGACACTTAAATTTAATTTATTTGCATAGATGTGATTACCTAAGTAGATTTATGACAGGTCTCCAAAATCAAGATCTGTTAAAATATTAATTTGATTTCATAATTTTCCGATTTTCCAATGAGAAATATTATATCTATCAGCACTCAGCAGATGACAATATTTGATGATATACAGTACTCATAATAAATAATATATAATGTTATGTAGATACCTACCTATTAATTAACGTGCAATCAAATTATGGGTAGGTAGTCCTCTAAGTGCCGATTTCACCACGTCCAGTAAATAAAGCATTTAACCTTGCACTAAATTTCCGATCCAAATTTTTTTTTTTTTTTTTAGGTCACACTTTAAGGGTCACTTACTGACCACAAAAACACAAAATGCTGACAGATGCAGGTGGAGCTTCGATCGCAATCTTAAAGAAAAGTTTTTGGCCGATATCTCGGAAACTATCCACTTTAGGGCAAAAGTTATTAGGACCTTTTTTGTAGAAAATAAAATTTTGCATCTTTTATTTCCTGTAAACTTTTTTGTAAAACTTACCGTTTACGATTTATGGCCCATTTAATGAACCGGTTTTTCGTGTGTGTGTGTGTGTGTGTGTGTGTGTGTGTTCCGAAAAGAAACGAAAAACCGGTTCATTAAGTGTGAAATAAAAGATGCAAAATTTTATTCTCTACAAAAAAGGTCTTGGATCGGAAATTTAGTGCGAGGTTGACCAAAAAAAACGGCTTTATTTACTGGCCTAACCGTCGAGTGACGTTTATCGGAGGAATAAATTGGGCGTTCTGAAAATTTTTGTATTGAAAACTCTGTCAAAATATAACGCTCGGATAAGACATATTTTACGTTGGTAAAATTGGCCCAAAATGAAGTTTATGATAATCATGTTATTTTCGTTTTACATAAATCATTATTGAATTTGAAGTTATTATGTTAATAACGTTTATGTTATTATATTGTTTAACTCCTATAAATTAATAAGGCTCTGACAGACAGACGGACATAATTAATTTGCGAATCCTCGCTCGTTCAATTATAATTTATAATACACCGTAAACCGTAGTAGATGAACTTAAAGAAAGATAAATTATTTACTTAACATACCGTTTATTTTCTTAATCGTTTACAAATGAAATTCCTTTGTATACCTAAATGCACAAGTTATACTTATACAATTACACATTAACATAATGGACGTGGTTTATTACACAAAGACAAACACTACCGCTGACTGTACAATGTGATGTAGTTACATAGTACATGGCTATGTATCTCCTCCTTATACTGTGGTTTAAGTAAGTGATTCGAGATCTAAAATACGTACAAAAGTATTGCCCAAAAATATACCTGTATGTAGTAGCCCAAAAATATTTCTTTCACAAAAAACTGTTTCGAAATAATTAAAAAAAACCGGCCAAGTGCGAGTCGGACTCGCGCACCGAGGGTTCCGTACTCCAAAAGTAAAAGTAAAACGATAATATTATATTAATTTGCTTATTTATCGTTAACTTTGTTTGTAGAGGTTTATTGTTAATATAAAAAAAAACTATGCTAGTTAGAACGTTGGTTTTATTTTTCCTGTAAAATATACATAAACCTCTATTGACCATAGTTATTTCAGATTTTTCGATTGGTAAACTTCGGAGATAAGGGGGGGGGGGGGGACGGTATTTTTTTCGACATTTTGGCCGATTACTCAAAAACTATTATATATAGAAATAAATAAAAAACTGTTTTAGAATGCACAAACAAAGGCCTTTCATATGATACCCCACTCGGTATAATTATCTTACTTTGAAATTTCAAACCCCTAATTTTCCCCCTTTTTTAATTAAACTAAAATAATTTTCGCGTTGATTTTATTTTTCCTGTAAAATATACATAAACCTCTATTGACCATAATTATTTTAGATTTTTCGATTGGTAAACTTCGGAGATAAGGGGGGGGGGGGGGGACGGTATTTTTTTCGACATTTTGGCCGATTACTCAAAAACTATTATATATAGAA
This sequence comes from Oeneis ivallda, assembly GCA_029955525.1. Classification (NCBI taxonomy): domain Eukaryota; kingdom Metazoa; phylum Arthropoda; class Insecta; order Lepidoptera; family Nymphalidae; genus Oeneis; species Oeneis ivallda. The sequence continues at coordinate 10,796,267 of JARPMR010000020.1, read as the reverse complement.
ATAAATGAAAAACTGTTTTAGAATCCACAAGTAAAGGCCTTTCATATGATACCCCACTCGGTATAATTATCTTACTTTGAAATTTCAAACCCCTAATTTTCCCCCTTTTTTAATTAAACTAAAATAATTTTCGCGTTGATTTTATTTTTCCTGTAAAATATACATAAACCTCTATTGACCATAATTATTTTAGATTATTCGATTGGTAAACTTCGGAGATAAGGGGGGGGGGGACGGTATTTTTTTCGACATTTTGGCCGATTACTCAAAAACTATTATATATAGAAATAAATAAAAAAAACTGTTTTAGAATGCACAAACAAAGGCCTTTCATATGATACCCCACTCGGTATATTATCTTACTTTGAAATTTCAAACCCCTGATTTTCCCCCTTTTTTAATTAAACTAAAATAATTTTCGCGTTGATTTTATTTTTCCTGTAAAATATACATAAACCTCTATTGACCATAATTATTTCAGATTTTTCGATTGGTAAACTTCGGAGATAAGGGGGGGCGGGGGACGGTATTTCTTTCGACATTTTGGCCGATTACTCAAAAACTATTATATATAGAAATAAATAAAAAACTGTTTCAGAATGCACAAACAAAGGCCTTTCATATGATACCCCACTCGGTATAATTATCTTACTTTGAAATTTCAAACCCCTAATTTTCCCCCTTTTTTAATTAAACTAAAATAATTTTCGCGTTGATTTTATTTTTCCTGTAAAATATACATAAACCTCTATTGACCATAATTATTTCAGATTTTTCGATTGGTAAACTTCGGAGATAAGGGGGGGGGGACGGTATTTTTTGGATATTTTGCCCGATTACTCAAAAACTATTATATATAGAAATAAATAAAAAACTGTTTTAGAATGCACAAACAAAGGCCTTTCATATGATACCCCACTCGGTATAGTTATACTACTTTGAAATTTCAAACCCCTGATTTTCCCCCTTTTTTAATAAAACTAAAAATAATTTTCGATTTTTCTTTATTCCAATGATGTTGGGCCACTATTATACACAACTGTGCCAAATTTCATGTCGATAGCTTTAATAGTTACTGAAATAATCAACTGTGACAGACGGACGGACGGACGGACGGACGGACGGAGAAAGTCTCACCATAAGGGTTCCATTTTTACCATTTTGTTACGGAACCCTAAAAAGAAACGATGAATCTGACGCGACGCTCACCTTTATGCATTTTGCACTATTGTCATACCCTACCCACGGGAATATTCGAGTCAAAATGAATTTAAAGAAAACTTTAAAAAAAAAATTGGTTGTCTGTACAGTTGATTGACGGACGATAGTTTTACGTGATAACGTCATAAAGAAACATTGATGAAAAATTGCATACTTTTATGAATTGAATTGAATTATTTATCACTGAATTATCATTATTTTGTATAGTACAAAGAAGGAGTTAATTGAAAATTATAATTTTCTCTGGTCACAAGCCAACGCTCAACTCTCTATCGTTTGTTCCGCGCTCTCGCTTGCACGCGCAGGCTCAGGCGGAACGTGACACTTTTTCGTGCGTGCAGCCGGTGTTCATCGATTTATAAGACGTTATCACGTCAAAAACCGGCCAAGTTCGAGTCATCAGTCATAGTAGGGAACCTATCTAGTACCTACTCGTGCAATGAGGGTCGACCTCACAAGGGGGAGGATTATATTGGTCACTGAAACTTTGAATGAAAATACTCTTTGAAAAGCTATGGCTTTTATTGAGTTGAACCAGAGATATATATGAAATTTACATTGATATACATATTTTTTATTCAGTATCAACTTAGTAACAAGCCGTTGCTGAGAAAGAGGGCCTTGGACACACAGACAAAAAGAGATCCTACTATGGGTTCGGTTTTTTTTTCGGAACTCTGTAACGGAGTGGATCGACCCGGCTGAGAGCGACCCACTTCGTTCATTAGATGTGAGGGATCGAACCTCGCTTTTCACTATTTCCTAGGACAAGGAATAAAATACTCGATAAACAATAACGACTTTTATTTACAAGTGACGGCGTGTTCACGCGGGTCCCTCGTGCGATGATTCACGCCGCCCGTGTAGGCTGCTTTGCGTTGTGACGGCGCTCGTCACAACTCTAAAAATTATTTTTCTTTCAACCAACTTTCTAGCTTCACTGTTAGCGAATCATCATCATCATCATCATCTCAGCCTGCGGACGTCCACTGCTGAACATAGGCCTTTCCCAGAGAACGCCACCACACCCGGTCCTCAGCCTTCCTCATCCAGCCACTTCCCGCCACCCGCTTTATATCGTCAGTCCAACGTGCTGGAGGGCGCCCCACACTACGCTTACTTGTTCGCGGTCTCCACTCTAGGACTTTTCGGCCCCAACGGCCATCGCTTCTGCGACAAGCATGGCCTGCCCACTGCCATTTCAGCTTGCTAATGGTTTGAGCTATGTCGGCGACCTTGGTTCTCTTACGGATCTCTTCATTCCGAATCCTGTCCTTAAGAGAAACTCCTAACATAGCCCTCTCCATAGCTCTCTGAGTGACTTTAAATTTGTGGATCAAGCCTTTTGTTAGTGTCCACGTTTCAGCGCCATAAGTGAGGACGGGAAGGACACATTGATTGAAGACTTTCGTCTTCAGGCATTGAGGTATTGACGATGAGAAGACCTGACTTAATTTTCCAAATGCCGCCCAGCCCAGCCGTATCCTTCTGTTGGCTTCTTCGTCGAAATTGTTTCTACCCAATTGTATGGTCTGGCCAAGGTAGTTGTACTCTGAAACAATTTCGATTCCAACATTTTCGACGTTCACGGGTATCGGGACAACATGTTGATTGAACATAACCTTGGTTTTGTCCATGTTTATCCCGAGACCAACTCGTCTGGAAGAGCGGCTTAGACTACTCAGCATCTGCTCCAGATCTTCTGGAGTCTCTGCAAGGATAACCACATCGTCGGCGAACCGCAGGTGTGAGATGTATTCGCCATTTATATTAAAGCCTCGTCCTGTCCAGTCCAGCGTTTTGAAGAGGTCTTCTAGTGCACTATTAAACAGTTTTGGGGATATTACATCCCCCTGTCTAACCCCCCTTCTCAAGTTGATTGGTTTTGTTTGCTGAGACTGTACTTGGACGGTCATTGACGCAGTATCGTAAATACATCGCAGCACCTCGATATAACGCCAATCGACTTGGCATCTCTGCAGTGACTCCAGAACAGCCCAAGTTTCGATAGAGTCGAAGGCTTTCTCGTAGTCCTCAAAAGCAAGGCAGAGTGGTAGATTATACTCTTCGGCCTTCTGTATAATCTGCCTCAAGGTGTGGATGTGGTCTACGGTGCTGTAGCCTTTTCGAAACCCAGCCTGCTCCGGAGGTTGAAAATCGTCAAGTCTTCGGGCGAGGCGATTTGTGATCACCCTCGAAAACAACTTATAAACATGACTCAAGAGTGATATCGGCCGATAGTTCTTCAGAAGCTCCTTGTCACCCTTCTTAAAGAAAAGAATTACCACACTCTTGCTCCATGCTTTTGGCGTTGTTCCGTTTGCAATGACGTCATTAAAGAGCTCTGCTAGCTCTTTCAGGATCGGAGTAACTCCTGCACGTAGAAGCTCTGATGTGATGCCGTCATCGCCAGGTGCCCTGTTGTTTTTAAGTTGATTGAGGGCTATTCGCATCTCGCCAAGGTCAACGTCTGGGATGTCTTCGGTGTAGTGGCGGGTCAATGTCGCACGTTTGTCGTTCGTGTCTTGAGCCGCTTTTGGAGCTTTGGAGGAGTATAGTTGAGAGTAAAATCGTTCGATCTCCTCTAGGACCTCTGCTTGAGACGTTATGATTTTACTGACGGGGTTTCTCAACTTTGTTAAGTGGCTCCTCTCAAGTCGCTTAGCGAACACTTTCGAACCTCGGTTTCTCTCGATCGCATTTTGTATATTGCGGGTGTTGGAGCGCCGGAGGTCGAATCTTATTCGCTTCTTGACGCGCTTGTTCAAAGTATGCCACTCAGGCAATGCTGAGGAAGTCTCCCGTCTCTGCTCCATAAGTTTACGGGTATCTTCGGATATCTTTGACACCCTTTTATGATCGTTCTGACAGTATTTGCGTCCCACTTCACGAACGGCATCTACGAAATTGGTGAATCGTTGGTCAATGTCCAAGTTGGTTTCCAGCAGCTCGAACCGGTTCAGATAGCTGTTAGCGAATACAAATGGGAAAATATTAGGTATATTTTATTGTCACACTTTTTACATTAAAAGAAACGAATAGACGTATCTATAGAGACTAACAATATCTGCTTTGAAATCTTATAAAAAATTCTCAATTTATGTCCAAACTTTCCATCCAAAAAAGCGTTTACTATAATTTTGTCTGGGTTTATTCAGCTGTGACTTTTCATATTCGCAAATAGTTAGGTTCTTTATTTACTTACATCTTATCTTAATATATATAAATTACGTGTCACGTTGTTTGTCCGCGATGGACTCCAAAACTACTTAACCGATTTTGATCAAACTTCGTAACTATCTCTAATTTGGTCCAACTTGAAAGATAGGATAGTTTTTTTTGGATAAGGATAGTTTATTTGTTTTTTTATTTATATAGATAAGTCGGCGGTACGAAGTTCGCCGGGTCAGCTAGTAATAATATAATTTAAGACCTATAGAGTTAGGTAAATAGATGTATTCAGAATCTGGATTCTGAATCATCTTTCAAAAAAAAAAATAACAATGCACACCAAGTCCAAAAGAGAATGTGTCGCTTGTCATTCACATTTTCTATAATTAGCTCCGAAGGTGCGTGAACGACCGTTCGCGTACGGTGAAGGCCAGCGCAGGCGCATCGCAGCGCGCAGCTGACGACGGCTGCTCCAGCCTCCAACGCCCGCGCTTGAGCCGGAAACACCTCCGCGTCGAACACCACGAATATAATAGGGTATTTGACTACTTTTAGAAAATCATCTTAAATTGTTAATAATGCTATGCTGAAGCTAACAAAACGTATATTTCGGCATAATTTTCAGTATTTTTCATAAAAATCGAGAAATAAGTTCAAAAAAATAAATTGCCGCCGAAACGTTCCATTTGCTCTCATGACGTAACAGTTCACATTTCAAACAATGACAATTCCACATCCCATAGATGGTGTGGACTGTGACGTCATTCGAGATCACGGAACGTTTTCGATCACGTGACCATGGCCGGAATTATACCAATTTTATTTAATGTTTTCTAATTAAATAAAACTTTATTTTTTAGTTTTGTCGTATGGAATAATGTTTTTAGATAATAATCTTTTAGGATGACACCAAATGAAACGATATTTTTAATATAGTCAAATACCCTATTCTGACAGCGCCTCGCCGAACATATAATAATACTAGCTTTCGCCCGCGGCTTCGCTCTCGTTAGAAGTTCGATTTTTCGATTTGTCAAACCACCATTTTACCCCCTTGGGGGTTGAATTTTCAAATATCCTTTCTTAGTGAATGCATACGTCATCATAGCTATCTGTATGCCAAATTTCAGCCCGATCCGTCTAGTGGTTTGAGCCGTACGTTGATAGATCAGTCAGTCAGTCACTTTTCCCTTTTATCGACCGAGCGAAGCGAAGGTCTTTGAGTCTACTTGAGTGAATTTGCACTTGTCCGTCCGTCCGTCAGTCCGTCCGTCCGTCCGTCCGTCCGTCCGTCCGTCTGTCAGAGCCTTATAACTTCTGAATTACTGAACGTAATTACTTCAATTTTAGATATAATATATAAACCGATGGCCTCCAGCCGAAAATGGCTTAAAAAGTTATAAAAATCTTTATTTCAGGGGGGCTCTCATAGAAGCGAATGCGAAGAAAAAAAATAAAATTTGCGTTTCATAGGGTTACAGTACCTCATTTTAAAGATAATTTGGAACAGAGTACAAAAGTATTTTTTTTTTAATTTTTTTCCTAAAATTGACGAAATGGGGGGCTTTCAAAGTGGAGATTATATTTGACCTCACAACGGAATAACCATTGAAAGCTGGGGCTTGAAAGTTTTACAATTTTAGCGTAATATCATGTACTTGAACAACAAATACTAAAATTAGATAAATGTAATAAGGAAACTATATTATTTAACTTTTAATGAGCAGCAACAACAGAACTTCACAATGATGTCAATAGATGGCGCTCTCATCTCAGATAGCAAATGCAGCTATATGTAACATATTATTCAATTAAAATTATTATTTAGTCATTTAGCAAACATCAATAAAACTTCACGTTGCAGTTTGTTTTTACATGTTTTCTGATCGTGTCGATAGTTGACGCTGTGTAGAAGTACATAATTTAATTTGAATGTTCCAAAAAACTATACCTAAGTTTGATTGAGGCCTTGAGGATTTCACTATAACAGTTCCCTAACCTTTACGGGCTACCTATGTTAAGTTAGTTGACACTTTCTATCAACTTTGTTATTACGAACCTCTACGGGACAACTAAAGGTGAAAATGACATTGGGATGTTAGGATTGTATTTAGGGGCTACCTACGTAAAGAGACTTCTACAAATGGAATGATTTAGGTACCTATGGTTGGTGAAAACGGGCATAATAATAATGTCAATTTTGATCGTCAATTATGGGAAACCGTTACCGCGAGGTCTCAGTTCGGGGCGAACCACTAGTATATTGAGATTTTGTGCTCAGTGTGCTAAAAATTTGCATAAATGTTATGATTAGCGGGTGGAAGAGAGCTATACTCGGAGTATCCCTGCGAGATCAAATCAGAAATGAGGAGAGGAGATCCGTAGGAGAACCAACCTCACCAACATAGCCCATTGAGTCGAGCTGGTGGTCGTTGGGGGTCCCAAGGTGCTGGAATGGCGACCCCGCACTGTGCAGACCCCGAAGCGAGTCATATAGGGAGACGCTGGATACAGGGATATCTACTGCTGGTTCGGAATGCCCTTACTACCGACAAGAACCAGCAAGAAACTCGGCGGTTGCTATGTTTCAATAAAGTTTACAATAGGTACTATGCTCTGTATGCAGTGTTTCCACAACGAGGGGAAGTTCTAAAAACGCATACTTACAATTCAATACGCAGACAGAAAGTAGCCCCACTCCCGCCGGTGGAACCCGTTCACGAGCATGACGCATGACCCAGCCGTTGCTTCGTTCAACCATATTTGAGGGAACGTAACAACCCGCATCTCACGACACCATCACAGAAATGTTCCGAGACCTGTGGAAGTCTATGCACGGAGGCCTTTGGAGGTCTAACGGTCTTTAAAGAAGAAGTGGTAAAAATAATATTTCGGATAACCGGATAACATAAATTCATTTTCAAGCTAACGTTCTGTTTTTCTTGGTCGCACACTTCATTGCTGAATGTCGTGTCCATATGAAAGTGCCTTCGTAGCGTTGGTAACTAGGTATAACCTTCCACTCTGTCCATTCCACGGCTTTTCTAATTTCGATTGTAATGGAAGGCCAGTAAGTCTTGTCATGGAGGGCTATTCACTATCTCAGTGGCTATCATTCAATTGATTTGAGTATTAAACCAACACTTCAATTGCTAATTAAAACTGTCAAAAACTGAATTCGGAATTTATTATCATGAATTCGGTTTTGACAGTTCTTCAGAACTTTCTATTGTTCTAAACTGGCCACTGGAAATGCCAAAAAAAATCTTTTTAAAAAACCGACTTCAAACGCCCTCACCACTACCAAGTATATAATTTAGTGTTGATATTTTAAAAACAGCTCGACCGATTTCGATAAATTTTCAATAGGACCACCTGAGAAGTATTTTCTTTCAAACAAAAAAAAAGAATTTTCCAAATCGGTTCAGGCGTCTTCGAGAATTCGGTGAACATACATAAAATAAAAGATTCCGACGAATTGAGAACCTCCTCCTTTTTTGAAGTCGGTTAAAAATAGAGAATAGGATCCCTGGTCAGACCAGCGTGGGCTAGGTAATCGGCCACATAGATTTTTCCCTCCATTCCAGGTTGTTAGGCAGGAGTCGGGCAATATGTCCAAAGTATAGCTCACAATTTTTTGGTAATATGATATTATAGTCGAAAGTCCGACGTTATCTAACGTTAGCTAGGCGTAAAATATATAAATCTTTGTTGTATGGAGATGTCAAATAATCTCCAAAAGCCTAGTCAAAAATCTTGTGTAAATCTTGGTTAAAGAAGCGGACTGAAAACTGTAAAGTCGACGCGTTCGATTGACATCAGCTGTTGTGATATTGTCGAACCAACTCTTACGCTTATTTGGAGGGGAGAGGACAATGTTAATCAAATTCAGCTTGGCGTATATTCTTTAAAAAAAATTGGTTGTCTGTAAAGTCAGTTTACGGACGATAGTTTTACGTGATAACGTCATAAAGAAACAATGATGAATATATGTATCGCTTGTTCCGCGCTCTCTCTTGCACGCGCAGGCTCAGGCGGAAAGTGACACCTTTTCGTGCGTGCAGCCGTTGTTCATCGATTTATAAGACGTTATCACGTTAAAAACCATGACGTTTTACTTGTCGATGTTACGATTATAAATCATCGTGGATCGCCGTTTTACAATTAATGTAGGTACTTTGATATTGAGTTTATATATGTTAATGATTTTAACTGCAGGTGACCTACAAAAGGTCTTGTTCGTAACCTAGACATAGCTGCAAGCGATCCTAATGCGGTTTGATAAGGATACCTACCCATTTACTTCTACGTAAATAGGAAACAATTAAGTTAGTACCTAAGTATGTGGCCATATTTAGGATTAATTTATCATGTTTAATTCTAGTATTGATAATAATTAACCGACTTTAAAAACAGGAGGAGGTTATCAATTCGACGCCTACCTATTTTGTAAAAACGCCCATTTCATGTTGAATGAATGAAGTTTATCTAGAACATCGAAAAAATCGATATTTTAATCATAATATTATAACTACCTCCTTCCTATAGCACCAAATAGGTACATAGCATAATATTATACCGGCCTAGGTATTCATCTTCTAAGCGCGAAGATACCTACTAGACTACGTAGGTGCAGTACTTATACATAATATAATTAGGGTCCTATGTATTCAGTGTCTGCGAGGAAATCATTCTCTAGCCTCCTAAATTATATTTGGCCTAAAACTTAATCCATCCAAAAGAACATGAATGACGTCAAACGTACCTATAAATTTGGACTATTCCAACGTCATTACAATTACTAAACTAGCGGCACGCTATGATGGCCGGTTTGACACATTACAATAGTGATGTGGAATGTCAATTTATTCTCGAACAAAAAACAATTAAGTTTTGTTTTTGTACCTGATTAAATAGGTTTAATAAAACAAAAATGTATATGTTTATTTAATTTATTTGAACGAACTGAATATTTGAATGAAAATGAATATACATACTTTATATGCACACAAGAAACATATGAATACAAAAGATACCAAAAAAGGTGCCACAAAAGGCCATAATTAATCAGATTCGTCCATACTACTATTTTCACTGTCGTCACTGCTATCATCACCTACATTAATAATTATATGTTCGTTTTCTATAATATTATCTATTTTCACATCTCTTTCATAATCTTCCCTTATTAATTTAACAGTTCTATTCACAACCTTTTCCCAGTCTCCTTTAGTCACATGTTCACAAGCTTCTTCTAATAATTTTAGCATTTTTTTTTGTGGTAAATGGGGGTTCTGTATTGTGTCTTGCAGCATATCCCTTAATTTGAGCCCACACCAACTCAATCGCATTATACTCACAATGGTAAGGCGGTAACCGTATAACTCTGTGCCCATGTTCTAATGCTATTTCGTCAATGACGTATCGGATCTTGGTTGGTTTGTTTTCTTTTAAAAGACGTACTAATTCCGCTTTTAACATATTCATGTTTGCATCTACGCCATTTTTACGAAGCCATGCGACGATATCAGCTTTCTTTTGGGATTGGGCAGGTGGCTTGTCAATTTGCATCGAGTGGTATGGGGCGTTGTCCATAATTATAATAGATGGTTCAGGGAGGCTACACAACATTGAGGTAAACCATTCAGTAAACTTTTCTCCATTCATGTCTTCATGATAGTCTCCAGTGGTTTTTGACGCAAAAGCCATGAGAGAACCTTCGACAAACCCGTTGATGGTTCCGGCGTGACAAATTATAAGTCGCGATCCTTTTCCTACAGGAACTTTGGAAGTAGATGCTGCTGTGTCATCGTTCCAAGAACGGCCTACAGTATGGTTAGCATTAAGCCATGTTTCATCCAAGAACACAACATTTTGCCAATTTTTGATTTCTTTCACTTGCCGTAAAAAAGTATACCTTGCCATCGCTATATCAAATCTTTCCATCAATATTTTGCGTTTGTTACATTTTTTGTATCGAAATCCAATGGTCTTCAAAATCTTCGTTAAAGAACTTTCCCCACCGAAGAATAATCCAGCTTCCTTCAGTGAATGCACCAACTTTTTTCTTGTTGGATACTCCTTCTGTAAATAGTAGCCGTAAACATGTCTTCGGATAGCATCGGCATCAAAGCTATCGATGCCTACGACTGGTTTTGCTCGTTTTCTCTTTTTTGGTGTGTGAAGTTTATTTTCTTCTGTGCCAGTCTCGCCATATTTTTTTTTAGTTATCCGTCTAACAGTTCGTTGTCCAATATTAAGCGCATCAGCTACGCGTTCAACCACTGACGTTATAGGTAAAATTGGCCCTCCATTTTGAGCTTCACGATCGAAATAGTTACGAAGGCGTATTACGAACTCACGTGTCTGACTATTTAGAACAGTTCTCTGCGTACGTTCGGTCATATCGACGAAATCCACAACAAAGGGCTTGAACAGAGTCCAAATTAACGAGCAAGGGTCAACAGTAATGCAGTATCAATATTTGAAATCCAAAGCCAGGTCAAAACTATATCACAATCGCATTGCACTGACAGTTTATACTTTTCGAAGCAACGTCAATTCGAAACTGCTTTGTTTTGCATTGAGCATTGACGCGAGTTTGCCGGAGGTAGTAGTTGTGCTAGCCAGCGATCCTATGTGACGATCGTATTAGATTCCATTTTTAAAAATTTTCTATTTATTATATCATATAAAAATAAAAATTTTACCTTTTGTATGAAACAGCTGATATTTTTTTGCGATTTCAGAGGTTTGTCCACATAGTGAAAATTGTTCATATTCACAAGTACATTCACCCCTTAAATGGTGCAAACTGATTTTTCTACACTTGTATACATTTTAGAAATCAATTTAATAAATAAATTTTGAGTCCTAAACCTAAAACTACATTCGATAAAATTTATGAATCTCTGCACATCACTATCGTCAATAAAGTAATACAATTATTTCCTTCAAAGTCGTTATCAATTAATATGGAACTTCATGAGCGGACAAACGTCAAACCGGCCATCATAGCGTGCCGCTAGTGTATTAATCCTTTAAGGCCTGTTGGGACCTTGTCCGACGGAAAAGGAATATTGTGCTAGTCCTAATACGGTTATGCAAGATTAACGAGTGTTGATGAGAAAAATATGCTACGACCTCTTGGTCATGGTAAAAAATCTACTTTTTGTAATTTGAACCGCACCTATAAATAATGTATATTATCTATTAAAGACATCAAGGTACGAGTAGGAATTTAGGTACTTTCTACAAGAGCCGCGTTGGTCAAAAGCCTAACTAATAATTTAAAATGGCAAACATTTAAGGTTATTAATAAAAAATTACTGTCATTAAAATTACCATTCAATTGTAGGTACGATCCATCATCCCATGTAATGAGCGCTCTTAGTATTCCGTAGATCATTCATAGAATAGTAGACCTTGGGCTCTCGATAAACCAATATCCCTTACCAGTTATAAATACTCCGTTCAAAATACGTTATACATATAAATCGATAAGTATTTTATGGGATGTGACCTTTAAAATTATAAGACCTTTTAACCAAAGATTATTTGACGTTCACGTAGGCACATCCACGCGATCATGTTTTAGTCATAGACTTATACTATTTACTAATAGGGAATATGCATGAATTTTTTTTAATTTCTTAAATTAATCATTTACATCTCTATAACATATAAAAAATATAAATAGGTTTGAAAATAGTCAAATAATTTTTCAAAGTGAAATTTAAAACATTGAATAAATTTGAGCCGTTCAAACGCCACCATTTAGCGCGCGCTTTTGATGACGTCATTCGACATGTCCCGTGTTTGTTTACTATAGCGTTTCAGTTACTTCATACTTATTTTCAGTTTTAATTGCTACACAAACCATGGAAGAAGTTAAAAAACCTTCTTACAAGTATTGTATGGTACCTAAATACAAAACAACACTATTATTAGTACACCCGATAAAGTGTTTTTAGGGTTCCGTACCCAAAGGGTACCAACGGGACCCTATTACTAAGCCTACGCTGTCCGTCCGTCCGTCCGTCTGTCAGCGGGCTGTATCTCGTAAACCGTAATAGATAGACAGATGAAATTTTCACATATTATGTATTTCTATTGCCGCTATAACAACAAATAATAAAAATTAAATGAAATTAAAAAAATTAAATTAAAATATTTTCATGGGTACATGGAAATATTTTTATTTAATTTTTTTTAACGGAACCCTAAAAGAGCGAGGCCCGACTCGCACTTGGCCGATTTTTTCGTATTCCACGAGATGCGAAAGTACGAAAAAAAAGTGTAAGAAAATTGTTCATATAAATCGGAATATCGTATTTATCTAATACTTATTTACAAAAAGTATATAAACATATCAAACTTGAGTGAGCTTCAATAACATAATATTACGTATTTGGATTGTTTATATAAATTATCATGATATAGACGTAAATTAGGAGTTTAGGAACACAGATGGTTATTTAAAGGCTATGTTTTGTTTTAAGTATTATTTAAACATATAAGAATAAAAATCTATGTTAAGGACTAAAATATACCATGTAACATAATAATTATCTTGCAGCTTTCACTCCTTTGATCTCTGCGCTCGTAAAATCGAGATTTGATACAAAATATACTGACATCATAAATGCATCTATTTCCGGTAAATTATCCGATTGTGCTTTGACAAAACCAGTTTCTGTCATCGACCTAGATTGACTACAAATATAAATTCACAAGTAATCACACAGGAATACAGTTTTAAACAATTTTTCTCACAAACACTGTATGAATATCGACGCCGTAAATCAACCGTAACACAAATGACGTCACATTTCGTTTCGACCAATGGCGACGCGTTTTGTAAGTTTGAATTTCCCTCCTTTATTTTTCACTTTCTATATAATATTTTCTGGGTTTAAATAATAACTAAATAAAAAAAATACCTTTTAAGTATAATGTTAAGGCAATAAAGAATCTAGAAAAAAATATTTGAGACAAATTTAAATTTTATGCATATTCCCTATTACCACCGTAAGGTTTTGGTACGTACTTAATAAGATTTTTTATTATTTTATTTTAATGATATATTATTTTATTGTAACATTTGATTATAACTTGTACATATAAATGCTGTAAAATGATATCAACACCTAAATAAACAGTGACCATAAAACTGAGGCGCCTATCGCTATTAATTTTGCTTTATATAAGGAATCTACTTGGGGAGGTGATAAATCGTCCTATTAAGAGTAAAACCTTGCCCTTAATTGGGCCTTACACAAATAATAATTGTTTCATAATTCGTATTTATTAAAGAAAAATGTCGCTAGCGCATTGTGAGCGCATTCTACATATATATTAACTTTATCTCAACCAAGGTCCGTTGGACCGTTACGTTGACTTGGTACGAGTAACCCTCTCAAGTAGGTACCTGGTCCTGGATCTTTACAGCATTACAAATAAAAAATATTTAAACCACGTTTATTCGAGGCTTATACTAGGAATAGTTATGCATAGAAGTTCAAGGCCCAACTTTCAGTACGTTCCTATCGATTAGTTGTTTCGTTTAAAATATACTTTTATTCAGCATCCATCTTTAAAATGAAAATTAAAAACACTCCAGTATTAAGAAGTATCAATGTAAATAAGTTAAAAAGTAAGTTCTTTAAATTACTATAAGTGATACCTAACCTACCCGTTATCGATGTTATTTATCGGCGCAAAATGACAGGTTAACCATGTAGAGATTCACAAGGCGCTATGCGTGCTTTTTAATTTAGAATCAATAAATTATACAGGAGCAATAAGAATAATCGCAAAAGCCATACACATACATTTTTAACATACCCAGCCAATAGACTTGATCAGAATGAAGATAAACTGTTACTAATTTTAACAGTTGAGGCAAATCATAGTGTGCAATGAGCCGTGAACTAAATTGTCTACAAACATAAAGCCAGCAACTCGTAAATTGTTCTCAATTTAGTGTAGGTAAATATTAAGTAGTCTAGACAGTCCTATCTAACATTGTTGCCGAGACCCTTACGGATTTTATCGAGGGTTGTTTATTCCAATTAATATCACAGTAAGTATAATAAAGTCATAATATACTAGCCGATGCCCGCGACTTCGTCCGCGTGGATTTAGTTTTTAAAATCCCGCGGGAACTCTATGATTTTCTGGGATGCAAAAAATCACGTCAATCCATGGCTGTGTTGCAGCGTGATTGACGGACAAACCAACAAACAAACACGCTTTCGCATTTATAATATGTATAATATTATTAAGGAAGAATTAATACTACGATAATAAAGGCGATCTAATTAAATTTTAGAACACAAAAGCTACTATTGTAACTTAAATATACACACATCAAAAGTGTCTAGGGATCAAGCATTTTTATGCGGATTTCTTGAGATTGAGATGTGGCTTTGTAATAAATTTATGATTTTATAAATTTATATGGATCCTTTTTGGTGCATTTCATAATTTGAATCAGGAACTGTCAATCAAATTCGAGTAAAAGATGAAAATCAGCTGTCAATATTTTCCCTATAAAAACATACAACGCATTGAAGACATTATTAGTGCTACTGTTTCCCTACTACTGATTAAAACCAACGTTATTATGGAGCGGCGACGTCATTTAAGCAGGGAAGAAATGCTCAGAGCCGTGGGAATGATAGAAGCTGGTTCCCGGCAACGTACTGTGGCTTTAGCTCTGAATACAAGTCAGAGTGTTATCAGTCGACTTTGGACACGTTACCGAAGCACTGGTACCGTGGCTGAGCGCCATGGAGGACGGTATCGCTGCACCACACGGAGACAAGACCGATACATTCAAATCTTAACTCGAAGAGCTCCAACAATAACCGCCATGATGTTAGCCGTGAGGCTTCATCACTCTTCAGGGAACTTAATTAGCGACCAAACAGTCAGAAACCGCTTGCATGAAGTGAACCTTCATTCCCGAAGACCGCTACGGGTACCACCTATAGCAATGCACAATCGTAGGATTCGATATCAATGGGCTCTTGAACACAGAAATTGGGCAGAAGAACAATGGCGTTTCGTGTGCTTTTCTGATGAGTCTCGTTTTGGTATGAGACCGGATACAAGACGTATACGACACTGGAGAACCCCTGGACGCCAACAGCGATTAAAATCCTGCCAGGAAGCCCATCCATATAGTGGTGGAACCATCATGGTATGGGCGGGTATTTGGATCGGCGGAAGAACTGAGTTGATTTGGATCAGAGGCAACCTCAACGCTCAAATTTATGCTGAGACGATTGTATCAGACGTCATCGTTCCTCTACAAGTGCAAATCGGTCCCTTATTTCAGTTAATGCATGATAATGCACGACCGCACACCGCAAGAGTTGTAAGACAGACTCTCGCCGCAGCTAACATCAATGTCCTGCCCTGGCCTGCTCAGTCGCCAGACTTGAACCCGATTGAGCATGCATGGGATATGCTACAGAGAAGAGCTCTGCCGAATATGGAGGGTATCCAGTGGCAAGAAGACCTTTTTTTGTTGTTGCAACGAACATGGGCGGCCATTCCACAGCGTGATTTGGATGAACTCATTTTGAGTATGCCAAACCGATGTTCTTGTGTTGTTAGTGTTCGCGGTAGAAACACGGATTATTAATTGTTTAAGTTACCCAATAAAATTTTAAAGAAAACTGTTATTTCAGTCTTTTTTTCGAACTTTAATGTTAGTGGTTCAAATGTCAAAAATCCCTTTATTAGGAAAATGGCAAATTTCTTTATTAATGCAAAGGTGACTTGGTTTATCGTTACTGTGACAAACGAAAACACTTTATTTGATGAATCCTTAAAGAAAATTTTAATTAATATCAATCAGGAGAAAAGTTATTGCAAAAATATATGTTGATCCCTAGACACTTTTGATGTGTGTATGTTGGTTAGATATATTCCCTCACGAACTTTTTTGTAGAAAATAATGAGTACTTTAATCATCTAGTACATAATTTTTACGTATCGTCAATAGTTTCCTCAAAACACGCCAAATAATGCATATTATAGGCAAAATTTTGCTACTTTTGGTTACATTATTGCAATTTTCTTAAGGATCTCTAATTTTTGAAAATAAATTATAGCCTATGTTACTTCCTGATAATTTAGCTTTCTATTGGTGAAAAAAATTTTAAAATCGGTCCAATAGTTACAGAGCCTATTCGGTACAAACAAACAAACAAACAAACAAACAAAAAAATCTTTCCTCTTTATAATATTAGTATAGATATACAAAACGGGTATACACCACGATAAATAAAACTGTCGATAGTCGATACTTCAACCCTGTTACATGGATCGTAGTCACGACGGGATGTTTCCAACTTTGAGTAATAATGGTTTATTACTCAAAGGTTTCCAACAATAATATTTTTTAACCGACTTCCAAAAAGGAGGAGGTTCTCAATTCGGCCGGTATCTTTTTTTTTTTCTATGTATGTCCACCGATTTCTCCGGGATTACTGGACCGATTCGCGTGATTTTTTTTTAAATCGACAGAGGATGTTTGCGAAATGGTCCCATAAAAATATTCACCTTCAACTCCTCAAGCCTGATGCTGCAGAGATATTGCTCATGCTAAACTATGATGATTTAGGAAATTTCGATTACTAATTGATATTTTAGGTAACAAGTATGGACTACATCATGGAGCTCCAGGTCCTAGCTCCTCAATCATAGGATACTACACTTAAAAGCTTAAAATAAAAATTCTTTTCAAAAAACCGACTTCTAACGCCACTACAAAGTATAAAAATAATTTTAGTTTGTCCACGTTTGTTGAAGTCGGACGGGCCTAAAATACAAACTATGAAACCGACTCGCGATGCTCGCTCGACTTCTACAAACGAGTCTCTCATATTGTGTAGCGTCGCGCATCGGTTTCATAGTTTGTATTTTAGGCCCGCCCGACTTCAACAAACGTGGACAAACTAAAATTATTTTAATACTTTGTAGTGGCGTTAGAAGTCGGTTTTTTGAAAAGAATTTTTATTGTCTTACGCACCCGTTCATAATAGGGTATTTTACTCTTTTTTGAAAAGTGTCTAAATTTGATTCTAAGGTGATAACTGATAATATACTACTAGAAAATTTACTAAAATTTTATTCAATCGATAAGTAACAAAAAAATGCATTTAAAGTTTGACTTTTAAATTTCCGCGCGTAAACGCTAGACGCCTGACGTCAGACGATGTGGTGACGTCCTAAGGACGGTAAATTCGTTCGCTCAAATGGTTTGCGCCCTTTGTAAAGCCGACACATAGCGACCGCCGACCGCGACTTATGTGACCCACTGTGTACTTTAGTGCGTCACGCTAAATGTTTGTGTGCTGTATTATGATGATAGTATATGTATATAAAGTGATCTAATACTACCAGTATTTTGATTTTGTATTTTTCATTAATCTAAAAAAAAAATGATGGTACTAAATGATTAAATAATGTATTTATTAACTTTCACATAGTTTCTAAAATACCGTGTATTTGTACTGCAAACTATTTGAGCGGATGAACTATATAGACTACTGACATAATGACGTATTGTAATGGCGGGAACTCTTTGACGTTTCGCATATTTGCAGCATAAACAAAAAAAGTGAAATCTTTGAAAGTAAATATAAAATTTATTTTATAATTTTGTGAACTGAAACTTCCACTTCCCGATTCCTTATCGCCATTTATATTTTTAGATTATTTCTCACTAGGAGTAAAATACCCTATTATAGCTGTAAAAATCCAAATCCGAAGTTTCCTTTTTATGAAGGTTCGGACAACCTTCATAATTAAGGGAAATTGTTCAGTACGAGTACCTACATATTGTATATTTTGTACCTGAGTCACTGAGTCGTGTGAACAGCAAGAGGTCGCCCCTCGCAAGTGCTTTATAGCCAATCTATATGATGCCTAAGCATTAATATGTAGATAAATGAGCACGCCTTGAATCCCGATGAGAAGTGGCGCCAACGGCACCATGCATGTCTAATTATTACTTCACGTGTTACTTTGAGACATATCCCATTAAAGAACACTTTCGAAGGCCGTCGAGGCATACATAGTACGTAAACCGAACTGCTGATGTTTAATTTATATGCATGTAAATTCGTAAAATTTAACCGAGCGTGTTATACGGCTGTCTACGGTGAACGAAAAATTCCCTCACATGCATAGCTCACATGATTTTGGTTCCGAGAAGGTTCGTTAGATCGCGCGTCTGATACGATACAAAAGATTCAAAAATGTCCAGCCATCCACTGCGCTTCCACGAGTTAAAAAGAATAAACATTTCAATTTTCTATGTTTTATTTTTGAACCGCAGAATTAGAAGAATTTTAATTTAAAGATTTATGTTGGTATAGGCTGTTGTATAGGTTTACTTATGGCGTTTTGTAGCTGTAGTAGCGTTTAAATGAAACAAAGTCTTTATTAATAAAAATAATTACTCCAATTAAGTATAACAAAAGATATATAATGTAGAACTTGAAGTTCTAGTAAGATTTTAGTAAAATAACTTATAACTATACTTAATAATAGAACTTGAAGAATCTTACTTGAGTAAAATAAATAGTTTATAGCTGGGTAAAAAAGAGTAGAAATTAATAGGGGCGCCACTGTAGCAAAATTTTCTTGAATCTAGCATTTTTAGGGTTCCGTACCAAAATGGTAAAAATGGAACCCTTATGGTGAGACTTTCTCCGTCCGTCCGTCTGTCACAGTCGATTATTTTAGTAACTATTAAAGCTAATCGACATGAAATTTGAAATAGTGGCCCAACATCATTGGAATAAAAAAAAGAAAATAATTTTTAGTTTAATTAAAAAATGGGGAAAATCGGGGATTTGAAATTTCAAAGTAAGACAACTATACCGAGTGGGGTATCATATGAAAGGGAAAAAGGATATCATCATATCATATCATACCTCTAAATTCTAAAACAGATTTTTATTTATTTTAACATATTTTGTTTTTGATTAATCGGGCAAAATATCGAAAAACACAATTTTTGTTTTACATACAAATTATTGTGCTTGAAAGCTAATGTAATCGAGATAGATCTTAGCTACAATTTAAATGAAGATCTGCTTAGGCGTTTGAAGATCATCAGCTCATTTCCTACTTGATTACATAGGGCTTTTTTATAGGGCTAGGATACTTTTTACTAGGAGGGCTTTTTTAAAAAATTTCCAATTTAGCACAGAAAAAATCTATGGGCATGTCCCTAGCTGTAATTTCCCTGTATAATCTGCTTAACCTAGGTATGAGGGAATGATGACCGAGATTTGTTCTGTTAATTCAATGTACAAAAAGTGATGTAGGATACCGCGGCACAAGAGAGGGGACTTTGAAGGATATTTGCTCAACAGTTCCGAGTTATCCATGTTACCGTTTACGAGTTTGTGCAGGAATATCATATCATGTATTTTGCGACTATCCGACAGTGAGTTTAATTTGAATCTTTTAGGACGAGAGATATAAGGTGATCTTTTGCCATGTCCAATGGAATAAAATTGTGTGAATCGTCTTTGGATACTTTCCAACCGATCTTTGTGCACCTGATATCTAGGGCTCCAAATTACCGTGCCATACTCAAGTTTACTTTTGTACTAATGTGACGAATAATATATTTTTAGTTTTAAGATTTTTAAATGGTTTTGCATGTCTAAATAAGAAGCTGAGCATTTTACGCGCTGATCTGCAGATATTTTCTATGTGAACATTAAAACGTATTTTGGCGTCAATGGTAATCCCCAGGTCGCGGACAGATTCTAGTTTCTGTAAAGGACAGTCGTTAATTTTATATTTGCCTTCTATTTCACTGCTCTTACGTGTAAAACAAATATAAGAACATTTGGTGGGATTTAGGTCCATGCCATTTAATCGACACCAGTTAGCAATTCTATCAATACTTCCTGTAACGACAGAGTGTCATCTTCTTTTAAAATCTCTTTCGCGAGTTTCAGGTCATCTGCAAAAATTAAACACTTAGAATTTTGTATACAATTGGTTATGAGGTTGATAAAAATATTAAATTTGTACACAAATTCTACACGTTTTTTACTTACTTATTAATGAATGTTATGGAAATGGTAATGTATGTAGGTACCCAATACAAATAATTTTATTGAAACTAAGAAACTCACTACCTGTACCTACCTGTTCCTTTTTTTGAAATTTTGCTTTTGTTATCAGCTATAATTTGATCCTACTAATATTATAAATGCGAAAGTTTGTGAGGATGTATGGATGTTTGGATGGATGGATGGATGGATGGATGTTTGTTACTCTTTAACGCGACAACGAATGAACCGATTTTGCTGAAATTTGGCACAGACATAGATTATAGTCTGGAATAGCACATAGGTTACTTTTTATCCCGGAAAAGCAAACAGTTCCTGCGGGATATCATCGCTAATTTTTACGCATTTGTCCTTCAAAATACGCGCAATGGAGTTTTAGATTTACGTGATTTTTTGCACAGGTTAAGTTAAGGGCCTGAAAATGACAAAGGCTACTTTTTATCCCGGGAAAACAAACGGTTCCTGTGGGATATTAGTATGCTACTTTTCACATATTTATCTTTTAATTACGCGGCATTTATGTATGTATGTATGTATGTATGTATGTATGTATGTATGTATGTATGTATGTATGTATGTAAGTATGTATGAATGTATGTATGTATGTATTTATGTATGTATGTATATTCCTACTACCTATCCGACTACCCTACTTCCTCCTACTTATATATTATAAATGCGAAAGTTTGTAAGAATGGATATATGGATGGATGGATGGATGTTTGTTACTCTTTAACGCGACAACGAATGAACCGATTTTGCTGAAATTTGGCACAGACATAGATTATAGTCTGGAATAGCACATAGGCTATTTTTTATCCCGGTACGTATGTATGTATGTATATTCCTACTACCTATCCGACTACCCTACTTCCTCCTACTTATATCCTATCCTATCCTATTAATATTATAAATGCGAAAGTTTGTGAGGATGGATGTTTGGATGTTTGAATGGATGGATGGATGGATGTTTGTTACTCTTTAACGCGACAACAAATGAACCGATTTTGCTGAAATTTGGCACAGACATAGATTAATGTCTGGAATAACACATAGGCTACTTTTTATCCCGGAAAAGCAAACAGTTCCTGCGGGATAGCTTCGCTATTTTTTACGCATTTGTCCTTCCAAATTCGCGCAATGGGGTTTTAGATCAACGTGGTTTTATTGTACAGGTAAAGTTAAGGACCTGAAAAATAACAAAGGCTACTTTTTATCCCGGGAAAACAAACGGTCCCTGCGGGATATTAGTATTCTACTTTTCACATATTTATCCATCAATTATGCGCCAACGGAGTTACAGACTGACGTGGTTTTTTGGATAGGCATATTTGAGGACCTGAAAAGAGAAAAGGCTACTTTTATCCCGGGAAAACAAACAATTCCCTCGGGATATTCGTATGCTACTTTTCGCATATTAATCCTTCAATTATGCGCCAACGGAGTTACAGATTGACGTGTTTTTTTTAATAGGCATAGTTGAGGACCTGAAAAGTGAAAAGGATACTTTGTATTCCGGGAAAACAAACAGTTCCCGCAGGATATTCATTTGCTACTTTTCACATATTTATCCTTCAATTATGCGCTAACGGAGTTACAGATTGACATGGTTTCTTGAATAGGCATAGTTGAGGACCTGAAAAGTGAAAAGGCTACTTTTTATTCCTTGAAAACAAACAGTTCCCGCAGGATATTCATTTGCTACTTTTCACATATTTATCCTTCAATTATGCGCTAACGGAGTTACAGATTGACATGGTTTTTTGATAGGCATAGTTGAGGACCTGAAAAGTGAAAAGGCTACTTTTTACTCCGGGAAAACAAACAGTTCCTGCAGGATATTCATTTGCTACTTTTCACATATTTATCCTTCAATTATGCGCTAACGGAGTTACAGATTGACATGGTTTTTAAATAGGCATAGTTGAGGACCTGAAAAGTGAAAAGGCTACTTTTTATTCCGGGAAAACAAACGGTTTCTGCGGGATATTAGTACTTATGCTACTTTTCACATATTTATCCTTCAATTATGGGCCAAGGTAGTTAGATATTGACGTGGTTTTTTGGATAGGCATAGTTGGGGACCTGAAAAGTAACAACAGCTACTCTTTATCCCGGGAAAACAAACAGTTCCCTAAATTATTCGCCAATATGCATGCATGCATGCATGTATGAATGTATGCATGTATGTATGTATGTATGTGTGTATGTATGTATGTATGTATGTATGTATGTATGTATGTATGTATGTATGTATGTATGTATGTATGTATGTATGTATGTATGTATGTATGTATGTATGCATGTATGCATGCATGCATGTATGTATGTTTGTATTTATGATTGTTTGTATCCTCCTTTTCCTAACTATAACTACATTACCTATATCCTATCCTACTAATCCTACTAATATTATTAATGTGAAAGTTTGTAAGGATGGATTTATGGATAGATGTAGTATACGGATGGATGGATGGATGGATGTATGGATGGTTGGATGTATGTTCTCTGAGATCTCTCGTGATGATATGAGATGCGTAAGTATGTTGGTTTCTCCTTCAATCACGTCCGAACAGAGCTTCGGATCGACGTGATTCGTGACGTGATTTTTGCAGGGGTGCCTATAGTTGAGGACCTGGAGAGTGACAGGCTACTTTTTATCCCGCAAAATCATAGAGTTCCCGAGGCATTTTATAAACTAAAATCACGCAGACGAAGTCGCGGGCATCAGCTAGTATATTATAAATGCGAAAGTTTGTGAGAATGGATATATGGATGGATGGATGGATGTTTGTTACTTTTTAACGCGACAACGAATAAACCGATTTTGCTGAAATTTGGCACAGACATAGATTATAGTCTGGAATAGCACATAGGCTACTTTTATCCCGGAAAAGCAAACAGTTCCTGCGGGATAGCATCGCTATTTTTTACGCATTTGTCCTTCAAAATACGCGCAATGGAGTTTTAGATTGACGTGATTTTTTTGCACAGGTAAAGTTAAGGGCCTGAAAAATGACACAGGCTACTTTTTATCCCGGGAAAACAAACGGTTCCTGCAGGATATTAGTATACTACTTTTCACACATTTATCTTTCAATTATGCGCCAACGGAGTTACAGATTGACGTGATTTTTTGGAGAGGCATAGTTGGTGACTTGAAAAGTGACAAAGGCTACTTTTTATCCTGGGAAAGCAAACAATTCCCGCGGGATATTCGTATGCTACTTTTCACATATTAATCCTTAAATCATGCGCCAATATGCATGCATGCATACATGTATGTATGTTGTATGTATGTATGTATGTATGTATGTATCTATGCATGTACGCATGTATGTATGCATGTATCCATGTATGTATGTATGTATGTATGTATGTATGTATGTATGTATGTATATATGTATATATGTATGTATGTATGTATGTATGTATGTATGTATGTATGTATGTATGTATGTATGTATGTATGTATGTATGTATGTATGTGTGTATGTGTGTATGTATGTATGTATGTATTAATGTATGTTGATTATTAATGTGAACTAATAATATTATTAATTACATGTACAGTCTGTACATCCCGCGGAAGTGTGGGGGAAGAGGCCTTTTGAATGCCAAAACCCTCCACAACCGCGAGGTGTGCAGTCTCAGGGAGTACTTTCTCCACGCCGAGACGGAGATGCACCGCGATGTGGTCGCAGTGGACAGGGGTCTGACGCCGCTCTCCTTGGCTAAAGAGAACTGGCGCATACCTGTGGTGCTCAGTACCAATGACCGCAGGGTTGTATGGCAAGGTAAGGAGCTTCACGGACGCTTTTATCGGGCCCTCCACGGGCCTGATGTTGACTTTGAAGCGTCCGTGGCCTGGCTGCGCTTTGGTGACCTCTTTGGGGAAACCGAAGGGTTTGTGTGTGCAATTATGGACGAGGTCATGATGACGAACAATTACAGAAAATACATAGTGAAGGATGGAACCGTAGACATATGTCGGGCATGTCGCCGTCCTGGAGAAACTATCCGTCACATTGTTTCTGGTTGTTCTCATCTAGCTAACGGCGAATACTTACACAGACATAACCAAGTGGCCAGGATTATCCACCAGCAACTTGCCTTGAAATACAATCTTGTGGAATCGGAGGTACCGTACTACAAGTATGTGCCCGACCCAGTTCTTGAAAATGGCCATATCACACTGTACTGGGATCGTTCTATCATTACAGACAGGACTATTGTAGCCAATAAGCCTGACATAGTGGTGATAGATCGATCAGAGCGCCGTGCAATGATTGTTGATGTTGCTGTCCCGCATGACGAAAACCTCGTGAAAGCCGAGAAAGAGAAACTCACCAAGTATCTCGACTTAGCGCACGAGGTTGTCGCCATGTGGAATGTAGACTCAGCAATCATTGTACCGATAGTGATAACCGCTAATGGTCTTATAGCCAAGAGCCTCGACCAACATCTTTCGAGGCTCTCGTTGGGTAGCTGGGTCAAGGGCCAGATCCAGAAGGCTGTACTCCTGGACACGGCTCGCATCGTCAGGAGGTTCCTCTCTCTGGGGCCCTGACCGCCGGTTGCTTGGACCCTGTTCCCGAGACCGGTGGACCGCTATTTTTTATATTTTTAAATATTTTTTTTTATTTTTGTTTTATAATGATTAATGAAATATTTAAAAATGTAAAGAATATGAGTAAAAGTAAATAAAGATTATTAATTAATTATACAATAATATTATTAATGTGATAGTTTGTGAGGATGGATGTATACGGGTGTATGTTTGTATAGATGTATTATACGGATGGATGGATGTATGTTCTCTGAGATAGGGGTTGAACTATTTTGACTGTTTTACTCCTTATCTTCGTTACATTTAAACTAATTTTTATTATTATTTTAACCGACTTCAAAAAAGGAGGAGGATCTCAATTCAACGGAATCTTTTTCTATTCATGTTCACCGATTACTCGAAGACGCCTAAACCGATCTGTTTTTAAAAAAAATCTACAATAAATTATATACTTCGTAGTGGCGCGGGCGTTTAAATGTATGCTCCCGGGACAAAAAGTAGCCTGTGTTATTTTCCAGGTCTAAAACTTTACCTGTGTAAAAAACCACGTCGACTATAATATGCACTTGCACTTTATATGGTGAAATATTATAACTGCGAAAGTGCGTTGCTTTGTCCTTCAATCACGCCCCAACAGAGCTACGGATCGACGTGATTTTTTGCAGGGGTACCTATAGTTGAGGACTTGGAGAGTGACAGGCTACATTTTATCCCGCAAAGTCAAAGAGTTCCCGAGGCATTTTAAAGGCTAAGTTCACGCAGACGAAGTCGCGGGCATCAGCTAGTATTATAATAAAAAAATTAATTCATAATTTGAAATGTTTATTTATGTGCTTATTTCTCCGCTTCACAAGATCCTGACTCATCATACTGAAGAATGGAACGCAAGTAATAGATTGTAATCAATGAATAACTCGCGTGAAAGTAGATTCAAACCTAGCTATCAGTGACCACTACGGTAACGGACGCCCAGGATAAGAGATACCTAACTTTGAATGTTTACAGTATTATAGTATAGTATTATATATATATATATATATATATATATATATATATATATATATATATATATATATATATATATATATATATATTGCACCGGCGATATATGTATATCGCCGGGTACTGTACTTCAGAATTAATTTAGTGTTGGTAATTGAAAATTGCTCTGTTTCCTACTGTATAATGTTTGTCTTGTCTGCAAAAACATTCTCAGGATCTATACGAATTACGGGTATAGCAATATAGCCCTGTCGGTATATCCACATATATAAATTCCACGTTACAGCCAAAGCTATAAGTATATAATATACAGAATAGTCCGAAGGATGAAAAACCAACCCGAAAGAATTATGGATATTATTATCCGTAAGTCATATCGATTTAAGTATTCGAATTCATCTCAACCCATCATCGCCAGTCCACTCACAGGTCCCCTCGCGAAAGAATAGGATTTAGTCCATAAGTCCACCATGCTTATCAAGTGCGGATTGGCACCCTTCACATACCTTTGAGAAAATTATGGAAGAACTCTCTGGCATGCAGTTTTCCTCACGATGTTTTCTTCACCGTCAAAGTAATTGATATTTTACCGTCCTTTTACCGTCTGGGATCGAGCTCCGGACACCGAAAAAGAGGTCGAAGCAGCACACTACTCACTATTCATGTCATGTCCCGAAAAAGGCAATGTTATAACTACCCTAGCAACCAGTCGTGGTGACATCACAACTGGCGTCTGGCGCCGCTTCGCACCAATTGCCAGCAATTGCCCTGTGTCCGTGCCCAACGGAGTTCGGAACTAGCATCCAACTCACTGCCTACCCAATTAAATTACTTAATAATTATATTGCTTACTATTGAATAAACGACGTCGCAAAGTTGAAACTGTTAACTTGGCAGAATTGTCTGTTGTTTATGTGAAACATAATATTATATAGGTATAACACGTAAATCAAAGGCTTAATAATTAGTTTTATCTTAGCAAAAGTAGTTCAACATAATTGACAGGTAGCTTTGTCGAAGCATTTCTTAGTAAATTACATGTGGGCGCTAAGGCTGTACCAACTACGAATTAGAAGCACAGAGTAAGGATAGGTTCAGTAGTAGCACAGCAGTAGGTACTAGAGCTAAAGCCCGCGATGCGGCTTCGACGCGCGGTTATGATTTCTAAGAATTTATGTCACTTGTCAGTCTCCGGAATGCAAGTTATTAAATAATAATAATTTTCCGTAGTCGGGTTACAATTTTTTTAACTTTTTTCTTGTTGTCGTTTTGGATACCGAGACGTGACCGAGACCAAACCACGGAGCATCCAAGACGCAAAACAACATAGACATACAATACGCGACCACCACAATCAATCAATGTTTGAAGTTTGACTTCGTACTTCGAAGAATGATAAAACAAATAATAAGAAAGCCAACGTGGTACGAGTGCCTATAAGTAGGTAGGATACTCGACTGAGTCTGTACCTACTGTGTGTCTATCTACTGAAATACTATATTTCATTATTTGTTTTGTCACGATGTTTTCCTTCAGCGTTGAAGCATGTGTGCACCATGTGTGATATTTAATAAATAATAATTGCTTAAACGCACATAGCTCCGAAAAGTCAGCGGTGCCTGAGATCAAACCTACAACCCGCGAATAGGAAACCGCAGTCCTAACCACTAGGCTAGGCAAACATTTTAACTTTAAGGCTTAAAATTTCGCAAACGAAACCCTCAATCGATAATATGTTCATAACGTACCTCCAATTATTTTAAAAGACCTTTCCAACGACATCCCACACACTGGAATACACGAGTAAAATAATATATCATCCCCCTTTACGTCTAGGGCAGGTACCCAAAATAATAGTTTTCTACAAAATTTTATTGTACAACTTTCAAGCCGGCGAATATGTATAACAGTGCCAAACTACAGCTCTTAAGTACCAAAACATTATTTATTCAATATAACATTGTGTGGAGTGTCGTTGGTCTGGTCTGGTCTGGTCTTTCAAAAGTATGGGAGGTATTTTCATAAATACCTCCCATACTTTTGGAATCCGTTTTCGAAATATTAAACATTAAAAGTGATTGAGTCGCGTGTCTCTGAAAACTAAACTAGCTGTGATATAATATACTAACAAGCCAAATGTCAGGGGGGTCCGGGTTTGTCGAAGTTATGTGCATTTTATGTAATTACGAGTAGATATCACTTGTAATAAAGTGTAAAGGTATACTGTTCTCAAAAGTAGGTACGTGTAGTCTACCAATCTGCACTTGGTCGAAATGGTGACTTTGGCCTAAGTTCCGTTTGCACAAAGTTTTACTTGTACAAACAGTTTGGACAAACTTTTGTTTGAGAAAAAAACTCGTGCCCAGCCGTGGGCAGTCGATGGGTTGAGATGATGTATATATAGAGTATAGTCTCGTATAATCGTTTCAGAGCCTTAATAGCCCAACGGTTAATGGTGCAGACTGAAAACTAAAAGGTCGCAGGTTCGAACCCCACCCGTTGCACTATTGTCGTACCCACTCCCAACACAAGCTTTCCGCTTATGGAGGGGATAGGAGGATATTAGTCAACATAAGCTTGACTGATATTCTTTAAAAAAAATGTCCAAAAGGAGAGCCACGAGCGGGCAATAAATATATGATGCACTGCCGCAGTGGGCAGCAATAAATACCTTCATTTTATACATTAGCAGTTAGCACGGTGCCAGAAATCGTTTCCAAGGAAACAAATAAAACATCTGGCGAGAGGGCAACGTGCTCATCAGGCGAAGCATTTACGAGTTACATCAATTAGTACGAGTCAAACTCAAATGCAACGAAATTTGATACATACCGTATCCGTATTGTACCGTCTCGCTTACCCTTAATCAGTCAAAGGACATATTACATGACTGAATATTTATTCATGAAAAAGTCCAGCTTTTCTTTCATATCGAGTAGCGACAATAGGGTATTTGACTATATTAAAAATATCGTTTCATTTGGTGTCATCCTAAAAGATTATTATCTAAAAACATTATTCCATACGACAAAACTAAAAAATAAAGCTTTATTTAATTAGAAAACATTAAATAAAATTGCTATAATTCCGGCCATGGTCACGTGACCATCACGTGATCGAAAACGTTCCGTGATCTCGAATGACGTCACAGTCCACACCACCTATGGGCTGTGGAATTGTCATTGTTTGAAATGTGAACTGTGACGTCATGAGAGCAAATGGAACGTTTCGGCGGCAATTTATTGTTTTGAATTTATTTCTCGATTTTTATGAAAAATACTGAAAATTATGCCGAAATATACGTTTTGTTAGCTTCAGCATAGCATTATTAACAATTCAAGATGATTTTCTAAAAGTAGTCAAATACCCTATTATAGGTAATGTAAAGACTCTAATAAAACGAAACTTAAACTAAAAGTTCCAAAGACTAGTAGGACTATAACATATTGCGCGCCACGTGAAAATTTTGTCTACGAGTAGAGATTCACGAGTAAATGATACTCATGAATCTGTATGGGATATCACAAGAAAACGGGCAGACAAAATTTTCTGGTGGCACGCATTTCACAGTTTAACTTAAGAATACAACTGCCTGATCTTTGGAAGACAAGTTTAAGTTTTTGTTTAGTGTGTTTGAGATATTAACGAAAGATCTACAAAGTACATTTATTTTATGTTTTATTCTACATAGATAATAATATGTACTCAACTATAGCCTGTATAGTTGAGGGTATGTTTTATCCCGGAAAATGAAAGAGTTCCCACGGAATTTTAGAAAATAAATCCACGCAGACGGAAGTCGCGGGCATCAATTTCAACTAGGTACTTAGTTGTTAAATAAAGAAGAAAATAATGTAAAGTAAAGGTACCTACAGCCTATGCCAACCTGTTACAATACAAACTTAAGGAAAATCATAAATCATACGAATTTGTGGAACACTTTGAAATTCCCATGATAAAATAAGTTAGTATGTTAGTAAGTAAATACAAAGTAGGTTGGTAGGTAGGTATTAAAACAAGTTGACTGTACGTACGTTTTGATTGATCGGATTATTGGGTTTTGTCATACATTTACCTACTAGGTAAAGTACCAATTAATATTATGTGTGAATTTGAAAGAATTATGTTCATTAATTCCGTAGATAAATTCAGAACTTATTGGACTCAGACAGACAGACAGACAGACAGTCGGAAAAAGGTAAATTCACCCACTTGGGTGCGAAGCGAAGCTACTTAAACACGGAGACCGCTTCGCTCGGTCAGTTTGTATTTTATTACAGAGACTTTGAAGCGCACCGAAGTTTGCCAAATGCCACTCTATGTCCTGCCCTCGCAGTCGGAGCTAACGTTTTCATATCGCGGTCGTCTTGCCCACGTTGACGGCCTCCACATGTCCAGCCGGTAGCCACTCCCGAAGCAGGTCCAACAGGCGCTGCAGGCGGATTATTGACGGTACGACGACGCAAGGTACCTACGCGCTATCGTCGGCGTAGAGCGACAAAAGCACGTCTTCCTCCCCCTCGCACAGGTGTCCGGTGAGGGTAGGGATGTCGTTCGTGTGCAACGCGTACAGGCACGGAGATAGTCAGCTGTCTTGCACTCCAGCACGGAGAAGGGTTATAGGCCATAGTCCACCACGCTGCCCCAATGCGAATTAGCCAACTTCACATTATGGAGAACTCTCAGGCGTGCAGGTTTCCTCACGATGTTTACCTTCACCGTTGAAGCGTGTGATATTTAATTCCTTAAACGCACATAGGTAGCTCCGAAAAGTCATCAGAGAGTCGCCCGGGATTGAACCCACGCCCCGAATAGGAGACCGTACTACCCACTATCTATCACTTGTTTGTTTGCAATAATTGTAATAGATAGAAAATTTAACTTTTCTACACAATACGACAACAGTGTACGTATGTCGATAGCTATGACCCATATTCTAAATCAGTGCCAACTTTTTGAATATGTATAACGAAAATAGCCCAGTCGTCAAGATGACCAATGCCCCAGTGGCCGGGATCGGGAAAACGGAAATCGCGATTTGATTTCATTTTTCACGTCGCTTCCATAGGTACTGCATTTTTAGTGTTTACCTACTAAACGCGAACTGTTTTTGCTAAAGTTTCTGGTCTCAGTTCTCTCATTCGAACTGGCCATATTTTTTCAAAATATGGCCAGCTCGAATGTCTGACCCGAAACTTGGACTAAAGTTGAGTTTGAAGTTTGACTGATTGACTAAAGTCAATAGTAGCAAATAATTTTACATAAAATTTTCACACACAGCTGTACAGACCAGTTTAAGAAATTAATCAAAATACCGAGTTGGACGTGAGTTACTCACAAATTAAATGATCATGGAAGTAGGAAAACTATAGTCGTAATTCCTAGTTCCATGCTAGAGACCTTATCGTGCGCGACATGGAACTAAGAATTACGACTAATGGCGCGCGTTATGGTGGCGTTATGGCGCGATCCTATTTCCTACCTACCATGGGCGCGATATACAACTATGGAACTAGGAATCACGTAGTCTTCCTATTTCTATAGTGTATACTGAGCATGGAACTAGGAATTGCAACTAGAGTGTATAGTAAACAAATTTATTCGTCTGTGGTTGGAACACAATGATCCACATCTGTGGTTACACCATGGAATTATTATGTACTTACGTACACACATAATCTATGCTGTGGTAACGTAGACGGAGAAATCTCTGTGGTCCTAGAGTTATTTGTTAGCTATGATTTCCATTGTCTAGCACGTTATTGGTGCAAATAATTAATCGCGAACATTTCGCGAATTCTTATTGGTTAGCGTGACATTCATGTTTTGATTTGCCAATAATCATTCGTATATTTATTCGTGATCTTGTCTATGTTCGTGATGCAAGGCAATTTTTATGTTTGTCATTTTTGTAAACGGGAACTAGTGTTCGTGGTCTATGACGGGAACAAACCATGTGCTAACATGGCGATTTTTCTTGATCATCAACATCATTCGTAAGAAATCGTCCTCTTAGTGTTCGATTGTTATGGGATTATCATTTGATGTACAGTGTTATTTGCTTTTTGACCTATATTCGTCGTTTCGTTCAACGTAAATAAATTTTGAAACAATATGAGTGTCGACGCGTACGGCCCGAGCTCTCAAACGCTAACATTCCTGGAGACTGAAGAGGCTGATTTAATAGGTGCTGACACCCAGGGGTCGGAATTTGAGTTTACTGATTTCACTATCCCATCCCAGAGTCAAACGCCTGCATCTCAGCACGATCACGGTTTAACCACATCCAACCAGGTGAGGAAACGTTTTGTTTGCATAACCTAATTAAAACTGTAAACGTTTTAGATTTTAACCTTAACGGGAATTGCATTTTAGGTGAATGGTCTAGGGCGGACAGACCTAAGTTCCAAAGTTTCGAGTGTCGCTAATGCTATAGCAGAGCTACAATTTGAGGAAGAGGATGAGGCTTTGTACAGCAGTAAGGAACTGCCTGACTATGCGTGCAAGTACTGTGGCATTCACGATCCCGCCACCGTCGTTATGTGCAATATATGTAACAAGTGGTAAGTACATTTGCATATATGTATTTGAAAGTTAAATTACTAATTTATTTGCCATATGGATTGAAGTAGGAAAATAGGACTTTTAATTGGGGCTATAAAATGTTTTTACTACATCTTCTTAATTATTGTGTAATATTGAATGTAACTTCCTACTAAGTTTTTGGAATATATAATTAATGACAGATAAAGCTTGTCTGGGTATTTTTAATTTCATCAATCTAGATTCTAGATTCTTGTTTATTATGTTGGGTATTAATCTGTTCCGAACAAAATTTGT
The DNA here is from genome assembly GCA_029955525.1 of Oeneis ivallda. Taxonomy (NCBI): domain Eukaryota; kingdom Metazoa; phylum Arthropoda; class Insecta; order Lepidoptera; family Nymphalidae; genus Oeneis; species Oeneis ivallda. Next base: position 10,763,348 of record JARPMR010000020.1, on the reverse strand, counting down.
TGTGTCTGTCTGTCTGATCCTTGACCCTTTTCATTGATCAGGTGCTTAAGGTGGAAGACACAGTTCTGCCCGCAAAATTCAAATTTAATTTGGTTTTTCGCAATTTGTAAACTAATACGACAAAGTAGGCTTATGGCATTCTAATTGCGCCAGTAGAATTATCATCTTCACAGGTTTACATAAAAATCTTTACTTGAAATTAATCAAAATACTGAGTTGGATGTGAGTTGCTCACTTAGTCGATATTTTATTAATTTCTTAAACTGATCACTTTCAAGTAAAGATTTTTATGTAAACCTTTGAAGATGATAATTCTACTGGCGTAATTAGAATGCCATTAGCCTAGTTTGTCCTATTAGTTTACAAATTGTGAAAAACCAAATTAAATTTGAATTTCACAGGCAGACTCGTATAATCATCCTTAAACAATCTTGATGAAATTTAGCACTGCTGATATAGCTTGCATTCTGTAGCATAGGATAGATTTTTTTTTTGCATTAATATGAGTATAAAATTACAATCTAGCCTAATAATTTGGCTAACGAGTAATTTTATTTTATCCTAAACTTATAAATTATCTTAATACTAAGAAGTAGTCCACTGACGCATCTTAGTCTTTCTTTATTGTTTGAAGACACTTTGTTCATGTTCTTTAAGGCAGCTTTCACACTACACTATCACTAATCACTACTAAGTACTAGCTCATAGGGTTTTGTCCTTTTAAGTCTCCTCACTAACTGTGTTACGTCGAGCAGCTGGATCGCCTCAATGTTAACATGATGGTGAAGCTGATGTTCGTGGATAGGATAGAATGCTTTTATTCTTTAATAATAGGGATTTTCCAAAGAAACCTAAATAAAGACATACAAAGTGGCACCTATCGATACTTAATATGAAGTATACAATCATTTAGACCTATCAAAAAAAGAGTATTGATTAGATAAGTATACTAGGTATACAGTATTTAAATACAGTTCATATTACAGTTCATAATACAGTTCATATACATTTAAGTACAGGTATACAGTTATTGAACCATTTTGAGTGTAAAAGTTGAAGCATAAATAGTTATTTTCATCGGTTTCTCTTTATCTGCATTGGTTTGAATGGTTAAAATGCACTGTATAGCAGATTTCAACTGCCAAGAAAAGAGAAAGAAGTGATCATAGCATATTCTGGCATAGAATGTGTCATCACATTACCAGAATCCAGTATGCAATGTGCTGTACTAAATAGTGAACTATATTTCTGAATCACAAGTTTTTAAAACCTTTTATTTAAAAAATTAACCAATTTATGTTTTCCATTTTTTTAATTACGAAAACTGCTGTATATACTTAAGTAAACAAATAAATAATAAATTATTTACAAAGATTAAAGGTTGACTTTTTTGTATGGAAATTGTTGGCGTAATAAATAAATTTTTCATGATATTTCCTGCAGGTTTTGCAATGGACGCGGCAACACCTCCGGGTCCCACATTATTAATCACTTGGTGAGGGCCAAGCACAAGGAAGCAGCATTACACCGCGACGGACCGCTGGGAGAGACCTTGCTTGAATGCTATTCTTGTGGGGCACGCAATGTATTTGTCCTGGGATTTATTCCGGCAAAAGCTGATTCTGTTGTTGTACTTCTTTGTCGGTAAGTTAACCTTAGATCAAACCATGGCACGTCACTGGTCTATGGGCATGTCTGATCTCTGCTATGCCCACTTCTATAGTTTTATATCACTAATCTCTCAGTGAAATACAATTATTACACTTTTTTAACCGACTTCAAAAAAGGCTGAGGTTCTCAATTCATGATTTTTTTTTCATGTATGTCCATCGATTACTCGAAGACGCCTGAACCAATTTGTAGGGGTATACTTCCCAGCTTCTTCTTAATCAACCTATAGACATCCACTGCTGGACAAAGGTCTCCTGCATGGACCTCCACTGGCCTCGGCCTTGCGCCGCCTGAATCCAGCGGCTCCCACTGGTCCCATTTAAATTTTATCAAAAATGGTAGAGCGGTTTTTAAAAAATTTAACAATAAATTATATATACTTTGTAGTGGTGTGGGTGTTTCAAGTTGGTTTTTTTAAAAAAGAATTTTTATATTAAATTATGAACATAATTAGTGCTAAAGTGTTCTCATGAGATATTTAAAAACTTTGTTTTGATCGGTGAATTTAGGACATTGATAAGTGGACATTTACCAGGTCAAATGATAAAGATTATGGTAGAGCTAGCTTGGTTGTGCATTTTCTGAGTAAACAAAAATTACTGTTTTTATCAGCTTTATGTTTAGTCTGCTTGGACCCTAAGTCTTAACTTAAAATTTTAATTAAGCATTTAAAATTATATCATTAATGTAATTTTATTTGTGATTTAAGCCAGCCATGTGCCGCACAAAGTTCCCTGAAAGATATGAACTGGGATCAAGAGCAATGGAAGCCTTTAATTGGTAAGCTTTATTATTTATGTTAATTGAGAGTTAGTTATTACACACTAATAATGATATGTTATTCAGAAAATACCTAGAAACTCAGCACTTGCTCTTTTCGATCTAGAAGCAATGCCATTCTTTCCAAAGCTGGAATTGCTTTTGCATGACTCGGTCTTGCGCCACTTAAATCCAGCGGCTCTCTGTGACTTGTCTCAAGTTGTGAGTCCACCTAGCTAGGGCAGGTCTGCCAAAATTGTGCTTTCTGGTGTGAAGTCACCACTTCAGCACCTAGGAACTCCAACTATGGTCATTCTAGTCAAATGGTCGTACCATACACAACATCCGTTGCCACTTCAGCTTTATGACTATGGATCTCATTCCTGATTATTGATTCATTTACAATAACATTCTTCCTTTCCAGCGGATCGTGCTTTCTTGTCGTGGCTTGTAAAAGTTCCTTCAGAGGCAGAGCAAATGAGAGCCAGGCAGGTATGTCAATGTTTTTCAGACCTCAACTATAACTTTTACAATTTAACTATTAGTTTGCAACATCTCTAAGCTGTAACATAGTTTGCAACATCGCTAAGCTAAGCTGTAACTTAGTTTGCAACATTCCTAAGCTGTAACTTAGCTAGCAACATCAGCCTGTATTGCCTTTGTGTATTTGGCTGTAGCCTGTATCCTAGTATGCAACATCCCTAAGCTGTAACTTAGTTCGCAACATCCCTAAGCTGTAACTTAGTTTGCAACATCCCTAAGCTGTAACTAAGTTTGCAACATCCCTAAGCTATAACATTGTGCTATCTTGAGTCTGAAGTTGATCCATATGTCCAGGTGACGCCGCAGCAGATTGGCCGCCTGGAGGAGCTTTGGCGTGACAACGTTGATGCTACCTTTCAAGATCTGGAGAAGCCTGGGGTGGATGAAGAGCCCCACCAAGTTCTTTTAAGGTGACAACTTATAATTGTATATTTTTAAACATACGAGGGAGCGTTTTTATGTTCGCGGAATGAAGGGTAAGGGGTTGAAATAAAAAAACCAAATTATTTTTCCTTTTCAATATATTCACCTGCAAGATGGACACATTTTTCAGATCTTTCAATTAATTTATTTATACCCTCATAAAAAAATGTTTTGTCTTTGTCCTCAAAATACGCTGAAACCGCCTCCTTAACTTCATCATCGGTGGTAAATTTTTTACCCTGCAGCTCTTTTTTCATTTTTGGAAAGAGGTAATAATCACTCGGGGCCAGGTCTGGGCTGTAGGGTGGGTGGTTCAAAATATCGAAGCCCACTTTAAGCAGGGCAGCCAACGCAACGCGGCTCTTGTGGACGGGCGCATTGTCGTGCAAAAGCAGCACACCTTTCGTCAATTTTCCCCATCTTTTCACTTGAAAATAGTTGCTTTGGATACTCCAACCTTTTCTGCAAGCTCTTTTCGAGCATCTTCCAATATTAATTTTTCGACTTTAGCGATGATTTCGGGCGTGGTCACCTCAATGGTGCGCCCTGGCCCTCAAGTCATCTCGTCTCGTCTTCAAGTGATTCTCATCCTTGCTTGAATAGACGATACCACTTGTAAACCATGGTTTTACAAGGGCAAGAGTCTTCGTAAACGAAGGCCATCTTTTGAAATGGTTTCGACGTTTTCTTCCTTGCTTGGTAAGGAACTTTATAGTGTCGCGGTGCTCTATTTTCTCCATTTGTGAACGCCGTCTTCCCGATTAAGTTGCTTGGTTGATGATAGTTCAGAGACTAATGAGCCGATTGTAATAAAACTCAGTATTTCTGCTTATAGGGAATCACTCAACACGTTGAAGTACTAATGAGATCCCTCACCCCTCTCCAACCCCGCCATTCCGCGAACTTAAAAACGCACCCTCGTACTTGCTACACACTCACAACTCTAAAAAGCAGGCGAGAAAGAGGCATTATTGCGACATACAAAATCTTGAACAAGTTCTAAAACATCCTCGAATTCGAGAATTTGTTTTTGATAAAGAGCAACCCTGGGCTAAAAGGGCATGATATAAAATTACGGCATCAACTAGCATCGTCCAATCCCTTTAAACACTTTTTAACAAACAGAGTGGTGTACATATGGAATTAAGTTGCCTAAAGAAATAGTGACTTCAAACTCAGTTAATAAATTTAAAACAGATTAGACCACCATAATATTGGAAATTCAAAGCACAGTAATTGATATTGGCGCATCAGCGACATCTATTATAAATAATAATATATTTTTTAGACTGGCCATATATTATCAGAAGTTAAGAGCGATACTTTATTGTTTAGTTGAGATCTTAAAGAGTAACACATCAATTGTTATATGCTTTATTTACTATTATGTTATGCAGGCTGAATGCACTTACACCTCAAAATTGGAAACAGAATCTGTCATGTCACAAACTTGGTGCAAATGGACACACTATTAATATTTTCATATATTACATTACCTTAATTTTGACTATTTTTATAAACTACACCAAAAAGACTTCATCGATTACCCTGGCATTGGGAATTGTTTTGTTTGCTCCTAGGTTGGTTGACCTTTTGTTAACTTTGGTTATGCTACAACTTTCACAGATATGAAGATGGATACCAATACCAGAATATCTTCGGACCACTTGTGAAATTGGAAGCGGACTATGACAAAAGACTCAAGGAGTCTCAGACTCAGGAAGGTATCGAAGTGCGCTGGGATGTGGGGCTCAACAAGAAAACAATTGCCTATTTCACACTCGCCAAAACTGATAGCGACATGAAACTTATGCATGGAGACGAGTTAAGACTGAGGTAAGGATGATTAATTTTTTCAAATGCCTCGACAGATAAGGGTAGACAAGGGTCAATCCACAATCGATCATACATCCATCCATCTTCACAAACTTTCGCATTTATAATATGTAGTACTAGCTGATGCCCGCGACTTCGTCCGCGTGGGTGTAGTTTTTAAATCCCTCGGGAACTCTGATTTTCTGGGATAAAAAGGAGCCTATGTCACTCTCCAGGTCCTCAACTATACCCATGCAAAAAATCACGTCGATCCGTAGCTCTGTTGCGGCGTGATTGAAGAACAAATCAACAAAAATTAAATTTTAGAACAAAAGCTACTATTGTGACTTAAATATGATAGTTAGTTATATTCCCTCGGGGACTTTTTTGTTGAAAATAATGAGTACTTTAATCATGTAGTACATCATTTTTATGTATCATCAATAGTTTTCTCAGCACATGCCAAATAATGCATTTTATAGGCAAAATTTTCCTAATTTGGGTTACATTATTGCATTTCTTAAGGAATTCTAATTTTTTGACAATAAATTATAGCTTAAGTTACTTCCTGATAACTTAGCTTTCTACTGGTGAAAAAATGGTTAAAATCGGTCCAGTAGTTACAGAGCCTATTCGGTACAAACAAACAAACAAACAAACAAACAAAAAAATCTTTCCTCTTTATAATATTAGTATAGATTAGTAGGATTTGTCATTTGCCGAACCAAGTTCTCTGAGTTTGTTCAAAATCAGTTCTCTAAACTTCCACAGGTACGTGGGCGAGCTGCATAAAGCGTGGTCGGGTGTGGGCCACGTGATCAAAGTGCCCGACAACTACGGCGACGACGTGGGCTTGGAGCTGAAGAGCGGCGCCGGGGCCCCGCTCGACTGCACCTCCAACTTCGTCGTGGACTTCATCTGGAAGAGCACCTCATTCGACAGGTATTACAATTGTTGTAGCAGTTTAACAGAAGTCTCTAAATTTTAGAGAACACCTATAAAGCCTGTTTTCACCCACCATCTATCTATAAAAAATCAATTGCTGTATAGTCTGGCTAAAACTCAAAACAGCTTGACCAATTTTTTTTTTTTTGGTATTCTCTAAGACCCACGGTTTAAATAAAACGGTTTAAAAATAAATAAAAAAAAAACAGGGAAACCCTAAAATAAGAGCTGAAAAATTTAAAAGATCAAAATTGGTAATTTTGAATGGAGATCACCACTTCTGATTATTTTAATAGATAGCTGGAGCAAAGCTACGGTTAAAAACGACTCATATAAATATAAATCGTCCAAGTAAGGGTCTTTACGTAGTAGGCCCTAAATACAATCCCTTAAGTAATGTCATTTCCAACTTTAGGTGTTCCCTAAAAGGCCTCTGAAAACGAAATTGATTGAAAGGGTCACCTATCTTGGCTTATATAACCCTTAAAAGTTAAGGAACTTTGGTGTAAATGGGCATTAGTATGATTACACCTAACAATGGTTTGGTTTTCAACATTTAAGAGATGTATTTAAATGTTGATTTGTTGTCCTATCGTCATTGGACACTGAGTGATGGTATAGACTATAGAGAGTCATATGCTCTCATGCTTATGCACGATAATATCTTGTTTCGGAGGTGAATGATGTGTTGCGTTTACTATATACCAGAATGCAACTGGCGCTGCGCAAGTTCGCGGTGGACGACTCGTCCGTGTCGGGCTACATCTACCGGCGCCTGCTGGGCCACGAGGTGGAGGAGGTGCTGTTCCGCGTGCACCTGCCCAAGCATTTCAGCGCGCCCGACCTGCCCGACCTCAACCGATCGCAGGTACGCTCTACTCTCGACACTCGACGACGCTCCCTACAAGCACACGAGTAAGGTAACAGAGCGGAAGCTACATACAAACGGCTCGCGGCGGGCTCACCCATACATAGCGCAACGCTGTGTGCGTGAGCTCTCACCGACACATGCACCGACACGCCGCTCAGGGTCAAACCGGTCCACTCAGGGTCAGAACCTAAGGGCTGACGGTCGTGCGTTTAGTGGAAATAAATAGACGAAGAGTGAGTGATTTAGATTTATTTGTGTACTTAAATAGTGTAAAAATGCCAAACTCTTGCACAGTTTGTTTAAAATAACCCAAAGACAATAAGGACATTTCCTTTTTTTATGTCTGAGAGATAAAGAGAAGTAAGTACTTTTTTATACGTATAGGTACATATTAAATTAATTAATAAATAATATTAGAATTCTTTGTTATTCGACCGATTTCGTTCAAAATTGATATTTAGGATTCCCTGGGGTCAAGAATTAGGAAATGGGTTCCAAAATTTTAAAAAGTCACCGCCATATTGAAATTCTTTGTTATTCGACCGATTTCGTTCAAAATCAATATTTAGGATTCCCTGGGGTCAAGAATTAGGAAATGGGTTCCAAAATTTTAAAAAGTCACCGCCATATTGAAATTCTTTGTTATTCGACCGATTTCGTTTAAAATCGATATTTGGGCTTCCCTTGGGTCAAGAAAGAGGAAATGGATGCCAAAATTTTAAAAAGTCACCGCCATATTGAATTCTTTGTTATTCGACCGATTTCCTTCAAAATCGATATTTAGGCTTCCCTGGGGTCAAGAATTAGGAAATGGGTTCCAAAATTTTAAAAAGTCCCCGCCATATTGAAATTCTTTGTTAATCGACCGATTTCGTTCAAAATCGATATTTAGGCTTCCCTGGGGTCAAGAATTAGGAAATGGGTTCCAAAAATTTAAAAAGTCACCGCCATATTGAAATTCTTTGTTATTCGACTGATTTCGTTCAAAATCGATATTTAGGCTTCCCTGGGGTCAAGAAAGAGGAAATGGACGCCAAAATTATAAAAAGTCACCGCCATATTGAAATTCTTTGTTATTCGACAGATTTCGTTCAAAATTGATGTTAAGGCTTCCCTGGGCCATTATTTGTGAAACAACATTCATTGTGAAGTTATGGAAAAAATACTGATGTTCATTAAAAAAAATCGTTTCTTTATATTTTTGTTAATTTAAGTATTTTTTGTTCAAGTTCAGAATATAACTGAAATTATACATAATTATACAAACTTTAAAATATTTTTATTTTTTCCTTAAATTGTTGACATGCATCAGGTGACAACCCTAGCAGAATAGGTATACTTCTTCGACCTTGTTAGGAAGCTTCCTCTCTGTTCGGAATATTTACTCGTGTGCTACAAGCGAACCGATTTACCTAGTATGTGTGACAAATTCAGTCTAAGACATGATTGGCTTAGGCTATGCAACTCACGCTATCTCATCGTTTTCTTAAAGAAGTTTTTTGAAAACATCTTGTTTTTGTATCTGCTAGCGAAATTAATAAAAATTATTTTGATTATTTTCCAGGTGTATGCCGTGAAACATGCCCTGCAGCGTCCGCTGTCGTTGATCCAGGGCCCGCCGGGCACGGGCAAGACCGTCACGTCCGCGACGATCGTGTACCAGCTGGTGCGGCAGAACGGCGGGCCGGTGCTGGTGTGCGCACCGTCCAACACGGCCGTGGACCAGCTGACGGAAAAGATCCACTGCACGGGGCTGAAGGTGGTGCGGCTGTGCGCCAAGTCGCGCGAGGCCATGGAGTCGAGCGTGTCGTACCTGGCGCTGCACGAGCAGGCGCGCGTGCTGGGCTCGGCCGACAGCGAGCTGCGCAAGCTGACGCGCCTCAAGGAGGAGGCGGGCGAGCTGTCGGCCGCCGACGAGCGCCGCTACCGCGCGCTGCGCCGCGCCGCCGAGCGCCGCCTGCTGGACGCCGCCGACGTGGTGTGCACCACGTGCGTGGGCGCGGGCGACCCGCGCGTGGCGCGCATGCGCTTCCAGTCCATCCTCATCGACGAGGGCATGCAGTCCACCGAGCCCGAGTGCATGGTGCCCGTGGTGCTGGGCGCGCGCCAGCTCATCCTGGTGGGCGACCACTGCCAGCTGGGGCCCGTCGTCATGTGCAAGAAGGCCGCCAAGGCGGGCCTCAGCCAGAGCCTCTTCGAGCGCCTCGTCGTGCTCGGGATCCGACCGTTCAGGTTGGAGGTGCAGTATCGGATGCACCCTGAGCTATCGCGCTTCCCGTCCGATTTCTTCTACGAGGGATCGCTCCAGAACGGCGTGAGCGCCGAAGAGCGGCGTCTGCACAAGATCGACTTTCCCTGGCCGCGACCGGACAGGCCGATGTTCTTCTACGTCACCCAGGGTCAGGAAGAAATTGCGGGATCGGGAACCTCTTATTTGAATCGAACGGAAGCCGCCAATGTGGAAAAACTTACGACTCGCTTCCTGAAAGCCGGCGTCCGGCCCGAACAGATCGGGATCATTACTCCGTACGAGGGCCAGCGCTCGTACCTCGTGCAGCACATGCAGTACCAGGGCAGCCTGCACGCCAAGCTCTACCAAGAAATCGAGGTGGCCAGCGTCGACGCCTTCCAGGGCAGGGAAAAGGACATCATAATCATGTCCTGCGTCCGCTCCAATGAGCACCAGGGCATCGGATTCCTGAGCGACCCTCGGCGGCTGAACGTGGCGCTGACCCGCGCCAAGTACGGGCTGATCGTCGTGGGCAACCCAAAGGTGCTCAGCAAGCAGCCGCTGTGGAACCACCTGCTCGCCTTCTACAAGGAGCGGCGCGTGCTGACCGAGGGCCCGCTGTCCAACCTGAAGGAGTCTGCGATCCAGTTCGCCAAGCCCAAGAAGCTGGTGAACGCGCAAAACCCCGGCTCGCACTTCATGTCGACGTCCATGTTCGACGCGCGCGAGGCCATGGTGCCCGGCTCGGTGTACGACCGCGCGCGGCCGCCGCGCGACCCGCTCGCCTACGTGGGGCCGGAGCGCGCCGCGCTGCTGCACGCGCCCGTGCCGCCCGCCGCCTTCGCGCAGCACCGCGGGCCGCCGCGCGCGCTGGCCGGCGCCGCGCGCGCCCGCCGCCGCCCGCCGCGCCTGTCGCAGGAGCCGCTGTCGCAGCAGCCGCCGCTGTCGCTTTCGCAGGGCGCGTCGCAGCCCGACTTCAGCCAGGAGTCGGCGGCGCCCGACTGCCCGTCGCAGCCGGACGGGCTGCTGTCGCAGGACTCCACGTACCAGGGCGGCTTCCGCGCGCGCAGCCAGTACTGAAGCCGCCGCCGCGCACCGACTCGCTCCCCCGGGGAGCCGCCACGGTACTGACGAGACGCCGACGCGCAGCGCACCACGCTCCGGCCACGGAGCCGACCGAGAGACGCAGCCACCACGCCGCGATCCGATGCGCGAGGGGAAACTTCATTTTACTCTGCAGGAACATAAATTAATAGGGATATCCAAACATTTCGGAAATTATACACCGATCGGCAGCTACGCTACGAGCGACGCCGATACAATTTAGTGTCCCCCATATTACGACCATTAAGCACAAAATTCAATCAAGTCAAAAGTTTTTCAATCAAAGTTTTATTATTTGATACTTAAATGTTATAACAAATGTAGTACCGCCTACAGTCTGTGGTACAGATTCGTTGCTGTTCGCCCTTTACTTCTTTATTTTTATCATAACTTGAATCAAAAATTAGCATGGTAGAACTTATTCTTTTAGGGCAGCCTTCATTAATATGGTTTTGTTTCCATTCTCATCGAGATAAGCAATCATTAAAATCAATGCTCTATAATATTAGACAATATGTCAGCAATAAATACTTCATTATTTTTCCTTCATAAAAAATTTGAAAAATATGAAACAAACTATGTAAACGCTACATATTGCTAGTCGCAAATGTGATTGGCAGAATTTTTCGCGTCCTTTCTGCAACAATGCAATTTATCCAATAAATAGCGAGTGAGTATCAGCCAAAGGCGATTGGAATCGTCAAACTGTGCGGTAGCAATCATTTTTAGAAAAATGCACATCTGATCTTACATTTAAAAAATGAAAGTGAATCGATTATAAGCCGCGCAGCTGTCTGTTACGTGCAAGTGAAGAGAAAAATTCTCATTTTATTTATTGACATTTACGTATTACATTGGTCATTGTTCTAAAACTACATATTTTATCGATTTTGTAAATGCATAGAAAAATAAATACTAACCATTGTTTATATCAAGTTACTATTTATTTAATACTATCGGTCGCCCGCGACTTCGTCCGCGTAGAATTTCTGATATTCTATGAGATTATAAAAAGATAAATTATCCCGCTGCAGGAAGCCTATTGATAAAAACCCCCCGATTTTGAAACATTCTTCATTGGTGCGCCGCTCCTATTGGTCTTAGCGTGATGATAATATATAGCCTATAGCCTTCCTCGTTAAATGGGCTATTTAACACTGAAAGAATTTTTCAAATCGGACCAGTAGTTCCTGAGATTAGCGCGTTCAAGCAAACAAACAAACAAACTCTTCAGCTTTTATTTAATAAAGACGTATAGATTGTATATTTTTTATTCTGTATACTTCTTAGTTTTTAACACAAAACATTTTAATTGTATCTATAGATTGCATCTTTACCTAGTCAATATAAAATAATAAATCAAACATAAAACACTGAAATGAATACCTAACCAACTATAAATAACAAAATTTAATTTATTATATCACTGTTTTATTACTGAAATATATTTTTTCCAGTGTGTAGAAAATATACCTAGTTTTCCACTCCTAATTATAGAAGGTATATAGGAAGAAATAATAAGTATGAAAATAAATGTTACTTGTGAAGTAAATTTTAAATTTTGCGATTAGATACTAAATGTTCATGGAATAAAAAAATGTGTTAAATGTTTAAAAACCGCCTTTAGTATAAATTGAAATACCTGTATTTGGTGTTATGTTACAAAAATTGTTTTTATGTAGAAGTCATGTCTCTTTTTTACTGAAGTTGCTCAATCCGCCGATGGTTTATTTTGTGAAGGAAAAAAAATAAAGATTCTTTCATCAGTTTGTTTTTAATTTTTTAAACCTTTGTGAAATTATTAATTGCGAAAAACCTATAATATGTAGGTATTGGTAGTGGTATCTAATTTAATGTACTAGCCATGCAATAGCAAACGCGGCAAGCAACGCAAGCTAAAACGGGAGGTTTCCTCGGGACTTGAAACATAATTATGATAATCTATTATGTATGAAAGTACCTACCAATAATTATTTATCAAATAATACGATTTCCGTACACAATCGCACGGCTTGTTTCAAATCAATCAACAATCATCACGATCAATCTATTATCGGCTCACTAGCGCAGGTCTCGGAAAAAGGCCATAGTCCACCACGAATTGGCAGACTTCACACACCTTTGAGAACATTATGAAGAACTCAGGTGTGCAGGTTACCTTACGATGTTTTCCTTCACCATTGTAACATGTGATATACTTATAACACACAAATCCGAAAAGCCTACTTTGTCGTATTAGTTTACAAATTGCGAAAAACCAAATTAAATTTGAACTTCGCGGGAAGACCCGTATAATCTTCTTCTTTATCAACCGATAGACGTCCACTGCTGGACAAAGGTCTCTTGCATGGACTTCCACAGGTCTCGGTCTTGCGTCGCCTGAATCCAGCGGCTCCCTGCGACTCGTTTGATGTCGTCAGTCCACCTGGTGGGAGGTCTGCCAACACTGCGCTTCCCGGTGCGGGGTCGCCTCTCCAGCACCTTGGGACCCCAACGAGCATCAGCTCTTCGAACTATGTGCCCCGCTCATTTCCACTTCAGTATCGCGACTCGCTGAGCTATGTCGGTGACTCTGGTTCTCCTACAGATCTCCTCATGTATGATTCGTTCCCGCAGGGACACTCCGAGCATAGCTCTCTTCATCGCCCGCTGAGCGGTCCTGAGCCTACTTATGAGGCCCTTAGTTAGCGACCATGTCTCGGATCCGTAAGTCATCACTGGCAACACGCACTGTTCAAAGTCTTTAGTCTTCAGGCACTGAGGAATTTTGAACGAGAAGACATCTCGGAGCTTCCCGAACGCTGCCCAGCCGAGTTGGATTCGGCGGTTGATCTACCTTATATACCGTACCGTATAATCTACCTTAATCAAAATTTTTGACTGCTAACGTGATTTGAAACAAGGTACTTACTTAGTTTTGAAGAAATAAAACATTTTTCACAATATAATAATTTATTAAAATATTTAAATGGGTACATAAAAAAAGTACTTATACTGAAGCATTTATTCGACACGTGAGATTAATATTGAGATGACTACTTATAATTCGATTAACCATTGACTGCAATCTCACCTTGAGATAATATTATGAATGATTGCAGTCAAGTTATCACCGAATTAGGTAATATCACACAGTCTCAGAAGTGGGCTAACTGGGTAGGGGTAATAGCAGTTTAACTAACCCCATAGGTACCCCTAATTACGGAACGGACGGACGCGGCATTGTACCGGAATGCAAAATCGCTTGGCAACACATCTTTGCCGGTAGGGTGGTAATTAACGCTGAAGCCATCCACCAGACAAGAAACAATTTAGATGTTATGAATTCATAAAAACGCCTTCCATTTATAAAACCACAACTCACCACTGCGAGAGGTAGATGGTCATTAATTTATTATCAATTTGAATATTATAATAGCAAAATCATGTTAGTAGTTAGTATAAGGCTACAATAATAATTTAATAAATTGCGAACGTCTTTTAGGTAAGTAGTAAAATAAAACTACTCTACACAACTAAATAAATTTCAAATTAACTTCATTTAGTACCACACAACTACCACATTACATCAATATCAAAATTTCGACATACATATATACCTAATGCACATTGACAGTCAATTGAAAAGAAACACTGGAATTTTCCGAAATAAATTAATATAAAGCCACTTTCAGCTTAAACGTTACACAATAGCATTTAAAATAGGTAAAAATCATTATATTTATAAAAATATGTATAACATAAAAAATTGTACAATAAAATCCAACCATAAACTTAACATAGCTACCTAATGCTTTAAAAGAGTACCTATATATTGTTTGTTAGAACCCAATAAGCTTAAATTATTATTAATAAGAAAAAGTAATTCTTAACATCACTAGTAAAATTACTTATTACAACCTGACGATGTTCAAGAACTTAGAACAGTAAACGATTGTAGATTGTAGAATCGGAAAGAAGACCGAACTCTGTCGCGGTGGCCAATTTCAGCCGAGAATAACCGAACTGCTCAGAAAACATTACCATAGTTCACAAATTAATTCGCAAACGTAGATGAACTCTCTATTCCCTCACTCTCATTCGATGGGACAGCAATCTGTTAGAACCGAACAAGTCAGGAGCAGGTTACGTTTAAAAGAATCGATGTGCTTTCCGAGGCTCGGACGTGTAATACGGCCAAATTCCCAACTTAAAAAATAGTTACTTACTTGGTACGCCGCCCGATTATGGGAAGGCTGGATCAAATATTGCGAACTAGGGAGTTATTTCAAAAGCCGAAACGAACTTATTGTATAAAGTGTTTCGATATTGATTCCATTCCTCCTGTGCCAGTATTACAGCATCGTCAGGTATGTAATAGGTATTCAAGTATACTATATTATGTACTAGCTGATGCCCGAGACTTCGTCTGCGTGGATTTAGTTCATAACATCCCGCGGGAAATCTTTGTCACCCTCCAGGTTCTCTACTATACCTATCCAATAAATCACGTCAATCCGTAGCTTTGTAGCAGGAAACATTTGATCGTCTTGCTCGCGGCATTGTTAATGATGATTCAAAGAGAAAACATATTACTGATGATATTATCAATTACGTTAAACTATAATTTTTATTATTGTTTTTACCATAATTTTTTACCATAATTAACCAAATACAAAATTACGTTTAGCTGTCATTTACGTTTTGTTCTTCCACTGTCATTTTCGTTTTTTTATTCAATGTCAGATGCATTTTTGTTATACCAGGTTTTATATTGACTTGACGGAAACGCGGTCGAACGGGATAAAAAGTATCCTACACTAGCGGCACGCTATGATGGCCGGTTTGACGTTTGTCCGCTCATGAAGTTCCGTATTAATTGATAACGACTTTGAAGGAAATAATTGTATTACTTTATTGACGATAGTGATGTGCAGAGATTCATAAATTTTATCGAATGTAGTTTTAGGTTTAGGACTCAAAATTTATTTATTAAATTGATTTCTAAAATGTATACAAGTGTAGAAAAATCAGTTTGCACCATTTAAGGGGTGAATGTACTTGTGAATATGAACAATTTTCACTATGTGGACAAACCTCTGAAATCGCAAAAAAATATCAGCTGTTTCATACAAAAGGTAAAATTTTTATTTTTATATGATATATACCACAACTCGGCATTTGGTTTTCTAAATTGAAAATTTTTAAAAACCTTTTTTGGTATCTTTTGTATTCATATGTTTCTTGTGTGCATATAAAGTATGTATATTCATTTTCATTCAAATATTCAGTTCGTTCAAATAAATTAAATAAACATATACATTTTTGTTTTATTAAACCTATTTAATCAGGTACTAAAACAAAACTTAATTGTTTTTTGTTCGAGAATAAATTGACATTCCACATCACTATTGTAATGTGTCAAACCGGCCATCATAGCGTGCCGCTAGTGTATGTCCGTCTCCTGGTTCTAAGCTACCTCTCCACCAATTTTGAGCCAAATCGGTTCATCCGTTCTTGAGTTATAAATAGTGTAACTAACACCACTTTCTTTTATATATATAGATTAACTAGCTGACCCAGCGAACTTCGTACCGCCAACAAAAATATTAAGGAATGGGTCACCCTTATCATTTAGGGGTATGAAAAATAGATGTTGGCCGATTCTCAGACCTACCCGATATCCACACAAAATTTCATAAAAATCGGTCCAGCCATTTCGGAGGAGTTTGGTAACAGACACCGCGACATGAGAATTTTATATATTAGATATAATAAGTATAATATTTATTATTTTGTGAATAGGCACAGGCAAAAACATTCAATCTTATATATTTTGTGATTTAGATCCAGCCAAAAGCATAATATGATGAAGTCAACTCTCCGACCAAAACCGTTGCAAAGTGTAAGCTCCGAACAATTCCAAATTGAGCTCAAGAACCGGTTCGAGCTGCTGGAAACCAACTTGGACATTGACCAACGATTCACCAATTTCGTAGATGTCGTTCGTGAAGTGGGACGCAAATACTGTCAGAACAATCACAAAAGGGTGTCAAAGATATCCGAAGATACCCGTAAACTTATGGAGCAGAGACGGGAGACTTCCTCAGCATTGCCTGAGTGGCATACTTTGAACAAGCGCGTCAAGAAGCGAATACGATTCGACCTCCGGTGCTCCAACACCCGCAATATACAAAATGCGATCGAGCAAAACCGAGGTTCGAAAGTGTTCGCTAAGCGACTTGAGAGGAGCCACTTAACAAAGTTGAGACACCCCGTCGGTAAAATCGTAACGTCTCAAGCAGAGGTCCTAGAGGAGATCGAACGATTTTACTCTCAACTATATTCCTCCAAAGCTCCAAAAGCGGCTCAAGACACGAACGACAAACGTGCGACATTGACCCGCCACTACACCGAAGACATCCCAGACGTTGACCTTGGCGAGATGCGAATAGCCCTCAATCAACTTAAAAACAACAGGGCACCTGGCGATGACGGCATCACATCAGAGCTTCTACGTGCAGGAGGTACTCCGATCCTGAAAGAGCTAGCAGAGCTCTTTAATGACGTCATTGCAAACGGAACAACGCCAAAAGCATGGAGCAAGAGTGTGGTAATTCTTTTCTTTAAGAAGGGTGACAAGGAGCTTCTGAAGAACTATCGGCCGATATCACTCTTGAGCCATGTTTATAAGTTGTTTTCGAGGGTGATCACAAATCGCCTCGCCCGAAGACTTGACGATTTTCAACCTCCGGAGCAGGCTGGGTTTCGAAAAGGCTACAGCACCGTAGACCACATCCACACCTTAAGGCAGATTATACAGAAGGCCGAAGAGTATAATCTACCACTCTGCCTTGCTTTTGTGGACTACGAGAAAGCCTTCGACTCTATCGAAACTTGGGCTGTTCTGGAGTCACTGCAGAGATGCCAAGTCGATTGGCGTTATCGAGGTGCTGCGATGTATTTACGATACTGCGTCAATGACCGTCCAAGTACAGTCTCAGCAAACAAAACCAATCAACTTGAGAAGGGGGGTTAGACAGGGGGATGTAATATCCCCAAAACTGTTTAATAGTGCACTAGAAGACCTCTTCAAAACGCTGGACTGGACAGGACGAGGCTTTAATATAAATGGCGAATACATCTCACACCTGCGGTTCGCCGACGATGTGGTTATCCTGGCAGAGACTCCAGAAGATCTGGAGCAGATGCTGAGTAGTCTAAGCCGCTCTTCCAGACGAGTAGGTCTCGGGATAAACATGGACAAAACCAAGGCTATGTTCAATCAACATGTTGTCCCGATACCCGTGAACGTCGAAAATGTTGGAATCGAAATTGTTTCAGAGTACAACTACCTTGGCCAGACCATACAATTGGGTAGAAACAATTTCGACGAAGAAGCCAACAGAAGGATACGGCTGGGCTGGGCGGCATTTGGAAAATTAAGTCAGGTCTTCTCATCGTCAATACCTCAATGCCTGAAGACGAAAGTCTTCAATCAATGTGTCCTTCCCATCCTCACTTATGGCGCTGAAACGTGGACACTAACAAAAGGCTTGATCCACAAATTTAAAGTCACTCAGAGAGCTATGGAGAGGGCTATGTTAGGAGTTTCTCTTAAGGACAGGATTCGGAATGAAGAGATCCGTAAGAGAACCAAGGTCGCCGACATAGCTCAAACCATTAGCAAGCTGAAATGGCAGTGGGCAGGCCATGCTTGTCGCAGAAGCGATGGCCGTTGGGGCCGAAAAGTCCTAGAGTGGAGACCGCGAACAAGTAAGCGTAGTGTGGGGCGCCCTCCAGCACGTTGGACTGACGATATAAAGCGGGTGGCGGGAAGTGGCTGGATGAGGAAGTCTGAGGACCGGGTGTGGTGGCGTTCTCTGGGATCCCTCTCTCTCCCAATCACGTGTATTTTTTGGTACAAATTATCTTAAAATGTTCCAGAATATTATCTTAACACAGGTTTATAAAATATAATATAATCTTTAAATACAGGTTATAGGAAGATAAATACACGTGATATCTCAACTATACCCCCTCCTCCCCATTGTGATATTTCGTGATTTTTTCGAACCCCTCCCCCACCTTTCGAGTCTCACGTGATTAATGGACGATCCCTAATTAACTCATTTTTCCTTGAGCTGTCTTTATTATTAATATAATTTTATTGTACTATTAACATTAAAATGCTAATATAGGTGCCGTTTTGCGCCGCCTTTCACACTCAAAATTTCATAGTTCGTTTCTATTTAAGTGAATGAAGTTCGCGGGAATAGCATCGAGCCTTACTCTAGAGTACTTCAATATGGTAATATGTAAATAGAAATAGATTCATCAGAAAGCTATATTGCTAACACAATATTCGTCGTACAAAAATCAGTATAAAAGGAACATCCTGTTTTGTATTTGAACTTTTAGTTTCAGTTTGCCAAATAACTGAATAGGAGGTAAGATTGGGCGTCCCTTGGCTTTGGATTGCTTGTTTGCAACAGCTGTCTTATTTTCACAACTCAGGGTCAAGAAAGATGGGCTGCATATATTGCAAGTTAAGCTGCAATTCTATTGCAGTTAAGCTACAATTCTATTGCAGTTACCATGACTTCATATTATGCCGCAAGTCGGTCGGCAGTTTCGATTCAGTTTTATAACTTCAATAGATATTCATACAAACTCCAATCCAAGCTGTCGAGCACACTACATACAATTTGATTGGTTAATATTAAAATAAGAATAAAACTTAATATTAATATTATACTTCTTATTTTAATATTAACCAAATTAAGTTAATAAAATAAAGTAGAAACATTCTAGACAGTAAGATCTGTGTCTCTTATTGGTCATATTTCGATTAAAATACGTAGCTTCAAAGTAACACGGGCTCAAATATTTGTATATAAATCTTTGTCTACCTTCACTTACTTCTATTTTGTGACACTCGCCATGTGTGCGAACAGTGTTTTGGCAGAAGTTTTACCAGACTATGTAGTCTTTGATAAAAATAAAAAGAGGAAGATACATCGCGCTTGGTCCGAAACAGTACTAAATTCAATGGACCTTGTTGCGTTTCACCGGCAGAACAGCGTGCTCATCCAAGGAAACTGAGCGGAAAGGAGAGATTTCTTAATAACAGAGATGCACCGGAGCAATGTGCTTTGCATCCAGCTGCCCATCAATAGTGTAATAACTTAAGGGCTTAACGAAGCACAGTTTCTGGCCGGCTCTTCTCAGCAGAATCTGCTGCCGAACCGGTGATTGCCTTAACTTGTCCTAAATGAAATGTTTGAATTTTGATGTGAGAATAACGATATTCTATTGGTTATTTACGAAACTAGAACCCCTCTCCTCTGCCCACCTCTGTTTTGGTGGATACCGGGTCTTACGGAGCCCTGTTTTCGTCATGTATCTTCCTCTTAGGGCCTGCGCAGACGAGAGACTACTCTCCACGGAAGACAGTACTCGATCGATCCATTACTACTATATTATGTTCGGCTTGCTATTAGGGCGGTTACAGATTAGCGTTTTTTCGGCGCGTATATGCTCGTTTTTGGAAGCGCGTATAGGCGCGCCCTTTGGTACACGCACAAATCTTATGAACGTTGAAGCTCGTATATAAGCGCAAGCCACGAGAGCTGACTCCCCGCGTGCCCACCGTTTCGAACGAACACACCGGAATAAGCGCGCGTTCGGTTTTTTGAAGCGCAAAATGTTTCGCGCTTGTAAGCGCGTAAGCTGATAAGAGCTTATACGCGCAAAAAATACGCTAAAACCACATTAAATCTCATGTGTGCGTTACTCAATGCAGTTGTGAGCTATCTATTTTTGACGGACAAATTAATTGGGTATTTGATTCGATATTTTTTTAACGAACGTTTTTAAATATTATAACACAATGCCATTTTTCTTTTTTAAATATCTTAACTATCTCTGAAATATAGAGCTTTAAAGTGAGACAGAGAGAGCGCTACTGAAGTTTGATGTCACAAGTCAGCAGCTCCATAGAAAATTTCGTTTTAGACCGATTTATTTTCTGTTTTTAACCGACTTCAAATAAAAGAGGAGTTTATCAATTCAACGGAATCTTTTTTTTATGTATGTTCACCGATTACTCGAAGACGCCTGAACAAATTGGATTTTTTTTTTGTTTGAAAGGGTATACTTCCCATTTCGTCACATATAAATTTCATCGAAATCGGTCAAGCGGTTTTTAAAACATCAACAATAAATTATATATTTTGTATAGTGGCGCGGGAGTTTGAAGTCGGATTTTTAAAAAGAATTTTTAAAAATTATTACAAATGTTATTCTTACATGTTACATTTTCGATTATAAATAATGAAGATCAACCTTTACAACGGTCAAATACCCAATTACGCCGAGGGCTGCACCTCGTCTCCGCAGGGCGTGTAGTTGTCACTTGTCAACAAGCGGGCGCGGCCGTTCACTGCGGCAAGGGCGGCGGCTGCACGGCCGCGTAGGTGGGGTAGTAGGGCGCGAACTTCGCGGGGCTGGTGATCATGTGCTGGCTGTCGCCGCGGTCGTGGATCGTGCGCGCCGAGTACGGGGACTCCTTGTACACCGCTTCAGCTGCAGTACACAAGTGTCGCGTTCATTATAACCTCCAACGTGTGGCAGGTGTGGGGGGGTATGTTTGCTTCTTATCAGTTATCATTTTTCGGAATGCATGCAAAGCAAATAAAACTTTTTATCTGCTCCTTATGTATTATATCCTTAATATTATGTTCGTTCCAATTTTTCGAAAAAATACATTTTTAACCGACTTCAAAAAAGGAGGAGGTTAACAATTCGTCAGAATCGTATTTTTATGTATGTCCACCGATTACTCGAAAGACGCCTGAACCGATTTGGGAAATTCTTTTTTGTTTGAGAACCCACTCCCCAGGTGGGCCCATATAAATTTTATCGAAATCGGTCGAGCGGTTTTCAAAATATCAACAATAAATTATATAGAAGTTTGAAGAAGGTTTTTCAAAAATATTTTTTTATATAAAATATTCTCATTATTCATATACATATTCATGACTTTTCAAATGGTTCCAGGGAATGAAAATTTAGTTCACAGCCCAACAATATTATGAAATCAATATAAAAAAACCTCGGAACCATAAGAACGGCACTCACCGGGAACATTGAGCAAACACAACAAAAAATCATGGTGAGTGAAGTATGCTCCGCGGTTTCCGTCTTGTCACCGAATGTAGGTACAGAACGAAAATGTGTGAACACATTTTTCAGTAGTTTGAAATGAGAGTTCACTTTTTCCTTGTATTCATTCATCTATCCTTTTAGTCATTATTTAACAATTACCAAACACAGACAAAAATATAACGTTTAGGTCCACTACATTGACTTCTTAAACAGTTGAAATCTTAAAATGTTGAAATGCCCTAATGGTAATTTTTTTCAGTTTTGCACAAAGTCGACTTCTTAAAAAGTTGAATAACATCAATAAAAATAGAATGGACGATAAGAGAACAAAACACAAGTGAAAATTAAAAATTTAAAACACCTCTGACATGTGAATCTATGGCCGGACTATGTTTGATATATTATACCCAACATCCTGTTACCCAGATTGCTGCTCCATCATTAGATCCTCCTCCTCGGTCCTCGATCATCATCTAACACCTACTCATTGAGACCATTCTAATGAGCCCAAACACACTATATCTGCTGTAAGTTGCTGAGGAGTAGGGCTCCCACAGACTACTTGATGCTGCAACATCAGCTCAAGGTAACCATGTCTTGTCAACAAATCAATCGCAACAGTGAATGTTTGTAAGACCCTTTAATGAAGTAGAAAATGAGCTGGTAATCTTCAAAAGCCTAAGCAGATCTTCATAAATAAGCTAGCTAAGATCCAGCTCGATTTCGTCAGCTTTCAAATAGAGAAAACCGCATCAAAATCGGTCCATTTGTTAGGGAGCTACGAGGGAACAGACAAACAGATACACACGTCAAACTTTTTTTGTCGAGGGTTAAAAACGGAAATCTTACTTAAAGTAGGATAGAGTGTCTGGAAGGGAGCCTGTGGCTGTGGAGCCCCCGGGACCGTCCAGCCGCCCGGCAACGTGTCGCCGCCCGATACCTATTGAACAGAATGGACACAATATAAATAATGGTTGTTTTGTCTGGTGGGAGGCTTTGGCCGTGGCTATAGTTACCACCCTACCGTCAAAAACGTGCCGCCAAGCGATTTAGCGTTCCGGCACGATGGCGTGTAGAAACCGAGTAGGGTTATGGGTTGAATGTTCACTGCCATACCCCTTGCAAGTTAGCTCGCTACCATCTTAGACTGCATCGTCACTTACCATCGGGTGAGATCGCAGTCATGGACTCTTGTCATCGAATAAAAAAAAATGTTTAAAATAAAATAAATTCTTTCTTACTCACTTCTTAATTATTCCAAAATAAGTAAAATACACTTCCGCTGTTAGTTTTAATTTTGATAACCATTTGAAATTACCGATTAAACTACAAAGAGTATGTCAAATGTTTATGACGTCACAGTTCATCATTTTTCTCCACGTTCACCAAGTTCTCAACCATAGCCATGCGAAAATCACGTCAATAACTAACAAACACATTTAATTTTACGCATCGTTACATATATTATAAATTCAAAGGATCGACGTGATTTTTTGCATAGGTATAAAGTACAGTTCGATTCAAACTTTATGTCCACACGGATGTTAGCCGCGAGTGTAGGCTTGCCGCCTCCCGCGCGCCGCTGATTGGCTGGTACCGATTATTGAATTCTGCCTATCGAAACACACGAAGTTCAGGAAGTCATAAAGTTTGAATCGGACTGTAATATACTTGAGGACTTTTACTTTTTTTTTTATTCGATGACAAGCTAGTCGTTGACTGGCGATCTCACCCGATGGTAAGTGACGATGCAGTCTAAGATGGTAGCGGGCTAACTTGGAAGGGTTATGGCAGTGAACATTCAACCCATACCCCTAATCGGTTTCTACACGCCATCATGCCGGAACGCTAAATCGCTTGGCGGCACGTCTTTGACGGTAGGGTGGTAACTAGCCGCGGCCAAAGCCTCCCACCAGACGAGTTTACTTTTTTAACTCCCGGACGAAGTGGTAGGCAAAAGCTAGTTTACACTATCAATAAGGGTAATAGTCTCACGTTGGCGGCTTGCGTGGGTGGCGCGGGTTGCGCGGGCTGGCCGGGCGGCACGGGCAGCACGGCCGGCTGGCTCGGGGAGGCCGGTGGCGCGAGCGCGGGCGCGGAGGGCGCCGCCTGCCCCGCCATGCCCACCAGCGGCACCGTGCCGATCGTGACGTACTTGCGGTCCTTCAGGTTTATGTGCATGCCTGATACTTCACACTCCACCTGCGGATAATCAAGATCTCAACAATGTATTTGAATAAGCAATTTCGAAAAGGGCACATCTAGTTTTTTTTTTAACACAAATTTTTCTGATAGATATTATTGAAATAATGTTTTCACACCTATTTATTTCTAATAAAATACATAACCTTGCATTAATTGGGTTTTTGACTGTAGTCAAAATTTTAATAGGTATTCATTATTTATAATCGAAAATGTATCATATTCATGTAAGAATAACATTTTGTAAAAACAGAAAATAAATCGATCCAAAAACAAATATGTTATAGAGATTTAAAGTTTCCTGTTAGACAGAGAGAGCGC
This sequence comes from Oeneis ivallda, assembly GCA_029955525.1. Lineage (NCBI taxonomy): Eukaryota > Metazoa > Arthropoda > Insecta > Lepidoptera > Nymphalidae > Oeneis > Oeneis ivallda. The sequence continues at coordinate 10,739,316 of JARPMR010000020.1, read as the reverse complement.
TAGTGAAATGTGATGTCACAATTTAGCAGCTCCATACACGCTCCATAGAAAATTTTGTTTTAGAAAGAGACATACAGACACAGTAAAACAGCTTATAATTCCGAGACTAGTACAGATATGTAAAAAAGAGAAACAGCATTTTGTTATACTATTTAAAAACGTTATTTTAAATAAATAAAAAAATATCAGTCAAATATCCAATTGTCACCACCATCATGGAATACAGAAATCATATCAAAAAAAGTCACAGCTCTATTTTTATGTAATCTTCTAAGAATAAACTAAATACATAATATTCCACAGAATACACAAGGATCGCCGGATTTAAGTAGCACATACAAATATGAACTTTAAAATCTAAAGTATACATTTCAACTTTATTGTATGTCAATACACTTAATTGATATGAATCGTACTTTAAATATCATGGAAGTCCGCAAAGTAACTACGCCTGATTCTATTCCATATGTGAATAGTACTTTCAAATACTTTTTTAATTTAACATATTATTAAAAAAACAATAGCATAAATAAAGATCTACCTTCAAATCATAATCCAAATCAATAATACTGCAGTTCAGCAAGTTTGAAGGAGGTATTGGTGGTATTTCCAGAGTCATGTTCCACTGTTTGGTTGATCCGGCGGGCACGGGCCCCTCTTGCTTGGTTATTATTACATCTTTGTTCTTCTTTATAGCAGTGGTTGGAGATGTTGCCCTATAAGTGACAACCTAGACAAATAAAAATCACGTTAATCCTACTAGTCCTACTAATATTATTATCATCATCATTATCATCATCAGCTACCCATCAACGGCTCACTACTGAGCGCAGGTCTCCTCTCAGAGAAGGGTTATAGGCCATAGTCCACCATGCTGGCCCAATGCGAATTGGTGGACTTCACACACCTTCGAGAACATTATGAAGAACTCTCAGATGTGCAGGTTTCCTCACGATGTTTTCCTTCACTGTTGAAGCAAGTGATAGTTAATTGCTTAAACACACTTGACTCCGAAAAGTCAGAGGTGCATAACCTGGATCGAACCTGCGACCCCCCGAATAGGAGACCACAGTCCTAACCACTAGGCTATCACTGCTTATCACTAATATTATATCCTACTAATATTATAAATGAAAATTTGTGAGGATATTTGGATAGATGGATGTATGTTACTCTTTCACGCCACAACGAATGAACCGATTTGGCTGAAAGAGACAGCTCATACCCAGGATTAACACAAACGCTACTTTTTATCCCAGAAAAGTAAAGAGTTCCCGCGGGAATCATAAAACCTTAATCCACGACGCGGGCATCGTCTAGTCCAAAATAAGTTAAAACTTTGAGAAGGAAAAACTAGCAAGTGGCTAAGTTGATAACAGACATGTAAAGCATGTCTGTTATCAACCTTGATTTGGCAAGAAAAGGCCTTATCAAGATAATAATATGCAAAATTATTATCACACTATCAAAGATATCACCACACATTTAGAATTAAACTAAACTTAAAACTATGTTTACCTTTTACTATTGATAAGTACTAACTACTCCTCAGTTTATTCCTATTTTTAGAGCCTGAAAAGCATAGACAATCAACATTTTCTTGATGGCAAAACCATCAGAAATAAAAGTCATAGCCACGAATAAAATAGTATATTTCATTACAAGTGCGGAAAGGCTGTCATTGCAAAGAGTTCCGACAAGTTGCAATGACGGCTCCGCACGTGTACTGAACGATTATTTTTAATACAGTTGCGAAAAAATGAAGCAATTTAATAAAATAATAAAAACACAATAAACTCAACTAACTTAACATTTATTTCTTTAATTCACATATACATTGAAATTGACTTTTCCGGTAAAATGTTCTCCGAAGCATTTTGTGCAATTATACTGAGTTCCGGTTTATATTTTGGTGGTGTTAATTCAAAAAAACTAGGGTCGAAATTACTCATTTTGTGCAACAAACAACTAAACTCGCAAAGAAAATTTCTGAAAAATGGCGCCAACCGTAGAATATAAGCAGAGTTTTTTTTTCTTCACCCATTCTGGTAGGCAAAGGGAACTATGCCCATACAGCCAAGTCTTCAGTAGAATTTTTTTATTGATATGAAATGAAAATGAAATTTAATGAGATGAAATGAAATGAAACCTAACCAAATTCATTCAATCAAATCATTAAATCTGATATTGAAACAAATTAGTAGGTTCTTTTTAGAAATATATGTATTTGCATGAATTATAAAAACTTCTATGAATTTTTTTAGTAAAAACTTCATGGTTGGTTTTTCTTTTTAATAGACATTATTTTGACAGTTGGGAAAGAGAACGCACGAGTTCGGGAAAGGTAAAAAAAAAGCACAAGTGTGTAATAGCCCACATCCCGAACGCTATACGTCCCTGCAATACGCCACTTTTTGAGCAACTGTATTAAAAAAGAATAACCATAACTTTTCCAATAGTCTTGATTTTGCATAAGACCCACAGGTTGGCCTTCATGAAACAAATATTAAAAATTTTGAATGCATAGGGACTAGCACTAAAATAGCCTACCTTCCTTAAGAAAATCTTGACAAGATGCAACTGCACGTTGCTCTTGTTCTCAATGTCTATGGCCAGTGGTATCACTTGCCCCGGACAGTAGCCGGACACGGGCGCTCGCACGTCCACTGACAGCGGCGGTGACGCACAGCAGAAACAACAGAACGTCTTTTCCATTTGGAAATGTATTGGCTCCTAAAAGGAAGATTAGGTTTAGTAAAAGTCCTCCTGACCGAATCCAGTCACTGCGGGCTGCGGCCAATCTACACGGAGATTAGCCATCTGCGCGGGAGATGTTACAGTGCACAGGTGTGGGCGCAAAAGAGATGCACTCTCTATTCCCTCACTCTCGTAGTTCAATGGGATGGGAAAAATGACACAACTGGAGAGAGATTAGGCGCAGGACAGATGGCTTAACGTGCTCTCCAAGGCACGGGGTGACACACCACCTACTTCCTAACTCACAGAAAAACCCAATACATTTTGACTCAACCCAGGACTTCGTCGTCCACATTCAAACATGCTAACCGCTAGACTAACGCGGCAGTTCTTAAGTAAGTACATCACAGAATTTTATTTACACAAACATGGATACATAAATAGATAATATGATGTAGGTATGTTGTCAATTTCAACATAATTATCATTCTGCCATTTTGATGTGCAAAGACCAAGTCATAAAAGTATGGAAACATAATAACAAAATAATAATCATGTTATATTATGTTTGCTACAAGAATCTTAAATCGAAAAGTAGATCCAAAATTGTATTATGTTGCTCCTCGCTTGCAACCTCCCTGACACAGTGGTGAGCGCAGTGGTTTTGTAACTACAAGGTCTCGGGTACGATTCCCAGTGGGGGCAATTCGGGAATTTGTAATTTCTGAATTGTCTCTGGTCTGGTCTGATGGGAGGTTTGGAGGTGGCTAGTTACCAGTTACCACCCTACCGTCAAAGACGTGCCGCCAAGCGATTTAGCGTGTGTAGAAACAGATTAGGGGTATAGGTTAAGTGTACACTGCCCTACCCATACCAAGTTAGCCCGCTACCATCTTAGACTGCATTGTCACTTGCTATCAGGTGGTCACCGCTGCTGACGTGAAAATTAAGGTAACCATGGAATCCTGAGAGATGTGGGTTTGATCTCCCGCAGCTCCAGAATTTTTGATATGTATTTAAAATTTATTTGCGTATTTGAATCTTGTAATGTTTTATTTGCCTCAACTGGACTTGCATTATGAGGTATCACGTGAATGTTAATGTTTATAGTTTAACAACACTGGATTTAAGATAAAAGTAACTAAAATGGGTTTTTATATTTTTATACTTTGATAAGATAACCTTTGACTGCAATCTCACCTGATGGTAAGTCACAATGCAGTTCTTAGACTGCATAATTATGGTATGGCAGTTTTAATTAAAACCACTAAATCAACAGTATCTCATCAACATCTCCCACCAGAAGAAAAGAAAAAAAAATGTAGATATACAGTGAATTAATTCTGTAGTAAAATAAACTCACCAAGTAAACAAAGCATTCTCTTTAAAGTTTTTAAATATTTCTTGTTGTTTTATAAAGATTTATAACAACATTTTAAAGTTCAATTTATATTAATAACTTTAAGATTAAATTAATAATTCTTACCCTATAAGATGGATTTAAGTTCAAATCCAGTGCATTGATGACAGTGAAAGCCATCTTAGTTTCCTGATCAAACTTCCATGGTCTGTCAAGGGTAACTTTAACAGTGTACCTGACGTAACCATACTGCCCCTCGAAGGAAGAAGGCAAAACTGGAGGCAATGCACATGTAAAGTTGTATACTTGTTTCCCTGGTGGGATCTCGATCTCATTGCCTGTAATGAAATAACAAAGATAAAAGTTTTAAAAGTATGGAAAATTTAATGTAACATCAGTCAAATTGTTTTTTTTTTTTCATAATATAAAATGTAGCTTATTTCACCTGGACCATAATAACCAATCAATTGACACCACAATTATCACACACATAAATAGATACATACTTCTTCTTCTTCTTCTTCTTTATCAACCTATAGACGTCCACTGCTGGACAAAGGTCTCCTGCATGGACTTCCACAGGCTTCGGTCTTGCGCCGCTTGAATCCAGCGGCTCCATGCGACTCGTTTGATGTCGTCGGTCCACCTGGTGGGGGGCCTGCCAACACTGCGTTTCCCGGTACGGGGTCGCCACTCCAACACCTTGGGACCCCAACGACCATCAGCTCTTCGAACTATGTGCTCCGCCCATTTCCACTTCAGTTTCGCGACACGCTGAGCTATGTCGGTGACTTTGGTTCTCCTACGAATCTCCTCATTTCTGATTTGATCTTGCAGGGATATACCGAGCATAGCTCTCTCCATCGCTCGCTGGGTGACCCTGAGCCTTCTTATGAGGCCCATAGTTAGCAACCATGTCTCAGATCCGTAAGTCATACATAGACTGCTAAATTAATAACGCTTCTTTTTGGTTTTGCCATAGTTGGTAAAGAAGGATTATTATTGGCTAAGCACACTTGTAAAATTTAAAAGATCTCAAGTAGAGCCAGTATGTCTGCAAGCAGAATGTTGGCACAACCTTTGGCCAAAGCTGACAATCTTTGGTCAGACACTGCAATTATTTTACATTTCTCTTTGTGCTATTTCACCACATATCTTCAGCATTATAACCAACACCTTTATTTCTTGAGTCAGTTTGATTATAGTACAAATAAAACTTCATTTTCGAATTGACTGAACACCAAGGTTGATGCATGGAATTTGAAGTTCATGTGCTCTTGTCCTACGAGGATATCTCAATTCTAAATAGTCTGCAACTGTTGCTGTTGGAGTTGACACTGATTTTACACTGGGGTAAAACACTTACCAGTATTACTTCCCAACAAGTAATATGATATTTGAAAGTATTCCTCATTGCCTTGATGAATTGTGTCAGATGACTGTGTTTTCCCTTCAGAATCCTCCTCTTGCTTGCTTTCACGCCATTCAGTGTGAGCTTCTCCTTTAAACTTCACATGAATACCTAGTACATGAAGTGAACAATTAAATTAATACTATCTGAATTATGTGGGTTTAGTTTAATAACTTAAGTTTAGTTGATGCAACTGAGGGAGGAGGGGTGCATCATCCCCATCCTGCAAGGGAAACTCGTCAAATCCTCATAGTTTTCGAAATACAGGGTGGGCCAGACCAGGTGGATATATGTAATTTTTTTTTAGACTGTTGACTTAGGGACCTATCAGGACCCGCACGGAAAAAATTGATTCCCACCTTAAAAAACCGAGAAAAAAGTTTTATTTAAAATTTTGGAATATCATTGCCTTAACAAACTTTCATTTTTTTTTTAATTTTTTCATTGACAATTTCAGCAATTTCCTGTCCAGTCTGATAAGCTGGTTTTAAGAGCATTAAATCTATAGAAAATTATAAATTTCATTAAAAATAAAAGAAGAAGTTCATAGCAATCATGCTTTATAAAAACTGTAGCAACTTATGTTCTTTCGATTGCCAAAAAAATCGTATGTCAATGAGCTGGATAAAAAGTTAATAATTTTTCAAAAATACATAACATATGTAACATCAATGTCAAAGGCATCGCCTTACTGCAAAATTATACAGAACATCAAGAAAGTTGCAAATATGAGGCCCCTAGAACTCAAAACTGCAAAAGCACAAAGAAGAGTGTAGGTCCCAAGACTAGGCTAAGTTTCCATGAATAGCGGTCATGTTGCAGTGGCAACGGTCAAGGTCTGACCATCCAACGCACGTAGCTGCGTCATATCAAGCGACCAAAACTTGCCATTGACTTCTGTGGGTGTGTCATCTTATTGTATAATCGTACTACCTGCACATGCTGTATTGTTGTACTGACGAATTTCCGACAAAAATGGTGATCAACAGCCACAACTGGGCGCTGGTCACGCAGCATTCCGCTGGACACCTGAGTAGCTAAGTGCGTGCGTTACTTATCTTATCTATCGCTTGCAAATCCCCGAATTCAAAGGCCGCCTCATGCAGTGGCTCTCATAGATACCGGATGTACGAAAATTGCTAGCGCGCTTGCGAAAAATAAATAGAATATACTAAGCTAATAAGCAAGGCAGTGACTTTTATCACTCCGTTAGCAGAGGCACACGGAGAAAAAGTTATGTATGTTATGCCTTCAATAAAAAAAATTATTTCAGGATTGGAAAATTTTGCTAATTGCCAATAAAAATATATTCTTAAATATTGTATAGGAACGATTGCAGTTCAAACATCGCTAGGCATCGAGTTAAGCCAACTATGACTCATAGCATTCTGTATCATTCATAAAGATTTAGCTCACCTCGAACTTTTTTTGGGCTATCGAAAACATATTCTATTCTTCCATTCACTGTTTGACCGGCATAATAGGTGTTCCATTGATTATCCAAATATATCACCGCTTCTTTAATACCCATTTTAAAATCAGAATTCAGAAATTCAAATGTCCCAGTAAGCTAATCAAATTCAAAGTAAAAAACATAGACCACGAACACTGTAAAAAACTCTAGTGAACTCTTCACATATCTTCTATCTTTGCAAATTGCACTAAATGAGTTCTAATAGACAATAGTAATATGCAGTGTTGCCATGTCCAAAATCTGGTTGACGGTGATTCCGCTCAAAAAATACGGTAGATTCTAAGAAAATACGGTGATTGGGCCCTGGAGAAAAACGGTAATAATAACGGAGGCTAATTTTAATAAAACAAGCCTTTTTAAAGCACAAATTGCTTTATTTGAAAGCTAAAAATGACCATATAAATGAATGAATGGTATATATTGAATCATAATAGTCATATTAACAAAGGTAATAATAAAAAAATAAGGACAAACAAAGGTAATTCAGAGCATTTAAAAAGTGCAACAATCTTAAAGAGCAATGTACCTGTTAGAGGTGGCAAAAACGTATTCTGATTCATAATCTGAGGCTGCTGATTTCAGCCGAAAATGTTTTGATACCTATTACACTTACATACCGCAACGTAATCATCTTTCCTGTCCTCTCTGGTTTCAGCCATTCTTCTTCTTGTTTGGCACTTCATCCCCTAACTTAGAATCAGAGTCATTTCTACTCATTTTCTTTTAGTTTAGTATTCAAGATTGTAAACGATTGACAAAGAATTCACTACTCGAAAGAATCAAGTAAACACACCCCAAAGCCCCAAAGAGTATAATAATATATAGGGAAAACACCCCGTAATTCTATTAGCTAAACCAACTATTAATATAAATATTACAAAACATTTTTTTATGAATTTAAGCACATTCAAATTGTTAGCATATCAACGCAATGCACCGGGAATGTAATCCCTGAGCCAGAGACTAGGATGGGGATACTACGAACTTCACTCATTCGTAGGAATGCGTTCATATGGAGCGATTGGGAGCAATGTTTTACCAAATTACAGACTGTTTTTCAATACATAATTTAAATAAATAAACGGCATAATTCGAACTCTCATCTCCTTAACTATTTTTAATATGAAAATTTCAGTCCCTGATTACGGTAGATATCATCACCGAAGTCGTGCTTCAACGGTAGGTGGTAAATTTGTGCTGAGTACGGTGCATTTACCGTAATTACGGTGCACATGGCAACACTGGTAATATGTAATAAGTACACACACACACACACACACAAACACACTGCACACTGGCTTGCTAATGTGCAGTGTGTTTGTGTGTGTAAAACTACATAAAATAAAAACTTACCCTATGATTATATACTCTTGGGATTTAGGGTGGAACCACATTTGTGAGGATCGATTCGGATTTTGCCTATACAAAACTGTCATTTTCCATACATTCGTTTACGCATCGAAAAGCCGATTGTACACACACACACACACACACAAACACACTGCACACTGGCTTGCTAATGTGCAGTGTGTTTGTGTGTGTAAAACTACATAAAATAAAAACTTACCCTATGATTATATACTCTTGGGATTTAGGGTGGAACCACATTTGTGAGGATCGATTCGGATTTTGCCTATACAAAACTGTCATTTTCCATACATTCGTTTACGCATCGAAAAGCCGATTTGATCCGTACACGTTTCTATGGAATTTGACAGTTTTGTATGGGCGAAATCCGAAACGATCCTCACAAATGTGGTTCCACCCTAAAACAGTCACAGAATATCTGCTCACAAATCATAGAGTAAGTCAATAGTACCAAGAAGCAAGTTTTAAATCGTGAATGTGTGTGGTTCTATGTTACTTTATCTGTATTCTGTGAACAAGGAACAAGTCCAAGAGTAAAAAAGTGATATGTGATGGTACTGCCACAGATTAGAGGATACTACGGTACTGCACACCTTTGCTCTCTCGTTAGTAAGCTTCAGTAAATATGTTCCTTTCGCAAGTAAACTTTGGAATTTGGAAATGATCATTGAAGTAACCTGCAACTCACTAGAGGTGTAAAAGTAACGAAAAAAAAAACGTACCCGTATGTATTCGTTACTATACATTCAGTACTCGTTACTATCGTATCGTTACTCGTTACTCCTAATACCCCATAAGTCATAACATGCTATGTTATGCTAGAGAAACAAATCGTTAATCGAGTCGTATTGTTCTTTCTATAATTTTATTATAAGATATGACTTATGTACTAGGTGCGGCATCGCAGTATTCATAATTTCAATTTGTAGAAATAATACATATTCATTACATGCCAAACTTTCTGTTCCACACAATACCTCTAATGAATATTTAAATATTAAAAAAACCTGGATAACGAATCTCACAAATCATCAAACAACGTTATTTTCTTTGTACGTCCTTAAGTTTACATTACCTTTTTAATTCGCGGAAAATACGCACCTGTGATACGCACGCATGCGCAAAACGATCAGTAAGAAAAATTTCAATACACGCATTAACGCAGCGTAACATTGAGTCATTGAAACAGCGTATGTAACCATGATACGAAACATGCGAGTAACGAAAAGTATTCGTGAGTAACGTTTCGTTACTCGGTACTAGATGGCGTACCCGTTACTCAGTAACGAATACATACGGTTTGCTACAGCTCTACAACTCACAGTACTTAATTCTTAAATTACCATTATACTGAGTTAATCAAAAAACTGTTAACTCGTATATAAATCGACCTACCTGCTACGTATTTTCTCTTACTAATAGTAGTGTAAAAATGTGTAAACAATGATTCATATTTCTGTAATAATTCCAGTATATAATGGTGAAAAATGGATAAATAATTGCATGAAATCAATTGCAAATCAAACTATTTTTGACACTGAATTAAAAGTGGAAATTGTTGTTTACAATGATGGAAGCACTGACCAATCTAATCAAATTCTTGATAATTGGGCCCATTGTTTTCATATGCGTAATATACCATTTAAACATGTTGGTTCAGCTAAATCTAAAGGTGTAGGGGCAGCTAAAAATGCGGCAGTGTATGCTAGCTCTGGCCAGTACCTTTGCTTTCAAGATATTGATGATGTAATGCATAGTGATCGAATCTTATTGCAATGGGAAGTCGCAAGACTGGATCACAGTTGTCTAATAGGTTGTAGAATAGTTCGAGATCCTCCTAATTCAACACCTCGCTTTGTCCGATGGGCCAATAACATACAACAGTCACAAATGAAGGTACAGATTTACCTGTCATATGGGCCCACTATTTTAATGCCTACATGGTTTTGCCATCGCTCTGTTTTTGATAAGGTTGGAGGCTTTGATGAGACTGGCTTTGGTACTCCAGAAGATCTTATATTTTTTTATGATCATGTTGATGCTGGTGGTGATTTATATAGAGTCGACAAAGAACTTCTGATTTATACTTATCATGAAGATGCTACAACATTATCTATTATGAGAAGTAAAATTCAACAAATTCAAGTGAAGAGACTTGAAATGACTGTAATACCACAATGGAAGCATTTTACTGTATGGAATGCAGGCAAAGCAGGTAGAAAATTTGTACGTATGCTGCATCCGGATAATGTTAATAGAATAAAAGCATTCTGTGATGTTGATAAAAAAAAGATTGGTCGTATTATTGAACTATACTGCCCAGTAAAAAGAAAAGTGATTGCAAAGTTACCAGTTATACATTTTAAACATGCTGAACCACCTATTGTAATATGTGTAAAATTAGATCTAACAAAAGGAGTGTTTGAAAACAATCTCAGATCATTGAATCTCATTGAAGGAACTGATTATATTATATTTAGTTAATGTTTAGGTGGAAGTTTTTATTTATTATTTATTAATGGACTTCCTATACTTATGTTATATATATTTAGCTAGATAATAAATAATTGTTATGTTTTAAGTATTTATTAAATAACTTACATGTTTTAATTTATTCTGGTATTTACAAAATACACTAACATTTATTTTACTTTATCCCATAGAAGTAGTAAACATTTATCTCAATAATTTATACTTAGTACAAATAGTTTTTCTTCAATAAAAAAATTATGTTATTTACATAGAATGGACCAAATAATATGGACACCCTACTTATCGGTCCACGAGTTGGTGTGGTTTTGCTGGTGATTACTGCTATCGTGAAACTACTACTTTCCCCTCACCCATGCCTCACTGTCACCACCAGCTTGAAGATTGAAGATATATTTTAACACCATTTACTTGCAGTGGCCATTGACATGCACCGGCGCCTAAGTATGTACTTTAGGGCCATGTGGACGGCGGAAGCCGCCCTTCTACTAATATAGGTCATTACAATATACTAACTGATGCCCGCGACTTAGTCCAGGAGGGCGAAACCTCTACAGCAATAGGATTGAGGAGTTGAGTCCTGGAACTAAACTATGTAGTCTTTGCTTGGTACCTACAACTATTTGTAATCGACATTTAATAAATCACCGCGGTTTAGTTAGGCAGTACCTACCCCTGCAGCATCAGGATTGAGGAGTTGGAACCCGAAGTTTATATGGGACCATCTCGCAAAGTTTCCTGTAGGTATCTATAGAGTACACATGTACTCTATAGTACGTAATAGCACACACACACACTTCACTTGCGTACTACTCTGTCCGTGGCTTACACACGACTGAGTCCCCCCACCTAGTGGTGCCCGTATTTATGCGCCTCTATGTTTTGCTTCTACCCACTATTTGCTGTATGAGCAATGTAGACATTATGATGTCTACTGCCTATATACTACATCCCTTCCTTGTTTAAATAATTTTTACTTGTCATGTCAGTGGCTTATTAACAAAGTCACTAATATGAATATACTCGTAGGTCTTAACTTAACCATAGTCGCCAGAAAGTTCCTTCCTTTCTTTCCCTTTTTTTTTTGAACTGGAATTTTCCATAACAAAGATCACATGATTAGTAAGTACCTGGTCTCGACCAATGAAAATATTTCAGAAAGATGAGAAAACTAAAGGCTTTGAAATTGAATATGAATTTTCTGATCACTAATAAATGCCTGTGATTGCACTGCTACAAAATGTCATAATCTGAACCCGGAAAGTAAAGTTATTACGCCCTATGTTTTCTGATATCATTTTAAGGTTGACCATTTGTAAATAAAGATGTCTCAGAATGGTATTGTAAGATGAAGGATTAATGAATGTTATAAGGATGGAGATCCCTTAACATCGTAGTTAAAATAATGAATAAAGTTATTTTAAATATCGCCAATTTTGAGAAGATCCCGCCTTATTGAACCTTGCCTCTCAGACTGAAACTTAAGTTGACACCTGTCACTCTTGTCAAAGAGACTTGCCAATTATGTCAATAAGTGATTGTCACCAGTTACCATTTTTTTTACATTAGTGCTACTCCAATAACTAAGAATTAGAATAAGAAAACTTTCCATCTATAACCATTCATCTGAAGCTTAACAGTGACATTTGTCTACTGACTGATTCTGAAGTTAAAAGATTCGAGTAGCTATTTGGAATTATACAAATTCCAATCAATGAATACATCAAATACAAGCCACTATACTGAGCTGGGACATATCCTTTCACAAAACTACTTTAAATAATCGAGGTATGAATAACTGGTTCACAACTTCTCAAACCCACGACTAATTAAATTTTCATGAAATCAATAGAACAACGAATTCATGTTGACCTGGTCATTATACAAGACAAATCCGTATTCAAATACCCACCTGTTTGAATGGGATTCACGACCAAAATGGATATAATTATTATGATAACGAATTTCTCATTTTAGTTAGTGAAAAATGTTCATTTTGAAACGTCAATTAAGTTAATAGATTACTGCTAATACTTTGTGTAGTAGGTTCTCTAAAAACTTTTCGAATTGATATTATTACCAAGATAAACAAAACTTAAGGTAATGATTTGAAACCTTTACTGAAACTAAAAATCAGAATAAATCTTGATCTACGATCTTTGATAAAATATGAAGATTTTTTTTAAAAACTTCGAAGCAATCTTTTAAGGGTTTAACTGTTTAAATAGGCGGTATTTGGGGAAAGTATTTAAATGTTACCAGGTGATAGTTGAAAATTAATGTTTGAATCAGGTCAACATTTATATAGCAGCGTTCCTTAGCTGTTTCTCTAGCATCAGGTCACTCATATTCAATCATCAATCGTTTTAAGATTGCAATGTTAAATCCCTACCATACCTTTGTGAATTACCTGCAGAGTTTGCCCCCAACGTTTCAAGAACACATCAGAATTCTCTCCAGATTTTGTGCTGAGGACTTTTAGAAACTCGTAAACATACTCACGACTATCAGCTGCCTTTTCTCCTTTTCTTCTTTTGCTTGACCATGATAGGAGGAAAAATCTAAACAATACTTACAGAGCACCTTACCTCGTTCTCCTCGCGAACATTCCTTGTGGTCTATTATTACTACTATACTTAACTGAGAATCTTCAGTAAAACCTAGATGACCAATCGCACTGCTTCAGCTTCAGTCTTTCTTTACAATCATTGTTTGTCTTCTCTTGTAGATTCTGAGACTACACCAATAACTTTTAAATCGATTAGATTATGTTTAACAAAGCTCAATTTTTTTTCATTGAGACCTTGTTATCATTCGTATACCAACTAATTCTCGATACCAAATTTGTGAGCTCAATATTCCCAATATACAATAAGTACCTCAATTAGAAGCTAACTAAGAAATTGATAACTCCTAAGGCTATCCTGATTATAACCATATGCTGGCCAATAGCTCATAAGTATTGTATTACGAATTTCAGTCGGTCTGACAATAGTGAGCATGATTAGGGTAGGTTGTATCAATAAATCTTTTTGATGAACATAACGCAGCCATTAAACATGGCGCTAATTAGTCAAAAATGCTTTGGACATTGCAATTCATCATCTGCTAGCGCTTACTTTCGCGCTAAATTAACAAACATTGAAGTTCGCACGTCTCTTAAATTTTAATGAACTTAAGATAAACAATGTTTTAATTTTAAATATGTAGGAATATGTAGGATATGGATGTTTTCATATAAACTATAAAAGAGACAGTACTGAATAGCAGAAATTATTTAAACTTAGAGCTGCATTAAATCAGTCCAATTTTGTTAATTTGTATAAGTTAATAATAAACGGGAAGAAAAACTGGTTTCCCTGGGATAAGGCCCAACCAACCCTTACCTTAGGATTAATCTTTTCAAATTATATTTCTAACTTTGTTGTAGCCCCTGTCACATTTCCATTTGTCTTTTCGAATTTATGAATTTATTTGACTGTGGTAAAATTAACCTAACTAAAGAAAGTTTGTGGTCTCTAAGGGCACTCTTTAACAATTAACAACAAGGGCAATGGAAACATTTCTATATGGAAGTTTTTCATAATAAATTATTATGTTTTAATTATGTAATTTTGTGATTTGAGATGAATTAATAATAAAACTTTATAAAATGTAAAACTATTACAACTCATTAATGCAATCTGTCAATCAATCATAAATTCAAGCGGCGCAAGACCGAAGCCTGTGGAAGTCCATGCAGGAGACCTTTGTCCAGCAGTGGACGTCTATAGGTTGATAAAGAAGGAGAAGAAGAAGAATGGAATCTAATGATGTTTATATAACTTCGATACTTGATTTATATTTCAGAAAACAACTGGCAACTTGTTGTTAATATATTCCTTCCAAATAATTAAATAATTGATTGATATGGGTTTCTAATAATATGACTTTACAAATTTTTAGTATAAATAAACTTTTATATCAATTATGCTACCTGGGAGTTAACAGGAATTCAAACTAGCATTAAATGTGAAATATTGGCAACAACCGAGTTGAACTATACTATTTTTATATTTGAGTTGCTAAGATTATGTTTATTCGATTGGCGTAGGATTGCTATCGTTACCACTTGACCATACGTCACAACTAGCATGAAAGCTACTACTATTCACGTGATTCAATATAGCAGTTAAATGTTTAGATGGTAGTGATCCATATATATTTAATTTAATTTCCGAAAAAGTCTTGATATAATGACACAATACATAATATTATCTTCCTGGTTGGTAGGAGTTTATTTTAATATTTTTTTTAACTAAATTTAATAAGTAAAGAAATATGGCTACGATAGCAACTCCCTATAGAAACTAATCAACTAAGTTAGAGGTGTCAGTGCACACGCGTGTGCGTAAATACTACGCACTCTTTTGTAAATAAGGCGCAGGGCCTGAATAGGCAGCACGCTTGTCTGCTTATTCAAATCACTGCAAACTTCAATATTCACATCTTTGGGCTATTAATGAGAATTTACTGATCAAAAAGCTCATTAATTTCACCCACATCGGGACTTGAACCCGGAACGTCATTAATTCACAGTCGAACAAGTCATCCACTAGGTTCAGTAAGTAAATACAGGGAGAACAGGAATCCCAAGCAAGTAATGCACAATACGCAGCAAGTAGATCGTCACTTCCAGCAGGCAGACCGTCACTTCCAGCCGCGGATCGTCACTTCCAGCTGGCGCATCGTCACTTCCAGCAGGCGCCTCGTCACTTCCAGCAGGCAAATCGTCACTTCCAGCAGGCAGATCGTCCCTTCCAGCGCAACGCTCGACGGATCGCACTTACGCTCGACGGATTGCACTTACGCTCGACAGCTCGCACTTAACGCTCGACAGATCGCACTTACGCTCGACAGACCGCCCTTCCGCTCGACAAATCGCCCTTACGCTCGACAGATCTCACTTGCGCCACGACTGCACTTCCGCGTTGACAATGATAGATCGCCCTTCCGCACTGACCCTTCCATCGCCACTTCCAGCTTTGTCTGATTGCCACTTCCAGCTATGACCGGGTATTAGCCGAATTGCACTTCCAGCTACAGATAGCCCCTTCCAGCTTTGACAAATTGCCATTCCACTTGGCTACATTGCACTTCCAGCCTTTGACGCATCCCACATTCCAATTTGATGGATCACCATTGCATTTACCGGATCATCAATCGGAACGCAGATCATCATCGGCTCGCAGACAGTCTAAGCTGGGCAGATCGTTATTAGCTCGCAAATATCATAGCTCGGCGTAGTCAAAGCTCGACGATCGTCTTGCCGCGAATCGTACCATTATCAAATTCCGCCGCAAGTCATTTATGTGGCTGACTGTGCTTCCAGAATTATAATATACTACACTATACCCTCTAGGGCTCATTAAAATCCATTAAAACAGCAAATGTAAATGTAATTATTAAAATATTAGTTTTTCTTCTCTTTAACATTAATTGTTAAAGAGTGAGTAGAAAGAATGTCTACAGGAGGGAAATTAATTGTAACTATGAAACCTCCTGACGGGGCCTCATGTAATCGAACCCCATATTATTATTAGATGTGTAAGTAGATATATGAATGCAAACAATAACAAATAAAAAATTCTAATTGACAGTCTGCCACAGTAGGATTCTCTTCCTTTGATAATTTAAGAAGTATTTCACTGTATGGGTAGTTTTACTAGACTTAAGAAAATCAGGGTAGATTTTCAGCACAATCATCTCATCTTCCTTTTCGATAAAAATTAAAATTTATTTTTATAAATATTAATAAAAGTCAAAATAAAATATAAGCACTTACGTGAGGTTCATTTTGTTTAACTCGTCGCCAATATAGAGTACACATGTACACATGTACTCTATAGTACGTAATAGCACACACACACACTTCACTTGCGTACTACTCTGTCCGTGGCTTACACACGACTGAGTCCCCCCACCTAGTTGTCGGCGAGGCCATTCTACTCCACTATCTGCTTTCTCTCTAGGTATATATTTAAGGGTAACTACGCGCTATACACGGTTGAACCGCTTGTATATGGATATTAAATAAGGATGTCTAGTGGAACAGAATGTCGCCGATTTGATTAACTATCCCAATGGAGTCATACCTGCCCATCAACTAGAAGGCTTCTGTCGCACCGCTCTACTCCGATTAATTCTCTCTCTCTCTCTGCTGCGGGAGTGCACCGGTAACCTGCATGATTAAATTAACTATGACATCACCATTTGTGACGCCCTAAGATCTGGTCTATTATTCTAGTTATCTACAGCCGTGGACGTGTAAGGAATCAAACTCATTTCCCATTCGGAATCTAGTCTCATCTGACCATCGGAATCTAATCTCATCTGAATCTAATCTCATCTCACCATCGGACCCGATCTTTCTGATCCATACTCTTAGACCCCCCATGTCTAAGAGTACTTCAAGTTCGCACAAATCTTCCTTGGGCCCCTTACCCAAGGGCATAATATCTCCTCTCTCTCTCTCTCTCGTTCGCACGAGTCTTCCTTGGGCCCCCTATGCCCAAGGGCATAATGTCTCTTATTCATAAACATGAATCTTCTTCGGGCTCTATCTACCCGAAGGCCCCATTCGCACGAACCTCCTCGGAGCCCCCCTCCGAGGGCTAAACCACCTCGGAGCACCCCTCCACGAGGGCTCAACGTCATCTCATCTCATCTCATCGGGTCTGATGTGTTCTCAGCTCTTAATAGCCATAATGATTTACTCACAATTTAAACAACATTGAAACCGTCACTTACACATCCCTTGCCAATTCACACACAACCCTAGAGCGCGCTCCCAGAGGCTAGTAAATGTGTTAGTATCCAGAAATTCACCCATGAGGGTTCAAGAACCTCATAGATCAATCACGTAGATAATCAGGTACTTAGCTATCAGATACCTAGATACTCCTCAGATACTTAGCTACTCCTCAGATACTTAGCTTTCATCAGATCTTCTCCTCGTAGCACAACTCACAACTTCACCATTTTCTTCGGATGCGAGAAAAACTCGTTGCTATGCAACAAATGTCCATCAGAAAAAAGAACGTTTCAAAACCGAAAATATTTAAACCACAAACCAACGACAAATTTCCGATGTCATATACTACCATAGACTTATACAACCTTATCCTTACCAAAGGTCTAAGTATTTCGCGATAGCATATGCACTTCGCGACACTCCCGGCCGAAGCAAAAACTAGAGCAGACATAGCATGTTGCTCGTCCACTCTTTGATTTTCTGTAAAGCTTTAGTGGCTGCAACTCTCCTTACTTTAGTTCCTTGACTTGCTTCAACCATCTCACTGTCTCGCTCTAATGGCTCTGACCTGTCCGACTCGCTAACCTCTCTGTCCAATTCTCTCATTTGTTGATCTACAATTCCGCACTCGGAATCATCCCGAGTTAGTTCGACAACTTGTTCTAAATGAACAGCCCTTATCGCTAAACAAGTGAACAAACAAATCCATCTTTTCTGACCATTCTTGACAAGGACCGGACCCATATAGTCCACACCCACAAAAGTAAATGGTTCACTATAACTCACTCTTTCTGCCGGAAGTGCCGGAGTATTTGGTAACTTAAACGGACCAGCTCCATGCTTAACACAACTTGGACATCTCCTTATTACTTTCTGGACTTGAGATTTGCCTTGTGGTATCCAATAGGATTGTCTAATAAGGCTGAGTGTATGATTTGCTCCTACATGGTAATTATCATTGTGTACCTTCTTTATCAAATTAATTGTAAAATCACATTCCTTAGGAATCAATATTGGGTACCGTTTATCGAATGACAGATCTGCATTCTGAAGACGTCCCTTGCAACGTAGTAACCCATCAACATCTTTAAATAACTTAAGGCAACGACTTAAATCAGTTTCTTTTCCAGCAAATTCCTGCGCAAAATGCTCTGCTTGAAGCTTCCTTATTTCTTCTGTAATACTAAGTGGTTCATTATGTCTAGTACCGACATCCTTCTCTGTGGAATTATTCTCTTTCTCTAAATCAACAATTTCTCCATTAGAAGTATTCGTTAGACCCTCCCGCGTCGAAAGAAAAAAAGTTTGTGACGTATTCTTAATAGGAAACGTCCTAATATTGGAGTCTGATAAAAACTGTGGACCTTTAATCCATCTCTCTTTATCTTCCCTGGAACTTATCGGTCTAGTCGCAACATCCGCCGGGTTTAACTCTGAAGGTACATATTTAATCATAAGTTCTCTATTACTTCTAATTTCTTCAACTCGTCTAGCCACAAACGGTGGTAGCAATTTATCAGATTGACACCATTCTATGACAATTTGACTGTCTGTCCATAACGTTTGACGTCCTACCTTCATGGTTAATGCTTTTGAAACCATCTTAATTAATCTACACCCTATCAACACTCCTAGTAATTCCAATCGAGGGATTTTTAAGTGTTGTTGATCTTTTATAGGGACTAATCGTGTTTTCCCAATTACAAAACTTCTCTTAATCCCGTGTGTCACGTACACAACAGCAGCATATGCTTTAAGTGATGCGTCGGTGAAACACTGCAAATGATATTCTTCATTTCTCACGTTTTTTATGTAACATCTGGGTACCGATATTTCTTTAATAGTTTCTAATTCCTTCTTTATTTCCGTCCATTCCACCTGATTTTCCTTTGAAAGTTTTATATCCCATTTAACCTTGGTCTGCCATAGCTTTTGGAGAAATAATTTAGCTGACAAAATTTGTGGTACTACTAACCCACATGGATCGAATACTGAAGCAATTACTTTTAGAACTTCACGCTTCGAATTTGCCTCTGTATCTATCTTGAATCTTAGGCGCAATGTATCATCCTTTACATTCCAATCTAAGCCTAAAATTTTCACAACTTCTTCCTTAACACTATCGGGTACCTTGTCTAGAAATTGTTTTGAATTTGAACTCCAATCTCTAAGGTTCATAGATATTTGACAAAAGGCGTTCTTCACGTCTTTATAGAACTGTATTGCCTCCCCTTGTGTTTGGACTCCACTTACTAAGTTATCAACGTATATGTCTTTGGCAGCCAATTGTAGTCGTTCATTTCCTTTAGAAAGATGATGTTTAATCGTCGCGTTCAGTAGAAATGGACTTGATATAACTCCGAAAGGGACTCTACGGAACCGTAAACAAACAATGTTATCATCACTCGGTGGTTTTTCTACATCTTTCAACCAAATAAATCTGGTTACATCGCGATCTTGTTCATGTAGTCCTATCTGAAGGAAGGCTTTCTCTACGTCTGCTGACAAAGCAACATTATGGCTTCGAAATCTGATAATTATACTTGTCAAATCTTCTAACATCAACGGACCGCAATAAAGGCATTCATTTAAACTTTTACTATTTTTAATTTTCGATGAAGCATCATAAACAATTCTAATTGGTTTACCCTTTTGAGCAACACAATGGTGCGGTAAATAATGTACTGGATGGTTCACATGTGTCTTACTTAACACTGTTTCGACTATTCCCTTCGATATTTGTTCCTGTATAGTATTATCATAACATCTCAAAGTTTCTTTATCTAATCGTTTAACCAAATTTACTAAACGACCATATGCCAATCCATAATTAGGTGTTAGTGCTGGAGGATATTCATTCCACGGCCAACTAACATAATATCTACCATCTATTAATTTTGTCGTTTCATTAAATTTATTTATAGCCTCTTCTTCTCTAGTAATCTTAGGTGAATCGGTTATACCGATTGACTCCAGTTCCCAAAGGAATGTTATACTTCCTAAATCTAGTGGCATGTCAGGTTTGCTTAATCTGAAATCAATCTCTGTTTGAAAGTAGGTAACAACTGACATATGTTCTCCTTCTTTACTCTCATGCGGAATTTGACCCGAAAGTATCCATCCAAACTCTGAATCAATTAAATATAAATCTTCCCTTATCCATATTCTTTCTAAGCAAAGAAACGATTAGTAATAATCATTCCCTATAAGAATATCAACTTGATCTTTCAAAGACCCATCGTCTGCAAGTTTCAGTTTATTCTTCCAATTGTCAAGTTCAACTACATACGGTACACCTTTTGAAATCATAGGTACGACGTTTGCATAAACACTCTTCCAATTTTTAGATTTAGTTTGTAACTCCAATTGAACAACTGGACTATTAAATTCTTGAGGACTCTTTGAACCAAAAGTATAAACCGATAAACTTTCATCCTTTTCTGTAGACAATTTTAATTTCTTTGCAATCTTTCGGGTGATGTAAGATCTTTGGGAGCCTGAATCGAATAGTATACGGCATGATATTTGAATAGACGTCTCACCTTTCCCCCGGGCTGTTACTACAGCTGTTTGAAGAGCCGTATGTCATTCTCTATCCATCGTTGTTAGAGTCGCGCTCTCTGATCCAGACTGAAACTTCTCCTTACACAGTGCGCTGTGGTGTTCATGTTTTTTTACAAAAATAACAAGGTTTATTATGCTGACACTGCCGAACCCTGTGACCACCTTTAAGACATTTATAGCATCTGTCTTTCATCAGCGCAATACGTTCCTGGTATGTTCCGTATTTTTTACATAGATCAGAGAAATGATCACCCTTACAAAACATACAGTAAGGTTTCATCCTCTTCCCGCGAGCTCCATCTTCCAACCTATTACCTCCTCCGAATGTTGTATTTCTCCTCTGTCCCCACTGTCCTCCTCTTTGTAGGTACTGTCTCTTTCTAAAACTTGGAGGTTTTAAATTATCAGCTTGCATACCCCAATCATTTCTTCTGAATTCGCTTCTAGGTCGCTTCTCTCCCCTGCTATGCTTATATCTCTGATTTTCTTGGGTTACATGTAGAGTTTCTACTGTATAGTTACCAACTCCTTCCGCACTATTTCCTTGAGTGATCCTATTAGCGTCTTCCTTTGCTGTAAGTATTTTCTCTAATTCTTGCCTTATCTCATTTATAGAGTCGTCTTTGGTTTTTAATTTTAACTCATAGATAAGATCCTCTGGAAATTTACTGAATATAATATGCCGTAGATGATTGTGATTCACGTCTTCTCCTAATGATTCCAAGACCCGTAAATGTTTTTCCATTTCATTAAATGATTTACGACATGACGTTATCGTAGAGTCTGCAGTCACCACCTTAGATAACGCTGAATAATGTGCATCAATTAAATGAGAACTTTTGCCATATCTTTCTGTAAGAGTTTTAATAGCTATGTTGTAATTCTTGTTTGTTGTATCTAGACCCTCAATAGCTTTTCTAGCTTCTCCCTTTAATGAAGAGTTAAGGTTTGTCTACAATTTGTCTACATCTGCTATGTTTCTGTTATGAATATTTGATTGAAATTGATCCCAAAATTGATGCCAGTTCAAAATATCACCCTCAAATTCAGGTAAATTTAATTTAGGTAAACGGCAGGATGTTATTGCATCCTTCCCCTTATGCGTCGATGGAGTTTCTGAACTGTTCTGAAATAATTTTAATTTCACTTCTAGCTCCGCTAGATTTTCCTCAGCTTTCAGCTGTATTTCACTCATTTCACTTATCTCGTCAGCTGCAGGATCATTTACCAATTTAAAATAATTTATTAAATCATTTTCGAATCTCGTCAAAAGATTTTTTAATTTTGTCTTGTTTACCTCTGCATCGTGGATTAGGTTAGCATTCAAAGAGCCGAGATTTACAGCCTGATTCGAGTGAGTTTCTATTTGGGTAATAAGTAGTCTTAGCCTTTTTAGCAATAAATCATCCATGATGAATTCTCTGTAATCAGACATTATATTTGAACAATACCTAACGCCTTATCACATGGATGTAAATACCTGTCCCTAAATCTATGGATCTCTGTGGAAATACTACTTCTAGATTAATTATCCTTATATCTTTGAACACTTCTTTATGATTCATATACTTGCTCTATTTAATTTAAAGTATAGAGACTAACTTCGAAATATATCATTATAGTGTATATGCCAAACTCGGATGTTAATAATCCCACACAAATAAAGAATGAGCATTCCCAGTCTAATTTTCCATTAAGATTTTTAGAGAGTTATTTCAATCTAACCAGTTGTATAATTCGCTTGCTAAACAAGTAACTTGCTCTTATACTATAATCATCAGTTTATCCAACCATTATTTACCACCAAATGCAGAGAGTACCTAAACCATGAGTACAGATTTAACATTAAGATACCTTTCCATTATACAAATAGCTCGCACTATAATAATATTGAAAGGTAAAAGAATTGAAATTCATAATAACATTCATGAGATTAAAACTTATTATTGGGTCAAGATAATACCATAGAATTTCCTTCAAAATTATTTTGAACATACTCTATGTATATTCTCACTAATTTAGCTATAATTAAAGTCCCAACCTCTTTAAAAGAATAACTATATTTGCTTGAAGTTACAAAATTACCCAGATCAAATAAAATTCTAACCTTCAATAGGGTCATCAACCCTTGAGTTTGGTACATAGGACTCTAGTATCTACTATCATGTGTCTATATACTTTAAGACTCCTTTCGAAGTAAAATCTAACTCAATAATTTAAAGATTGTTTTCTCCATATAAAAATATAATTATAATCCTCCACATACTTGTAGATAGGCCCTGAATCCTTAATTGGATAAGCCTTAAATTAAGTTACTCTATGAATTCAATAATTACTAAATCAAATTGAATTTAATAACACTTAAACAATTTCACTTTCATTATATACCCTTAACATCAAAATGTATCTTGTCTAGCAATCCCTTTCATTAGACGTCAAATTTCATTTTTAATAAGTATTCAAGTTTACCTATGTTGACTATATTCCTAGTTCTAATTGGTAAAGGAGAGTATTCAGTTCTTAGATCAATTCTTACTCGATAGACACTCAGACCTTCGAAATAATAGCTTTATAGTGCATTGGTAGCTATTCTAAAAATATAAGATAACACACCAGATGTACTTTTTGTGTTAAAAATTCAGTAAATTAGTCGAACTTCAGTCTCAGTTATTAAAACTGAGTGATATGATTTCCTTCTGAAAATATAATTAACACTATGTAGGAACTGATATTCTTTCTTAAAATTTCATCTTTACGCAATGTACAATACTTTCAGAATCTAAAACCTCCCTTATATTTGAATTTCACTATATGCCTAATACATTACGTACCTTTATATTAAATAGGATAATTTCCAACCTTAAATTGTTTTCAGATCTCTATTTCTTTTTCACAACAATGTTTCTTTCACAATACTCAATCAGCAATATAATTGACACCGAAATGGCGTAATAGAATTCAAATTTCAAATGTTCCAAATTCCACCATCTGACTTTAGAACAATTTAAAAATAAATGACACACCGGAAATTGGTCAAATGTTCGTAAATTCAAACTTTCGAACGCTCTATGACATTAGTATCCCTGAAGTCAATTCTACCAACTTACTTGGGCCATTTCTTTCGATTTAAAGTTGAAAACTGCGTTGACGCTCCCTCCAGCGGCGAGTAGCGAAACTAATGCAGCGCCTCTGTTTATTTAAATCAACAAAAAGGCAACAAATAGACACTTTATTATAATTTAAGCTTAGTATGACTCCATGTGCTAAAGATTCTGGTTCATCTTACTAATTATCCCAGCATCTCCACCATGTCGGCGAGGCCATTCTACTCCACTATCTGCTTTCTCTCTAGGTATATATTTAAGGGTAACTACGCGCTTTACACGGTTGAACCGCTTGTATATGGATATTAAATAAGGATGTCTAGTGGAACAGAATGTCGCCGATTTGATTAACTATCCCAATGGAGTCATACCTGCCCATCAACTAGAAGGCTTCTGTCGCACCGCTCTACTCCGATTAATTCTCTCTCTCTCTCTGCTGCGGGAGTGCACCGGTAACCTGCATGATTAAATTAACTATGACATCACCATTTGTGACGCCCTAAGATCTGGTCTATTATTCTAGTTATCTACAGCCGTGGACGTGTAAGGAATCAAACTCATTTCCCATTCGGAATCTAGTCTCATCTGACCATCGGAATCTAATCTCATCTGAATCTAATCTCATCTGAATCTAATCTCATCTCACCATCGGACCCGATCTTTCTGATCCATACTCTTAGACCCCCCATGTCTAAGAGTATTTCAAGTTCGCACAAATCTTCCTTGGGCCCCTTACCCAAGGGCATAATATCTCCTCTCTCTCTCTCTCTCGTTCGCACGAGTCTTCCTTGGGCCCCCTATGCCCAAGGGCATAATGTCTCTTATTCATAAACATGAATCTTCTTCGGGCTCTATCTACCCGAAGGCCCCATTCGCACGAACCTCCTCGGAGCCCCCCTCCGAGGGCTAAACCACCTCGGAGCACCCCTCCACGAGGGCTCAACGTCATCTCATCTCATCTCATCGGGTCTGATGTGTTCTCAGCTCTTAATAGCCATAATGATTTACTCACAATTTAAACATCATTGAAACCGTCACTTACACATCCCTTGCCAATTCACACACAACCCTAGAGCGCGCTCCCAGAGGCTAGTAAATGTGTTAGTATCCAGAAACTCACCCATGAGGGTTCAAGAACCTCATAGATCAATCACGTAGATAATCAGGTACTTAGCTATCAGATACCTAGATACTCCTCAGATACTTAGCTACTCCTCAGATACTTAGCTTTCATCAGATCTTCTCCTCGTAGCACAACTCACAACTTCACCATTTTCTTCGGATGCGAGAAAAACAACTCGTTGCTATGCAACAAATGTCCATCAGAAAAAAGAACGTTTCAAAACCGAAAATATTTAAACCACAAACCAACGACAAATTTCCGATGTCATATACTACCATAGACTTATACAACCTTATCCTTACCAAAGGTCTAAGTATTTCGCGATAGCATATGCACTTCGCGACACTAGTGGTGCCCGTATTTATGCGCCTCTATGTTTTGCTTCTACCCACTATTTGCTGTATGAGCAATGTAGACATTATGATGTCTACTGCCTATATACTACAGTATCGATTAAAGAAAAGATCACAAATCACCACGGTTTAGTTAGGCAGTAGGTACCCCTGCAGCATAAGGATTGAGGTGTTAGAACCCGAAGTTTTTCTGGGACCATGGCGTAAAGTTTCCTGTGTCGATTAAAAAAAAGATTACACAAATCGGTTTATGAATCACGAAGATGGCGAAATACATAGAAAAACACAACTTATTTAAAAAGTAGCCGCCTTATAACATCAGCTATCTATCAGTGAAAGTCCCGTCAAAATCAGTCCAGCCGTTCCCGAGATTAGCCGGAACAAATAGACCATTTAAAACAAGGAACATAAAATAATTGATGTTATTAAGGGTGGAACCACATCTGTGAGGATCGATTCGCATTTATGCCGATGCTATAAGACACACTTGTAAGGATCGCGTCCTTACGGATCCGAAAGGATGCGTACGCGTCCTTACGGATCCGTAAGGATGCGTACGCGTCCTTACGGATCCGTAAGGATGCGTACGCATCCTTTCGGATCCGTAAGGAGGCGAAAGCCTATAAACATTGTTGTCTGCGTAGGGATGGTCGATGATGGCATCGATATTTTAATTGCTAGCTCAACCACGATATTAATCTTCTTCTACACAGAGGAAATGGATGCCAAAAATTGAAAAAGTCGCCGCCATATTGAAATTCTTTGTTTTTCGACCGATTTCGTTCAAAATCGATATTTAGGCTTCCCTTGGGTCAAGAAAGAGAAAATAGATGCCAAAATTTTAAAAAGTCACCGCCATATTGAAATTCTTTGTTTTTCGACCGATTTCGTTCAAAATCGATATTTAGGCTTCCCTTGGGTCAAGAAAGAGGAAATAGATGCCAAAATTTTAAAAAGTGACCGCCATATTGAAATTCTTTGTTATTGGACCGATTTCGTTCAAAATCGATATTTAGGCTTCCCTTGGGTCAAGAAAGAGGAAATAGATGCCAAAATTTTAAAAAGTGACCGCCATATTGAAATTCTTTGTTATTGGACCGATTTCGTTCAAAATCGATATTTAGGCTTTCCTTGGGTCAAGAAAGAGGAAATAGATGCCAAAATTTTAAAAAGTGACCGCCATATTGAAATTCTTTGTTATTGGACCGATTTCGTTCAAAATCGATATTTGGGCTTCCCTGGGGTCAAATAAGAGGAAATGATTGGCAAAATTATAAAAAGTGACTGCCATATTGAAATTCTTTGTTATTGGACCGATTTCGTTCAAAATCGATATTTAGGCTTCCCTTGGGTCAAGAAAGAGGAAATAGATGCCAAAATTTTAAAAAGTGACCGCCATATTGAAATTCTTTGTTATTGGACAGATTTCGTTCAAAATCGATATTTGGGCTTCCCTGGGGCCAAATAAGAGGAAATGATTGGCAAAATTATTAAAAGTGACCGCCACATTGAAATTCTTTTTTATTGGACCGATTTCGTTCAAAATCGATATATGGGCTTCCCTGGGGTCAAATAAGAGAAAATGATTGGCAAAATTATAAAAAGTCGCCGCCATATTGAAATTCTTTGTTATTGGACCGATTTCGTTCAAAATCGATATTTAGGCTTCCCTTGGGTCAACAAAGAGGAAATAGATGCCAAAATTTTAAAAAGTGACCGCCATATTGAAATTCTTTGTTATTGGACCGATTTCGTTCAAAATCGATATTTGGGCTTCCCTGGGGTCAAATAAGAGGAAATGATTGGCAAAATTATAAAAAGTGACCGCCATATTGAAATTCTTTGTTATTGGACCGATTTCGTTCAAAATCGATATTTAGGCTTCCCTTGGGTCAAGAAAGAGGAAATAGATGCCAAAATTTTAAAAAGTGACCGCCATATTGAAATTCTTTGTTATTGGACCGATTTCGTTCAAAATCGATATTTAGGCTTCCCTTGGGTCAAGAAAGAGGAAATAGATGCCAAAATTTTAAAAAGTGACCGCCATATTGAAATTCTTTGTTATTGGACCGATTTCGTTCAAAATCGATATTTGGGCTTCCCTGGGGCCAAATAAGAGGAAATGATTGGCAAAATTATTAAAAGTGACCGCCACATTGAAATTCTTTTTTATTGGACCGATTTCGTTCAAAATCGATATTTGGGCTTCCCTGGGGTCAAATAAGAGAAAATGATTGGCAAAATTATAAAAAGTCGCCGCCATATTGAAATTCTTTGTTATTGGACCGATTTCGTTCAAAATCGATATTTAGGCTTCCCTTGGGTCAAGAAAGAGGAAATAGATGCCAAAATTTTAAAAAGTGACCGCCATATTGAAATTCTTTGTTATTGGACCGATTTATCATCTATTACAAGATGATCTCAACTCTATTGTAGACTGGTGTGCTAAAAATAGAATGACTCTTAACGTTTCCAAATGCGCGCACATAAAATTCACCCGTAAAAAGAACATACTAGGAACTGGCTACTTTATTCACGACCATCAGCTTGAGGAGGTTTCAGTCATCAGGGATCTCGGTATTATGATCGATAGTAAGCTTACATTCAAGGAACACATCAACCAAATAGTCTCCCGAGCGTGGAAGCTACTGGGTTTCATTAAACGTAACACGAGTGACTTTATGAGAACCGACTGCATTATAAAAATATTTAATGCACTAGTGCGTAGTATCCTGGAATACGCAGTCCCGGCATGGAACCCGCACTACAAAATCCACACTTCAAGAATAGAGCGAGTTCAACGCTCCTTCACGAGGTACCTAGCCTTCAAAGACAACTCTTGTCCTCAAGAAGCTGACTATGACACACGCTTGAAACATTTTAAAATCCAATCCCTGGAAAAACGCAGGTTGGTGACTGACCTCATAACACTTTATAAAATAGTCCACAGCACCTTGGATTCCCCTGACCTGTTGTACCACGTCAGCATTCATGTCCCTCGACGACCCTCTAGACATCCTATCAAAAACATCTTCCAGCCCCACTTCTCTAAATCTAACCTAGGCAAATTCGCCCCAATAAATCGAATTATTAATGCATACAATAACTCGACGTGCCCTGACATTGACATATTCCATGATAGTTTGTTTAGCTTTAAGAAAAAATTGTACATAATATCAGCATGAATAATTTATGTTAATATCATCTAATTCAAATTAATAATATCTATTCCTTAGCTTTGACATTGTAAATATTTAATAACTGTATCTTGCTAGCTATGACATTGTTAATATTTATTGATTATTTAAAATTTTGATCGGTTTGTAATTGTAAATTGTAAATATTTAATAACTGTATCTTACTAGCTATGACATTGTTAATATTTATTAATTATTTAAAATTTTGATCGGAGTTACCCTGGCAATGTTGAATATGCCTATAATTGGTAATTTGTAACAGCATTAGAATTTATTAAGCACATTGTATTATTTAAAGTGTATCTTGCAATTTATCGCTGGCATATCTATTAAATAAATAAATAAATAAATAGATTTCGTTCAAAATCGATATTTGGGCTTCCCTGGGGTCAAATAAGAGGAAATGATTGGCAAAATTATAAAAAGTGACCGCCATATTGAAATTCTTTGTTATTGGACCGATTTCGTTCAAAATCGATATTTAGGCTTCCCTTGGGTCAAGAAAGAGGAAATAGATGCCAAAATTTTAAAAAGTGACCGCCATATTGAAATTCTTTGTTATTGGACCGATTTCGTTCAAAATCGATATTTAGGCTTCCCTTGGGTCAAGAAAGAGGAAATAGATGCCAAAATTATAAAAAGTCGCCGCCATATTGAAATTCTTTGGTATTGGACC
This sequence comes from Oeneis ivallda, assembly GCA_029955525.1. NCBI lineage: Eukaryota > Metazoa > Arthropoda > Insecta > Lepidoptera > Nymphalidae > Oeneis > Oeneis ivallda. The sequence continues at coordinate 10,709,706 of JARPMR010000020.1, read as the reverse complement.
GATTTCGTTCAAAATCGATATTTAGGCTTCCCTTGGGTCAAGAAAGAGGAAATAGATGCCAAAATTTTAAAAAGTGACCGCCATATTGAAATTCTTTGTTATTGGACCGATTTCGTTCAAAATCGATATTTGGGCTTCCCTGGGGTCAAATAAGAGGAAATGATTGGCAAAATTATAAAAAGTGACCGCCATATTGAAATTCTTTGTTATTGCACCGATTTCGTTCAAAATCGATATTTGGGCTTCCCTGGGGTCAAATAAGAGGAAATGATTGGCAAAATTATAAAAAGTGACCGCCATATTGAAATTCTTTGTTATTGGACCGATTTCGTTCAAAATCGATATTTAGGCTTCCCTTGGGTCAAGAAAGAGGAAATAGATGCCAATATTTTAAAAAGTGACCGCCATATTGAAATTCTTTGTTATTGGACAGATTTCGTTCAAAATCAATATTTAGGCTTCTCTGGGTTCAAAGTTGTTCGTGGTTTAGATTTTTAGTTCGCGTACGTCGATGATATTTTAGTTTCTTCAAAAGATAGCGAACAGCATGCAAAACATTTACGTATTCTTTTCAAACGTTTTTGAAGGATACGGTATAGTTGATAACGAGAAGAATGGTATTTTAATGTTCCAGAGGTTCGTTTCCTTGGATACAAAATAAGCGCTCCCGGGATTGGCTCTCCTGCTGACCGCATTAAGAGTTTACAGGATTTTCCTCTACCTAAAACAGTACAGGGATTTAGAAGATATGATTAATTTTTATCGAAAATTTCTCCCTAGCATAGCGCGACTTCAAGCAACATTAATAGATGCTTTATCAAAACTTCAAGATAAAAGTGCTAAACCTTTTACTGGGACTCCCGATTTAGAGCGTATCCTACTTCCTACTAATATTATAAAGGCGAAAGTTTGTATGTATGTTTGTTCCTCTTTAACGCAAAAACTACTGGATGGATTTGGCTGAAATTTGGAATGGAGATAGATTATACCCTGGATAAACACATAGGCTACAAATTATTCCGGAAAAATCCAAGGTTCCCGCGGGATTTTGAAAAACCACTGATAGATGGCGCTGATTGTACTTAAATCACGCTTACATTATCCGCAGTATCGAGAATAAGTAAAAAATTCCAATTCAACAATCAAGTAGGATAACCACAGTTATTGAAGTTTTTCATTAGCAATAGAAAATTTCTTAGGGATTAGGGATGGATTACGAAATAAATAATACAATTAGTACAAGGTATCGATTTGTCCAGTCATAGTGAGTACATTGCTAGATATTATAATGACTGGTCATGTGTGTATAATTTATAATTTTTAATAGGATAATAGGATAGGATAGGATCTACACATGATGTAATCCATCCCTAATCCCTAATCCCTAAGAAATTTTCTATTGCTAATGAAAAACTTCAATAACTGTGTTTATCCTACTTGATTGTTGAATTGGAATTTTTTACTTATTCTCGATACTGCGGATAATGTAAGCGTGATTTAAGTACAATCAGCGCCATCTATCAGTGGTTTTTCAAAATCCCGCGGGAACCTTGGATTTTCCGGGATAATTTGTAGCCTATATGTTAATCCAGGGTATAATCTATCTTTTTTTTTTTTTTTTAAATTTTTTATTCAGAAATATAATAACAAGTATTAGTAAACTTATTCTACCACGCCAAACTGCACATGCAGTTTGTTGGCGAGTCTGCGCTCATACAATTAATAAACTTATAACTACATATTATATTCTAATGCTAGCCTACTTGTGTCGGTCAGTCTGTCAGTCGGTCGGTCAGTCAGTCGGTCGGTCGGTCGGTCGGTTCCATTCCAAATTTCAGCCAAATCCATCCAGTAGTTTTTGCGTTAAAGAGGAACAAACATACACACAAACTTTCGCCTTTATAATATTAGTAGGAAGTAGGAAGTAGGATGAAACGGAAAATAAAAAAGTAGTTGGGGATAGAATTTAATTTGACTTGAAAATGTATTAAAGCGGAAATGTGGGCTGATTGGTTGAATGTAAGGGGAAATTGTAATCATCCATTCCATCAATTTTGTTAGTCTAAAAATATAAAAGGGAAATGTGAATTAGTTTAAAGTTAGTTCTCGTTCAGCGTGGGAGCCGACTGTGGCTCCATAAGTGTTTTCGATATTTACTTTTATATTTTAAAAGATGTGCTGTCGTGGAGTTTCTTTGCCCTTTCTTCTACACGACTATAGCACTTTGCGAAACGGCATTAGAGTCATTTTTATAATATATAGATCTATACTGAACAACATAATTAAATACAGATAGATGTTGATGAAGGAGTTTTCTTTACAATCCTTGTTACGTCCTTTGTGTAGGTAGTTATTTTTATTGATGGAAGGCGATTGCTGAGAATGATGTTCTGTTCTGATATTGTGTGTGATTCCTTTTATTAGACGCTCGGCGATGAGGGGGGTGCCGTCATACTTTTAAAACTTATGGCAAATATTTCCTCTTTCTTGACCACAGGAAGCCGAAATATCGATTTTGAATATCGATTTTGAATTTCAATATGGCGGTGACTTTTTAAAATTTTGGCATCTATTTTCTCTTTCTTGTCTCAAGGGAAGCCTAAATATCGATTTTGAACGAAATCGGTCCAATAACAAAGAATTTCAATATGGCGGTCACTTTTTATAATTTTGCCAATCATTTCCTCTTATTTGACCCCAAGGAAGCCCAAACATCGATTTTGAACGAAATCTTTCCAATAAAAAAGAATTTCAATATGGCGGTCACTTTTTAAAATTTTGGAATCTATTTCCTCTTTCTTGACCCAAGGGAAGCCTAAATATCGATTTTGAACGAAATCGGTCCAATAACAAAGAATTTCAATATGGCGGCGACTTTTTATAATTTTGCAAATCATTTCCTCTTATTTGAGCCCAGGGAAGCCCAAATATCGATTTTGAACGAAATCGGTCCAATAACAAAGAATTTCAATATGGCGGCGACCTTTTAAAATTTTGCCATCTATTTCCTCTTTCTTGACCCAAGGGAAGCCTAAATATCGATTTTGAACGAAATCGGTCCAATAACAAAGAATTTCAATATGGCGGCGACTTTTTATAATTTTGCAAATCATTTCCTCTTATTTGAGCCCAGGGAAGCCCAAATATCGATTTTGAACGAAATCGGTCCAATAACAAAGAATTTCAATATGGCGGTCACTTTTTATAATGTTGCCAATCATTTCCTCTTATTTGACCCCAGGGAAGCCCAAATATCGATTTTGAACGAAATCGGTCCAATAACAAAGAATTTCAATATGGCGGTCACTTTTTAAAATTTTGCCATCTATTTCCTCTTTCTTGACCCAAGGGAAGCCTAAATATCGATTTTGAACGAAATCGGTCCAATAACAAAGAATTTCAATATGGCGGTGACTTTTTATGATATTGCCAATCATTTCCTCTTATTTGACCCCAGGGAAGCCCAAATATCGATTTTGAACGAAATCGGTCCAATAACAAAGAATTTCAATATGGCGGTCACTTTTTATAATTTTGCCAATCACTTCCTCTTATTTGACCCCAGGGAAGCCCAAATATCGATTTTAAACGAAATCGGTCCAATAACAAAGAATTTCAATATGGCGGTCACTTTTTATAATGTTGCCAATCATTTCCTCTTATTTGACCCCAGGGAAGCCCAAATATCGATTTTGAAGGAAATCGGTCCAATAACAAAGAATTTCAATATGGCGGTCACTTTTTAAAATTTTGGCATCTATTTCCTCTTTCTTGACCCAAGGGAAGCCTAAATATCGATTTTGAACGAAATCGGTCCAATAACAAAGAATTTCAATATGGCGGCGACTTTTTATAATTTTGCAAATCATTTCCTCTTATTTGAGCCCAGGGAAGCCCAAATATCGATTTTGAACGAAATCGGTCCAATAACAAAGAATTTCAATATGGCGGTCACTTTTTATAATGTTGCCAATCATTTCCTCTTATTTGACCCCAGGGAAGCCCAAATATCGATTTTGAACGAAATCGGTCCAATAACAAAGAATTTCAATATGGCGGCGACTTTTTATAATTTTGCAAATCATTTCCTCTTATTTGACCCCAGGGAAGCCCAAATATCGATTTTGAAGGAAATCGGTCCAATAACAAAGAATTTCAATATGGCGGTCACTTTTTAAAATTTTGGCATCTATTTCCTCTTTCTTGACCCAAGGGAAGCCTAAATATCGATTTTGAACGAAATCGGTCCAATAACAAAGAATTTCAATATGGCGGTCACTTTTTAAAATTTTGCAAATCATTTCCTCTTATTTGAGCCCAGGGAAGCCCAAATATCGATTTTGAACGAAATCGGTCCAATAACAAAGAATTTCAATATGGCGGTCACTTTTTATAATGTTGCCAATGATTTCCTCTTATTTGACCCCAGGGAAGCCCAAATATCGATTTTGAACGAAATCGGTCCAATAACAAAGAATTTCAATATGGCGGTCACTTTTTAAAATTTTGCCATCTATTTCCTCTTTCTTGACCCAAGGGAAGCCTAAATATCGATTTTGAACGAAATCGGTCCAATAACAAAGAATTTCAATATGGCGGCGACTTTTTATAATTTTGCAAATCATTTCCTCTTAATTGAGCCCAGGGAAGCCCAAATATCGATTTTGAACGAAATCGGTCCAATAACAAAGAATTTCAATATGGCTGTCACTTTTTATAATTTTGCAAATCATTTCCTCTTATTTGACCCCAGGGAAGCCCAAATATCGATTTTGAACGAAATCGGTCCAATAACAAAGAATTTCAATATGGCGGTCACTTTTTGAAATTTTGGCATCTATTTCCTCTTTCTTGACCCAAGGGAAGCCTAAATATCGATTTTGAACGAAATCGGTCGAATAACAAAGAATTTCAATATGGCGGCCACTTTTTAAAATTTTGCCATCTATTTCCTCTTTCTTGACCCAAGAGAAGCCTAAATATCGATTTTGAACGAAATCGGTCCAATAACAAAGAATTTCAATATGGCGGCGACTTTTTATAATTTTGCCAATCATTTTCTCTTATTTGAGCCCAGGGAAGCCCAAATATCGATTTTGAACGAAATCGGTCCAATAACAAAGAATTTCAATATGGCGGCCACTTTTTAAAATTTTGCCATCTATTTCCTCTTTCTTGACCCAAGGGAAGCCTAAATATCGATTTTGAACGAAATCGGTCCAATAACAAAGAATTTCAATATGGCGGCGACTTTTTATAATTTTGCCAATCATTTTCTCTTATTTGAGCCCAGGGAAGCCCAAATATCGATTTTGAACGAAATCGGTCCAATAACAAAGAATTTCAATATGGCGGTCACTTTTTATAATTTTGCCAATCACTTCCTCTTATTTGACCCCAGGGAAGCCCAAATATCGATTTTGAACGAAATCGGTCCAATAACAAATAATTTCAATATGGCGGTCACTTTTTAAAATTTTGGCATCTATTTCCTCTTTCTTGACCCAAGGGAAGCCTAAATATCGATTTTGAACGAAATCGGTCCAATAACAAAGAATTTCAATATGGCGGCGACTTTTTATAATTTTGCAAATCATTTCCTCTTATTTGAGCCCAGGGAAGCCCAAATATCGATTTTGAACGAAATCGGTCCAATAACAAAGAATTTCAACATGGCGGAAAAGTGGCACCTGTGTTTGCATACATACTTGAGATAAAAACTAATTTCATCGATATATCGATACTTTTTGGCACTTCATGCATTTCCCTAGTTGCCGATGACGCTTTCGCACGCGTAAGGATCCTTACGGATCCGTAAGGATGCGAAAGGATCCTTTCGCATGCGAAACGTGAGCTACACTTGTAAGGATTTTAGGCACTTTTAGGTACAAAAAATGCGAAAGCCGAATCGATGCGAAAAGCCGAATTGATCCGTTCACGTTTCTATGGAATTTGACAGTTTTGTATGGGCGAAATCCGAAACGATCCTCACAGGTGTGGTTCCACCCTAAGAGTACCTAGTGAGTGATACGTATTTGGGATATTGGTGAGGTGCAATCTGTAATCTGTTGACGTAGTCGTAATTCTTAGTTCCATGTGTTGTCGATTGATCTGTGGACGGTTGTATCGTGGTGTGATGCATTCACAGAACACTATGAGTATGTATAGGTACTTCAAACTTCTTTGTTTGTGGCTATAGGGAACTACGGGTTCATACCATAGAACTAGGAATTAGGACTTATCAAAATATCTGTGTTTTTTTTGTAAAAACGGAAGCACAGAATACTTTCATGTTCATTAATCTGTGGATAAATTATCACGGAAGTTCCACTTCACAGAGTACTTTGTATTATTCCGTGACATAGACCACGAACACTTGTTCCATGACTTGAGTGTTCTGCAGGGCGACCGGCTAAGAAATATAGGTATCAATCATTAAAGGACAGCATCAATGTCAAAACATGGTTTTGGCTCCACGTATCATTGTTATAGTCCTTAAAGGATCGTTGAGGACAAAAAAATGTTTTGACGTTGATGCAGTACACTATCGATACAATTTTTGTATGAACATTGCTGAAAATTGGTTCCACGTAAGACTTTTGAAGTAAGATGTCGTTAAGGACTACCACAAAAGTTACGTCGAACTAGGCTTTCATTGATACAAGCCGTGAGGTGTTCATATCGGTGACATAAGGTGTCCACTAATCGTTTCACTACTCATATTTCCTGTTAAAGTGTTTTAAAAAGCTTTATTAAATAATTTGTCAAATTAGCAAAGCAATTAGTAGTATTTTAAGAAGTATGTTTAATGTTAAAATCATTGAAGAATAATTTCTAGATTTAAAGGTTACTTTTTGACACTTTCTTAAGTTTACGGTTAGTTTAAAGAGCATGGAACTAGGAATTACGACTACGTCTAAGTAAAGAGTATAATATTATTTAAGTAAGAGTATCTCTGGTTTGCCGTCTGAAAGTTTGATACGAAGTAAGAAATCTGAAATCATAAAAATAGTTTGGTGTTTGGGTGGCATATAGAGACGGCTATGGTGGCATCAAACCAAAGACCTTACACTTACTAACGTTAGTAAGTGCGAGTTTGATGCAAAGACCTTAGTCTTTGCATCAAACTCGCAGTTGTTTTATGGTTGTTATCATTGTTGGATTAATTAACGTAGTCGTAATTCCTAGTTCCATGAACTAGCCGCATAGGGTATGTACCTACATAATTATTATAAGGTATATACGTTATATGTTATACGTTTTTTATTTAGTATTACGTAGGTACGACTTATGGCACTTATGTATTATTCAATAATAATAATTTGCGCCTGGGTAAATTCTGTCTGTGATGCGGGAATAAGTTTTATAGGTGTTTGTGTTCGATGGGTTCGATGGGTTGCTTCAACCATCACCCGGCTGCGTATTGGTCATGCTTGTACTCCAGTCCACCTGGCCAAATTAAGAATTAAAGATCATTCTTTGTGTGAATGCGGCTTGGATGAGGGGTCAACTTCTCATATTCTCTTCTCCTGTCCCAAACTTCTCCATAAACTTTATGATGTTCTCCCTCCTAAGATCCCCCGTCCCATAAGTGTTGAATGTCTCCTTATGTTTGTGTTTAGTCCTTATGTTAAATTCTTATGTAAATATATTATGATTAACAAAATAAAGTTATAATATCTATTTTTATTTTAACTTGTATTATATACCTATATAATATTCTTAATTTGTTTATTTTGTCATTGTGTTGTAGGTTGTGCTAACTTTTCAAGCCTTCTATTGTACCTCGAATAAAAGCCGAAAAATCGCGATCAACCTCATCGAGATATAACCGAGCAATCTCCTGTGTGTTTTCTTCAAGCTACGTGAAATTGGCAAAGTAAATTGTGCCGTGCTGGCATGTCAAAAGCCATAAAAACAAAACAACAACAACAACAATCCTACTTAAGTAAATATTGCGTATTTTATTATTTGCAGATATTAAATATTTAATTCAAGAACAAGTATTATTAGCTATGGCAATTATTAATTATTTCAATTGGTATAACGCAGTCAAATAAGGAAGACTGCTATAGCCGTATAGATTGCTAGATTATCAAAGATGTTCAAATTAGTCGGATTATACGTATGACCCACCACTATAGTATCGATAGTCACGTGATAGTCACCTGATTGCGACCTATTGCTACACTCCTGAAAAAGCTTACGCGGTACCGGTTATAAGGACTGTAACGATAACGATCCTTAAGGATATTTTTGGATGTGAGATGTGAGACAATAGTTACGTGGTCGGGCTGCTGACTTCTATGACTTTGTTCATCAAGGCTCAGAAGGGCTGGAACCCAGAGCCGTAAAGCCAGTTAAATAAAAAAAAAAACGTGCAATCGTATCAATCAACATGTTTACCTTTACCTAAGGGTGGAACCACATCTGTGAGGATCGATTCGCATTTATGCCGATGCTATAAGACACACTTGTAAGGATCGCGTCCTTACGGATCCGAAAGGATGCGTACGCGTCCTTACGGATCCGTAAGGATGCGTGGATGCGTACGCGTCCTTACGGATCCGTAAGGATGCGTACGCATCCTTTCGGATCCGTAAGGAGGCGAAAGCCTATAAACATTGATGTCTGCGTAGGGATGGTCGATGATGGCATCGATATTTTAATTGCTAGCTCAACCACGATATTAATCTTCTACACAGAGGAAATGGATGCCAAAAATTGAAAAAGTCGCCGCCATATTGAAATTCTTTGTTTTTCGACCGATTTCGTTCAAAATCGATATTTAGGCTTCCCTTGGGTCAAGAAAGAGAAAATAGATGCCAAAATTTTAAAAAGTCACCGCCATATTGAAATTCTTTGTTTTTCGACCGATTTCGTTCAAAATCGATATTTAGGCTTCCCTTGGGTCAAGAAAGAGGAAATAGATGCCAAAATTTTAAAAAGTGACCGCCATATTGAAATTCTTTGTTATTGGACCGATTTCGTTCAAAATCGATATTTAGGCTTCCCTTGGGTCAAGAAAGAGGAAATAGATGCCAAAATTTTAAAAAGTGACCGCCATATTGAAATTCTTTGTTATTGGACCGATTTCGTTCAAAATCGATATTTGGGCTTCCCTGGGGCCAAATAAGAGGAAATGATTGGCAAAATTATTAAAAGTGACCGCCACATTGAAATTCTTTTTTATTGGACCGATTTCGTTCAAAATCGATATTTGGGCTTCCCTGGGGTCAAATAAGAGAAAATGATTGGCAAAATTATAAAAAGTCGCCGCCATATTGAAATTCTTTGTTATTGGACCGATTTCGTTCAAAATCGATATTTAGGCTTCCCTTGGGTCAAGAAAGAGGAAATAGATGCCAATATTTTAAAAAGTGACCGCCATATTGAAATTCTTTGTTATTGGACCGATTTATCATCTATTACAAGATGATCTCAACTCTATTGTAGACTGGTGTGCTAAAAATAGAATGACTCTTAACGTTTCCAAATGCGCGCACATAAAATTCACCCGTAAAAAGAACATACTAGGAACTGGCTACTTTATTCACAACCATCAGCTTGAGGAGGTTTCAGTCATCAGGGATCTCGGTATTATGATCGATAGTAAGCTTACATTCAAGGAACACATCAACCAAATAGTCTCCCGAGCGTGGAAGCTACTGGGTTTCATTAAACGTAACACGAGTGACTTTATGAGAACCGACTGCATTATAAAAATATTTAATGCACTAGTGCGTAGTATCCTGGAATACGCAGTCCCGGCATGGAACCCGCACTACAAAATCCACACTTCAAGAATAGAGCGAGTTCAACGCTCCTTCACGAGGTACCTAGCCTTCAAAGACAACTCTTGTCCTTAAGAAGCTGACTATGACACACGCTTGAAACATTTTAAAATCCAATCCCTGGAAAAACGCAGGTTGGTGACTGACCTCTTAACACTTTATAAAATAGTCCACAGCACCTTGGATTCCCCTGACCTGTTGTACCACGTCAGCATTCATGTCCCTCGACGACCCTCTAGACATCCTATCAAAAACATCTTCCAGCCCCACTTCTCTAAATCTAACCTAGGCAAATTCGCCCCAATAAATCGAATTATTAATGCATACAATAACTCGACGTGCCCTGACATTGACATATTCCATGATAGTTTGTTTAGCTTTAAGAAAAAATTGTACATATCAGCATGAATAATTTATGTTAATATCATCTAATTCAAATTAATAATATCTATTCCTTAGCTTTGACATTGTAAATATTTAATAACTGTATCTTGCTAGCTATGACATTGTTAATATTTATTAATTATTTAAAATTTTGATCGGAGTTACCCTGGCAATGTTGAATATGCCTATAATTGGTAATTTGTAACAGCATTAGAATTTATTAAGCACATTGTATTATTTAAAGTGTATATTGCAATTTATCGCTGGCATATCTATTAAATAAATAAATAAATAAATAGATTTCGTTCAAAATCGATATTTGGGCTTCCCTGGGGTCAAATAAGAGGAAATGATTGGCAAAATTATAAAAAGTGACCGCCATATTGAAATTCTTTGTTATTGGACCGATTTCGTTCAAAATCGATATTTAGGCTTCCCTTGGGTCAAGAAAGAGGAAATAGATGCCAAAATTTTAAAAAGTGACCGCCATATTGAAATTCTTTGTTATTGGACCGATTTCGTTCAAAATCGATATTTAGGCTTCCCTTGGGTCAAGAAAGAGGAAATAGATGCCAAAATTATAAAAAGTCGCCGCCATATTGAAATTCTTTGTTATTGGACCGATTTCGTTCAAAATCGATATTTAGGCTTCCCTTGGGTCAAGAAAGAGGAAATAGATGCCAAAATTTTAAAAAGTGACCGCCATATTGAAATTCTTTGTTATTGGACCGATTTCGTTCAAAATCGATATTTGGGCTTCCCTGGGGTCAAATAAGAGGAAATGATTGGCAAAATTATAAAAAGTGACCGCCATATTGAAATTCTTTGTTATTGCACCGATTTCGTTCAAAATCGATATTTGGGCTTCCCTGGGGTCAAATAAGAGGAAATGATTGGCAAAATTATAAAAAGTGACCGCCATATTGAAATTCTTTGTTATTGGACCGATTTCGTTCAAAATCGATATTTAGGCTTCCCTTGGGTCAAGAAAGAGGAAATAGATGCCAATATTTTAAAAAGTGACCGCCATATTGAAATTCTTTGTTATTGGACAGATTTCGTTCAAAATCAATATTTAGGCTTCTCTGGGTTCAAAGTTGTTCGTGGTTTAGATTTTTAGTTCGCGTACGTCGATGATATTTTAGTTTCTTCAAAAGATAGCGAACAGCATGCAAAACATTTACGTATTCTTTTCAAACGTTTTTGAAGGATACGGCCGTCATACTTTTAAAACTTATGGCAAATATTTCCTCTTTCTTGACCACAGGAAGCCGAAATATCGATTTTGAATATCGATTTTGAATTTCAATATGGCGGTGACTTTTTAAAATTTTGGCATCTATTTTCTCTTTCTTGTCTCAAGGGAAGCCTAAATATCGATTTTGAACGAAATCGGTCCAATAACAAAGAATTTCAATATGGCGGTCACTTTTTATAATTTTGCCAATCATTTCCTCTTATTTGACCCCAAGGAAGCCCAAACATCGATTTTGAACGAAATCTTTCCAATAAAAAAGAATTTCAATATGGCGGTCACTTTTTAAAATTTTGGAATCTATTTCCTCTTTCTTGACCCAAGGGAAGCCTAAATATCGATTTTGAACGAAACGGTCCAATAACAAAGAATTTCAATATGGCGGCGACTTTTTATAATTTTGCAAATCATTTCCTCTTATTTGACCCCAGGGAAGCCTAAATATCGATTTTGAACGAAATCGGTCCAATAACAAAGAATTTCAATATGGCGGCGACTTTTTATAATTTTGCAAATCATTTCCTCTTATTTGAGCCCAGGGAAGCCCAAATATCGATTTTGAACGAAATCGGTCCAATAACAAAGAATTTCAATATGGCTGTCACTTTTTATAATTTTGCAAATCATTTCCTCTTATTTGACCCCAGGGAAGCCCAAATATCGATTTTGAACGAAATCGGTCCAATAACAAAGAATTTCAATATGGCGGTCACTTTTTAAAATTTTGGCATCTATTTCCTCTTTCTTGACCCAAGGGAAGCCTAAATATCGATTTTGAACGAAATCGGTCGAATAACAAAGAATTTCAATATGGCGGCCACTTTTTAAAATTTTGCCATCTATTTCCTCTTTCTTGACCCAAGGGAAGCCTAAATATCGATTTTGAACGAAATCGGTCCAATAACAAAGAATTTCAATATGGCGGCGACTTTTTATAATTTTGCCAATCATTTTCTCTTATTTGAGCCCAGGGAAGCCCAAATATCGATTTTGAACGAAATCGGTCCAATAACAAAGAATTTCAATATGGCGGTCACTTTTTATAATTTTGCCAATCACTTCCTCTTATTTGACCCCAGGGAAGCCCAAATATCGATTTTGAACGAAATCGGTCCAATAACAAATAATTTCAATATGGCGGTCACTTTTTAAAATTTTGGCATCTATTTCCTCTTTCTTGACCCAAGGGAAGCCTAAATATCGATTTTGAACGAAATTGGTCCAATAACAAAGAATTTCAATATGGCGGCGACTTTTTATAATTTTGCAAATCATTTCCTCTTATTTGAGCCCAGGGAAGCCCAAATATCGATTTTGAACGAAATCGGTCCAATAACAAAGAATTTCAACATGGCGGAAAAGTGGCACCTGTGTTTGCATACATACTTGAGATAAAAACTAATTTCATCGATATATCGATACTTTTTGGCACTTCATGCATTTCCCTAGTTGCCGATGACGCTTTCGCACGCGTAAGGATCCTTACGGATCCTTTCGGATCCGTTCGCGTCCGTAAGGATCCGTTCGCATCCTTACGGATCCGTAAGGATGCGAAAGGATCCTTTCGCATGCGAAACGTGAGCTACACTTGTAAGGATTTTAGGCACTTTTAGGTACAAAAAATGCGAAAGCCGAATCGATGCGAAAAGCCGAATTGATCCGTTCACGTTTCTATGGAATTTGACAGTTTTGTATGGGCGAAATCCGAAACGATCCTCACAGGTGTGGTTCCACCCTTACCCTGTGTTTCGCTGTACCTCAGTAATTAGGTACCTAATCTGTGCTCATTACCTGCACAGATGTACTATTTCACAGATCACCTGTGACTAGTACTCACCTAGTACTATTTACTTACCTACCATCTTGTTATTCCTGGTCTGTGCTTACCTACTACGTATTTACCTGTGCTGTTTACTGTCCTGAAATCATGGTGCAATATTTAAAAATTGTCCTAAGCATTAGTCTCGTCCTATGTTTTGTAGTAACCGATGGTACGAACTTAATAATATTAACTATTAGTGCCTGATACCTGCATACTTTACAAATAAAAACATCGTCCATCGCTGGCGACCCATCCCATTTAGTCACGCGGCACGCCCTAACTGCCTACTTAGGTATATGAAAACTAGCTGATGCCCGCGACTTCGTCCGCGTAGATTTAGTTTTTAAAATCCCTCGGAAACTTGATTTCCCGGGATAAAAAGTAGCCTATGGACCTCAACTATACCCATGCAAAAAATCAAGTCAATCCGTGGCTTTGTTGCGGCGTGATTGAAGGACAAACAAACACACTTTCGCATTTATAATATTAGTAAGGATAATAAATTTCTATTGTTTTCCAGTATTCTGTTTAAAATGTTGGAGCTGCCAATCATTATATGATCCGCACTGCGGTGACCCCTTCGATAACACCAGTGTACCAATAACTGATTGTAACCAACAAAAGGAATTGGATCATTTACCCGGACTAAGGCCGTCCATGTGCCGCAAGATAAGGCAAAAAGGTATTAATTAACATTAATTAAATATAAATACGTACGTACATAATTAGGTTGGTGAAATTCCACGATCTCGTTCTTCTTTCAGTCTCGTTGAATGTTACATTCTGTGGGCTCATAATCGCCAAGTGCACTTACAAAAATGTTGCGCTAATAATATAATTATTATTGCACATACATAATATTATTATGTTAATCTAGGTTCTATTCAAACTTTTTTATTCATACTTGCATTCTAAATGAGTAACGTCACACCTCTCTTGCTCACCACACCATTTGTCTATAGTAAATTGTGTATTTTATAGAATTCTGCTAATACAGTTTTTCTTCATTAATTTCCAGTGAATGGAGAATGGCGCTACTTCAGAGACTGTGCATATCTGGGTGAAGTTGGCATCAAAGGTGATGAAAAGTTCTGCCTCATGAGAACAGGAACTTTTAATAATATCTTCATGGAATACTGCACATGTAACAGTAAAGATGGCTGCAACTCGTCAGGGACTATCAGCCCTATGACTTTGATGGTGTTAATAACTGTTATAAGCGTTTATGTTAAAATTTTCAGCTAGACTTATTTTTGTTAGGTCAGGACAAATCTAGCAGAATAATGCGCCAATGTGTCACTTTGAAATGTTCCTGTCTGATTGCCACTAGCACTATTTTGTTGGACCAAGTGTACATTAAAATTTTATGTAAGTATAGTGTGCTGTGAAAATTTGTCTCCACATTATGTAGTACATGTTTCGTTTAGTAAAAAGTTACTATTCTATATACTTATTAATTACATTAATCATAATTATTACAATTCTCATTTTTAATGATTATGATTATTGTTTCATATTAAAAAACTGAACATAAATTTGGTATGTTGGGGAAAGCAGAAAGTAATTACTGGATGCTAAAAATATAAAAATACCTGTCGCTTTCTGTTCAGCACAGTATTTTTATTTAACAACAGTAATTTGCAAGTAAAAACTAAACACTTCTCAGAGTGAGCAGTGAGCTTTGATTAACTATTTTACAGTTAACAAAGGCAGTGAGTGAGCAATATGGCAACTTCATTCAATCAACCAATTAGGCAAAAGCGAATTGAAACTAGATTTGTCCATAGCCTGGCACAAAAGAAACCTCCTTCCTTGAGATCTTCACACATTCATTTCAAACAGGGTCTGCTTTAATATTACTTTTTTAACAGATTAGTGATTACACAAGCTTTGACTTCATATAATTATTACTTAATATTACTTAAGTATATAATTACATAATATATCAGACATGTTGATGAAATGTTAGAAGTTAAGTGTAACTTTTACCTCATTTTTTACCTATTATAAAAAAATATGATTATGATTGAAACTTTTTTAGTAAGTATTAAATATTATAAAGTACCATATACTAATAGTAGTAGGTAAGTATACAAAAAAAGAAAAATCACAATTAATATGACATGGGCATTTATTTCAAATATGTAGTTTAATTTTTGAGTTCTTATGTACATAACTATCACTTTTGTTGGTGATACAATACCAGTGGTACTATGAAGAACTACTGTTCATTCAAAGTTGGATATTTCACATCCATTAGTAAGTACAAGACTGTAATCTTCCGTCCATATTATAAACGTGTTGTACCTAATAGGCAAGTGCTTAAATTTAAATAATAAAGTGTTATCTACATATTTCTAAATATACAGATTTTTTTTTAATAATTTCCAACACTCAATTGGACGTAGTTAAGCAGAAAGGATCCAGTCCACATCAAACTAGTTTTAAGATATTTGACTTTAAAGTTTACATCGTATTTTTTCATGAATGCGGTAGAGTTCAGCTGCCGATTTAATGGCAGATGAAGGGTATTTTCTTGTATTTTAATATTTGAATTATGGAATTAGGCTTACTTCAATATTACATGAGATATTATAGAAAATGTGAGATTGGATCCTTTCTGATAATTGGCAATTTCAATAGTACTAGTAAATTAATATATTTCTCAGAAAGGTACCAACTAACGGGTTGTTCAAAAAAGCCTTTTTATTATAAAATATAGCAAGCAGAAATAAAAATAAATGTGTTTTTCAATAGACTTTATTAAAATAAAAAACATGAGATCAAATTATAGCCACTTAAATATAGGTACTTATTAATAAAATTATTTCTTCTTTAACTTCGGTACTTTTAAATTTAGTTATAGGTCTGACTATCGATTTCAAATTCGTGTTCAATAGGAAAATCAGGATGTCCTCCAAACCCCTCCAAATCATCCATGATATTTTCGTCCCCCTGTAAAGCCTTATAGAAACTTAAGCAGTCTTTTGGAATTAAATGAAACATAGATTTTAAGTCATCTAGTTTAGGTTGAGCTATTTTTTTGCCACTAGGCCACAAAACGGTCATGTCTTTATCTATTATATCAAGGGATTTTCCTTTTATTTTCTTTTCTATGTTCAGTTCTTGATATATGTCATCATGTATATCCTTTTTCATATAAACAATATACTTATGTTCCTTTTTTATCAAAATTACTTTAGTTTGTAGCCAATTTGTTTTCTCCTTATTTATAAAAGTCTTTCTATTGACAATATTCTTTTCTAAATTTTTAGAAGACAAAAAGTTTTCTTTAGCCATTTTTGTTACTTGGAGAGGATTCTTTTTTTTGCAACTTTTGATAACATGCATATATTCATCTGCCGTGTATATACGTTCATAAAATTTTAACTGAGTTTCAATCTTCGAGAAGTCAGTATCATTGGGTAAAAATGTATGCCCTGACTCAAGGTACTTGAAAGTGATTGTTCTCAAAGTATGGTGAGAGTGTAATATTGCTTTGAGCATTAGTACTATTTTTATATTGCGGTTTTGTCCGCCACAACAATCACTCCATAATACTAAGTCCGTCACTTTTGGATCAAGTTTATTCTTTATAAAATTGATCAAACATGATCCAACTTCCTGGGCACCTCGCCCAGCTTCTCCTTCAATCCACACGTAACAATAACCAGTATCATTAGAACCAGCATGAATTCCACAGTTGTATAACCACAACTGTCTTTTATAAAAGACAATGCTAGTTGGAATTCGGGGAAGGGGAAGTGTCTTTTCCAAGTCGAATGTCAAGCATTCGAATTCTTTGTCAGTCTTTGCCTTTAACAAGTCTTCTTTCATAAGTTTTCTAAATTCTTCAGCCTTTTTTAGATGACTCTCCTTTTCAGACTTAAATTTTTCTTTTTCTGCATCTAACTCAGTGTTTTTCAATTTATTTGTTAAAGTGTCAGATCTGGTACAGGTATCCTTTTTTAATGGTTTACAGCGTAAATTGAAGTGCTTATAGAAAATTTGTTTTAATGTAGCAAATGAAACAGGAGTTTTAGAATCACCAAAATTAGTTTTGAATTTGTCCAAATATAAGTCGTAAATTTTTTGTATAGTCATATCAGGTTTTAAAAACATGACAGTAGCATTTTGTTCCCGTCTATAGTGTGATTCGTATTTAGGTAAGGATCCTATTATATCTTTAATGAAATTAATATCTTCTTCAGGTGTCTTATTCCAACCACCTTGTGCTAATCCTCTTTTATCTTTGATTGTGCCACCATTTCTAAATTTTTTAAGACTTATATCGACTTTTTTGGGGGTTATTTGAAATGTATTTAAAAATAGGGCTTTACAAACGTCGGTACCACATATGGTGTATATCCTTGAGTAGTTTTTGGGTTTCTTTTGTCCTGTTTTACTTCCACTGACTGTGTATGATCTTTTTTTGTTATTTTCCCGTACACTACTGGTTATAAACAATAATTGGGCTTCATATGATCCCAATGAAATATATTTTTGGAACTCTTCTTGTCTTTTTTCTTTAGAAATTAATATACTGCACTTTTTTCGGCATGTACAGGTATAATCTTGAAATGTTTTAGATGGTAATCTCATATTTTTCTTATTTGAATGGTATGGTAAGTTTAAATACTTCCTTTCTTTAGCTTGAGCTATTGTGTGGTCCTGAAACTTTCGTTTTCTTCCCTTTTTTGGACGGCCCCGTAATTGTTCGGCTTCAAGTTCTATATTATTAATTGTATCACATTCGGAATCAGGTATATTTGCGACTGATATATCAACTGGCGTATTCAAATTATATACGTTTGAGTTATTGGGTGTATTCAGATTATCTACGTCTCAGTTATTGTTAATGATAATCATTGTTGTATGTTGTTGGTTTTGGTGTTCATTATGTTCTTTATTACGATCATTTCGTGCCCCTTGCGTACTATGAACTAAAGCAACTACTTGTTGTTGTCTAACTGTAGGCAATATTTCGTCGTCACTTGAATTTTCATAACTATCGGGTACATAGTCTGAGCCTGTATCGCTACTAAAATCCTTAATATTATGTTCTTGCTTTTTATTATTGTCCGTCAGGGTCAGTTCTCCAGACAAAGTTTGAAATAATTCTAAAGTATTTGGTGACATTGGGCGTAACGGCGATGACGTGTCGTTAAAATTGTATTCACTTAGACTGCAAACGGTTTTTGTATTTAAATACGGAGTTAATGGCGAAAATAAAGGTACTTTTGGTGAATCGGGTGAATTCAATTCGGTTGTTTCTATATTAGTTATAGTATCTGTCCTTAAACCAGAATCCATATTAACGTAGCCTGCAAAGTAAAAAAATATAGTAGAGTTAGTAAAAGCCCATCACCAATGCCAGCAAACTTGATTAGACTACTACTGCCCATAAAAATAGTTGGAATAATAAAAGCCCATCACCAATATCAGCAAATTTGTCTAGACTAACATTAATCAGTAAGTCTGCAGGACTTTAAAAAGTATCATCATTTAAAGCTTCATATTTCTCAAATAGAATCCTAAATCGAAAATTGATCTCAACCACCACACATTTTTTTTAATTTCTATCCCATGACACATAATCAATAAAAAAACAGTTAGGAACGACATCAGTCATCATAACATAAACCCCAGTAAATAAAACAAATATAAGCAAGAAAATGTGAGCTGTCACCAAATCAATCACACAGTAATAAAAATCTCAAACTTACAATAATTATTGTTATGAGGATCAATATTGTCATTGCATGCTTCCGCCTCAAGTGGTACAGAGCATTCCATTTGAGCTAAAAATCAAAACACTCTGTGTAGCCTTTATGTAAAATGCAGATAAACTTTATTTTGGTTTATTAAAAATAACCTCAAAACTTACCACTATCCTCTTTACTGTTTTCTTTTTTGAAATCGCCTAAAGCGTTATTGATAATTCGGTCTATTCTTTTCATAATTACTTATAACTTTGAATTACATGATGTGAAGGAGAATAAGCGTTTTATAATAAAATAAATCTTACGATACAAAAACTTCACGTAAGCTCCGCGTGCCGTAAGTTATGCGTGTGCGCACAAATTAGAACGCGGACCAAGAAACAAAATGGATACCACGTATCGTGTGCGACTGACGAATTGACATGACAGATCAATGTTGCCAGAACAAAATAATTATTACAAATCTACAATAAACATTAATTTATTATTTTTCATAAATCTTTCCAATTCATCTTCAATATAATTATTTATTCAACTCCACCGAAGATATCCACTAATAAATAAATTAGAGTGGATCCCTTTTGTTATTTTAATAATATTGATAAAATGACAAAAAAATATATCTGAAATGATCCACATGCTGTGGATCCTTTCTGCGATTTGCGATATATTTTCGGAGTTAATCATAATATTTAACAGAAAGGGGCCAAGTGCTTTACGCCGTTTTCGTGATAAAAAATTAAATGATTTTCGATTAAACTAAATTGTCTGAAACGATCCACGTGAATTGGATCTCTTTTGTGATATAATTTTTTCCCTATGATCTTTCAATGTCTATATCTCAGAAAAGGTTTAAACATGTTGGATTGTTTCTGTTAAATTATATTATATACTCGCCATACATGTGGGTTGGTATCTAGTGTATGTATTAATACCATAGCTTTGTTTATCTGTGGGATCTTGTTGCGGAACGAAAGTATCGACTTTCGCGACCTCTTTAGTATATCCAACTCAATTTTTGGTGTTGGTGTGGGTTGGATCCTTTCTGCTTAACTACGTCCAATTCCTCTTGAAAAAGTATGCTTGAAGTTGTTTAAAGTTTGATTGATCCTTAATAGCTGGTTCACATGGTTCGATTTTAGTTGATCAATAATAAATTCTTCTTTTTCAATGCTTCCAATCTGATCGTCTGTTCATGGCATGCGATTTAGCAGTTGATCAACCAAAATCTACATGTTAAGTTCCATGTTTGCTTTTGTTAGATCCTACTTTGTCGTATTAGTTTACAAATTGCGAAAAACCAAATTAAATTTGAATTTCGCGGGCAGACCCGTTTTGTGATCATCGGCTTCGACCTGGACCCGAAAAAAACTGGCCCATTTCGGCCGAAGCCCAAGGTTTTGCCGAGAAAGTTCGGTCAGACACTAGTGAATAAATACTCTTGGATAAAAGGGTAATTTTTTCTCTTGGAGTGATATAGTCAGAATATAATTTACGATATAGTATTGTTCTTGTTTATAATATGTATATATTCTTGTATTTGTTTATAATAGTGGCCCAACATCATTGGAATAAAAAAATAATCGAAAGTTATTTTTAGTTTTATTAAAAAAGGGGGAAAATCGCGGGTTTGAAATTTCAAAAGTAAAATAACTATACTGAGTGGGGTATCATATGAAAGGCCTTTACCTGTACATTCTCAAACAGATTTTTATTTATTTTTATCTAAAATAGTTTTTGATTAATGGAATGGTGAATTGGACATAAAATGTCAAAAATAATACCCCCCCCCCCCCCAGATTACCAATCGAAAAATCAAAAATAATTATGTTCAATAGAGGCACAGTATAAGGAAGAGATCAGTATGTCGACGCCTTTGATCTCGTCGTAAATGCCGCTAGCGTCGACATGCGTCGCGACAGTGTATTTATGCTAGGGTTGTCACAAGGAAACAATTTCTATTAATATTTATAATTTGAACTATATTTCACATCAACATAACAATAAACAATAATAATAATTAATCAATAACCAAAAATTAAAAATAAATTTGTAATTAAAATATTATTAGGTAGTTGAATCAATAATAAAACCAGTTTTTTTGCTGGCCGCTTCAGCGGTCGCATGCAAATCAACTCCGCCGCATGCAAATAAACATTTATAAACATATTTTAGACTTAAAAGCTATACTATATTACGATAGTTATATAGTTACTTGAACACGAAAACAAGAAGTTTGAGCACCATCAACCTGGGGCCGCGCCCCATAGTGTCGGAGATATAAGCTTCCAAAAATCTGATCACGAGGTCACATAGACAACACGAAAACAAGAAGTTTGAGTACCATCAACATAGGGCCGTGCCCCATAGTGTCGGAGATATAAGCTTTCAAAAATCTGATCACGTGGTCACATAGACAACACGAAACAAAGAAGTTTGAGTACCATCAACATGTGTCGGAGTGTGTCGTTTGTCGTCGTCGTAGTGTCGGAGATAATTATAAGCTTTCTAAAATATGATCACGTGGTCAGCTAGTAATTACTATCTGTGCACAGCACGAACACATTAATAATGATTGCTGATTCGTGTTGCGGCTTTATGCATAAACAGCGACGTGAAATATATAAATATAATAAATAATAGAATAATAATAATAAGCGTCACTTGATAGACAAAAATGTTGATGTAAAACGGTTTTTGCGATAGTACATGACAGCGCCATCTATTAACATTATTGTTAAGTTAAGTTAAAAATACTGAAAATTAAATTATTTCGTTGTAATATTTCAATTCCTTTATAATATTTTTCTAATTTTAGTATTTGTTGTTCAAGTACATAGTTGTTCAAGTTCAGAATATAACTGAAATTATACACTAGGTACTTTGAAAGTCCCTCATTTCGTCAATTTTAAAGGACAAAAAGACGTGACTTAACCATGATAGTTAGCTATATAGCTCGCGGACTTTATTGTAGGCAGGTAATAATGAGTATTTTAATGATGTAGTACATAATTTTTATGTATCATTAATAGTTTTCTCGGCGCACGCCGAATAATGAATTTTATAGGCAAAATTTTGCTATTTTGGGATTACATTACTGCTAAAGCAGCTCGCGGGAAGTGTTATTACTACAAGTAGGGCGCGTGGGTGCGCGGCCCGCTAAAGCGGACCGCGATTTTTTTACTCATCAAGTAGACCTTCGGATTCTGGTCATCTTTTGCCAAAAAATTTGTTCGAGCACACCCCACCTATCTGCAATAACCTGGCCGTGCTCCTCATTCACAAAAGAAAAAGAAAAAAAAAGAAAAAAAAAAAGAAAAAAAGCAAATGTAAAATGAAAAAAAAGAAAAAGAAAAAAAGCCCTATGAACCTATCAAAATCAATGTCTTGCATAGTTCCCAACTTCTAGTCCCTTCAATATTCCCCATACATTTTGTATGTAAAAAAAAAAATCCGCCATCTTGAATTTTTTTCCTACTCACCAGGTAGACCTCCGGGTTGTGATCACCTTTTGTCGAGAAACCGCTCCTCCATCTTTTATAGTCTCCGAGAGAGAGACGGACAAAATTTGCCGCCATTTTTTTTCCGCCATTTTGGAATTTTTTTTCAACTCACTGGCAACTGCTCGAGGTTTCGAATGACATTTGGTCGAGCACCCTCCACCTATCTTCTATACCCTGGCCGTACCCCTCACCCGTCTCCGAACTCCTCACTCATCAGCTCTCTCCACCTTTCTCCGAGTTACATTCCTTGAGCTTTATACGACACCATGGGTGAAAAAAATTTTTTTCATACAAAATTTTACAGGAGAGGGGTCGGAAATTTGAGACGTCACAGCTCGGCCGCCATCTTGTTTTTTTAATTTTTTTCACTTTTTCTGTTAATCGTTTACTAATTTCTACAATAATCCAAAATTTCAAAGAAATCGGTTGGAAAACAAAAGAGTTGCAAGAATCACGTCGGCCGCCATCTTGTTTTTCCGAAATGTCATAATTTTTCCCCACTCGAATTCCCCACCCGGACATATCTCCCCTGCATCATTGTATCGTTTTCCGTCTCTTTCTAGGAGAACAATCGTGTCAATCAGTGAGTGAGTGAATCAGTCAGTGAGTGGTAATCGAGCTATATATATTATAACTAGCGTTTGCTCGGTGCGCGAGCTGCTAAAGCAGCTCGCGGGAAGTGTTTTACTAAAAGTAAGGCGCGTGGGTGCGCGGCCCGCTAAAGCGGACCGCGATTGTTCGGCTGTATTTATTTCGCTCGGTGCGCGAGCTGCTAAAGCAGCTCGCGGGAAGTGTTATTACTACAAGTAGGGCGCGTGGGTGCGCGGCCCGCTAAAGCGGACCGCGATTTTTTTACTCATCAAGTAGACCTTCGGATTCTGGTCATCTTTTGCCAAAAAATTTGTTCGAGCACACCCCACCTATCTGCAATAACCTGGCCGTGCTCCTCATTCACAAAAGAAAAAGAAAAAAAAAGAAAAAAAATGAAAAAAAAAATGAAAAAAAAAACAAATGTAAAATGAAAAAAAAGAAAAAGAAAAAAAGCCCTATGAACCTATCAAAATCAATGTCTTGCATAGTTCCCAACTTCTAGTCCCTTCAATATTCCCCATACATTTAGTATGGAAAAAAAAATCCGCCATCTTGAATTTTTTTCCTACTCACCAGGTAGACCTCCGTGTTTTGATCATCTTTTGTCGAGAAACCGCTCATCCATCTTTTATAGTCTCCGAGAGAGAGACGGACAAAATTTGCCGCCATTTTTTTTCCGCCATTTTGGAATTTTTTTTCAACTCACTGGCAACTGCTCGAGGTTTCGAATGACATTTGGTCGAGCACCCTCCACCTATCTTCTATACCCTGGCCGTGCCCCTCGCCCGTCTCCGAACTCCTCACTCATCAGCTCTCTCCACCTTTCTCCGAGTCACATTCTTTGAGCTCTATACGACACCATGGGTGAAAAAAATTTTTTTCATACAAAATTTTACAGGAGAGGGGTCGGAAATTTGAGACGTCACAGCTCGGCCGCCATCTTGTTTTTGTAATTTTTTTCACTTTTTCTGTTAATAGTTTACTAATTTCTACAATAATCCAAAATTTCAAAGAAATCGGTCGGAAAACAAAAGAGTTGCAAGATTCACGTCGGCCGCCATCTTGTTTTTCCGAAATGTCATAATTTTCCCCAACTCGAATCCCCCCCCCAAACACATCTCCCGAACATCATTATATCGATTTCCGTCTCCTTCTAGGAGAACAACCCTGTCAATCAGTGAGTGAGTGAGTGAGTGAGTGAGTATGTCAGTCAGTGGTAATCGAGCTATATATATTATAATAACTAGCGTTTGCTCGGTGCGCGAGCTGCTAAAGCAGCTCGCGGGAAGTGTTTTACTAAAAGTAAGGCGCGTGGGTGCGCGGCCCGCTAAAGCGGACCGCGATTGTTCGGCTTTATTTATTTCGCTCGGTGCGCGAGCTGCTAAAGCAGCTCGCGGGAAGTGTTATTACTACAAGTAGGGCGCGTGGGTGCGCGGCCCGCTAAAGCGGACCGCGAATTTTTTACTCATCAAGTAGACCTTCGGATTCTGGTCATCTTTTGCCAAAAAATTTGTTCGAGCACACCCCACCTATCTGCAATAACCTGGCCGTGCTCCTCATTCACAAATGAAAAAGAAAAAAAAAGAAAAAAAAAGAAAAAAAAAAAAAAAAAAGCAAATGTAAAATGAAAAAAAAGAAAAAGAAAAAGGCCCTATGAACCTATCAAACTCATTGTCTTGCATAGTTCCCAACTTCTAGTCCCTTCAATATTCCCCATACATTTTGTATGTAAAAAAAAAATCCGCCATCTTGAATTTTTTTCCTACTCACCAGGTAGACCTCCGGGTTGTGATCATCTTTTGTCGAGAAACCGCTCCTCCATCTTTTATAGTCTCCGAGAGAGAGACGGACAAAATTTGCCGCCATTTTTTTTCCGCCATTTTGGAATTTTTTTTCAACTCACTGGCAACTGCTCGAGATTTCGAATGCCCCTCGCCCGTCTCCGAACTCCTCACTCATCAGCTCTCGCCACCTTTCTCCGAGTCACATTCTTTGAGCTCTATACGACACCATGGGTGAAAAAAATTTTTTTCATACAAAATTTTACAGGAGAGGGGTCTGAAATTTGAGACGTCACAGCTCGGCCGCCATCTTGTTTTTTTAATTTTTTTCACTTTTTCTGTTAATCGTTTACTAATTTCTACAATAATCCAAAATTTCAAAGAAATCGGTTGGAAAACAAAAGAGTTGCAAGATTCACGTCGGCCGCCATCTTGTTTTTCCGAAATGTCATAATTTTCCCCAACTCGAATCCCCCACCTGGACATATCTCCCCTACATCATTATATCGATTTCCGTCTCCTTCTAGGAGAACAACCCTGTCAATGAGTGAGTGAGTGAGTGAGTGAGTGTGTCAGTCAGTGGTAATCGAGCTATATATATTATAACTAGCATTTGCTCGGTGCGCGAGCTGCTAAAGCAGCTCGCGGGAAGTGTTTTACTAAAAGTAAGGCGCGTGGGTGCGCGGCCCGCTAAAGCGGACCGCGATTGTTCGGCTTTGTTTATTTCGCTCGGTGCGCGAGCTGCTAAAGCAGCTCGCGGGAAGTGTTATTGCTACAAGTAGGGCGCGTGGGTGCGCGGCCCGCTAAAGCGGACCGCGATTGTTCGGCTTTATTTATTTCGCTCGGTGCGCGAGCTGCTAAAGCAGCTCGCGGGAAGTGTTATTGCTACAAGTAGGGCGCGTGGGTGCGCGGCCCGCTAAAGCGGACCGCGATTGTTCGGCTTTATTTATTTCGCTCGGTGCGCGAGCTGCTAAAGCAGCTCGCGGGAAGTGTTATTACTACAAGTAGGGCGCGTGGGTGCGCGGCCCGCTAAAGCGGACCGCGATTTTTTTACTCATCAAGTAGACCTTCGGATTCTGGTCATCTTTTGCCAAAAAATTTGTTCGAGCACACCCCACCTATCTGCAATAACCTGGCCGTGCTCCTCATTCACAAAAGAAAAAAAAGAAAAAAAAATGAAAAAAAAGAAAAAAAACAAATGAAAAATGAAAAAAAGAAAAAGAAAAAAATCCCTATGAACCTATCAAAATCAATGTCTTGCATAGTTCCCAACTTCTAGTCCCTTCAATATTCCCCATACATTTTGTATGGGGGGAAAAAAAAATCCGCCATCTTGAATTTTTTTCCTACTCACCAGGTAGACCTCCGGGTTGTGATCATCTTTTGTCGAGAAACAGCTCCTCCATCTTTTATAGTCTCCGAGAGAGAGACGGACAAAATTTGCCGCCATTTTTTTTCCGCCATTTTGGAATTTTTTTTCAACTCACTGGCAACTGCTCGAGGTTTCGAATGACATTTGGTCGAGCACCCTCCACCTATCTACTATACCCTGGCCGTGCCCCTCGCCCGTCTCCGAACTCCTCACTCATCAGCTCTCGCCACCTTTCTCCGAGTCACATTCTTTGAGCTCTATACGACACCATGGGTGAAAAAAATTTTTTTCATACAAAATTTTACAGGAGAGGGGTGGAAATTTGAGACGTCACAGCTCGGCCGCCATCTTGTTTTTTTAATTTTTTTCACTTTTTCTGTTAATCGTTTACTAATTTCTACAATAATCCAAAATTTCAAAGAAATCGGTTGGAAAACAAAAGAGTTGCAAGATTCACGTCGGCCGCCATCTTGTTTTTCCGAAATGTCATAATTTTTCCCCACTCGAATCCCCCACCCGAACATATCTCCCGTACATCATTTTATCGTTTTTTGTCTCTTTCTAGGAGAACAATTATGTCAATGAGTCAGTGAATCAGTGAATCAGTGAATCAGTGAATCAGTCAGTGGTAATCGAGCTATATATATTATAACTAGCGTTTGCTCGGTGCGCGAGCTGCTAAAGCAGCTCGCGGGAAGTGTTGTTACTAAAAGTAAGGCGCGTGGGTGCGCGGCCCGCTAAAGCGGACCGCGATTGTTCGGCTTTATTTATTTCGCTCGGTGCGCGAGCTGCTAAGGCAGCTCGCGGGAAGTGTTATTGCTACAAGTAGGGCGCGTGGGTGCGCGGCCCGCTAAAGCGGACCGCGATTGTTCGGCTTTATTTATTTCGCTCGGTGCGGGAAGTGTTATTACTACAAGTAGGGCGCGTGGGTGCGCGGCCCGCTAAAGCGGACTGCGATTTTTTTACTCATCAAGTAGACCTTCGGATTCTGGTCATCTTTTGCCAAAAAATTTGTTCGAGCACACCCCACCTATCTGCAATAACCTGGCCGTGCTCCTCATTCACAAAAGAAAAAGAAAAAAAAAGAAAAAAAAAGAAAAAAAAGAAAAAAAGCAAATGTAAAATGAAAAAAAAGAAAAAGAAAAAAAGCCCTATGAACCTATCAAAATCAATGTCTTGCATAGTTCCCAACTTCTAGTCCCTTCAATATTCCCCATACATTTTGTATGGGGGGACAAAAATCCGCCATCTTGAATTTTTTTCCTACTCACCAGGTAGACCTCCGGGTTGTGATCACCTTTTGTCGAGAAACCGCTCCTCCATCTTTTATAGTCTCCGAGAGAGAGACGGACAAAAATTGCCGCCATTTTTTTTCCGCCATTTTGGAATTTTTTTTCAACTCACTGGCAACTGCTCGAGGTTTCGAATGACATTTGGTCGAGCACCCTCCACCTATCTTCTATACCCTGGCCGTGCCCCTCGCCCGTCTCCGAACTCCTCACTCATCAGCTCTCTCCACCTTTCTCCGAGTCACATTCTTTGAGCTCTATACGACACCATGGATGAAAAAAATTTTTTCATACAAAATTTTACAGGAGAGGGGTGGAAATTTGAGACGTCACAGCTCGGCCGCCATCTTGTTTTTTTAATTTTTTTCACTTTTTCTGTTAATCGTTTACTAATTTCTACAATAATCCAAAATTTCAAAGAAATCGGTTGGAAAACAAAAGAGTTGCAAGATTCACGTCGGCCGCCATCTTGTTTTTCCGAAATGTCATAATTTTTCCCCACTCGAATCCCCCACCCGGACATATCTCCCCTATAGTCCAGATTTCCTTACTTGAGTATTCGAATAAACAATAATGGCCGAATGTTAACCAAAGACAATTTATAGGGTTGGGAAGTTATCGCATGAGCGATTGAACGAATGTGAAAGCATTATACAACTGAATGATTTTCATCCCAACTGCGATGGTCATAGACGTGTACCATTACTACAAAGACGTAAAAAGTAACTAAACAATATCTTTTTCGTAATTATATTAAAAAGAGGAATTTACAAGAAAAAATTAACGAAGATTTATTAATTTTTACTAATCAGATTTTTGTTCTATTCTAAAGTATACCCCATTTGTGGGTAACATTGTGATACAAACAACTTTCTTAAAAAAAACAGTAGTGTATTTTTATTTACTTGTTTTCTTTAGTAAAATGTTCTTTAGTGTGGTAATAATAAAGATTAAGATTACCTATCTATATTTTATTTTATAATAATATCTAAATTTTATTTAAGTTCTGCTAGTGATTTATTTTTTATCAATATCCATTATTTTTTATGTTCTAAAGTTACTCACCTCTACCGTAATGATGATTCAATCATTGAAGTAGGAAGACTAGTCCTAATTTCTAGTTATAGTTCCATGGATACAATCCATTCATACGGTCACTCATTCGCCTGTCCCCACCTCAACGATTCATAGACAATCTAGGGTTACGAAATGTCACTTTCTCTTAATCTGTGCAAATGAGTTCTGCTAATGTTTCGTTTTTGAGAAAATAAATATCTTATAATGGTAAACTCGAAGCAATTTTTGGTGTAAATCGTAACGAATGTGTTTGATGAATAGATCTAGACAGTTATACATAGTTAAAAATGTGTGATTTGTGTGTAAATAAGTGATATTCATATCAAGAGGTGTTTGTTTACTCGAATGCTCAAGTAAGGAAATCTGGACTTTACATCATTCTATCGTTTTTTGTCTCTTTCTAGGAGAACAATTATGTCAATCAGTGAGTGTGTCAGTCAGTCAGTGGTAATCGAGCTATATATATTATAATAATAGATAGGAATGATTGTAAATAAAAACCATAGCACACCTTTCTTCGTCATGTGGAAACAGATGATGACGTAATTCTTTATTTATGGATGAAGATGAAGTACAATTTGCAACAGCACACTTTGTATGTACCATAGTGAGTTCGTTTCATAAGTAATAAAATTATAATACATAATAATGTGCATTTCAATTAATTAACTATAATATTATGGCAGAGTAAGGAATGATCATTAAAAATTTTACGCAAGCGTAATAATTATGTCAACCCTTTACTATAGCTCCCAGGTAACTGAGGCTTACATGGGAGCGTACCTCGCTCCGCACTTACCGCACCCACCGCACGATTGCCCTGTCTAGACGGCTTCGTCGACTCTGTATGAACCTTACCTTCGTTACTCTGTGATAGAGGTTTATGTATATTTTACAGGAAAAATAAAACCAACGCTCTAACTAGCATAGTTTTTTTTATATTAACAATAAACCTTTACGAGCAAAGTTATATTAAAAGATGAATAAGCAAATTAATATAATTATTATGTATCGTTATTGGTAGCTGTATAGCAGAGTGATCCAGCTACCAATACTCAAAAATAATTATAAAAGAAATACGTGATGATGTTGTAAGTTCAGTTTTATTGAGTGACACAATAAGAATAATAACAAAATAAGACTTGACACATTCTTAGTTTAAATGCAAAGGAGGTGTATAGTTATAAAGCAGGGTTTATGAATATTAAAAAAGTATTTACTCCAACACTCCTCCTTATTCATAAACGCTCAGTCACTAAACTCATACATCTTCTCTTTTATTAAATCACACACTCACTCATGCATCTAACCCCATACATCTTACACACCACTCAAATTTACCTCTCAACAATCCTTTCGTAAGTACGTCAGCAACCATACGTGAGGTTTCTATATACTCTAAATAAATCTCACCGTTTTCTATTGCTTCTCGAATAAATTGATATCGTACATCTATATGCTTAGTACGTTGGTGGTGTACAGAGTTTTGTGCAATAGCCATTGCCGCCTGACTATCTGTGTATACAGTTATGGCATCACAAGGTTTTCGTATCAGTTCAGCCATGAACCGTCGAAGAAATACAGCCTCTTTAGCAGCCTCCGACAATGACACGTATTCTGCCTCTGCAGTAGATAGTGCGATTGTTTTCTGCTTCTGACTATTCCAGCACACAGCTCCTCCTTGACACAAAAAAACTGATCCTGAGTATGACCTGCGATCTAAGTCACCGGCGTGATCAGCATCTGCATACCCCACAATTAATTCTCTTTGTACAGTTTCTCTTGAGTACTTAAGTTTGAACGATTTGGTTCCTTTTAGATATCGGAGTACTCTTTTCAGCGCTATCCAATGGCAATCATCATAACACCCGTTAAATTGACTCAGACTATTCACTGTATGTGCTATGTCTGGCCTTGTGCACACAGCAACATACAAAAGTGAGCCAATCAATGCTTGATAAGGTACATTTGGTGATACATGGTCAGGACCAGGTTTCTCTAACCTCTGTCCTTGAACTGATGGTGTAGTCACTGGTTTAGCTTCTTCCATTCCATATGCATGCAATAGCTTCCCTATGTAATCTTCTTGATCAAGACTAATCCCATCTCTCTCTTGTGTTATGTTAATTCCAAGCATAAGTTTAGCGCTTCCCAAATCTTTCATTTCAAAATTCAACTTTAGCTCTTCTTTGACCTTCTTCATTCCTTGCTCCTCATTCCAAAAAATAAGTATATCATCTACATACACTGCAAGTATGATTATTTTGTGCTTATCACCTCTGAAATAAACACATGATTCATTTTTGGATCTCTGAAAGCCAAGCTTTTCTAAAGTCTCATTAAGTCTCTTGTTCCATGTTCTAGGCGCTTGCTTTAAGCCATATAATGATTTGTTCAGACGACAGATGTAACCTCCTTGCTCTTCAAAACCTTCAGGTTGCTTCATATACACCTCCTCTTCAAGATGGCCATTCAAAAATGCTGTTTTCACATCCATTTGGTCTATATGAAGTCCTAATTTAGCTGCCAAGGATATCAATAATCTCAATGAACTGTGTCTGACCACTGGCGCAAACGTTTCAAAGTAATCAATGCCTCTTCTTTGACTGAAGCCTCTTGCAACTAAGCGAGCTTTATATCTCTTTCCTCCCGCTTCTTCTTTAATTCTAAATAACCATTTAGAATCAACAATGTTGCATTTCCTTTCAGGTGGCTTCACCAAAGTCCATGTGTTGTTTTTTTTTAAAACCTTCAACTCCTCTTGAATTGCAGCTCTCCACATGTGGCCGTCTTCTCTAGACAAGGCTTCTCCTACCGTCAAGGGATCTTCGATATCCTTTACTGCTTGATATGTAACATAATCGGGGTACTCCTTGGGAACTCTATTTCTCAAAGAATATCTTCTTTCCCTTTCTGTTCTCATCTCAGGAATATTTTCGATCTGTTCATCTATATCAGATGTAGATACAAAACTCTCATCATTATCTTCAGCCTCTGCCTCAGATACATCTGGATCAATGTGAGTTTCTTCATTCTCTTCAAGCCTTACCTGGTTAAAATCGATAACCAGTATCTCTTCTTCTGATTTCTTCTCTTCTTGGTTACTACTGTTCCGATTGTGATGCATCTCTGATTCAAAGAAAACCACATCTCTCGCTTTGTGTAGTCTTCCTGTTTCAGGGTCTATCAGCCTGTAGGCTTTCGATTCTTCACAGTAACCAACATGAATCAATTCAATGCTTTTAGCGTCCCACTTCTTGCGTAAGACATCTGGAATATGCTTGAATGCTCTACAGCCAAACACTCTGATCATGCCCAGATCTTGCTTTTTTCCACTCCAAGCTTCTTCTGGCGTCATGTTCTTGACTGCTTTTGTAGGTGATCTATTTTTCAAGAAAACGGCAGTATTGACTGCTTCAGCCCAATACTTTTTCTCTAATCCCGATTCTTGCAGCATAGACCTAGCTTTCTCTGTAATCGTACGGTTAGCTCTTTCCGCAACTCCATTTTGCTCCGGTGTGTACTCTACCGTAAGCTGATGCAAAATTCCATACTCTTGTAGGAATTTAGTCATTCTCTTGTTGACAAACTCCGTACCATTGTCAGACCGCAATATTTTTATTTTCTGTCCAGTCTGCAACTCTGCAAAGGATTTAAACTCACAAAATTTCTCGAAAACTTCACTTTTGTTTTTGAGAAAATAAACAAAGGTTTTACGTGTCCTGTCATCGATAAAGGTTAGATAGTACCTATATCCGTTAAATGACTCTACATTCATAGGACCACACACATCAGTGTGTATTAAACCTAATATTTTATCCGCTCGACTCGCAGAGTTCTTAAATGGTTGCTTGGTTTGTTTTCCTGTTAAGCAGGCTACACACTCTAGTTTTGTAATCTTATTAGAAAAACTCACACCCTTTGCCAGTTTGTCTCGAAGTAACGTAAGGTTTCGTATCCCTAGGTGCGCCATCCTCCGATGCCATAACTCTATATCAGCACACATAGTTGAGGCTAAGGCTTGATTCTGAAATATGGATTTTAGTTTAAATACACCATTTTCTAAAATACCTGTATGAGAAACTTCTCCCTTAACCTTACATCCATCAGATTTCATAATCTGACATCCATCCTTTGTAAACACTACCACATTTCCTCTCTTCACAATCGTACTTACACTTAGTAAATTACAATTAAGAGTTGGTACAAGCATTACATTATTCACTCTCAGACCTCCACTCACTACATTACCAAATCCTTCACCATACATTCTATCTCCATTCGCACACGCAATCTCCATGCGTCTATCACAAGACTTGAACTCTTTCAACCAATCCTTTTGGCTTGTCATGTGACTTGAAGCTCCAGAATCCAAAATCCAATCCATCTTATTCTCGGTGGTCATCAGCCCTAGACCCAGCGCTACTGCCGCGTCGCTTTTCTTTGGTTTGAGTGAACATTCCCTTGCTTTATGAGAACCATCGCATATGAAGCATTTGATCTTTTTTATATCAAACTTCTTGGATTTCTTCTTTAATTTTGGTTTCTGGCAAATTAATGCATTCGTGCTACTAGAAGCATCTCCTTGAATGTAATCTTCTTCCATTTGGAATAGTTTGGATTTCACGTAATCTGTAGTCAGAGTTGTATTAGAATTTTCAATCGCCATTCTCAGGGGTTGAAATTTCTCCGTCAGGCCTTGTAGCATCAGGGCTGCGAGTAACTCGTCATCTATCTGCTTATCTAAATCACGAAGTTGCTGTGCCACCGTCATAATAGTGGTAACGTAGTCACGTAATGATGTAAAATTCTCCAATTTTATACTGACTAACTTGGACAGCAACCTGCATCTGTTGTTCAACCCTTTGTCTTCAAACGCATTCTTCAAGGCATCCCAGGCCTCCTTTGCAGTCTTTGATTGACGAACGTGAACTAGACAGTGTGGTCTTACCATTAAGCAGATTTTTGCTCTAGCCTTCTGATCCTTTTTAATGCCTTGTACATCTGTGGCACTCGGTGTTGTCGCTGTATATTCCCAAAGGTCCTCATGGATTAAGTGTAGTTCCATTTGGAACTTCCATGTTGCATAATCCACACTACCATCCAATTTTACCATACTTGGAAGGCTCGATAAACTTTGCGTTTCCATCACGATTTCTTTCTTCGCTGCGGCCATAACCTATTGGTAGCTGTATAGCAGAGTGATCCAGCTACCAATACTCAAAAATAATTATAAAAGAAATACGTGATGATGTTGTAAGTTCAGTTTTATTGAGTGACACAATAAGAATAATAACAAAATAAGACTTGACACATTCTTAGTTTAAATGCAAAGGAGGTGTATAGTTATAAAGCAGGGTTTATGAATATTAAAAAAGTATTTACTCCAACAATCGTTTTACTTTTACTTTTGGACACAGATTAGAGGATACATGGAGGATACTACGTATCTTTTGGAATCCGACTCGCATTTCGTCGGTTTTTTTGATTTTGCCACAGAATACAATCACTCACAAGGAGCATTTTGCCGTGCACATAATCTGTGGTGCACACTTCTCTCGGACATAAATAACCTCGGCGGCCAAATTCTGTGGGCTGAACTGAATGACGACTCTGCTGTACAGCAAATACACGACCGTCTTGACGTACGTCAAAGCTATTCACTATCCATCGGCGACGTACGTCGCGACTAGTAAGGGGTGGGGGAAATCTGCTGGATGGAAAACGGCTCGTGCTCGTCCAGCAAACTGTTAATAATAATTATTGACGTACGTCAAGCCTATTCACTGTCGTTTTTGATCGTGCATCGTGCATGACCTTGGCGGGACGTACAGCAAGATGGACAATGTATAGGGCCCTAACCTCCGCCGCCGCGCCGCGCCGGTTGCTCCGGAATTTCCTAATGTTCGTGGTATATTGTTTGTGGTATAGGCTCCGGTAGTCGTTACTCCTTTGACCCACAGACTAAGATATTGTTCGTGGTCTATACCACAGACTTTGACCCTCTCGTTAGAGAGTATTGGGTGGAACCACATTTGAGGATCGTTTCGGATTTCGCCCATACAAAACTGTCAAATAGGGTATTTGACTATATTAAAAATATCGTTTCATTTGGTGTCATCCTAAAAGATTATTATCTAAAAACATTATTCCATACGACAAAACTAAAAAATAAAGTTTTATTTAATTAGAAAACATTAAATAAAATTGCTATGATTCCGGCCATGGTCACGTGATCGAAAACGTTCCGTAATCTCGAATGACGTCACAGTCCACACCACCTATGGGCTGTGGAATTGTCATTGTTTGAAATGTGAACTGTGACGTCATGAGAGCAAATGGAACGTTTCGGCGGCAATTTATTTTTTGAATTTATTTCTCGATTTTTATGAAAAATACTGAAAATTATGCCCAAATATACGTTTTCTTAGCTTCAGCATAGCATTATTAACAATTTAAGATGATTTTCTAAAAGTAGTTAAATACCCTATTCCATAGAAACGTGTACGGATCAAATCGGCTTTTTGATGCGTACACGAATGTATGGAAAATGACAGTTTTGTATAGGCAAAATCCGAATCGATCCTCACAAATGTGGTTCACCCTTATGTTCGGTGCTCGGACCTCTGTGGTGCCTCAGGCACTGTTCTGTGCTGTTCTGAGCCGGCTAAGGGTAGGTAATAATGTTCTGTGGACACAGACCACTCACCACACACACACACACACACACAGTCTGTGTTGGTCTGTGGCTAACATGTTTTGGTAAAATTAAATACAAGTTCATTATAATGTGATTATAATTTACCCCGTGAATTTATCTAAAATGGACGAACCAAAAAAAGGTTCACAGTCAATAAGTGTTGAAGAACTAAGGGTGAAAGGTAACGATTGTGTAAAAGATGGGAAATTCATTGAAGCTGTATTACATTATACCCAGGCAATTAAGATGGAGCCAAACAACTACGTGCTATACAGCAATAGATCGTTCGCTTTCTTGAAGTTAGATCAACATTACCTCTCACTGCAGGACGCTAATGAGACTGTTAGATTGCAACCACAATGGGCTAAGGTTACTTTACTATATTTTCTTTGCAGTTTCATAATAATTATTTATTAAAGTTGAAACCAAAAATAAAATTTTCCTACTGTACCTATACGTTCTACTTGTACTATTCCTGTACCTATACTTATTGATATTTCAGGGCTACTTCCGCCGGGCTGAAGTAGAGGCAGCCAGCGGATTGTATGATGAAGCTATTATTTCTTACACAAGAGCATTGCAGCTTGAACCACACAATGTCAAGTTAATGGAGTCAATCAGAGCTATTACTGATGAACAAAAGAAAAAAATTAAAGGTTTGTTTGCCCTTTGTTAATAATTATGAATAAAAAGTTTCAGTTTAAAACTTAAAACAGTTATGTAAAATGTAAATCAGCTCTGAAATAAGTCGCACAATACAATAATTTCTACAATAAATGCTGTCTTTGGGTATTCTTGTAAGAATGGAGGATTTAGCAAATAGTAAGAGGATGTCAGACAAAAAAAAAGAGAATTGAGCTTAATACATTTACCAAGACTACATCAACTGGTATAATAGGAATATTTGTTCAATATGATAAAATGTCAATACTATGATATGGTAACATCATAAATACCATATATCTGGGTGACCGAGCTTTGCGCTTCGGTAATATGTTTTTTTTTGGTAAATCGTGTTTTTTGGAAAAATATATATTAAAAAAAATTAAACAAATAATAATAATAAAATTCATAGGGGAAAATATAGTCATCTGGACTTGAACCGGGGTCTTCTGGTTTCGGGAGCGCCCGATTTCCCGAGCTATTCGGACTTTATAAATGATGGCGAAATTTACCTTCGTATTCTAATGGTATTGTAAGGGTTTTTCATTGCCTGAAAACACGGATAAAACAACCTTTTTTAAAAATGAAACCTAGCTAGATTGATTTATCGCCCCCGAAACCCCCTGCATACTAAATTTCATGAAAATCGTTGGAGCCTTTTCCGAGATTCAGATTATATATATACATATATACAAGAATTGCTCGTTTAAAGGTATCAGATACCAAATAATCAGGAATGTGACAATAATGTTTATTAATAATAATTTAGGTACAAAAAATCAAACCTAATTCATTTTACCAGGATTGTTGGAAGGATTATAACATATTTTACTATATAATAGTTATAAACTACGGCCGTTCAGAGAATGCGTTCCTGACACGTCGCGATTGAACTGACGACGTAACTTTGTAATGGCGTTGCAGTTACGATAAAAATATTATTATTGCTGGTTGTTTACCGTTTTAACAATTGATTAGCATTAAAACAACATTATTATATCAATAATCAATTAATGTTGTAATTTTGTGCCAAACTGAGTGTCAAATAACTTGGTAAACAATATTTTTCTAAATGTGTCAGGAACGCATTCTCTGAACGGCCGAACTTTAGTACCATAGTAGATATTATGATGTTTTGAAGTTTTAACATGTCAATATTAATGCAAAGTGCAAATTATCACTTTAAAAATTTTTTGCATTCAATTCATTCGGTTGTATTGTTGTACAGACAAGCCTATATTTTTAAATTATTAAATCATAAACTGTGGTAAATATTTTGTTATTTTTAAATTAATATTGTGGTTTTTTTTTAGGTCATCAGAATACAATCTGGATATGCACTTGTGTGGGTTTAATTATAGGTATAGGTGTTGTTATATTGGATTACACAATGACCACTAGTCCAACATTAAATGTAAGATGTTTATTTTTGTATTAATGTTCATAATAATAAATGTGCAGCTTATTCAAAATGAATGTGGACAAAATTAGCATGTTTAATTGCAGCCTAAAAACACCCCATTCATAAGTTGTGAACAATAGCTACAATAGCTAGAAAGTAAAGGTATTGCTGCCATGCGAAATTCACATTAGTGCCTCCATTGTGTTATATTATGTATGATGTGTAATGTGCAAGACAAGCTGTGTAGTACTTAAAAAATGCTCCATTATTTAGGGTTGATTCTCAAAAACAATAATTTTAAAAAATCAACCCTAATTAAGGAGCTCATATCTATATTGTGATGTTTTGCTGACACTCTCTGATATATCTACCCCTTTACAAAGCTCAATATGTAATATTTATTACAGGGTACTGTATTCATTCAGTCAACTGTCTGCTTTATGGCTTTTATTGGTGTTTTTACTTGGTGATTGAGAAAGAGGCTCTATATGCTCTATTTACTGGTGTACTAAATAATAATCTAAATAATATTATATAATCCTGTAATAAAAACTAACATAGTTTGACTGAACATTTTTGACAAATTTTCAATACCAAAGCAACCAGAATGTCAAATTTATTTCAAATTCAGATTATTATAATTTTTAGGGTTCCGAAAAAAATTGAACCCTTGTAGGCTCGCTCGGTTGTCTGTCTGTATGTCTAGGCTGTTTTTCTTAGAAACAGCTTGAATTACTAAGTTGATGCTGAATATAAAAGTCGACGGTCTCTTAACACTGATTTAAGTTTCTAGTTTAACTCTGTGATGAAATATTACGTAAAAATTAAGATTTATGCGGTATTTGTAGCGCAGCACCATCTAGCGAGAATATTCATGGTTTGATTTTATAATTCTCACAAGGTTCGTAACACTCTGTGCGAGTATGACTCGCACTTGGCCGGTTATTTAATATAATTATAGGGTTTAGAAACTAATTTTGGTTGGTGATTTTTCAGAATCCTTTAAGCATGGTCGCATTTGCTATAGCACTTGCGGGTCTTGGATGGGCGATAGGAAAAACTTCAACGCTAATGAATGCATGGAGTGCTGGGAAATCCCTACAACCACCACCAGATTTAGGTAAATATTTGACCATAACTACTTATGTTAAGTTTCATTATTGAATTCTCTGACTCTTATATAATTTGACAATGTTTGCATCCTGAGACATAGGGTAGTTTTTATTTCAAAACATCTAGGAATTTCCATGGGGTTTTCAAAGTCTACGCGGAAGTTGTAGGCATCACATATGTTTATACTTTATACATATAGTATTATTTTTTAATATAATATTTTTTGAAATTGAAATGCTTGGTAAGTAACATTTCTCACTTTTAAATTATTACTAACAGTACATCGGGTATATTATAGTCCATTAAGCCATTAATGGCTTGAAGCATGAATGAAAACAGTGATAGCCTAGTAGTGAAGAATGGTCTCCTATTCAGGGGGTTACAGGTTCGATCCCGGGTACGCACCTCTGACTCTTCAGAGCAGAGTTATGTGTATTTAAGCAATTAAGGCCGGTCATATACGGGCAGCTTGAAGCAGTCATGGATCAACTGCTTCAAGCTGCGACTGCATGTTGAACTACAGTCTTACAGTAGCTTCACAATATATTTATAACAACATAGTATTTGTCAGACAAAACATTGTGACTTACAAAAAAAAGGGTGATTTACACGATAGGCAGGTTAGAGATCTAAACAGGCTCGTGATTCCTCGATTGCGCCTCAAGAGGGTCCGAAAGACATTTGTGGGAATGGGCGTGACGTTTTATAATAAAATTCCACAGTCGCTCCTAGACTTGCCTTTACACAAGTTTAAGAAATCAGTTAAAACTCATCTCATGAAAAAAGCATATACAATTGAAGACTATATAAATGACAAAAAAGCGTAGATATAATTCGTTCCAGCGATTCATGAGACAGTAGGTAATGATTAACCTGTAAATTCTCTTTTTCCTCATTGTGGAAACACTGCATACATAGCATAATATCTACTATATTGTAAACATGTTTTGAAAAGAGCAACTGCCGAGTTTCTTGCTGGTTCTTCTCGGCAGGAACGGCATTCCGAACCAGTGGTAGACTCATCGACGATTCAAAAGCACTTGTAAATTCTATTCTATTCTATTCTTCAACGGTGAAGGAAAACATCGTGAAGAAGATGCACGCCTGAGAGTTTTCCATAATGTTCTCAAAGGTGTGTAAAATCTACCAATTCGCATTGGGCCAGCGTGGTAGACTATGACCTATAACTCTTCTCTGAGAGGAGACCTGCACTCGGTAGTGAGACAATAATGACAAAACAATAATGTAATAAAAAAAAATATTCATTTTCACAGCTACCAATGAAGAAAATGAAAAGGAAACCAATGCTTCTGAAAAAAAGACAAAATATAGCAAAGCACAAGCAAGACAGAGGTATAAGCAAGGAAAACTTTAGTTTATTTTAAGTCAAAAATGTCATCATGCATCCACTGCTGAACTTAGATCTTACTGAGAGTGTGCCGTCCCGGATGGTCCTAAGAGCGATGTCTCATGTCATAGGGCTGCAAGTTGGTACATAATTTCTTCTCATCCATAATTCCTCAGAGCTTCAAGAACAAAGACTCTGAACAGTGTATGTTGCCAGTAAGTGATGACTTATGGATCCAAAATATGGTCCACAACTTTCGCTTCAGCAAACCTTATATAAGTCACTTAGCGGGTGATGGATAGAGCAATGCTGATGAGCTATTTGGTCTCGACCATATAAGAAATAAGCCCCTCTGTCACGAAGCTAAAGCTGAGTACGTAGTTTTGAAGAGCCAATGGTCATTGGGGTCCCAACTCCCAAGGTGTTGAAATGGCGACCCCAAGTCAGATGTTTTATAAAGACAACGCTTCATCATGCCACAGCACGTAGACGGACAACTTCAAGTGCTTCGCCATGAAGAAAATTATAATATTTGGCATTGCATCGTGTGGCATAATAAGAATTATACAATGCAGCGAGTCTGTGACGAGTTCGCGAGCGGTTATTCGGCAGCGGCAGCGACAACGCATCGAGCCATCGCTCCTACGTGATTCCTAATCCTAGCTCTTTCCGCCACTTTCTCAAGGTTGTTGGACCTGCAAGCTAGAGGTCTTCCTACATTGCGCTCGGCGTACTGTTTCCATTCCAGAATATATCTGTCCCAATAGTTTTAAAACACTGCCATACTATGTGTTTCAATTGAGAAGACCATTCGCAAGATACATGGTAACTCTTGTAGGTATCCAGTAGCAATTTATGCGTTTGATTTTTAGTCTCGGTTTTCTGGAATAAAAAATAGCCTGACAATCTGAAAATAAGCAAAGATGCAGAAATTTTTTAAAAATGATATAAATATTAAATACTTACTCATAATCAAATCAGCTTAATTGGGCACAGTTATTTCAAAATCACAGGCAAACACCTCAATTTTTATTTATTTGTGTAGAAGAAAAACTATAAAATATAAGAACAAAGATATCAGGAAAATACATATTACTGTCTCAAATTTCATTACAAGTTCAGACTTAAAATTTTAAATATGGCAATGCTCTTCTCAGTTAAAATGCATAGTACAATTATTATTAGTACTATATTCAACATTAATTTTAGTATAACAGTTATTTATTAGCCTGATTTCAATATTTATAGTCTTGTAATGAAACGTTTTAAAATTTAATAATTTAACTGCTGCTAAAATATGAAATTGTTGTCATTAACCTTATTGCAATATTAAGACATGATCATTTGATTGAAAACTGATAAGTATGTTAATACAAGACGATGCCCGCGACTTCGTCCGCGTTAAATACAATATTAAAAGTAAAGTAAATTATAATTAAAAAGAAATCACATAAATAATTTGAAATATAATAATTAAATAATTTAAAAATTAATAGTCATTTTAAGTTAGGGGTCTGTGTAACCATGAGCCACGCACACTCGTGAATTGCAAGAACTATAGGTACCTATGTGTGTACATAGATTTAGGATTGGTAGTCGCTTCGCACACTATTAGATACCGTCGGCGTACGTACGCCTGAACTGGCGAACCTACAGGCGCGTAGCAAGCAATGTTTGAAGTTTTCAAACAAGCTATAAAAAAACGATGCCGCATCTTTGAAGCTAAGTATTGTTTGTAGGAAGGGCGGTATCTAGTAGCGACTAAGCTACCAATTCTAAATCTATACCTATGTACTTTTACAACGTTATGTACTTTTGGCGATTAGTCACAAATATTTAAAACAAACCTGAGGTTACGCTTCGCGAAATGTAGGTAGGTCTACTACCAGGCCCTACATAAATAGATGTAAGGTGGTTTTTATAAAATAATGGTTAAAAAAGTTTCTAAAAATCTTTCGGGAGTACTTTTAAATATTTGACTTATACAATTTATTCCATTTAGATTTGTACAAATAATTTTGGTACTTAGCTCTAAGACAGAATATTTGTTGATCTTGAAAAGACATGGTTGAATTATTATTATATTGATTGTATTGAAGTGCTATCTTCTGGCACTAAATAAAAGAATTGAAAGTCCAAGTGTTTTTTTTGTCAGTTAACACCACATGGCGGATGCGTGGTAGGTACTGCATTGCTTCATATAACATTAATAATAAGGTGCGGTGGTCTGTAGCACAAAAGTACTTTGTGGTCTGTAATAACTAATAACACAGCACTGATAAATTTTTGAATCTACCAGTGCTGTTCGAAATGCCGTTCAAACTGACAAGAACCAGGAAACTCAAGTTGCTCTTTTTAAAAAACAACTTGGAAGGAGTATGAGTGTAAATTAAACCCATATCCCTAATAGATTTATATAGTCCGTTCAATAAGTCATGAGTTATTCCATTTGTTCCACATTAACGAGCACATACTTTATTTTTATGTAAATTATCAAACTGTTTGATTCATCGATGACTCTTTCACAATGTTGCCTATTTCAATTTACCCATGTCAACTGACTATTGAACAGACTATACGCTATCGTACCGGTACGCGAAATCGCTTAGCGGTACG
Source organism: Oeneis ivallda (assembly GCA_029955525.1). Lineage (NCBI taxonomy): Eukaryota > Metazoa > Arthropoda > Insecta > Lepidoptera > Nymphalidae > Oeneis > Oeneis ivallda. The sequence continues at coordinate 10,667,273 of JARPMR010000020.1, read as the reverse complement.
TTTTTGACGGCACGGTGATACTAGCAAAACGTCCAAAAGCCTACCACCAGAAAAAATATTTATCTGAAATTCAACGACGACTCACATTGACCTACGCCTATTGACTCTATGACCTACGCGCTATTTTCTTTACATGGGAAAGAAAACATTTGAACCTTCTGATGACGCATCGGTATAGTCGCGGCAACATTGTGAATTACAAAAAAAAGGGTGATTTACACGATAGGCAGGTTAGAGATCCAAACGGGCTCGTGATTCCTCTAATGCGCCTCAAGGGGGTCCGAAAGACATTTGTGGGAATGGGCGTGACGTTTTATAATAAAATTCCACAGTCGATCTTAGACTTGCCTTTACACAAGTAGAAATCAGTTAAAACTAATCTCATGAAAAAGCATATTATACAATTGAAGACTATATAAATGACAAAAAAAGCGTGGATATAATTCGTTCCAGCGATTCACGAGACAGTAGGTAATGATTAACCTGTAAATTCTCTTTTTCCTCATTGTGGAAACACTGCATACATAGCATAATATCTACGATATTGTAAACTTGTTTTGAAAAGAGCAACTGCCGAGTTTCTTGCTGGTTCTTCTCGGCAGGAACGGCATTCCGAACCAGTGGTACTCATCGACGATTCAAAAGCACTTTTAAAAAAGTTTATTTGAATAAAAAATCGGCCAAGTGCGAGTCGGGCCTCGCTCTTTTAGGGTTCCGTTAAAAAAAATTAAATTAAAAGATTTCCATCTACCCACCTACCCATTTTAATTTAATTTTTTTAATTTTTATTATTTGTTGTTATAGCGGCAATAGAAATACATAATATGTGAAATTTTCATCTGTCTATCTATTACGGTTTACGAGATACAGCCCGCTGACAGACGGACGGACGGACGGACGGACAGCGTAGGCTTAGTAATAGGGTCCCGTTGGTACCCTTTGGGTACGGAACCCTAAAAACATTTCTATTCTATTCTATTGGCTTCTTTGTACTGTAATTCCTTATTCCACCGATACCCATGGCTTGTTCCAAAATGAAAGATACAGTTAAGGGAAATACTTTATTGATCCTAGTGTAAAATGTATTTCGAAAATTGCATCAATACAATATATCTTTTGAATATAATTCTTGGTCTCATACCTTACAATAATTAAAATAAATCCAACATAATATGTATGGATAAAAAAAGTATAACAAAATGGTATTTATACAATAATTATATTAAGCTACATACGAAATTTACAATGAAAACATGACTTAAAATAAGATTTTTCCATCACCAGTCCTTGATAACAATTATGCATTTTCATTTCGTACATATTGGTGATGCAACAATTTTTTTCATTTATACATTTTATGATTCATGCATGATGCATTCACTGCAGTTCATCATGTTACAATTATATCTGAACTAAATGATACCTATCTATAGGGTTAGTTATATAATTGTGGCAAAATTACTATCCCAAGAGTAGGTAGGTATGTAACAATATAATATTACACAGTAATATTATAAGTAATATGGTGTTAGTTTACACTTAATTAAACTAAAATAAGAAGGTCAATACACGAAATTGCTAATGTTAACTGATTGTAACATACTTTAGGCTTACGACGTTCCTGAGATAGCTGCGCGGTTCCGGTGGTGTAAACTTAACTTTTACCCGACTATGGCAGACAAAAGGAAGGGAAGGATTTTATGTACATAATTATGTATGTTATATATGTATATGACTATTTACGAATGTTCCATCGTGTCGCCTAAACTACTGCGCCGATTTTGATGAATGAGGTGTCAATCGATTCGTTATTATAGTCCGGGTGACGTAGGCAATATTTAATACGAACAAAAACACTATATATAAATATAACGTATGTACATCCAAAAAAGTTGGGTCCTCTGAAAATTTTTTTTCGATAACGTATCGAGTGGGATGTCAAATGAAATAGAAAATTCTAATTTTAAAATATACCAAGTGACAGAAAAACAATTTTACTATATTTCAGTCTATGAATACAACTATCGCCATCTATCGGCAGTTCTCTCACCATCACACCACAATGTGACGAATTTTAAATCAAATCCGTAGTTGGGTTACAGCTAACTAATCTCTACCTAACTATTGTACCTTTTATCGCTTGTATGTATGTCAACTTTCAGCCCACCCAACCGGTACCCTCTCGTACCTATCTGTCGCCCTTCCCGCCCGCGCCGCGCCGCCACCTCAGAAACCGTAACCGTAAATTATTAAATCATGCGAAGTGATTGAGTAAAACGCGAAACTTCTAACGTAGTATTTTTTACAACCAGTGTCTATAGTTTAAATTTTCAATTAAACTTTAACCGTGCGTAAATCTGTCATTTAGTATGGACGAAAAAGGGATGGAAAAATTCTCCGTCCCTTTCTCGACAATATTAAATGACATTTGACGTTAAGAGTGGGTGTGCGCTCGTTAACAGTAAACAGATTTGATTTTTACAGTAGTAGATCAAGTTTCAATTATCCGAAAAAAAAAACACGCAAGAATTACATCATACTGCCAAGGGACGTGTTTGGGCAAAAACATAAAATGATGAAATTTGTTCGATAATAAAAAATCGCGAAGTTAGGTCTAATTTTTAACCAATAATCATTTATTTTCAATGTGTTGCATATTACAGAGCCAAAATGTTTACATTAAATTCCGATTGATATTATCAAGAAAGTAGCCTAGTGAATTGAAAAGAAAATGAATATTTTATGAGTTACAAAGTATTTGGCGCTTACTACACTCCTATTCCGCGCAAAACGCTTTCTTTTGTCGCGCCTCACATGAGGCTATGTTTTATCTCATCGCGAAATCTGATTTTTTTTTTGGGGTTAGACGCGCTCTTAACTTGTACACTACACAATCGGACTAAGTACATTTAGTTACAACAGATATCGCTTCGAGGCGGGTTTTTGTAGTGTGATTCTATGATTTAACACGACCCGCGAGGCGTCCTATAGGTCCGCGTCGCGTGTTATGAGTATGTTTCTGCATTAACTTATTGCTTTCTTACATCAGTAAGCGTGCGAGATTTAAATTACGTTTAAATGCTCTAGTTCAAAAAGTTAATCACCTTTTTTCTTGTACATGTATTAGTAATGACGTAATGTAGTACAATTAGTTACCAACTGTATTTTCGATCCACGATTGTGAATAAAGCGCGACAACGAGATGGCTCGGGAATACAAAGAAAATATATTTTTGCTACCACGTTACTTTCACAATTAGCTACGTGTGTTTTTTGACCTCAAATCAAGTTTGCAATCGTAATAATGTTAAATTGAAATATGGTATAGGTATGTGCTGGACTTTTAATCCGATCAACTTAATTTAGTACAGGTTTTGTTTACAACATAATAAATTGGTACAAGTTGGGAATGAAGTGAATAAAATTAGAGGCGTCTTAGGTATTACCTAATTGAAGTGCTACCTATAACAGGCGCGGCCTGAACCCTCCCGCTCACTTCACTCAAAAATAATAACGCTGGTAACAGAACGGAGTTGAAAGTGAAGCGTGCTGGAGACGTTAAACTACGCCTGATAAAACTTTTTTTTATTCTATGACAACATAGCACTTAATCACACCTGATGGTAAGTGACTAAGATGGTCGCGGGATAACTCGCAAGAGGGTATAGCAGTTTTAATTAAACCCGTACCCCTAATCGGTTACACCCCATCGGGCCGGAACACTATGTCGCTTGGCGGCACGTCTTTAACGGTCGGGTGGTAACTAAGCACGACCAGTCTCCCACTAGGCAAACTTGAACAACAAATTAATACGGATGTGGTGGTACGTTTCACGATCCAGATTGCGCGGTCGATTTACCGCACTTTCGAATTGTACCTCCGTCAAAACGTAGGGTAACAAACAATCGTTATCTAAAAATGAACTACACATATTTATATTTATTGTATTGTTGAGTTGCACTTTGGTGTTTAAAATTACCATGGTTTTTCGATGAGATATGTCAATCGCTATCCGATATGGCTTTCTTTCTACGTTTCGCCTGTTTGGGCTTCACGATTTCTTCTTCCTGAAAACGAAAAAATTACATCATGTAAGTAAAATATAACAATAAAGAGAATTGCCCCGAAATGGATAAAGCAGTGTTGGCAGACCCCTCACTAGGTGGACCGGCGACATCAGACGCGTCACAGGGAGCCGCTGGATGTTGGCGGCGCAAGAACGAGGCCTGTATAAGTCCATGTAAGAGACCTAATCCAGCAGTGGTCGTCTACTTTTTTTTTACAAATTTATAGACCAGCGCTTGACTGCAATCTCACCTGATGGTAAGTGAAGATGCAGCTTAAGATGGAGCGCGCTTGCCTAGAAGATGCTTATTCACTCTTGATTTAAAGGTACCCAAGTTATATCGGTTGATTATGTAGAGTAAAAAAAAAATTGGTTGCCTGTAAAGTCGGTATACGGGCGAAAGTTTTACGTGACAACCGAAATAGAAGCGCAAGACATGAACCGGTGTGTATGCCTATCTCTCTCACTCTCTCTCTCGCTCTGTCTCTCTCGCTCTTAGGCGGGCTAACTGTGCTCGAGTGGAAGGGACGCGTGCCTTTCACTTTTTATGTCTGTCTCTCTCGCTCTTAGGCGGGCTAACCATGCCCGAGTGGCTCTCACTCGCTCTCATTGTGAGCGCATAACGTGAGCAGAGCGTAACGCAGTTTCTTGAAGTGTCACCCGGCAAACCAATTTATAAGACGTTGTCACGTCAAAAGAAATTTTATCTCTAGAAGAGTAGGTACATCTTTCTGTTACAGTTAAGCCATACTAGTATTTTATTGCGAAAATGAGTCATGTTATCTTTTGGCGGCGGCGCAACCGCTTTTAAGCGCTCTTGATGATATTTGACAGAAAATAATATGATTTGCATCCTGCTGTGGGACGAATTCAGGGTGTTTTTGCTGCATCAATGCAGATAGAATCTTCGGCAAGCCTGAACTGATTATGACAGGATTTTAAGATGTTAAGACTGATTGATTGATTGAGTGATTTTCAGATTATACAATAAGTGAAATAGGGTGCTTTTTGTACCGAAAATACGATATCTCACGCAATTTAAACTTAAACCCACGCGGTCGAAGTCACATCAGCTAGTCGAAAATAGAATAATTTATAAACTGAAACCAGACTAGGGAAAATTGAATGTAAACTTTTCCTATCTATTTTGTTTGTCCCGGAACATAACGAATTGAAAAACATGTCGTTCATCAAAATCGGCTCAGTACTTCAGGCGCTACGGGGGAACATACTTAAATAGACACAATAACATCCCAATTAATAATAACCCTTCCTTTTGGCTTACCATAGTCGGGTAAGTCTTACGGGATTTTTAAAACCTAAATCCACGCGGTCGAAGTCATCTATACCATATATCAACTAGTCGGAAAAAAAGGCTTAATATGTACCTCACTGTCTTCGTTAGATGAATGCAAGCTCGGATTGAGAGGCAACGAGTTGGACGCGAGCTTCCTGGCCCGCCTCGATATGGGCAGCTCGTCCTCCCAAGCCAACATAAATAATTCGCTATATTGTCTCTGAAACGAGAAAAAAGACATGGTAATAAAGCTTGTAAGCAAAATCAAATTATAGTTTTTGTATTACACAGGGTGTTGTACGTAAGGGTGTTTTTTTTATTCGATGACAAGATAACCCATGACTGCGGTCTCACCTGATGGTAAGTGACGATGCAGTCTAAGATGGTAGTGGGTAACTTGGAAGGTTGGAAGGACTAGTGCAGGGTACATTCAACCCATACCGCTAATCTGTTTCTACAAGCCATATCGTGCCGGAACGCTAAATCGCTTGGCGGCACATCTTTGACGGTAGGGTGGTAACAGCCACAGCCAAAGCCCACCTTACCAGACCAGAGATAATTCATAAATTATAAAATCCCAAATTGCCCCCGCCGGGAATCGAACCCGAGACCTCCCAGTTATAAGACCACTGCGCCAGAGAGGTCGTTAGAGCTTACGAAAACCAGGCTTCAGTATAAAATCTATTTTCCTTAGCTGTCTTAAAAGGTAAATAAAATGTAGAAAACGTTTCGGAGAAACGCGTAACCGACGGACGGAGCTGGGCGCTTACGACGTCCTTTATTTTAAATAGGCAACACCGCAAGTACAATTATTTGTCTACTAACCTTTATGCTATCACTACTATTTGACTGCGAATGTTGTAAGGCCTTCTGCAAACACTCCATATTAAAAATGGACATATCGTCCTGTTCAACACAGCATACTCTTATTTGCTCTAAGTGACCTAAAACCTGTGAGGGAAAATATCACATTGTTAATACTTAATGAATGTTGCAAAATTAACATCATACATAGATGTACTTCCGAATGCCAACGACTTCGCCGACTTACAAATAATGATCTAACGATCCCATAATTACTAGCTGACTGTTCACAAGGCTTACTTCAAGTTTCTACTGCTCGACAACATTCGTAGATTCGATTATCGGAATAGGTACTACAACGTCAAATCATAATGGATCTTAACATCCTTGTTTTAAGGCTGTATGTCAGCCCTTTAATCCGAAAAATAGAGGTTTTTAATAACCCAACTCCACGCAGACGCGTGCAAAAGCGAAGCTTTTATATCATACTAATATTATAAATGCGAAAGTGTGTCTTCAATCACGCCGATGGTAACAGAGCTATGGTCGTGGGCATCAGCTAGTTTGAAATATAAATAATCGAATATTCAAATCAGTGCGAAAGATGTCGGAATAAGAAAATGCGAGCGAAGTCGATGGCTATCGTGAGTTAAGGGATAATGATTTTACTAACTAATTCCGCGGAGGGCGGCGCGTTGGGCGGGATGCTGTGCTTCCCGGGGCGTTTTCTCTTGTTGGGGCTCGTGCCCGGGTAGCGCGTGCTGAGCAGCGCGGCCAGCAGGTCGGCCACCTTGTCCTCGAAGTCCTGGCACCAGTACATCACCGTGGACACCACGAAGGAGTCCTCCTCGTCCAGCGCGCGGCAGAACATCTGCCGCACCACGTCCGCGCTCGGCCGCTCCTGCTTCAGCATCAGCAGCACCGACGTGAGCGCCTCCGCGTGCTCCGTGTACGACAGCTTCGGGATGATCGGCAGCACGTCCTCCACGGAGATCTCGTGCGCCGTCAGCAGCTGCCACAGGCAGTACTGCTCGAACGTCTCCCAGCCGAGGCTCGTGGACAGCATCGTGGTGAAGTCTTCCGATTTGAACATCATCAGGTTCCCTTGCAGCGTGAGGCACACGAGCCGCTGCAACTGTCCCGCGTCCAGCGTCGATACAATTATGTGCAGCAGTCTGATGTGATTCTGAACCTGATCCCTGTACTCTCTGTACACGTCCGGGATGAGCCATACGAGCACGTTCGCGTCCGACTCCTGGCACTTCTCAAAGTCATCCGCGAGACCCTCCGCGAGTTTCGACTCGAGGTACCCGCAGTACTCCCTGTATACGTCTGCTTTGAATTTAACATTTCGTTTTTTAACGGGATCTCGTTCGGCGCGCTTCTCCCTTTCGTAGCATACTTTCAAGTAAACTAGCAGACAGTAGCCCACGCATGGGACTGTGGCCTGGGAATGAATTTCTTTCAAAGTTTCCAGGAGAAGTTTACGTCTTCCCTCTGTGCTATTGCCAGGGATGAGATAGTGGAACATGGAGAAGACTGGAGAGTTCAATATAGAGTCGAGTTCTGACGGTGTCGGGTTACGACTCATCTTCAACGGCGGCGCTTCTTGCAGCACTGCGACGAATAAATCAGCGAGCGCTGCCGGCGTGGGCATCGGACTGCCGCACGCGTCCAGCAGGGCCGTGGCGGCGGTCGATGACCTCTCGTCCAGTAACGTTTCAGCAAATGGACGCAATATCAACGGCAAAGCCGCTGCCAACTCTGGTCGTTCCCGCGCGCGCACTTCGGATAACGGCAAGTCATCGTCATCAGTGTCTTCAGCAATTATGGGAGGAGGATCATCTTCTTCATCTGAGAACGCGGGCTCGTCTGGACCTGCACGCGGTAAATCATCACTCCCCTCGTCACGGTTACCAGAAACACCTTCTCCATTCCCATTGCTGCAAAACTCTTTAAACGTCTCTCTAACAGTTGTGCGCAATTCTCTATCCAACTTTGGAGAATCAAATAGCGGCTGCAAGTTGGGCAGCACCCTTTTCTCAATGATCTGCTGTAGAGAATTAAATATACCTTGCTTAACTTTGTCAGCGAATGGTGGATAGAAATTTGGAATAATACGACAGAGAAAATCCAATAATGTAGCAGTAACAGCCGGATGTGATCTCATGGAGTGATGCATGACAAGAATGGCTGGCTCTATGTTCATAATATTATCTTTTTCGGGATCATAGAAGAGCCAATCGTAAAATAGAGCCAACTTGGCGTTTGATGCTGCCACATTTGAAGTACAAGTTGTTAATAACCAGCCTATAACGGCCCATCTGGGAATGATGTCCGAACAAAGTAGCTCATTTGTAGGATGGATCACACCTACGATGAATCTGATCATGTCGCTTCGAAGAGATTGTGATTCAGGTGTAGCAAGGTACTGCCTTTGAAACCACTCTTGGTACTTTTTATGATGTCCAAACCTCACTTGGGATGTTAGAAAAACTAATTTTCTTTCCATATCAGGTGTCAATCTGGATTGCAGGTAACGTCTGGAGGTTCTTGTTTGTAAAAGTTGCATTACGCTATTAAAAGTTGGGGACAATGTTTTAGGGTTAATAAGTATGTCCTGCCATAGCTGGTTAAATTCTGGAATGCGGGCAACATTTTGTAGAAGTCTCACTAAGTCTCTGCCAAGGGTTAACACTTCGTTGAAATGCTCCCTTATGAGCGCTATGACAAAGTTAACTTCCTTCTGTCTCAGTGCCATCAGCTGTGGTATATTATGATCTTCTATTAATCTCAAATATGTATACACGACCATACATACAAGAACAGGGAATTTGTCAAGCCAAGTTCGATTGTCAATGTATATGTCTAAAAGAGATTCTACAAGGAAAATATTTTTTTGTGTGATATCCCCTCCAGATGCATAACGCATTAAGTTCCAACACACACTATCCACACCAGTAACTGCATTTCTTATCATTTCTTTAACGAGCCACAAAAGTTGGTTACGGGTTGTGTCTTGAAACTTTAGATACCTTTCTAAAATCAAATTAGAGAGATTGTTAAGTACAGATGTGAGCCCGTCCCTCGTGATGAGCGTGAGATCTCGGTAACATTTGGTGGCACTGTGAGGTTCTGTAAGGATGGACATGAGCATTCCAAGTGACACGTCTTCATGATTTTTGCATACGGCATTATTCAATGCGTCGTGAGCTTCTTTTTCGCTGCAGTCCGCCACAAGGGATTGAAAAAAGTTATACGCCCTCTCATATCTCTGAAATTGACAAAAATATAATTAATTATTAGGAATTAAAAAATCTTCCGAGTCAAAATTAAAATTTCGCGCCACGATTAAGTGGCGCCGTCACCGTCAAATTATGGAAAACAAAATTATACATGGCTGACTACAAAATGATTCTTTGTTGGAAACTGCGAAAATGTACAAAATACCTCTTCTATTTCATCCTTGTTTTCTATAGCGGTACACACAAATAGTCTAGGCGAATTAGGCTTAGTCTGTTCCATAATTAGTATAAGTATTTGTAAACTATTTAATTTATATTTATAATAAAAATAAAGCGGAGTTCGCCTGCATGGCTACCGTAGGCGAAAAATATACATAGGTAGGATAGGTAGGCAAATAGCAAATACATAAGCTTGAGTCTTGACATATAAGCAATATAATCACAGATTATATACTGGGAAGTAATATTTCAATTCATTGCAAGCACCATAGACTACGAACACTACTGATCAATATGATAGGTACCTACATCGGAACTTCGGAAGCACCTCAGAGTAAGTATGTAGGTATAGAGCGCTCGTTTCTAACTGGGAACTGTAGACACCGGTGAGAACATTGGATCGGTCCGTTCGCAAGCGCTGGTAGTCATACGAGTACTAGCGGTGTAAGTGACTGTTGCGAGCTTTTAGCAGAATTAAATTTAAAAAATGGTTAAATGTGCCGTAAAAACTTGTAAAAATGATACAAGAAAAACAACTAAACAAAATTCCAGCATCACATTTCACCGGTTGGTCAAGTTTTTATAATTTTAAGTAAAATAGAAATTACGCTTCGCGGGGTTGAAAGAGACGTGGGACGGGAGGCGACACGCACCGCCCGCACTGCCCCGCAACCCCGCTTCGATTGCAAACTCGGATAGTGATGTGACGCGTTCGATGCCGACTGCCGGTTGATTATTTATCGTTGGTACTGCGAGCAATAAAGTTATACACCGCAGCACTCTTGCACTTGCGATTTTATTTTTATTTGTTATCAAGTTACAATACAAGTTAATCCTTGATTGCGATCGACTATGCAGTCTAACTTGGAAGAGAAGCTAAGGCAGTTTTTAATTAAGCCCATACTCCTAATTATTTTTTCATATTATCAAGTCGGAACGCTTAGGCCGCGGCCGCACTGGTAAGGTGACTGGCGACGCGTCGCGACTCGCGACGCGATAAACCGTGTGTCTAACATTACAGTGACGATAAACTAGCGAATTTTGTATTTGACTGATATTTTCTTATTTCTTTAAAATAATGTTTTTAAATATTATAACACTATGCCGTTGTTTTTTTTTAAATATCTTAACTAGTCTCGGAAATATAAACCTCTAAAGTTTCCTGTTAGACAGATAAAGTGCTATAGAAGTGTGATGTCACAAGTCAGCAGCTTCTTACACGCTCTATAGAAAATTTCATTTTAGAAAGAGATAGATTTAGTAGTTATAATAAAAACGCTTATAACTTATTTGTTTTTTGGCCGATTTATTTTCTGTTTTTACAAATTTAATTGTTACATGTTACAATTTGCTTTCATCGCGTAATGACTGGCTGTACTCAGTGGGGCCACGGCCTTAATCGCTAAGCGGCACGTCCGAGAACTCCGAGTTAGCCCGAGGCCGCTCTAGTAAGACGACTGCAACGCGACGGCGATTTCATTGAAACAAACTCTTATAAGCAAATGGGGGCGGCCCATCAGATAATCGATGCACGAAATTTATTTGCTTATGTCGAGCGTAATTTTCAATAGTATTAGATATACATTATATTATTTAGTACGCTAGTTTATCGCCGCTGCGATGTGACACACGGTTTATCGCGTCGCGTCGCATCGCCAGTCGCCTTACCAGTGCAGCTGTGGCCTTAGGATGGTATAAGCCACGACCAGCCTGCCACCAGAAAAAGAATTGAAGTTCAGTAAAAATAAAATAAAATGTAATAAATAATATAAAATTACCTACTGTGTGAATGATTAGAATAGAATCAGATAGAAATATTTTTTATTCAAATAAACTTTTAAAAGTGCTTTTGAAACATTAATGAATCTACATTATCTATCTTATTTAGGCTTTTTAGTCACTAAAGATACACTAAAATTTAGTGTATCTTTAATAATAAAATCTGGTTCAGGTGGCAATTTAGTTCAGGTTCAATATTAGTAGGATTAGTAGGGATATAAAGGAATAAAGGACTAGGACTATAAAGAACCCTAGTTCTTTTAGTTTATGTTCCCGGGAAATATTATGTACCGTAGCACATCAATATTTCCCGGGAACATAAAATATTAACTTCAAATATGTTTCAGTTATTTTAATAGGAAATGTTGACGTGCCCATCATAGTTTATAGTCCTTTATAGTTTAAAATATCGTTTTGTAATAAAAGCTCAATTTAGGTAAAAATATTGCTTAATATGATAAGTCGGCGGTTATGGGTCAATAATAACTCAAAAATAAATATGAAGATAAAATAGCTCGTTTTATTTTTAACTTTCTTTTTATATAATATGCAAATCAAAGCACATTCATACTTTCAAATTAAAAACAATATTGATTTACTAAAAAAACAGATCATTACATAAGTAAGGTAAGTATTGTGCCATTCAGCTGTATTCATCGACAATTGCGCTTGCGGCGCATTATTACCCATCCCTATTCGACACGTATCTATCAATATAGGTAACTATAGTTCACCTGTCCACACTGCGTATTGGGCGAACAGTGCGATATTAGCACTCTATACCTACATACTTACTCTGAGGGAAGCACAAATAATTACCACAGACTACGAGTACGAGCGCTTGCTCAGTGTGAGACATTCTCGGACATTCTCTATTTTTGATACCACACCACAGACAAAATCTATCACACACTGACCACAGAATAGACTGATACCTGACCATAGAAGTAGGAAGTAAGTACCATTTAAGGGTGGAACCACATTTGTGAGGATCGATTCGGAAGAAAACTGTCACATTCGTGTACGCATCGAAAAGCCGATTGATCCGTACTAATTATATCCGTACACGTTTCTATCCCTTGGCCGGTCCAAGACCATATTTGTCCACTGTCAAAAATTACACTGGTTGGACCAAGACCATACTTGTCCACCATTTCCCGCTTTTATTTTATCCATAAAAATAAAACCTTTTTGAACCATCAAGCCAAATTAGCCATTATGATAATGTTCCGGAAGAAACGGGCTACAAATTGCTCAGATTCGTCATGCAATACTAGGCAGGAGTTAGAAAAAAAAAAATATTTTCGACGCGCCATAGATACGCAGATCAAAAACAGATCGTTTTTCTGAGGTGAATTTTCAATTGGTGCTCTTTGTGTGTTTTACGTGGTTTTTTGCGACGCAAAATTGTAAAAGGTGAGTAAATTGTTTAATTAAACTAATTATGAGGTTGTTTTATGCGTATCTATTCGTTTTCATTTATGTTTTGTACTTAAAAAGTGGACTATCCCAAATTGTTTACAACATTGTTTACACATTTTGAAAAAGTGAAATTACAAAGTAATTTAACATTTTCTGGTTAAATCCTGTTGCATTGTAGGGACAATATCTTAAAATATCATTTCAAAACAAAAGAGAGCATGCAGAGACATCTAAAAACCCAAATTTATAATTTTCATTACGTATACTAGTGAAGCTCACCCAAAGCCAGGCGATGTTAATTTAGCATGGAATTTTATTAATTAGACTTATATTTTATACTAGCTGATGCCCGCGACTTCGTCCGCGTAGATTTAGCTTTTAAAATCCCGCGGAACTTCTGGGATAAAAAGTAGCCTAGATGTCACTCTCCAGGTCCTAAGTACCCATGCAAAACATCACGTCGATCCGATGCTCCTCCTTGCTGCGTGTTGGAGGACAAACCATCAAACAAACTTTCACATTTATGATATTAATAAGGATTGTTTTCCAACTTTGTGTTTAGCTCGCTTAGAATTTTCTTATGAGTTAGTTAATTCAATAGCACCCCTATTGTCCATTTACAAAGTACACTCTATATCACTAACATTGTTCAAACACATAAAGTCCATATAAAGTCCTTTTATGTATAACACTTGCTTCTGCCCGTGACATCTGGAATAGTTTAATAGTGGAATAGTTTATTGGTCAATTCAATAGCACCCCTATTGTCCATTTACAAAGTACACTCTATATCACTAACATTGTTCAAACACATAAAGTCCATATAAAGTCCTTTTATGTATAACACTTGCTTCTGCCCGTGACATCTGGAATAGTTTAATAGTGGAATAGTTTATTGGTCTTAGCGTTATGATATATAGCCGATAGCCTTCCACAATAAATGGGCTGATTCTCAGATTCTGATTTGTTTCTTTTTTCTTTTATTTCTATTAAAATCGTTCAGTGTTAGATAAAATAAAATAAAAATAGCCTTTATTTCAGTCAATAAGTTACTTTCTAAACATTCAGTGTTAGATAGTAACACTGAAAGAATTTTTCAAATCAGACCAGTAGTTCCTGAGATTAGCACATTCAAGCAAACAAACAAAGTCTTACGCTTTATATATTAGTATAGATTAATATATATTTTTTATGGGTTTGTTGGCAGGATGAGTCAATTGACAGACGGCAATGTGGAGAGAAGAGGCAGACGGGGGAGAGGACAGGCTGTAAGGGGAGTGAGGTTTTTGAAAGGTATATTTTTTTAACAATGTTTGTTGGTTCTCCACTTATCATAAGAGCCACAAGTTGACCTACATGAAATAAATAATTTTGATTTTTTTTTAACAATAATAAATCAATTTCTTTTCTTCATTACTTTTATTCTAAGTATTAATTGTTTTTGGGCACTTAATAAGAAACAAGTTAAAAAACTAAAAGTAACGCAGAGAAACATGGAGAGGAACTTACTAAAAATAAGATTAATGGACAAAATTTCAAAAAAGGAAATAAGACAAAGGAGTAGGCTAAAAGATGTAGTGAGGATAGCTAAAACAGGAAAATGGAACTGGGCGGGACATGTAGCGAGGGCAGGAACTGGGAAATGGAGTAACAGCACTACAACTTGGCTACCTATATACTTAAAAAGGAAACAAGGACGACCAGTACTACGGTGGAGAGATGAACTAGAGACATTTGAGGGAAAACTATGGTCCCGCTCAGCCCAAAACAAGAAAGAATGGAAGAAGAAGGGGGAGGCCTTTGCCCAGCTGTGGGATGACTTGTAATTAAAATTAATTAACATGTGTAAATATAATAATAACAATGTAACAAGAAAGGCTTATAAATAAATAAATAAATTAATTGTTTTTCCTTAGGCTAAATCACTGCACATTTATATGTTTTTCAAATTATCTGTAATAATTGTTTTTTTTAAGGTTCCTTATCGGGTACACAACCCGAGGAGACACCAGTACCCTCCATGACCTCCCTCTGGAGACTGCCTGTTTGAGAGTATAGGTTTACATTTTCTGTTTCAGTTTAACCTTGGAAGAACCTTCGTGTTCCTGGGCCATGACGTAGTGGAGCAAGTTCCAGAAGCTGCTCCATCTCTTGCTGCCTTAGTATATTTATATCTTTATTAATTTAGATAATTAACATCTTCACTGTTGAAATGGTGAAGGAAAACATTGTGAGGAAACCTGCACACCAGAGTGTTAAATTACTCTACTGGTCTCGAGTTCAAACACTGTTCTTTTCTGACTTTTACTCTAACTATTCACACCTTAAGAGAACATCTATCTATCATATCAAAGTATAGCCGAGTATTGGTCAATTTATTTTTATGAATACCTAGTTTTGTCTGTCTTGTTGTCACCTTGTCTGTATACGATTTAAGCAAATAAAGAATTGAATTGAACATGTTTCCTTTATTATCCCGCCTCTCATCTAGGTAAGGGCTCCTTTTTGGACCACTCTTGGCCATAATATGTTTGAGTTAACCGTGCAAAGCGTCCCCTGTCCAGAAACGAGCCCTTACTGTACAAAATTCAAGTAATACTTCTTCTTCTTCTTCTGGGCTGGTTTCCACACGTAATCCGTGATGGTCTGTTGTGTTGTTACTCCAACCATCCCAGATCTCAACAGAGGCCTAGTAGGCCGCCCATGTTGCCAAGGGCTTCTTGAAGTGAAGCTGGAGATCCGAGGTGGTTCTTGTGTTGTTCTTCCACGCCCGTGCATGACAAGAGCACGTGCGTGGGTGTTTCAACTTTCATCTGCCTTCATGCAGGCCCTGCACAGAGGACTGTAGGTGACACCTATAATAAAAAGGTGTTTGTTTAGTGGGCTGTGCCCCGTTATGATTCCCACCACCTTCCTGAGTTTATCTCTGTCCAGGCGGAGTAGTCTGTTTGTTAGTTGTTTGTCTAGATAAGGAAAGGCTTCCTTAGTCTGCTTGCAGTCTGTTGCATTCTACCAAAGTAGGGAATGCTCTGAGTGTTAGTTCATGCAACCATGTCTTGTACTCACTGAAGGGAATGGGAACGATTTTTAAAGTTTTTTACCTGTCTGTTAATTATAGCTGTAATTGCTGTTAAGATGCCCACACACTCTGCTTGGAAAACAGAGTTATCCTTACCAAGTGTGTGACTTATCTTCATGTTGAGTTCTTGGCAGTATAAGCTCCAGCTCCTGTACCAAGTTTGGTTTTCGATCCATCAGTGTAAACTTCTATTGTATCTTGAAATGCTTTATGAAAAGTGTTGCTTTCAGCATTTACTTTGTAGCTCATACATACTTACCATCTTTAGTTATTTTAATATTTTTAATTAATTAAAATATTAATTATCACAGGAATTCACACACCATAGACGATTTTTTTTTTCGTTACCAAGGAACACCAAGAAACATACTACTACTATAACCCAGAGTTCGCTACGATGCACGGTACATGGGCCCCTGCACCATAGAGTAAATGCACTTGCACTTTTCTGCATCGCAACGTACCTCATAGTCAATGCGACCACAGATGAAAGATACTTTTTGTTCAGATGCGCCTGTTGTAGAAGGTGGTAATTCTTATTGATTATTTCGAGTTTTAATGCTTTATGATTTATTTCTGTAATTCATTCATGTAAACCAGGTATCTAACTTTGCAATTAATGCAAATAATAGTATTTGTAAGGGTAAAATTTCAGTTTTTTATGGGTTTTAAAATAAAAGAACGAAAAAAATCGAAACTCTTAGATTTCATCCAGGATTGTTTTTATTTCATACCGTTTGTAGACATATAACAAAGATAGCCAAGTAGGAAATTTCATCTAGTTTTTAAAAACATATAATTTATACAAGTTGTAATAATAATATTTGAAGAAAAACTTGAAAAACTGCTAAGAGAGAAAATGGCGCGAAATTGAAATGCGCGCCTGGACCATCCACTGTAATTCGATACATTTGACAGATGTCATTCTAAGGGCTATGGAATTTGACAGTTTTGTATGGGCGAAATCCGAAACGATCCTCACAAATGTGGTTCCACCCTAATTCATACGCCCGAAGGCCCGATGCCTCGTAAATATTTTGGGTGACCACGTTTTCCCACCTATTTTTTTGACTTTATTTTGAAATTAAAGCCTTAAATTAGGTGATGTCACAGACGTATTATATTTACTACCGTATGTGGACCCGCCTCGCAAATCCTTCCTCTCTGCCAAGTTAATGGATAAAAAAATCCAATTGTAATGTGTGCAAGAATAAGATGAATACTTCATAGGGCATTAGGTACATTCCATTTGGAAGTATTTTTATTCTGATAAGTACAAGTTTTCTTTCTATTAAAACTATTTAAAATAATATCATCCTCCTATTACCTAGGTACATTATATATACATATGTATAATACCTATAGGTATTATACATATGTATAGACGATGGATGATGAATGGATGGTTGGATGTTTGTTACTCTATAACTCCACAACGAAAGAACCGATTTGGCTGAAATTTGGAATGGAGATAGCTCATATCCAGGATTAACACAGGCTATTCTTTTTATCCCGGATAATTACAAAGTTCCCGCGGGAATTAGAAAACCTTAATCCACGCCGACGAAGTCGCGGGCATCATCTAGGCAAATGCAAAAGTTTGTGAGGATGTATGATGTTTGGATGGATGTTTGTTACTCTTTAACGTGACAACGAATGAACAGATTTTGCTGACATTTCCCAACAATGGAAACCAAAAGTTCCCGCGGGATGTTCGTATGCTATTTTTCCTTCAATTATGCGCCAATATGCTTATGCATGCATGTATGTATGAATGTATGCATGTATGTATGTCTGTATGTAGGTATGTATATATGTATGTATGTATACGTATGTATGTATAGGTACGTATTTATGCATGCATGCATGTATTTATGTATGTATGTATGCATGTATAATGTATCTATGTTTGTATCCTCCTCCTACTAACTATAACTATATCCTATCCTACTAACGGCAGGAACGGCATTCCAAACCAGCAGTGGTAGATTCATCGACTATTCAAAAGCACTTGTTTTATTTTTTTCTTTATTTGAATAAAAAATATTTCTTTTCTATTCCGCTCGATTCCACTCTATTCGCACTATTCCGCTCTATTCCACCCTTTTCCGCCCTATTCCGCTCTATTCCGCACTGTTCCCCTCTATTCCGTTCTATTCTATTCAGCAACAACAATACAACACAAACAACAATTTGTCGTAAACAATTTTTAACCAACGGTTTATTTTTTTCCTGAAAGCAAAAAAATTAAGCTATAATTAGCTGAACTAATATAGAAGTAGGTAGGTATACCGTTTTCAGCTGAAGTTAAGTACCTATCTGGGGATTACTTTGGACTAGATACTGACCTGGAACACTCATGTTGACGCGGGTGTAATCAAAAAGGCCAAGATGGCTTTGGGAGTCTGTGGAGTTGTTTGTCTGTCTGTGTCTGTGTGTGTGTGCAGGAGCCAGATGGGGACTCAAACCTAGGGTACCTAACCTTCTGGCTCTACACAGCCGTCGTGAGGCCCATTATGTCATACGCCTCCGTGGTTTGGTGTGGCAAAACGATGCAGATAACAACACAGAATAAGCTTAGAAGTCTGCAAAGAACTGCTTGCTTGCTCATCACAGGAGCTATGAGTACTTCTCCGGGAGCTGCCCTGGAAGCTCTCAATCTTCCTCCACTATATTTGAGGAAGGAGGCGAGAATGAGCATGTACAGGATAATCAGTCAACGGAAGGTGAACTGGCTGTCTCAAACCATGAGGGAGCTGGTTGACTCAGTACTTCAAATTCCCGTTTTGGGGATGCCATCTGATATGATAACCCCAAAATATCAATTCCACAGGTCCTATACTGTGGAAATCCCCGAAAGGAAGGACTGGCCTAACAGTCAAATAACTTAGCCACCGGGGAGCCTTAAATGGTGGTATACCGATGGCTCTAAGTCTGGACCAGACTTAGGTTGTGGAATTTATGGAGAGAAGCCCAGGGTCAAACTATATCGTAACCTGGGCGTCCATACATCCATCTTCCAGGCAGAGGTATACCTACGTCATAATAATTTGCGCGGAATCCATCTTGCAAAGCAACTACGTCAACAAAACAATCTATATTCACTCAGACAGCCAGGCAGCTCTCTTAGCCTTATCCTCGTAGGTAGTCATCTCAAAGTTGGTTGACAGCTGCAATGGGTACTTTGAACACCCTGGCAAAATGTAACAGGTGGTTCTTCGCTGGGTTCCAGGGCACGCAGGCATAGCCGGCAATGAGTGCTGATAGACTTGCAAAATCTGGCGCGGGGATACGGCAGATAGGGCCCGACCCGAACCTGTCAGCGGTACCTATTCCTAAAAGCCTAGTTCAGCTCACCCTGTTAACCTATTGCTACTGACACGCTCATTCGTTGGCACAACTTACCAGGACTAAATCACTCCAAAGCGCTAGTTAGATCCTTCAATAAGAAGGCTGCCTCTGAGGCACTAGCGCTTAGTAGGAAAACCTTGTGCATTCTAGTGCGAGCTTTGACGGGTCACGGGTCATTGTGGACTCATCCCAGCCAAGAAGATGCTGCTGTTTCTGGCGGCAACAAGTATTGGAAAGGAGCTATAAATAGTGGCGAGCATGGACCGGCGACGGTCGACGTGCTACAGGGCATCGGACCTGCGTAGCCACGCATCGGAAGAACTTACTGGACAGCACGGGCGAAGGAAGTGCGAAAGGCCAGGATGTGGGAGGGGTTAGCTTAGCTCGTGTAGCTGCACATCGACATATACAACTAACTTAGTTTCGCATATTTAAGTTAGCTTACATAGTTTAGTTTGCAGTCTGCACTCAAGTATGATAAACTGTGTCAGCTATGCGAGCTAAGCTAAACTAAGTTAGCAGTTTTCAGTCTGGAGCCCGCTTTAGGATTTGATCAGTCTAAAAAAATATTCGAATTATTCAGAAGATTGTAATTTATTCGCTCGTATCGTAATTTCGTAGTGATTTAAGGTTAAAAAGAATAGGTTATTAAAAAAAATTTCAAGAGTAATTTTTTTATTAAAAAATTGATACCAAAGCAAATTAATATACGTTTTATATGCAGTTCAAATAAGGCACAATATTTGATTACAGAGCAGTTATAACATCTTTTTACTGTTTAAAAGGATTATTATTATTTTCAAAACAATAAAAGCGTGGTTGCATAATTCTTCTTCCGTTTTTATTTTATTTCAACTGCATATAATACTGACATAATATTTTTTAAATGCACATTTTACGAAGGTCAGAGACACAAGACGACAATTAAAAAGCATATAAAAAGCTCTTATGTGAAATAAATAACAAATAAAATTAAAAATAATTGAAATGACAAGTTTTAATACCATAAGAACGAAACGGACAAACGTTTCAGTAGCAAATTTAACATTTACACTATCGTTTAACGACAGTAACGTCGACAAAAAGAAACTAATCGATGGGTCGCGCTCATGGCGAATGGAACTACGTCGTCTACACATACAAAGGAACATCGGGAGATAACTACGCTTTCCGATATAAAAGAGTAATCTTAGTACATACCATAAATATCTATCAATATATACTCTCGATCAACAAATATAATTTAATATAGGCAATAATATAATACGAATTTTTAAATCTATCAACATTATCACAATACGAGTTGCGACGACATTATGCCGTCTATTAAAAAATTACGGGTCGTTTGTAACCTCTTTATTATTTACAAACATTACTTGCGATCTTATATTGTACATTTTACGTCTTTTTTTATTAAAAGAACACTATCGCTAGCGAAGACGTCGTCCCAAAGCGGACCGCACTCCGCTCTGCACTGCTCACGAGGAGGGCCCGCACGGTGCTCATAAGTCGACTGAGTCGAGGTCCTGCTTGGGCGCGCGAGGCGAGGGCGGCGAGGGCGGCGTGGGCGGCGGCGTGGAGGAGCGCGGGTGGAACTTGCCGGGCAGCGAGGCGAGCGCCGAGAGCGCGGCGTCGGCGTGCGGGATGCGCCGCATGATCTTGCCCGACGTGATGAGGCGGCCGAAGCCCTCCTGGTGCGCGAAGGCGTACCCGGAGCGCACGGAGCGGCGGGCGCGGCGCGCGGACGGCGTGCGCGGCGCGGGCGCGGCGGCGGCGCGGCGCCAGCGCTGGCGCGCGCGCAGCCGCTCGGCGAGCGTGGGCCGGCGCCGCGACCACGCCAGCCGCCACGACACCACCGGCACCATCAGGATCATCATCTGGACACATCGATCACATTCCAGCGACACATACACATTTATTGAAGAACACAATATTGCTGGGATAAAATTTGATCCATTTATTATATTTGGAATTCTATGTATTTCTTTTATCGTTGACAAGTTGGGCGATTAGCATACAGTACTACGCAACGCCGCGGAGGGCAGTGAAGCGGATCGTATACGTCGTATGGGCTTGTATCCGTCGATGCACGGACCGTACGGACGAGCGGCGCGATTGTACGTGTGTTAGGCATCGACGGATTACATAAAAGCTAATAAGACGTCTACGATCCGCTTGCGGCGTTGCGTGGTGCGATGTCCCAATCACCTTAGTCCTTGCCTACGATCCTACTTGGTTTGGGTTTAGGTCCTCATCATGATGTCTCGAAAACTGAAGATCAAAAAAACGATGCAGAGTAAAACAGAAGTGAGTCATCATCAATCCTTCGAAATCGGTTTCTACATAGAATCTTACCAGAATGTGTTCTGGTGAACCTGTTGGCGGCACATCTTTGCGGGTAGGGTGGTAATTAACCACGCATAACTAATAGGTCATTACCTATGAAATTGCCGTTTTGTATGCAATAAGTGAAAGTACTTATTTTTTCAAACTTTTTTATTTCTGTTATTCGCAGTAATCACCCATGCAATCGACGCATCTTTGCCAACGCATTGGCAGTTTATTGATGCCCTTCTTGTAAAAATCAGCTGGACGGGAGGCAACAAACTCTTCAAAGGCATTTTGTACTGCCTCTCGGGAATTGAATTTTTTACCCACTAAAAAGTTGTCTAAATTTTGGAAAAAGTAATAGTCGGTAGGTGCAAGGTCTGGTGAGTATGGCGGATGAGGGAGAGCTTCCAACCCCAGCTCTTGCAGCTTGGAGACTGTCTGTTGCGCAGTATGGGATCGCGCGTTGTCGTGAAGGAGCAGTGGGGACGACCGATTGACCAAAGCTGGTTGCAGATGTGCAAGCTTCTCCATCATTCTCTCCAGTTCTTCACAGTACACATCTGCATTAATGCTCATGCCGTTTTGTAAAAAGCTGTGGTGAATCACACCCGCACTAGACCACCAAACAGTGACCATCACCTTTTTAGGGGTCATTTTTGGTTTAGGGCATTGCTTTGGTGCTGAACCAGGGTCTAACCAACTTGCTGAGCGCTTTCGATTGTCGAACAGAATCCATTTTTCGTCGCACGTAACACATCGTTTCAAAATTCCTTCATTTCTTTGCCTGTTGAGCAGCGCAAGGCAGGTCTCGACGCGTACGTTGCGCTGGCGATCGTTAAGGTCGTGGGGCATCCATCTATCAAGCTTTTTTACCCTGCCAATTTGTCGCAAATGGATCAATATTGTTTTGATGCTTACATCAAAAGCTGCTGCTAGCTCAGCTGTAGATTGAGTTTCGTCAGCTTCCACAATCGCCTTTAATTCATTATTGTTAACCAAAGTCTCCGGACGACCACGAGCTTCATTTTTCAAGTCAAAATTTCCAGAACGGAACCGGGAAAACCAATAACGGGTTGTGCGATCATTTGTACAGTTCTCTCCGTAAACGTTTTTGATGTTACGGGCCGTTTGTGTCGCGTTGGTGCCACGACGGAACTCATATTCCATAATTACACGAATTTTTAAAGTATCCATTATGACGAAAAATATTCAAATGTAATGAAAAAACAAAAGACTGAGTTTGTAAATAGAATGTCATGGTTTTAAAACAAAATTAATTTGAATTTAGAATACAGAGCCATTACAAACTTTTTTTTATTTGAAATGACCAGTACTGAAGAAAGGCAATTTCATAGGTAAAGACCTAATATATTTAAATGTACATTATGTATGAGTTGACAGCTGTAATATACTAACGGTAAGCACGGCAGTGAACCAGAAGGTGGCCTGCGTGAGCGCGACGGTGAGCGAGCCCACATACGGGCCGCCGATCACGTAGTTGTAGAAGTAGTCCAGAACGAAGTACGACACCAGCGAGCCCCAGATTGTGATATGGTTGAAAACCGTCCAGTATGTCGTATCTAACGCGATCTGTAATGCAAAAACAACCTTCTCAGGACTTAAAAAATTCTTTATAGATAAAACTATTATGCAAGTAAAGTTCGTCGTCGGCAACCAATTCACCGCCACTGCTGGACTTTGCACAGACAACTTAAATCTTGGAAAAGCATATAAGAGATATTTATAAAAATATTTATATTTTTAAAACATGACAGCCCTGGGTATAAAATCAACTCACTTGTGTTGTATTGTCGATGATCAATATTGTGGCAACAACACTCCCTAATAACATGTGGTCTGATAATATCTTGCCGTCAGGCGCCAAGCCGTCTTTGTAAGTACCTGCGTAGAAAAAAGTATAAACAATGAGTGATTGCTGATAAAGTGCCTGATAGCCAATCCACAAGTTGTCTGACAGATAGCGTTCAAATTTCTGTTTCACAAATGTCCATGAAGACAATCTAGCAGATATACTCTAAAAAATGTCAAAACAGATTTATCTGACAGCTATTTTATCTGTTAGATATATATCAGACACTTTAACGGATAGTGGTGAAACAGGCCCTAAAAGAATAGTACATTACACATCTAGGGCAGTAAAATAAGAAATGTCTCAGATCACATGTAATTGTTGTCCGAGGCGAAGCCGAGGTCAATAAACATATGATCTGAGGCTTTCTTATTTACTGCCCGTGGTGTGTATACTATTTTTCTCCTCGACGGAGGCGGAAAGCGACATTTTCAATTTAGCGCAGCGGGAGGAAAATTGACGCTTTCCGCCCGGAGGTGAGAAAATAAACATCTATGAGTAATCTGAAATACTCCGTATTGATATGCAATCAATGGAATGAGAAGACGCCATTTCAAACAAGTAAATCAAATTCTTTACTTGCAATAATGTATATTATGTATATTATGAAACTCTCACTCTCATTTCATTATGCAAGGCAAAATAAAGCGCAAACGAAGACTTGGCCGAAGACGAACATCCTGGCTTTAGAATCTTCGCCAGTGGTTTAATATGAGCTCAAGATCATTGTTTAGGGCAGTAGTGAACAATACCAGTTAGCCTTAATGATTGCCAACCTCCGGTAGGAGATGGCACTAGAAGAAGACGAAGTTAGATTTGAAAAATGTCGGTTTAGCATTTTAATAACATAGAGTAACCGCACTATACAATAAATAAGAAAGAGAGAAAGGTATTTATTGTAGTTATTTTTTGTTTTTTTTTAAATTGATTTTTCATTTTATTATTGTTGCATTTGCTACTTATCCATGGTTTATTTGATGAAAAGTGATGAATTGGTATTGTACTGCGCAGTTATTTTTGCATTGTCTCACAATTATGTTGTAATTTAAATGTCTGCTAATTAATATCTTTGAATAGAATAGAACAGAATAGAATAGAACAGAATAGAATTTTTTTATTCAAATAAACTTTTTTACAAGTGCTTTTGAATCGTCGATGAGTCTACCCACTATTGCACACCATACATGGCAATACACTGTTTCTATAATATTGTAACACAATATTTACGTGTATTTTTGCAATAAATAAAAAAATCATCATCCTAATATTATAAATGCGAAAGTGTGTTTGTTTGTTGGTCAGTTCTTCAATCACGCCGCAACAGAGCTATGGATCGAGGTGATTTTTTGCATAGGTATAGTTGAGGACCTGGAGAGTGACATAGACTTTTTATCCCGAAAATCAAAGAGTTCCCGAGGGATTCTAAAAATGAAATCCACGCGGACGAAGTCAAACGATGAAGCAATAAAGAGAAAGAAAGAGTGAGAGAGAGAGAGAGAGAGAGGAGTAAGAGACAGAGAGTTCAAAACAAACACTTACCGTAGGGTATGAGGAAGAGCACGAGCGAGGTGAAGCAGCCGTGCAGCGTGGACTTGATGAACTCGGTCTTGTTGAACAGCTGGCTCGTGTGTCCGGGCGCGTACAGCTTGGGGAACTGCAGCGACGTCGCGTCCGACACGTCCTGCTCGAACACGCCCAGCGCCAGCACCGGCAGCGACGTGTAGAACAGGTTGTACACCGAGATGAACATCTCGTCGAACACCGTCTGAGACAACAATGGCGCCGAGTGTACCAGCGACAATGTACTGAGGACCTATTGGTCTAAGATCCGGTATCAGAAATTTATCATCATCATCATCATGCGAATTGGCGGACTTCACACACCTTCGAGAACATTATGAAGAACTCTCAGATGTGCAGGTTTCCTCACGATGTTTTCCTTCACCGTTGAAGCAAGTGATATTTAATTGCTTAAACGCACTTGACTCCGAAAAGTCAGAGGTGCGTACCCTGCGACCCCCCGAATAGACCACAGTCCTAACCACTAGGCTATCACAGCTTCATACTTTATTAGTGATAAGAAATAAATGATAGATAATATACTCATCGACATATCGCGAATAGGTTGCCTAGTTAAATTGCGTGCGGATACTACACTAGCGGCACGCTATGATGGCCGGTTTGACGTTTGTCCGCTCATGAAGTTCCGTATTAATTGATAACGACTTTGAAGGAAATAATTGTATTACTTTATTGACGATAGTGATGTGCAGAGATTCATAAATTTTATCGAATGTAGTTTTAGGTTTAGGACTCAAAATTTATTTATTAAATTGATTTCTAAAATGTATTCAAGTGTAGAAAAATCAGTTTGCACCATTTAAGGGGTGAATGTACTTGTGAATATGAACAATTTTCACTATGTGGACAAACCTCTGAAATCGCAAAAAAATATCAGCTGTTTCATACAAAAGGTAAAATTTTTATTTTTATATGATATATACCACAACTCGGCATTTGGTTTTCTAAATTGAAAATTTTTAAAAATGGAATCTAATACGATCGTCACATAGGATCGCTGGCTAGCACAACTACTACCTCCGGCAAACTCGCGTCAATGCTCAATGCAAAACAAAGCAGTTTCGAATTGACGTTGCTTCGAAAAGTATAAACTGTCAGTGCAATGCGATTGTGATATAGTTTTGACCTGGCTTTGGATTTCAAATATTGATACTGCATTACTGTTGACCCTTGCTCGTTAATTTGGACTCTGTTCAAGCCCTTTGTTGTGGATTTCGTCGATATGACCGAACGTACGCAGAGAACTGTTCTAAATAGTCAGACACGTGAGTTCGTAATACGCCTTCGTAACTATTTCGATCGTGAAGCTCAAAATGGAGGGCCAATTTTACCTATAACGTCAGTGGTTGAACGCGTAGCTGATGCGCTTAATATTGGACAACGAACTGTTAGACGGATAACTAAAAAAAATATGGCGAGACTGGCACAGAAGAAAATAAACTTCACACACCAAAAAAGAGAAAACGAGCAAAACCAGTCGTAGGCATCGATAGCTTTGATGCCGATGCTATCCGAAGACATGTTTACGGCTACTATTTACAGAAGGAGTATCCAACAAGAAAAAAGTTGGTGCATTCACTGAAGGAAGCTGGATTATTCTTCGGTGGGGAAAGTTCTTTAACGAAGATTTTGAAGACCATTGGATTTCGATACAAAAAATGTAACAAACGCAAAATATTGATGGAAAGATTTGATATAGCGATGGCAAGGTATACTTTTTTACGGCAAGTGAAAGAAATCAAAAATTGGCAAAATGTTGTGTTCTTGGATGAAACATGGCTTAATGCTAACCATACTGTAGGCCGTTCTTGGAACGATGACACAGCAGCATCTACTTCCAAAGTTCCTGTAGGAAAAGGATCGCGACTTATAATTTGTCACGCCGGAACCATCAACGGGTTTGTCGAAGGTTCTCTCATGGCTTTTGCGTCAAAAACCACTGGAGACTATCATGAAGACATGAATGGAGAAAAGTTTACTGAATGGTTTACCTCAATGTTGTGTAGCCTCCCTGAACCATCTATTATAATTATGGACAACGCCCCATACCACTCGATGCAAATTGACAAGCCACCTGCCCAATCCCAAAAGAAAGCTGATATCGTCGCATGGCTTCGTAAAAATGGCGTAGATGCAAACATGAATATGTTAAAAGCGGAATTAGTACGTCTTTTAAAAGAAAACAAACCAACCAAGATCCGATACGTCATTGACGAAATAGCATTAGAACATGGGCACAGAGTTATACGGTTACCGCCTTACCATTGTGAGTATAATGCGATTGAGTTGGTGTGGGCTCAAATTAAGGGATATGCTGCAAGACACAATACAGAACCCCCATTTACCACAAAAAAAAATGCTAAAATTATTAGAAGAAGCTTGTGAACATGTGACTAAAGGAGACTGGGAAAAGGTTGTGAATAGAACTGTTAAATTAATAAGGGAAGATTATGAAAGAGATGTGAAAATAGATAATATTATAGAAAACGAACATATAATTATTAATGTAGGTGATGATAGCAGTGACGACAGTGAAAATAGTAGTATGGACGAATCTGATTAATTATGGCCTTTTGTGGCACCTTTTTTGGTATCTTTTGTATTCATATGTTTCTTGTGTGCATATAAAGTATGTATATTCATTTTCATTCAAATATTCAGTTCGTTCAAATAAATTAAATAAACATATACATTTTTGTTTTATTAAACCTATTTAATCAGGTACAAAAACAAAACTTAATTGTTTTTTGTTCGAGAATAAATTGACATTCCACATCACTATTGTAATGTGTCAAACCGGCCATCATAGCGTGCCGCTAGTGTATTTACATCTAAAATGTAGGCAACCATGGATTGGATAAACTTTTTATTAAGGCAACCTAATACAGTTAGATTCATCCTTACTATTATTTTATTTTTATACTATTATAAATGGGAAAGTGAGTTTGTTTGTATGTTTGTTCCGCTTTCACGCCGTAACTACTGAACCGATTTTGCTGAAATTTGGCACAGACATAGATTATAGTCAGGAATAGCACATAGGCTACTTTTTATCCCGGAAAAGCAAACAGTTCCTGCGGGATAGCATCGCTATTTTTTACGCATTTGTCCTTCAAAATACGCCCAATGGAGTTTTAGATTGACGTGATTTTTTTGCACAGGTAAAGTTGCCTGAAAAATGACAAAAGCTACTTTTTATCCCGGGAAAACAAACGGTTCCTGCGGGATATTAGTATACTACTTTTCACATATTTATCCTTCAATTATACACCAACGGAGTTACAGATTGACGTGGGTTTTTGGATATGCATAGTTGATGACTTGAAAAGTGACAAAGGCTACTTTTTATCCCGGGAAAACAAACAGTTCCCGCGGGATATTTGTGTGCTACTTTTCACTTATTTATCCTTCAATTATGCGCCAACGGAGTTATAGATTGAAGGGGGTTTTTTGGATAGGCATAGTTGAGGACCGGAAAAGTAATAAAGGCTACTTTTTATCCCGGGAAAACAAACAGTTCCCGCGGGATATTAGTGTGCTACTTTCACATATTTATCCTTTAATTATGCGCCAACGGAGTTACAGATTGACGTGGTTTATTGGATAGACATAGTTGAGGACTTAAAAAGTGACAAAGGCTACTTTTAATCCCGGGAAACAAACAATTCCCGCGGGATATTTGTATGCTACTTTTCATATATTTATCATTCAATTATGTGCCAAGGGAGTTACAGATTGACGTGATTTTTTGGATAGGCATAGTTGAGGTCCGGAAAATTAACAACAGCTACTTTTTATCCCGGGAAAACAAACAGTTCCCGCGGGATATTCGAAATGCTACTTTTCACGTATTTATTCTTAAATTATGCGCCAATATGCATGCATGCATACATGTATGTATGTATGTATGTATGTATGTATGTATGTATGTATGTATGTATGTATGTATGTATGTATGTATGTATGTACGTATGCATGTTTGTATGTATGTATGCATGCATGTATGTATGTATGTGTGTATGTATGTTTGTATCCTCCTATTACTAACTTTAACTACATTAACTATATCCTATGCTACTTATCCCACTAATATTATTAATGTGAAAGTTTGTGAGGATGGATTGGATTGGATGGATAGATGTACTTAGCATACGGATGGATGGACGGGATGTATGGATGCATGGGATGGGATAGGGATTTAAAAAACTAAATCCACGCGGACGAAGTCGCGGGTATCAGCTAGTAATAAAATAAGCTTTAATTTGATATGATATACGATTAAATAAATGATGAGAGTATATCAATTTTACACACCTACTTATTCCTGGCAACTCCACAGTTGCGCAGAGGCTTTGAGTAATAAACCAACACAGGAGAAGAATTGACGCGCGTACCCCTCTGTAAGTTGGGTATGAGCAGTGGTCATACTCGTTATATAAAACTGTTTGACTCGAGTCACGCGCCTGTCAACTACGTATGGTTAGCGGGGAATGAGCTCCGCTATAAATGCCGAATATGAGAGTATTTTATTCTAAAAAAATATTTAAAAATCCAGTTTACTAAAGGATAACATTTATTTACTTCTCATGTATTATTTTATCCAAATAATGCAATACTTATGCAGAAAACTTAAGAAAACTGTCGATCTGAAAATGTTGCTACTTAATCGTACATGAAATAATTTGGGGAAAATATTGAAAATTAATCTTCCTACTTACTATTCGTTTAGAGACCTTTTTCATGAACTGCATTATAAATTGATCCCATAGAATTAAAATCACGATAGAATAGGAAGGGGTGAACGACTAATTTATAAGCTTTAAGTAAAATATGACTAGATATATAAATACGAACTTTGATCGTCTGTGGGATTATCAAATAATGATAAAAATTCTTTCTATAAAACCAACTTTAAACGCCACTACAAAGTATAAAACAATTTTAATTTGTACATGTATGTTGAAGTCGGGCGGGCCTAAATATAAATGATGAAACCAATGCGCGACGCTAGCCCAACTTTGCCCGATCGGCGTATGAAGTCGGTTTTTTAAAGATATTTTTTTTTTACATTATTATTTTAAGCTTTTTAGTGTATATCTCTGATCGCGAGCAATTTGCTCTTAATCATTGAGTTCCTTCCTCCATTACCGAAGATATGAATCACCTTCTCTTCACCTTTTAAATAGGCCCAACCTTATTATGCGTTCTTTCAAAAAAAAATTGAAATCGGTTCAGATTTGACGTAGTTATGGAGTAACATCTAACATTATATCAACAAAAATTTATATGGGAACCACCTCTGAAGTATGCCCTACTAAACAAAAAAAAATTATCAAATTCCATTCATTATTTGGCGGAATAATTGCGTAACAAATATACAAAAAAATTCGAATTGAGAACCTCCTCCTTTTTTGAAGTCGGTTAAAATGATTGCATTATTATAACGATCGCAATGGTGTCTGATTGGCTGGTACTCTCCCACTATTGTTTAAAATGCATTGATGCAGCTAGAGCTCCATAAACTAAGCGAATTCATAAAATTAGTTTTTTTACTCAATTATTTCAAAAGTTATAGGTATATATTTCCATATAGCCAGTGTGGTATAATTTTCTAAATATATAAAATGAAAAGGTGACTGACTGACTGATCTATCAACGCACATCTACTATGACGTAGGCATCCGCTAAGAAAGGATTTTTACAAATATAATACAAAAAAATAATGAAAACGAGACTAAAAAATTGTTTAATAATAATGATTAGTTCCACGTAAGTCTTTCTTAGTCGAAAATTAGGACTTTAATTTTATGAAGTCGGCCACACCGCAATAAAATTAGGGCTGGACAGCAAGATTTCATATGTCGATATTGGTGGGGGGATTGTATAAATTATTTATACCGAGATATTTTTATCGTCTTACTAATGGTTCATTGACGAAAAAAAATAATTTAAATTCTATACATATTATTTGGTTCATTAAAACTTGGCAATTGAATTAAAGTACCCATACTTCTTATTCATCCCGCTAGGTTTACCGGAAAGCTAAATAGCTTGGCGGTGTTTTATAACAGATGGGGTGGCCACTATAGCCATGGCGGCAGCCTAGCATTACAAACAAATATACACTTCGTTCAGATGAAGTAGATGAAAAAAATAAGCTTTCCAAGTAAAGTGTGTAGGTACAACTTTTAACTTACCAATCATAACTTTAAATAAAATTTTTTTTAGGGTTCAGTTTTTACTTTTATGTTTCCTCCATGCTGGACTGAGAGAATATTATTCAACGCTGGAAAACGATCTTGTAAATCGAAAAAGTGAACTTTAAATCAGAGCCAATAACGTTTTAAAAAATCATAACAGCTCATAATAAGCTATCAGGAGCAGATTTTTTTCAAAAATCATATTTTTTAATGTAACACATCAGATGATACTAATTATATAATTCTAAAGTAGTAGTTTTTCAATTTCAAGAAGCAATGTTGCTGTAACTTGTTATTTGAAACATATGAAACCACGAAATAACTCTAAACTCTGAAATGCTGATTATGATGTATCTATTTTTAAGGAAACATGATGTAGTCCTAACAGTTTGTACTTAATATACTTTTTAGTAATAGATACATCGTAAATTTCGCTTTAAACATAAATAAAACAAATGATGTTTCATTAAAAATGCTGTATGTTTATTTAAACAAGATTACTTAAAAAATCAATGTGTTCAATATTAATACCCACTACGTATTCAAATAAAAATTAAATGTCTCTCAACTTAATAAACAATATTATTAAAAATTCTAAAAACCTATGACAAAGTACAGCACTCCCTGGTGGCTTATAATCTTAAATCATAACTAAACAGCTTCTCTAAGGTGATATACTATGGTACCTACAGCATGCTCTCAGCATGAGATTGAGAGTATAGTGACGGAGTAAATATCTTGGTATCTACAAAATCTGTTAATAATCAGATAATCCTAAGTCCTTACAGTAAACCTAAGTGCACTGCACTGCTAAAAAGTATTGATAACTTTTTTGAAGTATCTGTATAATATTGAAAAATAGATTGTGTCTTAGTATTTACAGCATTTTTGAGAACGTTTAAAAATATGAATAACAAAAAATATATACTATAAACATGCAGAGAAGGTCAACATAGTATCTTAGAAAAATAATGTCGTAGGAAAACGAAAATCCAACAATCCGACGCAGTATCTTTTTCTTCCAAATATATAAAAAAGTAATTTTGTTATTTTTCGAAATAAGCTAGATCGCTTTCCATCGTCAATATAGGTCAAAGTTTCTAGCTGTATCTTTACGCAAGTACTAAAAGCCTACAAAGAGTCAATCTAATAGCAAAGGCATATTATGACTAAAATAACGGCAAGAGCCTCGTTTCCTAGCGCTTCTATATAGGTACCTACCATGTTAAAGATCTCGAACAAAAAAATTTACTCTCGAATAAAGTAACTCTGTTGTAAATAATTATTAGAAGAACTTATCGAAAGTCGATAATCGATAGTGTCAAATCCCTAAAATGCTTACACATATGATGCGATTGTTTCATGTAATGATAGAGCGTCCCTGTGTGTGAATGTGATTGTGTGCATATAATTTAAGGTAGTGTTTGCTAATTATATTGTGTGAGTGCATAGCGACGTGATGGAAAAATGCACCTGTAGTAAGCAAGTTTTCATGTGTGCTACCTCGCCCCCACCGTAATTGACAGACTTTTTTGCAAATAAATTAGGCGTCAATTCCTCTCCATTGCTGGTTTATTACTCAAAGCGCAGAGGGGAAGAATGCAACCTTTACTTTTTCAATTCTGTTGGGTATGTTCTCTTAACTAGTGTTCGATTTTTTTTAAATAACTAATGAGAGAATAAATTTAATTAAAAATTTAACTGTTTACTATTATCCGCACGCAATTTAACTAGGCAACCTATTCGAGTTCTGTCGATGAGTATATTATTTTATCTATCATTTATTTCTTATCACTAATAAATAACATAACAGATGAGTGTATAAATTTCTTATACCGGATCTCGAACAAGGTACAATTTTTAACTTATTGTAAAATCGGTAAACCTAATCCCGACTTTTGTATTTCAAAATCTAGTAAAATAAAAGTTATAAATAAAAGACAATATAACAGATCCGCGTACAAAATACAAAAAACCCGCGTGCAAAAAACTTTGTATATAGATACAAAATACATTTTTGACATACTCTTAAGGCCTGTTGTGCGATTCTCTAAATATGGTTGCTACAATCTAGCAACAATTAATGAAAATGAAATACATACATTGAAACAAGCACTCCATGTTCCTCCTAAAATGTGACACTACAAAAAGACCCCAAAGATTTCGAATGAAAAACAAAACCAACACTCACTTGCGCACTAAATCCGCAGAACATCGCGAACCAAAAGTGACACACCGTGAATGCGAAGTTCTTGTAGAAGAAATATCTCAGGAACTTGCACATGCGGTAGTAGGACCAGCGGCCGTGCACCAGCAGCAGCCGCTGCAGGAACCGGAACTGCGCTATGGAGTAGTCCGACGCTAACACTGCCTGCATGCCTTCTTGGCCCGAGATCCCAACGCCTATATGCGCCGCTGAAACAATTTTTTATTTGATTAGAGCATAAAGGGGCTGTTTCAAATCTATATATATAAAAGAAAGTGGTGTTAGTTACACTATTTATAACTCAAGAACGGATGAACCGATTTGGCTGAAAATTGGTGGAGAGGTAGCTTAGAACCAGGAGACGGACATAGGATACTTTTTATCCCGTTCGACCGCGTTTCCGTCAAGTCACTATAAAACGTGGTATAACAAAAACGCATCTGACATGGAATAACAAAACGCAAATGACAGTGGAATAACAAAACGTAAATGACAGCTAAACGTAATTTTGTCTTTGGTTAAGTATGGTAAAAAATTTGACAATTATAAAAATGATAGCTAAACGTAATTGATAATATCATCAGTAATATGTTTTCTCTATATATAAAAAAAAGTGGTGTTAGTTACACTATTTATAACTCAAGAACGGATGAACCGATTTGGCTGAAAATTGGTGGAGAGGTAGCTTAGAACCAGGAGACGGACATAGGATACTTTTTATCCCGTTCGACCGCGTTTCCGTCAAGTCACTATAAAACGTGGTATAACAAAAACGCATCTGACATGGAATAACAAAACGCAAATGACAGTGGAATAACAAAACGTAAATGACAGCTAAACGTAATTTTGTCTTTGGTTAAGTATGGTAAAAAATTTGACAATTATAAAAATTATAGCTAAACGTAATTGATAATATCATCAGTAATATGTTTTCTCTTTGAATCATTATTAACAATGCCGAGAGCAAGACGATCAAATGTTTCCTGCTACAAAGCTACGGATTGACGTAATTTATTGGATAGGTATAGTTGAAAACCTGGAGGGTGACAAAGATTTCCCGCGGGATGTTATGAACTAAATCCACGCAGACGAAGTCGCGGGCATCAGCTAGTATATATATATTTGTACAGTCTTTCAAAATGTTTGGGGTCATGAAATAGTCCTGGTCTTGTCCTTGTATCTAACTCTAAAGTGTGTCCTAAAGCACGGTGCTTACCTTTAATCATAGATACATCGTTTGCGCCGTCACCTATCGCGAGCGTGACCGCTTTCCTGCTTTTCTTGATGAGTTCAACAACCATTGCCTTCTGTAATGGCGTCACTCTGCAGCAGATCACGGACCGACACTGCAGCACCACATCCAGGAACCTGAAAAATATACGACTGTATAATAAGGCCTACTATTTAAGGACAGCAGTGCCAGATGAGTGAACAATCTTCAATTTTTGTATCTGAAAAAAAAAACGGTATCCCACATCGATCTGTATCTGCAGATACTTACCGATAATATTATTTTATTGATAGATATTATGCTGTTAGATACAGATCGACTAACGCAGCGGACCCTGGCGTATGCCGGGACAAACGCTAGGAAGAAGAAGATACAGATCGACTAAATATATAAAAGGAAAAGGTGACTGACTGACTGATCTATCCACGCACAGCTCACACCACTGAACGAATCGGGCTGTTTGGTATACAGATAGCTTTTATAACGTAGGCATTCGCTAAGAAAGGATTTTTGAAAATTTAACCCCTAAGGGGGTAAAATAGGGGTACGAAAAAACTTAGCGTGAGCGAAGCCGCGGGAAAAAGCTTGTATCTTCTATTATCCGCACCTTGTGTAACAGGTTTAAATATCAAAACTTGCGGAACCGACGGGATTGTGGAGCTTCGTCCGCTTGGAGTTAGATTTTAAAATCCCACGAGAATTGTTTTTCCTGGATAAAAAGTAGCTTCAAAATGTCATTCTGCAGCTCCCCAACTATACCTACGCAAACAATCACGTCGATACGTTGCTCCATTTCTGCGTGATTGAAGTACAAACCAACAAACAAACAGACTTTCGCATTTATAATATTGGAAAGGATTTAAAATGTATTGCGTGCAGTGTGGAACTCAGCGCCAGAGTGTGGTGTTGTAACTGGGAGCCTCCCAGTTACAACACCAAACTCTGGCGCTGAGTGGGAGAATTCGGGTTCGATTTTTGGCGGGGTCAATTTGGAAATTTATTATATCTGAATTGCCTCTGGTCTGGTGGGAGACTTTGGCCGTGGCTAGTTACCACCCAACAGTCAAAGACGTGCCGCCAAGCGATTTAGCGTTCCGGTACGATGGCGTGTAGAAACCGATTAGGGATATGGGTTGAATGTTCACTGCCATACCCCTTCCAAGTTAGCCCGCTACCATCTTAGACTCCATCGACACTTACCATCGGGTGAGATCGCAGTCAAGGACAATCTTGTCATCGAATAAAAATAATTTAAAATAAAAAATTCTTTTAAAAAAACCGACTTCCAACTTCTGCGCCACTATACAAAATATATAATAGATATTGTTGATATTTCAAAAACCGCTCGACCGATTTTGATGAAATTTATATGGGAACAACTGGGAAGTATACCCTTTTTCAAACAAAAAAAAAAGAATTTTCCAAATCGGTTCAGTCGTCTTCGAGTAATCGGTGAACATACATAAAAAAAAGATTCTGACGAATTGATAAGCTCCTCCTTTTTTTCAAGTCGTTTAAAAATGACACTAACTTTTCCTCCAGTTTGGGGTGCAGGCAGTGCACGAGCGAGTGCCCGTTAACGACGATCGCGAACCCGTTGGAGTCGTCGGCGCCGTGCTCGTGCGCGTCCGCCGTGTACGGCCCGCCGCCCGACACGTACTCGTTGCTGTAACACATCTCCGCTCGCTTATACTTTGGATATCGACACTGTCGTAGAACACTGTCGCATATGAATATACAGCGAAATCTTGATTTTGACACTAACGGCTTTTATAAACAATGCTTTTATAAACACCTCGGCAAAAGAAAAAAAGGATTGTGTGGTTTTATGAAACCACGGTAAAAGTGAAACTTTTTTTCACATTATAGACATTTAAATAGGCGCCGCCATATTGGTCTTGGCTGCTCTGACGAGCGCCTTTCACTTTATCCCTACTCCGCGGCCGACCGTCACGCGACATGCAACACACAGACGAAAAAGTTTGAGACGATGTAATAAAAGTTTCACTTTAAAAATAATAATATTCAGTAGTTTTGGAGATATTTAATTGGGCAAAGTCGTATCTGAAACTCATTCCGAAGAAAAACTTCGCTTATAAAGAAGCGCTGCTGTCGCTAACTTGTCAAATAACGGCGGCTGCCAGCTGATTGTCACTTGCGATGTTGTTAGTTGAAAAGCCATCGCGTTTGGTATGTTTTCATTTTAATTATAAATTAAGAAATTACTCAAAAACCATGTCGTATAATATGAACCAACATTGTTCTACGGAATGCCGAAAAACCAAGTTCAAAACTTTAAACTGCTCTCCTGTAAAGTAGCAATTTTGTAGAAGCAACTTTGTTCTACGATAGCGTCGATATGACCGTTACGTTGGCGTTACTTTGCCGAAGTCTTTAAAAGGGTAGGGAAATTCTAAGATTTTTCTGAACTGACGGATTATAGCAAAAATAAATCCGATATTTCTTATTTCTCTACTACTTCTTTGTTTTACCCCCTTTGACCATTAATGAACTAGATATGCAGATCCATACAAACTTGAATTGAAAAAGTGTTGGTGAAAAATTAGCTTTCTCAATTCGAGATAATTATAAGCAACCAAAATACACTTTCCTTCAACCTTGTTTTACCTTACATATTTACTTTACAACTTAAAGCACATTGCGGCATCGTATAGTCTGCTCGTCAAGAGTTTTGAGAGCCAAAAGCTCATAGACTTATTATGCAAAAGCTTTCCATTTATTCCACCATTCCACGTTAATGTGTACAATGTACATAGATTATTTTTTATTAAAATCAGATTTATTTTTACTGTAAATTTTAGCAAACTGTTTGATTCAATTCATCGATGACTCTTTAACAATGTTGCTACTTATTACTTATTACTGACTTATTGAACAGACTCTGTCTTGATATGTATTCAAATTAGCTTACTCACTAGTGAATTAAAAAAACAGGTTTCCATTCGTTGGTGAGAAATAGTTTTGTCCATAGATCTATCTTATCTAGAGCTTATCTAGAACATTATTGACCAAAATTCCTATTATATAAAACTGGAGTATCTTCAAAGTAAGAAGGAATATTCATCACATCTACCTTCTTTTTTAAAAGATTTAAAAGATCAATTGCAAAAAGAGAGCGAATTGCAAAGAAAGATACATTGATACAATTTTATTGTACATTGATTTATTTTGGCAAATAAATTAGCACTTTACGTACCTTTACTTACCGTTACCGTTCGTTACTTTAAATACCTACCTATAACTTAAGACATATTTCATAATGTGGACTTTCACGACAACATTCGCAGATAAGCAGTATCAAAGCCGATTTCATTTTATTACAAACAAAACGACTTTCTGTGAATGCACACGAAGTAAGCTCTGGAACAAGCGGCACAAGACCGAGTTCTGTGGTCATCCTTGCATGACATCTTTATCCAGAAGTGGACATCTACACGAATTAGTAACTACGCTACAGAAAATATTATTAGAAATGTGTAGGTAATCACGTGTGAATTCTGGTAGGTGTAGTAGTGTCTATCGCCTATATGGAATAGATAGGGAAGAAATATGATGTCGAGAGTGAACAATTTGAACAAAGTGTGGAGATATTTAGCACACAGTGAGAGTTAGAAATTCATTAGTTGTATCTAACATTAAAAGATAACAGATTTTCATCTACAATATAATATTATCTTTTGAAATATATGATTCTTAAGCTCTAGATAACAAAAACCGTCAACAGAATTATTTAAAGCAACACATACTACGTTAACGAGAAGGCTTTATTTTGTAACACAAAAACTCCATAACTGAACACAAGACCACAAATGTAAGAGCACAGCATTAAATGAGACATGGGCTTAGCCTTTTCTTCATTTATATCAGACAGGACCTTAAACTTTAAAAACATGTATATTATTTATTAAATTGATCGCACACTCGAGCAAGGCAGAGGTGCAACAAACAAATTAGTGCAACGGTGACGCAGATGTTGGACTGAATGACTACGTTGCGGCACCGCACCGCAAAGGGTGGCATCTCTCTTACAGCACGCACCGCAAGTTCATATTCGCATTTTTCAGTACTGAAAGTGCGTGCTGATGACAACATACTCTAACGTATCGAGTTAAGGAATGGACTTTACATAATTGTAAAAATTAAACTTGCATACTGCATAAACACATAATAATACATTACATCATTTTATAATACCCAATATGGCAAATGAAAAGATTTATTGCATCTCATTTCTTTGGAGAATTTTTGGGGCATACTGTAAAATATGCATATTATTATTATGTATGCGTAATATTATAATAATTTTATTTGCGTACGGCTCGTCCCATAATGTGCGATCACCATAGTTCGTCCAGAGACATCTAAAGAGTTTACATTTCGACATCACTCTATATAGAAGTAATACTAGAGCACTTTTTTGAAGGGTAAGAGGGTAGAAGATAGATACACATTGCTAAAGACCCGATAGACAGTGGCAAATAAAGTGCAAGGTAACGTTTATATTACGATACTGCGGGATTGCATTAGATATATTACACTCATATGTGGATGTAATAACCATAATTCAAAATATTAGTTTTTCGTTTTCTGCAACATGGCAAGGTTTTTTTATTTTCCTGGCAGAGTTTAATATACTACTCAAAATTGGATCTGTTTTTATCGGAAGCGGTACTAAGTTTTTGTAGGTTTTTTGGTTATATTTATAAGTTATATTATAGTTAGAGCGAAGGAGTGCAAAAAAAAAATATTACGAGACATTTCAAGTCTACTCGTAGTTACAGTAGTTGCGTCTAATGAGTCGCGTATATTGGCGCGAAGAATCGAACTGGCTGTTCAGCTCGGCCTGCGAAACAAGCAAGACAAGCCTACATTCAGGCTTGTATGCATTCTTGGCACCATTCTACGTTGGCATGATTTACATAGTCATTAGGTTAGGCTAGCTATACAATTTATTTAAGTATAAGATTTTGATAAGTAGTAGAAAAAATTAGCAGATCGTAAGACAAACGTTTTCGATCAAGGGGCTCCAATCGCGTGCGATGGCGGCGAGGCATGAGGTGGCGAGGCGGTGAGTATAAGTGTAGCTGTAGGTTTCTACCTGTCGTGTGCTATTGTGTTAAGTTCCCACCTAAATGTGACGACGGAGACGGCGGGCGCGTTCAGCTTCACGTTGGCGGCGCGCCCGGGCGACGGCCGCGGCACCGAGCCACCGCCGTTCGCTGTCTCTGTGCTTGAGCTCTTGGCTTCGTTTGAACCTAGGGAAATCAATGTTTAGGTTATTGGCGCACTGGTTCCATAAATTGGCCAATACTCTTCGCCCAACATTTGGATCTACAAAATAGCATATTTGGCCCTAACACAAATGAGTACGTTCACTCTCATTTTCACTTTTTTTATCTATGCATCAAATACACGAAACGATACCCGCCATAATACTACGTCATTAGGTCAGTAAATCCTTCCTATCTACTTCCATGGATCTGAGTGACATCTGACATGATTATATGTAGTTTGGGCTCCCCTTTCTAAAAAATTATTTTATCTTTGCGTGACACCCGAGTTTTTTTCATATAAATAAATAAATAAAATAAATAGCCATTTATTCCCAAATTAAGTCCAATACATTTTTAGTCAATTCAATTACATTATTAGAAGTCGATTAGTCATCTAATATATAAAATATTAATTTATTTTTATTTTTCATCAATAAGCGTGTAATGGAACGATTTTTTAACTTATTTGGGAACCATAGACAATTTTCTATACTGCATGCGTAAAATGAAACGCAATTTGGCTTGACTGACATTAGTGTTATATTATCGATTGAATAAAATATAAAAAAAAATTCTAATCACCTTACTTCAAAAAAATAGTAAAATACCCTATTGATTAGCTTCACTTTTATGACCTCTCTAGCGCAGTGGTGAGCGCTGTTGCCTTATAAATGAGAGGTCTAATGTGCTTTTTCCAGTGAGAGTAATTTGGGAATTTATAATTTCTTAATTGTCTATGGTTTTGTCTGGTGGGAGGCTTTGGCTGTGGCTCGTTACTAACCTACCATTAAAGACGTGCCACCAAGCCATTTAGCGCTCCGGCGCGATAGCGTTTAGGAACCCATTATGTATGGGTTATACTTCTTCTTCCTATCGGTTATAGGCGAGCTACTACTAGCCTGCTCGTACCGTGCGGCAGGAATGTGTTGACGACGCGGATGGAGTCGCGGCACTTGGCGAGCTGGCGCTCCACGTCGTCGTGCGCCGCGCCGTCGATCACGAACACCTCCGCCATGTCGTCAGTCAGCAGTTGGCACGAGTAGCCGATGTTTATCGCTGTCTCTGCGACAAGAGGAAACTGCGATCTTCACTACGTCCTCACACCCTAGTTGCCATTGCAAAAGACGTGTTGCCTTAAAGACTTGTAT
Organism: Oeneis ivallda; assembly: GCA_029955525.1. Taxonomy (NCBI): domain Eukaryota; kingdom Metazoa; phylum Arthropoda; class Insecta; order Lepidoptera; family Nymphalidae; genus Oeneis; species Oeneis ivallda. The sequence continues at coordinate 10,626,151 of JARPMR010000020.1, read as the reverse complement.
ATGTCACCGTAAGGTACGTAAGAAGCTTGTTAGATTATAAACTGGTGCAAGATTGTGAACTGCATCTAAGCTCGGGTGACCATGAGTTCTGGACTGCGATGATATTGCCCGAACATTAGGTATACATAATGTCTATCACCTATTGGGTAGAATAATAAGATAATTATGTTTTACTACTAAAAATTATAATTTCGAATATTACCCAAAAACGAATTCCACGCAGTCTTGTTTGCCCTACCCTGGAGTGTTTTTAAAGTGCGGAGCCAGAAGCTCGCGAAGGAGGTCCTGAATGAAGCGAGCCTACGAGGCCGAGTGGAGTGAAGGGGGGAGGTGGCGAGCGAAGCGAGCCAGCGACCTCCGTAGCGAAACGAAGGTCGAGTAGGTGAAGCTGAACTAAGGGGCGACGGAGCGAGTCTTCTGGCGTAGCCCATTTGATTTGTAATGACACTACTAGTACTGTGTTGCATTACAAATACAGTTCATTCAGCTTCGCTCGCCACCTCCCCCTTCACTCCACTCGCCGAACAGTAAATCTTGCACCAGTTTACAATCTGACTAGATCGTTTATGAACTAACAATTTTTACAATCTTACGGTGACATATTATACATTTATGATAATAATCGGCAATCCTACTAGTCCTACTATTATAAATGCGAAAGTTTGTGAGGATGGATGTATGGATGGATAGATGTTTGACAGCGAATGAACCGATTTGGCTGAAATTGGGAATGTAGACAGCTCATACCCAGGATTAGCTCATAGGCTACATACATTTTATCCCGGAAAAATTAAAGAACATGGATTTTAAATGAAACGAAACGTGGGAATTAAAAAACCTTAAATCCACGCGCACGAGTCGCGGACATCACCTTGTAAGTAATAAATACCCAATCATGTAAAAACGAATGTTTTGTTGTGTTTACTCGTACAAGAACGCCTAAAAATGGTTTATGTACTATTTATCTGACTGATGAAACTTGGCATAGCTAGATTACTTGCAAACAAGAGTTATCAGTGGATACTTTTTCATCATGAATAGAACAAATATCGCTACAAAGCAACATGAAAATGTCGAAATAAAGGACTAACTCCGCGACTTTTAATAAGATTAAATAATCGCCTATCTATTTACCTTGTTTGTCTCCTGTTAAAACCCATAGTTTCATACCAGCCATACTGAGGTTCGCTATCGTTTCTGGCACTCCATCTTGTAATTTGTCTTCTATTGCTGTGACACCTGTAAATCATATGTAATTATAATATCCTCCCGACCAGCCACGGCGGACAATCTCCACAGAGATTAGCCAAAATGGCAAACAATTCTGCAACAATACATTTAAGCTAATAGAGAGTGAAAAAAAAAAGTGACGTCAAAAACACAATGTCGGCTATTAACGCGCTAAATTTACATAATCTGTTTGCAGATTTCAATAAAATCAAGTCCGCCCTCACATCTTTGAAGTGATTCCAATGTCCACTCACCGATCAATATGAGGTCGGTCTCGATCTCCTCGTAGATGGCGTCGAGGCGCTCGTCGCGGTCGTGCAGCGCGAGCGCGGCGGCCTGGTGGCGGCGCTTCCACTCCGCGAAGCCGCGCTCCTCCAGCGGCCGCCACGCCAGCGCCAGCGTGCGTAGACCCTCGCCCGCGAATTTCTTCAAACGACAACATTTTTTTTTAGTCGATGACAAGTTAGCCCTTGACTGCGATCTCACCTGACGGTAAGTGACGATGCAGTCTACGATGGTAGCGGGCTCACTTGGAAGGGGTTTGGCAGTGAAAATTCCCCAAATCGGTTTCTACACGCCATCGTGCCGGAATTGCGTCACTGCGTCACGTCACAATATTAGATATACTAAGGATGGGTGGTTTATTGTTGAGCGAAGCAACAGCTGGGTCATGCGTCATGCTCGTGAACGGGTGCAGCCGGCGGGAATGGGGCTACTTCCTGTCTGCCCATCTCAATATGTATTGAATAATTGTAAGTAGTTTGGAACTTCTTGTGAAAACACTGGATACATAGCATAGTATCTATTGTATTGTAAACTTGTTTTAAAAAGAGCAACCGCCGAATTTCTTGCTGGTTCTTCTCGGCAGGATGGGCATTCCGAACCAGTGGTAGACTCATCGACGCACTTGTAAAAAAGTTTATTTGAATAAAAATATTTCTATTCTATTCTATTACTTACGTTTAAATGCTCTTGTGTTTTTGTCCTTACTTCTTCGTGGCTGCTACGTTTTAATCTGTCATATATTACATTATCAGCACCTTTAGTATATAACCTAATTTCACCATCCTTCTTCAATATCACGGACATTCTTTTCCTAACATTATTAAAATCTAATATACATAACAACTCATACACCTGAAACAAAAAAAAACAATCAGTTCACTATACATAATAGGGAAGAAAAATCAATAAAAAAATATGATACATCATTTTATGAATTTACCTCTGTTTTTCCCATAACTTCTATTGTAATAGTATTAGGCGAGCGTTCTCTGAACACAAAACCAAAATTTCTCGCCGCCGATACCAGCGCGGACTCGTCAGGTGACTGCGCCTAAAAAATTAATTAGATTCAAGTTAGAAAATTCTTCTACTATAAGAAATGCGTAACCGACGAAACTAGTCCTTCGCTTACGACATAAGAACGTGCTGTGAGCGATGTTAATTTATATTTGTCTTACTTTTAAACCTAAAACAATAATAAATGGACGTGTCAGCGTAATACTCTGCTATTTTTACCAGACTGGCAAAGCCAACAGGAGGCGTTGTGATTTTAGCAATGTATGTATTAATACGTATACGTATGTATGTATTAATACGTATGTTCCATAATAGCATCTAAAGTCTAAACCACTGCGCCGATTTAGTTGAAATATCTGGGTGGTCGAGCTTTGCTCGGTTATTATTTTTTTTGGTAAATCGTGTTTTTTGAAAATTATATATTAAAAAAATAATAATGATAAAATAATAAATAATAATATATAAATAAAAATCATAGGGGAAAAATAATCTTCTGGACTCGAACCAGGGTCTTCGGGTTTCGGAACAACCCGATACCCTAACTTAGCTACGGGGATTTCACAGTTAAAGGCGAAATTTACCTTCGTATTCTAATGATATTGTAGGGGGTTTTTCATTGCCTGAAAATATGGATAAAACGACCTTTTCTAAAAATGAAACCTAGCTAGATCGATTTATCGCCCCCGAAACCCCTTGCATACCAAATTTCATGAAAATCGTTGGAGCCGTTTCCGAGATTCAGATTATATATAAATATACAAGAATTGCTCGTTTAAAGATATTAGATGAGGTGTCAATCGATTGATTATGATGGTCCGAGACAGTGAAACAGGCTACATTTTATACGAACAAAATCAATATGACGCATGTTACATCCAGTTTTCCGTTACAGTTGCAGTTTCTAAACTTTTACACTTGTTGTATGGAGCATCATGCGACTAACATAGCCCTACGAATGTTATAATCCTAGTGTTACCTGGTACTCGAGCCGGCCGTTCTTCTGCTCCGGCATGACCGTGTGACAAAGCGCGAGCAGCCGAAAAAAGTCGAACACGTTTCGGTCGCCCTGTCTCACTGCTTTCTGCAGCTTTGAGTCGAAGAACTTGAACTCCGGCTCATACTCCGGGTTGTCCGAGAAGTCCAGGGGTTCCGTGCTCTATATGACATAATATATACATACATATTATAGTTTCGGAGAGACTATATTTAGCCCGCCAGCCAACGCGCAGTAGCTTGCGCAAGTAGTACTTAAACATTAATACTTGCGCCAAGGTTTACCTTTTAGTGCCACTCCCGCCTGCCTTTTGCAGACCCCACTTAATAGCAGACAGCCTTGTTATGAATGATTTGGCGCCAATATGCGCGAATATACGTTCCGCTCACTCAAGAACCAAAGTGAGTACAAATTAGTAACTTGCTTAATGCATTCGCACTTTTACTGAGCAAAATGTGTAGTAGTGCTTAAGCAAGCTACTGCGCATCGTGTGCAACGGGCTTAATTCGATTAAATTAAATAGTTCATATGTTCAAAAGAGAGTAGCTTATCGAAAACGATACTTGATTGTTTTGTAATAATCCAAAATGATAATTGTTTTGTAACATGATGATAATTGGTTTTTATATAAAGTAAATAATGTTGAGCTAGTGGGGTTTTTTACTACAGTATTACATTAATAGACAAGGACCAAGGAGTGGACTGAAATCCGGAAAGTCGACGATTCAACCTCATCCTTTGTCGTCGTAGTATTGTCGTACTCACTGCTATGTGCGAAGTGCTCACTGCTAAGCTTTAAGCTTATTTGGAGGAAATAAAGATTGGTCATATTCAACTTAATTAATATTCTGTGAAAAAGTAGTCTCGCAAAAATATCATATCATTAAGTCAATGTATCATAAAGTAGACTTTAGTAATACAGCTCAAATAAATGTACTTAATATCATGTATTAGGTCTATCGTTCCTCATATTTGTCCGATTTTTATCAAAAATATATTTCATCAATAACAATTTATATAACACACAAACATTTCTGAATCGGGAATAGGTACATTCAAACTAAGACATTCACATGCAAATAAGAATCACAATTTATACGTGGAAAGCACACGACACCGTGCAAACTGAAGTATAAAAAGTTAGTTTATGCAAAGAGAATAAAAGAAAAGCATGCAAAAGCATTAGCCTTAGTATGTGGAAGTTAGGTAGGAACATAATGAAATGATAAGTTTTAGTGCAAAATGTCATAGTATGTTATTTGTGTAGTGTTTCTTTATTAGTACTTATAATTTATTGGTTTTACACCAAAATAACCACACCCTAGCCACGCGACAGTTTACCGTAAACAACACAAATTATAGGTATTATTATAATATCCTTATCAGAGTTTCCTCTTGCATTACAGAATATTATTTAAACTAAAGATAATTATTTTAAGTAATGAAAACTAGCAAAACAAAAGATTATTTTTCATTATCCGTCAAAAAGTTAATATTAATTACTATGAAGAGAACAAGCGAAGTTAAGGTTGCCCTAAATTATGCGAGCATTTACAAACATTGAGAAAAACTAAAATAAATCAATAACAAAACAAGAAATATTGAATTATAGATATTAATATTCTGAACTTTTATTTCAGACTAGGATTTGATTTTCCTAAAAGAAAATATTTCTAAAAATTTCTTACAAAACCGGCTTTATCGCATAATTCAAGGCACTAGACATGCTCTCGAGCATTTTAGACTTGAACACATTGCAATCTTTCGAATTTACAAAAACTTATGCCATTAGAAATGTCGCAATGCAATTGATGTTGTCAAGTGTTGGTCCCATTCATTAATTATAATTTATGTTTTATTTAATTCACTAACGTTTTGAGCAAAACATAGTTTCACCCTGTATAAAATCAATAATTCGTTAGGGAAGCAATGTGTAAAGGTCGTTATAGCGAGGAGTTGCGTGTGCGTGTCGTACGTGCGCGTGCGCCTGCGGCGTAGCGCCGGGCGTGCTCCGTCCTTGCTCGTGCTCGGTCTCCAGCAGACGCGCGCGTGCTCCGTTGGCGCCCGGTGTGGCCGTGACGGCGACCGTGGCGCCCGCAGGCCCGGGCGCGCTCGCGGCAACGCCGGTCCCCTCCCTGCGCCGCTTGCCGCACTGCGTGACACACGCGTCACTCACTGCCCTACCACCGCCACATTGAACGTCTACGCTCATCGCGCTTGCGATTCGCATTCGACCTCATTTCCACTCAGCCAATATTTTATATTCTAGCCTATAGCTATATTAAGTATTAAGTTTTATTTGGGATTATTATTGTCAATCTAGTTGTTATTAATAATCCCAATGATAACTTCCTATTTATCTAACTAGCTATCTTCTTATTTCCTTTTTCAGAGAAAGAAAACTCGCCTAACTTATATCGTAAATGTTCATCTTATTTGATGTCTGTGTATAACATTAAGGCGACGTTTTCGCATAGGCGAATCGCCGCGCGGCGCACGGTTCGGCATGTCGCGCGAGCCGTCGCGCGATATGGCCCAGGTATGAGGGCGAGAAAGAGCGAGCGAGCGACGCACCGGCCACCGCACGTCGCGTGGCGATTCGCCTATGCGAAAACGTCGCCTTAGATGCGTATTACTTTGAAAAAACTCTAAAATATTTTTTATTGTCATAAATATAAGAAGTTTAGGTATATCGACTGTAAAACAGCGCTACATATTGCTCATACTTTTGCTGTGTGGAACATTTGCTACACCACTTTATTTTATGATGACTTTACAAACGACTATTAATATTTTTGGTGTATAAGTAATTGTCTTTGAGGATGAAGATGTATTCTTTGAGAATGTACTTTATACACAATATAATATACTACATAGTATAAATTCTAAAAAATGAAAATATTATGTATCTATTATTTTATTCTATACATAAATTAGAATTTAAGAAAAAACGTGTATATAAATTTAAAATAAACTTCAACATATTATGTAACACTATATATGTAGTATAAACTGTATTGTAGTTAAGCTCAAGCAAGTTTATGTAAACCTTCTAAAACTGTTTATCTTGTATTTGGGTGGTAGATTGTGTAACAGACATTATCGTAGGAACACGTATATAATATAAATAAATTGTACATGACTAATAAATATAAACACCTTATCACTTTAACGTACAAATGCGATGGTCATATGTACTATGTCAACAACCAGTGTATTGATTAATGAGGAATGCATGAAAATGGATATCAAAACATTTTCAAGGCAAATTGATCATAAGAATATGATACAAAAAGAGAATAACCTAATGTTTCATAATAAATTGGAGTACATAAAAACCCACACAAATGTCCAAAGCTATTTAGACACGGACAAAATATTCAATAGTCACTCGGAAACTATCTTCTAATTGTATTGCAAAAAAGTCAAAACATGCAAATAAATTCAATCGGAACCGTGCTATATTTTCAAAATTTCGCATGTACAAAATAAATTTATGGTGCTGGTCTTCCTTATGGAACAGCCTACATGCATAATGGTGAAACTCTATAGTGAAATTGACTTCGATCTGTCCTAGACATGCTGTAGGTCTTCAAAAAGTGTTCGTGAACAATAAGATCTCATCCAATAGTGAACCTATTTTCAGTGAAAAGGAACACGATGCTGCAGTTTACCATAAAGGCTTTAAAAATAGCCTCACTAGCGCCACGTTTCAAGGCGCGGACTGAAAAACCAAAAGGTCGCTGGTTCAAACCCCGTCGTTGCACCACTATCGTCGTACATACTTCTGTGATAAGATTTACGTTTAGCTAGAGGGGACGGGTCTTTAAAAAAAAAGCAGGTGTATAAAGCTCAAAAATGCTCTACACATTTTCTACACGTGCAATCTGACGGACTTCACGCTTGCGTGTTCAATACACCAATGTGCTGAGGAAGTCTCGATCTGCAGTGCGTCGGCAATGTTTGCTCGTGTGGATGATTTCTACGCGATCATGCCGCGTCTGTGATGAGCAGGCACGCAAGCAATAACAACACCCTAAATACATTCGCTCTTAATTGGTGCACAAATCAGGGTAAGGGGCACTCAATTATGTGTTTTGCAAAGTAATTTGTGATTACTTCCCCTACAGCGTAAGTGAATTTTTGGTTTTCATAATATGGATTCAATGGTCTGAAATAAAAACTTATTTATTTTATTACTTACTTCTCGTAAGTGAGAAGTTATTTATCACGAACACTTTTCAAGTATATAATGAATGAGACTGCATATCTTGTCTTGTTTATTATTTTCGATCGAAGGAAATTGAGGCTACTTGTGATAAATTAATATCATATGAAAAAGGTTCATGAAAGGACAATGATACTCACGTCAGTAAGCTCCACGACCTCGCCCGTGTTTTCATCTATCACATCTCCGTAGCACACACCGGCTATTGAACATTTATTGAATGTCATTATGTTCTGTGTTAGCGTGCCAGTTTTATCGGAAAATATGTACTGGATCTGACCTGAAATAAATAACAATGTTGGATAGAAGCAGGCGTTACATGCGTTGAGAGTAGTATAAAAGTCTTGTGTGGTGGTGCATACTGAGTGGTGGTGGCATGGATTGCTTGGGAACTTGGCTTTCTTGCTTGGTTGGGAAGGTGAGCGGTGCTTAGCTTGTAACTGCATGTTTGACCATAGATTTTTTCTGTTGGCGGATTATAGCAAAATAATTCTAACCTTTTCTTGCTAAATAGCAATGAATTATGAATTTGATTAATTTTTTAAGCTACGTCGTTTAACTTTTAAGGTTAAGCACTAAAACTTCGGCATCCTTTTCGGGTGGGTCCAGGGTTCGATCCCAGGCAAGCATCTGACTTTTCGAAGATAAGTCCGTTTTAAGCAATAAAATATTATTTGTTTTAACGGTGAAAGGTGAAAGGAAACATTATGAAGATACCTGCATGCCAGAGTTCTCTAATGTACCTTAGTGAAATCTGCTAATGCGCACTTGGCCAGCGTGGTCGCCTAAATCCTTCTTTATTCGAGAGATCTGTACCCAAAAGTGGGCCGGCCGCGGCGATGGGTTGAGATGAATCAATGATAAGAACAAATATATACCATGAGCTTTTAAAAAAACCTAATTCACGCGGATTAATATGGTGTGATGTCGGATGAAGCAGTGATAGCCTAGTGGTTAGGACCGTGGTCTCCTATTCGGAGGGTCGCAGGTTCGATCCCGGGCACGCACCTCTGACTTTTCGGATTCAAGTGCGTTTAAGCAATTAAATATCACTTGCTTCAACGGTGAAGGAAAACATCTTGAGGAAACCTGCACACCTGCGAGTTCTTCATAATGTCCTTGAAGGTGTGTGAAGTCCGCCAATTCGCATTGGGCCAGCGTGGTGGACTATGGCCTATAACGCTTCTCTGAGAGGAGACCTGCGCTCAGTAGTGAGCCGTTGATGGGTTGCTAATGATGATGTCGGATAAATACCTAGTTCTTCGTTTAACGTAGTGGTGCGCGCTTTAGCAGCAGTTCCAGTCTTTTCATAATACATCTTTTCATCCCAATTTATAAGGAAACTCTGGGCGAATCTTATTACCTGAAACCAATCCAAAATAGTGTGTTTAATTATAAAGCTGTGGTTATATCCGAATGCTCCTTAACAATCGTATTATTAAGGTAAGACTCGGATCTCAGCAGTCGCGATCTAGCATCAGCAACCGGTGGTTGAAGCGCTTCGCTTTATAGGGATTTGTATGGAGAGCTTTTCGATGTAGGCAACTGTTCCGCGTGGCAGCGGGGCCTGGCCTGCCCGCGACCGTGGCAGCGTAGACAGACCGCGCTCGGGGGGACTCAATGCTGTGCTTAAGAGCCAGCTTACGTTTTACATCCGTCTCGCACATTCTAATATTTTCAATTATTGTAAAAGTCTCAGTATACTTTTAACAGAGTGGTTCATTACTACTTACTTTATATTTTAGACATTTTTCTATTATCTTATGCCTGTTATATATTTTAAAAAATGGCGAAAGCAACTAGTACCTTTTGTCGCCATTTTTCTCGATCAAAAACTCCAAGCTGCGTGTTTTTTTCTATTTGACTAAGAGTTAATCGTTCTCAGTATATTATTGTTCTATACTTGAAACTCCATTCTTGAGTTGCTGTAAACCTTAACGAGCGCTGAACTGAGCGTGTCCCCAAGGTCTGGAAATAGCACCCCGCGAGCCACATGACCTCAGTTACCTCGACGGAGACGTAGAGCGATATAGGCACGACAGTGTTCATGACGATGGCGTAGGAGAAGAAGACGAGCAGCGCGATGACGACGGCGCCGGGCGCGGGCTCGGCCGGCACCAGCGTGTCCCACGGCAGGTAGGCCTGGAAGTAGCGCCCCACGAGCCACTCCCACACGCCGCACGCCACCGTGCAGAACACGCACATCGACAGCAGGAAGAGCACTATCTGGGGACACCACACGTCTCGTGTTACTGATGCCGACACGTCAATTGAGGTAACGTCTAATAACAGCTCCCCAATAAGATTATAAATGCGAACATAGTCTGTTGGTGTGTGGAACGGAGCAACAGATAGACGTCGTCAAAAGGCGTTTTTCAAGAGCTATGTTGCGTTATAGCTGTTTTATTAAAGTTGTCACAATGCGTTCTGAGCTTTGGTCTTTGAGCATAACAAATATAAAACTTCTAGACTCACTTAAATATACCCACTTCAGAGTATGCCTTACTTGTTACTTTCGACCCTGGGACCCTTCATCGTGAGAATGTTCACCAATCACGGCGCAGATCATACTACGCGCAGTCCAAAACGTTCAGTATGAGCGTATATTTACGTGAGTCTAGCCAGTTTAGTTCGAAGTTCATAGTTCGAAGAACTGATGGTCGTTGGGGTCCCAAGGTGTTGGAGTGGCGACCCCGCACCGGGAAACGCAGTGTTGGCAGACCCCCCACCAGGTGGAGCGACGACATCAAACGAGTCGCAGAGAGCCGCTGGATTCAAGCGGCGCAAGACCGAAGCCTGTGGAAGTCCATGCAGGAGACCTTTGTCCAGCAGTGGACGTCTATAGGTTGATAAAGAGAGAAAAGAGCCAGTTTAGTCACTCACAATAGCTCTTGATCTTTCATTGAATGGCTCAAACGCCACACTTACCCCGATAATAAGAAAATTAAGTAGCCTATCTATACTGGTGCGCTTGAACTTGGTCTTGCCGGAGTTCTGCATGAGCTTGGTGTCCTTGCCCGCGAACACCACCACGCCGTAGCACCACGACGTGTTGCGCAGCACGCAGCCGCGCAGCAGGATCTTGTCGTTGTCCAGCGAGAAGTGCTGGTCGCGCCAGCTCAGCGTGCCTGCTCAACAGTCAACACACACCAACATCAACAGGATGCACCCGGACATCGGAATACAAGCCGACTGCAGTTTGTGCAGTTCACATAATTGGGTACTTGACTATATTGACTACATGTAAGAATAACATTTTGTAAAAAGAAAAAATAAATCGATCAAAAAACAAATAATTTATAAGCTGTTTTACTGTGACTGTATCTGTCTCTTTCTAAAACGAAATTAATTTTCTATGGAGCATGTATGGAGCTGCTGACGTGTGACATCACACTTCAGTGGCGCTCTCTGTCTAACAGGTTTAAAGCTCTATATTTCCGAGACTAGTTAAGATATTTAAAAAAGAAAAATGGCATTATGTTTTATGGCATAGCATATTTAAAAACGTTATTTTAAATAAATAAAAAAATATCAGTCAAATACCCAATTGCATCGCAAGTCGCAACTGTCGATAAGGACTGCGGATAAGACTCTAGTCCTCAAATAAATTTCGAGATTTCGAATCTCATTTAGTTACGTTCATAAGGTCCAGGATTTGTGCTGAAAAATGCTACAATATGACATTTGGACCTTGGAAGGTACCTACCTAAATCATTCGTTAGGCGACATAATATCAACGATTTTATATTGTAAGTCAAAATTTAATATGAGAAAATATTTTCAGAATTTTCCTATTATTCCTATTATTTTTTTCCTCTGATCAAAATAAACGAATTTGTACTTTTTCCTGGCCTGAAATGAAATGTTTCTTGCCTTTGAACTACAAAGTGCTCTTTGGAATAACGTATTACAAAGTTAACTCATTTAATAGAACACTTTAAAATATAGATACCTATCTTAGAAAAATGGGTTTCATAGGAGCCATCTAAGATAATGGCCGCAGAGGGATCCATAATGGTTCCATTTAGAGTTTAGACGTTGAAGTCACTGAACCCTAATAACGATACGGCAATAAGTATCGAAGAAAGCAATCCACAAAGCAATCGCGTTGCCGTCAATTTCATTCTAATTCTGCAGCAAACGATCGCTTAGTTACGAAACCGCAGATTGCAGTGTGTGCATTTTCTGCTTTATTCTACCATCTATACCATATTGCAAGAGGAAAGACAAGCATAATTTCTAAAGAAACTTAAGGTATAAAACATTATGCAGAGATACATTGTATAGACAAGGTATCTCTCTGTAATATAACAATGATAATATATTTCGAAGAGTCTGTTGATCTGTCTGTCTGTTGATTGATTGATGTTGATTGAGAAAAGGTCTGTTGATCAGGATTGTTACAATTTCACCAGTGACCATTATTTTATTAATCTTTTTATGTTTATTAGCTTAAAGTGCCTAAGTGAAAACAAGTAGATAAATGAAAAGAACTCAACATTAAATGAATTACAATTGTAAAATGGAATAGTGAAATGGATAGTCGCGATAAAATACCTATTGCAGAAATGAAATGTTATTTATGTTATGCCCCATACAACTTATATGCGACATGCAACACTCGATTATATTAAGATTTTATTAGCTAACCCGCCCTACTTTGCCTTTGCAAAGGAGAGAAAGTTTAATGGAAATTCATAGTGGATGCAGGCTAGAGAATAGAATCCCGGGATCCCAGCCTTTTTTAACCCCGAATATCCCGGGACTGGACTTACTCGGGATTACCACAAACAGGTCTAGTTTGCATTATTACTTAACGAGAAAAAATCAACCTTAGGTACGCCATGATAAACGCATACAATCAAACGATAAAAGAACTACACAGGTACAAGTTACAACTCTAATAATTAGAGATCTGCCCAACTAGTCATAGTCCATTGAAATGTTACATTTTTTAGGCCTTACCTTGCGTTTTTTAGAGGACGCAATTTTATTTTTTTGATGTGTAGGGGGGGTCAGTGTAAAGCTAAAACCAAGTTTGTGGGGTCGCCACCCTTGTCCCACGGCCGCCATCTTGAAAATAGGTGTTGAAATAGTTTTTACGATATGGTTTTACGATATATCTCTTAAACTATTTATCTGTTAAAAAAAATTTGTTACTATTTTTTGTTGCACATTAAATTATCTACAACTTTGGTCCAGTAACTTTTTGTCGTAGAACTATAAATAAAACAGTTATAAGCGAAAATGTTCAGAAATTCGAGAAAAAATTTATATTTTTCGGTATAACTTTTTTTTAATAATTTTACGAAAAAATGATGTCAGACCATTTTTGTAGATCGTTTTTTGAGGAACAACTTTTATACGCACATTTTTTCATTCAGTCAATAACTAAGGTTTTACAGCGCTCCGAAGTGAGTACTATTTTTCAGTACTCTTAACTATACATATATTATACGTGTGTACTAATAATGTGTCATCAGTTATTGTTTCTCGAATTTCTGAACGTTTTCGCTTATAACTTTTTTATTTATAGATCTACGGCAAAAAGTTACTGGACCAAAGTTGTAGAGAATTTAATTTGCAACAAAAAATGTTGTAAAAGCAATTTTTTTAATCAGATAAATAGTTTAAGTGATATATCGTAAAAACCATTTCAACCCCTATTTTCAAGATGGCGGCCAACCATTTGAACCAAGTTTGTGGGGTCACCACCCTTGTACCACACAAGGGTGGTGACCCCAAAAACTTGGTTTTAGCTTTACACTGACCCTCCCTACACATCAAAAAAATAAAATTGCGTCCTCTAAAAAATGCAACCCCAAATGTAACTTTTCAATGGACTATCAGGAAAGCCGACTATTCAGCACCTTTTATAGTCGGCGACTAATCGGCAATATGTGCCGATTATAATCGGTGCTAAAAAATAAAACCAAACCAACATTACACCTGGAAATTTATAAGAGCATGGGATCATGGGAGCATGGGAGCATGTAAGATGCATTTTTCTCATTTGAGCCCAATTAAAAACCAAATAATAGTTTAATCCCGGGATCCCGGGATTACGCATCAAAAATCCCGTATTCCCAGGATTGAAAAATATGCTCGGGATAATAGGATAATAATAAATAGGATAATCCAGGCGTACCATGTACAACCAGGAAACATCTCAATGAGCCGTAAAATAATAATCATAACAGTGCAGCTAGTTATCACTAAAACTGTATAAATTCAATAAAAAAAAAAAAAATTATACACTTAAACTTTTGCAGAATCTAGTTATCCACTGGATATCAGATGAAAATCCGTACAGTTATGTTTGAGATTAGCGCGCACAAACAGACAAACTCGACGGAGAGACTGTTGCATAATACGTAGTCATGTCTCATACAAATAATATGCAATACTCGATTGTATTTAGATTACATTCGACGTGTGCAACGTGAACGATATCCGCTTATTCCTGCATAAGTACACTATATTCGTAAGCTTCGAACATAGTAAGGAAAGAGGATGTGCAAATGTGTGCACTTCACGATGTTATACTAATGTATTATGTATCGATAGGTGCGTAGCGCTCCTTGATATCGTTTTCCTCTATAATATAAGGTTGTAGCGGGCGGAAAACCCACAATGAACATTCCCTGTATTTTATCGTTATATTTTGTTACTTCCGTCTTCAAGCGATGGTTCGATGCAAGAGAATGCATCTTACTAATATATAAAATTGAAGTGACTGATTTCAAAATAACTACTTCTTAATTAACATACAATATGATTATTTCAAAGATAGCATAGCCCTTGGGCTACTTGTACACCTACTTGTATACTTGTATAAGTTTTTACAAGCTTTTATTTAACTTGCAATTAATGTATGTTAAGGTCAAATCTTGCAAGATGAGTGTCAACTTCCCGGTTTCCGATTGAGATGAAGTTTTGGATGTATATGTAAATCGGATGACAATGCAATATTATTGTGATATGGAGCTGATCCGATGATAGAGCCGGAAGATGGCTATCGGAACTCTGTAATAAAACCTAACGACCTAACCCCATCAAATTACGGCTCGTTTGATTCCTCTTGACAAGTACTTTGGTCCATAGTCTGATGATGAAGTCGGAAGGATATTTTGGGAACTCATTAATAAAATAGCTTAACCCCATTAAGTTTGGACTCGTTTGATTAATCTTGACAAGTACGCTGGTCCTAGATGATAACCAGGGTCTGATGATGAAGCTGGAAGTTGGCTATGGAAACTCTGTAATAAAACGACGTAACCCCATTAAGTTTGGGCTCGTTTGATTCGTCTTGACAAGTAATTTGATCCTAGATGATATCCAGAATCTGATGATTAGCCACTAGCCAGCTACTAAAAGCTTGTTTTTGAAAAAAAATTTTTGAAGTGAAAACTTCTTTAGGCGCGTTGAGCAGTTTTTTGGGTGAGCAAAAAACATGGACTTCGCGTCATCGTCACCATCACCATCGTCACCGTCACCGACACGCTTTCCATGAGCTATATTATGTATATTGTTGATATGAGTACATAGTTATTTTTATTTCAACATTTTAGAAGTTCTCAAGCAACCTTGTACAGCGCAGCGGGCAAGCAGCCGCTTTCTTTACCGTTTAATGTATGATGTCGCAGGTTCGAATCTCACTCACGAAATCGTGGCAGTGCGCTTTTCTTATTTGTTTTTAATTATTAGCAAATCTAGTTTTCACTTCTATCGGCAGTCTCTATGACTGCCAATTATTTTTTTAAAATTAAACCTGTTTTTAATTACCTATGCTATATGAAATCATTACCTTCAAACTTATTAAGTAAATTGTTGGGCGTTTCACAGACGATTTCGCCGTCGAACGCGCCCAGTTGTGCATCGTCCTGGCCCATGGCGGCCGTCTCCAGAAGGCACTGACGACATTTTAAGTTAGTCTCCCTGAAACAGTAACAGATATTTAATAAACTTTTCTTTATTAGTTGACCCTGTATCCTCCTCCTTATCTCTTATCGTTCTTGAAAAAACCTATTATCGTTCTTGAAATAACCCGTAATAGAAAGACCTACTCGTATTATCTTGTATCAATTTCGGTAAGTACAGAGTTATAAAGTTCAAGTGCGGTGAATTTGAACTTATTAGATAAAGTTGACTTTTCATCTTTATCTAACTGCTGCATGCTGTTAAGATAAGGTGTAGGTCATGCGTAGGTAATTAATATAAGCATTAATTAATTTATGTTGCTTTATTATACACGAGCCGATGCCCACGACTCCGTCCGCGTCGAAACAAGGTTTTTTATGCCTCCTACATATTTTTGAAAATTTTGTCAAGATCGGTTCAGCGATAAAGCCATGAAAAGGTAACAGACAAAGATATAATATACATAGATAAAACTTGAATAATTTTCAACAATAACTATTCAAGATTTGTAACCTCTTAATGTTTTTGTTAAAAACTATTCAAGTTCTGCATCCAAATTAACTTAAAACTTGAATAGCTGAGCTGTTTTTGATAAATTCGATTTTGTTGAATAAGTTTTGTTCTATTTTGTAAAAAGATCGTAGGTATAGTAATAATTATGATCAATGTAAAAATAAAAATGGGGGATATTATTTTATTTTTATTTTGACATTTCATACCATGAAATTATTACAATATTGTTTTGAAGGTTTTTAGTAAGCAGCAGTTTTTGTTAATTTTATGTCTTTGTATTTTTGAGTATTTATACAAAGAAAAGCAGCAACTGTTTTTACTTTCAGGTCTGAGTTGGCATTGTTGAGAGAAACGTTACCAATTAATTAATTTACCCATTTTGCCGCGAAATTGTTAGGTAGGTGCAGATAAACTGACAGTCCGTATGTATTATTTATACTTGTATAATTATTATGTAAAATTGTGTGGTGATAACTAATGAAAACAAACAATGAATAACTTGAATGAACATAGTACAAAAATTGTGGGAAAGAATAATAATTATATTTATTATCAACGGGTGATACGGCGGCGTTAAAAATACTTGTAAACAAAAACGTGTACATATCTTAGTGATGAATGACTAAGGCTATGAATAATGTATTTGATTTCTTGCCAACCAAGAAATTTTCTACGTAGGGTTTTTATATTCTGGATAAACTTCATGATGTGATAAAGTTTATAACGATGCGAGTCTGTATCATATCCATCCAAAAGGTCATAGGAACCCCTTCCTTTAAAAACTTCCTGTGCCAAGGTACTAGACCACAGGTTCAAAGAAATATGCGGGCGTAATTATATCGATTTGTGCGTAAATAACCCGAAACCGCCATTCAAGAGATGGGTTTATTCAATAACTAGCTGATGCCCGCGACTTCGTCCGCATGGATTTAGTTTTTCAAAATCCCGCGGGAACTCTTTCATTATCCGAGATAAAAAGTAGCTCTCCCGGTCTGAGGAACCACTACTACATCCATTACTATACCCATGCAAAAAATCGCATCAATCCACTGTTCTGTTGCGACGTGATTGAAGGACATACAAACAAACAAACACACTTTCGCATTTATAATATCAGTAATGCTTTATTATAACACTTTATAGAATTGTCAAACTTTTTACCATACTTAAACAAAGACAAAATTACGTTTAGCTGTCATTTACGTTTTGTTATTCCACTGTCATTTGCGTTCTGTTATTCCATGTCAGATGCGTTTTTGTTATACCACGTTTTATAGTGACTTGACGGAAACGCGGTCGAACGGGATAAAAAGTATCCTATGTCCGTCTCCTGGTTCTAAGCTACCTCTCCACCAATTTTCAGCCAAATCGGTTCATCCGTTCTTGAGTTATAAATAGTGTAACTAACACCACTTTCTTTTATATATATAGATATAAAATGTCATTATATTACTAAATCTATCTAGTACTATTTGTCATGTCCGGATTTCTTGAATATTACATACATACGTCATGCTCATGACGTCATAACGCGGCTACGTGGCCAACGCAGAACGTTGAGACAACGCCCTCATTGATTTAATAAGCACAGTTTGGTAACTAGGCAATCTAAGCACATAAGGGTTGCTTAGTAAGCTTACACAAAGTCGGTCATAACAAAATCCTTCTGATCTGATGTCACTTCTACGTGGTTGTGTGTTCAATTTCTCTTCGGCTCGTCTGATGGGCAAACACACCCCGAATTATTTTCGAAATCTATTCTGCTAACTTGCAGTAATTTAGATATTCTAGCAAGAAGAGCTGCGCAGCTTGAGTTGAATTTGCGTGCTATTGTATTATAGGTTATTTACTATCATCATCTACGGCTATCATCATTATCAAAAGCAACAGGCAACGGTAAACTGTATCCAAATTGCAACATTAATAGAGTCTGTTCAATAAGTCAGTTGACATGGGTAAATTAAAAAATAGGTTGTAGCCTCAGAGTAACTATTAGTAGGTATAGAGTGCTAATATCGCACTGTTCGCCCAATACGCAGTGTGGACAGGTGAACTATAGTTACCTATATTGATAGATACGTGTCGAATAGGGATGGGTAATGATGCGCCGCAAGCGCAATTGTCGATGAATACAGCTGAATGGCACAATACTTACCTTACTTATCTAATGATCTGTTTTTTTTAGTAAATCAATATTGTTTTTTAATTTGAAAGTATGAATGTGCTTAGATTTGTATATTATATAAAAAGAAAGTTAAAAATATAACGAGCTATTTTATCTTCATATTTATTTTTGAGTTATTATTGACCCATAACCGCCGACTTATCATATTAAGCGACATTTTTACCTAAATTGAGCTTTTATTACAAAACGATATTTTAAACTATAAAGGACTATAAACTATGATGGGCACGTCAACATTTCCTATTAAAATAACTGAAACATATTTGAAGTTAATATTTTATGTTCCCGGGAAATAAATTTGTAAAAACAAAAAATAAATCGGCCAAAAAACAAATAAGTTATGAGCGTTTTTATTATAACTACTAAATCTATCTCTTTCTAAAATGAAATTTTCTATAGAGCGTGTATGAAGCTGCTGACTTGTGACATCACACTTCTATAGCACTTTATCTGTCTAACAGAAAACTTTAGAGGTTTATATTTCCGAGACTAGTTAAGATATTTAAAAAAAAAAACGGCATAGTGTTATAATATTTAAAAACATTATTTTAAAGAAATAAGAAAATATCAGTCAAATACAAAATTCGCTAGTTTATCGTCACTGTAATGTTAGACACACGGTTTATCGCGTCACGACGCGTCGCCAGTCACCTTACCAGTGCGGCCGCGGCCTAAGCGTTCCGACTTGATAATATGAAAAAATGATTAGGAGTATGGGCTTAATTAAAAACTGCCTTAGCTTCTCTTCCAAGTTAGACTGCATAGTCGATCGCAATCAAGGATTTACTTGTATTGTAACTTGATAACAAATAAAAATAAAATCGCAAGTGCAAGAGTGCTGCGGTGTATAACTTTATTGCTCGCAGTACCAACGATAAATAATCAACCGGCAGTCGGCATCGAACGCGTGACATCACTATCCGAGTTTGCAATCGAAGCGGGGTTGCGGGGCAGTGCGGGCGGTGCGTGTCGCCTCCCGTCCCACGTCCCTTTCAACCCCGCGAAGCGTAATTTCTATTTTACTTAAAATTATAAAAACTTGACCAACCGGTGAAATGTGATGCTGGAATTTTGTTTAGTTGTTTTTCTTGTATCATTCTTACAAGTTTTTACGGCACATTTAACCATTTTTTAAATTTAATTCTGCTAAAAGCTCGCAACAGTCATTTACACCGCTAGTACTCGTATGACTACCAGCGCTTGCGAACGGACCGATCCAATGTTCTCACCGGTGTCCACAGTTCCCAGTTAGAAACGAGCGCTCTATACCTACTAATACTTACTCTGAGGTTGTAGCAAAATTATGAAAGGGTCATCGATGAATCAAACAATTTGCTAAACATAAAAATAAATCAGATTTTTATCAACTATGCACATATTGTTTTTCACTTGCACATATGTTGGACATATGCACATAGTGGAAAGTTGGAATCAATGGAAAACTCTTGACTCTCAAAACTCATGAGTCATGACTTATTGAACAGACTATAACTTAATTGGACATCCGTCCACCATCCCACATGAATGGGTCTGACTAGGCTCTACGTAGCCGCTTACCCGTCCAGCTCAGCAGTCTCGATGTAGCAGAGGCCGTTGGGCTCGGAGCTGCTGAGGAGCAGGATATCGGCGGCGACGAACTGGTCGTTCTCCAGCCGGATGACGTCTCCCACCTGAACAGACGCCCACTTCTCCTCCACAAGCTTGCCATTGCGAAGAGTTTTCGCCCTTCTGTGGTTCACTTGGGAATCGTTTTGGTGACGTTGCTGCAAAAACACGCGTTGTTAAACAGGTTTCAAGTAACATCACATGATTGAATCACGGAATATTTATAATTCTTATTAATTTCTATAATGAGCTATAATTATGATTATGAATGATACATAATTATTTCTAGAATGATGATGATTTAAATGGTCTGATTAATTGGTTTTTTCGAATGCAACTGCTAGAATTTACAAGTTTAAATTAGAAGAGAATCATTCTGCCAATGTCTCAAAATTTAGAAAAACATCCTTCAATAGAGGCAGTGGATATGTATTATGGATTAGAAAATTAATAGAACCTAGCACATTCATAATACCCATTATACATCGGTGTGTAAACAGGATAAAATATTCCTAGCATAGCTATATTAACTTTATTTTTTTGCTTGGTATTTACCGTAACTAACCGCATCAGGCGTATGTTCATCGGCTACACTAGCGGCACGCTATGATGGCCGGTTTGACGTTTGTCCGCTCATGAAGTTCCGTATTAATTGATAACGACTTTGAAGGAAATAATTGTATTACTTTATTGACGATAGTGATGTGCAGAGATTCATAAATTTTATCGAATGTAGTTTTAGGTTTAGGACTCAAAATTTATTTATTAAATTGATTTCTAAAATGTATACAAGTGTAGAAAAATCAGTTTGCACCATTTAAGGGGTGAATGTACTTGTGAATATGAACAATTTTCACTATGTGGACAAACCTCTGAAATCGCAAAAAAATATCAGCTGTTTCATACAAAAGGTAAAATTTTTATTTTTATATGATACATACCACAACTCGGCATTTGGTTTTCTAAATTGAAAATTTTTAAAAATGGAATCTAATACGATCGTCACATAGGATCGCTGGCTAGCACAACTACTACCTCCGGCAAACTCGCGTCAATGCTCAATGCAAAACAAAGCAGTTTCGAATTGACGTTGCTTCGAAAAGTATAAACTGTCAGTGCAATGCGATTGTGATATAGTTTTGACCTGGCTTTGGATTTCAAATATTGATACTGCATTACTGTTGACCCTTGCTCGTTAATTTGGACTCTGTTCAAGCCCTTTGTTGTGGATTTCGTCGATATGACCGAACGTACGCAGAGAACTGTTCTAAATAGTCAGACACGTGAGTTCGTAATACGCCTTCGTAACTATTTCGATCGTGAAGCTCAAAATGGAGGGCCAATTTTACCTATAACGTCAGTGGTTGAACGCGTAGCTGATGCGCTTAATATTGGACAACGAACTGTTAGTAGACGGATAACTAAAAAAAAATATGGCGAGACTGGCACAGAAGAAAATAAACTTCACACACCAAAAAAGAGAAAACGAGCAAAACCAGTCGTAGGCATCGATAGCTTTGATGCCGATGCTATCCGAAGACATGTTTACGGCTACTATTTACAGAAGGAGTATCCAACAAGAAAAAAGTTGGTGCATTCACTGAAGGAAGCTGGATTATTCTTCGGTGGGGAAAGTTCTTTAACGAAGATTTTGAAGACCATTGGATTTCGATACAAAAAATGTAACAAACGCAAAATATTGATGGAAAGATTTGATATAGCGATGGCAAGGTATACTTTTTTACGGCAAGTGAAAGAAATCAAAAATTGGCAAAATGTTGTGTTCTTGGATGAAACATGGCTTAATGCTAACCATACTGTAGGCCGTTCTTGGAACGATGACACAGCAGCATCTACTTCCAAAGTTCCTGTAGGAAAAGGATCGCGACTTATAATTTGTCACGCCGGAACCATCAACGGGTTTGTCGAAGGTTCTCTCATGGCTTTTGCGTCAAAAACCACTGGAGACTATCATGAAGACATGAATGGAGAAAAGTTTACTGAATGGTTTACCTCAATGTTGTGTAGCCTCCCTGAACCATCTATTATAATTATGGACAACGCCCCATACCACTCGATGCAAATTGACAAGCCACCTGCCCAATCCCAAAAGAAAGCTGATATCGTCGCATGGCTTCGTAAAAATAGCGTAGATGCAAACATGAATATGTTAAAAGCGGAATTAGTACGTCTTTTAAAAGAAAACAAACCAACCAAGATCCGATACGTCATTGACGAAATAGCATTAGAACATGGGCACAGAGTTATACGGTTACCGCCTTACCATTGTGAGTATAATGCGATTGAGTTGGTGTGGGCTCAAATTAAGGGATATGCTGCAAGACACAATACAGAACCCCCATTTACCACAAAAAAAATGCTAAAATTATTAGAAGAAGCTTGTGAACATGTGACTAAAGGAGACTGGGAAAAGGTTGTGAATAGAACTGTTAAATTAATAAGGGAAGATTATGAAAGAGATGTGAAAATAGATAATATTATAGAAAACGAACATATAATTATGAACATGTATGGACGAATCTGATTAATTATGGCCTTTTGTGGCACCTTTTTTTGGTATATTTTGTATTCATATGTTTCTTGTGTGCATATAAAGTATGTATATTCATTTTCATTCAAATATTCAGTTCGTTCAAATAAATTAAATAAACATATACATTTTTGTTTTATTAAACCTATTTAATCAGGTACAAAAACAAAACTTAATTGTTTTTTGTTCGAGAATAAATTGACATTCCACATCACTATTGTAATGTGTCAAACCGGCCATCATAGCGTGCCGCTAGTGTAATCAGAATATAATTTTCTATTTATACAATAACAAGATATACAAAATATTATAATTATAATTTAAAAACCCACGACACACTGTAGTACGCATTGCGTTGGTAGGTCCTGGCCTATAGTCTCTCAGTACTTTCAAAAAAACGATTGTTTTTGCCTCCTTGGTTTATAGCCATAAAACATATCATATAAGATCCTGCCACGTAGTGAAGTAAGGCAAGTTTTATGCAAAAATCGGATTACAATTGCCTCAGTAGTTTTTCAGGAAAATGTTCTCAGAAAAATTAAGCATGACAGTTCTGAAAGTAGATCAATTTTTCCCTTAGGAACAATACTTTTAAGTCTAACAGGTTAGGCTTAGTTTAGTTAGGTTTTATGAATAACCCAATTTTTCATACTTTAATAAATTATAATATAAGTATAGGTATAACCTTAGAACAGTTAGGTCAGGGATTCTCAAAGTGGTCGATATCGACCCCTTGGGGTTGTTATCGGTTTACCAGGGGTCGAAATAAACGAAAACTGATTTTGAAGGTCGACGAGGTCTAAAAATCGACCCCTATTAATTATAATTAACACAAGTTCTTATTTGAAACTCAAGATACAGTACCTATAAGTTGTGTTACGTGTACCAACTTGAAGAATGACTAATATGTTAGTAGAAAGTATTATTGTTGTACTTTTTACGTAATTTGTATTAATTTATTGAATTTTCAGGCGGCGCAAGACCGAGACCTGTGGAAGTCCATGCAAGAGACCTTTGTCCAGCAGTGGACGTCTATCGGTTGATAAAGAAAGAAGATTGAATTTTGATGAGAAAAAAAATACGCGTCGAATTGAGAACCTTCTCTTTTGTTTTTTTTTTAAATCGGTTAAAAATGATGTCAAGTTTACTCACTTAACCAACCGCAAAGTTTTTAAATTGGTAAGGTAAGTATTTTGCATCAATAGAAAAAAAAACTAGAGATAGGATTTTTAAAGTAATTTGGCTATGGGGGTCTGTGGACTGTGGTATCAGTTCATTTTGAAAAGGGGTCTCTTGCCCAAAATAGTAAGAAATTCAAAAAATTCAAAATTCAAAATTATTTATTTCATGTAGGCCAACCTGTGGCTCTTATGACACGTCAAGATTCTACCACCGGTTCGGAAAGCGGATTCTGCTGAGAAGAGCCGGCAAGAAACTCAGCAGTTGCTCTTTTCAAAATAATCATTTTACAATATTAATAAGTAGCTATTACATTGTAATAAGTTTTTATACTATCTTGTGGGCAGCTGGATGCCAAGCTGATTTAACCCGTGCATCTTTGTTAGAATAGAATATGACATTTCCACAAAACGTACTACAATTCAATTCATGTCAAAGACGGGCAGACAGAAAGTAGACCCATTCCTGCCGGCGGCACCCGTTCACGAGCATGACGCATGATCCAGCCATTGCTTCATTCTTCTTAAGGTAATCAATTTTAATGTTTTATGGTAAACTAATTACTATAGCCAGTCTCAGTCGACTGGATTGAGACCGTCATAGACCACGATTACTGACTAGTAATCGTGGTCTATGACGGTCGTTCCAAAAGAAAAAGACCTATGTCTGTCGGATGAGATAATGATGACGATAGACGAAGGCAAAGGGTTTCCGCGGGATTTTTAAACACAGTCAAGCAGTCGGTCCTAGGCGGCACAAGATCATGTTCTATGGCGATCCTTCCAAGACAGTGTCTGTCGGATGCACGGAATAAATGTCGGATGAGATAATGATGACGAATGACGATAGCCAAAGGCAAAGGGTTTCCGCGGGATTTTTAAACACAGTCAAGCAGTCGGTCCTAGGCGGCACAAGATCATGTTCTATGGCGATCCTTCCAAGACAGTGTCTGTCGGATGCACGGAATAAATGTCGGATGAGATAATGATGACGAATGACGATAGCCAAAGGCAAAGGGTTTCCGCGGGATTTTTAAACACAGTCAAGCAGTCGGTCCTAGGCGGCACAAGATCATGTTCTATGGCGATCCTTCCAAGACAGTGTCTGTCGGATGCACGGAATAAATGTCGGATGAGATAATGATGACGAATGACGATAGCCAA
This sequence comes from Oeneis ivallda, assembly GCA_029955525.1. NCBI lineage: Eukaryota > Metazoa > Arthropoda > Insecta > Lepidoptera > Nymphalidae > Oeneis > Oeneis ivallda. Next base: position 10,601,281 of record JARPMR010000020.1, on the reverse strand, counting down.
AGGCAAAGGGTTTCCGCGGGATTTTTAAACACAGTCAAGCAGTCGGTACTAGGCGGCACAAGATCATGTTCTATGGCGATCCTTCCAAGACAGTGTCTGTCGGATGAGATAATGATGACGAATGACGATAGCCAAAGGCAAAGGGTTTCCGCGGGATTTTTAAACAATTTAACTCCACGCGGACGCAGCAGTTGTCTAACAAGAAAAAATGTTTCAAACTGTAACCCGTCTACGGAAAATTGAATTTAGCATTCGTCATATTATTGACCTAGGTCATAATTAAGAATTGATTGAAACCTCCATCGAAATCGGTTGAGTAGTTGAGGTTGCTGCAGTGGAACATTTACGTAGGTACATAGTTACAATACATACATAGGTTCCTAAAACCATAACCCTTCCTTTTGGCTTTGGAGGGTAAAAACATAGTATTATAACGCATAGAAAGATCGTAGCCGCGCGCGGAATATAACACTTTCATGGAGGCCTTCAAAGGCTCTTTACGCCTGTCGGCACGCATGTGTCAGCCAGGAAAATAAACCCTTTCATAGTAGCCTTAAATCAACGACGCCTCTTAGCATACATAGTTCGAAAAGTGGTTACACGTCTCGTTGGATGGAACTATCGATGCGTTTTTAGTCTAAGAGTAAAAAAAGTGTTAGAAAGTGAAATTACTCACAAAGTCGTCGTAAGCGTCCTTGACGGCGGTGAGCGCGAGCACCCCAATGAGCGGTATCGCGGTGGTGATGGGCGTGAGGGACGAGATGGCCGGGATCAGCTGCAGCACCAGCAGACACAGGAAGTAGAAGTTCGCCAGCCGCTGGAACTGCTCCAGCAGGTTCAGTGGCAGGAACGTTATAATCGAGTACTTTGAAGTCTTGATGTAGTTGTTCTGTCACAACAAAACATAATGCCCATGAAAGGGAAAATATTGTCATTCATTGTAAGACCTACATCTAGACTATAATAACGATTTATATAACTATTATTACGATTATTATTAAAGGCATCCTGTAAAATTAGCAACTTATTTGTTAGTAGGTAATGGTTTAGCTTTCTACGATTTAATTAAACAAGCAGAACGAGAATACATTTTGGGAATCTCCCTGTTAAATTAATGACAAAGTTTTTATAAAACGCAACGTTATGACCAACTGATGAATGATGGCAATTCATTTGAATGAATGATTTGACCTGATAACTTAGTTCACTTCTAATACTTCATCTATGTGATAATAATAAAGAATACGTTTGGTGTGGGTTCTTCTCAAAACAAGGCGTAGTCGTAGCCTTAGTTTTAAGTTCGTCTTCAATAAATATATTAATAGCTACGAGTCCTACCTCAATGTATTAACTGTAAAGTGGTTTTTAGTCTAGTCCTGGTTCAAATTATGGTTCAAATTAAATTATACATGAAAAACAATTAGCAAGTTTATTGGCCTCTACTTTAAAACTTGTTGCAATATGTAATGTAGTTTAAGCCAACGACCATATAACGATGTCTAAAAATACGCAATATCTTATTTCTCTTATTGTGACTCCATTGAGGAATTCACTAAAATAAACTGTAACTTTGCCAAGAAAATACACCCTAGACGACGAACATTTGACACACCATTGGAATCAATAATGTATTTCGTTAAACTTTTCGTTTTTTTTTTTGTTTGCTTTAAAATTTTGACGTCTTTTTACCCGACTACCGAAGGGGGATAATGTATTCCGAGCATATACATATAATATTACATGATGTACATCTAATTTTATTTGGCATTGCGGTTTTAAAATGTAAATCTATTTACATTTTCAATTCATCATTTTTCAACGTACCTAATCTGTTTTTTTTTAAATAATTTGCTTTTTACTACTCAACCAAGACATAAACCTTTGTAATAAAAGCTAGACACGCAAATTCGTGCTTTATTTTAGCCTTTACTATAAGTTAAAGTAATGGATTTTACAAGGCAAGAAACAATTTTCAAACATTTTGTTTAGCTTGACTTGCTTCACTTTTGACCATAGATAAATTACTTAATAATTTATCTATGCCTTTGACTAATGTTTAGGGGGATATTTTCCTAATAACAAATATACGAGTAATTTCCATACTAAAATAGTAAATGTACATCGCAGATCAAATTTTTGAAGTTCTTAGGAAGGACTTAAGATAGGTACTTTTGATCCCAAAATGTCAAGGAGTTTTCATGGGATTTTCAAAAACCTAAATCGAAGCGGATGAAGAAGCAAAAACGGATTGACGTGATTTTTTGCATGGGTGTACGAGGACATTTCGGGCAACAGCTAGTATTTACTATAAAAATAAAAGTTAAAAATCATCAACTTACGGCGTAGCGGAACTGCGCGTTGTATTCTCTGTTGTTCGCTTTGATTCTCCGTTCATTCTCTGTAACAAAGAACAATTCAAACTTAAGCGGTTGTCGCTTTATGGAACTTGATCACAATTGTATAGGTGCCTATACAAAAAGCTTAACGCGGCAAGTTTTTCTATGTTCACTTTGATAAAATAGCGGTACCTACTGAAGTAGGTAGGTCTCATACTCGTAGCACTTATAACCACAATCCTTATACTAGTTATAATTATAAATGCGAGTGTTTGTTTGTTGGTTTGTCCTTCAATCACGTAGCAACAAAGCAACGGATCGACGTGATTTTTTGCATGGATATACTTGACGCCCTGGAGTGCAACATAGACTGTACTTTGAGTATACTTGTATATAGTGTACTATTTAACCCGGAAAATCAAAGTTCCCGCGTGATTTTAAAAACTAAGTCGATGTGGACGAAGTCGCGGGCATTAGCTAGTACTTTCATCGTCTTAAGATCGTAGACACCACTCGTACTATACGCATAGTCGCTTACTAAGGACCTGATAAATCAAACCATGGCAGATAAATAGTATTTAAATAACAAATAAGGAGATCCATAGAAGAATCACACATGGGTGAAAAGGAGCCATGGGCCCATTGCATGTACACGCTGAAATTGCAAGACGGATACTGCTGGGGTCCCAAGGTGCTGGAGTGGATCCTAGCCCTGTTAGTATCGAAAAGTACGAATAGATCATTTCCAGCCCTCCCTATACACAAATTAGTTTCTACACAATTTGATTGAGAATGGCTATAAAAACAGGTGTAAATATAAAAATTTTATTTTTAAAAAACAAGCTTTTAGTAGCTGGCTACATCGTCAGACCCTGGCTATCATCTAGAACCAGACTACTTGTCAAGACGAATCAAACGAGCCCAAACTCGAAGGGGTTACGTCGTTTTATTACAGAGTTGCCAAAACCACCTTCCGGCTTCATCATGAGACCCTGAATATCATCTAGGACCAGACTATTGTCAACACTAATCAAACGAGTCTAAACTCGATGGTATTACGTCATTTTATTACAGAGTAACCAAAACCACCGTCCGGTTTCATCATCACACCCTGATCAGATCAGACCCTGGTGACCATCTAAAAACAAAGTACCCGTCAAGACGAATCAAACGAGCCCAAACTCGATGAGGTTGTGTCGTTTCATTGCGAAGTTCCTATGGCCACCTTACAGCCCCATCATCCATCCCATCCAGATCAGCGCCATGTCATCATAATATTGCAATGTCACGCCATTTACATAATTATTATGTATGCAAAATTTCAGCTCAATCGGTAACCGGGAAGTGGATCTGATTTGATGTAAACATCGGGACAGGTGAAACTAAATAAAAGCTTGCAATAAAAGAATCAAAGTTAAGTAAATGACGTAGGCTAGAGCCTTAAATACATTTGTCTGTGAGAAAAGACTTGTTTACATAAAGGAAATATAGGTTGTAAGCAATATAGGTTTTTTGTTGTGATGAATCACTGATTCACTGATTGTTGGTCAAGCAAACTATTTAATCAGCTTCTTTATTAGTCACAGGCCACAGCACGGTATTTCGTAGCACAATAACTCTGATTTGGTTTGAATAACCCCTACTTTTTTAATTGACTTACTGAGGACTTAATTACTTAAGATTCTGCGAACATAAACATAAACCAAACGTTTTTAAACACATATTTGATGTCTGTTAAACAGCTTAGCCGAATTAGACGTATCTTTCAAATACAGGTAGAGGAGTATGCAAGGAGTGACCGAGTTTACTTTATATGCCGGAAAACCCCAGGGTGCCGACGAGACTGCATAAAAGTAAACACCTCAACTCACGCGGCCAAATACTAGTAGGTACAAAATATGAACCCTATAAATTAAATTCGCGCACCGGTTTATATTTACATTAATTTAATACGACACAGTCAATGGTAGAGACTGGCGTGCTCATAAGGTGTACGTGAGTTACAAGGTTTCCCACTTCACTATAACTCAAAACATGCAACATAGTTCTGTTTACTTGAACTCGATTACGTAAACTACGGCCGTTCAGAGAATGCGTTCCTGACACGTCGCGATTGAACTGACGACGTAACTTTGTAATGGCGTTGCAGTTACGATAAAAATATTATTGCTGGTTGTTTACCGTTTTAACAATTGATGAGCATTAAACAACATTATTATATCAATAATCAATTAATGTTATAATTTTGTGCCAAACTGAGTGTCAAATAACTTGGTAAACAATATTTTTCTAAATCTAAACTGCGCTATTACAAGGTTATGTCAACCGGATATTTTTGTTTTGTATGGCAAACTGACAGGTGTCAAAAACGTATTCTCCCGGTGGCCGTACTTTAGTTCACGATAACATAACGGTCACTTTAGGTAGGCATAGAGCACGTCAAGAAAGTACGAGTTATGATCTAGGGATATTATTTTTAGTTGCTTGATTTAATATAATCAATATTCTTTTAGTTTGTCTGAGTTATTTAGCAACGTTGTTTGTAAAAGTAAGACTTTCATGACAATAACAACGTTCGTAGGAATAAAACTTTAGATTGCAAATTGAATAATTTAAGTATATAGAAACAGGACGTTAATAAGTTTAGACAGTCATCCGAGTCAGTAAGATTGCACTGGAACAATAGCTATAAGTAGTAAATCAATGGATAATATAAGTAATACTATATTTATGAATTGGAAACTAGAGTGGTTCTTCCGCAGAAGGTTCCTAAAGGTGTTTTGGTGTATTATTTGCCTGTGAGATTCGACAAGAGGTGAGTGATGCAGCCTAAATGTAAGCGTGCTAGCTTGAAAAGGATAAGGCAGACCAAAGGGTAAGGCAGATAACTTATACCCTAAATCGTTTTCTACGCGGCGCGCGGCGTCGTACCGGAAAACTTGGCGGTACGTTTTTGCCGGTAGGGTAGGAAATAACCACACCCAACCTACCAAATCGGACGGACATCACCTACTTGTGGAAACAAATCCTAGATGAAGAAAACACCTTCCACCAGACAAAAGAACAAAATATCATAGGTATTATACATCTTAACATCTAGGCAATGCGTGTTTGCTTTGACCCGAAAATGACCATACCTACTGAAAATCAAGAATAACTTGTTGTTAATACATACTTATATAAATTATGAGAACCGAAAAGAGGCAGCCATGGTAATCGTTAGCTTAACAAAGTTCATGACCTTTTATTAGGGAGGTCACAGGTCCCAGTTACACTGCAAACAATGAATCTTTTCTGAAAGATCGAAGAAATTCTAAGCTTTTTTGGAAAAGAAAAGCTTTAATTCGTTTTACGTTGATCTCTGTCTCATTTTCCTTCCGTTGGGGGTCTTGATCGCAACCAGGTAAAGGTTTAATGACTTATTGAGATAATCAGACTGCTAAACGTGTTTTCCAACTCAAAGTTAAAGGATAAATTTTTTCAACTGAAATCGGTCACATTTACCCACTTAGATAAATGTTTAAGCACATTGAGCAATGTTAACCCTGCTGATATAAAAGAGCACAAGTGTGTATGAAAGCACAGGTGCACTCTCATATATCCTGTTATCTCACTGTCCTATGAGACAGCCATCCAAAATAGTTCCATGCAGCCATCCGACACGACCGGAGAGAGATCAGGACATCTCTCTCCGGTCGTGTCAAAACATTGCTGCTATTGAGAATTTCTCGACAGAAACTCCATAATCAATATTTTTTGGTCCGAGCCGGGTATCGATTTCAGTACCTCATGATCCGCAGCCGAATACGCTAGCCATTAGACCAAAGAGGCAGCACTTAACACATTAGTATTCAGCAATAATCGACTTATGCATACGCGCTTTCGCAAGTAGGCCACACCATTCTATACATAAGCTAAATACAACCTTTGACTTTTCTTTCTTGAGAAACACGCGATACCAAAAATATATACAACATCAAGCTGAACCTTAAAACGAAAGGTTTAGTGGCTGACGTGGTCGGCAGTCAAGTCGGCACACAGCGACGGACGACAGAAATATCGTTTCATTGTTGCTATTTAAGTGGCGCCATTTACGTCTAGCGTTCAAATGTAATACGTTTCTGTCTGCCCATTAGCTAGCTAGGTCTTTATATGAAACTGGCTCGTATAACGAAAGTATTTTCCCGAATGGCATTCTTACAATGTAGACTTATATATCTTACAGTCTACTACTTATTAATTATAACATTAGTAACTTGGCGGACAGAAATATAATTGTTAAAAACCTATTCTTTGAATTTCTTGCTGCCCGCGTTTCGCCTAAAATCTAAATTGTGGAAATATCAGAGTATTAAATAATATGTGGCCGCGAAATTTATTTTAGGTTAATCACTTGAATCGCCACTTATTTCGCCTATTTCTTAGCGACTACGCAAACCGTTTCGCTTTTCGGTTGATATTTTTTAATGCATCCGTCGTTGCTACGGTTTCGTGAAGATGTGCTAAAACCTGTCGACGTACAGGCATTAGAAGAAATACCAAACAAACAAAATTAAATTACTTACAATTAGTGAGATAGTAATTGATACCCTATAAAGTCGCAGATCGAGCACCTAGCTGGTTAGGCTTAAAATAACGCACTTTAATCGGTTAATGCCAGACACACCTAACTAGGTTATGGCCTCCCGTCCCACCTCCGTCAGCAGTATTCGCATTTACCTATACCTAGCTTTTAACAATATAATAACAAAAACTGTTTCTTACTGTTACTTACTGACGAGTGTGACCTTAAAATGCAGTAGGTACCTATTTTGATTGTGAAGAGAAAAAAACTCGTCATTCAGCACGAACTGGTTTAAAGGGGAGTAATAACTAATAATAACCTATTCAAACCTCACGCCTACGTTCTTTTATAAGTCGCAGTACGGCAGTAAATAAGTTTTTGACGTCTCAATGAATGTAATGTGCACCTATGGACAGGAAAATATATAATAACGACAATAATTAAGCCGCAGTTTAATGAACCACCCGTTACCTACTTGTTATAATTGGGTAGATATGGGCTAAAATACAATTTGAAATACAAATTTTTAATTTTGACACAAGAACAGTGGATAAATTCTTGGTAGGTACGTAGTACAGCTAAAATTAAATTACTTACTTGTTAATTATGATTAGTCTTGCTATATTGTAATTATATACCTCAGTGGTAGGTACTACGTACGTTCACAGTAATAGGCAAAAAAATAGTAGCTAAAACTCAGTACAAAGGTATGGGCAATTAAGTACCTATTACGTTATTTATATCCTGTCATTGAAGCAGTAAAAGAATAACATCGGATAGAGTTAATAGAAAAAAAAACTCAAACGCAGCCGTGAATGTGCATGTGATGCAATGATTAAACGCGTAACTTTAGATAGTACCCTCGAGTACGACTGAGCTCGTTTTACCTAACCCTTCAAAGCCAGTGAAATAAGGTAAACACGCTTTATCGAAAGTAAAGATCGTCTGTGTTTGTGGTTTATTAGATCTATAATCAATAATCATAGATTTGCATATGGAGCTTTATTTATTCATTATTACACTAGCGGCACGCTATGATGGCCGGTTTGACGTTTGTCCGCTCATGAAGTTCCGTATTAATTGATAACGACTTTGAAGGAAATAATTGTATTACTTTATTGACGATAGTGATGTGCAGAGATTCATAAATTTTATCGAATGTAGTTTTAGGTTTAGGACTCAAAATTTATTTATTAAATTGATTTCTAAAATGTATACAAGTGTAGAAAAATCAGTTTGCACCATTTAAGGGGTGAATGTACTTGTGAATATGAACAATTTTCACTATGTGGACAAACCTCTGAAATCGCAAAAAAATATCAGCTGTTTCATACAAAAGGTAAAATTTTTATTTTTATATGATATATACCACAACTCGGCATTTGGTTTTCTAAATTGAAAATTTTTAAAAACCTTTTTTGGTATCTTTTGTATTCATATGTTTCTTGTGTGCATATAAAGTATGTATATTCATTTTCATTCAAATATTCAGTTCGTTCAAATAAATTAAACTAGTGGTTCGCCCCGAACTGAGACCTCGCGGTAACGGTATCCCATGATTATTCATTCAATCGATACATGATAACCAAAACTGACATTATTATTATGCCCGTTTTCACCAAACATACCTAAATCATCCCCTAAGTAGGAGTCTCTTAACGTAGGTAGCTCCTAAATACAATCCTAAGTCCTAACATCCGTCCCAATATCCTTTTAGGTGTCCCGTACAGGATCGTGATAAATAAGTTGACAGAAAACATCAATCACCTAACTTATAGGTAGCCCGTAAAGGTTAGGGAACGTTAGTGAAAACATTGAATTATTTATCAAACATTGAATTTAACTCGTAGTTCCATGGGAATAGTTACTGACTGCGCCATCTATTAGCATTATTGTGAAGCTATGTTGATGCTATATGAATTACTGACGCCCATTAAAAATTAAATAATCTCGTTTCTTTATAATATTCATATAATTTTAGTATTTGTTGTTCAAGTACAGGATATAAGTGACCTAAAAACATAAAATCAGTTTGAAAATCCATAGCGGATTTTTCTAGAGAGCGTCTTCAAGCGAGCGTATAAAATCGCCACTTTGAAAGCCCCCCATTTCGTCAATTTTAAGGGAAAAATTAAAAAAAAATTATTTTTGTACTCAGTTCAAAATTATCTTTAAAATGATACGTAACAATTTTATGTAACGCGATATTTTTTTTTTTACTTCGCATTCGCTTCTATGAGAGCCCCCCTGAAATAAAGATTTTTATAACTTTTTAAGCCATTTTCGGCTGGAGGCCATCGGTTTACATATTATATCTAAATTTGAAGTAATTACGTTCAGTAATTCAAAAGTTATAAGGCTCTGACAGACGGACGGACGGACGGACGGACGGACGGACAAGTGCAAATCGCCCTAGTTAACTCAAAGACCTTCGCTTCGCTCGGTCGATAAACATATACATTTTTGTTTTATTAAACCTATTTAATCAGGTACAAAAACAAAACTTAATTGTTTTTTGTTCGAGAATAAATTGACATTCCACATCACTATTGTAATGTGTCAAACCGGCCATCATAACGTGCCGCTAGTTTAATTGCATTTCCATAGATACATAGGCTTTTTGTAACGCCGCCCGTGTTACTGTGAGGGCATAAGAATTAGATAAGCTATAGACACAGTTATTAATTTCTAGACAGTATGTTCAAAATTTAATTGATTTTGATTGGTGAATACTTAAGGTGGATTATACGAGACTGTCCGCGAAATTCAAATTTAATTTGGTTTTTCCCATTTTGTAAACTAATACGACAAAGTAGGCTTATGGCATTCTAATTGCGCCAGTAGAATTATCATCTTCACAGGTTTACATAAAAATCTTTACTTGAAAGTGAGAAATTAATCAAAATACCGAGTTGGACGTGAGTTACTCACAAATTAGGCAGTATTTTGATTAATTTCTTAAACTGGTCACTGGCGCAATTAGAATGCTATTAGCCTAGCTTGTCGTATTAGTTTACAAATTGCGAAAAATCAAATTAAATTTTAATTTCGCGGGCAGATCCGTATAATCATCCTTCATACATTTTACATTAGGTAAGAGTCAAAGTTCGTTTGTATGGAACTTTTAAAGACGGATATGTATAATAAACTACTGTCACAGTAAAAAACACTTTTTATGAATCAAACAAGGTAAAACACTTTTTATGAATCAAATAAGATAATGCTACACAAATTTTCCAATTTCCTGGACACAAGTCTCAGTCTCAGTGAATCATCTCATAACATTCAATAGGCAGATTCACCGCACCCTTTCAAGACCTAAAGTCTTATATGAACAAAAATGAGTTTTCTCTTTACCCCGGCTCCTGTTGCTCTCAGCTACTCAATAAGTATCCACTTCTAGATATAAGCCTCTTAGATAGCGCCAAAGCTACCTTCAACATCCAATCGCACGAGGCCTGTCCCGATGACATGGTTCCATCTAGCTGGGTCGCCCAGGATTCTGTTTACCGAGAAACTCAAATAAATAAACCGAAATCAACAACATTAAATACAATACAATAGTGTCATTGTATTGTGTCAATAGGTGTATCAATAACATTTTGTTATTTAAGACGCTAAACGGAAAATAAATTGTTTCGAATTTGGAGAGTACTTTATAAAAATAGGCGGGGCCAAAACCCATCCGCAGGGCGCACCCCCTTCACGTACTAAGAGGTCACGTAGATAAAATAGATGGCGCTGGTAAAAATAAATAACTTTCATTTTTATGTTTAATAATATTTGATATAGAAAAGCACTATTTTGTTTAAAAATATTTTTAATACATACCTACAAAATATATAAATACTATAAATATTTAAAAATACTCAATTTTTATCGTATACAGGAGACGGTTTATTAAAGGTAGGTATAATATTATTCTATTTGAAAATTTAAAGGTATCAGCTTAATACACAATCTGGAAGATGAGAAATCTAAAGAATAACATAAGGTCACAAGTAAATTGGTTAACAATTACTATACCTATTTAATAAAATGAAGAGATCCGTAGGAGAACCAAAGTCACAGACATAGCTCAGCGAGTCACGAAACCATGCGAAACTGAAGTGGAAATGGGCAGGGCACATAGTTCGAAGAGCTGTTAGTCGTTGGGGTCCCAAGGTGCTGGAGTGGGGTGGAAACTCAGTGTTGGTCTGCCAACAACAACAAACAACATCCCCACTAGGTGGACCGACGCGTCAAGCGAGTCGCAGGGAGCCGCTGGATTCAAGCGGCGCAAGACCGAAGACTTATTTGGGTATCATTAAAGCAAGAGTGAATAGGCATCTTCTAGGCAAACGCGTTCCACCTTAGGCCACATCATCACTTTCCATCAGGTATGATAGTGGTCAAGCGTGTGCCTGTAATAATGTATAAAAAATAAATAAAAAAAAAGCCATACTGAAATTCTTTTTTATCGATGTAATTCAAAATCGATATTTAGGTTCCCCTAGCGTCAAAAAAGACGAAGTGGTTGCCAAAATTTTAATCGTTCCTTTTTTACGATATCGACGGCAGAAAGCGGAACTGGCGTATCTCAAAAAATCCAGTTTTACACCAGAGCCAAAAAACTATTTGAAAAAATCATAACTCGTAAATTAATAAAGATAGAATGTTTAAATTTGCAAGAAATTTCTATGAATCAAACGTTATTTGATACAGTTATTAGGAATGTCCTAAAGTTACTGCTTCATTGATTTTTTACGAGTTACAGCAGTTGATATTTAAATATCGAGCAGCGGAAAAGCTGTAACTGTAAGGTGAAATGTATGACCAATTAAAATAAGTAGATACAAGTTTTCGTGCTACGATCTGCTGTATCTCAAATATTCTGCTATTCGAAACATGGCCATTTTGATGTATGTGATTTTAATTAAATAAGTTTATAAAAATAAAATGTTTGATTTACATTCTGAATTATAAATTATCTATAAGTACATGATATATTATAATAAAACTGTAACTGATCGTTGTCTGTAAGTGAAGATATATGAGAAAAACTTATTAGGGGCCTTTATCAACAGAACAGAACCCAAAACAATGATTGTTAGAATTTTTGTCTGTATGTCTTTGCGTTAGTGCGCACTAATCTCAGAAACGGCTACGGTGTTGTGGTAAGCTTCACTTCAAACTCAGTGTTTGTTTTACTTCAATATAGTTCATAAATAAAAAAGTTATGTCAATTTAAAGAATCACGTCGAACATTTAACTGTTCAGTTAAAGAATCACGTTGAACATTTGTCATCATTTGTTGAACGTTGACGCTTTTTTGGCTCTTAACATTAATAAAATTAATATCTACGTGTTTCAGTGTTAAAGATAATTCTATCCTTATGGGGGTGAAAAGAGTAATGAAAGTTTGTAAGTGAGTTCGGTAATTTTTGGAGTATGATGCGTGAATCTTTATTAACGGGTGTCTATTTGGTAATAATAAAGCACTTGGACTAGCCTTTTTAAATACTTTACCCATATGGGAGTGAAAAGGGTATGAAAGTTTGTACGGAAGTGCGTCATTTTTGAAGTAAAATGCATGAAACTTTATTTATATGCGTTTAATGCATCTCGTCTATAATAATAAATAAGTAATAATTTTGCTTTTAAGGGGATGAAAAGGGGGATGAAACATTTATGTGAGTTTGGTCATTTTTTAAACGAAATGCATAAACTTAAAAAGCCATCAAGCGATTTCAAATATTCTACCTTTACGGGTGAAAAAGGGGATTAATTTGGTATGTAATGATGATGAAGTTTCGAAGTGAAATGCATGATACTATATTTTTAGGCGTCTTAAGAAAATGATGGAAAAGGGGATGAAAGTTTGCATTGAAATCCATAATTTTTGAAGTGAAAAAATATTTATATAAAACATCACTCACTTTCTTTACTGTGTACCTACCTAATGTTTCTTAACAATCAAGATAGGTACGTAAAATATAAGCAGGTAAGGTTGTAAACTTTACTTGCTTATTAGATATAGTAGGTATGGTAAATATACAGACTTCCAATTAACTAAAAAATAACATTTAACTAAAAATAGGTTAAATTTTAATATTCTTTTACTTACCCGAACTCCTGAAGTATAATAATAATTAATTTTAACACGTAAATAAAACGTAAACGATAAGTTAACAATCTTTTAAAATAATATTTTTGTTAACAACAAATACGCTTTCTCACTATCGGCGCTTACGCATCAGATGCCGCGCGATCAGAATGGCGTATATAGCAAACACCTCGGGATTGGAGGGGTGCGGGTCTATCTAGAGTGGCGTATTGATTACTCATCACAAAACAATACTCTAATATTATGGTGTAAGTAAGATATTTGCTCTTAAATTAAATGTTTGAAATGTAGTAACTGTTTGATAAACACTCACCACTTCAAAGCATATTGCTGTATCCTTGTCAACGGAAATTTTGGGGCGGCTGAAATGCTGTATCTCTTTTGAAATCAATGTCCGTCAGGGTAAAATAATGGTGTAACTGTTATTTATGTTGGACGTGTTGTCGTATCTATTTTATTTTCAAAAATAGCGATTTTTCCTCTATTTACAGCAATTTGTCATGTAAGCAGTACCAAAACTAGAAAAAATTCAATGGCGTATCATTAAATTTTTTCATCGTAGAAAGACGAGACATATACCATTCGACGCGGCTTTTTTCGCTTATCAACAATATAGTAAAAAAAAGTCATTTAGCCCAAATTTTGAGATACGACATTTCCGCTTTCTGCCGTCGATATATAAAAGAAAGTGGTGTTAGTTACACTATTTATAACTCAAGAACGGATGAACCGATTTGGCTGAAAATTGGTGGAGACGTAGCTTAGAACCAGGAGACGGACATAGGATACTTTTTATCCCGTTCGACCGCGTTTCCGTCATGTCACTATAAAACGTGGTATAACAAAAACGCATCTGACAAAACGCAAATGACAGTGGAATAACAAAACGTAAATTGCAGCTAAACGTAATTTTGTCTTTGGTTAGGTATGGTAAAAATGACAATTATAAAAATGATAGCTAAACGTAATTGATAATATCATCAGTAATATGTTTTCTCTTTTAATCATCATTAACAATGCTGCGAGTGATATTATAAATGAAAAGTGTGTTTGTTTGTTGGTTTGTCAGTCAATCACGCTGCAACAAAGCTACGGATTGATGTGATTTTTTGGATAGGTATAGTTGAGAATGGAGGGTGACAGGCATCCCGGAAAATCAAAGAGTTCCTGCCTGATTTTAAAAACTAAATCCACGCGAACGAAGTCGCGGGCATCAGCTAGTAACAAATAAATTCAATATGGTGCTGATTTTTTAAAATTTTGGAAACCTAATACAAAACCCTAATTACCTTATACAAAATATTATATACTATGAGTCATTAGAGTTAATATTATTAATAAAATTATTGTTTTATGATAATAAATGAAAAAGTATTAATTTTATTTTTATATAATATTTAAAAAAAAATTAATGACATAATTGTCCCCATTTTATTGGAACTACTTGTACCTGGTATTATTACGCACGCTCAGTAATCCACGCCGCGCATGCGCGGCACTCATGTCACGCACACTGGCATATTTTCATTGGCCTGTTTTTAGGGTTCCGTACCCAAAGGGTGCCAACGGGACCCGTTTACTAAGCCTCTGCTGTCCGTCCGTCTGTCAGCGGAATGTATTTCGTAAACCGTAATAGATAGACAGTTGAAATTTTCACATATTTTGTATTTCTATTGCCGCTATAACAACAAATAATAAAAATTAAATTAAATTAAAAAAATTAAATTAAAATATTTCCATCATGGAAATATTTATTTATAGACGCTCACAGTATAGTTATTTTACTTTGAAATTTCAAACCCCCGATTTTCCCCCTTTTTTAATAAAACTAAAAATAATTTTCGATTTTTCTTTATTTCAATGATGTTGGGCCACTATTATACACAACTATGCCAAATTTCACGTCGATAGCTTTAATAGTTACAGAAATAATCGACTGTGACAGACGGACGGACGGACGGACGGAGAAAGTCTCACCATAAGGGTTCCATTTTTACCATTTTGGTACGGAACCCTAAAAATTGCATCTTGTAAGACATTTGAATTTTGACTGAACCGCGAGTTCTATTGGTCTACGTGCCAATTAAAATGTATTTTTAGCCGACTTCAAAAAAGGAAGAGGTTCTCAATTCGTCGGAATCTTTTATTTTTATTTTTTTTATGTAGGTATGTTCACCGATTATTCGAAAACGCTTGAATCGATTTGAAAACATTTTTTTTCCAAAGGTATTGTCCCATTTAAATTTTATCGAAATCGGTCGAGTGGTTTTTAAAACATCAACAATAAATTATTTACTTTGTTGATTGTAGTGGCTTGGGTGTTTGAAGTCGGTTTTTTAAAACGATTTTTTTATATTAAATTATGTCTAATTCGAATGCAAAGGATTTCGAATGAAATATCAGTAGATATGACGATTGGTTTCAAGTTGTTGCACGTAATTTGCGCAATCGCGAAGCTACGTTACTTACTACAATAGCGGCACGCTATGATGGCCGGTTTGACGTTTGTCCGCTCATGAAGTTCCGTATTAATTGATAACGACTTTGAAGGAAATAATTGTATTACTTTATTGACGATAGTGATGTGCAGAGATTCATAAATTTTATCGAATGTAGTTTTAGGTTTAGGACTCAAAATTTATTTATTAAATTGATTTCTAAAATGTATACAAGTGTAGAAAAATCAGTTTGCACCATTTAAGGGGTGAATGTACTTGTGAATATGAACAATTTTCACTATGTGGACAAACCTCTGAAATCGCAAAAAAATATCAGCTGTTTCATACAAAAGGTAAAATTTTTATTTTTATATGATATATACCACAACTCGGCATTTGGTTTTCTAAATTGAAAATTTTTAAAAATGGAATCTAATACGATCGTCACATAGGATCGCTGGCTAGCACAACTACTACCTCCGGCAAACTCGCGTCAATGCTCAATGCAAAACAAAGCAGTTTCGAATTGACGTTGCTTCGAAAAGTATAAACTGTCAGTGCAATGCGATTGTGATATAGTTTTGACCTGGCTTTGGATTTCAAATATTGATACTGCATTACTGTTGACCCTTGCTCGTTAATTTGGACTCTGTTCAAGCCCTTTGTTGTGGATTTCGTCGATATGACCGAACGTACGCAGAGAACTGTTCTAAATAGTCAGACACGTGAGTTCGTAATACGCCTTCGTAACTATTTCGATCGTGAAGCTCAAAATGGAGGGCCAATTTTACCTATAACGTCAGTGGTTGAACGCGTAGCTGATGCGCTTAATATTGGACAACGAACTGTTAGACGGATAACTAAAAAAAAATATGGCGAGACTGGCACAGAAGAAAATAAACTTCACACACCAAAAAAGAGAAAACGAGCAAAACCAGTCGTAGGCATCGATAGCTTTGATGCCGATGCTATCCGAAGACATGTTTACGGCTACTATTTACAGAAGGAGTATCCAACAAGAAAAAAGTTGGTGCATTCACTGAAGGAAGCTGGATTATTCTTCGGTGGGGAAAGTTCTTTAACGAAGATTTTGAAGACCATTGGATTTCGATACAAAAAATGTAACAAACGCAAAATATTGATGGAAAGATTTGATATAGCGATGGCAAGGTATACTTTTTTACGGCAAGTGAAAGAAATCAAAAATTGGCAAAATGTTGTGTTCTTGGATGAAACATGGCTTAATGCTAACCATACTGTAGGCCGTTCTTGGAACGATGACACAGCAGCATCTACTTCCAAAGTTCCTGTAGGAAAAGGATCGCGACTTATAATTTGTCACGCCGGAACCATCAACGGGTTTGTCGAAGGTTCTCTCATGGCTTTTGCGTCAAAAACCACTGGAGACTATCATGAAGACATGAATGGAGAAAAGTTTACTGAATGGTTTACCTCAATGTTGTGTAGCCTCCCTGAACCATCTATTATAATTATGGACAACGCCCCATACCACTCGATGCAAATTGACAAGCCACCTGCCCAATCCCAAAAGAAAGCTGATATCGTCGCATGGCTTCGTAAAAATGGCGTAGATGCAAACATGAATATGTTAAAAGCGGAATTAGTACGTCTTTTAAAAGAAAACAAACCAACCAAGATCCGATACGTCATTGACGAAATAGCATTAGAACATGGGCACAGAGTTATACGGTTACCGCCTTACCATTGTGAGTATAATGCGATTGAGTTGGTGTGGGCTCAAATTAAGGGATATGCTGCAAGACACAATACAGAACCCCCATTTACCACAAAAAAAATGCTAAAATTATTAGAAGCTTGTGAACATGTGACTAAAGGAGACTGGGAAAAGGTTGTGAATAGAACTGTTAAATTAATAAGGGAAGATTATGAAAGAGATGTGAAAATAGATAATATTATAGAAAACGAACATATAATTATTAATGTAGGTGATGATAGCAGTGACGACAGTGAAAATAGTAGTATGGACGAATCTGATTAATTATGGCCTTTTGTGGCACCTTTTTTGGTATCTTTTGTATTCATATGTTTCTTGTGTGCATATAAAGTATGTATATTCATTTTCATTCAAATATTCAGTTCGTTCAAATAAATTAAATAAACATATACATTTTTGTTTTATTAAACCTATTTAATCAGGTACAAAAACAAAACTTAATTGTTTTTTGTTCGAGAATAAATTGACATTCCACATCACTATTGTAATGTGTCAAACCGGCCATCATAGCGTGCCGCTAGTTTATACTACCATACGTGGGAACGTCAGTGTTTTGTGTTCAGGTTATAATGTTTATTATTATCGTATGATTTCGTACCACTATTGTAACATGAAGCTGGTTTTACATATTTGGCTCAACCAATAATGAGGCAGTCATATTATGATACAACTTTGTCAGTGAATGAGTTAACCCAGTTTAACCCTTAACAACATTTGTGGGCTTTTATGGATACAGACACAGGTGCATCTGGCTGCTGCTTATAGTTCTTAAAATATGAGATACCAGGTTGTGAATGTGTAGTTACGTGTCTCAAAACAACGAGTGTTGAGATATCTAAAAGAGAATATGCATAACTCACAAAATAAAAGCATATAACCAGTTAATTATGTAAATAAATTAACAAATATTTAGCATAATATTTTTTAACATAAGTGATACCTATAAGTATGACATGTTCTTGAACTTTCCACTTGAGTAGCTAAAATTGAAATATTAAGGGTGGATTTGAAGTGTGCAGTGAGTACTATTAGCAGACATTGGTATAGCCTCTATACAACAAACCGTCTAGGCGCGGCGGGCGCCGCAGAGACGCCGATCGATTTGCTCTCCGTCCGTGATTAATAACGTTTTCAGGGGCGCTTCACTCATAGTAGAGTACACCCCTAACACCCATAGGCACATTCAACAAAACTGTGGTTTATTCTCATTATAACTTCCAATGTAAATCTTAAGATTAAAAAAAGTTTGAACTCTATAAAAGACGCATAACGATTAAAATTATGCTAATTTGAATCACTATGCGTATTTATTAGAGTTAAATTGATAGCGAACGTCGCATGTAAGTATAGCTGTACTCGTAGATATTATAACAACTAACCATCGCTTGACAAACTCAAAGTGCGTGAAGTGTTACGTCAACCGCAACGTTTAGTTAATCCTTTTACAAACAACCAATGTGTCACACATTATAGCAGCCAGCAGGTAATCATTTTAACAATCACCAAGTACCTAATCTAAAGATAAAAACTACAAACAATTTATTTCCATTTCATACTAGTCAACGTCACCAAACGTATAGTTACTGGCGGACATTAGTCTCTTGCAGAAGCGTATTAGTCTTGTGTCGCGTTTTTTCATCAGCATCCAGAGACCCGTTTGAGATCGTCCGTCGACCTAGTGGGGGTCTTCCATAGTAAATAATAAATCTTTCTTCCAAGTTCCAAGTTCCAACGCTACGTTTGCTGGGGCGGGGTCACCATTCGATCTATTGGGAACTTCACGTCAGCCGATTCTTCAAGCTATGTTCTCGACTATTGCTATTTCAGCTTTTCAATTCGATGAGCTGTGAAGGTAACTTTGGTTCTCCTACAGATCTTCTCAGTTCAGGGTACCAGTTGTCTAAAAGTGTGTTATTCCATTAATTCGTGTTCGATTACATTAGCGTCAAAGTAAAATAATTCTTGATAGTATTTATTTAAAGTCACAAATTCAGTACAACCGATTTTAATATGGAGCGTTATGGAGCGTATCGTACATACGTAAAAGTATAAGAATGCACACACGAAATTGAGCTCTAATTCAATGCTACTATGGTTTATTTTACTTTGACGCTAATGTCATCGAATACGATTACGATCAATGTAATAACTTTAGACAATCGCACCTCTGATTTGATCATGCAGGGACATTATATCAACTCCGGTGATAGCTCTTTCCATCGCCCGCTGAGTGACTCAGCCTTATGTCCATCCAAAGTGAGCAACCATGTTTCGGATCCACAAATCATCACTGACAACACGCACTGTTCGAAGACTTTCGTTTTTCGATACTTAGTTTTGCAAATTAAACGTTAAAGTGGAGAGTTCATTGTTAGAGAATCTCATCTTCTCCCAAAAACTTTCAAGTTTACGTTACAGACCAGCGGTCGAAGAACCCACTCACTTTGTCTATTTAAGGTGGAAGACACGGGTCTGCCCGCGAAATTAAAATTTAATTTGGTTTTTCGCAATTTGTAAACTAATACGATAAAGTAGGCTTATGGCCTTCTAATTGCGCCCGTAGAATTATCATCTTCACAGGTTTACATAAAAATATTTACTTGAAAGTGACCAGTTTAAGAAATTAATCAAAATACTGAGTTGGACGTGAGTTACTCACAAATTAGTCGATATCACCAACATATTTTAACACCAAAAATGTCTCTTTCTCACGCCTCCCGTCTTTGAATTTAGTTGCTGATCGAGGTGTATGAGGATCACTCTCCTCATGGCTGCTGGGCTCTAAAAGGCCACCAACGGGATAATCTGAATCATCATATTGTAATGGGGCTTTTGACGACCTCCCTGGCGAAGTGGTGAGCGCTGTGGTCTTTTAACTGGGAGGTCTCGGATTTGATCCTGGCGGGGGCAATTTAGGAATTTATAATTTCTGAATTGTCTCTGATCTGGTCTGGGGGGAGACTTTGGCTATGGCTAGTTACCACCCAACCGTCAAAGACGTGCCATCTTAGACTGCAGTCTGCAACGTCACAATCAGGTGAGATCGCAGTCAAGGAATATCTTGTCATCGAATAAAAAAATGGCTTAGAAGCCTCAGTATGGGCTAAATAACCAAATTCTTCCAGACCAGACCTCTTAAACCAGATTCTTTTTTTTCATTTGAAAGTGTATACCATCAAATATGTTTTGCCCAATTTTGGTCAAGATCTGATAAATAATATCAAAGATACAGGACGGAACTCCTCCCGGATAGCAGCAATTCACTCGCATAAGAGTAAAAAAAAATTTTTCCATAGTGCATACTGTACACATATTATGTGGGCCTTAGCCATTTACAAATAGACTACACCATTTGTCAATTGTGTATTTATTTTATAAGTACCAACTAACAAGTCATAAATGTGAACCGTAACTAAGGTTAGCATAAGTCGTTTTTATTATATTATGTGTGTGTGTGTGTGTGTGTAATTAATGAAGGTGTTTAAAAATATGAAATTTATGTTGGTAAGTTTAAAAGAGGTGTCTAGCCTGTTAAACTGTCTAAAGTTATATATTTTGTTTCCACCCAGGTTAGGGCATAAACTGTGTACTTACATATATTGTAAAATTTTGATAATAATAAAGACATTTTAAAAACAAAACAAAAACAAAACCAACTAACAAGTATGGACTAATACATAATAGCGTTGTGTGGCCGTAAAAAAGATCCCAGCTCCTCAATCCTGATGCTGCTGGGTACTGCTCATCTAAACTGTCGGGATTTAGAGACTTTGGATAATTTATTAATTGATATTGTAGGTACCAAATATATATCATAACATTGAACTCCAGGCTGCACTGTTTGTACCGTTGCGTTTGTATTGTAGCTTACCCGTGCGAAGCCGGGCTGGATCAACTATGTAGTATGTACATACTACATAGTTGAGTTACTTTCTTGAAACTAAGCAATGTCGGGTCCAAATTGTTAACATTCCTATATGAAATAAATCTAATCATTATTCTTAACAAAAATTATACGTTCAATCGAGCATGGGATCATAATTATTATCATCTTTGTAAACTCATGCAATGATCATGATGATAGTTTTATAGGCAAACTGTTTAATAAATAATTAAGTGCCGCGGAAATTACGAGTTATAACAGGTAGGTATATGTGGAATTCAAATGTTTTTGCTTTTGCCGTGTATTGCTACCCGTGAGTTTTAGGTTTTTTCAGTGCAACTAACTGGGAGAGCACCGAGCATGAGTTATCTCAAAAAAAAAAGCTCTTAGTTTCGTAGCTTTGCCAATCTTTGAACCTACTTAGAATTTTTTTTTTTTTTTTAAGATATTTTAGTTCATTTCCTTACATAAATCGTATGATTATGCAAGTTTTAGGTGATGATGTTTAATAAAAAAAAGTTTGGCTAAGAATGAAAAGAGACGAATACATAAAGAAAATCGGGAAATACAATATTTATACCCATTAATACAATCTATACTGTTAAGATTACTTAGGCAAGTGGATTTAGGCCTTTGATTTAGGTAGAAAAATATTGACAGATAAATCAATAGCAAGCGAGCACGCGGGTCATACACGAAGCTCTACGGCGCCGCCGCCCCGGCCGTTGACCGTGCGGGGGCGGCCGACTACGACCTTGCTCATTGTGTAATCTTTCCCGGATATTATTTTATCATATCATAACAATCTCACCATTAGCAAAGAATATTTCGTCTGGCTAAGCTCTAATCGCTGCCCTAACAAAGAATGTTTGAATAGCTCAGGCATGGCGAATGCGTGTCCATAAGTAATAACACGGCATACTGACGACGACGCTATACGGTATATTGAATGAACATCATGCGTAGGAAAGGCAATTAAGTACGGACCGCAAGCGACGAAGGTTCGAAAGCGATGGTTGTGCCTGGTGCGACGGCGCGGCGCGGCGGGCTGGTCGCGGCGCACCAGCTTGCCGAGCAGCTCGAGCAGCGAGAGGCGCAGCGGGCGCGGCGGCACGCGCGCCTCGCCGCCCTCCGCGCCCAGCACCTCCAGCTCGACCGCCTCCGAGCGCGCGCACATCCGCGCCGCTACCGCCGCGCCATGCCGCGGGACGCTCCGCGCGGCCACCCCGCCTTCGCGCTGATAGCCACCGGCCACCGCCACGAACCGCGTCTCGGCGCAACACGCGCGCTTCCACACACCGCGGAGCCGATACTCCGCCGCGAAGCGCGCTCGCAGCGCCCTCGCACCGGCGCGCGCATCGTCTCTCGGTGTTGCCATTCCCGATTCAGTATTAACACTTACAAGAATAAACTAATATTCAGAATCAATAAATAAATAATCTATTAGGTACATACTACTTTAATATTTTTGAAGATTAAAATTTTGGATTGTGTTTATTTGAAAATGTAGAGTAACTTGAACTTACAGAGACAGCGGTTAAGTACAATTTCACATACTCTTAACGACTGTTCAAACCTAGGGTAATTTGCCTAGTTTACCGGCCCCCACCAGTGTCCGGCCAGACATCATTTTTAAATAAAATAGGAATACTCTTGTGATTACGAGCCAATAAGCGATATTTTTAAAAACTTTTTTCAATTATCTACAACTTAACGCAATGATATTATGTGACGCTAGTAAATATTAGAGTTTTAGTTCCAATTTGAAAGCAGAGGTGAGTGCGTGCGTGTTGACAGCCACGTTCCATTAAGAAAAAACTTAGTGGAGAGGTGATAAGTGGCGAGTTCTAGTTCTATTAATTTAAAAACGATTTGAGTTTTATGATACAAATATATGTCTATTTACTTGGTTTTAAAGAAAAATATGCATTAAATTACTCCATTACATATAAAAAACCAGAGGCCGGTGTACTGGAGCAATAAAAGGCTACCTACTTCCAGTATTCGGCCTACCCCGGCCGGGCACTGGCTTTGAGGATTGAATTGATTTATTGTATTTTATTACAAGTGAGCACACTGTGAAGTATAGTTTTATTGATAATGTCTCTCTTAGTTTCAACTAGCGACTCGCCCCGGCTTCGCACGGGTAGTAGAGCATATTACGCCTATGCTTTGCAAACTCCTTGGAATGTTCCATAAGTTATACCTTGAACAGCATATTGAATGAACAGTACGTAGGCTTATTTAAAGAATTATTATCGCTCGGAAGCGCTGGGATTATAATTATAGTACAGCCGCGTTATAGCAACCCGCGCTTGAAATTATTTTGGCGCGCGATCGTTTTCATTTTGCGAGAACTCGTAAGATATTCGTTTAAATTGTATGCTGTAAAGGACTATCATTATGTGCATGAAATGCTAAGGTAACTAACGTATTTAAGTTGATAAGGATTAATACTGTATCTGTCTAAATAGATTTCCAATTACCGCATAGTACGTGACCATTATTTTAGAATTTAAAATGGGTATACTGAGCTATCCATAAAAGATAGATATATGCCATCGCGGACTTTTTTGTAAAGAATTATCCCACCATACCACCACCATACATTTTTTTGTTATATCTCAAAGGGATTAGCCAACGTTTTCGATGAAAGCTCCCAGGCGGCTTAATTATCGTCACATTTCAACCAATTTACACAAAATCTTAACAAATTATACACTAAAATCTTCGTCATGAATCACCCTATCTATTGGTGAAAACTGCATTAAAATCCGTTCAGTAGTTTTGAGTTTAAAGCGAACAGACAGACAGACACAGACAGACAGACAGACAGACAGACGCGGCGAGGAACTTTGTTTTATAATATGTAGTGATTAATTTCATGTCCAGTATTCGGCCGCCAAAAAATCTGTATTAAATATTATGGGTAACAGATCTTCTATGAGAATATGGTGGCCGGAAACTGGTAGTACTGCCTAGTAATCCGGCCCTTAGCGAGACTTAGCGGCCGGATAACTAGTTATAGTACTTTATCTACTCCAACATCGAAAAGTTCCAATTTCGAATTTGACAGCTGAATCGAAATGAACCCTCTTTCGGTTTTGCTTCTCATTTCGATGCAGCTCGTTGTATGGGAGCTGAATCGTAATGGTTATCTTCTTAAAATAGGATACCTAAAGCTAAGGCTCTGAGTTCTGGCACTTTTGTACCGTTCATACGACAGAGGCGCCACAGGCGGCTGGTGGCGGCTTACGGAGTTACTTTTTGTTGACAGAGGCGCCACAGGCGGCTGGTGGCAGCTTACGGAGTTACTTTTTGTTACTTTATTGAGCCTACGGCGTATTTTGTTAATGATTTTATTTTCCTTGTCGTAGATAAAATCTTGTATGCAACTGAACGTAATTAGTCATTTTAATTCTCGTACTATCCTATTTTGATACTCGGCAAGCCTCGTATCAAAAAACAGCACTCGAATTAAAATGACTCTCATTACGATGCAGTTGCATAAATAGCTATTATAGTAGTAGTCTCCGGCCAGTATCCATATAAAAAAAATCTGTGAGACTAGTGTGTCTGAAACGAGGTTCCTTGGTTACGCTACATTGGTTAGCTTAGTTTTTTAGTAGTAGATGTGCAGCTTTGAATAGGCTTTCAGTCGTTTTATGAAGGCGGCCGGAGACTGGACACGAAGTGGCCGGGCACTAGGTTGGGACGGCCGGACACTGGAGAAAACGTACTTTTTACAAAAAACCTTTTTTTATATAAAAATTGGCAGCCTAAATATTGCAAATAATTTTAAATATATTCTTGAATATATTCACGACTTAAAAAAAACTTGTGCACTAATTCCTCTGTAGAGCTTAGTTATGAATGAATTAAGTTAACAGATACCTTAAGTGGCCGGAGACTGGGCATTTTACCCTACCACTGCTTATGTAATACTAGATGATGCCTGCGACTTCACCCGCGTGGATAAAGGTTTTTTTTAATTCCCACGGGAACTCTTTAATTTTCCGGGATAAAATCGTAGGATAATTCATGCTTGAGTTGAAATGATATCGAATTCTACACTGATGTAGTCGCATTTACAAAGTTCTTAGGTAGGTTCGTGCTTCGTATGTATTATCATTTATCATGTATAGTAATTACTAGTTAGGTTTAAAGTACCTATATAAATCTTCCTGTATCATGCTCTGCATCCTGTGCTACTGTACAATCCACGTGTTTCGCTTTGTTTGCTGCTTTCTTAACAATGAGCCAGAAAAACTACGACGACGCTTTCTTTGTTATGCGTCATTTTAGTTCAGATATATCCGGGTTATTGTGCATTCCAATTTGAAGGATGTATTGAGCGACTAAAAAGCAATTTTTTTCTGTCATTAATTTAATAAGAATCTAATACACCATACTACCACAGAGTAAGGATAGTATAGTTTCATACAGAGTGTCGACGAAACCGGTTTGACAGGGCAATCGTGCGGTGGGTGCGGTAAGTGCGGAGCGAGGTAAGCTCCCGTGTAAGCGCGGCTTAGATGGGAGCTACATTTAAAGGTTGTCGTATTACGCTTGCGTAAAATATTTAATCTTGTTATACGGTTAATTTATTGAAATTAATTTTTTCATTACCTATTATCTATAAATCTACGAGTATATCTATACTCTATACAGACATACATATAAAAAAATAAAATTGAAGTAGCTATCTGTTTGTAATGTCAAAATAACAGATTTTTTACTAAATTTATATTCGGTTCGGTACTTTTTGCCTATCTGTCTGTCTATCTATCTGTCTGTCTGTTTGTTTGTTTGTTCCTACTTTTCTCGGGAACGGCTGGACTGATGTTGTCCGGACTTTAACTGACAGATAGCTGATGTTATAAGAAGTACCTTAGGCTTACTAACTTAATTTTTTAACCAACTTTCAAAAACGAAGTTGTGTCTTTCTGCATGTGATATGCATATCTCCGTGATTTCTAAACCGATTTGCGTGAAATTTTGTGAGATGGTACCCTAAAAACTTCTGGTTCGGCGGCCCCATGTTGATGGTACTCCAACTTCTTGTTTTCGTGTTGTCTATGTGACCATGTGATCAGATTTTCGAAAGCTTATATCTCCGAAACTATGGGGTGCAGCCCCATGCTAATGGTACTCAAACATCTTGTTTTCGTGTTGTTTATGTAACCATGTGATCAGATTTTTGACAGCTTATATCTCCGACACTATGGGGCGCCGCCCCATGTTGATGGTACTCAAACTTCTTGTTTTCGTGTTGTCTATGTGACCATGTGATCAGATTTTTCAAATCTTATATCTCCGACACTATGGGGTGTAGCCACATGTTGATGGTAGTCAAACTTTTTTTTTCGTGTTGTCTATGTGACCACGTCATCAGATTTTTGAAAGTTTAAATCTCCGACACTATGGGGTGCGGCCTCATGTAGATGGTACTCAAACTTCTTGTTTTCGTTTTGTCTATGAAACCACGTGATCAGATTTTTGAAAGCTTATATCTCCGATACTATGGGTCGCGGCCCCATGTTGATGGTGCTTAAAATTCTTGTTT
The DNA here is from genome assembly GCA_029955525.1 of Oeneis ivallda. Taxonomy (NCBI): domain Eukaryota; kingdom Metazoa; phylum Arthropoda; class Insecta; order Lepidoptera; family Nymphalidae; genus Oeneis; species Oeneis ivallda. Next base: position 10,574,632 of record JARPMR010000020.1, on the reverse strand, counting down.
TCATGTTGTCTATGTGACATTTATCTCTCATTTATAATGTTTCATAAATTAACGGCTGATACAATATATTCATTCTGTTAACAACAGCTAAAGTGTACAACTAACTATACAACTATCATTTAAAGTATAGCTTTTAAGTCTAAAATATGTTTTTAGGGTTCCATACCCAAAGGGTACCAACGGGACCCTATTACTAAGCCTACGCTGTCCGTCCGTCCGTCCGTCTGTCCGTCTGTCAGCAGGCTGTATCTCGTAAACCTTAATAGATAGACAAATGAAATTTTCACATATTATGTATTTCTATTGCCGCTATAACAACAAATAATAAAAATTTAATTAAATTAAAAAAATTAAATTAAAATATTTCCATGGGTACATGGAAATATTTTTATTTAATTTTTTTTAAAGGAACCCTAAAAGAGAGAGGCCCGACTCGCACTTGGCCGATTTTTATAAGTATGTTTGCATGCGGCGGAATTCTTTTGCATACGACCGCTGAAGCGGCCAGCAAAGAAACCGATTTGTTGTTGAATCAACTAATAATATTTTAATTTTAATTTATTTTTAATTTTTGGTTATTGATTAATTATTATTGTTTATTGTAATGTTGATCTGAAATATAGTAGGTACAAATTATAAATATTAATAGAAATTGTTTCTTTGTGACAACCCTACCATAAATACACTGTCGCGACGCATGTCTAGACGCTGGCGGCATTTACGACGAGATCAAAGGCGTCGAACTACTGATTCTCTTCGTTATACTGTGATACTACCACACCACAGTCTTGAACTCAAAGACTAATTAAGAATTATAATGCATATTATTCTAACGATAATTTTTGTCAATATTGTAAAATAAAATTCAGTAATTACCTATATGTTGCATAGTATTTCTTAAGACATTTTGAATTGATTGTAAAAAACCGGCGAAATGCGAGTCGGACTCGCGCACCGAGGGCTCCGTACTCCAGAAGTAAAAGTATTCAAGTAACACGATAATGTTATATTAATTTGCTTATTCATATTTTTTTTGTTTTAATTAATCGTTAACATTGTTTGTAGAGATTTATCGTTAATATCAAAAAAACTATGCTAGTTAGAGCGTCGGTTTTATGTTTCCTGTAAAATATACAGAAACCTCTATTGACCATAATAGCATCCATACATAAAGAAAATCACTGATTGTATCTTTGAAACAAAAAAAGAATTTTCCAAATCGGTTGCGTCTTCAAGAAATCGGTGAACATAAAAAAAATTGAGAACCTCCTCCTTTTTTGAAGTCGGTTAAAAATGTGTCCTCTCCCACGGTCACAAAAGCATACCATATTATTACCACACACCTAAATTATTAATGTATCTCAATGTTAAGTCATTTGCCGAACCAATATCCTAGGGTGACCATATTATTTAAGGTCACCTTAGGACAGCTTCACGGCCATCTGTCCTCCCCATAAAGGGGATTTACAGTTGTAAAGACACATGGCTTATTTTAGCTGCGTGGGTGTACGTTTCCACCACTGCAGTAAATACTATTCTGACCCATGGCTCAGTACTGTAGCGGAGCACAGTTCAAATTCATCGCTTGTCTTCATGTCCGATCTGCCACATTGAACCTACATGCTTTCGTAAAATATCGCACTACTTTTCGTATTTAGTCGCTAAAATACTCTCGGAAACTAAAAGGTGTGTCAATTTCAATTATTGAGTTTAAATATTATTTCAACACGGTAAATAATAATGATAATATTTTATTTCAGACTATTGTCCATATTTTGTTAGTGACAATTAACTAAAGTAGAATCAATAATTCAGTAGACAGAATTGACATTTACAGTGTTGTCAGTTTCCGATGAAAATAAAATAGTGTTGTAACTAAACTAGCGGCACGCTATGAAGGCCGGTTTGACGTTTGTCCGCTCATGAAGTTCCGTATTAATTGATAACGACTTTGAAGGAAATAATTGTATTACTTTATTGACGATAGTGATGTGCAGAGATTCATAAATTTTATCGAATGTAGTTTTAGGTTTAGGACTCAAAATTTATTTATTAAATTGATTTCTAAAATGTATACAAGTGTAGAAAAATCAGTTTGCACCATTTAAGGGGTGAATGTACTTGTGAATATGAACAATTTTCACTATGTGGACAAACCTCTGAAATCGCAAAAAAATATCAGCTGTTTCATACAAAAGGTAAAATTTTTATTTTTATATGATATATACCACAACTCGGCATTTGGTTATGGCGTGAAATACGTTAAAAATGGCGTAGATGCAAACATGAATATGTTAAAAGCGGAATTAGTACGTCTTTTAAAAGAAAACAAACCAACCAAGATCCGATACGTCATTGACGAAATAGCATTAGAACATGGGCACAGAGTTATACGGTTACCGCCTTACCATTGTGAGTATAATGCGATTGAGTTGGTGACGTGGGCTCAAATTAAGGGATATGCTGCAAGACACAATACAGAACCCCCATTTACCACAAAAAAAATGCTAAAATTATTAGAAGAAGCTTGTGAACATGTGACTAAAGGAGACTGGGAAAAGGTTGTGAATAGAACTGTTAAATTAATAAGGGAAGATTATGAAAGAGATGTGAAAATAGATAATATTATAGAAAACGAACATATAATTATTAATGTAGGTGATGATAGCAGTGACGACAGTGAAAATAGTAGTATGGACGAATCTGATTAATTATGGCCTTTTGTGGCACCTTTTTTGGTATCTTTTGTATTCATATGTTTCTTGTGTGCATATAAAGTATGTATATTCATTTTCATTCAAATATTCAGTTCGTTCAAATAAATTAAATAAAAATATACATTTTTGTTTTATTAAACCTATTTAATCAGGTACAAAAACAAAACTTAATTGTTTTTTGTTCGAGAATAAATTGACATTCCACATCACTATTGTAATGTGTCAAACCGGCCATCATAGCGTGCCGCTAGTGTAAAGGATCCACATCAATCACTTACTCATTATGTCGTGTACCAAAACACTTATTTTTTTATTTACTAAGAAAATTCTCAAATTGTGGTTTATTATAATTGATACAAAAATATTTTTGAATAGCAATTATGATCTTATCTAAAATCTGATCTCGTCTTTGTCGGCCTATACTGAGGAAATAAAACAACTTTTAGTACTAAAAATAGATCTTAAATATTTCTATTCGTGCTTTCTATTATTACAGCTTTAAAAAGGTGACCTTTATTACTATTTCTATTACATATTATGTGATCTTATGAAATTTATAAAATGAAATGTAATAGTACAGTACTACAGCTATCACTACCTACTGAACTAGAATTAGATTATTAGAATTAGAATTCTTATTACAATAAATATGGCAATATTATTTTACAAAGTGACATTAGCAACTGTCATTTTAGTCTACTGAATTATTGATTCTACTAGTAAAGACCAGATAAATAACAAGTTAAGACGATAAAATGGTATGAATGTGAAAAATGTTCCACTGCGTTACCAGATGTGCGCCGGCCCTTAGAAACAGGTATCGCACTCACCTTGGCCATGTGTTCTCGCCGAGGATTTTCCCATGTCGGCCGCACCATCGACACACATATACACTTACACTCGCGCGCGACACTTAACACTAAACACTGTGTACTTATACTTATTAGGTCGGTGTAAAAGAGGCGTACAAAAGTTACACTTCAAAATAATCTAAGGCCACTTGAGGGTTGAGATCGGTCTCCTGTGGTGTTGCAGGCGGTAGGGTGGTATTGGATGCGGAGGGCCGCGCGGTGCGATCGGCATCCTGCGCTCCAGCTTCGCACTGCACTTTCCTGGAACAATGCAAAATAATATATTAACAAGTAGTAGGGTAACAGTAACTGAATGGGTAAACATTGGTACAGCTACGTTCTTAAACGATTAGAATACGAATAAAAACGGAAAATTGTTTTATGCTCCGAGTTATACACATGAAAATGAACGGTCACCTGTCTTCTTTTACTCAGAAAGAGGAGAAATATGTAGCAAGAAGAATGTAGGTGGTACAGGCAGCAGGTTTTATGAAAAAAAGAAATCGGCCAAGTGCGAGTCAGACTCGTACACCGTGGGCTCCGCAGTCCGTACCTTGGAAGAAAATGTATAAATAGCTATTTCTGAATAATAATATTATATTACGTAACTACAAAGCATTGTGGTTAGGCTTTTGATAGGTACTCTGATATACGTTCAAGTAACGACTAACGAGTTATCTCATATCTCTCACAATAATTAATCTTAAAACACAGTTTAATCGTTGGCTTCAGTTAACGAGTAAATAATCGTTTAATAAGTGATTTTGACAGCCACAGGTAACCCTTTGGACGTTTACGTAAAAATATCTCAACTGTTTTGTTTCACTTGAGGCAATTTATAATATCGGCTCCGCTTTTCATTTGTTATTTAGTAGGAACTTCACTTTATCTGTTAATGTTAGTTCATATTACTGTTTTATCTCTAAATCCTATTCGACCGAGCGAAGCGAAGGTCTTTGAGTTAACTAGGGCGATTTGCACTTGTCCGTCCGTCCGTCCGTCCGTCCGTCCGTCTGTCAGAGCCTTATAACTTTTGAATTACTGAACGTAATTACTTTAAATTTAGATATAATATGTAAACCGATGGCCTCCAGCCGAAAATGGCTTAAAAAGTTATAAAAATCTTTATTTCAGGGGGGCTCTCATAGAAGCGAATGCGAAGTAAAAAAAAAAAAATCGCGTTACATAAAATTGTTACGTATCATTTTAAAGATAATTTTGAACTGAGTACAAAAATATTTTTTTTTTAATTTTTCCCTTAAAATTGACGAAATGGGGGGCTTTCAAAGTGGCGATTTTATACGCTCGCTTGAAGACGCTCTCTAGAAAAATCCGCTATGGATTTTCAAACTGATTTTATGTTTTTAGGTCACTTATATCCTGTACTTGAACAACAAATACTAAAATTATATGAATATTATAAAGAAACGAGATTATTTAATTTTTAATGGGCGTCAGTAATTCATATAGCATCAACATAGCTTCACAATAATGCTAATAGATGGCGCAGTCAGTAACTATTCCCATGGAACTACGAGTTAAATTCAATGTTTGATAAACTAGTGGTTCGCCCCGAACTGAGACCTCGCGGTAACGGTATCCCATGATTATTCATTCAATCGATACATGATAACCAAAACTGACATTATTATTATGCCCGTTTTCACCAAACATACCTAAATCATCCCCTAAGTAGGAGTCTCTTAACGTAGGTAGCTCCTAAATACAATCCTAAGTCCTAACATCCGTCCCAATATCCTTTTAGGTGTCCCGTACAGGATCGTGATAAATAAGTTGACAGAAAACATCAATCACCTAACTTATAGGTAGCCCGTAAAGGTTAGGGAACGTTAGTGAAAACATTGAATTATTTATCAAACATTGAATTTAACTCGTAGTTCCATGGGAATAGTTACTGACTGCGCCATCTATTAGCATTATTGTGAAGCTATGTTGATGCTATATGAATTACTGACGCCCATTAAAAATTAAATAATCTCGTTTCTTTATAATATTCATATAATTTTAGTATTTGTTGTTCAAGTACAGGATATAAGTGACCTAAAAACATAAAATCAGTTTGAAAATTCATAGCGGATTTTTCTAGAGAGCGTCTTCAAGCGAGCGTATAAAATCGCCACTTTGAAAGCCCCCCATTTCGTCAATTTTAAGGGAAAAATTAAAAAAAAATTATTTTTGTACTCAGTTCAAAATTATCTTTAAAATGATACGTAACAATTTTATGTAACGCGATATTTTTTTTTTTACTTCGCATTCGCTTCTATGAGAGCCCCCCTGAAATAAAGATTTTTATAACTTTTTAAGCCATTTTCGGCTGGAGGCCATCGGTTTACATATTATATCTAAATTTGAAGTAATTACGTTCAGTAATTCAAAAGTTATAAGGCTCTGACAGACGGACGGACGGACGGACGGACGGACGGACAAGTGCAAATCGCCCTAGTTAACTCAAAGACCTTCGCTTCGCTCGGTCGATAATTCAATGTTTTCACTAACGTTCCCTAACCTTTACGGGCTACCTATAAGTTAGGTGATTGATGTTTTCTGTCAACTTATTTATCACGATCCTGTACGGGACACCTAAAAGGATATTGGGACGGATGTTAGGACTTAGGATTGTATTTAGGAGCTACCTACGTTAAGAGACTCCTACTTAGGGGATGATTTAGGTATGTTTGGTGAAAACGGGCATAATAATAATGTCAGTTTTGGTTATCATGTATCGATTGAATGAATAATCATGGGATACCGTTACCGCGAGGTCTCAGTTCGGGGCGAACCACTAGTAATATTATAAATGCGAAAGTTTGTGAGGATGTTTGGATGGATGGATGGATGGATGTTTGTTACTCTTTAACGCGACAACGAATGAACCGATTTTGCTGAAATTTGGCACAGACATAGATTATAGTCTGGAATAGCACATAGGCTACTTTTTATCCCGGAAAAGCAAACAGGTCCTGCGGGATAGCATCGCTATTTTTTACGCATTTGTCCTTCAAAATACGCGCAATGGAGATTTAGATTAACGTGATTTTTTTGCACAGGTAAAGTTAAGAGCCTGAAAAATGACAAAGGCTACTTTTTATCTCAGGATAACAAACGGATCCTGCGGGATATTAGTATACTACTTTTCACACATTTATCTTTCAATTATGCGCCAACGGAGTTACAGATTGACGTGGTTTTTTGGAGAGGCATAGTTGATGACTTGAAAAGTGACAAAGGCTACTTTTTATCCTGGGAAAGCAAACAGTTCCCGCGGGATATTAGTGTTCTACTTTTCACATATTTATCTTTAAATAAGGCGCCAAAGGAGTTACAGATTGACGTGGTTTATTGGATAGGCATAGTTGAGGACTTAAAAAGCCCAGGAAAACAAACAGTTCCCGCGGGATATTCATATGCTACTTTCACATATTAATCCTTCAATTATGCACCAACGAAGTTACAGATTGAAGTGGTTTTTTTAATAGGCATAGTTGAGGACCTGAAAAGTGAAAAGGCTACTTTTTATCCCGGGAAAACAAACAGTTCCCGCGGGATATTCGTATGTTACTTTTCACATACTTATCCATCAATTATGCGCCAACGGAGTTTTAGATTGAAGTTTTGGATTATTTTTAGCACAGGTAAAGTTAAGGGCCTGAAGAGTGACAAAGGCTACTTTTTATCCCTGGAAAACAAACGGTTCCTGCGGGATATTAGTATGCTTCTTTTCACATATTTATCCTTCAATCATGCGCCAATATGCATGCATGTATGTATGTATGTATGTATGTATGTGTGTATGTATGTATGCATGTATGTATACGTGTATGTATGTATGTATGTATGTATGTATGTATGTATGTATGTAAGTATGCTTGCATGCATGCATGCATGCATGTCTGTATATATATATGTATCTCCTCCTACTAACAACAAATACATTAACTATATCCTATCCTACTTATTATTACTCATATTATCCCACTAATATTATTAATGTGAAAGTTTGTGAAGATGGATGTATACGGATGTATGTTTGTATAGATGTCGTATACGGATGGATGGATGTATGTTCTCTGAGATAGGGGTTGAACTATTTTGACTGTTATACTCCATAACTTCGTTAAATTTGAACTACTTTTTATTATTACTTTAACCGACTTCAAAAAAGGAGGAGGATCTCAATTCAACGAATCTTTTTTTATGTATGTTCACCGATTACTCGAAGACGCCTGAACCGATTTGGAAAATTCTTTTTTTGTTTCAAAGGGTATACTTCCCAGGTGGCCCCATTTAAATTTTAAAGAAATCAGTCGAGCGTTTTTAAAAAAATCTACAATAAATTATATACTTTGTAGTGGTGCGGGCGTTTAAATGTATGCTCCCGGGACAAAAAGTAGCCTGTGTTATTTTCCAGGTCCTTAACTTTACCTGTAAAAAAATCGGCCAAGTGCGAGTCGGTCCTCACTCTTTTAGGGTTTCGTTACAAAAAAATTAAATTAATTTTTATTATTTGTTGTTATAGCAGCAATAGAAATACAAAATATGTGAAAATTTCAACTGTCAATCAATTACGGTTTACGAGATACAGGCCGCTGACAGACGGACGGACGGACAGCGGAGGCTTAGTAATAGGGTCCCGTTGGCACCCTTTGGGTACGGAACCCTAAAAACCACGTTGACTATTTGCACTTACACTTTATATGGTGAAATATTATAACTGCGAAAGTGCGTTGGTTTGTCCGTCAATCACGCCCTAACAGAGCTACAGACCGACGTGATTTTTTGCAGAGGTACCTATACTTGAGGACCTGGAGAGTGACAGGCTACATTTTCAGAGTTCCCAAGGCATTTTAAAGGCTAAGTTCACGCAGACGAAGTCGCGGGCATCAGCTAGTAAGTTAATAAATATGGAATATAGACGCTGTCCGCGTGTTCTTAATTGTAAGCTACTGCGCAACAAAGGTAGTTTTTAGGGTTCCGTACCCAAAGGGTACCAACGGGACCCTATTACTAAGCCTTCGCTGTCCGTCCGTCCGTCCGTCCGTCCGTCCGTCCGTCCGTCTGTCAGCGGGCTGTATCTCGTAAACCGTAATAGATAGACAGATGAAATTTTCACATATTATGTATTTCTATTGCCGCTATAACAACAAATAATAAAAATTAAATTATACTAAAAAAATTAAATAAAAATATTTCCAGGGGTACATGAAAATATTTTAATTTAATTTTTTTAACGGAACCCTAAAAGAGCGAGGCCCGACTCGCACCTGGCCGATTTTTTCACTAAAGTTTAGATAATTTTTCTCAATAGAAAGTAGGGAGTGGATAGGATAGTAGCACATGTTTCTAAATCACTCGGTAATTTAAGTTATGACGTCACACTAATTAGTACATTGCACGCGTGAATAGCCGAAGTGTTTCGCTAGTAATTCATATACCTAACGACAAAAAAGCACAAATAACTTTCCGTGTCATTAGTCATTACCGTTTCACGGCTTAACCTCTGAACTAATTTAACGCATAGAGATATCTTGTAATAGTATATACGAGTATTCTGGATTCTGTGAAATAGGATACATTTAATCACTCAAAATGAAAAGTTCAAACGGGATTTTTCCATCTTAAGAAAAGTGTCTGCGACTGCGTCGATATAGCAGACTACTAAAACGTAGTCTAATAAGGTGAACTGAGGCAGTAGTACAGACAGAAAGTATCATTTCAATTCTAGTAAGAACTGAAAGGTAACTTTGGTCATTTGAGTGATCCCACAAAACAATCGAGATATAAAAAATTCATGGCCAATAGAACGGAGCTGTAAATTGAAGTAGGTAGGTAAGTATATCGCTCGCCTAGAGTCGAGGCAAGCAGTTCCTAATGAGACAATTTAAGTTGATTGGCAGAATAGGGAATATGCATGATTTTTTTTTAATTTCTTAAATTAATCATTTACATCTTTATAACATATAAAAAATATAAATAGGTTTGAAAATAGTCAAATAATTTTTAAAAGTGAAATTTAAAACATTGAATAAATTTGAGCCGTTCAAACGCCACCATTAGCGCGCGCTTTTGATGACGTCATTCGACATGTCCCGTGTTTGTTTACTATAGAGTTTCAGTTACTTCATACCTATTTTCAGTTTTAATTGCTACACAAACCATGGAAGAAGTTAAAAAACCTTCTTACAAGTATTGTATGGTACCTAAGTACAAAAACACTATTATTAGTACACCCGATAAAGTGTTTTTTTGTATTCCACGAGATGCGAAAGTACGAAAAAAAAGTGTAAGAAAATTGTTCATGTAAATCGGAATATCGTATTTACAAAAAGTATATCTTCTTCTTCTTTATCAAGCGATAGACGTCCACTGCTGGACAAAGGTCTCTTGCATGGACTTCCACAGGCCTCGGTATTGCGCCGCCTGAATCCAGCGGCTCCCTGCGACTCGCTTGATGTCGTCGGTCCACCTGGTGGGGGGTCTGCCAACACTGCGCTTCCCGGTGCGGGGTCGCCACTCCAACACCTTGGGACCCCAACGACCATCAGCTCTTCGAACTATGTGTATGTCGGTGACTCTGGTTCTTATACGGATCTCCTTATTTCTGATTCGATCCCGCAGGGATACTCCGAGCATAGCTCTCTCCATCGCCCGCTGAGCGGTCCTGAGCCTACTTATGAGGCCCTTAGTTAGCGAAAACAAATTAATTTGATATTATCCTTTCACTTTTCTAGAGTACGGAACCAAAAAGTATATAAACATATCAAACTTGAGTGAGCTTCAATAACATAATATTACGTATAAATTATCATGATATAGACGTAAATTAGGAGTTTAGGAACACAGATGGTTTATTTAAAGGTTATGTTTTGTTTTAAGTATTATTTAAACATATAAGAATAAAAATCTATGTTAAGGACTAAAATATACCATGTAACATAATAATTACATTGCAGCTTTCACTCCTTTGATCTCTGCGCTCGTAAAATCGAGATTTGATACAAAATATGCTGACATCATAAATGCATCTATTTTCGGTAGATTATCCGATTGTGCTTTGACAAAACCAGTTTCAGTCATCGACCTAGATTGACTACAAATATAAATTCACATGTAATCACACAGGAATTCAGTTTTACACAATTTTTCTCACAAACACTGTATGAATATCGACGCCGTAAATCAACCGTAAATCAAATGACGTCACATTTCGTTTCGACCAATGGCGACGCGTTTTGTAAGTTTGAATTTCCCTCCTTTATTTTTCACTTTCTATATAATATTTTCTGGGTTTAAATAATAACTAAATAAAAAAAATACCTTTTAAGTATAATGTTAAGGCAATAAAGAATCTAGAAAAAAATATTTGAGACAAATTTAAATTTTATGCATATTCCCTATTGAGATGCGTTGCTTGATATTGTCGCATCGTACGGCAAAGAAGTGCTCTTCGGAAAATAACTATATAATAGCTCCAACGAGCACGTGACGATTGACGGGTTAAAGAGTTTGAGCGCAAAACAATGATTGCTTAGTGACGTCGACATCTTGTTGTTCAGATATTGAGACCGCAGAGTTCTGTAAGTTACCTACTCACTCGAGTTTACAGTCTCCATGTAGGTACACTCGAGAAGCTCGAGTTGATAAAAAATTATAACCCGTGTCATTAAAGAAAGGAATTGTAAATGGCGTCGCTAATCATTCCCTCTCACTCGCACACGTCGTTACAGCACGCAAAAAAATTATCAGTCTGTATCTGCTTGCACACTGTGTTTTTGTTACTGTTCTTTGTCTTGTTTTCTGTTAAGTTTTTTCGTTGTTATTGATATATAATCTTACGTTTAAAAAATGAGCTTTAATTTAATGAGCGTTTACGCGAAACGAGGAAAGATTCTTCGAAGTGATGAGGGTGAAATCGTATAAATAATGTTACAAAATATTTTGAAGAAGAAATATAAAATACGTTGCGACCTGACGCGAAACATACAAGATAAGTTAGAGGACTTAAAGATAACAAGAAATAAATAAATACCTAGAGATATTAAACATGTGCTAACTATATAATTCAATAGTAATATATAGGTATATTTAATAACATAATATAGGTACATAAATGAATAAGGTATCAACACAAATACTAAATAAATAATATAAACATACAATGTGTGTCTGTATAGCTACACATATAGCAGCCCAGCTTCGCTTCGTTTTTTGCTGACGGTCCAACCTGTGCCTGTCATTACAAGTACAAGCCGCCATTTCAGATTCCTTTCTTTATTGACACGGCTTATACATAATTATACAAACATGGTTTTATATTAAAATGTCCCATTGACTTCAAACTTTGCCAAATTAATGGGATGCCAAACATCAAGGTTTGAAATTAGGTATTGATGTAATGTTAAAATAGAAGAAGTACTTTTTTATCGTTTGTACCTGCGCGCCGCTATTATTTTTTAAGGTTTTGCGGAGGAGATTTGGTAATGCTTAGTTTGTGTAAAAAGCATGATCAAATTGCACCTTTCCTATTGTGAATTAAATCTACACACATCAAAAGTGTCTAGGGATCAACATATATTTTTGCAATAACTTTTCTCCTGATTGATATTAATTAAAATTTTCTTTAAGGATTCATCAAATAAAGTGTTTTCGTTTGTCACAGTAACGATAAACCAAGTCACCTTTGCATTAATAAAGAAATTTGCCATTTTCCTAATAAAGGGATTTTTGACATTTGAACCACTAACATTAAAGTTCGAAAAAAAGACTGAAATAACAGTTTTCTTTAAAATTTTATTGGGTAACTTAAACAATTAATAATCCGTGTTTCTACCGCGAACACTAACAACACAAGAACATCGGTTTGGCATACTCAAAATGAGTTCATCCAAATCACGCTGTGGAATGGCCGCCCATGTTCGTTGCAACAACAAAAAAAGGTCTTCTTGCCACTGGATACCCTCCATATTCGGCAGAGCTCTTCTCTGTAGCATATCCCATGCATGCTCAATCGGGTTCAAGTCTGGCGACTGAGCAGGCCAGGGCAGGACATTGATGTTAGCTGCGGCGAGAGTCTGTCTTACAACTCTTGCGGTGTGCGGTCGTGCATTATCATGCATTAACTGAAATAAGGGACCGATTTGCACTTGTAGAGGAACGATGACGTCTGATACAATCGTCTCAGCATAAATTTGAGCGTTGAGGTTGCCTCTGATCCAAATCAACTCAGTTCTTCCGCCGATCCAAATACCCGCCCATACCATGATGGTTCCACCACTATAAGGATGGACTTCCTGGCAGGATTTTAATCGCTGATTATGAAATTATGAAATGCACCAAAAAGGATCCATATAAATTTATAAAATCATAAATTTATTACAAAGCCACATCTCAATCTCAAGAAATCCGCATAAAAATGCTTGATCCCTAGACACTTTTGATGTGTGTATTAATAATTTTATTAAAAGTTTTAGTTGTGTTGTGGCGTCAAGGAGTAACAAACATACATCCATCCATCCTGTGAGGATGTAAGAGGAGATACTTTCGCATTTATAATATTACTAGGATAAATAGCTAACCTAACGTACATTAGAAGAGACATTTCATACAAAATAATATATGAGTCGTGAATTTTTCCGATGTTTTAATATAACTTCTGCTATTCAGGGTGGAGAACTCTCCAAAAAAGATCATGAAAATCGGTCCAGCCTTTCTTGATTTACAAAATATGGTGTAACGACTTTGTTTTAATATATTTAACTAGCTTTTGCCCGCGGCTTCGCTCACGTTAAGTTCGATTTTTCAAACCCTTATTTTACCCCCTTAGAGGTTGAATTTTCAAAAATGGTTTCTTAGCGGTTGGTTAGCTCACGTTAAGTTATACTTTTATTGGTAAAAGCTTTTGCCCGCGGCTTCGCTCACATTAAGTTCGATTTTTCAAACCCCTATTTTACCCCCTTAGAGGTTTAATTTTCAAAAATGGTTTCTTAGCGGTTGGTTAGCTCACGTTAAGTTAGATTTTTATTGGTAATTAAAATCCAACCTAAGGCGATTCCTATCTCCGTAAAAAGCCAACATACCAAGTTTCATGGATATTACTTGAAAACTAAAGTTTTTCCCTAATTTTTTATAACTTATAAAAATTAGAGAAAGGTTCCACATGTAGAAATTGTTTAAAATAAAATTGAAAATGGAAAATTCGGTCTGTCGAGCTGGGATTCGAACCATCGACCTTTGGCTGTTAGGCGACTGCAGAAGCCACAAGGCTACGGAGACCCATTATTGTACCGCGAAAATACCGAACACAATGCCAAATTAATTAATCGAAAGGAACTACGTTCCATCCGGGTGTCCCTTGACATCTCTCAAGTTTTTTATACAAATTTTCATCCCCTATTTGAAGTGTTTGGGGGGGTGGAATATTCAAAATTTGCGAAACACGTATTTCTTATTTTTTTATCGAAAGCCCAAAAATTAAAGTTTCATGGATATTACATGAAAAATAATTTGATAAATGACGGACTTTTATACAAACTTTCAACCCCCATTTAACCCTCTTGGGGTTGGAATTTTCAAAAATCCTTTCTTAGCGGACGTCTACGTCATAATAACTATCTGTGTGCAAAATTTCAGCCCGATCCGTCCAGTGGTTAGAGCTGTGCGTTGATAGACCAGTCAGTCAGTCAGTCAGTCAGTCACCTTTGCCTTTTATATATTTAGATTAACTTAAAAATCTGGACTTTTATACAAATTTTCATCCCCTATTTGAAATCTTTGGGGGTGGAATTTTCAAAATTTGCGAAACAAGTATTTCTTATTTTTTTATCGAAAGCCCAAAAATTAAAGTTTCATGGATATTACATGAAAAATAATTTGATGAATGACGGACTTTTATACAAACTTTCAACACCCATTTAACCCTCTTAGGGTTGGAATTTTCAAAAATCCTTTCTTAGCGGACGTCTACGTCATAATAACTATCTGTGTGCAAAATTTCAGCCCGATCCGTCCAGTGGTTAGAGCTGTGCGTTGATAGACCAGTCAGTCAGTCAGTCAGTCAGTCACCTTTGCCTTATATATATTTAGATGAAAGCTAAAGTACCAAGTTTGATGGATATTACTTGAAAATTAACTTAAAAATCTGGACTTTTATACAAATTTTCATCCCCTATTTGAAATCTTTGGGGGTGGATTTTCAAAATTTGCGAAACACGTATTTCTTATTTTTTTATCGAAAGCCCAAAAATTAAAGTTTCATGGATATTACATGAAAAATAATTTGATAAATGACGGACTTTTATACAAACTTTCAACCCCCATTTAACCCTCTTGGGGTTGGAATTTTCAAAAATCCTTTCTTAGCGGACGTCTACGTCATAATAACTATCTGTGTGCAAAATTTCAGCCCGATCCGTCCAGTGGTTAGAGCTGTGCGTTGATAGACCAGTCAGTCAGTCAGTCAGTCAGTCAGTCAGTCACCTTTGCCTTTTATATATTTAGATTAATTACATTGATAACTTTTGCACTTAAATATAAACATCACAGCGTATCTACCTACTATACCTATCATCAATATTACATCACTTAATGCTTGATTAAGTTTTATACCTTCGCAAACGTTACTAACGTCTTTTATGTGACGCTTTATAGCGTCAGTGTAATTAAACGATTTAATCTGATTGTGATTTAACTACCATCTAATATGAGTCGTAATTACCAACTAGATACTAGGCCTAATCGTTTATGTTGGATGTTTAAAGGATGAACAAAATTAAATAAGTATTTATTGATATTGTTATCAAAAAAATTATCATTTTATACCCCTGTATCACTAGCAATTTTCACCTGTAGTTATGTTCATATTATAGAATAGAGTATCGTTTATTCATTGACATTGCACGAAGCAATGATAGCCTAGTGGCCTATAGCAGGTTCGATAACGGGCACGCACCTCTGACTTTTCGAAGTTAAGTGCGTTTAAGCAATTAAATATCACATGCTTTAACGGTGAAGGAAAACATCGTGAGGAAACCTGCACGTCTGAGAGTTCTTCATAATATTCTCGAAGGTTTGTGAAATCCGCCAATTCGCAATTCGCATTGGGCCAGCGTGGTAGGCTATGGCCTATAAGCCTCCTCTGAGAGGAGACCTGCGCTCAGTAGTGAGCCGGTGATGGGTTGCTGATGGTGATGATGATGATTGACATTAAAAGAAACAAAAAATACAAATACAAATGAAATGAACATACAGAAGTACTTAAAATCTAACTTAACCAGTGTCTACTATGTCCCTACTGTGTCATGCCAATGAAAGGGTTCTAGCTCAGCTAAATGCTGTGGATACAGATGTAACCCTATAACTCCTATAAGTGAAAAGTTTCCAGCTGAAAGTTTGTTTCGTCAATCGCTGTACGCTAAACACTCGTATAAGTATCGACTTGACCTTGTTAGCCTAGAGTCCTTGTTGATTGTGTCCATTGTATGTAGCCATTATTGCAGATTCTGAATAAGTAAAACACGCAAGCAAATATGTATTTCCATTGACCGCCATAATTACAGGCCATTAGTTACATTCATAGGTACGGGAAAATAAAAAGTCAACTCTAAAAACCCTTGGACGCTCTGTCATAATAATTATATATGATTGGAGCTCGAGTTGATAATACAAGTAGTGTTGAATATTTAAACCACCCCCGATATGTGAATCTATAGCCGGACTATGTACGATATATTATTATCTACCTGACATACCCACCCACTTTTCTGCTCCATCATCACATTCTCCTCCTCGATCCTCGACCATCATCCATTCAACACCTACTCATTAAGACAATTCTGATTAGCCCAAACACACTATATCTGCTGTAAATTGATGAGGAGCTGGGTATCCCGTAGACTACTTGATGCTGCAGCAGCTGAAGGTTATCATGCCTTGGTGATAATCCGAAGTGATAGTACACCAAAATTAAAATCAATCGCTCCATTAAAAGTTTGTAAAACCCTTTAATCAAATAGGAAATAAGGTGAAGATCTTCAAAGGCCTGAGCAGATCTTCATAAATTATAGCTAAGATCCACCTCGATTACGTTAGTTACTTTCAAACAGAAAAATCTGCATCAAAATCGGTCCTTTCTTTAGGGAGCTACGAGGGAACAGACAGACAGATACACACGTCAAACTTATTATGACACCCCTTGGTTTTGTCGGTGGTTTAAATTATGAAAAAATTGCAATTTACAATTATAACTCATAGAGCATATTCATAGAGCAGCCAGTTCAGGTTGTAAATATTCTCAGATACTAAATATAAATAAACTAGCTTTTGTCCGCGGCTTCGCTCACGTTAATTTCGATACTTCCGATAAACCCCTATTGACCGCCTTAGGTCCGATTCACACCGGAATACGAGCCGTCCGTCAGCGGCCGGAAGCGGCCGGCAGATGCGCGAGGAGACAGGCCGCGGAAGGCTCGCGTCGCCGCTGAAAGCCGCTGGCGGCCGCTCGCGGCCTCGCGGCACCGCGCGCCTAGTCTCCTCTTGCCAGTTTAGTTTCTACATACGGCAAGGAAACTCGTGTGTTTGAAGTGAAAATAATAGAATTGGTTATTATAGCACTTATTTCTGAAGAAAGAGAAAGAAACAAACAAAGGAAAAAAAGAAGTGTGCAGAGCGGGGAGCGCGCGGCCGCGTGCTCTTTTCAAGCGATACTGGTCTTTAAAATAATGTAGATAAAGTTTAAAATTATTTCACACTGAAAGTGCTCGCCGCGCCGCTGCCGGCCGCTGCCATCCCGGTGTGAATCGGCCCTTAGGCCCTTATTTTCAGAAATCCTTTCTTAGCAGATGCCGACATTATAACATCTGTATGCCAAACAGCCCGATTCGACCAGTGCAGTGGTTTAAACTTTGCGTTGGCGTTGACAGATCAGCCCCCGATTGTCTAAAAGTTGCCCATCAAAATCGTATTCATTCGATGGCATTAGCGTCAAAGTAACATAAACCATAACAGCATTGAATAGAGCAAAATGTCGTGTATGCATTCTTATAAGTTTAGGTATGTACGATATGCTCCATAACGCTCCATGTTAAAATCGGTTGTACTGAATTTGTGACTTTAAATCAATACAGTCAAGGAATATTTTACTTTGACGCTAACGTCATCAAATAAATAATATTTTGATCGGCAACTTTTAGACAATCGCACCTCAGATTCTCTTTTTAACCGACTTCAAAAAAGGAGGAGATTCTCATTCGTCGGAAACTTTTTTTATGTATGTTAACCGATTACTCGAAGACGCCTGAACCGATTTGGAAAATTCTTTTTTTGTTTGAAAGGGTAGATATACTTTCATTTTTTATCGAAATCGGTCGAGCTGTTTTAAAAAAATCAATAATAAATTATATACTTCGTAGTGGCACGGGTGTTTGAAGTCGGTTTTTTAAAAAGATTTTTTTATAATCTATATAAAAGAAAGTGGGGTTAGTTACACTATTTATAACTCAAGAACGGATGAACCGATTTGGCTCAAAATTGGTGGAGAGGTAGCTTAGAACCAGGAGACGGACATAGGATACTTTTTATCCCGTTCGACCACGTTTCCGTCAAGTCAATATAAAACCTGGTATAACAAAAATGCATCTGACATGGAATAAAAAAACGAAAATGACAGTGGAAGAACAAAACGTAAATGACAGCTAAACGTAATTTTATATTTGGTTAATTATGGTAAAAACAATTATAAAAATTATAGTTTAACGTAATTGATAATATCATCAGTAATATGTTTTCTCTTTGAATCATCATTAAGGCGAGGAGGCAGACAAAGTTTAGGTATTTGAGGGGGTGAAAAGCAGGGGAAGGAGCGGAGTCGTAGTCCCGCCCACCGCGGGGCGCCCCGTGCGAAGCGCAGAAATGGCGCGAAGCAACTCTGGCGGGAAACAACTCCCGACTGACAAAACTGGTTATTTATCTAAACTTAATAGGTACTGTAACTTATTTTCGTCAATCCTATTATACTTTATTTGGCTCAGTTAGCATGGTTCCAGTTCATGTTCATAGATAATCAAAAAAAATTTATACAGGTTCAATTCCTAACCAAATACAATAACATGCTTTTTAGGGTTCCGTACCCAAAGGGTACCAACGGGACCCTATTACTAAGCCTACGCTGTCCGTCCGTCCGTCTGTCAGCGGGCTGTATCTCGTAAGCCGTAATAGATAGACAGATGAAATTTTCACATATTATGTATTTCTATTGCCGCTATAACAACAAATAATAAAAATTAAATTAAATTTAAAAAATTAAATTAAAATATTTCCATGGGTACATGGAAATATTTTTATTTTTATTTTAATCTTTTATGACGGAACCCTAAAAGAGCGAGGCCCGACTCGCACTTGGCCGATTTTTTTAATTTTTTTTTTTAATTTTTTTTTTGGTTAGTCTAGCGAGATCGTTCAAAATCGATATTTGGGCTTCCCTGGGGTCGAGAAAGAGAAAATGAATGCCTGCCATAATTTTAAAAAGTCCCCGCCATTTTGAAATTCTATGTTATTGGGCCGATTTCGTTCAAAATCGATACTTAGGCTTCCCTGGGGTCAAGAAAGAGGAAATGGGTGCCAAAATTTTAAAAAGTCACCGCCATATTGAAATTCTTTGTTATTCGACCGATTTCATTATAAATCGATATTTGGGCTTGCCTGGGGTCAAGAAAGAGGAAATGGATGCCAAAATTTTAAAAGTCACCGCCATATTGAAATTCTTTGTTATTGGACCGATTTCGTTCAAATTCGATATTTAGGCTTCTCTGGGGTCAAGAAAGAGGAAATGGGTGCCAAAATTTTAAAAAGTCACCGCCATATTGAAATTCTTTGTTATTGGACCGATTTCGATCAAATTCGATATTTAGGCTTCTCTCGGGTCAAGAAAGAGGGAATGGATGCCAAAATTTTAAAAAGTGGACCGATTACGTTCCAAATCGATATTTAGGCTTCCCTGGGAAGAAAGAGGAAATGGGTGCCAAAATTTAAAAAAGTTACCGCCATATTGAAATTCTTTGTTACTGGACAGATTTCGTTCAAAATCGATATTTAGGATTCCCTAGGGTCAAGAAAGAGGAAATGGGTGCCAAAATTTTAAAAAGTCACCGCCATATTGAAATTCGCTGTTATTGGACCGATTACGTTCCAAATCGATATTTAGGCTTCCCTGGGGTCAAGAAAGAGGAAATGGGTGCCAAAATTTAAAAAAGTTACCGCCATATTGAAATTCTTTGTTACTGGACCGATTTCGTTCAAAATATATATTTAGGCTTCCCTGGAGTCAAGAAAGAGGGAATGGGTGCCAGAATTTTAAAGAGGGAATGGGTGCCAGAATTTTAAAAAGTCCCCGCCATATTGAAATTCTTTGTTATTCGACCGATTTCGTTCGAAATCGAAATTTGGGCTTCCCTGGGGTCAAGAGAGAGGAAATAGATTCAAAATCGATATTTAGGCTTCCCTGAGGTCAAGAAAGAGTAAATGGGTGCCAAAATTTTAAAAAGTCACCGCCATAATGAAATTCTTGTTTACTGGACCGATTTCGTTCAAAATCGATATTTAGGCTTCCCTGGGGTCAAGAAAGAGTAAATGGGTGCCAAAATTTTAATAAAGTCACCGCCATATTGAAATTCTTGTTTACTGGACCGATTTCGTTCAAAATATATATTTAGGCTTCCCTGGGGTCCAGAAAGAGGAAATGGGTGCCAAAATTTTCAAAAGTCACCGCCATATTGAAATTCTTTGTTACTAGACCGATTTCGTTCCAAATCGATATTTGTTCTTCCCTGGGGTCAAGAAAGAGGAAATCGGTGGCAAAATTTAAAAAAACACCGCCATATTGAAATTCTTTGTTATTGGACCGATTTCGTTCAAATTCGATATTTAGGCTTCTCTGGGGTCAAGAAAGAGGAAATGGGTGCCAAAATTTTAAAAAGTCACCGCCATATTGAAATTCTTTGTTATTGGACCGATTTCGTTCAAAATCGATATTTAGGCTTCCCTGGGGTCAAGAAAGAGTAAATGGGTGCCAAAATTTTAAAAAGTCACCGCCATATTGAAATTCTTGTTTACTGGACCGATTTCGTTCAAAATCGATATTTAGGCTTCCCTGGGGTCAAGAGAGAGTAAATGGGTGACAAAATTTTAAAAAGTCACCGCCATATTGAAATTCTTGTTTACTGGACCGATTTCGTTCAAAATATATATTTAGGCTTCCCTGGGGTCCAGAAAGAGGAAATGGGTGCCAAAATTTTCAATAGTCACCGCCATATTGAAATTCTTTGTTACTAGACCGATTTCGTTCCAAATCGATATTTGTTCTTCCCTGGGGTCAAGAAAGAGGAAATCGGTGGCAAAATTTAAAAAAACACCGCCATATTGAAATTCTTTGTTACTGGACCGATTTCGTTCAAAATATATATTTAGGCTTGCCTGAGGTCAAGAAAGAGGCAATGGGTGATAAAATTTTAAAAAGTCACCGCCATATTGAAATTCGCTGTTATTGGACCGATTACGTTCCAAATCGATATTTAGGCTTCCCTGGGGTCAAGAAAGAGGAAATGGGTGCCAAAATTTAAAAAAGTTACCGCCATATTGAAATTCTTTGTTACTGGACCGATTTCGTTCAAAATATATATTTAGGCTTCCCTGGAGTCAAGAAAGAGGGAATGGGTGCCAGAATTTTAAAGAGGGAATGGGTGGGAATTTCCTCTTTCTGGACCCCAGGGAAGCCTAAATATATATTTTGAACGAAATCGGTCCAGTAAACAAGAATTTCAATATGGCGGTGACTATTTAAAATTTTAGCACCCATTTACTCTCTCTTGACCCCAGGGAAGCCTAAATATCGATTTTGAACGAAATCGGTCCAGTAAACAATAATTTCAATATGGCGGTGACTTTTTAAAATTTTGGCACCCATTTACTCTTTCTTGACCCCAGGGAAGCCTAAATATCGATTTTGAACGAAATCGGTCCAGTAACAAAGAATTTTAATATGGCGGTGACTTTTTAAAATTTTCGCATCTATTTCCTCTCTCTTGACCCCAGGGAAGCCCAAATTTCGATTTCGAACGAAATCGGTCGAATAACAAAGAATTTCAATATGGCGGTGACTTTTTAAAATTTTGGCATCCGTTCCCTCTTTCTTGACCCGAGAGAAGCCTAAATATCGAATTTGAACGAAATCGGTCCAATAACAAAGAATTTCAATATGGCGGTGACTTTTTAAAATTTTGGCACCCATTTCCTCTTTCTTGACCCCAGAGAAGCCTAAATATCGAATTTGAACGAAATCGGTCCAATAACAAAGAATTTCAATATGGCGGTGTTTTTTTAAATTTTGCCACCGATTTCCTCTTTCTTGACCCCAGGGAAGAACAAATATCGATTTGGAACGAAATCGGTCTAGTAACAAAGAATTTCAATATGGCGGTGACTTTTGAAAATTTTGGCACCCATTTCCTCTTTCTGGACCCCAGGGAAGCCTAAATATATATTTTGAACGAAATCGGTCCAATAACATATAATTCCAATATGGCGGGGACTTTTTTATATTTTAGCATCCATTTCCTCTTTCTTGACCCCAGAAAAGCCTAAATATCGATTTAGAACGAAATCGGTCGAATAACAAAGAATTTCAATATGGCGGGGACATTTTTAAATTTTGGCACCCATTTCCTCTTTCTTGACCCCAGGGAAGCCTAAATATCGATTTGAAACGTAATCGGTCCAATAAAAAACGAATTTCAATATGGCGGTGACTTTTTTAAATTTGCGCATCCATTTCCTCTTTCGTGACCCCAGAGAAGCCTGAATATCGATTTTGAATGAAATCGGTCGAATAACAAAGAATTTCAATATGGCGGTGACTTTTTTTAATTTTGGCATCCATTTCTTCTTTTTGACCCTAGGGAAGCCTAAATATCGATTTTGAACGTAATCCGTCCTTTATCAAAGAATTCCAACATGGCGGAAAAGTGCACCTGTGTTTGCACACATACTTGAGATAGAAACTAATTTCATCGATTCGATATATCGATACTTTTTGGCACTTCATGCATTGCCCTAGTTGCCAAAGACGCTTTCGCACGCGTAAGGATCTGGAAGGATCCGTGCGCATCCTTACGGAACCAAGGATGCGAAAGGATCCTTTCGCATGCGAATCGTGATCTACACTTGTAATTTTAGGCACTTTTAGGTACAAAAAAATTGTGAGCCGTCGTGGGACGCCTGGCAGATGTGAAACATCGACATTATTTTGTAAAAGTAATATGCAGAAAAGGACAGATTGTGATAGGAACTAAATATGTCACTAAGTATACATATAATAATACTACTACTACCACTACCCCTACCCCAACCCCTACCCCGACCCCTACCCCTACCCCTACCCCAACCCCTACCTCTACCCCGACCCCTACCCCTACTCCTACCCCTACCCCGACCCCTACCCCTACCTCTACCTCGACCCCTACTCCTACCCATACCCATACCCCTACCCCTACTTCTACCCCGACCCCTACCCCTACCCCTACCCCTACCTCTACCCCTACCTCGACCCCTACTCCTACCCATACCCATACCCCTACCCCTACCATTACCCCGACCCCTACCCCTACTCCTACCCCTACCCTACCCCGACCCTACCCCTACCCCTACCCCTACCCCGACCCCGACCCCGACCCCTACCTCTACCCCGACCCCGACCCCTACCCCTACCTCTACCCCGACCCCTACCCCAACCCCTACCCCTACCGTTACCCCGACCCCTACCCTGACCCCTACCCCTACCCCGACCCCTACCCCTACCCCTACCCCGACCCCGACCTCTACCCCGACCCCTACCCCTACCCCGACCCCTACCCCTACCCCTACCTCTACCCCTACCTCTACCCCGACCCCTACTCCTACCCATACCCATAAAGTACCTAACTACCACCTACCTACCTTTTTTTTTTTTTTTATTCGATGACAAGCTAGTCCTTGACTGCGATCTCACCTGATGGTAAGTGACGATGCAGTCTAAGATGGTAGCGGGCTAACTTGGAAGGGATATGGCAGTGAACATTCAACCCATACCCCTAATTGGTTTCTACACGCCATCGTGCCGGAACGCTAAATCGCTTGGCGGCACGTCTTTGACGGTAGGGTGATAACTAGCCACGGCCAAAGCCTCCCACCAGACCAGACCAGAGACAATTCAGAAATTATAAATTCCCAAATTGACCCCGCCGGGAATCGAACCCGAGACCTCCCAGTTATAAGACAACAGCGCTCACCACTGAGCCAGGGAGGTCGTCAATTTGACCTCAATTTGATTAGCCAAACTGTACGATGTACCTATATGATGTACTTACTTTGCATGATGCATCCCACCATTATTAGATACCTTACTTGATGATGAAATTGATATTTCATGATCCACTACATTACATGTTACACAAATCATCCTTTACAAAATATTGAAATAGGTACCTACTTACTTTACAACTTCCATCATCTGCTTTTGTTATTTTTAGGGTTCCGTACCCAAAGGTTACCAACGGGACCCTATTACTAAGCCCACGCTGTCCGTCCGTCCGTCCGTCTGTCAGCGGGCTGTATCTCGTAAACCGTAATAGATAGACAAATGAAATTTTCACATAATTATTATGTATTTCTATTGCCGCTATAACAACAAATAATAAAAATTAAATTAAAATGTTTCCATGGGTACATGGAAATATTTTAATTTAATTTTTTTAACGGAACCCTAAAAGAGCGAAGCCTGACTCGCACTTGGCCGATTTTATTATACTGTACATTCTTAGATTTTGCTTTTTTTCGGACCCATTTTCAAAATTATACTACTACTCAGTCCCTACTTATTTACAACTTTTCTGATGGATAAATTATTTACAATATTAATATATACAAACTTATAATGAGTACACTCTATTTGACTTCTCTAAAGTCTAAAATATACAAAATAATAGTTTTCAGTATAAACATAAACAATTTTCAATTATTACAATTTACGATAATATTTGATAGCCGAGCGAGCGCAGCGCGACGCAGGTCCACCTAGCAGCACGCCTCGGCGATCACTGTCTAATTGAGTAGGAGAGACAAAGAAGTCGCTTCTGCGAATAGAAGGGCCAAGTGACAAATTGTAATGGATAATATTAAAATTATAACAGTTGCAATAAATAAAATCTAAAACAGCCATTTGTTGTATTAAAATATGAAAAACAATTGTAAATAATTTTACCAAAATAAATGTATGCATAACAGAGAACGATGGGAGTTTATGTATTTACAGAGTCAACTTTGCAATTTTTTTCTATCGAGAAAAGTTTGCGTCATCGTGTTAAGGAAACAACCATCAGGCCAGAAATACGATCAATTATAACTACTTTTTTTTTCATAATATTATGACCCATAGATTTTAAATTGGACGATCTTCATTCGGCTTGTGATATGAAGATCGTGACTGACTACAGCGCCTTAACAATGCCGCGAGCAAGACGATCAAATGTTTCCTGCTACAAAGCTACGGATTGACGTGATTTATTGGATAGGTATAGTTGAGAACCTGAAGGGTGACAAAGATTTCCCGAGGGATGTTATGAACTAAATCCACGCAGACGAAGTCGCGGGCATCAGCTAGTAAATTATATATTTGACCGAGCGAAGCGAGAGGATCTCTGTCTACTTATGTGAATTTGCACTTGTCAGTTTGTCCGTCTGTCAGAGCCTTAAAACTTCTGAATTAGTGAACGTAAATACTTCTTTCGACATAATAATATGTAAACCGATGGCTTTCAGCCGAATATTGCTTAAAAAGTTATAAAAATCTTTATGTCAGGGGACTCTCTTAGAAGCAAATGCGAAGTAAAATATTTTTATGGCGTTACATAAGCTTCACGAAAGTGGAGTCAATCTCCACTTTGAAAGCCCCCCATTCCGTGGCGTCGAGGCTCTATCTCAAAAACATACATTAAAAGCTGTAAATTGTGTATATTTCAAGTTTAATATAATTATAAAGTAATTGAAGTATATTTCAAGTTTCAATTTAACTTTCAAGTTTATTAATTTAGTACACTGACGATTTCTCGCCTTGAAAGTTCACCGTCTTACTATAATATTTGGAGTAACATTAAGTCATGCGACAATGTCCGACGCAAATATGCTGTGACTGGATCACGTCAGATTTTTGCAGTACTTACACATTTAGGTACAGTTGCAAAATGTGCGATTTCTTAGCTATAAGTAAATCTACAAGGTCGTAATCGTAATAATCACATCGATGGTCGCCACATGTAGCTACTTGTTATTTTTACGCCCATGTCCGCATTCTCTAATTTTCTAATTGATCAGCCCAAACAAAACATTTGTATCGCTTAAAAGTTAGAAAAATTCTGAGCCATTCATTTAGTGCAGAGTACGCCGCCGTCTTGAGACATTCAAGTAGGTACCTATCCGGTCGAACCGTTGTTATATTTTAGTATCCGCGTACCTACTTCCAAATCTCCATCATCTTGGTATTTATTAAAACTGCTGTTTCTTAAAACTTCGTTCACGTAAGTAGCCTTTGTCTCCGTCGCTACCTTCCAATTTATCTGTGCTTTATATTAAGATCGGCTTGAAAAAGTAATAAAAAGACAGGCACAGTTTCTTATTAAAGGTATTTTTACCATTTTATAAAAATTATATCACAGGAGTACCCCAAGTCTGTGCGGATTATACGAATATACTACATGAAGACTAAGTCGTAATTCCTACTTCCATGTTTTTTCAGACTTAAACAAAAGGAGGAGATTATCAATTCGACACGTATGTAGCATACTACATAATGTATGTATGTACACATATATGTAGGTACATCTACCTATGTAGTATTATTGGAACTGCAAGAAAATCAAATATCTATTAGGGCTCTATTAGGGCTTACTAGAGTTAAATACCTTCGAGTAAACAGATAAACACAGACTCGTTGTAGCCAAACGTTTTTCCGAAATCAGTAAATATTGGTCGATCAACAAAGTCCATAATAAACTCGTAGTCCGAGTCTATGTTACAGAAGGGATTTTGTAAAGAATAACCCATGCTGAACATGACAAATATCCCCCTTTCCCCTCCAATTAGATGTAAAGCTAGTATTAGGAGTGTGCACGACAATAATGCAACGGGTGGCACTGGCGTTTGAACCGTCGACGTTTTCAGTTTTCAGTCGATGTCCCACCTTTGGCCGTTAGGTTATTCATTGAAGCTTTTTATTTAATTTTAAATAAAATAAAATCCTATTGTAACTTGGCATAAAGATGTTGCACGCTGGAGATGTTTCGTGGATATTGGAAACTTTCATACCGGAAAGAGTTCCCACGAGAACGAAGTTACTGTTTTGACACGAATCTATAACAAATTTTCCAAAACATACTCGTAGCTCAATAAATAATGCATAAAAATTAAGTTTAAAATGAGAAACATAACACGTAGTTAATTGACCAAGCGAAGCGAGGTCTCTGAGTCTACTAGAGTGAATTTGCAGTTGTCCGTCCGTCCGTCCGTCCGGCCGTCCGTCAGAGCCTTATAACTTTTGAATTACTGAACGTAATTACTTCAAAGTTAGATATAATATGTAAACTGATGGCCTTCAGTCGAATATTGCATACCTAAAACATTATAAAAACCTTTATTTCAGGGGGGCTCTCATAGAAGTGAATGCGAAGTAAAAGAAATTTTATCGCGTTACATAAAATTGTTACATATCATTTTAAAGATAATTTTGAACCGAGTACAAAAATATATTTTTTTTAATTTTTCCCTTAAAATTGACGAAATGGGGGGCTTTTAAAGTGGCGATTTTATACGCTCGCTTGAAGACGCTCTCTAGCAAAATCCGCTATGTATTTTCCAGCTGATTTTATTTTTTTATTTCACTTATATCCTGTACTTGAACAACAAATACTAAAATTATATGAATATTATAAATAAACGAGATTATTTAATTTTTAATGGGCATAAGTAATTCATATAGCATCAACATAGCTTCACAATAATGCTAATAGATGGCGCAGTCATTAACTATTCCATGGAACTAGGAGTTACGACTACGACCTATCCCAAAAACAGTTTTGCGTCGACCATTATTATTTAGTTACATAATATAATACCATAATATTATTCAATTAAAATTATTTTTTAGTTAAATATCAAACTTCAATAAACTATTAATTACTACATTTTGTATATTTTCTATTCGCGTCGATAGATGACGATTTGTACAGATGCCCGTAACCCGGTTTCACTCGTTAGTACCTACATAATATTTCAATGTTTTCACCAACGTTCCCTAACCTTTACGGGCTACCTATGATAAGTTAGGTGATGATTTCTGTCAACTTATTTATCACGATCCTGTACGGGACACCTAAAAGGACATTGGGACGGATGTTAAGACTTAGGATTGTATTTAGGAGCTACCTACGTATAGAGACTCCTACTTAGGGGATGATTTAGGTATGTTTGGTGAAAACGGGCATAATAATAATGTCATTGTTATCATGTACCGATTGAATGAATAATCATGGGATACCGTTACCGCGAGGTCTCAGTTCGGGGCGAACCACTAGTATTATAAAGTAGAAAGCTATAGAAAATTAAAAAGCCTGCGATAATTTTGCAAAAAGCTTAAACAAGTCAATCAGAAGTATTGTCTTGTTATAATCATTGAATTAATATGTACCAACGTACGTTATAATATAGTTTAGTTTTTCAAGACTGTTTATTGAGGCACTAAACTAGTCTGCCAATCTGGCCTTAGTAGACATAACAGGATAAAAGTTTAGTTGCCGGTCAAGGCTAACCACTACTTATACTTAAACATAGCTTGTAAAATAGTGGCCACTGGAAGTATTTCATATTCTTATTTCTACATAACATAATTTGCGTGTAAATTGGAACATGTTACATTTTGGACCTTGTAACCAAAGTAAAACACAATCACTGTTTGCAAAAACGTAGACAATATTTTGCAGTTCACGGTAGAGTTGTCGATGGAATTGTACATTTGCGTTCAAGAGTTTTGTAATCCAAATGTAACATACCGAAACGACGAAAAAAGAGGTAATTGACAATGTTGTTTATTTGAGTAGTCAATTAGGACGGACGCCATGAGATAAAAAGACAATTCAAATTAACATTTTAATTTTTAACCGAGTTTACATTCAATTATTTTCAAACAAACAATAAAAATTGAGGCTAAAACTAAAATAGGTAAATGAGCACTCACAATCATAATGATAATAATATCTTCAACTATCTGAAAATCCGAGGAAAGTTGTCACATTCACTTCAATCCTTTATAGACTACAAAGTATGTTTTTTGTAAAGGAATAGAATCACTTAGTTTCGAGGCACTTTAGGTGATTGGAGAGATAATATGTTGCGTTATGTACTTATTCGCGTATTTATTTTATAAAATTGCCGATTGCCGGACGAGCGTGCTGCTCGCGACGGTGTTCTGGACGCACTGTTTTGATAGCACAGTGTATTTTAGCGTAGCACGTAACACGGTAACAGCCACAGATTTGAGAAGTATTCTTATTTTTCGTGTTCTGTGGTAACAGCAAACCCAAAGGTGAGTGGGTGTTGTAACGGCTGGCGCACGTTCCCACTTCTGATGTAAAGCTTTATAGCTAGTGAACCTCTTCAATACTGCTACCAATCTAAGACTGCTACATTTTTTAATTCGCGAATATTTTTCTAGTTCGCACTAGATAATTAAAAAATCATAGTGTTACAATATTTGGCAATTAATACGTACGTACTACGGCAATTAACTCATTATTTGGCAGAGGAAAAAGCAAGAAAATTTAAAAAAAAAGCCGGCCAAGTGCGAGTCGGGCCTCGCTCTTTTAGGGTTCCGTTAAAAAAAATTAAATAAAAATATTTCCATGTACTTAATTTAATTTTTATTATTTGTTGTTATAGCGGCAACAGAAATACATAATATGTGAAAATTTCATCTGTCTATCTATTACGGTTTACGAGATACAGCCCGCTGACAGACGGACGGACGGACGGACAGCGTAGGCTTAGTAATAGGGTCCCGTTGGTACCCTTTGGGTACGGAACCCTAAAAAGAATAAAAAACCCGACTGCTTTATAGAATAATAGCTGATGCCCGCGACTTCGTTCGCGTGGATTTAGTTTTTAAAATCCCGCGGGAACTCTTTGATTTTCCGGGATGCCTGTCACCCTCCAGGTTCTCAACTATACCTATCCAAAAAATCAAGTCAATCCGTTTTTTGCAGCTTTGTTGCAGCTTGATTGACGGACAAACCAACAAACAAACACACTTTCGCATTTATAATATTACTCGCGGCATTGTTAATGATGATTCAAAGAGAAAACATATTACTGGTGAATGATGATATTATCAATTACGTTTAGCTATCATTTTTATAATTATCAAATTTTTTACCATACTTAACCAAAGACAAAATTACGTTTAGCTGTCATTTACGTTTTGTTATTCCACTGTCATTTGCATTTTGTTATTCCATGTCAGATGCGTTTTTGTTATACCACGTTTTATAGTGACTTGACGGAAACGCGGTCGAACGGGATAAAAAGTATCCTATGTCCGTCTCCCGGTTCTAAGCTAACTCTCCACCAACTTTCAGCCAAAACGGTTCATCCGTTCTCGAGTTATAAATAGTGTAACTAACACCACTTTCTTTTATATATATAGATCAAGATCAATGAAAATATCACCTATCATGAGAAAACATTTAGACATTTTGGCCGATTAATCAAAAAATATTATGTATAAAAATCTGTTTTAGAATGTACAGGTAAAGGCCTTTCATAAATGATACCCCACTCGGTATAGTTATCTAACTTTGAAATTTCAAACCCCCGATTTTCCCCCTTTTTTAATAAAACTAAAAATAATTTTCGCTTTTTTTATTCCAATGTGTTGGGCCACTATTATACGCAACTATTCCAAATTTTATGTCGATAGCTTTAATAGTTACTAAATAATCGACTGTGACAGATAGACGGACGGACGGACGGAGAAAGTCTCACCATAAGGGTTCCATTTTTACCATCTTGGTACGGAACCCTAAAAAGTAGTAGAGTGATCATATTATATTATGACTGACACTTTGGAAGATCTCCCACGGCTCCCACTGACGGTAGACGGAAAGCGAATCTGGCAGACGGCGCGCGCCGGTTACAAGTGGCATCAAATCGCGTTGCGAGTTCTGTGGCGATCATTGCGAGATACACCTATGCATTTATCGGTACAGGAAAGACCATACGTTTTCCTTTTGATTTGTGGTTAATTAATCACGAAGGCAAACCTAATTATTCGTCAGGCATTTTTCCTGACTTCAGGCTTGGAGTGATAAGGGCCAAGCCTATCGGTGCCGTTGACATAATATTCTTACGCAACGCACTTGTATGACTTGCATTTAATATACCTATAGCAAGGTAGGAACGTGATTCAAGGTAAAGTGGCGAATCAATGGAAACAATGACCACTCAGTGTAGGTATTCCAATACTGCTTAAGAAAATAATATTACAAGATAAGAGAATATGGAGCTTGTTCATTTTACCGACAGAGTACGGCACTATCCTCGCAGTGTGTGTGAATCATTCCTAAAACTTCCACAAGTGAGTTTACTCAGGAAATCTTTGCGTTTTTAAGGTTTCATCCTACCCAAAGGGACCTACCTACTCGTTCGTCCGCGTCCGTCTGTCAGTGCGCTGTATCTGATCAGCCGTAAAATAAGTAGAAACTTTGAACTTTCACAGAATGTGTAGTTATATATTTCTATTGCCGCTATACATAATATAAAAGAAATTATTTTAAAAAAACCGACTTCAAACGCCCACGCCACTACAAAGTATTTAATTTATTGTTGATTATTTAAAAACTGCTAGACTGATTTCGATAAAAGGACTATGTAAAAAATTGTATGGGCACTGTCCCCACCCCAATAGCTTTTTTCTAGTTGGTTACTTTTTTCTAGTTGGTTATACAATAGCTTTTTTCTAGTTGGTTAATGCTCCTGTATGTTCTTTTTATAGTTGTAATTTACTAAACTGGTATCCAAAACACTTCACTGAAAAATGAATAAATAAATAATTCTAACTCCATTTGCATGAAACCCCAATCCTACGGCGGATGTCGTCGTAATAAAAAATCATCAGGCTACCGTGATGTATTAATTTACATACGTTTGAAATCTGTTGGTGGGTGGGGACAGTTTTTTGCATGGTCATTTAAATGGGAAGTATACCCTTTCAAACGAAATAAGAATTTTCCAAATCGTTTCAGGCGTCTTCGAGTAATCGGTGAACATACATATAAAAAAAAGATTCCGACGAATTGAGAACCTCCTCCTTTTTTGAAGTCGTTTAAAAATAAAAATAAAGGGGTATACAAGTGGTTTTTGAGCGTTTCTTGCTCGGCCTTAACAATCGCTGTTACGCTGGTAGGGAAGCGGAACCCTTAGTGTGCGAGTCCGACTCGCACTTGGCCGGTTTTTTTCAATGTCGATGTTTGCATTAATAGCGCGCGAAGTGAAAATAGCACTAATAGCAAAGTAAGCTATGTAAGGAAATCGATTTCCGTATCAGTGACGACATCCTGACACCCGTGCCGATCAGTGCGGTGTTCGTACATATGCACTTAAGAGTAGTGTCTAGTGACGAAACGCGTCGCGAGTAGGTATTTTCCAAAATGCTATCTGTTTCACAACGCTTCGCTGCCCGACCCGCATCGTGCGATAGAGAGTTGCAAGTCCAGGAGTTATTTGCCTAAATTTTATTCTTGAAATATTGTTTCGGGTCATAACGTTTTTACCCCCCTAAACGTTTACAAAATTAGTCAATTTTGGTCTCATTAGATTCAGTACACCTTAATCTAGGCTCGTACGTTTCATTTTTTTAGTATTTCAGTTTAGTTAAATTTAAAAAAATAAAATTAGTCGAGGAAGTTTTTTAGTCAAAAATATGGATATAATTAGTCACTGATAACTTTTAACATAAGCAATATTTCTTTAAAATTAAAACGTACGGGCATAGTTTTTCATTGTATCTGCAACATTTCAAAAAATTATGAACATTGGACAACATTTACGGGTAGCAAAACGTTATCGCTTTTTGTCAATTTTTGTATGAAAATTTTCAACTAGACACTCCTCTTAAGGCACACGAGTAATTAAGGTACGCACCGAGTGGGCGTGACTACGCGCTGCTTGCGCAACTTGGTATAGCGGCTGGGCCGCTTTACGTGCCCTTGCGATGCGATGGTCGCTTCGATACAAGCTATTGTTTGTTGCGACCTAAACAATACTCAACAAATAGCCTTGGGGCTGAGATTTACAGCACATGAGTAAATAACATAATAGAGACAAAGCTTCATACAATCGTGCTGTGATAAGGTACACCTAGTCCAAATATTCGGCGCCTCTGTGCGATGATTGCGATTGTCAAACAGTAGAAATCATTTTTAGACAATCTCACAGCAGCTGTAGTTACAATTTCGCCATTTGCAATGCTATGATGAGATCAAGCTAGCTTTTATATACGAATAGATATCGAAAACTCCGTAACAGTTCTTTAAACTGATTGAAGAAGTAGATACATAATATTATCACTAATTTCGTCGCTGACTGTAGATCAAGGCGGCAAGGTATTTAAAATTTATTCGGATATTTCCTTTATGTGTAAGTAACATTTCAATAAAAATAAAAATACTAGAATCTAGATGATGACCGCGACTTCATCCGCATGAATTGAGGTTTTTTAATTCCCCCGGGAACTCTATAATTTTTATCTTACAAGGAATATAGCTATAATACGAGCACGATCTAGTAAATACATATACATATATAACTATCTGACTAGACTAATCCAGTGAAATGATTAAAACATACATTTTCTTTGATTTGTACAAGTAACATAGCTATGAATCGCTTCTGTATGACTATATTCCGGTAAGTACATAGCTATATCCCAAGGATTATAGCTATATCACGGCTTCAACTATCTTACTGCGACATATATCCATCCTCACAAAATTTCGCATTTATAATATTAGTAGGATTAGATAAAGTACGTATGCCTAGATGAAGTTAGGATTTCCATCGCTTGTCTGATGCCCTCAATACTCAATAGACACGC
This sequence comes from Oeneis ivallda, assembly GCA_029955525.1. NCBI lineage: Eukaryota > Metazoa > Arthropoda > Insecta > Lepidoptera > Nymphalidae > Oeneis > Oeneis ivallda. The sequence goes on along the minus strand of JARPMR010000020.1, from coordinate 10,540,829 downwards.
TAGACGTTTGGTATTACGTCAAAACGCTGAACATGCGAGTAAGCTCGTCTAATAAGATAATGTAATGGAAAAGGTTTACGTCACAAGTTTATTTTTACAAGTTTATTATAATAATATTTAATACGATAAAGGTTTTATAAACCTTTACATTATGGTAACAACTAAGCTTTCTTGTGAAAAGGTAAACACAAATAATATCAAGCTATTAAATGTAAAAATATTCATTTATATCGTAAAATAATAAGCGTTTCTGATTGTTTTGAAAATCCTTCCACTTGATAAAATTATCTAGACAATGCAAATTAATAAAGAATTGCGAAACTCGATTAGGCCTTGACCAAGAACAGTCGCTCCACAAAAGTTTTCACTTCTTATTTCTTTCATTTCTTTGAATATTGAAAAAATGCTTCCGCCATTTCGTGAACTACTCTAATGGAATGTTAGGCTAGGTAAATATGAAACTCGAAACCATAACAATCCTCTCATATTCTAAGAAGAATGCGAAGATCACACGACACTTTGCAGAAATAAATATTTTGGTAGCGAGTTGATGGGATTCGTTTGAAACGTTAACAAGCCTGAGATAACAATAATTTATTATAAACAGCAGCGTCGCGACCATGACTTCATTCCCTCACTGAGCTCCTAAATAGTTTGAGCACTTTCAGATGATTAACACATTTACGACTTAGAACTATCCGCAGACGACCGATAAAATCATAGTCTCACAAAAGGCGAAAATACAACATCTAAGGAAATCAAACCTTTAAAGAGCTGTTATCCGTATCTCGTGTCTTAGCATATTGCATATCATTGACAACGAAGAGTTGCAAAAATAACCGTCAGTCTGTATACTTGTAATCTGAATTCAAATAGATATTTAGATGACAAGGAAGTATTAATTAGTCCTATAACATTTCGTAGCCAATGATATTTATATAGCAAATGATCGAAGTTGCCATGATGAGACTGATTGTTGTCAAGACCAAGTTAATAAAATGGACACTGGACAGTTATTAATAGCGATGAGTCAGCCAACGTTTTTTGCGTAGAGTCATAAAAATTAAGGGGTTTTGGCAAAACGACAATATTGCAAAATAAAAAGACTAATCTTTCTCTGAAGAAGGTATAGTGACATAGAAGTTCTTCTCGACAACAACTTAGGTAAATTAATCTAATCTAATCAAAAACAAGTAAGCTAATCTGGGAATTAGGAAAGGAAATGGGCGCATGTGAATGATAATAATAATTAGTAGAGTTCGCTATAGTATTGTAAAAACTATAACTTCACTATCACTACAAAAGTAAGCCAATAAAATATAGCTAATACAGGTGGTATGGTGGGATAGGTCTAAACAGAAAAGTCCGCGATGGCATATATCTATCTTTTAAGGAAAGCTTATTAGGTATATTACATACTTATAGGAAGGATACAGGCATTTTATGGCTTCATGCACATTATGATATTCCTGTACACCATATACATAATTTAAATGAATATCTTATGAACGCGCGCCAAAATAAATTGAAGCGCCGCCGCGGGTCTCACACCGATGATGGGATTCACGACAGAAAAAACATGAAGCCATAATATGCTCTACTCCCCGTGCGAAGCAGGGGCGCGTCGCTAGTTATCAATAACTTGAACCAAAGAATCGAATTATTACTATACTTCTAGTAGTTTTTTCCAAGTTAAAAAGTAGCCTTAAGGCTTTAAGATGCGTGAAATAACCTTGAGAAACGGAGCCAGCGTAGACTTATTTCAACGTCACCGCCATCTAGCGGCTACGCTCGGTACTTGCTCGAGAACTCAGCAAGTACATGAGAGTACCTCAAAATATACCAACGATAAAGTAAATGTGCAGAGGGAACAGTGTTTTATGTTATCCTACCTAGTATGTTTGGGCCTCACTGAGATTGATGTCACGTGCAGGTATTAAGAGTCTCCATTGCTTTAGCTTCACCTAGTAGGCGCCATGTACCATAACGAGCTTGCAAGTAGTTTATAAGTTCGAGGTAATTAATTCTTTTTGTTGTTATTCTTACCTTAATTATTTTTAATAAGTCTTTTAAAATCATTGTATTCTTTGATAGTTTTTAGGGTTTCGTACCCAAAAGGTGCCAACCCTGTTTTATCAAAAATATTTATTTAGGTAATAAACAAAAAATAGGCCAAGTGCGAGTCAGGCCTCGCTCTTTTAGGGTTCCGTACATAATATGACCAAATCACTTTTTTAGGGTTCCGTATACCCAAAGGGTACCAACGGGACCCTATTACTAAGCCTACGCTGTCCGTCCGTCCGTCCGTCCGTCCGTCCGTCCGTCCGTCCGTCTGTCAGCGGGCTGTATCTCGTAAACCGTAATAGATAGAGAGATGAAATTTTCACATATTATGTATTTCTATTGCCGCTATAACAACAAATAATAAAAATTAAATTAAATTAAAAAAATTAAATAAAAATATTTCCATGGGTACATGGAAATATTTTCATTTAATTTTATTTAACGGAACCCTAAAAGAGCGAGGCCCGACTCGCACTTGGCCGATTTTTAAAACTAGATACACATTTAGATAACTTAGTTCTGAGTTAGTATTAAATTAGGAAGCAGTGTTAGCCTAGTGGTTAGGACTGTGGTCTCCTATTCGGGGGGGTCGCAGGTTCGATCCCGGGTACGCACCTCTGACTTTTCGGAGTCAAGTGCGTTTAAGCAATTAACTATCACTTGCTTCAACGGTGAAGGAAAACATCGTGAGGAAACCTGCACATCTGAGAGTTCTTCATAATGTTCTCGAAGGTGTGTGAAGTCCACCAATTCGCATTGGGCCGGCGTGGTGGACTATGGCCTATAACCCTTCTCTGAGAGGAGACCTGCGCTCAGTAGTGAGCCGTTGATGGGTTGCTAATGATGAAATGATGATGATGATTAAATTAGGATATGGGGAAAGAATGCTCGTTGGTTTTGGTCACAACTTTGAAGGCCCCTATTTCTTCATTTTTGAATCTTTTCCATGCATGGGAGCCCCCTTTATTTTTTAATTTAATTTTATTTTTATTATTTGTTGTTATAGCGGAAATAAAAATACACACTTTGAAAATTTCAACTATGTATTACTGTTTACGAGATATTATAGTCCAGTAAAAAGTTAAATGAAACCATGATCTGACCAGTTTTGGCGCAATGAGTAAAAATGTGTTCATTAATACTTAAATAAAGATATTATGAAAGAAATTTTGATTTAAATTTAGGGGAAAATGATGAAAAAAAAGGGGTTGAAAAATGCCTTTTTTTTAAATAACTTAATAACGGTAGGAAATAGAAAAAAAAGTTTCAAGTAAAAGTTGTAGAGAAAAAAATTCTACACAAAAAAGTTCCTTTTCATTTTTTTGTTATCTGCTTTAGTTTAGCTGCAAAAAATAAAAATTAAATTTGCTTTGTAATTAATTATAAAGATTTATAAAGGCGGGAAACATAGTGCCTATCTCAATTAATTAAGCTTTGAATAACGGTAGTACAGTCAAATTAATAAGGTATTTTTTCGAAATAGAAGATACTTCCGAACATTATCCAACAGTTTTCAAAATCGGTCATCGTAGCTATTAAAACTCTAACCTGCGTGATGTCAGATATCAGATTGAAACTTTTTCGCTTTCTATATTAAAAAGTTAGACTTTAGACTGTTTGACTTTAATTTGTTTTTAACCAATTTAAAAAAAAAGAGGAGGTTCTCAATTCGCTCGCTGAGTCTTCTATTGCAAACTTCAAAAATCTAGATACTCTGATACAAAAATATAGGCCAATTATTTATACCTTTCATCCCATTGTTTATGACAATGGAGATTGGGAAATAATTTGTTAGTTAACAATTGAATAACTTTTTGAAAAATGGTGGTTAAACTTTTGTTTCTCCAGGGCTCGATTCTTTCAAGTGTTAAGAAGATACTAGAAGTTTTTCAAATTTTTAAAATAACATCTTATGTTATAAAAAAAAAATTTGACCGAGCGAAGCGAGGTCTCTGAGTTAACTAGAGCGATTTGCACTTGTCCGTCCGTCCGTCCGTCCGTCCGTCCGTCTGTCAGAGCCTTATAGCTTTTGAATTACTGAACGTAATTACTTCAAATTTAGATATAATATGTAAACCGATGGCCTCCAGCCGAAATTGGCTTAAAAAGTTATAAAAATCTTTATTTCAGGGGGGCTCTCATAGAAGCGAATGCGAAGTAAAAAAAAAAAATATCGCGTTACATAAAATTGTTACGTATCATTTTAAAGATAATTTTGAACTGAGTACAAAAATATTTTTTTTTAATTTTTCCCTTAAAATTGGCGAAATGGGGGGCTTTCAAAGTGGCGATTTTATACGCTCGCTTGAAGACGCTCTCTAGGAAAATCCGCTATGGATTTTCAAACTGATTTTATTTTTTTAGGTCACTTATATCCTGTACTTGAACAACAAATACTAAAATTATATGAATATTATAAAGAAACGAGATTATTTAATTTTTAATGGGCATCAGTAATTCATATAGCATCAACATAGCTTCACAATAATGCTAATAGATGGCGCAGTCAGTAACTATTCCCATGGAACTACGAGTTACGACTACGACCTATCGTACGTATTGTAATTTTTTTTGTACCATATTATTCAATTAAAATTATTTTTTAGTTAAATTTTATTTAAATATTGTATATTTTCCATTCGCGTCGATAGATGACGATTTGTACAGATGCCCGTAACCCGGTTTCACTCGTTAGTACCTACATAATAATTCAATGTTTTCACTAACGTTCCCTAACCTTTACGGGCTACCTATAAGTTAGGTGATTGATGTTTTCTGTCAACTTATTTATCACGATCCTGTACGGGACACCTAAAAGGATATTGGGACGGATGTTAGGACTTAGGATTGTATTTAGGAGCTACCTACGTTAAGAGACTCCTACTTAGGGGATGATTTAGGTATGTTTGGTGAAAACGGGCATAATAATAATGTCAGTTTTGGTTATCATGTATAGATTGAATGAATAATCATGGGATACCGTTACCGCGAGGTCTCAGTTCGGGGCGAACCACTAGTTTTATTGCTGAACTCTCTTTAGCGGGGGCGCGCGCATGCTGTAACAGCCGCGCGGAGCCCTTAACGAGCTTTTTTCAAAATTGCTTAAATGTCAATATTTTTCGAGTTACTAACAAAAAACGAAATATCATTTTTTTTTTTTTTTTTTTATTATAACATATTTTTTATTATGACATTTTGACTTTATACAGTATACTACATTAAACCAATTTTTTATTAAATCATTTTTTTTTCATCTTATTTTGTTAATTGCCGAGTTTCTTGCTGGTTCTTCTCGGCAGGAACGGCATTCCGAACCAGTGGTAGACTCATTGACGATTCAAAAGTACTTGTAAAAGTTTATTTGAATAAAAAACATTTCTATTCTATTCTATTCTATTCTAATAACAATTGCAATTTTTTACCTGCACCAAAATCCTTCAAAAACATTTTTCTAGAGGTGATTCCGACTCGAATGAGCCATCGCTCATATTTTTAGGACCTTTATCTCTATTTTTCACGTTTTTGAACTTGTTGACTAGACTAATACGTAGGTATGTATTTACGAATTCAAATAAATATTGACGAATTTCAAAACATAACATTGACATAACATTTGACGACCTCCCTGGCTCAGTGGTGAGCTGTGTTGTCTTATAACTGGGAGGTCTCGGGTTCGATTCCCGGCGGGGTCAATTTTGGAATTTATAATTTCTGAATTGTCTCTGGTCTGGTCTGGCGGGAGGCTTTGGCCGTGGCTAGTTACCACCCTACTGTCAAAGACGTGCCGCCAAGCGATTTAGCGTTCCGGCACGATGGCGTGTAGAAACCAATTAGGGGTATGGGTTGAATATTCACTGCCATACCCCTTCGAAGTTAGCCCGCTACCATCTTAGACTGCATCGTCACTTACCATCAGGTGAGATCGCAGTCAAGGACTAGCTTGTCATCGAATAAAAAAAACACTTCGGCGATGAAACTTGACAACATAATAGTGCTGTCAATAAAGAGAACAATTAGTTCAGTTTCTACACTTTTTTGCCAAGTTGTACGAAATTAAAAATCACATCAGTGTGAATTTGCAGTACGCATGAGGCGTAATATAAAATAAAGAGAACAATTAGTTCAGTTTCTACACTTTTTTGCCAAGTTGTACGAAATTAAAAATCACATCAGTGTGAATTTGCAGTACGCAGGAGGCGTAATATAAAATAAAGAGAACAATTAGTTCAGTTTCTACACTTTTTTGCCAAGTTGTACGAAATTAAAAATTACAGCAGTGTGAATTTGCAGTACGCATGAGGCGTAATATAAAATTCGATCCGTAGTCAACCCAAGTCAGTTGACTTGGGTTGACTACGGATAGAAAAATACCTGAAAAATACGGAGGTATGACAAAATACGAATTTCATACCATATCAAAATACTTAAGTATATGAGACGTGTCCATGCTTAAAACTAAGTATACAAAAGTCATGCGTTTCATCAAACTATTGTCAGGTTTTGTGCTGTGCAACTCAATCATATTTTTGTATCAGAGTATCTAGATTTTTGAAGTTTGCAATAGAAGACTCAGCGAGCGAGCCCCACACAAATGAAGTTTGATTCTTATTTGATTATGTTATCGAATTCTGTTTGTAACTCTGGAAACTAGTATGTTTGTAGTTTTATTTGTAAAGTATAATAAATGGCCAATTGCGTGTCGGGCCACGCGCAGTGTAGGGTTCCGTAGTTGCCAGTCACAATATTATGCGTATAATTTTAGGCCTATATTGTACACACTTCTAAGTAGAAGTGTGTAAAATATAGGCCTAAAATTAGGCCGATCACTGCCGCTATAATCTATACTAAAAAATACTTTTTAAAAAACCGACTTCAGACGCCCGCGCCACTACAAAGTATATAATTTATTGTTGTTATTGTAAAAAGCGCTCGACCGATTTCGATAAAATTTAAATGGGACCACCTGGGAAGTATACCCTTTGAAACAAAAAAAAGAATTTTGCAAATCGGTTCAGGTGTCTTCGAGTAATCGGTGAACATACACAAAAAAAAGGATTCCGACGAATTGAGAACCTCCTCCTTTTTTTAAATTGGTTAAAAACAAATTAAAGTCAAACAGTCTAAAGTCTAACTTTTTAATATAGAAAGCGAAAAAGTTTCAATCTGAAATCTGACATCACGCAGGTTAGAGTTTTAATAGCTACGATGACCGATTTTGAAAACTGTTGGATGATGTTCGGAAGTATCTTCTATTTCAAAAAAATCGGCCAAGTGCGAGTCGGGCCTCGCTCATTTAGGGTTCCGTTAAAAAAAATACATAAAAATATTTCCATGTACCCATGGAAATATTTTATTTAATTTTTTTAATTTAATTTAATTTTTATTATTTGTTGTTGTAGCGGCAATAGAAATACACAATCTGTGAAAATTTCAACTGTCTACCTATTACGGTTACCGAGATACAGCCCGCTGACAGACGGACGGACGGAAGGACGGACGGACGGAAGGACGGACGGACAGCGTAGGCTTAGTAATAGGGTCCCGTTGGTACTCTTTGGGTACGGAACCCTAAAAATACCTTATTAATTTGACTGTACTACCGTTATTCAAAGCTTAATTAATTGATAGGATAGGCACTATGTTTCCCGCCTTTATACATCTTTATAATTAATTACAATGCAAATTTAATTTTTATTTTTTGCAGCTAAACTAAAGCAGATAGCAAAAAAAAATCGGCCAAGTGCGAGTCGGGCCTCGCTCTTTTAGGGTTCCGTTAAAAAAAAATTAAATAAAAATATTTCCATGTACCCATGGAAATATTTTAATTTAATTTTTTTAATTTAATTTAATTTTTATTATTTGCTGTTATAGCGGCAATAGAAATACATAATATGTGAAAATTTCATCTGTCTATCTATTACGGTTTACGAGATACAGCCCGCTAACAGACGGACGGACGGACGGACGGACGGACGGATGGACGGACGGACAGCGTAGGCTTAGTAATAGGGTCCCGTTCGTACCCTTTGGGTACGGAACCCTAAAAATGAAGTGGAACTTTTTTGTGTAAAATTTTTTTCTCTACTACTTCTACTTGAAACTGTTTTTTCTTTTTCCTACCGTTATTAAGTTATTTAAAAAAAAGGCATTTTTCAACCCTTTTTTTATTTTTTTCATCCCTTTCCCCTAAATTTAAATCAAAATTTCTTTTATAATATCATTATTTAAGTATTAATGAACACATTTGTACTCATTGCGCCAAAGCTGGTCAGATCATGGTTTCATTTAACTTTTTACTGGACTAAATAGCACAATTTTATTTATTTACCTTATTTAAGGTTAGTGCCAATTAAGATAGACCTCTAAATTGTATGAGCGCCCATACAACTCGGAGGACTATCTTAATTGGCTTCTATTATTTATGTATGGGGACACCTTTAAAATTCAACTTTTTTATTTTTTGTAATTTTTCCTTTATTTGTGCTGGTAGACCTTGCATTTTGTCAAATTTTGTGATTCTAGGTCAACGAGAACTACCATATAGGTTTTCGACCCAAAACCTATAGAGTACGTACTTCCGGTTGACCAAGAATTGTCAATTTTGGTTAAAAGCAAGGTAAGACCTATGGTATGGGTATAGTTGAGGACCTGGAGGGTGACATAGGCTACTTTTTATCCCAGAAAATCAAAGAGTTCCCAAGGGAGTTCAAAAACTAAATCCACGCGGACGAAGTCGCGGGCATCAGCTAGTTAAATAATAATTATATATATACTTCTAATAATCCATTTAGTGTCAAAGTAAAATAATCCTTGATTGTATTGATAAAAAGTCACAAATTCAGTAAGTACAACCGATTATGGAGAGTTATGGAGCGTATCATACATAGGTAAATGTATAAGAATGCATACACGAAATTGAGCTCTAATTCAATGCTGTTATGGTTTATTTTACTTTGACTCTAATGACATCGAATACGATTACCATCAATCGCTTAACTATAGACAATTGGACCTGTTACAGTTTTATTATAAGTAGGTATAGATAATACTAGCTGATGCCCGCGACTTTGTCCGCGTGGATTTAGTTTTTAAAGTCCCTCGGGAACTCCTTGATTTTCCGGGATAAAAAGTAGCCTAGATGTTGACCCAATTAATAAGTTACCACGGTATAAAATTTTGTAGAAATCTGTGCGGTAGTTTTTACGTGAAAGAAGGACAAACAAACATACAAAAATTAAATACAAATCTGTTTTGGGCTCAGTATCGATAGTAAAGCATCCCCCAATTAAAATTTTCAAAATATATTAAATGTACCTACAGAAATCTTCCAGTTACAGTTTTATTATATGTATAGATTAATTTATAAAAACTAGTTATTTTATGTTAATAAGAGTGAATTGCGAATGTCAACCCCTATCTATATTAAAAATCTCGAGTCACGAAGTATGTTCGGGATAAACTTGAAAACTACTACGCCGATTTTGATCAAACTTCGTAACTATCTGTAATTTGGTCCAACTTCTCGGACGAAGTCGCGAACATATAAGCTAGTTATTACATGATGTCCTCCCGACCGAATCCGATCACGGCGGCCAACCTCCTATGCTAAAACGTCGCCTTAGAGGTCAGCCATCTGCGCGGGAGATATTATAGTGCAGAAGTGTGTGCGCAACCACAGGTGCACTCTCTATTCCCTCACTCTCATAGTCCGATGGTACGGAAATCCGACACGACCGGAGAGAGATCAGGCGCAGGACCGACGGTTTTACGTGCTCTCCGAGGCACGGGGGTGACTAACCAGTAACCACCAACTTCCTAACTCCGGGCCAGTACTGAGAATTTCTTTGGCAGAAAAACGCAATACTTTTTTTTAACGGCCGCAGCCCGACCCGGGAATCGAACCCGGGATCTCGTCATCCGCAGTCGAACAAGCTGACCACTAGACCAACGAGGCAGTTAGTTATTACATGACGTGTTGTCCACAGTAGGTACCTACGTATATCATCTATACTTACCTCAAGCAATTTTTATCAACATGCCTATGTAATCGAAAAATAACAAATATAAAATATAGGTACTAAATATAAAGTGTAAGTAAATACTCACATATACATTTTTAATTCTCTTGCTCTTTTAACAAGATATTTTTTCTTATGTTTTGGCATTTTTGACCTGCACTATTCACTATTTACAGTGTAAATATTTATAGTGTAAATTTTACACTATTCTTTGACCGATTAAAAAGTTAACTTATTTACAAAACACACACACACAACACACAACATATTAAATCTATGAATATAAAAATATGTACACATTAGTATAATCCCGGGAATCGAATCCGGGACCTCGTCATCTGTAGTCGAATTTGCTAACCACTAGACCACGTCTTGTATAATACCTATACAACCACTAAATCACAAGATCTACGGTACCTACAGTCGACAGCTGTTCAATGGTACGAGTGAATTGCGAATGTCAACCCTATTGTTATAGGAATAAGGCACGTTGAAAGTCATACTGTCAGGCTTGACTTGATGTTTTGCTGTTATCCACTGTTATGTAGGTATCTACCTCAAACTTAGACCATTCAAAAAATCTATAATATAATAAAACTGTAACAGGTCCAATTCTGTACATTGAAGATATTTTGAAAATTTTTGTTTGAGGGCACTCTATAATCGATACTGAAGCCAAAACAATTTTTTTTTAATTTTTTGTCTGTCTGTCTGTCTGTCTGTCTGTCTGTCTGTCTGTATCTTGGCCGCGCATCACGCCGAAACTACTGGACGGATTTAAATGAAACTTGGCATGATTTAAGTTCATACTACGAGGTATAATATAGGATACTTTTTATCCCGAAATTCAGCACGGTTCCCTTGGGAGAGGAGATGAAAGTCAAAAGGTGTAATTCATTAAGGCGTATTCCGATTTCATTCATTCTTTTTTTGTTAGAAAGCAGGTACGTTAGAGATTGTCCTGTAATTATTTCAAGGTCGTCAATTTAGTAGTTCAGAAATTATAGACATCACAATCTTCAGTAAAAGGCCCAAATAACTTGAACCCCGGAATCTACAGGATACTTTGAATGTACGGCTCATCTTAAGCTGGCATGCGTGCTTTATCGTATATAGCCAGCGTGGATAGCCCTCAGCCCTGGCGTCAGATTTTACCAAACGATCATTATACCTACATACTACATAGTAGGTATGGATGTAATACATCGTATGGACGTAATGTTACAGTGATTTCCTATACAATTTAATATTCTAATCATACTAATATTATAAATGCGAAAGTGAGTTTGTTTGTTGGTTTGTCCTTCAATCACGCCACAACAGAGCCACGAATCGACGTGATCTTTTGCATGGGTACTATAGTTGAGGACCTGTAGAAGTGTAGAGTGACATAGGCTACTTTTTATCCCGGAAAATCAGTGTTCACGAGGGATTTTAAAAACTAAATCCACGCGGACGAAGTCGCGGGCATCAGCTAGTATGGTCTAAGACCTCAAGCAATTTTTATCAACATGCATATCATCATCATCACCATCATCATCATCATCATCAGCAACCCATCAACGACTCACTACTGAGCGCAGGTCTCCTTTTAGATAAGGGTTAAATAATAGAATAGAAATGCTTTTTATTCAAATAAACTTTTATACAAGTATTTTTGAATCGTCGATGATTCTACCGCTCGCGCTGGTTTGAAATGCCCTTCCTGCCGAGAAGAACCAGCAAGAAACTCGGCAGTTGCTCTTTTCAAAACAAGTTTACAATATAATAGATATTATGCTATGTTTGCACTCTGTTTCCACAATGAGGGGAAGTTCCACAAAAGCATTCCTATAATTCAACACATGTTAAGACGGGCAGACAGAAAGTAGCCCCATTCCCGCCGGTGGCACCCGTTCACGGGCATGACGCATGACCCAGGCATTGCTTCAGGCCATAATCCACCCAATGCGAATTGGTGGATTACACATACCTTCGAGAACATTATGGAGAACTCTCAGGTGTGCAGGAGTGCAGGATTCCTCACGATGATTTTAATTGCTTAAATGCACATTACTCCGAAAAATCAATGGTGCCCGGGATCGAACCTGCGACCTCCCGAATAGGAGACCACAGTTCTAACCGCTAGGCTATCACTGCTTACATTATTATGCCTAGCATAGGTAATAATCGAAAAAATAACATATTACACTAACTAAAAATTGTAGGTAAATATTCACCAATACATTTTTAATTGTCCACCTGTTTGGCATTTTCGAATTCACTATTCTTTGATTATTTAAGAAGTTTATAAAAGTTTATGTATTTACAAAAAAATATTTACAGTTACTGACTTAAAGATTTTATCTAAACTAAGTAAATCTATTAATATAAATATTTAGAAATTGGTATAAACTCCTTAAAAGCTAAAATTAATTTCAACGAAGTCGCTGCAAAACCGATGCGCAGTCTTCCCTCCGCAACGTCCCGGCAGGGACTGTGGATGGGGCTCGCGAGTGTTTATCAGCTCGGATTTAGTTGAATTTCAGGTTAATATTACTATACACGATTGTAATGCGGCGTAAAAATAAAGTTAAATAGCGAAAAGATTCATATTTTTAATACCTTTTTTTGTGTGCAAGAACGAATTAAAAAGCTAGCGCGCTTTTGGAGAAGTTATGCAAATTATGTCAAAAATAGGTACTCTTTGGGGTTTTTTTTACAAGAGGGGGTTGACAAAAATAAACATTTTTAATAGCCAAAACAGTTATTGAATCTTTATCTTTCATTCTTTATTTTTTATTTACGGCTTAAATCAACAATTATGTTGATATGTTGAATTAAACAACCATGGAATTTAGACATTCACGCTTCTTAAGGCCTTAATGTAACTCTCCAAGTACTCGACCATACCCATGCAAAAATTCACGTCGATCCGTTGCTTTGTTGCTATAGGATTGAAGGACAAACAAACAACACAATTTCGCCTTTATAATATCAGTAAGGATTCCCTATGAGCTTTAGCGATTAGTTTTATTATAGTCAAAAACGATGTTACCAAAAGTAACACGTTTACTACCATAAACCCGGCTAAATAACAACGACCCCTTTACACAGTTCGCTGTCCCACTTTCAGGATCATTAGCGTAGTCCCTGCTACGTGATTGAGTTAGGTGCGGTCCCTAACTATACGAAAAGTATACGACTATGCGATGCGGTCATTCTGTCAATATATACAGCCCATAACTCTAAGGGAAAAGGAGGGTGAACGACTACACGCCAACCGGCCCGCTACGATAGGGTAATAGGATTTGGTTGAACCATCCATTATGGCTTGCCCATCAGATTTATAGGTCGATCCGTCAGTAAAATACATTAGCTAAATGAATGAAAACGTATTCGTTGACGGGACTAGGAACGTTATTCATAATCACGCCTTTAACACTTTATTCGCGGTTACGGATCGATAGTTCAGTCGAAGTTATTATTCACACCTACAGAACCTCCTACGCTGTAGTGACGTTAGACGTAGAAGTATTAAATAAGACTGCATGTTCTGATTTAATTTGACAGCTTTCCAGGGTAAAAGGAGAGCCTTGTGGTCTTATAAGTGGGAGATCCCGTATCCCGGCAAAGGCTATTTAGGAATCTTTTTGATTCTCTTTGGTCAAGCCTTGGGGTTGGCTTCGGTAGTTATCGGCAAAGACGTTACAGTAAGCGTACCGGTACTATGCCGGGTAGAAAACGATTATGGGTACCGTATGGGTTTCTATAAATTGCCATACCCCTTTCCATTTTTATGGCGGCTACGGCAATAGTGCAAGTGCAACGGGTGGGGCTGAGGATCGAACCTACGACCTTCAGTCTTCAGTCCGCACCTTTAACCGTTGGGCTATTGAGGCTATACTTGAAGACTGTAATATTATCATCATGTAATTTTGAGTCAGGCATCCTTCGATTTAACAAGTGTTTTAAAATTTGTTGTTTATAATATACTTAAGCAATGGCAGAACAATATATAAACTGAATCTTATAGGGGTGTTTTTGGACTACTTGCAAAGTTATGTTACGTATATGTTACATAACGTTTTGACAGTGAAGTTAGAAGGTATCAAGGTGCTTCCAACATTTGAATAGGGTCATATTGGATGTCCATTGTCCAATATTGTAATAACTCACCCGAAGCTGCTATGCAAATTGGCTAGTGGTCATCGAACTAAGCAGTAGGGCTTCCATTGTGATTACCTGAAAAAGAAAAATATTGCTTCAGAAGGGAAATTAATTAACTCTTGTGACCCGGGTTTTGACCGCAATACCATTTGCGTGCGCCCCATACTAGAGCCCATTTTAACAAGATTTAGCAAGAGTTAACGTAACCGTAAGTAGAATAAAAAAATAATATTAGACTAGCGCATGTCCGCAACTTCGTTCTTGGGAAGCGCCTATCCAGGCCGAAAAGTAATATATTATTATGTTCATCTCCAGCAGGCCTAGCGAGAAAATTTTGTCAACCCCCTTTTCTCGTATTAATCTCTATAGACCAGGGTAGAAGCCTTAAAAAATAATAAAAAGTGAAAAAAAATAATAGTAGGATGAAACCCATTGCAAAAGGAAGAGAATGCTACAAAAATGAAAGGAAAAATAAATTACGGGCGATCTGAGGTCGGGAAGTGGGGGGGAGGGGGTTTAAGGGTAAAAAACGGTTTATCTCAATTTCTGGAAGTCCTATGGAAAAAAGTTAAATGGCAAAGTTGTAGGTAATAAAAAGATCTACAACTTTTGTATTTAGACTTTTTTCACATAACCTCAAAATGTATGTGAAAAATTCAAATAACCAAGTTTTTGGTTTTTTATTTTTATCTTTTACAAAAAAAAATATTTTTTCACGAAATTTGGTGAAAACTTACCTTTTTATGTCCCAAACACACTGTCATTTTTCTGATTTAAAATATTTATTTTTTCACCTTTTTCTTGACTTAATATTGAAAAAGCACCTAATTTTCAATCGAAAATTCTCCCGTCAAAATATCTGCTTTTTTAGAAAAGTCGGTGAGCTTTTTGTTCTTTGAAATCTCTACTTTCTGATAGTGTAAAAAAAATATACATTACTATGGTAAATGCTCTCAGAAAATGCAGAAACGAAATACGAAATAACAGGTAGTAAGGCACAGACCCTCCTAGCCCCTATGAAATACCTCTTAAATTACATGCGTAGATGGCTATTTATTGCTATTTTAAGATAACTTATATACCTGAGTGACCTACGGAAAATTTTAGCCCATCAAAAGGTATTTCATAGAGAAGTGGGGAAGGGGCTAGGAGGGTCTGGGCCTTACTACCTGTTATTTCGTATTTCGTTTCTGCATTTTCTGAGAGCATTAACCATAGTAATGTATATTTTTTTTTACACCATCAGAAAGTAGAGATTTCAACGAACAAAAAGCTCACCGACTTTTTTAAAAAAGCAGATATTTTGACGGGAGAATTTTCGATTGAAAATTAGGTGCTTTTTCAATATTAAGTCAAAAAAAAGGTGAAAAAATAAATATTTTAAATCAGAAAAATTACAGTGTGTTTGGGACATAATAAGGTAAGTTTTCACCAAATTTCGTGAAAAAATATTTTTTTTTGTAAAAGATAAAAATAAAAAACCAAAAACTTGGTTATTTGAATTTTTCACATAAATTTTGAGGTTATGTGAAAAAAGTCTAAATACAAAAGTTGTAGATCTTTTTATTAACTACAACTTTGCCATTTAACTTTTTTCTATAGGACTTGTAGTTTTTCCAGAAATTGAGATAAACCGTTTTTTACCCTTAAACCCCCCCCCCCCCCCCACTTCCCGACCTCAGATTGCCCGTAATTTATTTTTCCTTTCATTTTTGTTGCATTCTCTTCCTTTTCCAATGGGTTTCATCCTACTATAAATTTTTTTGTTTTCAAAAATTATCTACCCTGGACTACTATATCTCTATCGAAACTGACATGGTTGCACACCATGATTCGTCTCGTTACGTCAAAGTAGAAATCAAATTATTTTCTTTATTTTTCTCTACGAACTCTAACATAGCGAGTGGCGAAGTCATCTATAATATACTAAAACTGTAACAGGTCCAATTCTGTACATTGAAGATATTTTGAAAATTTTTGTTTGAGGGCACTCTTTAATCGATACTGAAGCCAAAACATTTTTTTTTTAATTTTTTGTCTGTTTGTCCTTCAATCACGCCGCAACAGAGCCACGGATCTACGTGATTTTTTTACATGGGTATAATTGAGGACCTGGAGAGTGACATAGGCTACTTTTATCCCGGAAAATCAAAGTGTTCCCGCGGGATTTTAAAAACTAAATCCACGCGGACGAAGTCGCGGGCATCAGCTAGTTTTCTCTAATTTTGAAGTTTAAAAGAGTAAACGAGATATCAGTCTACAATCTACATCGACAATATCTCTCTCTCTCTCTTCGCGAGATATCTTCGACGTGCATGCTAGGCCTGCTGGATGCAAACTATCTCTGTGTCAAGAATCAATTAAATCGAATGAACCATACGCGAACGCCTGAAGGACGATAAAACACACATGAAGTTGAAGTGTCTGTGTGCGACTTCAAATGATCTGCCTCTTATAGCTCGCTATTGTGATGATTATTGAGAACTTTAGCAAAGCCCAGACATGTTTTATTTTCAGATAGACTGTATCGATTTTAATGGGACTTTCACAGGCAGGAAGATTTTACGAAGATTCATCAAAGCTATTTCCATCCTGAAAATAATTAGGGTTTCTGCGCTAATACAGATGATATTTTATAACAGAGAAATTATTAATTTAATTTTATTTTATTTATATTAAATTTAATTATTACCTCAATAATTAAATTTATTTATTACATTTTCATTTCTTTTAAGTCTTGGTCAGTCATTTAGGTTCTGTTTATTGGGTAATAAATGGCTTATAATGGTATTATTTGGTATTATAATAATCTACAGTTTACTCTTTTGATACAGTGCGGTGTAAGCTGAAATTCTAGCTATTTGAGATACTGAAGGAAACATAGCGTTCATTTTAGGGAGGAATTTAACTACTAACTTCTTCTTCATTATCAACCTTTAGACGTCCACTGCTGGACAAAGGTCGCCTGCACGGCCCTCCACAGGCAGTCGCAGGCTTAGGTCTTGCGCCGCCTGAACTAACTACCTAACAACTTAACTACTAACATAGACACTTAAGCAAGCGTCAGTTATATCTTACACACGTAGCGCCTTCCTTAAGCAGCCCGCACACAGTCAATATTATTGTCAATATTTACGAATATTGACTAATTATTGACTGTGTGCGGGGTTTGATCAATATTATTGTCGAAGTCCGGAAATTTCGTCAATATCGGGGGGAGGCAGGGATATTGACAATAATATTGACAGTGTGCGGGCGCGCGTCAATATTTTTGTTGAAAAAAGATTTCAAGGCAGGAGGACGTGCGCTCGCAACCAAAAATGGAGGACATCCCCACTACAACAAGCAATGAAAAAGAATATTTAATAGAATTTATTAGAATGTGGGAGACGTAAGGATTTTCGCATCAGTATATCTTGTTTTTTTAAGTAAGGGGTTACTAAAGATAGTATTTTTTGAAAGCTACTTACTACCTTTTATTCTCATGTAATTTTTAAAATCATCTTTTTCTGTATTTCGAAGTTCTTTTATTAGATTTAAATGATTTAATTCCACTTTTCCACTTTGTCATCCAGTATTTAAGCCATCGTTTCTTTCTTTTTTAGGGTTCCGTACCAAAATGGTAAAAATGGAACCCTTATGGTGAGACTTTCTCCGTCCGTCCGTCCGTCCGTCTGTCACAGTCGATTATTTCAGTAACTATTAAAGCTATCGACATGAAATTGGGCATTGTATATAATAATATATAATATAAAATATATAATATATTGGGCATTGTATATAATAATATATAATATATAATAATGTATAATACTGGCCCAACATCATTGGAATAAAGAAAAATCGAAAATTATTTTTAGGGTTCCGTACCCAAAGGGTACCAACGGAACCCTATTACTAAGCCTACGCTGTCCGTCCGTCCATCCGTCTGTCAGCGGGCTGTATCTAGTAAACCGTAATAGATAGACAGATGAAATTTTCACATATTATGTATTTCTATTGCCGCTATAACAACAAATAATAAAAATTAAATTAAATTTAAAAAAATTAATTAAAATATTTCCATGGGTACATGGAAATATAATAATTTAATTTTTTTTTAACGGAACCCTAAAAGAGCCTTTTTTGAATCACTTTTTGTTAGAAATATTGACAATATTATTGCGTAGTGTGCGGGGTCTAAATATTGACGAAAATATTGTCAATATTTTCGACAATATTATTGACTGTGTGCGGGCTGCCTTATTACCCATGATTAAGTCTGAGTCATAACTCATACTCAATGAAAAGTAAACAATAAGACCATCGATAGTGACTGCCTAATTACTAACTACTCTTATTAAACTCGGATAGAATAGATCACGTCACTGCATTTTTTTTTACTGACTAAGTGCCGATTTAACCAAGGTCGAGTGACGTTTAACCGAGGTATAAATTGGGCGTTCTGACAGTTTTTGTATTGAAAATCTGTCAAAATATCAAAACACTCGGATTAGACTTATTTTGCGTTGGTGAAATCGGCCCTAAGAAAAATAAGATACGCCTTAACGCCCTATTTCTTTTCAATAAGACGTATGGATGCGCGTGAAATATATTCTGCCCTTGAGGTCCTGCCATCGTCATCCACATACTTGATAGAAAATATTATGATCAATGTCTGAACAATCTAGATTTTATTGGATAGCTTTGGAATTGTTATTTTAATGTGCCTTTTAGTACCGATTTCACCAACGTCAAGTGACGTTTATCCGAGTAATAAATTGGGCGTTGTGACAGTTTTTGTAAATACTGTCAAAATATCAAAACACTGGGATAAGACTTATTTTACACTTATATACTTCTATGATTTAACGTTGGTGAAATCGGCCCTTAATGATGACAAAATAAAATAATTGTTCTTCGATAATATAGTAATCAATGATCATGTTTTAATATATTTTCTAATAGTTACAACTTTATTACTTAAAATGATACCTGTCCACATGTTGTTCCTAATAATAATTCTATTCCAGAAGATATCTATGTAATCCTATCTATATCATCCGCAAAGTCGTTAAAGCCCGATTAAGAGCTAACATAAAAGAATGGGGTCGATCCTCAGCGGGTGCTTTGGGGATAGATTTGGGCAACCCTGCTATGACAGAGATTAGGGTGGGTTAGGGTGTGCCGGTACCGTGAAATGTCGCGCCATTTTAGTTTTGCCGCACGATGACGTCACGGGCCACTCCTGGCATTTGGGCTAAAGCAACAAAGCAGCCCTACCCTCACTCGCCACTGATAACTAAAAACCTTAATAACTTGAAGCTCTTTGCTTTATTTGCACATGGGCCGCTAGCATTTTTACCGGCCTTTTGCCTTGGCATTTATACTTTAGTGAATATGGGTTGAGTAAAATGGCAAATGTTTTATGGTTGTTATATAACGTAGGTACCTAAACATATTATATTTTTTATCATTGTTTTGACTTCTAAATTATTCTAACGCAATACTTATTGTATCAAAATTTCATATTGTTTCATCAATAAAGGTATCAAGTCTAGAGTAATAAAGCCGTGCTCAAGGAGACAATATGACCCATGGGCCACGGGTCGTCACAGTGGGCGTTGCCCCGTAAATGTTAAATAGCCAAGGTAAAATAACATTCATTAAATTACGGCACTCGTCACGTTAGAGCGTAATTCGGGCGTAGAGAACATTGCCTCGATACCTACCTCTAATACATAATGAAAAATCTGAACATTCACTGTTAGTTATTTCTTGTACAGGATGACTCGTAATTCAATAGAAGAGAATTATTGATAGATTACTTATCATCTCAATCACAGAAATAATGGACCTTTAAATTAAAAAAAATAAATTTAAAATGACTCCAAGAATAACCCATATCAAGAAAAGCAGGTGTGAGATCAACTATGATAACATATTATGGCTCGCCTCTTCAAAATGCTTGAAAGCAAAGTGTTTGAAAGTGTTTGTGAAAGGTTTACAAAGCATCACCAAGACAAATTTTTGTTTGACGGCCGGCCGTCTCAGCACACATACATGCGTTGTGAGTCTTGGAAGCACTTTGTAAATACTTTCACAAATACTTTCGAACGTTTTTGAGGGGCGGGCCATGTTAACGTAGTTAATCTCTACCTGTGTATACTCGTACTCGTCACAATAAAAAATTATACAATATTATTATATGGAAAATACCTAAGATAAAAGAAGAGAGCAAGTGGTATTTTCTTTCAAATATATTATTTTGAGCTTTCAGAACTAATTTTCTATTGCCACTTATACAACTGATAAATAATTTTGCCATTTTGAAAGGTTTTCATCCCAAAAAGTATTAAAATGACAGGAAAATACCTAAGATAAAAGAAGAGAGCAAGTGGTATTTTCTTTCAAATAATATATTCTTTTGAGCTTTCAGAACTAATTTTCTATTGCCACTTATACAACTGATAAATAATTTTGCCATTTTGAAAGGTTTTCATCCCAAAAAGTATTAAAATGACAAAATTTATGTTATACCCCGTCCAACCGTTATACTCAGTCTCACACACTGAGAGTGAGTGAGACTGAGCTGTCAAAAAGAAAATAAACGGCTGGACAGGGTATAAGTAAATAATTATTACATATTTTGAGATCGAAAAATCGGGCAATACTGCAATACAATAAAATACAGGTGTTTTTTTTTTAGGTATAAAAATTTTGACAATAAAATACAGGTGTTTTTAGGGTTCCTTACCCAAAGGGTACCAACGGGACCCTATTACTAAGCCTACGCTGTCGGTCCGTCCGTCTGTCAGAGGGCTGTATCTCGTAAACCGTAACAGATAGACAGATGAAATTTTCACATATTATGTATTTCTATTGCCGCTATAACAACAAATAATAAAAATTAAATTAAATTAAAAAAATTAAATTAAAATATTTCCATGGGTACATGGAAATATTTTTATTTAATTTTTTTAACGGAACCCTAAAAGAGCGAGGCCCGACTCGTACTTGGCCGATTTTTTTTATTAGGTACAAAAATTTTGACATTTTGATAGTTTTTAAGATTGGAACTTTTGGAAAGTTACACTAGCGGCACGCTATGATGGCCGGTTTGACACATTACAATAGTGATGTGGAATGTCAATTTATTCTCGAACAAAAAACAATTAAGTTTTGTTTTTGTACCTGATTAAATAGGTTTAATAAAACAAAAATGTATATGTTTATTTAATTTATTTGAACGAACTGAATATTTGAATGAAAATGAATATACATACTTTATATGCACACAAGAAACATATGAATACAAAAGATACCAAAAAAGGTGCCACAAAAGGCCATAATTAATCAGATTCGTCCATACTACTATTTTCACTGTCGTCACTGCTATCATCACCTACATTAATAATTATATGTTCGTTTTCTATAATATTATCTATTTTCACATCTCTTTCATAATCTTCCCTTATTAATTTAACAGTTCTATTCACAACCTTTTCCCAGTCTCCTTTAGTCACATGTTCACAAGCTTCTTCTAATAATTTTAGCATTTTTTTTGTGGTAAATGGGGGTTCTGTATTGTGTCTTGCAGCATATCCCTTAATTTGAGCCCACACCAACTCAATCGCATTATACTCACAATGGTAAGGCGGTAACCGTATAACTCTGTGCCCATGTTCTAATGCTATTTCGTCAATGACGTATCGGATCTTGGTTGGTTTGTTTTCTTTTAAAAGACGTACTAATTCCGCTTTTAACATATTCATGTTTGCATCTACGCCATTTTTACGAAGCCATGCGACGATATCAGCTTTCTTTTGGGATTGGGCAGGTGGCTTGTCAATTTGCATCGAGTGGTATGGGGCGTTGTCCATAATTATAATAGATGGTTCAGGGAGGCTACACAACATTGAGGTAAACCATTCAGTAAACTTTTCTCCATTCATGTCTTCATGATAGTCTCCAGTGGTTTTTGACGCAAAAGCCATGAGAGAACCTTCGACAAACCCGTTGATGGTTCCGGCGTGACAAATTATAAGTCGCGATCCTTTTCCTACAGGAACTTTGGAAGTAGATGCTGCTGTGTCATCGTTCCAAGAACGGCCTACAGTATGGTTAGCATTAAGCCATGTTTCATCCAAGAACACAACATTTTGCCAATTTTTGATTTCTTTCACTTGCCGTAAAAAAGTATACCTTGCCATCGCTATATCAAATCTTTCCATCAATATTTTGCGTTTGTTACATTTTTTGTATCGAAATCCAATGGTCTTCAAAATCTTCGTTAAAGAACTTTCCCCACCGAAGAATAATCCAGCTTCCTTCAGTGAATGCACCAACTTTTTTCTTGTTGGATACTCCTTCTGTAAATAGTAGCCGTAAACATGTCTTCGGATAGCATCGGCATCAAAGCTATCGATGCCTACGACTGGTTTTGCTCGTTTTCTCTTTTTTGGTGTGTGAAGTTTATTTTCTTCTGTGCCAGTCTCGCCATATTTTTTTTTAGTTATCCGTCTAACAGTTCGTTGTCCAATATTAAGCGCATCAGCTACGCGTTCAACCACTGACGTTATAGGTAAAATTGGCCCTCCATTTTGAGCTTCACGATCGAAATAGTTACGAAGGCGTATTACGAACTCACGTGTCTGACTATTTAGAACAGTTCTCTGCGTATGTTCGGTAATATCGACGAAATCCACAACAAAGGGCTTGAACAGAGTCCAAATTAACGAGCAAGGGTCAACAGTAATGCAGTATCAATATTTGAAATCCAAAGCCAGGTCAAAACTATATCACAATCGCATTGCACTGACAGTTTATACTTTTCGAAGCAACGTCAATTCGAAACTGCTTTGTTTTGCATTGAGCATTGACGCGAGTTTGCCGGAGGTAGTAGTTGTGCTAGCCAGCGATCCTATGTGACGATCGTATTAGATTCCATTTTTAAAAATTTTCAATTTAGAAAACCAAATGCCGAGTTGTGGTATATATCATATAAAAATAAAAATTTTACCTTTTGTATGAAACAGCTGATATTTTTTTGCGATTTCAGAGGTTTGTCCACATAGTGAAAATTGTTCATATTCACAAGTACATTCACCCCTTAAATGGTGCAAACTGATTTTTCTACACTTGTATACATTTTAGAAATCAATTTAATAAATAAATTTTGAGTCCTAAACCTAAAACTACATTCGATAAAATTTATGAATCTCTGCACATCACTATCGTCAATAAAGTAATACAATTATTTCCTTCAAAGTCGTTATCAATTAATACGGAACTTCATGAGCGGACAAACGTCAAACCGGCCATCATAGCGTGCCGCTAGTGTAGTAGCATAAAGATTACAGCATTATTTTATATCAATTTACCGTGGCTAATATGACCCTGTGCAAAACAAAGTTCAAGGTCCACCTTACACAACATTGAATCTAGTCAATTATTCAAACATCTAATTGATCCAAACGTGAGACTGTTATCACCTGTCAGTTATGAGTATGACACAATACATGAATCAAAACTTAAAGTGAAACAATAATTCTGTTAGAAAATATGTCCACATTCACCCCTTGTAGGGTTCGAAAATCATACAGGATCCTGGTATATTTAGAGATTGATGTTCTAGTTACAACTTGGATTTTGAACTTGCTTTTTTTTTCGAAACCATGCTTTTATTTTGTCATATTACTTAATGTAACCAAGAAACAAACACTCTTTCAGATTTATATTTTTTTTTTGCATTTCTTTGTTTGTCCATCAGTCCATCTGCAGTAGGTAACAGAGTAATGAATTGTCCTTGATAACCATGCTTTAATTTGTCATATTACTTAATGTAACCAAGAAACAAACACTCTTTCAGATTTATATATATATTTTTTTGGCATTTCTTTGTTTGTCCATCAGTTCATCTGCAGTAGGTAACAGAGTAATGAATTGTCTTGATTTTTTGGATTAGTGTAATTAAAAACTAAGAGACAGAAATAGATACAGTGTGCTCAGCTGCTGGGTGATTGCAGGAAAGCTGCATCAATCATTACTTCAGTCTCGATAGGGATGTTACCAACTCAAACCAGCAAATCTTAATCAAATGTCAAAACATAATAATGCATAATATATGGTATGGAAGCATGTATGAAGTAGTGAACTCTGAAGTCATAAATATTTGCCATGCTTTTTATAGTTTAATCAATAAATAATTTGAAATCACTTACTATTTAATAGATTTTTGTGATTTCCACTTCAGTCTTCCTTGTAATATTTTTTTTGTAAATATACTATAGTATATAGTATAGACTAGCGCTTGACTGCAATCTCATCTGCTGGTAAGTGAAGATGCAGCCTAAGATGGAGCGCGCTTGCCTAGAAGATGCCTATTCACCCTTGATTGAAAGGTACCCAGTTGAAAAAACGGAAGCCAGAAGGGCATTCCAAATTGGTCATTGACTCATACACAATTTGTAGCAATAGGGCCTTTGATTTTAAATCATATCTCACATCTCATATCTACATTTTGTTACACTCCCTCAACTAATAGAGAGGCAGCCCAGGACGATCAGACCTTTGTCATTTTATAAAAGCTGAAAGTTTCTCAAGTTAAGAACCATCCCCAACTATGAAGTTTGGATCATGGTGGCTTTGGGAGATATCAGGTAGCAAAGGTTTATACACCTTTGCTATCCTATCCTATTTGCTATATCTTATCTATCTGATATCCTGATATGAAAAAGTTATGTGTAAATCTAGGGTATAATCTATCTTCCTTCTAAACAGCTAAATTGGTTCATTAGTTGTGACATGAAGAAGTAATATGTGAATTTCGATTTTTCAAAATCCTACAGGAACCATAAATTTTTACAGGATAAATGAAGAAGCCTATGTGTTAATTTTTTTTTTAACTTTTATAATATACTAGCTGCGCCCCGCGGTTTCACCCGCGTAAGTTTCGATTCCGTTGGAATATCGGGATGAAAATTCATTCATTCATTTCATTACTTCATTGCCGATTTCAGCAACAGCGACTGGATCTCTGTAAACTTTGAAGAATTCTGGGTTCCCTCGTGTGCCCTGATGTGGCTGATGTACCCTATTGTTGCACGAAATAGCCGTGCGCAGTGAGGACTTGATAGGGCACCATCGACGTAATTATCCCTACTAATATTATAAATGCGAAAGTGTGTTTGATTGTATGTTTGTTGGTTTGTCCTTCAATCACGCAGCAACAGAGCAATGGATTGACATGATTTTTTGCATAATATAGATAGTTTATGGGCTGGAGAGTAAGTAACATAGGTTACTTTTTGTTTTTATCCTGAAAAAAATTCAGACTTCCTCTAGGAAGCTTGTCCTTCAATCACACAGCAACAGAACAATGGATTTACATGATTTTTTGCATGGAGATAGTTTATGGAACGGAGAGTGAAAAAGGCTACTTTTTATCCCGAAAAAATGCAAAGATCCTATGAGAAGATACTCTTACGTTTGTCCTTTAATCACGCAGCAACAGAGCAACAGATTGACATAATTTTTTGCATATAGATAGTTTATGGGCCGGAGACTAAGTAACATAGGTGATACATTATTTTGTATGCTTGCTAGCAGGATTAAAAAAAAACTGAAACAAACGCGGACGAAGTTGCGGGTAACAGCTAGTAGATAGTATTGGATGGTTGTCTACTTTTCAGTTGATCTCGGTAAACATCCAGATCCACACTCCTTTTATCTTTAAAATCCGTGACAGCCTGCCTCCACTCCCCTCGGTTTTCATCTGGTCATATGGCGGAATAAAGTAAACTTGGCAATACAATAGCCATGTACCTTGATTTTTGTGTTTAGCTTAATTCCATGCAGACGGAACACCTTCTCTCGGAGTTTACCAAATGCCTCTAAATGACGGGAACGGGATGAAATGTAACAGAGCTATAGGTAACGCTGCTGTAAAAGCTGTGTACCGATAAAGTTTCATCGCAATCGGTTCATTAGTTTTTGCTTGAATACAAAACGTAATTATGTACCTCCATATTTACTTAAAACAAACTTTCACAATTTTTTATACTCGTGATAACTTCGAAATTAAAAGTCCCATTCGAATGAATTAAAAAGTATTTTACTGCTAGATAAATACCCTTGATCATAAAACTATTTATTTGAATAAGAATTAATACTACGATACGAATGTAACCAACTTTTGTTTCTACCGACGATCTAATTAAAATTTTGAACACAAAAGCTAAAAGCTAAAAGTGACTTAAGTATCATAATTAGATATATTCTCTCGCGGACTTTTTTGTAGAGAATAATGAGTACTTTAATCATGTAGTACATCATTTTTGTGTATCATAAATAGTTTTCTCAGCGCACGCCAAATAATGAATTTTATAGGCAAAATTTTGCTACTTTGGGTTACATTATTGCAATTTTCTTAAGGATCTCTAATTTTTTTTTAAATAAATTATAGCCTATGTTACTTCCTGATAATTTAGCTTTCCATTGGTGAAAAAATGATTAAAATCGGTCCAGTAGATTCAGAGCCTATTCGGTACAAACAAACAAAAAACAAACAAAAAAATCTTTCCTCTTTATAATATTAGTATAGACTAGCTTTTAACCACTCCTTCACTCTGGTTCTATTATCATAATCCTAAATACGACATCTGTTAGGAAAAACATTGTTATCTAATTTTTCGTTGAACGCAAAAAGCATCTTTTATTTACTAAGAATGTGATTTTAGCTCAAAATCGCTAAAAAGTGAGATACGATGTTTTTCCTTGCAAGTGTCAAATAGCTACATGAAACAACAACATTTGCAAGGATGAATTATAATTTCTCAGCATTCACAATATAAATTCATATAGTGGGCCTGATTTTCTACTCTCTCATTCTGCTGAAGAAAGTGTTTCTCATCAGAGATAGAGAAACATTTAATATAGTAAATAGTTTAGATGTTTAACAAAATAGCTTCATGATATATAGGATGAGGAGGAGGAGGATAAATAAAAATAGCTACCTGTCTCACAGAACTATGACTTGACTGGAATGTTTTATGCAGTGGCGGCGCTAGGCGTCGGCGACGTCGGCTACCGCCAACGGCCTCGCGCCTGAGGGGGCCTCGCAGAAAAACTAGTTACCTACTTATTTTCGTTTCGCCAATCATCCTAGGTTAGCTTGCCGACCCCGAACAATTCGGGAAAAAAGCTAAGCAATGATAATGAATTTTATTATTTAACACGTGCCCGATGGAATTGAGTACCTAGTAGGTACTTTATAGGTACCTATAGATACCTATTCAGAACCGTCTGTCTGGCAAAACTATAAAACGAAAGCTTCGCCCTAATCAGCGTTCTCACACACACTGCCCGACACGATAGATATCTGTATTGGGTGAAAATGCCATGATGCCATGACTTAATTCAAAACGGTCCTAATCAAGACCTAGAGAAATCTGATGAAAATTACCCAAAAGACCAAAGTAAAAGACATTTTTCTAAGTTTCATTTTACGAGAAAATTGAGTAACGGCGAAACGCAACATCGCAGATGGTTAACTTACTCCATAGTAAAATAAAGTTTATTGCTTTCCATGTAGACTTTTTTCACATTTGCAGACACAGATAGTAAAAGAAGGATGTTGTGATTGGAAGGATGAGTAGGAGATTGCAAAGACATGAACAAAGTCAAGGACACATGGAGTGCATGATTAAATGGATGGGACTCTTTAAAGGAATCAAACACGGTAAAACAATAGATAACGAGAGATCGATTAGGGAATCCCAAAAGTATTGGTATAATTTGTTTGAAAGATTGATAGATATAATAAACTACTTGGCCTCACACAATTTGGCATTTAGAGCTCATCGAGAATCCTTGAAATTGAACGATAGTAAAAATTCTGGCAATTTTCTAGACTTAGTTAAGTTGTTATCTAAATAAGTATGATCCGACACTACGGGAGCATATGCAACGTATTAATGAAAAGCAACTTAATCAACATTATCTGAGCCACGACATCCAAAACAAATTAATAACTTTATTGTCTAAATTAGTTATTAACGAAATTATACACAGGGTTAAACAAGCAAAACACTACGCCATCTTGCTCAATTGTACCAGGGACGTAAGCCGTGTTGAACAAATGTCAATAATATTAAGATTTTGCAATTTGTCAACTGGAGCTATAGAGGAACATTTTATTGGGTTTATTGACGTTGCAGAAACAACAGGAGAGTATTTAACAAAATCAATATTACAAGAACTGGAAAGAAATGATCTAGATATCCAAAATTGTCGAGGACAGGGATATGATAACGGCGCCAATATGGTCGGAATTAACAAAGGTGTCAGAACAAGAATACAAAATATAAATCCAAGAGCATTCTTCACACCATGCGGATGCCACAGTTGGAATTTACTTTTGATAGATGCAGCTAACTCTTCAACGACAGCCAAAACATTTTTCGGCCTTATCAATAAAATCTATGTGCTGCTTTCAAAGTCAAGCAAGCGTTGGGATAGTAAAAAGTAAATTTCAATTGACATTACAACCTCTGTCTGAAACGAGATGGGAGAGTAGAATCTGAGCAGTAAAAGCAATATTTTTACAATTTGATGATGTCATCGAATGCGTGAATGAACTGAAAAATAAAACTGATGATTCCGAAATTCTAAGCGACAGTGAAGCAGTCTTGAACGAAATGTTAACTTTTGAGTTTATTGTTGCTATACACGTGTGGTATGAGGTTTTGCTACGTGTAAACAATATAAGTAAACTATGGCAATCTGTTCATGTCAACTTGAAAGTCGCAATTGATACTTTACGTTAATTTTGTAGCTGGATTCCGTAATACAGGATTTGAAAAAAGCGTAACAGAAGCTAGATTGTTTGTGGAGAAAAGTACTTATGAAATTCAGTCTCAATTTAAGGTAAAAAGAATAGCCAGGAAAAAACGCATGTTTAGTTACGAACATAATGATGAACCAGTTGAATCTCCTGAAATGCAGTTCAGAGTTAATTATTTTAACACAACGGTAGATGCTATAATAGTCAACACCGAATGTCGATTCACAGCGCTCAATGAATATTTTGAGCAATTTGGTTTTATGATATCAATTATTTGAAATCTATGCCAAAAGAGGATCTTCTCAAACATTGTAATGATTTAGGTACAATACTTCGGGAAGGCGAAAACAGTGACATACAGCCTTTCGAACTCTAGAAGAACTTCAGCTTTTAAAAACTAATTCACTAGACTCTATCAACGACGCGAAACAACTCATCCAATACATTTTAGAAAATAATTTAGAAGAAATATATCCAAATGTTTATATTACAATTAGAATCATGCTCACAGTTCCGGTCAGCACAGCTTCCGCTGAGAGAAGCTTCTCAAAGTTGAAATTAATAAAAACCTATTTGAGAAGCACGATGAGCCAAGACACATTATCCGCGTTATCAGTTCTGTCAATCGAAGCTATAAAATAGCGGCTAAACTTAACTACGACACCATCCTGAAAAAATTCAGTGACGCTAAAAGCCGAAAAGTTCGTCTATTTTAATTTCTATGTGTGTAATTATTTTATGTCATCATTTTATTAACAATAAAACTCATTATACTCATAAATTATTTTATAATTTGGCTCACTTAATTTAACGGTTTTTTTCACTGCGAAGTAAAGAGGCCTCGCGAACTTGATGTCGCCGACGTACACATTTGGTCTAGCGCCGCCACTGGTTTTATGGGAAAAAATACGTTACGTTACGTTTTTCTTTTGCTAAGCGTAATCTCGAAACTCTTTCAATTACCCGGTTACAACAGGTTGATGGGTGGGTATATTTTGATGAACTAAAAATAGACATCGTCGAAAATACTTGTGTGTAAACTTTTAGCTGGATCTCGTACTTTTCCAAATTATTTATATGATTACGTACACATACTTGCTATTTTTCAGTTCCTTCCGATTAAAAAAGTGAAAGTAAAGGAAAGAGTTGACATCTCATATAAGTGAAAACAATAAATTCACTATAGAAAGTACTTACTTTAGTGAACTTTACTTCAAACAGAAAAAACGCAATCACTTTAAACACTCATTAACTGAAAATACGTTTCGACACTGCTTTTCAATTCACAACCACAAAATATGATTCACAAGAAACATGAAAGTGGTTCAAGAAAAAAATCGCAAGCACAACATCCTTCAACATCACATCTTTTTTCACAGACCAATAACCATATTATAACCACAAAGTAAAATAGACCAATATAACCATTGATAACCATCCAATAACCATAGACCACGAACACTAGGATACCGATAACCACACCACAGACCAGGAACAACAAGACATTATCATGTCTTCATTGTGTAGTGATCACTAGGGTGGAACCACATCTGTGAGGATCGATTCGCATTTATGCCGATGGTTTAAGACACACTTGTAAGGATCCGTACGGAGGCGAAAGCCTATAAACATTGTTGTTTGCGTAGGGGTGTTCGATGATGGCATCGATATTTTAATTGCTAGCTCAACCACGATATTAATCTTCTTCTACACACAAAAAAGGTCACCGCCATATTGAAATTCTTTTTATTCGACCGATTTCGTTCAAAATCGATATTTAGGCTTCCCAGGGGTCAAGAAAGAGGAAATACCTAGATGCCAAAATTTTAAAAAGTCACCGCCATATTGAAATTCTTTGTTTTCGACCGATTTCGTTCAAAATCGATATTTAGGCTTCCCTTGGGTCAAGAAAGAGAAAATAGATGCCAAAATTTGAAAAATATTTAAATTATTTGTTACTGGACCGATTTCGATTAAAATCGATATTTGGGCATCCCTGTGGTCATGAAAGAGTAAATGGTTGCCAAAACATAAAAATGTCACGCGCGCCATATTGAAATTTTTTGTTATTGGACAGATTTCGTTCAAAATCGTTAATTAAGCTTCCCTAGGGTCAAGAAAGAAGAAATGGTTGCCAAAATTTTAAAAAGTCACCGCCATATTGAACATCTTTGTTACTGGACCGATTTCGTTTAAAATCGATATTTGGGCTTCCCTGGGGTCAAGAAAGAGGAAATGGGTGCCAAAAATTGAAAAAATCACCGCCATATTCAAATTCTGTTTTATTGGACCGATTTCGTTCAAAATCGATATTTAGGCTTCCCTTGGGTCAAGAAAGAGGAAATAGATGCCAAAATTTTAAAAAGCCACCACCATATTGAAATTCTTTGTTATTGGACCGATTTCGTTCAAAATCGATAATTAAGCTTCCCTAGGGTCAAGGAAGAGGAAATGGATGCCAAAAATTGAAAAAATCGCCGCCATATTGAAATTCTTCGCTATTCGACCGATTTCGTTCAAATTCGATATTAAGGCTTCCCTTGGGTCAAGAAAGACGAAATAGATGCCAAAAATTGAAAAAGTCGCCGCCATATTGAAATTCTTTGTTATTCGACCGATTTCGTTCAAATTCGATATTTAGGCTTCCCTAGGGTCAAGAAAGAGGAAATGGTTGCCATAATTTGAAAAAGTCACCACCATATTGAAATTCTTTGTTATTGAACCGATTTCGTTCAAAATCGATATTTAGGCTTCCCTTGGGTTAAGAAAGAGGAAATAGATGCCAAAATTTTTAAAATTCACCGCCATATTGCAATTCTTTGTTATTCGACCGATTTCATTCAAAATCGATATTTGGGCTTCAGAGTTTCATCGATGAAGTTGTTTGTGGTTTAAATTTTTGCTTCGCGTACGTCGATGATAAATTTTAGTTTTTTCAAAAGATAGCGAACAGCATGCGAAACATTTACGTATTCTTTTAAAAAGGTTTTAAGAAGACGGTATAGTTAATAACGAGAAGAAATAACAATTTAGTGTTCCAGAGATTCGTTTCCTAAGATACAAAAATAAGCGCTGCCGGGTGTGGCCCTCCTGCTGACCGCATTAATTATGCATTATGGAATTTATTATCGCATTAATAAATTCCTCTACCTAAAACAGTACAGGGATTTAGAAGATTTCTAGGTATGATTAATGGTAGGTATGATTAATTTTTATCGAAAATTTCTCCCTAGCATAGCGCGATTTCAAGCACCATTAATACATGCTTTATCAGAAATTCAAAATAAAGGTGCTTAACCTTTTACTTGGACTCCTGATTAGAGCGTTGTTTTAATATTTGCAAAGAAAGTTTAGTTAATGCAAATCATTTAGCTCACCCAGTTTCAAATGATAGATTACGGTTATTTACAGATGCATCGAGCTCTCATGTCAGTGCATGCCTTCAACAAGAAGTGAAGGAGGGCTGGCAACCTATAGCATTTTTCAGTTAAAAGCTGACTACCAAGCAATCATCTTGGCCGGCGGTTATTATCGCGAATGATTAGCCATTTATGAAAGCGTGCAGCATTTTAGGCACATTCTTGAAGCTCAACCTGCAACGATCTATAACGATCATAAAACCCTTAAGTAAGGTTTTAGCTCAAAAGCGTGAAAAGCTCCCGCCTATTCAGCTCAAGAAAAAAGTTTTTATTTCGCAGTTGATTACTGACAAACAACATGTCAAGGGAGCTGAGAACACTGTAGCTGTCACATTCTCACGTGTTGAGTGCGTCACAGCTGAGGACATTCTGGTGGCGCTTTCTGATTCGACATCGTTGGTTTTGACTTGTATCCTTATTCCTGGGACTAGAGTAAAAAGTACGTGTGACGTTTCAATAGGTATGCCACGTCCTTATGTACTTTTTACAATTTTGGCACAATTTCCTCTTTCTTGACCCCAGGGAAGCCCAAATATCGATTTTGAACTAAATCGAATAACAAAGAATTTTTAATATAGCGGTGACTTTTTTAATTTTTGGCATCCATTTCCTCTTTCATGACCCCAGGGAAGCCGAAATATCGATTTTGAACGAAATCGGTCGAATAACAAAGAATTTCAATATGGCGGTGACTTTTTTAAATTTTGGCAACCATTTCCCTTTTTATGAACCCAGGGAAGCCCAAATATCGATTTTAAGCGAAATCGGTCCAGTAACAAAGAATTTCATTTTGGCGGTGACTTTTTCAAATGTTGGCAACCATTTCCTCTTTCTTGACCCTAAGGGAGCCTAATTATCGATTTTGAACGAAATCGGTCGAATAACAAAGAATTTCAATATGGCGGTGACTTTTTTAATTTTTGGCATCCATTTCCTCTTTCTTGACCCCAGGGAAGCCCAAATATCGATTTTGAACGAAATCAGTCGAATAACAAAGAATTCCAACATGGCGGAATAGTGCACCTGTGTTTGCACACATACTTGAGATAAAAACTAATTTCAGCGATATATCGATACTTTTTGGCACTTCATGCATTGCCCTAGTTGCCGAAGATGCTTTCGCACGCGTGAGGATCCTTACGGATCCGTAAGGATCCTTTCGGATCCGTTCGCGTCCGTAAGGATCCGTTCGCACCCTTTCGGTTCCGTAAGGATGCGAAAGGATCCTTTCGCATGTGATTCGTGAGCTACACTTGTAAGGATTTTAGGCACTTTTAGGTACAAAAAATGCGAAAGCCGAATCGATGCGAAAAGCCGAATTGATCCGCTCACGTTTCTATGGAATTTGACAGTTTTGTATGGGCGAAATCCGAAACGATCCTCACAAATGTGGTTCCACCCTAAAGTATTCTGTGGTGGAAAACGTAGTGGTCATAATATATACTATACCGAGCATGGAACTAGAAATTACGACTACTTATTGTATAGGTATTAAATTCCACATATATTCTCTTTGGTTCGTCGTGGTCTACGGTGATCACTGATCGGTGATTAGTGATTACATTCTTTTTGTACAAATAATCATCTGTGGCTTAAAAGGGCTAGAACCCAGAGCCGTAAAACTAGTATTAAAAAAAGGTCTATGGTGGTCTATGGTATGTTCCTTGGTACCTAGTGGTCAGCACCTCCGCTAGGAGTAATATGGGAGTCTATGATGGGATCTTCATTCGTGGTCTATGTATATGTTCCTTGGATGGGATCGATGGGATGGGAGTATGAGTAATAGTCATTGTTGCCACTTTAGTGATTTTGTCACTAGATTTAGTGAATTTTAGGAGCTAGACAGTGATAATCAGAAAAAAAAATCACTGAAAAATGATTTGATGACTTTTAGTGATATTTATCGAATGTTGTGCTTTGGGTCGGACACTTTACAGAGTAAAAAATTCCTGTTTCGGAACGTTTTTTGGTTATGGTTGGGGTTTCCCCAACTAAAAAATCAAACCTAACACGTATGTAAAGTTTGTACGTATGTGTGAGTGCTGCATACTATTGGCTATTGCTTAGTTGTATTTGGTTGTATTGTATTTAGTTAGTTGGTAGTTTTCATTCGCGAAAGATAAGAAATCAGCTAAAAATAATGAAGAAGAACTGTTACAGTTACGAGCTCCCGGCTGATGTAATTACTGCTATTGGAAGCAATTCTAAATACTCTTTTAAATCAAAAAAAAAAAACTGAAAAAACTGATGTTCCACCTCAGCCTTCTACATCTGCAATAATAATTGATCAAGATGAAGAAGAATTACCAACAGAAGTATTTGAAGTTGATTTTTAGTTTTGTCATGTTTATTTAAAACTAAAAATCAACTTCAAATAAAATATTATTTTTATTCATTGTATTCACAATTAAAATAAAAATTTCTGACTCACCTTGTGATTTAATTTTAAATGATTTAGTGAATTCTAGGGATTTTTTAAGTTAAAAATATCGCTTAATCTGGTGAAATTTCAGATCAAAACTAGTGAAAAAGTTTTCTGCAACGTGGCAACACTGGTAATAGTGTTCTGTGGTCAGCACTATTGCTATTGCTAAGTAATTGTAAAATTATTAAGAATATTAATTTTCAAGATGAATATATCCATAGAAAAGAAAAGAAGCGATTGTGCAGCTTTGCCAAAAGGCTGGCAAAGAGAGGAAGTAATAAGAAAATCCGGACTCTCGGCTGGGAAAGTTGATGTTTATTACTACAGGTACTTCCATAAATATTCTTCTTTTAATCGAATATAATGTTCTCAAAGAGCTTAACTTCCTCACGAACATTAATCAATTCATTATGCACAAATAGTTCCTAAAAAAATGAAATATTGTACAGTATGTATAGATTGACCATTTTATAAGAAGTATCTAAATAAGTTATTAAGTTGTGCAGATTTAATTTTTTTGTGAGGTTTAAAAATATTTTTATCTGGTAGGAATTGATTGTCACGTACGCGTCCATCCTGGCGTCCGCCGTTTGATACCTACCACGTAGCGAAATACCTACCACGAATCTTGTTGGCCTTGAGTCTTGTTATTATAATTCAGTTCTAAACATAACACAAAAAGCTCCTTTTTGCCCAAACAAATATTGTTGATGTACCTACTTATCTTATAAAAGTGGTCCTACTGTACTGTATACTTTTTTTATTGTCATTTTGAACATCTGGGATATTGGCATTGAGCAATGCGTGTTATGTGAGAATATAACACTAAATAATTGACTGGTGCATAAGGGAAACAAGAATAATTTAACATTGCACTGAAATAATTAGTATTGTACTTAGTTGCCAATCATTTATTTAGTTAAACATCCACTACACCCATTGCTAGTGAATTAACACAACTAACACAGCTGTCAATAGCCTAGTGGTCTGTGGTGACAATAAATTTTTGTGTAGTCCA
The DNA here is from genome assembly GCA_029955525.1 of Oeneis ivallda. Lineage (NCBI taxonomy): Eukaryota > Metazoa > Arthropoda > Insecta > Lepidoptera > Nymphalidae > Oeneis > Oeneis ivallda. The sequence continues at coordinate 10,504,912 of JARPMR010000020.1, read as the reverse complement.
ACAGGTAAAAAGTTTCGCAGTAAACCTGAGCTAGTTCGTTATCTGGGTGATAGTGTGGACTTGTCGTGTTTCGACTTTCAGCAGGGTCAAATAAACACTATGCTGCTGTGCAAGGCCAAGAAAGCTCGAGCGCAGTTTGACTACAGGTTCCCACATCAGTGTCATAACTTCTCTCACTTGTGTTGTGTTCATTAGTGCAGTCCTGCTTTGTGTTACATTTGTTCATGCCCTATATTCGAAAGCTTGTGTTGAAGTGCTCTAGATATTACTTTACATTTACTTCATTTTATACAACCCAAATTGTGGTACTAATTCTGTTGTACACAATCTCTAAACTAAATTGACAGGCCTAAAAATAATCTTTTTCACAGTGGTCCCTGAGGATAACAATAGCATAACATTTAAAGTCTGTCAATTGGCAAAAACTTACAACAACAAAAAACAAAAAACTAGTTTAGAGATTATGTGTGTTAAGAATAATGGTGATAATGAATTAGCACCACTGTTCGTATCAGCTTTAATTCAAGTGTAACTGTGATTTATGAAATACAAGTTGCTTCAGTAGATCTACTTATAGCAGCTTGTGAAGGATTTGTTTCTACACTTAGTTTTAGTTTTCTATGCTCACACCCTCACAATGCTTTTTATACACAAGCTTATAAAAGAAGACAAAGCTTGCTACATATTTTGTCACTGTTTCTTATAAATAAATGCTTGCTTCTAATATTGTAGGGTGTTTTAAAAAAATATGACCAAGAGCAACTACAATCATATCTGCAGGAGTTAGTGATTATATAATATTGATTTTAAAATACTATACAAAGATGTCCCATCAAGTATGCAACTATTTTGTTTCCAAGTTTCACTTTTCATGATTGCAAGGAACCCTGAAAAATATTTTTTCTGAGTAGGGACATAATATACATTATTTGTAGCAGTAACAAGTTTCTATAACTGTACAAAATTTTGACTTTGCTGTTTTAATAGTCTGAATGAACTGGCTGTGATACACAGATCACAGATGGACTGCAAGAAACTAAAAAAATGAGTCCCTTGTTCCTACAACCTTATAAACTATAACTTTATAGTCAAAAATTTTCCATAAAATTAAGGGTGTATAAGAGGCTAAGAATAATGCATAACACACTTTAATATAAATTCATATAATGTGAATATATAACTTTATGTAATTATATTACCCTACTGAAAGCTGAAACAAGCTTTACTTTGTGCAAATGATTATATTAAAGGAGTTATTCTATGATATCAAATGATCATTAATTGGTTATGCGTAGGCAACAATCATCATGGCTTACAAATACTACTATAACAATTGTAATCAGTTAAATTAATATAAAAAGAAGCTCATATAACTGTTGTATTCTTTAAAGGTTTATTTTTTTTTTCAAACCAAAATTATATATGTAATTATCTGCACATTCTCAGTGTTTAACAAATGCTTAGATTCATAAGGCATGACTAATATGTAATATTGCATGAAAGGAATTAATCATAATATTATGCCAACTTCCATCCATTTGTGATTTTATTTAAGAAAATTGTTTGAAAAGATGTATTATTATTATATAGGAATATAATATTCCTTTTTGAGTAATAAATCTACTTTACCAATATTCAACCTTGATTTTTTAACATTTGTGTGTCAATACATTTGGAAATATATAATTTCAATTATACTGCTTTGTAAGACTGTTATCTCATCTCAGCTCTGATACTAGCTACAAAAGAATAACCTATGGGATAGATGCAAATGTTTGCATTAGGACAGACAGTTTCGCGTACACCCTAATCATCCCTATCAAAATAGATTAAATAGTGATAAACAGCCTTATAAGTTTCCATCACAATAATACCCTATTATTTCCCCTAATACTTTACCCTATAGTATTTCGAAAGCCCACAATTTTATCCCAACCTACAACGCTGATTTCCTTATTATAATGTGTTTGTTTAGGGGTGTCCGTTCTGACGCGTCGCTAGTGCCTCCAATTCGTCAAACTGCGTCAATATTCAAACAGCCAGTGACCGTTTACAAGACTCAGGAGAGTAAAGTGAAAACTGATTTGAAACATGGCACTCAAGAAAAACCTAAGCAATTATTCTGGGAGAAACGTTTAGAGGTAATTTTATTGTTTTATCTTAGGCCGCTTCTTGATTTGTCGGTTCGGTATTCTCTTCACACATTCGGTTCATATTCTTTACCGAGCGCTTTTATTTTAACGAGTGTTTCTTGACTTGCGCAGAAGAGGGGAAGCACTCATTGAAATAAAAGTTTTGGCTCGCAGTAAATGACGCAAGATACCGCACTAACTTTGAAAGTGGGCTCCCTCCATTTGTTTTGTGAATGACATACACAACTTTGTAACTCCCGAGCGCATAATCCTCCAAACAAGAAAAATCTGTATGTCATGTTAAATGTCTGTCTTATGCCGCCTAAGCTTATATATAAATTGTATTGGTTGTAAATTTAATTTTACTTTGAACTTTAAAACTTTTGTGCAGGGATTGACTGCGTGTGATGCAAATGGAGTGATTGGCACAACCTCCTTGCCTAAGTATATTAAATCATTGGGGCCATATACGTCAGATGCTACCACTATACAATCATTGGCCACTGCTTTACATGTTTCATCACAACCTATAACAGGTATGTCTACTAAGCTGTTATTATAGAGAGGGAGCCGAGACCGTTCAGACCTTCGACATTTTATAAAAGCTGAAAGTTTCTCTGCGTATGTTCCCAATAGAGATAAGAATGATCCCTGACTATGAAGTTTGGATCAGGGTGGCTTTGGGAGATATCAGGTAGTAAAGGTGTATAAATTCAGAGTAAGTATACTTTCGTCATAGTATAAAAGCTGAGTTTTATATATATGTTACTTGGGGAGCTATCAAAAGATGTTTCCTCAGCAGTCAGACACTTCCGATGGTTTCAACCCCGTGTCAGACACCCTTAAACTATAGTAAATTATGAGTATACTTTCGTCATAGCATAAAAGCTGAGTTTTATATATGTTACTTGGGGAGTTATCAGAAGATGTTTCCTCAGCAGTCAGACACTTCCGATGGTTCTTATGCCCTGCCAGACACTTTGAATATCTGCCGTAGGTAGGTAGGTAGGCGATCTTTGATGAAACCATGGACTTTTACGAGATAAAAAGTTAGTTGTGTCGTAAAGAAGTAAGTAAGAAGAAGGCCTACCTACGGCAGATATTCAAAGTGTCTGACAGGGCGTCAGAACCATCGGAAGTGTCCGACTGCTGAGGAAACATCTTCTGATAGCTCTCCAAGTAACATAATTATATTAAACTCAGCTTTTATACTACTAGTGGTTCGCCCCGAACTGAGACCTCGCGGTAACGGTTTCCCATTATTACTTATTCATTCAATAGATACATGACGATCAAAATTGACATTATTATTATGCCCGTTTTCACCAACCATACCTAAATCATCCCCTTTGTAGCCCCTAAATACAATCCTAACATCCCAATGTCATTTTCACCTTTAGTTGTCCCGTAGAGGTTCGTAATAACGAAGTTGACAGAAAGTGTCAACTAACTTAACATAGGTAGCCCGTAAAGGTTAGGGAACTGTTATAGTGAAATCCTCAAGGCCTCAATCAAACTTAGGTATAGTTTTTTGGAACATTCAAATTAAATTACTTGTACACAGCGTCAACTATCGACACGATCAGAAAACATGTAAAAACAAACTGCAACGTGAAGTTTTATTGATGTTTGCTAAATGACTAAATAATAATTTTAATTGAATGATAATATGTTACATATAGCTGCATTTGCTTTAAATGAGATGAGAGCGCCATCTATTGACATCATTGTGAAGTTCTGTTGTTGCTGCTCATTAAAAGTTAAATAATTTAGTTTCCTTATTACATTTATCTAATTTTAGTATTTGTTGTTCAAGTACATGATATTACGCTAAAATTTTAAAACTTTCAAGGAACAGCTCTCAATGGTTATTCCGTTGTGAGGTCAAATATAATCTCCACTTTGAAAGCCCCCCATTTCGTCAATTTTAGGAAAAAAATTAAAAAAAAAATACTTTTGTACTCTGTTCCAAATTATCTTTAAAATGAGGTACTATAACTCTATGAAATGCAAAAATTTTTTTTTTGTTTCGCATTCGCTTCTATGAGAGCCCCCCTGAAATAAAGATTTTTATAACTTTTTAAGCCATTTTCGGCTGGAGGCCATCGGTTTACATATTATATCTCAAATTGAAGTAATTACGTTCAGTAATTTAGAAGTTATAAGGCTCTGACAGACGGACGGACGGACGGACGGACGGACGGACGGACGGACAAGTGCAAATTCACTCAAGTAGACTCAAAGACCTTCGCTTCGCTCGGTCGATTACGAAAGTATACTCACAATTTACTATAGTTTAAGGGTGTCTGACAGGGGGTTGGAACCATCGGAAGTGTCTGATTAATAGAATAGAATAGAATAGAAATGTTTTTTATTCAAATAAACTTTTTTACAAGTGCTTTTGAATCGTCGATGAGTCTACCACTTTTGGTTGCTTATAATATAAATAAATAAAAAATAAAAATGTTTTTCAGGGCAGAGCGGTTCAAAACAAGTGATAATGGAGAGCCCGGGGGTTTTTTTAAACCCTGATCAACCGTTGATCGCGGCCGTCACTATAACTAAGGAGGATTTGCGCCGTCAAGAGGAGCGCGTGAAGCGGGCGCGGCTGCGGCTGCAGGAGGCCCTGGCGGCCGCATAGGGAAGCGACGGCGACGGGGACGCGCTCGTCTCCGCCGCCGACTCGCAGCACGCGGAGCATGAAGCAGACCCCGTCGAGCTGATGCTGCCCGACTCCACCGCCGATTCCCCGAAACCCTGCATTTCCGAGTGCGTCGTCGACAGCACGAGTTAAGAATACTCGGTGTAATATATGATAGCATGTATAGTTTTACGTTTTGGGCTAAGCGTACGCTACGGCGCAGGCACGTGCGCCGCAGACGTGTGCCTAGCCTGCTCTGCGTCTTGGGAGTGCCGGCACAGACTTCTGTGAGACACGTGCGCTTTCACTTGTTTTTAGGCTCGATTTATAAGTATAGATAGCTAGTTCGGACAAAAATGCGTTGCAACAGTCAACAAACAAGATAGTGTAATCGCTTAGAATCTCATGATGTTCATGCATTACAACATGCTTGCAGCATTAAAAAATTCGCTCTGCTCCGTTCTGTGTGCTATTGCGTCGCCTGCGTGTCAGCCTTAATGTTTCAACAAGAAAAAAAGTGTTAGATCGGGGAACACAAGTGAAACGCTCGGCTGCTATAGTGACACTGCTTTAATAATGAGACAGCGCGATGAGGCACCATCGCAAACTATTCAATATCCCTTCCCCTAGATTGATGATAGATTTAGTAGTTCAATCTAAGTAATATAAAAGTTACTATCGGGACGCTGGCGTAACAACCTCCTTCGGGTTCGGGCAGAGGGCTGGCGGATGTTATCTTGTACACAATGAAAGAATTCTAAGTCCTCATCCTCTGACATCTGTGGTCGCCGGGTCCGGCGACTCGCCGGACTCCTCTAGTGACCGTCACTCTGCACGGCGCGTATCCGGTTCTTGAAGAGTCCGGGACGGGGACGCTCCGGACGCAGCCGCTGCTTCAGACGTTCCGGGCGCCAGGGGTTCTAATGCCGGAACTGTACCCGGCATCTCAGATGTGGCGGCCGCGACAAACGAGTCACACGCACCTGGTGACCCAGGCGCCGGCATCGACTCCTCACTCCCTCCCCCATTAGCTTGTATCGGGTTAGAGCCTGATGATGATTGCGGTTGATCCAAATCATCGTCCCAGAAGTCGAGGTTGTTACTTATCCCTTTATTTACAACCATGGAACTATTACAGAATGGAAGCAGCATCACCTACAAATTCGTACGCCAAAATTGTCCATGAAGGCACTACAAACGCACTATAGATAAAATTACACTAAGACACCACCGGGTCAACAAAAACCAACCATATGACTGGACTTTTAAGGTTCAGTTTGTAATTAATGTGCGACACGTACGAAGTTTTGCAACTCACCCGCTCATTTTTACCGGATTACATCGATGTAAGAATAGTTCCGGAGTGGAGTGGCAATTTTTTATATAATTATTTACACACAATAATAATAATTATTGTACATTAAAATTTGTCTTTATAATAATATCTTTTTATTTTGTCTTAACATAATTAATAAAATTACAGTCTTTTAAGTCTAGTAGGTACCTACTGAACGTGTTGTACCGATTTTTTTCAAGGAGTCAAATAGAAAAGACAATAATTAATGTTTGACAGTTGGATCCTTTTTGCATTACTATGTCTAAATGTTTAATAACAAAAAATCTTTAAAAAAACAATAAACTACCTACTCCATTTATATTCATGAATCAATGTTGCTCAGACGTGCCTATCGCGTTCTCTTCCTCGCGCGGTATGTGTGACTGTGATAGCTGCGCCGCAGAAATATTGTTATTTTCGTGACAAATTAATTAAATTAAGCAACAGTTCGTGATTATATTGTTAATGTAGTGGAATATAAATGTAAACAAAATATTTTCTTATCGAAAGTATGATATTCCATCTTGTTTTTTGATATAATTTGTACTGTTTTTTAATTTTTTTACGGAGCACCAAGGCATGCTTTCGGTTTGTGAAATAACGCGCGACTGAGCTAACTTGCTACTATTAGTAGCAGTTAAACCGTGACGTTTTTGACTCGCTGATGGTGAATCCAAGGAAATATAACATCGTTGTTTACAACTATTTGATTTTTATGTTTCTTAACAACCAATGATGTTTCACAATCCTTAACTAAATATATTACTCTACCGATTTTCTTAACAATTACTCCTTTGCACCAAATGAACTTATTGTTACGCGCACTTTTTATATAAAACATTTTCACCAGAAGAGAACGCTTTTTGGTTTTTCCCTCCACTTGCACACCCCCTTAACTTGCATACACTGTTGATTTTTGACAACATTAGCCAAGGCGATAGATGAGGGCGGCGATGGTGTTGGATTTATCAAATCTAATCGCGTTCTTAACTTTCGGCCATACAAAAGTTGCGCCGGTGAGGATCCCGTGGTGGAATGTAAGGAATTTCGATAGTCAAATAAATATTTTAACATTTTCAGCTTGCATTCCTTTACATTGCGGCTGGCCATAAGGCTCGATTTGATGCCTTTTTTTACTATTTTGACATAGCTTTCGGCCTGGCCGTTACTAGCCGGGTGATACGCTGGAGACGTCAAGTGTGTGATACCATTTAAATCACAAAATTTCAAAAATTCCTGTGAAAAAATGAAGCGAAATTGTCTGTTACAAGGAATTCCATTACCCCGAACCGTGACATGAACTCGTACAGTTTCTCGATGACCGCGGCCGATGTCGTGGTAGTGACCATATCGCATACTTCGACCCACTTGGTGTACGCATCAACAGTAACTAAATAGGTAAAACCCAAATCGTGATCTGCATTCCGCCTTGGTTTTTACCATGCCTAAGTGTGAGGTATGTAGTTCCGAAAGTACCTTCCCCCTTAGAGTGCTTGGAATTATAACCTTATGACCTCTCATGAGGCAACCATTTTCCAGTGAAAGTTGCAATCTACAATAATAATATGGCTTAATCTCATCATCATTTACCTTGGGTGGCCAGCCCTGTAAAACATAATTTGCAACTCGCGACAGTACGTCATCTTTTTTCCTTTCGTTGCGTAACTCGTCTAACGACACCGGGAGCGATCCGTCTAACACGAAACATACGTAGGCCGCGCGATCGTGCAATGCCGCAGCGGCTTCCGCGCACTGCCCCGCGCTCCCCTCCGCCGCCCCCGGCCCGCTTCCCCCGGACACAGGGCGCGGGGTAGACTCGCGCGTGACAGGTAATCTGCGCTGTTATCTGCACTTCGTACGTATTCTATAATATAATTATAACCGCTTAAAAACATAGCATAACGCTGTAACCGATTAGCTGATACTTCCGGGATGCCTTTGTGTGGACCGAATATTGATAATAAAGGCTGATCAGTACGTAGTACGAATGGTTCGGCCCTACCATACAAATACTGGTGGAAACGCCGCACCCCAAATATTATAGCTGTGGCTTCTTTCTGTATTTGGGAATAATGTTTTTCAGCAAAGCTAAGTGTTCGCGACGCGAATGCTACCGGTGTCTCGATTCCGTCCCTTTCTATTTGGGACAAAATTGCGCCTAACCCGCTCGGAGATGCATCGACTGTTAAAATTACCTTCGCGTTAGGATTAAAATGTACGAGAACCTGATCTGATCCTAACAGCTTTTTAATTGTATTAAATGCATTGCTATGGATTTGACCCCAATTCCATTTAGCGCCCTTTTTTAACAAGTCATATAGGGAACTTAGGATTGTTGACGCGCTTGGTACGAAACTACGGTAGTAGTTTACTAGACCTAAAAAGACTGTAGCTGACTAACATTCACGGGAACCGGTGCTTCTAACATTGCTTTTACCTTTGACGGTGATTTCTTCAACCCGTTTTTGTTTATGATATACCCTAGATAACTTACTTCATCCTTAAAAAATTCGCAACTCGCTTTCTGCAACGTTAACCCTGCATCCTGTAACTTTTGTAGCACCGCATGTAACCTATTCATATGCTCCCTGTCGCTGGCCCCGGTTATTAAAACATCGTCCAACAAACAAAGTACACCGTCCATGCCTGACAATACACATTCCATTGCCCGCTGAAAAATAGCCGGCGCGCAGGCCAGTCCGAACACTAACCTAGTGTATTTATTTATAAACCGCGATGTGTGTTGATACAAGTAATTTTCTGAGATTCCTCATCTAGTACAAATTGGTTATACGCCATAGAGATACCAATTTTGTAAATTTTTCACCACCGTGTAGCTTTGAAAAAAGTTCACTAACTGTAGGCAATGGGTATTTTTCAATAACTAATTGCTTATTTATGCTCACGGAATAATCAGCACATAGTCTAACCGATCCATTTCGCTTGAGCACGGGTACGATCGGTGACGCATACTCTGAGTGTTCCACGGGTTTTATCACGCCTAACTCGACCAACCTATCGATTTCTTTATCGACTTTATCCCGTAAGGCGAACGCGAGCGGTCTAGCCTTAAAAAAAATAGGTTTCGCATCATCTTTTAAGGTCAAAGTCACTTTATATTTATTGAAACATCCTAACTTATCCGAGAATGTATGAGGATATCGCATTTGAAGGTTTTCGACTTCATTTCCACTTTGCTCACAATAGTTAACTGATCTTAGCTCTAATTTAAAAAGTGAAATAAAATCCCTACCCAATAAAGACGGACCGCTGCCACGTACTACAAATACGCTAAGTGTATGCGTATGGCCATTGAACGTCACCGGCACGCGAATCATACCTAAACATAAAGTCCAGATTTCCTTACTTGAGTATTCGAGTAAACAAACACCTCTTGATATGAATATCACTTATTTACACACAAATCACACATTTTTAACTATGTATAACTGTCTAGATCTATTCATCAAACACATTCGTTACGATTTACACCAAAAATTGCTTCGAGTTTACCATTATAAGATATTTATTTTCTCAAAAACGAAATATTAGCAGAACTCAATTGCACAGATTAGGAGAAAGTGACATTTCGTAACCCTAGATTGTCTATGAATCGTTGAGGTGGGGACAGGCGAATGAGTGACCTTATGAATGGATTGAATCCATGGAACTAGGAATTACGACTAGTCTTCCTTCTTCAATGATTGAATCATCATTACACTAGAGGTGAGTAACTTTAGAATATAAAATATAATGGATATTGATCTATACTTATAATAAAACTGTAACTGGAAGATTTCTGTACATTTAATATATTTTGAAAATTTTAATTGGGGGATGCTTTACTATCGATACTGAGCCCAAAACAGATTTTTATTTAATTTTTGTCTGTTTGTTTGTCCTTCTTTCACGTAAAAACTACCACACAGATTTCTACAAAATTTTATACCGTGGTAGCTTATTACTCGGGTCAACATCTAGGCTACTTTTTATCCCGGAAAATCAAGGAGTTCCCGAGGGACTTTAAAAACTAAATCCACGCGGACAAAGTCGCGGGCATCAGCTAGTAAAAAATAAATCACTAGCAGAAAATGATTGTAATGGTTAACTTAAATAAAATTAGATATTATTATAAAATAAAAAATAGATAATCTTAATCTATATTATTGCCAAACTAAAGAACATTTTACTAAAGAAAACAGGTAAATAAAAATACACTACTGTTTTTTTTTTTTTGCAAGAAAATTGTTTGTATCACAATGTTACCCACAAATGGGGTATACTTTAGAATAGAACAAAAATCTGATTAGTAATAATTAATAAATCTTCGTTAATTTTTTCTTGTAAAATCCTCTTTTTAATATAATTACGAAAAAGATATTGTTTAGTTACTTTTTACGTCAAATTTGTAGTAATGGTACACGTCTATGACCATCGCAGTTGGGATGAAAATCATTCAGTTGTATAATGCTTTCACATTCGTTCAATCGCTCATGCGATAACTTCCCAACCCTATAAATTGTCTTTGGTTAACATTCGGCCATTATTGTTTACTCGAATACTCAAGTAAGGAAATCTGGACTATACAATGTTATCTCCCGTGTAACTGATGAGTTTTTTGTTACTTTTTCCTAACGGTACGTCGCTAAAATGTACTCTATACGTGTTCTCGGATATAACGGTAACTGCTGAACCACTATCGATTTCAAACTTAATTTTTACACCGCGGACACACACTGATTCCACCATAGGCTCGCCCCTCACCGAACGTATATTAAGCAACTTACCATCATCACCATAAATTTACAATTTTTTGCTTTATGGGAAAGCCACAACAACCGCACTTTGTTTTCATCGCACTAGCACTATTTTGCTGATCACTTTTTCTTCCCAACTGTTCCTCGCGAATTTTGAACATGGCGCTTCCTGTCACGACCACGCCCGCGTCCACGCCAGCTGCCGAGCCGGTAGCTGAACTACTGGCTGCTCCAGCGCGCGCGCAGCGTATACTCTCGGCCAGTTCCACCGCCTTCGCGAGGGTTAGCTCCGTGATGTCCTTGGCATACAGCTTCTCTTTCTCAACCCCCGGCCGCATCCCTATTACGAACCGATCTCGTAATGCCTCTTCAACGTTACTGAAGTTGCAGTGGGCCGTTAGACCTCGTAATCTAGCCGCCCATTCTGTGTGCGACTCTGAAGGTAGTTGAGTAGCTGCGTAGAATTTATGCCGTTCCCCGATGCCCAAGCGCTTCGGAGTGAAGTGGGCATCCAGAATAGTGAGAATATCCTGGTACGGGACGTCTTCTAGTGCTTTCGGCAGCGCCAAATCTGCCGCCAGTTGGTAGGATCCTTCCGCGAGTGCACTAAGTAAAATAGCCCGGCGTCTGATCCCCGTTGCATCCGTTTTTTCGTTTACTTCATTCGCGATAAACCATTGTTTCAGACGGCCTTTATATGACTTCCACGAGTGAATACTGTGGTCAAAAGTCGATAAAATTCCGAATTTTTCACCGGCCATCTTGTAACTATTATAAACGCGGGTGGGTACTCGTCGCCACTGTTAGATCGGGGAACACAAGTGAAACGCTCGGCTGCTATAGTGACACTGCTTTAATAATGAGACGGCGCGATGAGGCACCATCGCACACTATCCAATAAAAAGCTTGAAAACAGTGACAGTGTGTTTAAGAATATAGTCTTGTTACAGGTTTTAAACTTTTTTCTTTTGTATATTTTTTCCGAAAATGCAGGAGTTTCTCAGTTTAGCTGATATCTTTCATCAATATTTTACAATCAATTCCATATCAATATCTGCTGTGTATATAGTATATACATTTTAACGTTATTATGTTTTACACTATTGAAATGATTCGAACTTTTGTATTGTGCATTCCACTTCATGTTGGTGGAGGTTGTTTTATGGGTTTTCTCTTTAAACTATGGCAACATAGACCAGTTTTCGATTTTTCAGTGACTAGTGCCACCTACAGGTGCAATTTAGTTGAATATGGATGTATGTGTATGTAGTATGTAGATATAAGGTATAATTGTGGCAAAAGTACCAATTTGGACATTATTTTCTGGTCACACATGATAGTGGATATGTTCCCTTTACGTCGAGTCGTAAAGCCAATTATCCTCCATGAATCACTGTCTACGGTTCCTACTCCCCTAACGTGGAATTTATCAAAGTACATATATAAGATCAATGATTAACACACTTGTATTTAAATATATAATACATATCTTTAATACAAATATATTCTTCGCTCTCTGGAGTGGACTGGAACTAGAAACCCCACACCGAAAAGTGTAGTGTTGGCAGACCCCCTGGCTGTAGTTTTAGATGACTTGGTCTTCTTATTCCTCTATCCAGCGGCGCCCTGCGACTCGTCTGACATTGTCGGTCCACCTAGTGCAGGGTCTGCCAAACTGCGTTTCCCACAGTAAGAAAAGTTTTGCTTTGGTTTGAATCACTTTTTAGTTAAGACTACCTACTTACGCCACTATGAAAAGGGAATAGAAGTGGGGAAGAAAGTATATACCTACCTAAAGTATATACCTACTCACATATTGCTCCCCGTAAAGGATGCAGATATATCTTATAGGATATATCAAGTATATGGATCGGGGGGTCTATCGCGTAACTTTTTCTCAGTCCTTAAAGGACTGCATCAATGTCAAAATATGATTTTGGGCTTCTCCTATTGGCCAAAACCATGTTTTGACATTGAAATAGTTTTTAAGGACAGCGATAAAAGTTACGCGATCGCCAGGCAGGTTAGTATTGTACCCTATAGGATATCATAAAGCTTTTTAATCAAATAAAGCTAGAGCTTTTTAACAAACTGTCTATGGAAAGAATATTTTTCCTGATTAGTTATTATGATAAAATTGAGGCATATAGAATCAAGGGCAGCTAAGTGCCTTCATATCCAATTTGCAGGAAACAAAAAAAACGTTTTTCTAGTCTCAGAGTTAGGGTTCTCATAATGTTCTGGGCTCTGATTATAGGGTCTGTGAAATGTTAGTAGTTTTGGTTATTTTTATCTACCAGTTCCAAATAATAAGATAAAAAATATCAAAAAAGCAAAACCCTTAACTGTTATTGATACTTATGGCACGTACGAGACGTGACCATACGTACCTCATAGCATATTTAATTCCGCAATAACAAAACCTTGTAATTTATTTCAACAAACTTATAATAATATTAGTTCAGCAACTTTTGCACGTACGTAATATCCAAGCACATCTCTCCCCACCTTTATTTATAAAATTAATTAGTATATAAGATCTTTTGTAAATACGTAATATATGCCACTACCATTAGACACTGCAGTCTGTGTTCTTTATTCCTTCAACGACGTCCCTCTGCAAGAACACGCTGTTACGGCAACCATTGCTGTAACGCAACAGTGGTGACCCCGACCGTGAAAAAACCTCAACGTGATTCTGCTCCCGACGTACGAAGCAGTGATCCTCAACCGAGTCATCCGACGCGTTCATCCGACGAGATCGTACCCAACGTGTCCAACCAACCAACGAGATCGGCCAACACATCAAGACATCCTCATCATTGTGAGTCATATTTTTTCGTCATCATGGCTCGTCAAACACCTGTCAAAGGTTTCGGCGCTGGCAACTCTACAGACGAACAACTCAACGGCAGCACAGACTTGGTGGCATCAGTCTCAATAGCAGAGAGGATTCCGCAGTTCTGGACGGATTCACCGCGTCTTTGGTTCTCTCAATTTGACGCGATTGTGGCTCCACAGAAACAAGGCGATGAATACAAGTTCAACGCGGTCGTATCAAAATTACCCAAAGACGTCATCCATCAAGTCAGCGACATTTTAACGAGTCCGCCTTCAGAGAACAAGTACCACTGCATCCGGGAACGGCTCATCAGCTGCTATGAAGAAAGCGAACATCGGCGATTCCATAAGCTTTTGTCTGAGATGGACCTCGGAGATCAAAAGCCATCTCAACTATTAAGAAAAATGAAAGAAGCTGGCTGCGGCAAGATCAATGGCGACACACTACGTTTATTATGGATGAGACAACTTCCTTCATCCGTAACCTCCGTGTTAGCGATTTCCGAAAATTTGGCACTGGACAAGCTAAGCGAAATGGCTGATCGCATCTACGAGAACAGCCGCTGCAATACGAACATATCGTCTTCGGCATCAGCTGACATAAATTTAATCACCCAACTGACGTCACAAATTGCAACGATGCAGTTAGAAATTGCAGCGCTACGCAATGACCGCTCGCGAACAATGCATCGACGCAGCAGTTTTAGTCAACCTCGGTACAATAGACCTAGGTCAAGTTCACGCCTGCATTCACGATCGGAACAACGAAGCAATTTTTGTTACTATCATAAAAACTTTAAAGAAAAAGCTCGAAAGTGTGAAAAACCCCGTTCTTGGGTAAACAAACATTCGGAAAACTAGATTCAGCACAGCGTGCGGCGAGACTCTGTGCTATTCTTCCCTCAAATCGCCTAACGATTACCGACTCTAACAGTAGTTATCGATTCCTCGTGGACACTGGGGCGAACATTTCAGTCATTTCAAAGCCATCACAGAGCTCAAAAAAGGCAAGCGAGTTGAAATTATTTGCCGCCAACGGAACCATTATCAATACGTATGGAGAAAAAACCCTAACCTTAAATTTGGGGTTACGCCGCCCATTCATCTGGACCTTCGTTATTGCCGACGTCAAGATGCCTATATTAGGAGCTGATTTCCTAGACCACTACCAACTTTTGGTAGACATACACGGGAAAACCTTAATCGACAAAACGACTGAAATCAAGAAACCAATGAATTCTATACGAGTAAATATTCCGTCCGTCCGCTCCATCGACTACAACTTATCCGCTCCTCTCAAACAATTACTAGAAAAATACGAAAGTATTACAAGGCCAACTTCAATGAAAGGACCTACGCAACACAATGTTCAACATCACATCATCACGGAAGGATTTCCAGTATGCGCCAAAGCTCGTCCACTTCCTCCTGACAAGTACAGAATCGCCAAAAAAGAATTTCAAGAGATGATGGAGATGGGAATTTGCAGACCATCCAGTAGCCCATGGGCCAGTCCATTGCACATGGTAAAAAAGAAGAATGGTGAATGGAGACCTTGCGGTGACTACCGCGCCCTTAACAAGATTACTGTTCCAGACAGATACCCGTTGCCAAGGTTACTGGATTTTACATATATCGCAAACGGGAAAAACATATTCAGCAAAATCGACGTTCGGAAGGCTTATCATTCTATACCAGTAGCGGAACCCGAGAAAACCGCGATCTTTTCACCGATCGGTTTATACGAATTTTTAAAAATGCCTTTCGGTTTACGTAATTCAGGACAGACCTTCCAGAGATTCATGGATTCAATATTCCGAGATTTGGACTACGTTTTCATTTTTGTCGACGACATATTAATCGCAAGCAAGTCCGAGGAACAACACTACAAACATCTGGAAACAGTTTTCAAGAGACTGCAACAAAATGGTATTACAATCAACATGAACAAATGCGAGTTTGCCAAACAAGAACTAGATTTTCTTGGTTATCATATAACGAGCCAAGGAATGAGACCAACACAAGAAAAAATTCAAGCAATCATCGATTATCCCAAACCCAAAACTGTGAAGGAACTTCGTCGTTTCCTGGGCATGGTCAACTTTTACAGACATGCAATCAAGCAATCCGCCAATCATCAAGCTCCACTCAACATATTTTTAATAAATTCAAGAAAGAACGACAATACGCTGATTAAGTGGAACACAGAGGCCGAGCGTGCTTTTCAACAGTGCAAGCAAGATTTACGTGACATTGCAACGTTAGCATTTCCTGATGAAAACGCACCGATCGCAATAATGACCGACGCTAGTTTAAAATGCGTCGGCGCAGTTTTACAACAAAAGGTCAAGCAAAAATGGATACCTATTGCATATTTTTCAAAATCCTTATCGGATACGCAAGTCAAGTATTCAACTTATGATCGAGAGCTACTCGGAATTTATATGGCGGTAAAACATTTCCGACGACTGATAGAAGGTCGCATTTTTACGATTTACACCGACCACAACCATTGGTGCACGCTTTCGACAAGAAGCCGTCACTAGATGACACTCCGAGGAGAATAAGATATTTGGATTATATATCACAATTTAGCACCGATATACAGCACGTAAGCGGGAATCACAACGTAGTGGCTGACGCCTTATCTCGAGTTGTGGAAACTATTACGTTACCCACCGTTATCGATTATTCTGAGCCAGAAAAATACCAAGAAGGTGACATCGAGCTACAGCAACTCAAACAAAATAGGTCATTATACATGACGCGAGTAGCAGTACCCAATACAAATAGCAAAATTTATTGCGACATTTCTACTGGAATTACGCGACCATACATTCCGAAGCAACTTAGAAGAACTATTTTTGACAGCTATCACAACTTCAGCCATCCTGGCAAAAATACGACAAGGAAGTTAATCGGAAGAAATTACATTTGGCCTAAAATGAACACAGAAATAAATCAGTGGTGCGATTCGTGCATACCATGCCAACTATCAAAAGTGCATAGGCACACAGTATCGCCACTCGGGAAATTTATGCCTGCACAGCATTTTTCGCATGAGCAAAGTGATATCGCAGGACCATTCCCTACCTCAACTAACCACAGCAAGATTAAGAAGTCAGTTCGTTTTCAACAATGTTAATTAGTAGTAGTTTTTCTTCCCTTTACGATATATACGTCATTTTTCCCTAAAGGGGGGAATATCTATGGCACGTACGAGACGTGACCATACGTACCTCATAGCATATTTAATTCCGCAATAACAAAACCTTGTAATTTATTTCAACAAACTTATAATAATATTAGTTCAGCAACTTTTGCACGTACGTAATATCCAAGCACATCTCTCCCCACCTTTATTTATAAAATTAATTAGTATATAAGATCTTTTGTAAATACGTAATATATGCCACTACCATTAGACACTGCAGTCTGTGTTCTTTATTCCTTCAACGACGTCCCTCTGCAAGAACACGCTGTTACGGCAACCATTGCTGTAACGCAACAATACTGACGCCTGAACTTAGCTGTATTTGATTCTTACTCTAATGAACTTAGCTGTCTTTGATAATGACTGGCGCCATCTTGATTTTGCTATATTAGTGATGTTCCCAACACAGTTCGATATTATCACAGCCCAGAATGATGTCAATCACATTATTTTTAAATTTGAAATAAAATAAAATCAAAATATTAAAAAAAAAACTCTTTTAATCAGACTTTTCAATTCTTCTTGGAACAAAATTATTCTCTTAGGCACTAAAAACTTTTCTTATTATAAATAAGATGTTTCTTCTTAAAATTAAATTCTAAAATCCGCCGTATCATCTCTGCTTTCACAATAATTTTCATCATCATCTTCCTCTTGTCTTTCTTGAATAACTGGTGACTTAATAATATTTACATAGAACTGACATTCTTCTTTGGTTTCTCATTCAGCACCAAAATGCTTTTTTAATAGTGCATCAACATCTGTTATTTTTGCACGATTTATAGGTGCTCCTAGTGGCAAGGTCGATGGGCGAATCATATTGGTCTTCATGCCCATTTTACAGAGATTTACTGCTTTGCCTATATCTGAACGAAAGTACAGTTCACCACGAATAAGCACATTTCCAGGATTTTTGGATCTTTTGATAACGAACCTTTTGCATTCAGTTATTTTAAAAGGCCATCGGGCAGTCGGTTTTAAAACATCTTTTGCTGCGCTCTTGAAGTCTAGACATTTGGATGTCACGCATGTTAATGACTGTTGCATTTGTTGCAATGATGTCTATGTAATCTTCCGGCCGAATGATTACTTCTTGTTTTTTAAGAATTTTTTCAATATTTCCAAAAACTCGGTCTGGTGGCATGAACGAATGCCCAGTAATGGGAAATACGATTTCAATTTTTTTCACAGACATATTATCGAGAAGCCATTTTGACAGCATACATAGTAATATACTGTTCTTGTTCTGTCCGCCACATCCATCAGCTACTAAACGAACAGTATTGATCCCATCAAAATTAGTCTTATTTAAACGGTCATACACTGCAGATGCTATTTGGTTGGAAGATTTTCCAAATTCATTCTCTGTCCATAAATATGCAAAAGTTGTATCTTTATTCAGGTGAGCTTTGGAAGAACCCTGAACAATCGTAAAATTGTACAGGTATATTTGGCGACTATAATATGCACTCTGATCTGGCACTTTGGGCAGAGGATTATTTTTTTGACAGTCGAAAGAGAAGGTAATCATATCATAAGCCTGTTCCTGAAGTAACTGAAAAAATGGGCGGAGGTGGGCGCATGCTAAGGAATCAACGCTATACATAGCATGGGTGCATCTCTATTTCCAACACCTGTCCGGTGTTGGATTTGGCAATTTGGATTTGGTGAATGTCTCCTCGAAACCAGGGCGCATCGAGGCAGTATTTCGCCCTTCAGGCGGCATGCGGGGCTCTGCCGTTTGTGACCGTATAATTCCCTAGCTACTCGTGGGACTGCATGGAATCATCTAGACAGAACCCAAAAAACATACTCGAAGACTTACAGGCGCAGAGGAACTCGTTTGACTCTGAACCTGACAATACCCAGGCGCAGGGGAATTCTATCGACCTTGTGCAAGGTCCCTGTATAGAATTCCCTGTACCAGCTCCCTGTACCAGTACCTGGTACCAGCTCTGACACGTTCGGGAGTGACCTTGTGGTCGACGGAGGCTCTGACTCCGGTACGCCCTTGGAGACACCCCTAGTGTCAGAAGACCAAACACCCAGTCTAAGCGCTGCTGTCAAAAGACTGAGTGGTGCGGGGCGGAAACGCCTTTGGAGGCTTGTGGCAGATGGCATGGACATCGCACAAGCCCTCAAAAAAGCCTGCCAACCTTATCAGGGTTCCTCTTCTCATCCTCGTCCACCGACCAATAACCCGAACATGAAACGGGGCAGGTCGGAGGATGAATCTCCGAAGGGGAACCCTAATAAGGCACCCAAAACATCCTCCACGCCTGAGGAGGGGAGATCCAGCCCCCCCCCCCCCCCCAAGCTACAGGGACATAGCTGGTTCTGTTAGAGTGGGCATCAAAAACAAGGAGCCCATGTCTACAGACCAGATGAATCTGGTACACGCCGCCATTAGTAGGGCAATCTGCGAGCAAGCGCGCAGCCGAACTAATAAAGGCGGCGTACCCAAATTCGTATCGCTCTCTCACAAGCCAGGGTGGTTACTTGTTACCTGTGAAAATCAGGCGAGCAAGGACTGGCTTGTGAGAGAGATTAACAGATGCAAGCCATGGCCGGAGGCGCAGCTCTCAGTGATGCACGAGAGTGAACTACCTTCACCATGGACTGCATCAGTCTTAATCCCGTTTCTTGAGGCTGCCAACGCTTCTGATGCACTGGGCATGCTCATCTATCAGAACCTGGACCTCAATCCGGAATTCTGGAGGATCATCAGCGAGACGAAGATTGAGTCGGGCACTATTGCCGTTTTCCTCATTGACGAACAGTCCGCTGAAACCCTCCTCAAAAACAACTGCCGAGCTACCATCGGTTGTAGGCGGCTAGTCTTCACGCTCAAGGGTGCACACCTTCCCCCTCAGCCAGAACCGGCCGCTGCTGCGTCTGCGAACGCTGGCGCTGAGACTGCTGCCCCCGGGCCCAGTGGATTGGAGAGGAGACCGCCTGGTCGCAATGCACCTAGTGCGGGATCAGCCTCTTCTAGACGGTGGGTTCGGGGGGGCAGGACTGCTGGCCGTGCGGGTGCAGCGGCTGGCCCGGCTGGTTACAGGGGAAGAAGGGACAGATCAGGTAGGACTCCGAGGGAAACTCCCGCTGATCGAGGTCGCTCGTCGCCTCGACCAGGGGGAGGTCGTACTCGGCCTCCACCTGTCACCAAAAGAGCGAAATAAATGGCTACTCGGGCGTCTCAGGCGAGGTTCCTCCAAGCTAACCTCTATCATGCAGCCGCTGCGGCTGCAGTTGTGGAGCGTTGCCTTGTTGAAGGTAAAGCAGACCTCGCCCTTATACAAGAATCCTGGGTATCCAAATCTTCCATCCTGGGGATGAATGCTGCTGGTAAGTTACTATCGTACACCAGCGGAATCAGACCCAGGGCCTGCATAGTTTTTAACAAACATACTAACTTTCTGCCTATTCCAGAGCTTTGCACGGACGACCTGGTGGCAGATTACGTCAATCTCAAAGGGTGGGAGGGGCGAAGGATCATCGTCTGCTCGGCCTATCTACCTGGTGAGATAAACAATCCCGTATTTGATTTGCTTCCAGTAGTTGACTACGCCCGGAAGCACAATGCGGATCTGCTAGTGGGATGCGATGCAAACGCCCACCACGAAGAATGGGGAAGTAGCGACACCAACGAGAGAGGTGAGTATCTCTTTGACTTCCTCATTGCAAACTGTCTTCAGATCCTGAACAAAGGCTCTTCACCTACCTTTGTTACAAGGGCCAGACAGGAAGTTTTAGACATCACCTTCGCAACTACCGATTTAGCCAGGAAGATACTAGACTGGGAGGTAAGTGCGGAGGTATCAATGTCGGATCATAGGCACATACGCTTCGGTCTGACTACCACTTTCAATACAGAAACAGTCACTTATAGGGATCCAAGGTGTACCTCCTGGACTGATTACTACAAGAACCTGGAGGACAACTTGGATGTAGCACCTAAAAGTATCAAAACGCTAGAGTGTCTTGAGGTTGCGGTGGCGGTTGTTACCGATGGTATGTTGAGAGCCTTCGAGGACAGCTGCCCTCTCAAAACCAAGACCTCGAAGCACAAAGTACCATGGTGGAGCTCGAAATTAAAACGACTCCGCGACAAAACTCGGAAGCTATTCAATCGGGCTAAAAGAACTAAAGAATGGGACTCGTACAGGAAAGCCCTGACTGAATATAGCAAAGAGATCAGGAAAGCTAAGCGGGCATCTTGGAGGAGGTTCTGCGAGGAAGTAAACAGTCTGCCTCAAAGTGCGAGACTCCATAAGATGCTTGCCAAAGCCAACCCAAGCCAACTGGGGCTCTTAAAGCGACCAGACGGCTCTTTCACTTCTAATGAAAAGGAGACTTTAGAATTGCTTGCAGCAACTCACTTCCCAGGAGCGATTCCTTCGAACGCTGGGAGATCTCTGGCGTACACTCCCCGCAGGCCCCACTCGGATGACTGGAGGAGGGGCGCCATAGTGTTCAAACCTGGTGTGGTGAGATGGGCCATCAATTCTTTTAACGTAAACAAAACTTGTGGGATTGATGGTGTGACACCTCTCCTCTTACAGAGAGGTGAAAAGCTACTGATCCCACATTTGGTTAAGATCTTCCGGGCGAGCTACGCCTGGGGATATATCCCAGAAATGTGGACCAAAGTTAAGGTCACATTCATCCCAAAAGCGGGAAGGAAGGACTACGGGCTTCCGAAATCCTTCCGACCCATAAGCCTATCCTCGCTTCTACTAAAAACTATGGAGAAGGTACTTGATAGATATATAAGAGATGCGCTTCTCATTGAGAGGCCCATTCATATCACCCAGCATGCCTATTGCAGAGGACGATCTACGGAAACCGCCCTGCTCAGCCTTGTGGACAAGGTTGAAAAGGCCCTGGACGACAAGGAAATTGCTCTTGCAGCGTTTCTTGACATCGAGGGAGCATTTGATAATACTCCAATCCGTACGTTGGTGGGCGGGCTGGTCAATAAACTGGCTGATACGACCACCATCAGATGGGTGGAGGCAATGCTCTCTAACCGCATAGCCAAACTTGAGTTAAATAATATCTCGACGGAGGTGCTAACAACGCGAGGTTGTCCGCAGGGTGGCGTTCTATCGCCCCTATTATGGACTCTCGCTGTGGATCAGCTACTGTATAAGATGGCGGCGCTTCGCATTGACACCCAGGGATACGCTGATGACCTGGTAGTCACCGTGCGTGGGAGCTGCCCAAGTACCCTTTCGTACCTTATGCAGAGAGCACTCAACACCATTGAGAAATGGTGCAAAGAGAACGAACTAACTGTTAACGCGGAGAAGACAGTTATAGTACCATTCACTAGAAGGCGCAATCTCGATAAACTCGAGCCGCCTAAGTTGAACAACATAAAAATACCGTTTTCAGCTGAGGTCAAGTATCTGGGGATTACTATGGACCAGAAACTGACCTGGAACACGCATGTAGACGGTGTTATCAAAAAGGCCAAGATGGCTCTAGGCGTCTGTGGTCGTTTTGCGGGGGCTAGATGGGGACTCAAACCTAGGGTAACCTTCTGGCTCTACACAGCCATCGTGAGGCCCATAATATCATACGCCTCCGTGGTCTGGTGTGGCAAAACGATGCAGATAACAACACAGAACAAGTTCAGCAGATTACAAAGAACTGCTTGCTTGCTCATCACAGGAGCAATGAGTACCTCTCCGGGGGCTGCCCTGGAAGCTCTTCTCAACCTTCCTCCTCTCTTCCTATATTTGAGGAGGGAGGCGAGAATGAGTATGTACAGGATAATCAGCCAACGGAAGGTGAACTGGCTGTCTCAAACCATGAGGGAGCTGGTTGACTCAGTGCTTCAAATTCCAGTTTTGGGGATGCCGTCTGACATGATGACCCCAAAATACCAATTTCACAGGTACTATACTGTGGAAATTCCTGAGAGAAAAGACTGGCTCGACAGTCAAATAACTTGGCCATCGGGGAGCCTTAAATGGTACACCGATGGCTCCAAGTCTGGTCAAGACGTAGGTTGTGGAGTCTATGGAGAGAAGCCCAGGGTCAAACTCTATCGCAACCTGGGCACCCATACATCCATTTTCCAGGCAGAGGTATACGCCATAATAATTTGTGCGGAAACCATCTTGCAAAACAACTACGTTAACAAAACCATCTATATTCACTCGGATAGCCAGGCAGCTCTTTTAGCCTTATCCTCTGAGGTAATCAACTCAAAGTTGGTTGGGAGCTGCATGGATACCCTGAACACCCTAGCAGAATGTAACAGGGTGGTTCTTCGCTGGGTTCCAGGACACGCAGGCATAGTCGGCAATGAAAATGCTGACAAACTTGCAAAAACTGGTGCTGGAATGCGGCAGATAGGGCCCGAACCTATCTGCGATATTCCTAAGAGCCTAGTTCAGCTCACCCTGCTAACATACTGCTACTATGACACGCTAATTCGTTGGCGTAACTTACCAGGACTAAACCATTCCAAAGCGCTAGTTAGATCCTTCAATAAGAAGGCTGCCAGTGAGGCATTAGCGCTTAGTAGGAAAAACCTATGCATTCTAGTGCGAGCTTTGACGGGACATTGTGGACTAAACAGACACATGTTCAACCTCAAGCTCAAGGGCTCAGATATGTGCAGGCTATGCCTGGAGTCGGCGGAAACGCCGCTGCACATTATCTGTTACTGCCCCGCTTTAATGCATAAACGAAGCATTCTTCTAGGGAAACACATCGTACACCCTGAGGAGGCTACACTAATCCCAGCCAAGAAGATGCTGCTGTTTCTGGCAGCAACAAGTATTGGAGGGGAGCTATAAATTGTGGCGAGCACAATGGACCGGCGACGGTCGACGTGCTACAGGGCATCGAACCTGCACAGCCGCGCAACAGAAGAAGAAGAAGAACTGAAAAAATGCTTTTTCCCTGAGCTTGTGGATTCTTTTCTCGATCATCAGGGATTTCTTTCTGGTCTGGTCGTTTTCTATTTTAATTTTTCCGTCCAACTCAATACACTTTGAGCAAACATCTGTTCTTGGGTTGCCGAATCCTAAATTGAAATCTCGGTTGAATATTGCACGAAAATAACTCTTCTTTACAATTGACTGACTGTGTTCAGTTTTAAACATCTTATACAGTTTATTTATACTTAAATCACTATGAAGATATTTTCGCTCTTGAGTTGCTGATCGGCAGTAATGTGATTCTATACATTTTAATTTCATAATAAACTGCCAAACTAGTTCCTTCTGCTCCTTATACTTGTCTATTTTATGGTTTCCACCTCTGTTTTCTCTGGGACACTGTCCAGTATAATAAAAAGCCTTCATTACAAATTCCACTCTATATTTCTTTATTCTAAGAGAACTCAAAAAAAAATTTTGGCAAACAGTCACAAACTCTTTCTTGCTGTTAAAAATTTTGTACTGAATATTAAAATCCCTTCTAAGTCTCTTATTTTGGCTGGGTCTTTTTTTAATTTTTTTTATTTGACAGCACTTAAGAAGAAAAGCATCTTGCACGCTTTTTTTCTTTGAAGCATAAAATGATGGGTGAAATTTAAGTTCATTCATTGTCAGGCTTGTACATTTTACGATTGGGTTTTTATGCGTACAGTTAACTCGTTCAGGTAAACTAGTTGAGGAGTATCTGTGACAAAAATATATTTTGATAAGGAATCTTGTCTTGTAAAACAGAAAGTGAACATAAATTTAAGCGCATGAACGGTCGCGTTTTAAAACAAACTGCTACTGGCTAGTAGATATTTTTATACTGGGTAGGTATAGTACCTACTGATACTCGTGGGTGGGTTTGTATGTATAGCAATTTCATCCGCTTCAAATCCGCTTAGTAGTTTTTTCATGAAAGAGTAACAAACATACATCCATCCTCAATTCCTGACAAACTATCGCGTTTACGATACCCTCATTATTATTTATTTGTTTCAACCCTCAAAGAATTATCTGTTTCAATTTCGGTTTCAAAAAACATTAGCGTCATAGTAAGCTAGCGGATAAGCCGTGAAAAGGAAACAGAAAGACAGTCAGACAATTTCTTTTAAATTTACTATAGTAAAGGTAATTAGCATGGATAGTATGGACAGCAGTACAGTACATGAAAATAATATTCTTTTCTGACAGTAGAACACAACTTTTTATTATATCTAAGTATTAAGTACGAAAAATGAAATAATGTGATCGCAAATTATCTATTACGTGTGGAGTATGAACGCGTGGTACATCACTAACCTTTCTCTCTTAGCAACATTTGCCTTCCAGTTTTCTGGGTTTCGTGTTCGTTTTCGACCTCTGCCCACCGTTGCTGGTTTTACAGGAACCTCCATAGTAATCGTTTGCATAAAATTTTGCACGAAAATTCACTAAAAACACTAAACTAGCGGCACGCTATGATGGCCGGTTTGACACATTACAATAGTGATGTGGAATGTCAATTTATTCTCGAACAAAAAACAATTAAGTTTTGTTTTTGTACCTGATTAAATAGGTTTAATAAAACAAAAATGTATATGTTTATTTAATTTATTTGAACGAACTGAATATTTGAATGAAAATGAATATACATACTTTATATGCACACAAGAAACATATGAATACAAAAGATACCAAAAAAGGTGCCACAAAAGGCCATAATTAATCAGATTCGTCCATACTACTATTTTCACTGTCGTCACTGCTATCATCACCTACATTAATAATTATATGTTCGTTTTCTATAATATTATCTATTTTCACATCTCTTTCATAATCTTCCCTTATTAATTTAACAGTTCTATTCACAACCTTTTCCCAGTCTCCTTTAGTCACATGTTCACAAGCTTCTTCTAATAATTTTAGCATTTTTTTTGTGGTAAATGGGGGTTCTGTATTGTGTCTTGCAGCATATCCCTTAATTTGAGCCCACACCAACTCAATCGCATTATACTCACAATGGTAAGGCGGTAACCGTATAACTCTGTGCCCATGTTCTAATGCTATTTCGTCAATGACGTATCGGATCTTGGTTGGTTTGTTTTCTTTTAAAAGACGTACTAATTCCGCTTTTAACATATTCATGTTTGCATCTACGCCATTTTTACGAAGCCATGCGACGATATCAGCTTTCTTTTGGGATTGGGCAGGTGGCTTGTCAATTTGCATCGAGTGGTATGGGGCGTTGTCCATAATTATAATAGATGGTTCAGGGAGGCTACACAACATTGAGGTAAACCATTCAGTAAACTTTTCTCCATTCATGTCTTCATGATAGTCTCCAGTGGTTTTTGACGCAAAAGCCATGAGAGAACCTTCGACAAACCCGTTGA
Source organism: Oeneis ivallda (assembly GCA_029955525.1). NCBI lineage: Eukaryota > Metazoa > Arthropoda > Insecta > Lepidoptera > Nymphalidae > Oeneis > Oeneis ivallda. The sequence goes on along the minus strand of JARPMR010000020.1, from coordinate 10,478,675 downwards.
TGGTTCCGGCGTGACAAATTATAAGTCGCGATCCTTTTCCTACAGGAACTTTGGAAGTAGATGCTGCTGTGTCATCGTTCCAAGAACGGCCTACAGTATGGTTAGCATTAAGCCATGTTTCATCCAAGAACACAACATTTTGCCAATTTTTGATTTCTTTCACTTGCCGTAAAAAAGTATACCTTGCCATCGCTATATCAAATCTTTCCATCAATATTTTGCGTTTGTTACATTTTTTGTATCGAAATCCAATGGTCTTCAAAATCTTCGTTAATAAACATAGTGAAAATTGTTCATATTCACAAGTACATTCACCCCTTAAATGGTGCAAACTGATTTTTCTACACTTGTATACATTTTAGAAATCAATTTAATAAATAAATTTTGAGTCCTAAACCTAAAACTACATTCGATAAAATTTATGAATCTCTGCACATCACTATCGTCAATAAAGTAATACAATTATTTCCTTCAAAGTCGTTATCAATTAATACGGAACTTCATGAGCGGACAAACGTCAAACCGGCCATCATAGCGTGCCGCTAGTGTAAAAAACGATAAAAAAGTAGCAAGTGTTGTTAACGCGATTGCATAGAAATCGCCATTTTGTTTACTAGAATTCAAGCGTTGTGATTGGCTGTTATATCACTTCGCTGTCTTTGAATATGACTTGGGTGCACCTAGATGTATTTTATCCCAACATCAATTTTTAAACTAAAAAAGGGCTTTAGCTGTATTTGTTCTTAACAAACATAAAATGATGAGATGCAACCGAAAACTTACCTACTAGATGTCTCCATACTCAGTTCATTTTTGGAATGTGAGGCACTTAGCTACTTCTCAAATGTACTCGTCCATAAAATATTTTTATTGATGATGTATTGTGTGATTGGATATTTTAACTAACTTAATTATGATAAAGAAGAATGGCGAATTTGGACCCAGGACTTTTAAAAACCGTTCAGATTCAGGAATCATTTCATTTTAATTAATATTTTTCAAAGTATTTTTCTGTGTAAACCCCATATTTTTAGAAGTTGGGGATCAAAAATATAATTATTCACAATTACACAATATAATTAACCGTTGTAATGGCAATACTTAACATTTTACGGAGTAAAGAGTAAAAACTTGTCAAATTATTTATGTCAAATGTCAATTGTCAACTCCCTATAAATAGGAAGACTATAGTCGCAATTCCTAGTTCCATGGTCAACTCACTCAAAAGTCCATGGAACTAGAAAGATGAGTTGTAATTCCTCATCATCATCATCATCATCATCATTAACAACCCATTAACGGCTCATTACTGAGCGCAGGTCTCCTCTCAGAGAAGGGTTATAGGCCATAGGCTACCACGTTAGCCCAATGCGAATTGGCAGACTTCACACGCCTTCGAGAACATTATGAAGAACTCTCAGGTGTGCAGGCTTTCTCACGATGTTTTCCTTCAACGTTGAAGCAAGTGATATTTAATTGCTTAAACGCACTTGACTCCGAAAAGTCAGAGGTTCGTACCCGGGATCGAACATGCGACCCCCCGAATAGGAGACCACAGTCCTAACCACTAGGCTATCACTGCTTCTAATTCCTAGTTCCATGCAAATGTCATTCGTGGTCATAGAAATAGGAAGGTCGTAATTCCTAGCTCCATGTTCATTGTCCGTAGTCATTTCATTTGTTAATTGTATGTAATGCATTTGGCATTTGCGCGTTTATTTTATTTTTTCGTTCGTTTTGTGTTTGTTATGCATTGTAGTGTATTAATACTAACGATTTGGCGTGATTTTGGACAAGACACAGCATTTCTTTCTGAACTTAAAGTAATTACCTACAAGCAAATTGGTTCCAAAGCAAAGTTCCTTACATATCGCTTGATAAGATGACATCGGACGAAAGTGATTGAAGTAATGGATCTCTATAATAATCTTTTTCCAAAAAATAGAACAGCATGACAACCACCATCACTTAGTCGTTTTCCTAGTTCCATGCTAATACCATTGGCCGCATTACATGACAATAGTCAATACTAGTCGAATTACCATGGAACTAGGAATTTCGACGAATTACACATTTTAGGTAAGGTTGGTAGGAAGCGTGTTCTCGTAACTACATAATATTCTGTGCCTTGTGGATTATTCAAAGCACAGATTAATGATTGATTCAAAGCTATAGTGGTTATTTGCCTTAATTAAATTAAATGGAAACATAACCTCATTTTTAACAATTTACCACTGAATATCTTTTTTCTCCCAACTTTATTTGATTGACTTTGATTAACTTTTTTCTAGTTTACTAGAACAAGTATCAGAAGTTTGATTCGTGAACGTGGGCCGCAAGTCTGGGTCAGAAACACTATGGGCGTTCGCCAAACTCCTTTGTACATAAGGTTTGTAATCTAAATGTGGTTTTATAATAAAAGAACATTTTTAATTATATCAATTTTTATTGAACACTTGAAAACAAGCTTTATAATGCAATATTATTTGTGCGATTGTGAATTATTGTAATATTTCATAATATTATGTATTTAGATTTACTCAAGTACTAGCTGTTTCCTGCAACCTCTTCAGCATCTTTATGTATTTTAAACATACATAATATTATGTATGTTTAAAATTTTCCTATTTTGGGAAAATAAACATTCTTCTAGGATAAAAAACATCTCACTAGGATGCAAACTAACTGCGCTCGTTTAAGATCGATTTCACGGTTAACTCTGGTCTGTGAAAGTGTAATAATGACAGACACGCACTTTCACATTTCTATGGCCTAAAAGTCAAACATGCTAAGAAAAAAATGACTGGATTTGGACATATGATTTTCTTCTAGGACTATTTAACAAGTAATAAACTTCGCAAAAAAAAATACTTATCAATAATTCCGAGGCCGGTGGAGATCGAATCCACATCTCTCGGGAATCGCGCTGAGTCTGCCTAGTCAACACCAGTTTACACTACGGCCACCCTCGAACAATCCGTTAGCGCCGAAATTAGTGATTTCTGTCTTCTACTTTCAAATATTGAATATCTATTTTAATATCATACTAATATAAATGCGAAAGTGTGTTTGTTTGTGGTAGTTGTTTGTTGGTTTTTCCTTCAATCACGCCGCAACAGAGCTACGAAGTTTTTAATTTTAAAAGCACACTGTGGTATCATGGGACATTTTCATAGTGACTTCTCACTGAAAGTGAAGTGGCTAAGACTATTTTGAATGAGACACAGCATAATATCTAACATATTATTGATTGAAGATCTACCTATAAATCTATTACTTTATTAAGAAAAATCATAAAGCTTTTATTTCCATTATTACATTAAATTTTTACAAGTTGCACAAATTGTCTGGTTATCTTCAGTCAGTAATGATGGACCCCATATAATGGGTAAGTCTTCCAATAGGGTATTTGACTATAATAAAAATATCGTTTCAACTGGTGTCATCCTAAAAGATTATTATCTAAAAACATTATTCCATACGACAAAACTAAAAAATAAAGCTTTATTTAATTAGAAAACATTAAATAAAATTGCTATAATTCTGGCCATGGTCACGTGATCGAAAACGTTCCGTGATCTCGAATGACGTCACAGTCCAAACCACCTATGGAATTCTCATTTTGTCAATACATTTCGACGTGTTTGTGCGGCGTAATAGGCTAATTTCGTCTGTTTTTCATCGTTACTATTTTATTAAATACCAAATAGTATGCGACACGCGGCCTAAACACATATTATAAAATTGTCATTGTTTGAAAAGTGAACTGTTACGTCATGAGAGCAAATGGAACGTTTCGGCGGCAATTTATTTTTTTGAATTTATTTCTCGATTTTTATGAAAAATAATGAAAATTATGCCGAAATATATGTTTCGTTAGCTTCAGCATAGCATTATTAACAATTTAAGATGATTTTCTAAAAGTAGTCAAATAGCCTATTCTTTCCATATTTTTTTTCCTAGGCAGACCTCATTCATTATCATCTTTTTGTCATTTCATCATCAGCCAATCATTTCTTAGGTCTGCGAATATTAATAATATAATATTATCTAAAATGACAACCTTAGGTTACAATGTATAATGGACTTGTTTTTAAAAGGCCCCATGCATTATTAAACTCCAAGCAGAGAAATATATTATCTATCCATTAAATTACTTAAATCTTAATGCCTACTATAAAAAACTAATGCTAAAAGATTGACTAGATTTGGTCACAGCTTTATAATTTTAAAATAATGGAAATGATATGTCAGAATAATTTATAATTATTTCAAAAAATTAAATTAACAGTGTGATATGTGATGAAATCCATCTAATGATAATTAATTATTATTATTTATATTATGTAATAAAATTGAATCAAGTCCAAGGATAGAAATTAGAAAACAAAATAGTACCAACTACAAGGTACCCAAGAAAATAACACTGTATAATTTGTGATTGCAAATCAGGCATTCTCCTAGATATTAAAAACGTTTTCCATTTACTATACATATTGTCAACTCCTTCTAAATTAGCAATGGACAAATGGTGTGATGGTATTCGCTTACCCACACCAATACGACGAAAATGCTCATTGATGGTGTTCTGATCTGAAGTAGGAGTAGGGCCAACATTCATCCTACTTGAGCAAATCCAGTACAACACTGGACTAGCTGACGCCAGCAGTCTGGTTGCCACTTGAATGTGGACAAATACAATGCAAAAAATAGTTAAAGCCATAACATGAACCACATATACAAAGAAGGAAGGATCATTGGCCCCAAAAGCTTTAGAATATTGTTTTTGCCTGTATGTTATTTTACCTGGATAACCATAATTAAAAATGTTATCTTTTAATCCAAGTCTAAAACATGTTCTAAAATTGTTTTTAATATAACATAAACAATTATGCAAGATTAAGAAAATAATAGGAAAGGCAAGCATAAAATTTGGTATTTGCTTTAACTTGTAATAATGAAACAAACCTACATCCCAGTAGTGGTTTTGTACATAGGAGTAGGACAGAGGCAGTGAACTATTACACCAAGGGCTCTCAGCTGTTCCAGGTAATATGAATTCTGAACTGGATAAGAATTCTGGCAAATTGTGATCACTGTGAATACAAAATTTAAAGTAATTGTATGTTTGCACCAAGACAAATGGAATGATGGCTACTATCACAGTCATAAACAGTGCTACACTGGATGTGAACAAAGGTAAAAGTAAAAATGGAAGAATTATTCTATTCTTGAGAGTCTTATATTTGTACACAATTTCAGGCAAAGTTCGCTCTATCACATTTTTGAAACTAGCGTAGAAAATGAATCCTAAATTAATAATCCCATTTGATCTGGAGATCATAGAGAACCCAGCAGGTAATGCACTTGTAATGTCTATGTTAGCAAACCTTAAGGTCTCATTTTCGGTACATTTGAACATTGTATAAAAAGACATAAATGCAAATAATGATTCGGAATAAGGAGCTGAAAAAAATATACTAGCTGGATTAACACAGTATAAAATGGCAGACTTGTATGCTCTACTTTCACTTCTAAGTATCCTTATGCTTAGTCTATGTAAGATATCAGCAGATTTGATAAAGAATAGTAAATTAACAGTTGTCGCAGAGATCAACAGAGAACTATGGAAATTAAGTAATGAACCTAAAACACTATTGAATATGTAAGCGACATACCTTACAATTAGTGGAAACAAAGGAAAAAATGCTAAACAATTTTCATAAGTGTACCCATATTGAGCTATATGTACAAAATACTGTGCGTCCCATCGTTTCATGCCCCCTAGAACTGTATCAACTATAGTGTCCAGTCTACTTTTACGCAAAGCTGGATCCTCCGGACTAACAAACACATCTGCGTTGTGATCTGGCAGAATAGCATTGGAGACAGCTTGAAGAAATAGCACAAATATCCTTGAGCTAAATGCGAACCAGAGAATTTTCTGACGCGGAGAATACATATTCTGAAACAATGTGTGTCGAGTTTGGCTTATTTATATATTACTGAATATTTTTCAATGAACAACCTGTGAATCAAGTCATTGATTAAAAGCTAACCTCAAAAACCTGCTGACTGCTCACAATTTTACTCTGAAACTGTTTTGCACCTGTGATGTATTAGCACTTTATTTTACACATTAACATACTACTAAGTTTCATATTTTACTTTTAAACTTCTATTAGGAAAATAATTCATTATTTTCGTATTCATAAACATTATTTTTGATGTGGTTTGGTTTTCTGATAGACTGATAGACATTCCCATATATATAGATAGTACTCTGTGGTGCATCCATCTCACATCTGTGGTGTGCTGATAGACCACGAACACTAGGATACTGGATAGTCATTGAGCAGATAACACGAACACTTTTTTGAGTTTGGAGCATGGAAATAGCATGGTAGGTAGGAAATACATGGAGGTGCCCTACCTACAAAAATGGGGTGCATACCTACAGAAAAATATCTCATAAAATGGCCGCCATTAGGGAGTGTGCTTCGAAACTATCGACATCGATAAGGAGTGAAGTGATAATCAAGCATTTATGTATATGTAGTATTTATAGGTAATAATAATTACGTAACGTACGTTTGTACTCTATTAGGTACCTATTATTCGCGTGGATTTAGGTTTTTTAAAGATCTTGGAATATCCAAACAGTTTCGCTGCCGTTTAGTGAAATTGAACGAGATCACCAGATATAAAAAAGTACTCTATGTTAGATGCAAAACTGATTTTTCAGACCACTTTAACTCATTTATAAATTATAATATGTTTCAATCGTTTGCTAATTAAAAACCACTATTTATTTTCATGAAAAGAGCAACTTGCTGAGTTACTTGCTGGCTCATAGTAGTAGAATTTCTTTCTATACGCGGTGGTAGAGTCGAAACATGACGTGCCTAGCAAATGCGACAGCTATCTGCATGCCCTACATATAAATAAACAAATATAGAATATTACCGTACAGCTTCGTAGGTTAGTTACTGTACAGTTATAATTAAGTCACCCTAAGGGTGGTAGTCTACTAAAGTTTTAAAAGCGTTCACCGCTTTAAAAAACGCAAGAGCAACTAGCAAAATATGTTGTCAAATAATAAATGAAATAAAACACAGTTAGTGTATGATTGATAGGTATGTAATTGATGAAAATAGTGTAAGTACACATATTTTATTAATATTACGATTTTTTAACTATCGAAATGGGACACTTTTTATGAAGCGAATCAAACCAATTTTTATTCGTTTCTGAATAAAATTAAGTTAGATAGAAACTGGATACACAACACTGGATCGTTTATTTTAGTACCATGTTATGGTAAACCGAATCTTAGGTCTAAATATGTTTAAATCACACTTTTAATGGGCATCAATTAGTCATTAGTGTTGTGCTCAGGATCATTCAAAAAGTTTTTTTCTGTGTCGTATTTAATGTGAACCTCAATACATAAAGGTTATATAGTTTAAGTATACGTAGTATACATAGTTTCAGGTTTCGTTTTACCATTTAAAATTGGCTTCATCAATTTCCTTTAATAAAACTTAATTTAAAATTTTAATTTATTTCCATTAATTTAAAATTTCACCTATAATAATATCGACAAGTCGATACTCTATTGACACAAATAAACAATGGGCATCCCTAAGGCTCATGTTTACATTACATTACATAATGTGTTGTATATAACACTCATAAAATGGTGGATGGCACCCGGCTTGACTAGTTATTACTTTATATATTAAATCTCCATCTATTTCCTAAAGTCTGTTTGGAGAGAGGTTACCATTATACGTAAACAATTATGGCGTCAGATCACGTGATTATATTTTCACTGTACTAGTGATGCGAAACATTGGCAGACAAGTTGAGAATGAACGATTGATTGAATGAATACATTCTTAAATCGATTACCAATACTATTTAATATGATATTCTTCTGAATTGTGATGTTGGAAACGATATTATTAAGACCTTTCAATACGGATCCTATAATTTTAAATATTCAAATTTGTAGCTAACTGTAAATGTTACATAAAATATTATGTTTGAATTAATTTTAATTTATTACATATTAAATTTATAAATGGTTTTTCCTTACAATATTTTATTTTTATTATTATTTATATTATACTATTATTTTTATTATATTTGTTATTACAATCCTTCTCCTATTATGATTGTAAGAATCTTACAGTTCATAAATTATTGTGTTCACAACATAATTTTTTTTCATAATAAGAAAGGAAGCGACAATGTTTTTATTTTACAAGAATGATTTAGCACAGAGAAGTAAAGAATTACTAACTATAAATTATTTAACAACGTGAAATATGCTCAATGTTTATATATTTTTTTTGATGAATAGACATAAATATGGTTAAGTTGTATGATGAAGTAACAGTGACATTATGGTTTACATAGGTATAAAAATTCATTTTAATATACTATATATATATATATATATATATATTGACATGGACATTATTTACCTTATTATTAGATTTTTTATATTAGATTATTTGTATAACATTATTTACCTTTTAAGTATTTTATGTTTTAAGTATGCTAATGGTAGAGAAATATTTATTTATTTATAATTAAAATTTATTAGGCAGAAACAGTTGGCAGTATTCTTCTCCATTGATGGCACAAAGCCAAAAATTGGTTGCAGCGATTTGCGACTGTGAATGATGCCAGTCGAATTATATTCGAACTGATCGAATGATTTACCATGATTAGTAACTACTTTAAACTACTTGACAATTTTGAAATAGATTTATAAACTTAAAGAATCAGGTTAACATTCCAATCGTACAATTGAAACCATTAGTTAAAGTCTCCACTTCTTTTCCGAGAATCCGAGTCGTGAATAATGTAGTAGGCATGTAGGCATTTCGACTAGCCTGAAACCTGGCGAAAGATTCCCAGTCGCGCTGAACAACGCAGTCGAAACATGATGAGTAATTAAAATACAAATAAGTAGTCGTCATTCGATTATGAGCATTAATATAATACTATAATGTTCAATTCGAAAATGTGTACATTAGTAGTTGTAAATTATTCGAATAGTCAGATCATTCGCAGTCACGCATCGCTAACCGGTTGCCATTTGCCTTAATACACGGATCTACGAGCATAATAAATACGACTTCCGATTTTACAATCGACTAAGCTCGTTCTTATCATTCACTCTATGGTTCACGTTTTATTTCCAGCACTAGGGATTTGTTCTATTTCATATGTCAAACACCTCAGAGTAACTATTAGTAGGTATAGAGTGCTAATATCGCACTGTTCGCCCAATACGCAGTGTGGACAGGTGAACTATAGTTACCTATATTGATAGATACGTGTCGAATAGGGATGGGTAATAATGCGCCGCAAGCGCAATTGTCGATGAATACAGCTGAATGGCACAATACTTACCTTACTTATGTAATAATCTGTTTTTTTTAGTAAATCAATATTGTTTTTTAATTTGAAAGTATGGATGTGCTTAGATTTGTATATTATATAAAAAGAAAGTTAAAAATAAAACGAGCTATTTTATCTTCATATTTATTTTTGAGTTATTATTTACCTAAATTGAACTTTTATTACAAAACGATATTTTAAACTATAAAGGACTATAAACTATGATGGGCACGTCAACATTTCCTATTAAAATAACTGAAACATATTTGAAGTTTTTTTTTTATGTTCCCGGGAAATAAATTTGTAAAAACAGAAAATAAATCGGCCAAAAAACAAATAAGTTATAAGCGTTTTTATTATAACTACTAAATCTATCTCTTTCTAAAATGAAATTTTCTATAGAGCGTGTATGAAGCTGCTGACTTGTGACATCACACTTCTATAGCACTTTATCTGTCTAACAGGAAACTTTAGAGGTTTATATTTCCGAGACTAGTTAAGATATTTAAAAAAAAACGGCATAGTGTTATAATATTTAAAAACATTATTTTATAGAAATAAGAAAATATCAGTCAAATACAAAATTCGCTAGTTTATCGTCACTGTAATGTTAGACACACGGTTTATCGCGTCGCGACGCGTCGCCAGTCACCTTACCAGTGCGGCCGCGGCCTAAGCGTTCCGACTTGATAATATGAAAAAATGATTAGGAGTATGGGCTTAATTAAAAACTGCCTTAGCTTCTCTTCCAAGTTAGACTGCATAGTCGATCGCAATCAAGGATTTACTTGTATTGTAACCTGATAACAAATAAAAATAAAATCGCAAGTGCAAGAGTGCTGCGGTGTATAACTTTATTGCTCGCAGTACCAACGATAAATAATCAACCGGCAGTCGGCATCGAACGCGTCACATCACTATCCGAGTTTGCAATCGAAGCGGGGTTGCGGGGCAGTGTGGGCGGTGCGTGTCGCCTCCCGTCCCACGTCTCTTTCAACCCCGCGAAGCGTAATTTCTATTTTACTTAAAATTATAAAAACTTGACCAACCGGTGAAATGTGATGCTGGAATTTTGTTTAGTTGTCTTTCTAGTATCATTCTTACAAGTTTTTACGGCACATTTAACCATTTTTTAAATTTAATTCTGCTAAAAGCTCGCAACAGTCATTTACACCGCTAGCACTCGTATGACTACCAGCGCTTGCGAACGGACCGATCCAATGTTCTCACCGGTGTCCACAGTTCCCAGTTAGAAACGAGCGCTCTATACCTACTAATACTTACTCTGAGTCAAACACAAACTAGGCTATTAGTCTGTGTTTTTTTTTTCGATGGTGACTAGATTAATGCTAAAATAATATCGTAAACTGCATAATTTGAATTACATTTGTGTTTATTATAAACTTAAAAATGTTTTGCTTCGGGAAATAAAACGTTTGTGAGTGATTTATAGCGCGAACAGTGAAAATAGTGATAGCAAAACTGAAATGTCCTGTCTGGTATGTTTTGTTTACATATAATGGTAACCTCTCTCCAAACAGACTGTACCTAAAAATACCATATATGGGAAATAGGAAGACTAGTCGTTTTCCTAGTTCCATGGTTTGGAGTTTGGCCAAGAAGCGTAAATACGAAGCTTCTTGAGTATGGCTCATGTTTGGCTCTAGGGCTTTGGCTTGACAGTAGAACAAAGTCTGTGCCAACCATGTTATGTAGGAAATACATGGAGGTGCCTTACCTGCAAAACTAGGGTGCATACCTACAAAAATGTCTCATAAGATGGCCGCCCATTAGGGAGTGTGCTTCGAAACTATCGACATCGATAAGGAGTGAAACGATACTTACACCCCTGACCGTAATGACCCACCCGACAAACGACGTCCCAAACACGTTCTTTTCGATCCAGACGATCAGACAACGACTGACAACGCTCCTTATCAAGTAGGGCAGTACACACAAACAACCTCGTCTTCGCCGGCGAAGACGAGGTCCCCGATTTCTAACGTCACCTGGGCGTGGATCCTTACCACGATCACGGGGACGTACGGACTAACTTAGTCCAGCCACTCCTCCCATTCGTCCCAACGTCATCCTAAGTCGTGGTCCGAGCGCTCACAGGAGGCGCCCTTAGGAAGACGTTACCCCCCGATGTCTTCGAGCCCTCCTCGAGAGCTCTTTTCAAACCCCAGGCAGAGCTTAGCGCTTGCCAACCCCCCCGGGTGACGCTGTAGCGGCCAGTAGGGCCAGCAGCATAGACAATCCGAAACTACACAAGGAGCACAGTCAGTCCACGTATCCATTTTAATCTGTGCAGTCCACCTAGCTACGTCATATGGTGGAACCACATTTGTGAGGATCGATTCGGATTTTGCCTATACAAAACTGTCATTTTCCATACGCATCGAAACGCCGATTTGATCCGTACACGTTTCTATGGAATTCGACACTAGAGCGGCAGCTACAGCAGTCCTCTAAGGGTGGTCGGTGGAACCACATTTTCCGTACACGAATATATGGAAAATGACAGTTTTTTATAGGCAAAATTCGAATCGATCCTCACAAATGTGGTTCCACCCTAAGACTAGTCGGGTCAAGGAGTGCGGTAGCTGCCTGCAGCCCACTCTGACGACCAGTCGAGGTTACGAACGCAATAGCGCCAGCAGTCCGTTCCACCACCTCCAGCTAGGACTCCTTCCCTAATATAGCCGCGCCCAACGAGGGGCCCGACGGAAATAAGAAAATGGAAGAAAAACAATCGATTACGCCGATAATGCTGTCAGAAAAACAGTTTTCGCAGCTACTCAATCGACAGGGTACAGTGGACAACAAAAACATTACCCGCTGCCCTTTGCGCTTCAATGGACCAGCTTTACTGCAGGGGGAGCGCGCCAATGAACACCCTATCGAATATGCAAGTCGACTACTACCGATCTTGGAAGTTGGAAAACCGACTGGAAGATATCACACATCAGCAATGGTTAGGTTCAAAAAATGAGATGAAGAAACACCAATGCCAATGGTACCCATTCGACAACGAGGACGACCAAAGAAAACTAGAAGTTCCTGGTACTCTTACGGGACGTCAACGAGTACCAGAGGGGGAGATTGTAACAAACCACTTAGTTCTACACACCCCGCCGAATACTTTCTCACCTAACAATACGTCATCGAGTCGCCGCCTTCGCCGCGCACCGGAGCGGGGATCGGGGAGCGGGGACCGATCGATGTGTGTATGTTTTCCCTCCCAATATTTACCTACTAAAATTATATGTTTGCCTAACTGCCGCACTTAGAGACATTCATTAAATTATAATTAATGAATCATTGACTTGTGATTAACTGCCGCACTCAGCCGCATGTATTAAATTATATTTAATGAGTCACTAATTAATAATCATTAAATCTATTACTTACTGAATTGTCATTGAATGTACAAACGAAGCGTTAATTTCTGAGTGGAACTTTTTAAATCCAAGATTAAGTCGTTAAGTAACGACTAGCGACTCTGAGTGCGGCAGTTAGTTTATTTTAAAGACAGAAAAAATCTTTACATTATATCAAAGAAGGAGAAGAATTGACGCGCGTACCCCTCTGTAAGTTGGGTATGACCAGTGGTCATACCCGTTATATAAAACTGTTTGACTCGAGTCCAGCGCCTGTCAACTACGTATGGTGAGCGGGGAATGAGCTCCGCTATAAATGCCGAATATGAGAGTATTTTCTTCTAAAAAAAATATTTAAAAAATTCAGTTTACTAAAGGATAACATTTATTTACTTCTGATGTATTATTTTATCCAAATAATGCAATACTTATGCAGAAAACTTAAAACTGTCGATCTGAAAATGTTGCTACTTAATCGTACATGAAATAATTTGGGGAAAATATTGAAAACTAGCTGATGCCCGCGACTTCGTCCGCATGGATTTAGTTTTTAAAAATCCTGCGGGAACTCTTTCATTATATCCGAGATAAAAAGTAGTTCTCCCGGTCTGAGGAACCACTACTACATCCATTACTATACCCATTTAAAAAATCGCATCAATCCGCTGTTCTGTTGCGACGTGATTGAAGGACAAACCAACAAACAAACACACTTTCGCATTTATAATATCAGTAATACTTTATTATAACACTTTTTATAATTTTCTAATTTTTTACCATACTTAACCAAAGACAAAATTACGTTTAGCTGTCATTTACGTTTTGTTATTCCACTGTCATTTGCGTTTTGTTATTCCATGTCAGATGCGTTTTTGTTATACCACGTTTTATAGTGACTTGACGGAAACGCGGTCGAACGGGATAAAAAGTATCCTATGTCCGTCTCCTGGTTCTAAGCTACCTCTCCACCAATTTTCAGCCAAATCGGTTCATCCGTTCTTGAGTTATAAATAGTGTGAGTAACACCACTTTCTTTTATATATATCAAATACTAGCTGATACCCGCGACTTCGTTCGCGTGGATTAAGGTTTTGTACTCCCGCGGGAACTCTCTTATTTCCCGGGATAAAAAGTAGCCTATGTGCTATTCCAGACCACAATCTATCTGTAACAAATGTCAGCCAAATCGGTTCAATCGATGCGACATGATTGAGTAACAAACATACAAACTTTCACCTTTGTAATATTCTAGCTTCTGCCCGCGACTTCGTCTGCGTGGACTTCAGAATTGGATCCAAAAAAAAATGATAAATGTGAAAGTAATAAAAAATGGAATAAAATTTACACCCATGCTATCGCTTGCGCTGTAATAGAAAAAATAGCTGTAATAGAAGAAATAGCGCAGATAGCTTTGAAATTATAGCGGATTAGCGAATAGGGATAGTTTGTAGTCAGAAAAGTGGCATAGGTTACTGTTTATCCCGGAAAAACATCTTATTCCTACGGGAAAACACGTTTAGAGCGTGTTAACCGAATTACACGCGGACGAAGTTGCGGGCGAAAAGCTAGAATGATATAAAAATGAATTACTGGTTCGCTTCGCTCGTTAACAATTTTTAATCTTACCACAGGAACTATTTGAGAGATCGGTATAGAAAGTATAGCCTTTTCAATAGCATAGGTAACATGCATACCAAATTTCAAAACTGTCTGCCCGCGGCTTAGCTCGTAAAAAAATTTCAATTTTCCCTCGGGAACTCCTTAAGGAATCGTGATAAAAGGTAGCCTATGTTCTTTTCCATGTCAAAGGCTACATGCATGCCAAATTTCATCCAAATCCGTTCAGCCGTTATTGCGTGATTGAGTAACAAACATCCAAACATCCAAACATCCAAACATCCACACTTTCACATTTATAATATTAGTAGGATTAATATTCCTACTTACTATTCGTTTAGAGACCTTTTTCATGAACTGCATTATAAATTGATCCCATAGAATTAAAAACACGATAGAATAGGAAGGGGTGAACGACTAATTTATAAGCTTTAAGTAAAATATGACTAGATATATAAATACGAACTTTGATCGTCTGTGGGATTATCAAATAATGATAAAAAATTCTTTCTATAAAACCTACTTTAAACGCCACTACAAAGTATAAAACAATTTTAATTTGTACATGTATGTTGAAGTCGGGCGGGCCTAAATATAAATGATGAAACCAATGCGCGACGCTAGCCCAACTTTGCCCGATCGGCGTATGAAGTCGGTTTTTTAAAGATATTTTTTTTACATAATTATTTTAAGCTTTTTTGTGTATATCTCTGATCGCGAGCAATTTGCTCTTAATCATTGAGTTCCTTCCTCCATCACCGAAGATATGAATCACCTTCTCTTCACCTTTTAAATAGGCCCAACCTTATAAGGCGTTCTTTCAAAAAAAATTGAAATCGGTTCAGATTTGACGTAGTTATGGAGTAACATCTAACATTATATCAACAAAAATGTATATGGGAACCACCTCTGAAGTATGCCCTACTAAACAAAAAAAAAATTATCAAATTCCATTCATTATTTGGCGGAATAATTGCGTAACAAATATACAAAAAAATTCGAATTGAGAACCTCCTCCTTTTTTGAAGTCGGTTAAAATGATTGCATTATTATAACGATCGCAATGGTGTCTGATTGGCTGGTACTCTCCCACTATTGTTTAAAATGCATTGATGCAGCTAGAGCTCCATAAACTAAGCGAATTCATAAAATTAGTTTTTTTACTCAATTATTTCAAAAGTTATAGGTATATATTTCCATATAGCCAGTGTGATATAATTTTCTAAATATATAAAATGAAAAGGTGACTGACTGACTGATCTATCAACGCACATCTACTATGACGTAGGCATCCGCTAAGAAAGGATTTTTACAAATATAATACAAAAAATAATGAAAACGAGACTAAAAAATTGTTTAATAATAATGATAAGTTCTACGTAAGTCTTTCTTACTCGAAAATTAGGACTTTAATTTTATGAAGTCGGCCACACCGCAATAAAATTAGGGCTGGACAGCAAGATTTCATATGTCGATATTGGTGGGGGGATTGTATAAATTATTTATACCGAGATATTTTTATCGTCTTACCAATGGTTCATTGACGAAAAAAAATATTTAAATTCTATAGGTACGTATACATATTTGGTTCATTAAAACTCGGCAATTGGATTAAAGTACCCATACTTCTTATTCATCTCGCTAGGTTTACCGGAAAGCTAAATAGCTTGGCGGTGTTTTATTACAGATGGGGTGGCCACTATAGCCATGGCGGCAGCCTAGCATTACAAACAAATATACACTTCGTTCAGATGAAGTAGATGAAAAAAATAAGCCTTCCAAGTAAAGTATGTAGGTACAAGTTTTAACTTACCAATCATAACTTTAAATAAAAAATTTTTTTAGGGTTCAGTTTTTACTTTTTATGTTTCCTCCATGCTGGACTGAGAGAATATTATTCAACACTGGAAAACGATCTTTAAATCGAAAAAGTGAACTTTAAACCAGAGCCAATAACGTTTTAAAAAATCATAACAGCTCATAATAAGCTATCAGAAGCAGATTTTTTTCAAAAAGCATATTTTTTAATGTAACACATCAGATGATACTAATTATATAATTCTAAAGTAAAATTACTTTAGTTTTATACATTAGTTTTATATCAATTTCGACTAATAGTTTTTCAATTTCAAGAAGCAATTTGCTGTAACTTGGTATTTGAAACATATGAAACCACGAAATAACTCTAAACTCTGAAATGCTAATTATGCTGTATTTATTTTTAAGGAAACATGATGTAGTCCTAACAGTTTGTACTTAATATACTTTTTAGAAATAGATACATCGTCGCTTTAAACATAAATAAAACAAATGATGTTTCATTAAAAATGCTGTATGTTTATTTAAACAAGATTACTTAAAAAATCAATGTGTTCAATATTAATACCAACTACGTATTCAAATAAAGATTAAATGTCTCTCAACTTAATAAACAATATTATTAAAAACCTATGACAAAGTACAGCACTCCCTGGTGGCTTATAACCTTAAATCATAACTAAACAGCTGCTCTAAGGTGATATACTGTGGTACCTACAGCATGCTTTCAGCATGAGATTGAGAGTATAGTGACGGAGTAAATACCTTGGTATCTACAAAATCTGATAATAATCAGATAATCCTAAGTCCTTACAGTACACCTAAGTGCACTGCACTGCTAAAAAGTATTGATAACTTTTTTGAAGTATCTGTATAATATTGAAAAATAGATGGTGTCTTAGTATTTACAGCATTTTTGAGTACGTTTAAAAATATGAATAACAAAAAATATATACTATAAACATGCAGAGAAGGTCAACATAGTATCTTAGAAAAAAAATGTCATAGGAAAACGAAAATCCGACAATCCGACGCAGTATCTTTTTCTTCCAAATATATAAAAAAGTCATTTTGTTATTTTTTTGAAATAAGCTAGATCGCTTTCCAGCGTCAATATAGTCCAAAGTTTCTAGCTGTATCTTTACGCAAGTACTAAAAGCCTACAAAGAGTCAATCTAATAGCAAAGGCATATTATGACTAAAATAACGGCAAGAGCCTCGTTTCCTAGCGCTTCTATATACCTACCATGTTAAAGATCTTGAACAAAAAAATTTACTCTCGAATAAAGTAACTCTGTTGTAAATAACCATTAGAAGAACTTATCGAAAGTCGATAATCGATAGTGTCAAATCCCTAAAATGCTTACACAAATGATGCGATTGTTTCATGTAATGATAGAGCGTCCCTGTGTGTGAATGTGATAGTGTGCATATACTTTAAGGTAGTGTTTGCTAATTATATTGTGTGCGTGCATAGCGACGTGATGGAAAAATGCACCTGTAGTAAGCAAGTTTTCATGTGTGCTACCTCGCCCCCCACAGTAATTGACAGACTTTTCTGCGAATAAATTAGGGGTCAATTCCTCTCCTGTGTTGGTTTAATACTCAAAGGTTATACCTACTGAATTTTTTTACTATTTGTCGACAGCCCTAGGCAACCACGCAACGTTGTCCGTGACGTAGGAAGGCGAAGATCCAAAGCAATATGGATCCTCGTGCGGAGTGATAAAGTCTAATTTATATTGCGTGCGTGATTGAACTATTTAATAATTAATATATAAGCTATCAAAAAGTCGGCAAGTAGTCAACATCAAAGGAGTGAAATCACTTCTGTTCTGTACGTAGTACTATGTATTATATATTCTGTGCCTAAGGTAAGTAGCATGGAACTAGGAATTACGACTACGTCTAGGTTTGCAAAAAAAACAACATCATAAGCGTTTTCAAACTTTATTGATTAGTGTTTTGTATTAATATTATTCTAGATAATATAATTCTTGGAAATTAAACGAAACCCCTAACAAAACTGAGCAACAGTTATCGGTTTTGTTTCAAACTTAAAATAATTTGCTACACATTTAAAGAATAAACCACAATACATATTGTTTTATTCAAAGGTTCTGCCACCACAAGAAGAAATTACAAAACTTACTGTACATCCATTGAATAACACGACTATAAATATTAATTAATTTAATGACATACTGAAGCTGTGTTCTTTTCCTCAACGAGTTAGTGATGCCACAAGGTGCGGTGCGGCGCCACAACCGTCCTTCTGCGTCGCCGTAGCGGTGACCTACATAGCCAATTCGGCAAAATCACTTAATCTGCGGCGACGCATCGCGCCGTGTGGCACCAGCATTAACCAACTTCCAAAATTTGAATGAATGGAATACCTAAGTGACGCAAAAATGTCTTTAGGTAGTCAGGACTCAGGTTATAATAAGAAGAGCTGATAGCTCAGTTTCGGCTGGTTACTTTGTATAAAACTTAACTCATAATTTAATTAAATAATATAAAATCGATAATATTTATTCAAAACAAAAGTAGAGTTGTGATTCAAATGTCCCATTCAAGTTTGATCTCTATTGTTTTTACAAAGTCATCTATCAGCTCTTCTTTTAATAACTCAACTACGAATAAATACAAAATATTTACTTGGCTTTCATTTTTCTAAACATAAATAGAATTGAGTAGGTAAATCAACCTTTTAGGGCATTTATGCACCCATTCGTACGTAAAAATTATGTGTAAGAATATATTTGTGTACATATTTAAATGTATTTGCACACTAATGGAATACGAATGAGTGCACAAAAGCTTTTACTGTTTTATCTTTATGATTTCTTTATTCAAGCATTAGTAAGGAAAATTATAAATGACTGTACACAAAAACAGCACATCAAACTCCATATTTGCCGCCACAATTGTTTCTAAAGCAAAACTATTTACATAAAACTACATCATTTATCTAACATTGCAGAAAATAAAAATATGTATTCATAGGACTGTAAAGAAAATCTTTGTTATTTATAATATGTATTATTTTATAGCAAACATGATCATTCAATTTATTAATAATGAAGTCTAAGAGAAAAATATAACACCTAAAGTAAGAAGGAATGAATTTAAATTATTTAACTTAAGAGACAAGACTTCCAATGAAGAGTCAAAATTCAGGACAGTGTTTTGTCTTTCTATAACATAGGTATTAATGTTATAACTTACTCGCACAACACGATTGAACCATACAATTTTAAAAGTTAAAAAATAACAGTAGAGGCGTAAGCAGCATTAAATAGCGCCGAGAGTTCATTTCTTAATGCACACATGTGTCATACGTTAAAGTAATCGTCAATACATATTTTGTCAGTAAAAATCATAAATTAAAATATAATGATCACCAGTATAACCATTAACCAGTACCTTCCATAGTCTTTACTTCACAGCTGATATTTATTTAATAATAAGCCCCTGGATAAAATACTACATGTTTTACACAATGCTTTTTTAGGGTTTTGTACCTAAAGGGTGCCAACAGGACCCTACTGCTAAACCTCTGCAGTCCGTCCATCTGTCAGCGGGCTGTAACTCATGATCATGAACCATTATACTAGATACTTGAAAGATAGTAGATAATTCAAACAGATTGTGTATTTCCATTGCCGCCATAACAAATAATTTGAAAAAAATAGAGTTAAAAATCAAAGAGGATCTCCACTCTCCATCCATCTATTACAAACTTTTGATTTTTCTTTTTTTTATTATTTTTTTTTTTGGTTTTTGTTGGTTTTAATCTTGTACGATGGTACGGAGCTGTTTGTGTATGTGTATATGTCTGACTCGCACTTGGCCGATTTTTTTTTTCTCCACTAATTGGCGTGCCCTTAGGCAAAGACCTCCTCCAGTCCTTTCCAATAATTATTCGAATATGTAGTAATTTTAACCTATGTATTTACCTGCTTCTCCTTCTTTGTCAACTGATGTTGTCCACAGCTTAGGATTTTTGTCTCTTGGTTCATAGTAGTCACCCATTCTAATAGCTTTATGCGTCTCGTCTGATGACTGATGTCATCGGTCTACTTAGTGGGGGTTTGACCTTGACCCGATTGACCATTGCATCCGTTCACATGAGGCTAAAAGTTAGTTAGTTAGACCATGTTTCGGATAAGCGGAGGCGCCAAGCCGCTCAGATAGAACTTTGAAGTTTTACTTTACTGCCAGAGATTTAAATCGTTTTTATCGCACGAATTTTGTATGTGGTGAATTGTGTGGTAATATTTTAATCATACGCGTACTGTACACTAGCGGCACGCTATGATGGCCGGTTTGACACATTACAATAGTGATGTGGAATGTCAATTTATTCTCGAACAAAAAACAATTAAGTTTTGTTTTTGTACCTGATTAAATAGGTTTACAGTTCTCTGCGTACGTTCGGTCATATCGACGAAATCCACAACAAAGGGCTTGAACAGAGTCCAAATTAACGAGCAAGGGTCAACAGTAATGCAGTATCAATATTTGAAATCCAAAGCCAGGTCAAAACTATATCACAATCGCATTGCACTGACAGTTTATACTTTTCGAAGCAACGTCAATTCGAAACTGCTTTGTTTTGCATTGAGCATTGACGCGAGTTTGCCGGAGGTAGTAGTTGTGCTAGCCAGCGATCCTATGTGACGATCGTATTAGATTCCATTTTTAAAAATTTTCAATTTAGAAAACCAAATGCCGAGTTGTGGTATATATCATATAAAAATAAAAATTTTACCTTTTGTATGAAACAGCTGATATTTTTTTGCGATTTCAGAGGTTTGTCCACATAGTGAAAATTGTTCATATTCACAAGTACATTCACCCCTTAAATGGTGCAAACTGATTTTTCTACACTTGTATACATTTTAGAAATCAATTTAATAAATAAATTTTGAGTCCTAAACCTAAAACTACATTCGATAAAATTTATGAATCTCTGCACATCACTATCGTCAATAAAGTAATACAATTATTTCCTTCAAAGTCGTTATCAATTAATACGGAACTTCATGAGCGGACAAACGTCAAACCGGCCATCATAGCGTGCCGCTAGTGTAAAATTTATTTTTAATTTTGACCGCAATGTAGTTGACCCATTTTACGAGCAAATGTGTTGAAACATTATTATTACCACTGCTCCACACGTTGGCCCCTCTTCTATTCAACCAACATGTGGTTCGATAAAATAGTATTGACCCTAACAATCAGGCATACGTTGGGAGTAAGGCGGTCACCAAACAATAAAAAAAAAATTCGTCCACTTTTTGCTTATCGTCTCAGCTCACTTCGCTAACGGATATTTCAAGCAGCTTCGAGTGTTTTCGCACCGCGTCGCCTTAACTTTTGTAATCCTTTTGAATTCGCGTACGAAAGGCGACAATATGTAAGAAGTATTTTCTAGTATATAATATACTAGCTGATAGCTGCGACTTCGTCCGCATGGATTTAGTTTTTAAAATCCCTCGGGAACTGTTTAATTTTCCGGGATAAAAAGTACGTCATGTTGTCGCCTATGTCACTCTCCAGGTCCTCAACTATACCCATGCAAAAAATCACGTCGATGCATAGCTCTGTTGCGGCGTGATTGAAGGACAAACCAACCACACTTTCGCACTTATAATATTAGTATGATGTTAGAAGTATTTTCAAATTGTCGCTTTTCGTACGCACCAATACTCGCGACCAAAATCATATTGGAAGTTGTTGAGGCCAGTGTTTGGAGCCGGCATTATTTGTGAAACAATAAATACAATAAACTTTATATAATTTTATGTAAAATAATAAGAAAAGTAAACGCCATAAATAATTATGCCTTCGTAATAATGGTTGGAATATGTTCAAAACTGTGGTGTAAATCAGCGAAGTAGACGCGCGGGTGTTAGCTCATCGACAGCTGACCGAGGGCCAATAACCTTTCCACTGCAGCGTTCACGTCGCCGAACGTCGCGATTAGTGCTGGAACGAAAGGATAAATATTAAATTACTCAAGATCCACCAACTTATGTGTTGATTTGACGTGACATGTGTACTGAAAAACTCTTTACTGAAACAACTTGATGTTTCATTTCATCAAAGTGGTCTACTGATTCGAATCTCTACCACCACTAATAATGTATAAATTGGCTCAATTGAATTTCTTTTCCAGTCTGTATACATGGATGACACAAATGAACGAAGGAGCCGAAAGGTTGGAAATTACTATGGGAACTTTAGAACTTTCTTAGTTTTACGTGGGAAAAAATTAAGAATGCCAGCTATGTACCTATCTAGTATCTAAAAATAAATAGGAAGTGCAGATAGCTATTTAATCGCTAAAGCTACGATCGCATTTCGCAAGTTTACGCAGCAAACCAATACACGCTTAATCTATCTCTGTATGCATAGAAATTAGGACTTATACTAAAAGACATGTCCCAGTTTAGTATAGAGGCTGGTTTTTTATTCTGAGTGTCCATTAACCAGAACCAAACTGCCATCACGTGAAAGCGAAAAAAAAAAAATTAAACGCCATAAAAATAATAATTTTAGAGTCCTCGGTTTTTTTTAAATTAATTATGAAAAATTACGTTTGTAGAAAATATTTTTCAATGGATGGTAACACTAAAAAACTTTTATAATCTATAGAACTATCAAATCTGGCACCGGTTACTGTCACGTAAATGTCATTTTGAACAAAATACATAATAATAATAAATAATATCACAAACATCAATCATGGTTGCTCATCTTCACTAATCTTCTTCTTCTTTATCAACCTATAGACGTCCACTGCTGGACAAAGGTCTCCTGCATGGACCTCCACAGGCTTCGTTTTTGCGTCGCTTGAATCCAGCGGCTCCCTGCGACTCGTTTTATTTCGGCGGTCCACCTATTGGGAGGTCTGCGGTTCACGGTGCGAGGTCGCCACTCTAGCACCTTGGGACCCCAACGACCATCAGCTCTTCGAACTATGTGCCCCGCCCATTTTCACTTCAGTTTGAACCATGGAACCAGGAATCACAGACCAGGAACTAGGAATTACGACTAGGTACTTCTTCTTCTTCTTCTTCTTCTGCTCAGTGGCTCCTCGCGTCGAGCGTTTGAGCCATAGTCCAAAGTGTTTATTAATTTTACAATTATTATAATTAGTGCATTGTATTGATGAGTTTTCGGTTTTTCACAAAATGATCCTCTTCAAAAACATTGTAAAAAATTTCCAAAACTCTGGCGGCGGCCATTTTCCATAGTCAAATTCATTGAGTAGTATGGTTTTCACAAAATGATCCTCTTCACTGTTTTTCCAAACAAAATTATGTAGCGTTTGAGCCATTCAAGTTTTTTTAAAATTTCAATTAAAAAGAATATTTCAATAAATAATTATTTCTAACAAAACATTGTAAAAAATTTCCAAAAGTCTGGCGGCGGCCATTTTCGATCCAATAGTCGACTAGGTACTTTTGAACTGCATAAGTTCAAAAAAATTCCTTGTTCCTGACTATCACCTGGCATTGACACCTTACATAGATTAATATTTTTAGTTTTTTACCGGTGTATAAATCACATGGAACTAGGAATCACGACAAATCACAAGCAAAAAATTGAGTCAAAACAAAAAAAAATTTTTTATTATCTGAGGCTGTAAAAAATCTGTAAATTATTTTGATAGAAGCCTTTTGGGATCTCTATCCAACTACATTAATCATCCTTGTTAATTAAATTCAAATTTAAAAAACCAATTTTGGACAACTCCTTTGTAACTGCATAGTTCCAGTTCATCATCATCATCATTAGCAACCCATCAACAGCTCACTACTGAGCGCAGGTCTCCTCTCAGAGAAGGGTTATAGGCCATAGTCCACCACGCTGGCCCAATGCGAATTGGCGGACTTCACACACCAACAAGAACATTATGAAGAACTCTCAGGTGAGCAGGTTTCCTCTGGATGTTTTCCTTCACCGTAGAAGCAAGTGATATTTAATTGCTTAAACGCACTTGACTCCGAAAAGTCAGAGGTCGACCCGGGATCGAACCTACGACCCCCCGAATAGGAGACCATAGTCCTAACCACTAGGCTATCAATGCTTTGTTCTAGTTATCAGTTAGAAATTGATTGCTAACTGCAGTAGAACTGCATCCAAACTGCAGTTTTGCAGTTGAAATCAGTTTGTTGAGAAACTTACAAATTAATTTAAATAGAAGTGTCTGGCAAAAATTAATTATAAATGTACACTATTAACAAAACCATCATCATTTATTTTATTCATCAACAACCCATTAACGGCGCACTAATGAGTGCAGGTCTCCTCTGAGAGAAGTGTTATTGGCCATGGACCACTTCACGTAGACTTCACAAAACTGAGAATATTATTAACATTCACCTTGCAAATTAGCTTCCCGGTTGAGGAATCCCATGGAAGCGAGCTGCTCCAGCTGCTGCGAGTAGCGCTGCTCGGGCGGCTGCTGCGTGTTGGTCTGGTTGTTTGCCATCGCCGCTACCATGCGTTGCATGAACTGAAATAAAATAAAAATGCGTGAGTGTCGTGGAACACTCGGTTGGAACGAAAAAATTACCTTATACAATCAACGCCATCTCTCGCCACATCTCGTAAAAAATAAGCAGACATTAAAGCAAGTTCACGGTGCCCACAATAGATGGCGTTAGTAACTTTTGCCGCGAATATTTTGTTCGGAATTTTTCTTCTATAAAACTTCGTTCCAAAAATTAAAAAAAAAAGAACAAAGACATAATCTGAAGTCAGGATTCGAACCCCCAAACCGATACTTTCACTCCTTCGTTTAGCCGCTACGCCACCAAAGCTATCATAGCCTTGGTGGCGGAATGTGTATAAACGAAGGCAACAAGGGGGAAAATTCTTACACTTTGTTTTTCGCCTAGCCTCCATGCGCCAAACCGTCCGCAAAGGAACTTCGTTCCAATAATTACAGTTATTTCAATCCATACAAAAAATACAAAGAGAAGGTGTTTAAATTATACACACAAATTAAATTAAATATAGACCATCACACTATAACGCTTAGAAGCGCAATATTCGACGCGGTGATAAGTCATTTTTAAGCGAGCTCACAGAAAATTGTTTAAAAATGACATGCTGTGCTGTGAAAGGGTGTCATAATTTATAACAATTGAATTGCGCGGCGGGCGGCGTGGCGGTGGCGGCGGCGGGCCCGAAGCCCACGTTGTTGACGAGGCTGTGCACTGACCTGCGAGAAGAGCTCGGTGTTCTGTTGCTGGCGCGCCTGTTGGGTGGCGGCGGGCGTGCTGGCGGGAGGCACAGGCGGCGCGGCGGGCGGTGTGGCGGTTGCGGCGGCGGGCCCGAAGCCCATGTTGTTGACGAGGCTGGGGGCTGCAGCGCGCAGCTGTTCCATGCCTTGCTGGATCTGCAGCAGCGCGTTCAACGCCTGCTTGACAGTCACAAACGATCATTTGTTAAAGTCAAAACTCTTATTCATCCATTCCAATTAAATCATTCAAATCCATTCAAATTACTTTCAACTGTAAAAAACCAACACTGATGAATAACAGTACGTTTGACTAACAAATATCAGTTAGTATCGTCTAAAAGCGTCAGTCAATATCACAAACATCAATCATGGTTGCTCATCTTCACTAATCTTCTTCTTCTTTATCAACCTATAGACGTCCACTGCTGGACAAAGGTCTCCTGCATGGACCTCCACAGGCTTCGTTTTTGCGTCGCTTGAATCCAGCGGCTCCCTGCGACTCGTTTTATTTCGGCGGTCCACCTATTGGGAGGTCTGCGGTTCACGGTGCGAGGTCGCCACTCTAGCACCTTGGGACCCCAACGACCATCAGCTCTTCGAACTATGTGCCCCGCCCATTTTCACTTCAGTTTCGCGACTCGCTGAGCTATGTCGGTGACTTTGGTTCTCCTACGGATCTCCTCATTTCTGATTTGATCTCGCAGGGATATACCGAGCATAACTCTCTCCATCACTCGCTGAGTGACCCTGAGCCTTCATATGAGGCCCATAGTTAGCGACCATGTCTCCGATCCGTAAGTCATCACCGGCAACACGCACTGTTCGAAGACTTTAGTCTTTAGGCACTGAGGGATTTTGGACGAGAAGACATCTCGGAGCTTCCCGAACGCTGCCCAGCCGAGTTGGATTCGGCGGTTGATCTCTTTCTCGAAATCGGACCTACCTAGCTGGACTGTATGTCCCAGGTATATATTTCATTTCATTTCATTTCATAGCCTTTATTGCTGATTACAAAAATTACATAAATAGTGTTTTTTTTTTTACAAAGTTTAAATTAAACATCAGCTTGTCTTGCGACATAGGCCTCCTCCAGAGACTTCCAGCTGCTTCTCTCTTGTGCTGTTCTGCGCCATGAAGCACCAGCCACCACTCTTAGGTCATCCTCCCATCTTTTTCTTTGCCTTCCTTTACACCTTTATCCCATCCCTAGGATACCACTCAGTCACTTCTTGAAATGAAATGAAATGAAATGAAATGAAACTTTATTTGCTGAATATGAGTACAGTATAGTTAGATGTTATTAACAATGTCATAAAATTTCCTCCATATTCTGCTAAATAGCATGCAAATGTTTAAATTAGGTACTCATCATAATTTTGAAAATTTCGATGAGCTAAATTAATTAAAATGAATATAAAGTGTCAATTACGTTAGTTTAAATGTCAATTATTAGGTCAGTATACAATGTCAATAATTTTTATTAATTTCAATGTTAATAAGATAGGTATTCTGGTACGGAATAAAAAGATTTGTTACACAGCCAACGAAAGAGATTTTTTTTAAAATGACCTGTAGGTAAATTTTTTAGGCTAGCATCAAGTTTGTTATAAATTTTTATGCACATGGCATGTGGAGATTTTGCTGTTTGTCTTAAGTTATATTTTGTGGTACATAATCGATTCCTTTTTCTTGTTTTTCTGTAACATTTATTTACATTTGGAAGATCAGAAATCTTAAAGTAGTCCATGTGTCTGTGTACGAATACCGCTATTTCGTAAATATAGAGACAAGGCAGGGTAAGAAGATTGTGCGCTTTAAATAGTGGCCTACACGAATCAGTAGGGTCCATTAGGAAGATGCTCCTGAGGCATTTTTTCTGTGTCACAAACAATTTGTTTAAGTGAATAGAGTTCCCCCAAATGACAATACCATAACGCATGACAGACATTACATAACCATGATAAGCTGTGAGGGCTGCCTCAAGAGATACTGTACGCCTAAGACGACGTAAAGGGTACACGAATTTATTAATTTTAGCACAAATGTCCTCAATGTGGTAAGTCCAATCACAATGTTCGTCAAATTTAACTCCCAAAAATTTTGTATTATGAACGATGTCAATTGATTCATTATTATAATTTATATTTAATGTTTTTATTTGTCCTCTTTTTGTTCTAAATTGTATACACTTCGTTTTAGTAATATTTACGCTTAAGTTATTGTTTTCTAACCAATTAACAGTTTCCTCTAACGATCTGTTAACTTTGGATTCATGTGTGTAAGTGTTGTCACATGGAATGATTACTGTAGTATCGTCCGCAAAGAGTATTGATTGATGTGATATATTGTTGGAAAGGTCATTTATGTATAGTAAAAATAGAAGTGGGCCTAAAATACTGCCCTGGGGCACGCCGAATTTATTATTTTTGTACTCTGATTCAAACACATTCATAGTTTTACCAATTTGTTTCTGGATTATAGTTTTTTGCCTTCTATTGTCTAAGTATGATTTGAGCCATTGGTGTATCTGCCCGCGTATTCCGTAGTGCTCCAACTTGTTTAATAATTTTTCGTGACAAACGAGGTCGAAGGCCTTAGACATGTCGAGAAAAAGAACAGTTACCGGTTTTCCTTTATCTACTGATTCCGAAATTATTTTCACTAACTCGAACATAGCAGTTGTCGTCGATTTATTTTTTCTAAAACCATGCTGTGCGTTATTTAAAATATTAAATCGTTCAGCAAAATTACTTATCCTATTATATATGACCTTTTCAAATATTTTTGATAACACTGGGATTAAGGCAATTGGTCTGTAGTTATTTGCCTCATCTTTCTTTCCTTTTTTGTAAAGAGGCTTTATAACCGATAACTTTAATCTATCCGGAAAAATACCGTTTTCAATAGAAAGATTTACAATGTGGGCTATTGGTTTAGATAAATAGACTGATGAGCATTTTAATAAATAGGTATTTAATTCGTCATATCCAGTTGCATTAGTATTTTTTAAATTCATTATGATTTTTTTTATTTCAAAGGGATCAGAGGGACTACAATACATATTATTAGGGTTAGCATTTATATTTTTTAGTTTATTATTATAGTTTTTATGTTGTTTATTGGATGTCGTTATATAATGTTTATTTAATATGTCACATATTTCAGCGGGATTCCTTATTTTCCTACCATCGTTAGTTAGATATTTAATGTTCTGCTGACAATTACTTTGTCCTACTTTCTTTTTAATAATATTCCAGGTTGCACTGCATACATTTTTTGCTTTATTGATATATTTTTTGTTACAATCCCGTCTTTTGTCCATTTTGCAACCTTGTCCCTCATCATGTGCCCAGTCCAACGCCATTTTAACCTTCTTATATGCTCTGTCACATCCTTCGCTTTACTGCGTTTTCTTATAGATTTTAGGTTTATTCTGTCTTTTTTTTTATGTTTATCATACTTCTCTCCATGCTGTGTTGACAAGTTTCCAGTTTCTTTATGTTGGTTTTTGTAAGTGACCAAGTTTGGCATCCATAAGTAATACAGGGTATTATGCATAAATCAAATACCTTTTTCTTTGCACTTACTGGGAATTCTTTTCTTTTCATAACTTCTTTTAAAGCCCAGTATCGTTTCCATGTCTTACTTACTCTTTGATTCACTTCTTTCGTCATCTGGTTGTGTAGAGAGACCACTTGTCCCAGGTATATGTGGGCGCAATTGATTTCCGTTTAATTTATATTAATTATTTAAAAGTATTGTTTTGATTTCCGTATCCTTTTATTTTATATTAATTATTTAAAAGTATTGCTTTGACTTCCGTTTCCTTTTATTTATTAAAATTAGTTTAATCAAATTGACATTTGACTTTGACAGCGCGGGTACGCCATTTTGCGCGCCATCTTGAAATATTAGTATAAAATGACTGTTTCGACGATACGAATTCAGTCTCTGCCCAGAGACTCATTCGACTGGTAGATGCCTTCGCGTCTAGGTCGTTCTATTTGGTTGAGGGATTGCGATAGCAATCGCTCCCTAATCGAATAAATATTGTCTGTACGCTTAGATTAGTGTTAATGATTAATTCATACTTTGACAGTCTCTGCCCAGAGACTCATTCGACTAGTAGATGCCTTCGCGTCTAGGTCGTTCTTCTCGATTGAGGGATTGCGATAGCAATCGCTCCCTAATCGATTAAATATTGCCAGTAAGCTTAGATTAGTTTAAATGATAAATTAATACTTTGATATTTTTGATAACTACCCTCAACGTTTAGATGTTGTTTTGATCAATTAATTCTTTGAAATTTTTGATAGTTACCCTCACGTTCAGATGGTGGTTTGTCTGTCATGCTGTGGTTATTAGCTGAGTGGAAAGGGGCCGTTATTGGGGATGGTGGCGACGGCTTTAGTTAGGGTTTCAGCGTTTTAAGAGACGCGTTCTCTTAAAGCCTGATTAGTTTTGAGTAATAATTCCCGCTTCTGGTCCATCGCTAATAAATGTAAAAGAGGGGCTTTTGAGGGTACTTTGTCCGAACAATAAACATCCTATGTAATGAAACTATCTTTCCACGCTACCTACCCTCGTTGCGCAGCAAATGTGTCTGACTTTGCTGCCGACGAGGATACCTGCTCCGACAGCAGCGGTGGGATCCACCTCTCCCATACTGGGGATTTCTGGATCCCAGGTCGAAAATTATTTAAGTTAAGGATGGACGAGCGATAATTTCGGGAAATTAATCTTATTTGATTTTTGTTTTTAATCCACTTTTCCAACCTAGACATTTGATGATCACTAAGCGTATCCTTTTTCCTGGTCTTAGGGCTATATCCCAGGCGGGTGATGCCATGAAATGATGTGGCTAGATCCAAGGCGGGTGATGCCGAGTTGTCCAAAACATCCTTCCTTAAGCGCCTGGCTCTTTGCTAAGCGTATCCTTTTTCCCGGTCTTAGGGCTATATCCCAGGCGGGTGATGCCATGAAGTGATATGGCTAGATCCAAGGCGGGTGATACCGATTAGTCCAAAACATCCTTCCTTAAGCGCTGGCTGGCCACCATGCGTATCCCTTTTCCCGGTCTTAGGGCTATATCCCAGGCGGGTGATGCCATGAAGTGATATGGCTAGATCCAAGGCGGGTGATGCCGAGTTGTCCAAAACATCCTTCCTTACGCGCTAGCTGGTTACCAAGTGTATCCTTTTTCCCGGTCTTAGGGCTATATCCCAGGCGGGTGATGCCATGGAGTGATATGGCTAGATCCAAGGCGGGTGATGCCGAGTTGTCCAAAACATCCTTCCTTAAGCGCTGGCTGTTTGCCAAGCGTATCCTTTTTCCCGGTCTTAGGGCTATATCCCAGGCGGGTGATGCCATGAAATGATATGGCTAGATCCAAGGCGGGTGATGCCGAGTTGTCCAAAACATCCTTCCTTAAGCGCTGGCTGTTTGCCAAGCGTATCCTTATTCCCGGTCTTACAGGCTATATGTCAGATGGGTGATGCCATGAATATGACATATGGGTAGATCTCATGGTGATATCATTCAGATCGGATGTACAGATTATTTAGAATCTACAGCGCAGAGAGCGCGCTGGATCAGAATGGCCGTGTGGGCGCAATTGATTTCCGTTTAATTTATATTAATTATTTAAAAGTATTGTTTTGATTTCCGTATCCTTTTATTTTATATTAATTATTTAAAAGTATTGCTTTGACTTCCGTTTCCTTTTATATATTAAAATTAGTTTAATCAAATTGACATTTGACTTTGACAGCGCGGGTACGCCATTTTGCGCGCCATCTTGAAATATTAGTATAAAATGACTGTTTCGACTATACGAATTCAGTCTCTGCCCAGAGACTCATTCGACTAGTAGATGCCTTCGCGTCTAGGTCGTTCTATTTGATTGAGGGATTGCGATAGCAATCGCTCCCTAATCGAATAAATATTGTCTGTACGCTTAGATTAGTGTTAATGATTAATTCATACTTTGACAGTCTCTGCCCAGACTCATTCGACTAGTAGATGCCTTCGCGTCTAGGTCGTTCTTCTCGATTGAGGGATTGCGATAGCAATCGCTCCCTAATCGATTAAATATTGCCAGTAAGCTTAGATTAGTTTATATGATAAATTAATACTTTGATATTTTTGATAACTACCCTCACGTTTAGATGTTGTTTTGATCAATTAATTCTTTGAAATTTTTGATAGTTACCCTCACGTTCAGATGGTGGTTTGTCTGTCGTGCTGTGGTTATTAGCTGAGTGGAAAGGGGCCGTTATTGGGGATGGTGGCGACGGCTTTAGGTAGGGTTTCAGCGTTTTAAGAGACGCGTTCTCTTAAAGCCTGATTAGTTTTGAGTAATAATTCCCGCTTCTGGTCCATCGCTAATAAATGTAAAAGAGGGGCTTTTGAGGGTACTTTGTTCGAAGAATAAACATTCCTAAGTAATGAAATGATCATTCCACGCTACCTACCCTCGTCGCGCAACAAATATGTCTGACTTCGTTGCCGACGAGGATCCCTGCTCCGACAGATACATAATCCTCAACATATTCTATTGGTTTATTATTAATTTGTATAGTAATTTGGTCTCCATTTGTCATCAATTTAGTTTTCTCTGTATTCATAGTTAGCATAGTTAGACCTACTACACCACTTTCTTTTTCCAGTTGTTTTAACATTATTTCTAGTGTATTAGAATTGCTTGTAGGATAAGGTCATCGGCAAACCTGAGGTGGTTTAATTTTTGATGTCAAACTGACAGTACGTACTTTTTAAGCTCTGCTAAATCTATGTGAAAATAATTTGAATTAATTAATATTAATGCACTATTTACCGAAGAAAAGTTATAAAAATCAACATAAAAACGATATATATTGTTTTTTGCGTAATAGTTCGACAAAATGAGCACCGATATGTCGTAAGAAATGACTCAACTTTTCTCCATGTTTAAGTGTGAATTAGACAATCAAACTAAGATAATAACGGAAAAAATTACTAAAAATGTTCTTCAAAGCATTGATGATCGGTTAAAACCACTAGTAGAAGAAAATATAGTGTTAAAATCGGAAATTGAAAGACTGAACAACAAAATAAGTAAGTTGGAAACACAATCACGAAAAAATAACCTAATAATTCATGGTGTCTTGGAACCTGAGAAAAATAGTAAGGAACTTATTGAGTGCACCATAGAATTATTGAAAAAAATTTATGTCCAGATAGAAAAAATAGACAAAATTCATAGAATAGGCAAAAAAATACAAGGAAAAGGTAACATTAGGCCTATATTACTTGTAACAACTACATTGCAACGTAAAATCGAAATTCTGGAAAACAAAAAGAAAATGACACATAACACTTACATAACAGAGGACTATAGTAAGGAAGAACTAGAGATAAGAAGGAAGTTACAAGAGCAATTAAAGCAAGAACGTGAAAAGGGTAATATTGCCTACATACGTCACAACAGAATTGTAATAAAAGGAAAAGTGATAAAGATAAAAGGAAGAGGTCAGAGTCGATTTCTCCCATAGTAAACACGCAAATGCAGGCAACTGAGCGAAATAATAGTACTAAATTATGTAAGACAAATGCATTTGATGTTATGCGAGCAAAGGCCTACTTAATGTCAAAAGATTAGCAACTAACGAACATCGGCAAGCAAACAAGACATATTATAAAGATAACTGACAACATAGGTCCCAACGGCTGGTCCCCGTGGGACTGTAGACCAACACCCTTCAGAGATTAATTACAGAAAAACTAGAAAGAATGCGAGGAAGGAACAAAACTCAAATAATATATATATTGTCACTTTAAATGTAAGATCACTTAAATCCCAAGAAAGGCAAAATGAATTGGAATATGCACTCAACAACATAAAGTGGGACATTTTAGGAATCAGTGAGGTACGAAGAACGGGCGAAGAAATCTTAGAGATACCAAACAAGTATGTTATGTATTACAAAGGAGAGGCTGGGGGAAGAAATGGCATTGGTTTCCTAAACTAGCGGCACGCTATGATGGCCGGTTTGACACATTACAATAGTGATGTGGAATGTCAATTTATTCTCGAACAAAAAACAATTAAGTTTTGTTTTTGTACCTGATTAAATAGGTTTAATAAAACAAAAATGTATATGTTTATTTAATTTATTTGAACGAACTGAATATTTGAATGAAAATGAATATACATACTTTATATGCACACAAGAAACATATGAATACAAAAGATACCAAAAAAGGTGCCACAAAAGGCCATAATTAATCAGATTCGTCCATACTACTATTTTCACTGTCGTCACTGCTATCATCACCTACATTAATAATTATATGTTCGTTTTCTATAATATTATCTATTTTCACATCTCTTTCATAATCTTCCCTTATTAATTTAACAGTTCTATTCACAACCTTTTCCCAGTCTCCTTTAGTCACATGTTCACAAGCTTCTTCTAATAATTTTAGCATTTTTTTTGTGGTAAATGGGGGTTCTGTATTGTGTCTTGCAGCATATCCCTTAATTTGAGCCCACACCAACTCAATCGCATTATACTCACAATGGTAAGGCGGTAACCGTATAACTCTGTGCCCATGTTCTAATGCTATTTCGTCAATGACGTATCGGATCTTGGTTGGTTTGTTTTCTTTTAAAAGACGTACTAATTCCGCTTTTAACATATTCATGTTTGCATCTACGCCATTTTTACGAAGCCATGCGACGATATCAGCTTTCTTTTGGGATTGGGCAGGTGGCTTGTCAATTTGCATCGAGTGGTATGGGGCGTTGTCCATAATTATAATAGATGGTTCAGGGAGGCTACACAACATTGAGGTAAACCATTCAGTAAACTTTTCTCCATTCATGTCTTCATGATAGTCTCCAGTGGTTTTTGACGCAAAAGCCATGAGAGAACCTTCGACAAACCCGTTGATGGTTCCGGCGTGACAAATTATAAGTCGCGATCCTTTTCCTACAGGAACTTTGGAAGTAGATGCTGCTGTGTCATCGTTCCAAGAACGGCCTACAGTATGGTTAGCATTAAGCCATGTTTCATCCAAGAACACAACATTTTGCCAATTTTTGATTTCTTTCACTTGCCGTAAAAAAGTATACCTTGCCATCGCTATATCAAATCTTTCCATCAATATTTTGCGTTTGTTACATTTTTTGTATCGAAATCCAATGGTCTTCAAAATCTTCGTTAAAGAACTTTCCCCACCGAAGAATAATCCAGCTTCCTTCAGTGAATGCACCAACTTTTTTCTTGTTGGATACTCCTTCTGTAAATAGTAGCCGTAAACATGTCTTCGGATAGCATCGGCATCAAAGCTATCGATGCCTACGACTGGTTTTGCTCGTTTTCTCTTTTTTGGTGTGTGAAGTTTATTTTCTTCTGTGCCAGTCTCGCCATATTTTTTTTTAGTTATCCGTCTAACAGTTCGTTGTCCAATATTAAGCGCATCAGCTACGCGTTCAACCACTGACGTTATAGGTAAAATTGGCCCTCCATTTTGAGCTTCACGATCGAAATAGTTACGAAGGCGTATTACGAACTCACGTGTCTGACTATTTAGAACAGTTCTCTGCGTACGTTCGGTCATATCGACGAAATCCACAACAAAGGGCTTGAACAGAGTCCAAATTAACGAGCAAGGGTCAACAGTAATGCAGTATCAATATTTGAAATCCAAAGCCAGGTCAAAACTATATCACAATCGCATTGCACTGACAGTTTATACTTTTCGAAGCAACGTCAATTCGAAACTGCTTTGTTTTGCATTGAGCATTGACGCGAGTTTGCCGGAGGTAGTAGTTGTGCTAGCCAGCGATCCTATGTGACGATCGTATTAGATTCCATTTTTAAAAATTTTCAATTTAGAAAACCAAATGCCGAGTTGTGGTATATATCATATAAAAATAAAAATTTTACCTTTTGTATGAAACAGCTGATATTTTTTTGCGATTTCAGAGGTTTGTCCACATAGTGAAAATTGTTCATATTCACAAGTACATTCACCCCTTAAATGGTGCAAACTGATTTTTCTACACTTGTATACATTTTAGAAATCAATTTAATAAATAAATTTTGAGTCCTAAACCTAAAACTACATTCGATAAAATTTATGAATCTCTGCACATCACTATCGTCAATAAAGTAATACAATTATTTCCTTCAAAGTCGTTATCAATTAATACGGAACTTCATGAGCGGACAAACGTCAAACCGGCCATCATAGCGTGCCGCTAGTTTAGTAAAGTCACATTTAAAGGACAGAATTGAAGAGTTTATTGGAAAATCAGTTAGAATAGCTATATTAAACAAACAACTACCTGGATATAAAGAAAAATGGTCAATAATTCAAATTTATGCACCGCATGAAGCAACAATGCCTGAAGATAAAGACAATTTTTATGAAGAATTAACCTCAACTATGCAGGATACCTATAAAAACAAAATTATTATGGGAGACTTTAACAGTCAGATAGGAGATATGATTCTAAATGAAAATAAAGTCAGAGGACAATACAGTACAGGTAAAAGAAATGATAATGGTAACCGATTAATTAACTTTGCACTTGAAAACAATTTAGTCATCATGAACAGCCTATTTAAAAAGAAAAATAACAGGAAGTGGACATGGCGATCACCAGATGGGAAAACTTTTAATGAACTGGATTTCATTCTCACTAATAAACCAAGGGTATTCCAAGACATTGATATCATCAATACACTAAACTTTAGTACAGATCATCGTCCAGTAAGAGGCATAATGAGTAGTAAGGAACCTAAAAAAATAAGACAGACCCGACAAATCTACAGTCGCTGTATAAAAATTCCTGACTACATTAGAAGATAGAAAAGAGAACTTGAAGACCAGAATTAATACAGCTATTACAGTTAAGACAAATACAATATACTAGAACAAGAACTTCAGGAACTCCAAGAAAAATTCACTGCAAAATTGAATAAATCAAACAAAATTGGGGAGGAAGCTACTAAACTACTCGATACCAGGAAAAATTTACTTAAAAATAAAAAATTATTCAGACAAGAAATAGCTGACATAAGTAAAAAAATAAACGAAAGTATTAGGAAACACAGAAAAGAAAACAGATCCAAAACTATTCTAGAACACATAAAGAAAACAGGAGGTGTAAGAAAGGCAGAAAAAGAGTTAAAAGAAAAGAATAATTGGATATCAAATATGAGGGATAAGTCAGGAGTATTAACAACCAAAAGAGAATCCATTCTTAAAATCGCTACAGATTTCTACCAAGACTTGTATAATGACCCTGACTATATTTGGGATTCAGAAACAAGAAATGACCATATTGATGAACCTGTGCCCTCTATTATGAAGAGTGAAATAATCAGGGCAGTGACAACTCAAAATGACAATAAAGCCTCTGGAGATGATAGTATAAGCAATGAACTCCTAAAGGAAACTCTCAAAATTACAATTGATGCTCTTACTATCATATTCAATGAAATCCTAGAAAAAGAACATATACCAAATCAATGGACGAGGTCTACAATTATTTTATTACATAAAAAAGGAGACAAAAACCAAATTGGCAACTATCGACCTATAAGTCTTACTTCAAATATATATAAAATCTTCTCAAAAGTGATACTCGGTAGAATAACAAAAGTACTTGATCAATGCCAACCAAAAGAACAAGCAGGATTCAGAAGCAATTACTCCACAATTGATCATATACATACTATTAAACAAATAATTGAAAAATGCAATGAATATAACAAAGAATATTACCTAGCCTTTGTCGACTATAATAAAGCTTTTGACTCAATAAAATACAGCCACATATGGCAAGCACTTGAAGAACAGGGAGTACCAGCTAAGTTCATTAGATTAATAAAAGCGATATACAGAAAAAGTTCAGCACGAGTCAGACTAAGGGAGTCAGACAGGGAGACCCTCTTTCGCCTAAATTGTTCTCAGCAATTTTATCTAACAATTTTTCAAAATCAAATCAATCAAAATCAAGGTTTTCCACAATTTAGATTGGGATGGCCAGGTATATATACTAGTCTCCAATTTCGAGTGCAGAGTTCTCAACGATTACTGCGATGAGCGGAGCATGAGCATTGGACATGATTTTCGTCATGCTCATGTTTATTTTCAGGCCCACCTGTTGAGATCATTGAGCATTGTGTTGAGATCTCTCAGTCTCTGCCATGATATGTCACCGACAAATTGCAGGTGAGTTTTTTTTTTTTTATTATTTGGATCATGTAACTGGTTTACAATTTTATTATTAACATCTTAAAACTAACTTAAAAACATACAATAATTGTAACCTACTAGACATGATCACAGCATACAAGAAAAATAACCAAAGCTAATTACAAACTGAGAAAACCTACAAAATTGACTTAAAATAATATATTACTAATAGGAAAAAATAAATAAAAACTAATTAAGATATTATATAAGAAAAAGAAAATAATACTTAATCATTAGTGGGTCAACTAAAACAGGGGTGCTTAGTTATATGTATAAAATTATCTACATCTTAAATTTTTTTTAAAGGAGGTCAAAGAACTTGTAAATATGTCACAATTGCTCCTATGCAAGTTAATTAGGGAGCAAATGCGATAGATGGGCGCGTGTTGTCCCGCTCTGGTGCGACAAAAAGGCAACCGAAACGGTTTCCGATTTTGTACACGGCTGCTAGAACGCGGGACAGTAAACTTCAGACGCTCAAGTATATCCGATGCATCAATTAAGCCATTAATAATTTTATAAAAGAAAACCATATCCAGCATTTTTCTTCTGTTCTTTAAAGATAGAATAGAATAGAATAGAAATATTTAGAATAGAAATATTTTTTATTCAAATAAACTTTTACAAATGCTTTTGAATAGTCAATGAATCTACCACTGGTTCGGAATGCCTTTCCTGCCGAGAAGAACCAGCAAGAAACTCGGCGGTTGCTCTTTTCAAAACAAATTTACAATACAGTAAATACTATGCTATATATGCAGTGTTTCCACAATGAGGAAAGTTCCAAAAATGCATACCGACTAACTTCTATCTTAAGATGGGCAGACATAAAGTAGCCCCATTCCCGCCGGTGGCACCCGTTCACGAGCATGACGCATGACCCAGCCATTGCTTCGCTCAACCATATTTGAGGGAACGTAACAACCCGCATCACACGACACCACCACAGAAATGTTTAAAGAGTGCGTGACATACTTATGCTACCCATGTCAAGGCATCAAACTGAAAACTAATATTCAAATGCTCATTTTAAGACATCACTTAGACACAAATAAAGTAGAAACACTGAATATAATATAATAGATTATAAGATCGTAAC
The DNA here is from genome assembly GCA_029955525.1 of Oeneis ivallda. Lineage (NCBI taxonomy): Eukaryota > Metazoa > Arthropoda > Insecta > Lepidoptera > Nymphalidae > Oeneis > Oeneis ivallda. Next base: position 10,439,827 of record JARPMR010000020.1, on the reverse strand, counting down.
CGCGAATCATATGAGTCTACTTCTCGGCATTTATTTTCACTGTAAGCTAGTTGGTAAAGGAAACGTCTTTGTACACGTTCTAGTCTGTCACAATGCACATTATATGTTGGGCTCCAAACTGGGCTGCAGTATTCGAGAATACTACGTACAAGAGAATAATAAATAGTGATGGCCAAATTAGGATCCCGGAACAATTTCATTCGACGCGAAATAAAACCTGATAATTTAGATGCCTTTTTTACAATCGTATCAAAATGGTGGCGAAATGAAAGGGAATGGTCTAGGAATACACCTAAATCTCGGACAACATTTACTTCCTTCAGCGGAACATCATAAGCATTAATATATCAACTGAAGATTTTTTTCTAGTGAATTTTATAAACATGCACTTTTCCGTATTTAAAGCCATCAAGTTCTTATTACACCGGTCAACAAGATTGTTGATGTCTTTCTGAAGTAGTGCACAATCATGTTCATTTGAAATACTACGGTAAATTTTAAGGTCATCAGCATAAAAACGGTAATTTGAAGAGAGTATGTAACTAAGGTGAGTTATGTACTCGCCGTTTATGTTGATGCCAAGTCCGTTCCAATCCAGAAGCTTAAAGACATCCTCCACACAGAGGTAAAGAGCTTCGGGGAGATTACATCTCCCTGTCGCACTCCACGCTGCAAGTGGATTGGCATCGTAGTCTGGTCCTGTATACGTACTGACATAGTGGCGTTCGTGCAAGCACTTCAACACTTGGATATACCGGTAGTCATCTTCACTAATACTAGATAATAACTCGCCTGTGGATTGGTCATCATCTGTTGCATCTCTGGGTTCTGCAGCTGGGCGATCATTTGCGGCATCATGGTGCGGATCTGTTCCTGCAGCTGCGGGTTGTTTGCAAACATTGGATTCTAAAACAAAAATTGAAAAAAATAAATAAATTAGTTAGCAAATATTGGTAAAGGATCAAGAGACCCTATGGAATTTCTAGGAGGTATTTGAACAAGCTGAAAGCTTGTCTTCTTCTTCTGCACCAATCAATAGAGGTTCATGACTAGAAAAAATCCCTTGCATGGACTTCAACATGCCTCAATCTTGTGCTGCTTGTATCTCTGCGGTCCACCTAGTAGGAGTGTATGCCAACACTGCATTTTCTTGTGCGAGGTCGCCACTCCAGCACCTTAGGATCCCAAACCCATCAGTTCTTTGAACTATGTGCCCCACCCATTCCACTTCAGCTTCGCGATCGCGACTAGCCGAGCTGTCGGTAACTTTGGTTCTCCTAAGGATCTCCTCGTTGCTGATTTGATCATGCAGGGATACTCCAAGCACTGCTCTCTCCATCGCCCGCTGACTCTGACCCTTTTTATAAGGCTCATAGTTAGCGACTATATTTCGAATGATAAGTTCACATAGGTAGTTAGAGTAGGTACCTGGTTGATAAGTTGGGACGCCATCTCAGGGTCAGCTGCGAGGGCCTGCAGCATGCTGTTGGTGTAGGGCGCTGACAGCATGGACTGCATGAGGCGCGGGTTCTCCGACATCTGCTGCAGCAGCGACTGCATGCCCGGCGTGTTGATGAGGCCGGGCCCGACCGCGCCGCCCGCGCCCGCACCCCCACCCCCCGTGCCTCCAGTGCTCGCGCCGCCTCGGCTCCACGGGTTTGGCAGTGGCTGTCGGTTCTCTGCCCCTTGCTGCGGGTTGGTGCCATCTAAACAAATGCAATTATCATCATCAATGTTATTTCCATCTTGGATGAGCCTCTTGAAAGGATCACCATATAACAATGAAAGTCGTGTAGAAGCTATTTTCTATATCAGTGGATATCAAAAGCTATAAACTGTCCAACACACATTTAATATTATGTATTACAAAGTGCGGGTTTGCCATTCTTAGCAACTTTCCATCGTTTCCAAATATGTAAGCACAGCGCTAATAAATAAATCAATACCGGAGATTTAGTGAAGTGTGGCACTTTAAAATAGATATTTTGTTTGTCTTTCTTCTCTTTCATTACCTGAATTATCAACTAATCCTGAGAAAGGGTTCCCTGCCATGCTGCTGGCCACGTTCAACATAGGCTCCTGGATATCGCGGTACATGCGCTGCAGTGCGTTGTATCCGCCTGCAAATAAAAAACAGACTTGCTCTTAAGCTGAGATCTATTGGTGGCACTCTCACTCAGCTCAGACTTGAGAATGAGACCGATTTATGTCAGGACATAATTGCCTCTATTTCCATTTATATCCATTTTAACTCTATCTTGAGTCTTGAGCAGAGCCAGAGTATGATCTATAGATCTCAGCCTTAGAGCCCTACCTCGCTAGGAAGCCATGGCGACGGTCGTTAATAAAGTAGGTGTTATCAACGCCGATATCGCCAAGCAACGATATATTCTATTTCCTTATGAAATATTATGAAAATCGACTCAGCGCGGCGGCGGTGAAAGCGCAAAAAGGTAAAAATCTGCTAGATAGAGTTACTAACCAAACTCAATATTTTCGGAATCCTAAAAATACGACATTTCGTGCTCTGATACCAAACTCCATACATGTCGAATCATCACACATCGGCCCTCTTTTATAAGTTTCGCTCATAAATGCGGAATGAAAGAGCATTCTCTTACAGACCACTTGGAGCTTCTGATTACACAACTCTTGAGCAACTAAGGATTTAATAAAGATAGAGAAACAGTACCAGGTATGCTCTCGAGGTTGGATAGGGCTCTGTCATGGGACCGCATCAGTTCTTGCAGCATGGCAGGGTTGCGCGCCAACTCCATTGTCTGACGGAGCAGCTCTGGGTTGTTCAACATGTGGCTGATTTCTGGATTTCTCTGTTTAATAACAAAGATATATATAAGATGGTGGCAAAGTTCATAAGAAGCAGTTCTCCATAATGTTCTCGAAGGTGTGAAGTCCGCAAATTTGCATTGGGCCAGCATGTGTGTCTATGGCCTATAACCCTTCTCTAAGGAGACCTGCGAGTGAGCAATTGATGGGTTGATGATAATGAACTCATGTTAGGGTTTTTGTTCATACTCAGAGTGTAAGTTAAAAACAAATAAATGATTCTTACTTTTTTTTGTAGTTTTATTAATTAAATATAAAATATAATGGTGCTATTACCTTATTATTACATTTATTTGGAAACAAGGACAAAGGACATTTCTTTTGCTAGAAATGTTAGGTTGTAACTATATAACTAGGTATCTAAGAAGCACATAAAAGAAAAAATTAAGTCTCTAAGCCATAACCTACGAGAGATGAGGGTTGCTCTTTTATATGAATGTCATACACTGAAAACCTCATGTTACTTACTTTAAGGTTGTCAGTGTCTGATATGTCAACACAATATTGAAGAATATTGCAATCTTCTATATATATAAAAGAAAGTGGTGTTAGTTACACTATTTATAACTCAAGAACGGATGAACCGATTTGGCTGAAAATTGGTGGAGAGGTAGCTTAGAACCAGGAGACGGACATAGGATACTTTTTATCCCGTTCGACCGCGTTTCCGTCAAGTCACTATAAAACCTGGTATAAGAAAAACGCATCTGACATGGAATAACAAAACGCAAATGACAGCTAAACGTAATTTTGTCTTTGGTTAAGTATGGTAAAAAATTTGACAATTATAAAAAGTGTTATAATAAAGCATTACTGATATTATAAATGCGAAAGTGTGTTTGTTTGTTGGTTTGTCTTTCAATCACGTCGCAACAGAACAGCGGATTGATGCGATTTTTTGCATGGGTATAGTAATGGATGTAGTAGTGGTTCCTCAGACCGGGAGAGCTACTTTTTATCTCGGATAATGAAAGAGTTCCCGCGGGATTTTTAAAAACTAAATCCATGCGGACGAAGTCGCGGGCATCAGCTAGTAATACATAAATCACAGAAAATACAAGTACACACAATTGAAAGCTTTAATTTCTTTATTTTTTCCCCCTTTTCCCTTACCCCTCAAGCTGCGACATGACATTGCACCTATTAGAGAATTTTTCTCTTCTACGAACTTCTTATATATTACACTATTTATGACCTGTTTTGTTATTGGCGGAAACAAAAAAAATAAAAAGTGTGTGTGTCAGCTCCGACGCACAACTGGAGTTTACTCCTTAAAACGTCGTAATGCATTCGCGGCGCTCGCTGCCCGATCGGTACGCGCTCGGCTTCCCGAAGCGAAAGCTCTTTTGCATTCGACAACTCAAGCGAAAACCAACCTTATTTACTCAACGTTAGGGTAGAAATTTGCATCGTTGTGAAAAACGTAACGAGGGCATTCGACAACTCAAGCGAAAACCAACCTTATTTACTCAATGTTAGGGTCGAAATTTGCATCGTTGTGAAAAACGTAACGAGGTCATTCATAAGTAGATTTTACTCCTCGAATTTTTCTCATACCGGGCGCCTAAAATCGATTCTTAAGGAGTAAACTCCAAAAAAGATGCCACAAGTTGCATTGTCCTTTGGAAAATATGTAATTGGGTTATGCTTTTGTTAATATAGGCTATATTTTGCAATCATTAACACTTCAATTTTATTTATCGAATCAAAAGACATGTCCCAGTTTAGTATGGAGGTTGGTTTTTTATTCTGAGTGTCAATTAACCAGAACCAAACTGTCATCACGTGAAAGAGAGAAAAAAAAAAAATTAAACGCCATAAAAATAATAATTTTAGAGTCCTCGGTTTTTTTTAAATTAATTATGAAAAATACCGTTTGTAGAAAATATTTTTCAATGGATGGTAACACTAAAAACTTTTATAATCTATAGACTATCAAATCTGGCACCGGATAATGTCACGTAAATGTCATTTTGAACCAAATACATGTCATTTTGAACCATGGAACTAGGAATCACAGACAAGGAACTAGGAATTACGACTAGGTACTTTTGAACTGCTCGAAAATGAAATTATTTGTTCCTGACAATCATCTGACATTGACAACTTACATAGAATAATATTTTCAGTTTTTTACCGGTGTATAAATCACATGGAACAAGGAATTACGACAAATCACAAGCAAAAAAATGAGTCAAAACAAAAAAAAATTTTTTATTATCGGAGGCTTTAAAAAAATCTGTAAATTATTTTGATAGAAGCCTTTTGGGATCTTTATCCAACTACATTAAAATCATCCTTGTTAGTTAAATTCAAATTTAAAAAACCAATTTTGGACAACTCCTTTATTGTAGCTTCTCTTGTTTTATACTAATCTTAATTTCATCGTGTATCATTTAGATGGTCAGTGGTCACACATTCCAATAGTTCAATGAAAAGATTTCTGCATAGTGAAAAGTAAACTTGTACACTTACAGACATCAAATCCTGCATCTGAGGGTTGGATGTGATGAGTGATCGCATATTCTCAGGGTCATTCATCATTTGCTGCACCAATGGATTGTCTAACACCTGTCTCAACATGTCTGGGTTTGATAGCAACTCTTGTTGCATGCGTGCCTGAAATATGTATTACTATAGTATACTACATTTATATATATATAAACTGACTTGAGGAAAGATCTTTGATTTAAAGTACTTAGTTCAGTTCATAAAGACACACACGACTATTTTTCAATCACATTACTGTTTCCAAATTTTAAGTCAATAGCAATAACTTGTCCCTTGCCATCATCTTGGCACCATTGCTTATCTCCAGCCGGTTGTCACGGGTTTTATTATGTGAAGAACATGCAGGCAAGGGACAAGTTAATAGTTACTGAAATAAGAAGTTGTGACAGACCAAGTCACATCACACAGTCACAGTTAATTATTATTTTTTCTCCAGTTTTATTTATGTAAGCTGCCGTAATAATTTACCTGAAGGTCCATAAAAGTGCTTTGTCCAAGACCTAAGCTTTCAAGGCCTGCGAGTCCACCCAGGGAATTTAATCCAAATGGTGTAGCACCAATATCAGCTAAAAAGAGCATTATTTATTAAATTAATTTTATAATTAGTGAGTTTACATTAGTGTCTGGCTGAAATTTTGGATTTGAACACCTTCGGCCAAAATACCACCTTGAGGCAAATCTTTGGCTTCGGCCAAAATAGGCCAGTTTTGACCAAAGCCAAGGTTTCTAGAACCATGCAGCAAAATTGAATGAACTGTTATGAATATGAGGGTGATGGAAGAGGTGACACGTGGGAGGCAGGGGTTGCCAGTAAACAAATCAAAATAAATACATTATTTAAAGTGTTATTACTTTGACAAGTTGCAATCTTTCATTACATTGTTTTTATGCAGTCCACATACACTTTTAAAAATAACAGAATTTCTTAGGGTTATCTCACCTTCAGTTTTAGCTGAAAGCTGAAGAATGTGGCGACAGCTGATTTATTGGCTATGGTTTAGGGCAGAAATCGACCTTTGGTCAGACACTAGTTTAGACCTAATAAGACCTAAGTATTATTTAAATTATGTTACAGGATTGCTCTACAATGCAATCTCACCTATTTCTATTACACCAGATACAAAACAGAGAATGCAGCTATTTTTGACATAAATATCACACTAACTTTAGTACTTAAAGTACACTTTAGTAACCCTACTATGCCTTACTGTTATTTTCAATTCACAGGTTGTAGCCCATCCTGCAAGGGCGCGGATAATACCTGGTGGGCGTCTCGTTGCACCCTCGGGTTCCGGTCTCGGCGGGGTCTTGATAACAAGATGAACTGTCAACCCATCCTTAATATTGTGCTGCTTCAGCGTATCCACATCGTTCATAATTTTCCCAGCGAATATGAGACATAGTTGCTCCGGTTCCGCGTTAAACTTAGGGCCCAGCACTTCCTTCAACTGAAATCATCGATACGCATTTTAATTTGTTGCCGAATGATTACAGAAATGTCATCGCTGATTGCGTATGCAATATCTATGTAATTACGCCATGAACGACGCTGTACTTACTTTTTTGATATCCGAATCTTCTTCGATTTCAACTTGTTGTTTCTCTTTTGGTGTTTTTACAGTAATTGTAATTTTTTTAGGTCCGTCTTGGCCTTCTGCCATTTTTACAATTCTAATTCTACTAGATGACTATCATAGACCACGAACACTAGGATAATGACTATGTACTTTGGCTGCTTTGGCGGAATAGCAAACTCAAGAATTTTTGACGAACGAAAACCATAGACCACGAACACTAGGTTATACGAAAACGACAAAATGACAAAATACATAATATGACAACGAATGCCATAGAAAGTCTATTTTCATGATTTATTTCCAAGAAGCTTAATTAAAATACAACCACAGGTATATAGGCTTCTTGATTAATTCGTATTTCCTCGATTTCCTACCTTCATGATGTAGTCGTAATTCCTAGTTTCATGCTTTCCACATGCTTTAAATTGACGTTTGGTTGACTTTGACAGTTTGACATGAAACAAAAACAAAAAACAGTGTCCCTCCTTCAAGAATTTTTTTAGGAAAATCGTCCAAACAAAGTATTGTACAATATTGTATGTGTTGTTTTGTAGATTTAAAGCTATAAGTTTATGGCACAATTTGTAATTACCATAATTTTTCTTTTCAGTGCAACTTTAGGTCGAGTTTTAGGCCTCCGAATTTTCTTTTCATAAGACATTTATCTTCTATTTTGTGAAGAAAGATGCCTAGCGCTACTAATATTTTTATTTGATTTAACTATTTAAACATTTACAAATATAGGAAATGGAGGTAAGCTTTATATGTTTTTATCTTCTATCCTAAAATTAAAATATTAGGTAGGTACTTAAAAACTAATGAATGAATATTAAATCTGGAGGAATCAGCTTAAACTTCTAATGTATAAGACTTGCTGGATAAAACTTCATTAACATTGGTTGAAAACAAACCTGATTATTTGACTTATAGTTAAGAATATCCTGAGATGGAGACAATGTAGTTCTACACAGCATAAGACAGATTGATTGATTGATGAGCATATTTTCCACACAATGCAATATGTGTCTGCATTGATCTGTCATTTGTGAATTGTGGCTCTTTAAATAATAAATACCCTGTAGAAACTTTTTGATTTCCAGGAATATAAAGTACCCTATATCCATACCCAACTAGCAAAAATATGTCATAAGAGTTGTACAAACGTTTTTTGATAAAACTGAATGGTATGCAATTTAAGTCATACAAACGTTTATACAAAGCTCAAGTCGTACAGCTGTCATTTAAAAGTCATAAGCAAAAAAGTTTAGTCAATTAGCAGTTACAACATTAATATTTTAAGTATATTTCATCATAGAAGTGTTGTAATTTAGTATTTAGTCCTATATTTATGATTGCGCAGACGTTTGACAAATTAATCGTTTTGATGCAGTATTGAAGCGCTTTCAATCATAAGTAATATTTATAAATTCTGTTGTGTGCGAGCAGTTCGGCGCATTATAAAAAAATATTGTATATATTTTATCATAACTTTTATACTATAGTGTAATAAACATTTAAATACAAGTTTGAAATGGGATGTGTTTATTTTTAAGTTAGGAAAAATTCATGCGAATATTACTTTTGAGACCAACTTTCTGGGTTTTTCAATAAATTTTAAATACCCCTTAATTCTTTTTAAATATAATTATATTTTTTTAATAAAAATAAATTATTATTTGTCGCCATGCCATTATGAGTTACTAAATACTTATATGACAAATACTGTTGTGTTACGAGTTAAAAGTCTTAATAGAACCCCATTACTACAAATTATCAGAGTTCCTTAAACATTTCAGTAATCCGTCATGTCATTCCAAAACATAGTAACAGAACATTTTAGATCCCATTAGGTAGAAATTAGAATCCCCAGGTGTAATACTCAACTCTGTCGTGTTCGTCATCTGAGGCCTTTTGATATTACGAACGGCGATCTTTTATTTAAAACTAGTTGATGCACGCGACTTCATCCGTGTGGATTTTTATTCAAATAAAAATATTTAAATCTTTTTAGAGTCCCCCAGTTTAATAGTTGAGAGTGGTATCTGGAATTAAAGGATGAAATCTATCCCAGCTTAGTAGTTACCTATCTATAAGATCATTTCACAATCCACAGTTCCCAAATCACCACAGTTTAGGTGGGCAGTACCCTTGCAGCATCAGGATTGAATCAATTAAAAAAGATTCACGCAAATTGGTTTAGAAATCACAGATATATCGATATACATACGTAGAAAAACACAAATTCTCCTTTTTTAAAAGTCGGTTAAAAAGTGACCTATTAAAAAACGTAACCTATGTTACTCCTTATAACATCAGCTATTTGTCAAAGTATGTGGAAAGTCCAGTCAAAATTGGTCCAGCCGTTCCCAAGATTAGCCTAAACAACAGACAGTCTGTCTGTTTGTTTAGGCTAAGTTGTGTCTGTATGTGATATCAAAATAACAGCTTTTTACTACATGCATATTAAAGTAAATTCGGTACTTAAATAAAAGATAATTTTTTTAAATTTTTGCCAGTCTATCTGTTTGTTTTGGCCAATCTCTGGAACGGCTTGACCGATTTCGACGGGACTTTCACTGACAGATAGCTGATGTTATAAGGAGTAACATAGGTTACGTTTTTAACCGATTTGCGTGAATCTTTTTTTAATCGATACAGAAACTTTTTCTGCAAAATCATCATCGTTCACAAATTCACAATATCCTGTATTTCATCGAAATCTTCGTCACATTGATTTTCAGCTGAAAAATATGTATGGAACTCACTCTCTATCGCGTTTATTTAAAATGTCAGAATTCTGACGTTTTGAATCAAACAAGTCATAAGCCCTATCTTTTAGTCATATAGTGGTTTTGGATATTACTATTATATGACTTTATTGCCATGTAACATTCATAAGAAACCAAAATTATGACTAGTCTTACAGTAGCGGATATAAAAGCTTTTATATAACCAAATTGCTATAAGGTGTCATATTTAAGTTGTAATACCAGCTAAAATGTCCCAGCTAAAACGTTTGTATGACTGTGTATTATCTACGATTAAATTTCTTTGTAGCTATTTCATACAAACGTTTGTACGATGACTTTTTATTACCAAATTGCATTGAAACATAAATGCAATATACATGATACTAGTACAACGCCACATTTTAAATCTTGCTAATATACGACATCCATGTGAAGAATTAGTCGTAAAGTTTAAAATATTGTGACTAATTTGTTAGTTGGGTATCTGCAATCCCAGCTATGTTGCTCTGATTGGTTCAGCAGTTAGATGGTCTAACTGCTATATAAATTTTATTTTTTTTATTTGGGCACTAATAGTTTTCCAGATAAAATGAAGCCCAGGCTTCATAGCTCATAAGGCAGTAGCTAGCTTTAGTAATGTAAGATCCAACTGACAAATTATGTTCAAAAAATTGTAGAACTATGTACACTGATTATAGACTAACTATAAAATTATTGTATGTTAGTCCTGATACTGATAATAAATAAAAGATGGACTAGAAAATAGATTGTGCACCCTTATTCAATAATTTTTTCTTATATGAAAACTTTTTTTTGTACAGATGGCATCTCCCTTTTTTTCTAAGATTTATAACTAATAAGTACTTTTTAGCTGGAATGGAACCAAACTTCGTTAAATGATGAAGAGCAACCATCTCAGAATAGTCCTAAACAGTTACACACAGTATCAACTAGACAGAGATCTCCAGGTAAAAAAAGAAAACTAAATAAACTTAATATACTGTATAACTTGTGACTGTACTCATAACAAGGAACTGGGTGCATAATCAGACTATTTTTGAACCTGTGTCAAAGTCCTTAATCATAACTTGCAATTAATATGCTATTTATGGAATATCATTGCCTTGACGAACTTTTTTTTTTTTAATTTTTTTCAGTGACAATTTCCTCAGTTTTTTTAATGGCATATCTTTACCTAATAACTGTGCTCTCTTAGAAAAAAAGTCCAGGTGAATAGCTGGTTTTAAGAGCATTAAATTGTTTTATTTAAGAAAATTAAGTTCATCCAAAATCTACTGAAAATTTTAAAATTCCATTAAAATAAAAGAAGAGCTTCATAAAATCATAACACTCGTGATCTTTTTTAAAAACTGTAGCAACTTATGTTCTTTCAATTGCCAAAAGAAAAATCGTATAATTATGTCAATATGCTGGATAAAAAGTTATGATTTTTCAAAAAACTTCGTACGCCATCTGTGTAAATAACAACCTTATTGAATAAAATTTTAATTGTTTGTAGAGATTGCAGTATGTCCTTTAATTTCAACTGCCTCGTTAGTCTAGTACCTAGTAAGCGTGTTCGACTGCGGCCGACGAGGTCCCGGGTTCGAGTCCCGGGTCGGACCATACCAAGAATTGGGGTTTTCGATAAGAAATTCTCAGTACTAGCTCGGAGTTAGGAAGGTGCCATTGTGTCATCCCCGTGCCTTGCAGAGCACGTAAAGCCGTTAGTCCTGCGCCTAATCCCTCTCCGGTCGTGTCAAATTTTCCTTCCCATTGGGCTATGAGAGTAAAGAAAATGAGAATGAACCTGTTTTTGTGCACACACTTGTGCACTTTAATATCTCCCGCACAGATGGCTAATCTTTCTGGAGATAGGCCGCCGTGGCCGATATTCGGTCGACTATGGCGACCTTTCCTTTCCATTCCTTTAATGATGACTGACGGTATCTACATTTTTAAGGGTCGATTTCACCAACGTCTTATCCGAGCGTAAATTTGATATTTTGACAGTATTTTCAATACAAAAACTGTCAGAAGGCCCGATTTATTCCGAGGATAAACGTCACGCGACGTTGGTGAAATCGGGACTAAGAAAAAGAAAAATAAAACAATGTTTTACTTTTCCGAATTTCCGAAGGGCCACGGCCCACCCTGTATGTTACAATATTGTTGTACATAAATAATATTAAAATCAATATAATATCTATTTCAATATACTATTTAATTAATGTTTGTTAGATCTTTTTAGGAGCCTTGGCCTTGTGTAAAATACCATATTATAAGGTTATGTCCATAATGACCGCGCTGGGCAGGCGTGTCGGTCATCGCAGAGCTAGACTGCTGCTGTCCGACACCAGCCTGTTTCATTTGTTCAGTCTAGACTCTAGCCAGTATGAAATGGTTATATCGCCATTTGTTGGTCGTCAGAAATGGTTATATCGCCATTTGTCGGTCAGAGCCTCGAAGTTCGAAGAGCTGATGGTTGTTGAGGTCCCTAGGTGCTGAAGTGGCGACTCCGCACCGGGACGCGCAGTGTTGAGAGACCCCCCACTAGGTGGACCTACGACACGAGTCTCAGGGAGCCGCTGAATTCAGGCGGCGTATGACCAAGACCTGTGGAAGTCCATGCAAGAGACCTTTGTCCAGCAGAGGACGTCTATCGATTGACAAAGAAGAAGAAAAGCTCTTTTTATGATTTAAAATTTTAAAACCTGGGAACTCTGGTTTGCCAGGTTAAAAGGTAGCCTATGTCACTCTCCAAGTCCTCAACTACACTCATGCCAAAAATCGAGTCGGTCTATTACTCCGGTGCTGCGTGATTGAAGGACACACCAACAAACAAAACACATTTTCATGTTTATAATATTATAGTAAGGATTTCATTGAAAGAATATAAAAATGATTTTTAGAATATATGGGAGAACATCTATCTAAAGAGGAAACTGCTGAGAACATAGCTTCAATAATGTTGCTCAATTATGACAGCAAGTTATATGATGAGGATGACACTTCTCAGCCAACCTCCCGCACTGCACCTATAATTCCTCTTGAGGCAACACGCAAGAAAAAGAAAAGAAAGAGGTATTAGGTATACTTTAATGTTAAAGAAAATCCTGCTATGACTTCCTCCATTAAAACTGAAGACAATGAAAATGCATTCCATGTAACAGATCTAGTTTGAACTAGAGCTTTTTTTTAAAATTCGATGACGAGATTGTTCCTGAAATTCCGTGCCGGAACGTTAAATCGCCTGGCGCGGCACATCTTTGACGGTAGGGTGGTAACTAGCCACCGCCAAAGCCTCCCACTAGACCAGACCAGACAATTCCCAAATTGACCCCACCGTGAATCGAAACCGAGACCCCACCACTGCGCCGGGGAGGTCGTCAAAAGAAGGGAGCTGCGTCGGTCACAATTAATCAAATCACTTTGATTCTATTATAACCCATACGTGAAAGATACGTGTACTCACACTCACTAGAACTCAGTGTCAGTACCTACAGTGTCGCGCGCTTAAATGCGCAGTACAATTTAAAATTATGTTGGTATCTTTCAAGCCAGCAACAGCACAGCACAGCTTTACATGAGCTTTACGCTTGATGAAGGGAATAAGTCATTTTTAACATGACAAAATATATCCTACTATTCTACTTCCTACTAATATTATACATGCAAAAGTTTGTGAGAATGGATGTATGGATGGATAGATGTTTATTACTCTTTCACGCCACAACGAATGAACCGATTTGGCTGAAATTGGAATGAAGATAGCTCATACCCAGGATTAAATCATAGGCTCAATTTTAACCCGGAAAATAAGTAGTTCCACGATTAAATCATAGGCTCAATTTAACCCGGAAATTTGAGTAGTTCCCGCGGGAATTAAAAAGAAGTCGCGGGCATAATCTATAGTTATTATATAAAAAAAACTTTGTTGATAAGCAGCTAAATATTTTAGATCTCAAATTTCTATTTGCCTGACTAACTGCCGCTACGAGTCGATTCGCAAAGTCGCCAGCGCGTTTGGCATGCGCGAAGTATCTGAAGAGGAAGCATGGAATTTCTACTGGACGGATATGAGCGTTTCTGTTGAGCGTGCCAAAGAAATGAAAAGATTTCAACGCATCAACCATTTCCCTGGAATGCTCGAGATTTGCAGGTATTTATATCCTACGCATCTGAGACATGGTCGCTAACTGTGGGGCTCATAAGAAGGCTCAGAGTCCCTCAGAGGGCGATGGAGAGAGCTATGCTGGAAGTATCCCTGCGAGATCAAATCAGAAATGAGAAGATCCGTAGTAGAACCAACGTCGCCAACATAGCTCAGCGAGTCGCGAAACAGAAGTGGAAATGGGCGGAGCACATAGTTCGAAGAGCTGATGGTCGTTGGGGTCCCAAGGGGCTGGAGTGGCGATCCCGCGCCGGGAAGCGCGGTGTTGGCAGACCCCCCACTAGGTGGACCAATGACATCAAACGAGCCGCAGAGAGCCGCTGGATTCAGGCGGCGAAGAAAATATCCTATGGACCTGGAGAGTGATATAAGCTACTATTGTACCAGAAAAACTTCTCGCAAAATTTTTAACATCCTAACCAGTATTTGGCTTATAAGTTACATACATAGTCTGTTATTTTATTAAGCAATGAAATGAAAATAAACTTCATTTTATCCTAGAAAATTTTTCTTGTAACAATTTAATAATTTTTTTGCAGGAAGGATTTGCTTGCAAGAAATTTAAATAGAATGCAAAAAATATATCCCAAAGAATATAACTTCTTCCCAAAGACCTGGTGTTTGCCGGCAGAGTAAGTTCAGTTGATTTAGTTGACCTGAAGTTTCTGCTTAATATTTTAAATATTTATATTTAATAGATTACCTGTACAAAACTGTCAAAACTTTAGCCATCAATTATTCTTAAAGTTAATTAGTCTATAATTAGTAAATTGGATAATTTTTATTTCTGAATTCCCTAATTTAGTTTCGGTGAAGCGTTTAACTACAGCAAGGCGCGCAAGAACAAGACGTTCATAATAAAGCCGGAATGCGGCAGTCAGGGGCGCGGCATCTACCTCACTAAATCGCTCAAAGACATCAAGCCCACGGATAAACTCATCTGTCAGGTATTTGTTACATTTCTAGTCAGGCCCATATAAGCATACATACAACAGCACGCATGAGTGCCGCCGAGTAGTCTTGTGTAGTACATGTACTTATGTACTACTAGAAATTAATGAGCTTTAAATTAATGAGAAATTAAAAACCATGAGCTTACTATGCTAGTACATCGTTCTTTTAGTACTTCTTTCGCTCGGCTCTAACCGAGAGGAAACAAGGAACCATAGACAATTATAGTACACCTAACACCGTTCGTTTAGTACTCGTTCCTTGTGGTTTGTGGATCTATTTAGTATGTGATTCTGTTTCTGGGCTTAGAAATACTGTACTAATATGTAGTACTAGAAGTCCGAAGCAGTACAGTCTTTTGAATGTTTTTTATTATTATTAAAATAGATAGGCTTGTACTAGTTCGTAGCGCTCCTTTTAGTGACCGAGCAAGAACAAACCTACCGCCAAGGTTGAATAACGCACCCGGCCGAGCGGGAGCGCGGTTTATTTGGTTTTTTTTTTTTTAAATTAATATACAGGGTGTCCCCTTTCATAGAAAGGGTCCTTTTTTGCTATTCCTATTATAATCATTTTTAAAATTCTGGTTTTCATCCGTACTACTTAATCTAAGAAAGGTGTGGTCATGCTTCAAAGCTCGGAGCCCGGAGTGCGCAAAATAGGAGAATCATTCCGGCTTTTGCCAGGAGCAGAGCGACGCGATTTATATGCAAGTGCCATCTATATATGCTCACGATATAAGAGGCACTAGGTTTATTTGGTTTTCAACTGTATGCTTAAGTAAATAAAGCTGAGTTTAAGTTGTTAACCTTAATTGATCGCTTAAACACTACTCACAATATTGGCCGAGTAACATAATGCTTATAATACTAACATTTACTCTTCCCACAGTCAGATAAAAATACGACATTCTTACTTAAAAAAAAAATCTTTCTTCTCTATCATGGTTTATAAAATATCCGTCCTGTATGTTTTCAGGTTTACTTGTCGAAGCCTTACCTTGTGGATGGCTATAAGTTCGACATAAGGGTGTACACACTCATTACATCCTGTGACCCTCTTCGGATTTTTGTATATAATGAAGGGCTTGTCAGGTATGTGATAATATATTGTATATTATACATAATATGTTGAACATGTAATTTATTATGTCTTTCTGAAAAATATCTTTTGAATTGATTGGTAACAAATAACAATAAGGCAAGGCAGTAATAATTAATGTTTTAAATGAAACGCAGGGGTGAAGGCTAGGATTATAGATTCTATAATCCTAGCCTTCACCCGGACTACATTAGTATTTTAGTCGAGTAGCCAGTAATTTAGTAACTAAACGTGTCAGAACACCAAAAATTGAGTCGAGCAGATTAGTAAATCATTTAGTCGAGTTGATCCATTTAATTCTATTTCTTCGGGCGAATAGCGCCTTCCACCACGCTTCACTGCTCACTGGTTCACGCTAAACAAGCCTGAACCCAACGACTTCCATGTCTGAACCTTACGTTTTAGTCGGGTTCAGTTCTTCAGTTCGAGAATCGAACTGAAAATTGGATATCAGTACTCTAACAAAGTGCAAACTATTTTTGGGCAGTAGCGAGTATTTTAGCTACTAAAACTCGACTAAATAAATGTAGTTCGAACTATGCTTTAGAGCATTTAACCAACCTACTACAATTCAACCAACATTGGTATAATTTAATATAAATCTTTTTAAAAAACCTACTTCAAACTCCCGCGCCACTATACAAAGTATATTATAATTTATTGTTGATTTTTTAAAAATCGCTCGACTGATTTCGATAAAATTTATATGGGACCACCTGGGGAGTATACCCTTTCAAACAAAAAAAGAATTTTCCAAATCTGTTCAGGCGTCTTGAACATACATTAAAAAAAAAGATTCCGACGAATTGATAACCTCCTCCTTTTTTGAAGTCGGTTAAAAATGCTCTGAAGCTGCTTCCCGTAGACTAAAAGGACTTTCAAATTAGTTATTTTGAAGAAAAATGTAATAAAATGAGAGATTGAAATAATAGAGTGATCGATCCTGTCGTGTATTTTGTTTGTAGATTCGCCACCAGCCGATACGCGGACCCCAACGCGAACAACACCACCAACGTGTTCATGCACCTCACCAACTACGCGCTCAACAAGCACAGCCGCACCTATGTGTACGACTCGGAGGCGGGCAGCAAACGGTACGCGGACACTTAAGACTTTTTTGCTACCTCTGCGCCATCGTTAAACCCAGTTTTTGAAGTGAAAACTTTTTTAGGTGTGTTGAGCACTTTTCTGGGTGAGCAAAAATCATGGATTTCGCGTCATCGTTACCGTCACGCGTCACGCTTTCCATGAGCTATATGTATACTGTTAATATGAGATTTCAGTAAACGTTCAACATTTTAGAAGTTCCCAAGCAACCTTGTACAGCGCAGCGGGCAAGCAGCCGCTTTTTTACTGTTTAGTGTATGATGTCACAGGTTCGAATCTCACTCAGGAAATCGTGGCACTGCGCTTTTCTTATTTGTTTTTGATTATTAGCAAATCTAGTTTTCACTTCTATCGGCAGTCCCTATGACTGCCAATTTTTTTTCTCTAATATCATGATAATAAATAAATTAATCATTAAAACCTAAGCCTGTTATCTATAGATCGTACTTTGGCTCTGCTCGAGACTCAAGATACAAGAGACACAAGAGATCAAGAAGGGTTAAAATGAGACGCAAATATGTTCCGACATAAATCTGTCTCGTTTTAACTCAGTCTTGAAACTGAGCTGAGTGAGAGTGCCATCTATAGATCTCAGCCTAAGAGTCGAAATACCGAAAATTTTAGACGTAGGCCGAGGGATATCTGTAGGGCCTATTTTATATCTCAGTGGCTATTGAAAGTTGCTAAGAACTGTCAAAACCGCATTTTGTATGACGAAATGCGGGCTAGTAACACTCCATTGTTTTCCGTAGTCACTGGAAATGTCAAAATAAAGAATACGATACCTACTCAACGCATTACCAGCCCAAGAAAACCCCTACCATTATATCATTAGCGGAAAGGGGTCCAAATCCTCAGTAATCAGTGGTGCGATTGTCTAAAGTTATTCCATTCATCGTAATCGTATTCGATGACATTAGCGTCAAAGTAAAATAAACCATAACAGCATTGAATTAGAGCTCTTTTTCGTGTATGCATTCTAAATTCTTAACGTTTAGGTATGTACGATACACTCCATGTTAAAATCGCTTGTACTGAATTTGTGGCTTTGAATCAATACAATCAAGGAGTATTTTACTTTGACGCTAATGTCATCGCATACGAATACGATCAATGGAATAACATTTAGACAATTGGTAGGTACGAGCTAAACGCGGAGCTAGAATCATTAGGTAGGTAAAGCGTTCTTGTAAAGCACGTGCCAACGTTTTGTGAACCAGCAAGATATCGACGCTGAACAAGATCCTGCTGTCGCAAGGCGTGGACCTGGACCGGCTGTGGCACGCCATCGACCAGGTCATCGTCAAGACCATCATCTCCGCCTGGCCCATCCTCAAGCACAGCTACCACGCCTGCTTCCCCTCGCACGACATGGTCCTTACCCGCTTGTTTATTCCCCTTATATCATTACTTCATAATGTAGACCATAGCCATTGTAGTAACTCTTCCATCAATAACGTACTAGATATGCAGTCCCACACAAACAATCATTAGATCATCAATATGGATATCTCAATCTCTCAAACTCTTATATTATTACATATTTAGATTTACATAAATCATGGTCCCTTAAAATTGGGTTATTTCATTATCATCATCATCATTATCAACCTTTAGATGTCCACTGCTGGACATAGGTCTCCTGCATGGACCTCCACAGGATTCGGTCTTGCGCCGCCTGAATCCAGCGGCTCCCTGCGACTCGTTTGATGTCGTCGGTCCACCTAGTGGGGGGTCTGCCAACACTGCGTTTACCGGTGCGGGGTCGCCACTCCAACACCTTGGGACCCCAACGACCATCAGCTCTTCGAACTATGTGCTCCGCCCATTTCCACTTCAGTTTCGCGACTCGCTGAGCTATGTCGGTGACTCTAGTTCTCCTGCGGATCTCTTCATTTCTGATTTGATCTCGCAGGGATACCCCAAGCATAGCTCTCTCCATCGCTCGCTGAGTGACTCTGAGCCTTCTTATGAGGCCCACAGTTAGCGACCATGTCTCGGATCCATAAGTCATCACTGGCAACACGCACTGTTCGAAGACTTTAGTCTTCAGGCACTGAGGTATTTTGGACGAGAAGACATCTCGGAGATTCCCGAACGCTGCCCAGCCGAGTTGGATTCGCCGATTGATCTCTTTCTCGAAATTAGACCTACCTAGCTGGACTGTGTGTCCCAGGTATATATACTCGTCCACAATTTCGAGCGCAGAGTTCTCAACGATTCAACGATATTTCATTATGCACTAGCCAAATCGATTCATTCGTTGTGGCGTGAAAGAATAACAAACATCTATCCATCCATCCTCACTAACTTTCGCGTTTATTATATTAGGATTACAAACTCACAGAACTAACAAACATTTTTAAGTAAAGATGTATCTATCTCTTTTACTTTTCATATAATAATAATCAAGAATAATATCCATGCGCCGATGAGTGATTAAAAAATAAAAACACTACTTACTGGTGAATTTATTTATCAGTCAGTGCATCGGATGCGTACATTTTGTGTTACATTGCAGCTTTAGTATTTGAAAACTCTCTGATCATAATTACATATAAATAAATAACATCTAATTTACAGGTGCACGCATGTTTCGAGATACTCGGTTTCGATATACTTCTGGATCACAAGCTGCATCCTTACATTTTAGAGGTATCTACTTAATTTTTAAATGAATAGAAATTCATTTCAACCCATCACCTTAAATCTTTTTTCCTTATTGACTTAAAAACGTGTGGCTACTCGCAGAAACGCTTAAGCACGCACGCATTTCTGACCGTCATCGAAATTCATCTTTTAATATATTATTATTATTAACTTATTCTGCCGCGTGGTGTTAGATTTAAAAAAATCTCATGGGGACTCTGTTTTTTCGAGATAACAGGTAGCCTAGGTTACTTTCCTAGTCCTTAACTATTACATTACCATAGACCATCGAGAAAATTACGTCGACCCGTAGCTCTATTGCGGCGTGATTGAAGGACAAACCAATAATCAAAAACGCCTTCGCATTCTTACTAATATAACAAGTGCAATAGTGTATTTGTTTGTTGGTTTGTTCGTGACTTTTTGCATGGGCATAGTTGAGGACCTGGAGAGTGCGACATACCGTTATTCCGGAAAATTAAAGAGGATTATCCACGCAGCCGAAATCGCAGGCTTCAGCTAGTTTATATTAGGGAAAGGGATATTAGTAGGGATTCAGATTCCGACCCGCTGGAATGTTCGCAGGTGAACCACTCGCCAAGTTTCCACACGGATACCCAGCTCGACCGCGAGGTGAAGGAGGGCTTGCTCACCGACACGTTCACGATGCTCAACATCTGGCAGTGCGACAAGAAGCGCGTGCTGGAGGAGGACCGCAAGAGGATCCGCGACCGCCTGCTGCAGACCAACAAGTGAGCGCTCACGCTTGGCGTCTGCGGGGGTGCTGTACCCATAGTCGGTGCGGCACATTTGTTCCGGCAATGTTTATTGAACAACAGAAACCACCCGATGTAGCTTCTACCTACACAGTCCCGAACCATGCGACTGCATGCATGTTTCGATTTTTTTTGGTCCAGCTTGCTTTCATCTTCAGTAATCTATCGACAGGTCACTACTGAGCGCAGGTCTCTCAGAGAAGGGTTTATAGGCCATAGTTCACCACGCTGGCTCAATGTGAATTGGCAGACTTCACACACCTTCGAGAACATTAAGAAGAACTCTCACGCGTGCTTGTTTCCTCACGATATTTTCCTTAGAACTAAACAACATAACTTAGAAAAGCCAGAGGTGCCCGGGATCGAACCTGCGACCCCCCGAATAGGATACCGAGTACTAAGCACTAGGCTATCACTACTTCCTAAGCTTCAGCTTGCTTTAATAAGCCAATAAAGTAAAATTTTCCAGATATACAGAGTACGCTCCGATTGAGGAAAAAGAACATGAGAAAAGTCCGTGGCAGACACAAATACAATGGGAAGAGACTCATTTGGGTAATTACAGGTAAATAAATTCGCCGCCGGCTTGTATCGTTAATCAGGTAATCGGGGAAGATTACTGAAAACTTTTAGGCAGAGGGCGTTTTGTGTTTTTTTATTTATTTATTTGTGTTTGTTATCTATCAAAAGACTGTATTATATTACATTTATTGAATTTACTAATCCGTTTATTTTAAATTGTAAACTACTAAACTGGTACCTATCCAAAACAATTCACTGAAAAATAAATAAATAATTCAAAATAGATTTGCATGAAAACCATAGCATATCTACGGAAGATGTCGTCGTAGTAAAAAATCACAGGCTGCCAAGATGTATTAACTGAGATAGGTTTCAATTCTGTTGGTGGGTGGGGACGATTTTTTTGCGTGGTCATTTCTTAAGTAGAACTAAACTCTCCACCTGAACAGATAAGTTGGTATATCTACACGGTGAAAAATTAGAGGTTTTAAAGCGAATCCATCGCGAGTTGAATCGCCTAAGTATTACTATCGAGTCCAATTGCTTTTTTGAACTAGGTATTTTTTTTGAATTTGAAAAAAAAACTAAATAAACTCGAAACTGTGAGAAACAGTGGTAGCGGCAAGGGCGGCACGGCTCCTGACAACTGTTCGCGAAGTTTTCGAAATATTAATTTCAAGATTTTTTATTTTTTATTTTAATACAAGGGTCAGTATAAATTGTCGAAATGGATTATACTCTTAATTTCGAATCACTTCCCTGCGGCCTTAAAACTACTAAATTTTCACCGTGTATAATCTATATATATAAAAGAAAGTGGTGTTAGTTACACTATTTATAACTCAAGAACGGATGAACCGATTTGGCTGAAAATTGGTGGAGAGGTAGCTTAGAACCAGGAGACGGACATAGGATACTTTTTATCCCGTTCGACCGCGTTTCCATCAAGTCACTATAAAACGGGTATAACAAAAACGCATCTGACATGGAATAACAAAACGCAAATGACAGTGGAATAACAAAACGTAAATGACAGCTAAACGTAATTTTGTCTTTGTTGGTTTGTCCGTCAATCACGCTGCAAAAAACCTACGGATTGACGTGATTTTTTTGGATAGGTATAGTTGAGAACCTGTAGAGTGTAAAGCATCCCGGAAAATCAAAGAGCACCCTCGGGATTTTAAAAACTGAATCCACGCGGACGAAGTCGCGGGCATCAGCTAGTTTAATATAAAAAAATCTTTTTAAAAACCGTATTCAAACGTCCGCGCCACTACAAATACTACACACACACACTACACATATACACTACTAAAATATATTGATTTCGATAAAGTTTAAATGGGACCACCTGGGAAGTATATACCCTTTCAAACAAAAAAAAAAGAATTTTCCAAATCGTTCCAAACGAGAACGTCCTCCTTTTTTCAAGTCGGTTAAAAATGATCGCACAGACGCGTGTACCCGGTGGGCGAGCAGTACGCGAGTCTGTTCCAGCAGCCGTCGGGCTCGCTGTACACAGGCACGGCGGCGTCGCGCGCGCGCGGCGACTGCGCGCGCCTGCAGCGGGAGGAGTTCCAGGTCAGGCCACCAGTAGCTTCATAGCCTCGGCAAAGGTTGAGCGTTGCTAATTGCAACCATTCCCCTATTTTTAATGACCTCCCGACCGAATCTGGCCACGGCGGCCAACTTAGAAACTACCCTAGTAGATACGTTCCTGCGTTCCGAAAATGTCTCCGACATTTGCTCCTGAATCGGAGCGGAGATGTGTTTTGAGATCCAATCACTGATACGTTTACTGAGCACGTCCCCGCTCCCTTCCGTTTCATTAGGCTTTCAAACAGTCGTCGATATTGTGACAATTTTTGCATTTTTCTGTTCGTCATTTTCTTTTACTACATTACTTTAAGGTGGATTATACGAGTCTACCCGCGAAATTCAAATTTAATTTGGTTTTTTCCATTTTGTAAACTAATTCGACAAAGTAGGCTTATGGCATTCTAATTGCGCCAGTATAATTATCATCTTCACAGGTTTACATAAAAATCTTTACTTCAAAGTGACCAGTTTAAGAAATTATTCAAAATACCGAGTTGGACGTGAGTTATTCACAAATTAGTCAGTTAATTAATTTCATAAACTGGTCTTTTTCAAGTAAAGATTTTTATGTAAACCTGTGAAGATGATAATTCTACTGGCGCAATTGTTATGCCATTAGCCTAGTTTGTCGTACAGTACGCGCGGCGAGAGTTTGGCTTTGACCTTCGGGTGGAGGGGATTACTGCGCATGGGTACTGTCACGCACACAATACTTTTCCTTTTTTATGTACCAGGTTGGATATTTGAGTGGGTCAAAATTCATGTACAGTGGTAATAATGCTAGAAAATAATACGAAATAGATAAACTTCTTCATTTATTAAAACTTGTTTCGGCGCAAACGCCTCGTCTCGTTGTGCTGGAAGTGGAGGAGCTACAATGTTTGCTATTGATGCAGAACAGGCGTTTCAAATACTATTTTACTTAATTATATTATGTCAAATGTCATTCGTGTTCTCACCGTCAACGGATCAAGATTATAGCAGCTAATTACTAAAGTTAGACTTTTATTTGCCCCATTGTATGCCTAAACATACATTTTGGTGGCCCATGAGGGGAAACTAAGCAGCGTGAGCCAGCGGTACATCGAAGATATCGCATCACGAAGAAGAAAACAGCAAGATAAGTGTCCTTCCTTTGTCCAACATTTTTTCGTGTCCAATTTCCTAAAATACTGTCCAAAGTTATTGGAGGTTGCATTTACTTGTGTAAACAAAGTTATTTTTAGCATATATTAGTGCAAATCAGTGCAAATTTACGTAAAATAACAACGAAATTTGCGATCGTAACAAAGTTTATTAAGTACCTACTTGTTGTGATTTTTATTGTTAAATTGCAAATATCTTATTAATTTCTGTTAAAATTGCATTGAATTATCTTGAATTAATCGTAATTCAGTGTATTTTAGCCATAATTAATAAATTCATAGCTTAACATTTGTTTTTCGTGAACAATAATTCGTAACATAAAGGGCAACGCCCATCGACTTGTTTACTACCGACTCGTTTCGTGAATTTTCTTTGCTGAAAATACTAAGAGCATTTCGCCGACTACTTCCAGGTGGTGATCATTATTGCGTGACGCAACTGCTGTGCGACAGCAGCACCTAAAGAACGCGCGCGGCACGTGATTTGCTGAGCGCTTGGTGATCTTTAGGCCGGCCTCCTAGTCAGCGGGCGAGACCGAAACGAGGAGCGTGAGCGATTTAATTTTATTTACTTAACCAATAGTACAGTTTGGTACCTTGATTGCCTAAGTCAAGCAACTAACAATGCCTAACGAAAGTGATATGAAACAAAGATTAAAGGAATTAGTTATCAAGCGTTCGTCGATCAAAGGACAGATTACTAAATTTAAAAATTATTTTAATGGTCTTGAGATTCAATCTGAGTTAAATAATGTTCAATTAACAGAGTTGAATCTTAAGCTTGCAAAGTTTGAGGCATTGTCAGTTAGGTTTGATGACTTGCAAAATGACATCGAGGTGTTAAGTCCGGAGAACATTTCTCTTGAAATTGATGAACGTGAAAGCATTGAGCACGATATCATTATTAACATTGCCACGGCTAAAACATTGGTGGAAAAATTTACAAGAAAGTTTGAATGCGAACATACGAGACATGGCTCATTTCTTGACAATTCTTGCCGTTCAGAGAATCAAGAAATTGGTTTAAAATTACCTCGTATTGAAATAGCGAAATTTGACGGCGCGTGTTTTCGTTGGTTAGAGTTCCGCGACACGTTTGAAAGCTTAATTCATAAAAATTCGCACCTATCTGATATACACAAATTCCACTACCTTATTTCATATTTAGTAGGCGATGCAGCGCGAATTATTTCAAACTTAGAAGTTTCTTCTGCTAATTATTCTGAAGCGTGGAGCTTGCTATGTAGTCGATACAATAACAAAAGGATTTTGATAAATCATCATTTAAATTCATTGTTTAATTTTAAGCAAATGCCACGTGAATCAGAGAGGTCTTTAAGATTTTTAGTCGATCATGTGACAAAAAATTTGCGCGCATTGGCCAGTTTAGGACAACCAACGGGCAAGTGGGACGTGCTTATTATTTTTATGCTCTCTGCAAAATTAGACAGTACAACTTTGATAAAATGGGAGGAGCACCGAAACAATTTAGACGGTGACACTCCAACTTTAGATCAGTTTTTTAAATTTATGATTGATCGTGCAGATGTGCTAGAAGCCTTAAATCGTACAAGTAGGCTTGACAGCTCCGGTCCTAAGCCCCATGTTAGTAGAGTGCGTAATAATTCAGCTCCGAACGATAATTACAACAAGCAACAGTCGTCGTATACTAAATCATTTTCAACCACAGGTAATAAGTTTAAAAAATCAATTAACACTCTGTCATGTGTCATATGCAATGAAAACCATAAAATTTATGATTGTCCTACTTTTAAATCAAAGGGTATCGATGAAAGGACGGATGAAGTTAAAAAATACAAGCTGTGTGCTAACTGTCTCCGCCAAGGTCATATTTAAAAGAATTGCCGCTTACGCCCTTGTCATTGCGGGGAGCTCCACAATAATTTGCTCCATAATCCTAACACTACAAGCCACCCTGTGGCTACTATAGACGAAGCGGATAACCATAGCGATAGTGAAGGATTAATTGTTACCTTTTCGAAACAAAATTCAAAACAAGTTCTGTTATCAACAGCTATTATAGAAGTGTCTAATCCATTGAACCAGCAAAAGGTCAAGGTTAGAGCCCTCTTGGATTGTGGCAGCCAAATGTCATTTATTTCCAAATCTTTAAGAAATAAAATAAATTTAAAACCAAAGCCCATTGACTCGCTTAAGGTCATAGGAATAGGGAATCACACATCAGAAAATGTGTCAGAAAGCTGTAATTTACAGATTAAGTCTATTAATAGTGAATTCAGTGCAAATATTTCATGTCTTGTGCTTAATGAATTGACAGGTGAGATGCCGAAACACCCTGTTAATGTCAATACATTAAACTTACCTAAGAACATTTTATTAGCTGACTCTAAACTCAATAAGCAATTGCCAGTGGATGTTTTAATAGGAGCGGATCTGTTTTGGGACATATTAGGAACAGAACAGATCTCACTCGGGCCAGGGAAACCAAATTTGAGAAGTTCTCGCTTAGGCTGGTTGTTAACTGGTCCTATAGACTCAGTGGTTGTCAACAAAACCACAGTCTCTAATATTGCATTCGTTTCTAAACTGTCAAGCGAAGATCTGAAACAAGTTCCCGCAAAACACGTATTGAACGAAAGGCTATACACTCGTCGAGATGATACGGCTAGATTTTGTGTAGGGTCTCCTTTAAAATATGACACCCTTGACTGTCGCAGAGACACCTATAAAGCTAGAAATCGTTTTCGAAAACGACTCAAGGGAATTACTAATTAAAAATGATTAAAATTAAAATGATTCAAATTTAACTGATTACACTAATTTTATAACTGAATATGAGGCGTTAGGTCATTTATCGTTAGCTTAAGGTCTGGCTGTTTTAATTTAAGGAATTTTTTTGCCGAAGTTACGAACTAAGGGAATTTATCAAGCTCAGTTTAGAGCCTCTATCTGATTTTGCAAGTCAACAAGATAATGAGTTTAGGTTCATACTGAGTTGTGCTCCTCATTTTGGCAGACTTTGGGAGGCAGGTGTAAAATCCGCGAAATTTCACATAAAACGCGTCATTGGGAATAGTCATTTAACGTTTGAAGAAATTTCAACTTTGTTTGCACAAGTGGAGGCAATCCTTAATAGCCGTCCCTTGTGTCCCCTTTCATCCTGTCCCAGTGACCTCCTTTCCCTAACTCCAGGACACTTCATCATAGGAAGGCCCTTGACTGCACTACCTTCACCAGCGCCTGCCAACTGCAGCGACAATCAACAAAACCGATATGAGCGACTGGAGAGCATAAGGCGTCATTTCTGGCAACGATGGCAGAAGGAGTACCTGTCTGAACTGCAGCAAAGGACAAAATGGCGAAACAATACTGCTCGTCTCAGCATTGGTGACATGGTGCTATTATCTGAAGATTGTGCGCCCCCATTGTGCTGGCGTTTAGGAAGAGTTGTTCAACTTATCCCTGGACCAGACAAAGTGGCAAGAGTTGCAGACGTCCAGACTGCCCAAGGATGTGTGCGTCGCACGCTCACTCGTCTCTGCCCACTACCCACGGCGGATGAACTGAAGAGTTGAAATCATTATTTCAACGGGCCGGAAGATGTTTCGGCGCAAACGCCTCGTCTCGTTGTGCTGGAAGTGGAGGAGCTACAATGTTTGCTATTGATGCAGAACAGGCGTTTCAAATACTATTTTACTTAATTATATTATGTCAAATGTCATTCGTGTTCTCACCGTCAACGGATCAAGATTATAGCAGCTAATTACTAAAGTTAGACTTTTATTTGCCCCATTGTATGCCTAAACAAAACTATTGATAGTTATTTTACTTATATAAAATGTTTATTTCCTTTTAAAGTTTACAGAGACAGCGATGAAAATTCTAAATAATTGTTTTTTAATAAAATTATTTATTCCAAGATACATGTAAAATTGGTACATACAAACAAAAGAAAACTTAAAATAATTATTAAATACAAAAGTTAACATTAAAAAAAAGTCTTAGCAGCAGTGCTATTCAGATTCTGAATCAGTTAAAGGTTTAACGCCTTCTATGAAATCACCGCATGGTCCAGTGGTGCTGCCGCGACACGAAATTGTGCAACGTCTTTTGCTTGTTGAGGGTCCGGGTTCAGGGCTTCCTCGGTTGCAGTTGTCATCATCATCATCTTCATAACCATCATCAGAATCATCGTCTTCGGAACTATCATCGACGCGAATTATAAATTGCTCGGTAAGTAAATCAACTACATGGTCACTCTTGACGTACTCTTCTATATCTTTTACCTTTTTACATATTTTTCCCCATTCCTGGGCACCCATTAAGGATACTTTTTCTTTGATAAGTTTGGTACATTCTTGTAAATTCCATTTAACATTTTTGCTAGCTACATATTGTTTAATAGTAGCCCATGCCATTTCTATGGGGTTGAGGTCTGGATGGTAAGGCGGTAATCTCAATATGCTATGGTTTGCTTCTGCTAAAATTTGATCTATTGAAAAAGTTTTAAATCTTTCTTTATTAGCTTTTATCAAGTTGTACAATTGTGGCTTGAGCATTGTTGAATCATATTGTATGCCTTTATCAGTTAGCCAATTCTGCATATCGGCTTTTTTGGTATTGGAGGACGGTGCTAAATCCCATTGTTTATTGTGGTATGAAGCGTTGTCGACAACCACTACAGAATTGGGTGGTAGGTTGGGAATTAATTGTGTCCTAAGCCATTTTTCATAATTCTCGTAATTCATGTTGTCGTGATAGTCCCCTGTTTTGGTGCCGGCTTTAAAAGTTAATAAAGCATTTGGTATAAACCCAGCTTCAGATCCTGCGTGGACTATCACGACTCGTTGTCCTTTAGAAATGGGGTTTTTAGTCCTTCCGTAGGGCCATCGCTCCAGGCTTTGGTTGTTGAGTGCGATAATTCTACGTAGGATTCATCTGTGTAAACAATGGGTCTTCCTTCTTGTCGATATTTTCTTATTTTACTTAAATATTCAATGCGTTGTAATCGGATATTTGATGTTTCTATTAGTAATTTACGGTTGTTTTCTGTTTTTTTCCAGCAAAATCCTAACTCCTTTACAATTACACGAAGACTTGTTTCTGACCCTTTAAAGTTTATATCTTCCTCAAGTTTCTTTTTTAGTTTCCCAATGGTGGGAAGTTCATTATTCGTCTTGTGAAATTTGTGTATACATCTTTTTATAATACCTTGGTCAAAATTATCAATATTCGTAACTGGTTTAGCTCTGGGACGTTTTTTTCCAGGTGTTCTGAAAGTAATTAGCAAATCGGAACTCTTGGCTTGATTTGCGATATTTTTTACAGTTCCAATTGAAGTCTTAGTGGCCTCCGATGTCCGTTTTTGAATTTTAGCTAATTTACTGACTACACAATTTAATTTAGAAACAGTTTCCGTTTTCATTACCTGCATAGTCTGTATAGTTTGGTTATTCTCCGACTGACTGAGTAAAGAAGCAACTTCCTCAATCTGACTTCGAATTTGCTTCAATGAATCGACACATTCGTCAGCTTCTTTCTTTAAAAAGCAATTCACGTCATATATCATTTTCCGTGCTTGCCTTTTTAAAACAATGTTTTTTTACGCATTTTCAAATCACTTTTTAATATTTAACAAAAAAAACTTAACTGACAAACTTAAACAAACAAACTCAACAAATAATAACAATCGACAACAATAAACAATTAACGAAAATAGCAATTCACTTGTGAACGTGATTGTACAACAGGAGTGCGCGGTACGTCGTATCGATGCGAGAGGCAGGGAACGACTGGAGCGCCAATCACAGCACCGCGTGCGCCTACACACCCGCCCCGCACCCCGCTAATTGCCCGTTGATACCCAATTTCTGATTTCTGCGCAATAACGGTCAAAGCCAAACTCTCGCCGCGCGTACTGTATTAGTTTACAAATTGCGAAAAACCACATTAAATTTGAATTTCGCGGGCAGACCCGTATAATCATCCTTAAACATGAATTTTTTTATAATTCACCATTGCATGGTAAACTTTTGTAAGATAGGTACAGCCTACAGCTCTTAGAATAAGAACCTTATGTTAATTATTAAATCGTATTACAGCAAACGAAGGCAAAAGCAGAAGCTCTAAAGAAACCATCGCAACCGAAGTCCAAAGAGGGAGACAAGAAGGAAAAAGACGGTGAGGAGGCGACACTGACAACCACCAGTGTGGCGAACGAGAAGACGCGACCGCGAACGCGCGACTCCAAGCGCAAGGACAAGGACGACAAGAGCAAACTGTCCTCCAAG
Organism: Oeneis ivallda; assembly: GCA_029955525.1. NCBI lineage: Eukaryota > Metazoa > Arthropoda > Insecta > Lepidoptera > Nymphalidae > Oeneis > Oeneis ivallda. The sequence continues at coordinate 10,409,846 of JARPMR010000020.1, read as the reverse complement.
CCCTCGCTAGTGCAGCAACCGGTAAGCGGTCACCTAGGAGGTTATCGGCCACACGTGTGAAAGAGACATTACAAATTTGGTTGAGCCAAGCAACGGCTGGATCATGCGTCATGCTCGAGAACGGGTCCCACCGGCGGGAACGGGGCTGCTTTCTGTCTGCCCGTCTTAAAAATGTGTTGAATTGTTGTGGGCATTTTTGGAACTTCCCCTCATTGTGGAAATATGTTATTCTATTCTATCAAGTTGCATGGGATAAATCGGCTTGGCATCCAGCTGCCCACAGGATAGTATAAAAAACTTATTACAATGTAATAGCTTCATAATAATATTGTAAAATGATTATTTTGAAAAGAGCAACTGCTGAGTTTCTTGCCGGCTCTTCTCAGTAGAATCCGCTTTCCGAACCAGTGGTAGAGTCATGACGTGTCATAAGAGCCACAGGTTGGCCTACGTGAAACGAATAATTTTGAATTTTTTAGAGGGTTGATTTGACGTTTGCTAATAGGTAACGTAGGTATAGGCAGGTTTGACATTCGCGATAGTGACTATTTTTAACATTTGACATCTATTGAGTTCAAAACATATTCCGTGAGTTAAAGTTGACGAAGCGCGGAATCATTTCATTTAAGGTTTGTCTGTGTGAAACAAATTTGTTGCCAATGAAGACTTGTGTATCCGTAACATGTTCGTCTGACTATAGGCCTGATAAAAAGGCTCAAGGTCACTCAGCGGACGGGGCTAAGTGCTCGAATGGCGATTCCGCACAGCATGGACAGCTGGATACAAGCGAAACAAAATCGTTTGGCGATCTTTTCAAGAGTCCTATGTCCAGCTGTGGACATCTTTTGGTTAAGATGATGACTTCAAATATAGTGAAAAATGCTGTTTAAAAGTACCTAGTAAAATAAAAACAGCAAAAAAATCTTAGAATAGAATAGAAATATTTTTTTATTCAAATAAACTTTTTTACAAGTGCTTTTGAATCGTCGATGAGTCTACCACTGGTTCGGAATGCCGTTCCTGCCGAGAAGAACCAGCAAGAAACTCGGCGATTGCTCTTTATAAAACAAGTTTACAATACAATTTTCCCCAATGAGGGGAAGTTCCAAAAATGGCATACTACTTACAATTATTTAATACATATTGAGATGGGCAGACAGAAAGTTTAAAAGACCCCATTCCCGCCGGCGGCACCCGTTCACGAGCATGAAGCATGACCCAGCCGCTGCTTCGCTCAACCATATTTGAGGGAACGTAACAACCCGCATCACACAACACCACCACAGAAATGTTTAGAGTGCGTGACAGACTTAGGCTACCCATGTTAAGGCATCGAATTGAATACTAATATTCAAATACTCATTTTAAAACATGACTTTAATGCTTATTGGTTACCCTTTCAGGTGCAACAGCCGGAGGTGAAGGAGAAGGAGCCGTCCAAGCCGCCGTACGTGCTGTGCTCGTACGAGCCCGACCCCATCGTGGAGAAGGAGGAGCGCGAGCGCGTCAACCTGCTGGCGCAGCGGGACTTCCTCATCCGCAGCTACGGCATGCTCGAGCAGGTGCGTGACGCGACGCCTAACAAGGTCGTGACTGACGTCGAATTGATCTACATGATCAATCTATATACAACGTGTACTGGAAGTCCGAGAAACCACTGCAGGGTACCTTTGTACCTTTCATATAGAACTCTTCAGCACAAGCATTGGACTCGAAGCCCTTATAGTTTTTGAGTAAACTACACTGCAAGTTTTCACCAATAACAATCTTAGCACAACCCTAGAAAACATAACGCGTCGGTATACCTACTACCGCGCGCCGCGCGCGTTGTAACCTTCAGTCAGGCCTGTCTCACTCTTGGTACTTACGCGATTTACATACCTACAATCGCGGGCACTCACTGAGTGCAACTACAGTCGGGGCTTGCGCGTTCCACGCGAGTGACGTACTACAGTGATTTTAACATTGCTTACCTACCTACCCGTAAATACTTTTTTGTAAATATTGGTTTAAATAGTTGTTTAGGTTTAGTATATTTAGTTGTAGCATAAAATATTTGTAGTCATTTATATGGATGGGCAACTAATGAAATAATGGCAAAAAGTCGTTGCAACCATAATAAGTATTGTTGTGTGGATGGATGCCTTATGAGCACAAAAGAGGATTCTTTATCATTTTTAGGGTTCCGTACCCAAAGGGTGCCAACGGGACCCTAAATTATTACTAAGCCTCCGCTGTCCGTCTGTCCAGAGTAAAGATAGCAATAGAGTACGGAAACTACCTACAAACGTTCGAAACGGCTCACTCACACAAACATGCGCATCGACGAGACCAAATAGCGGTCCTCACTACTGACAGCACCGCAAGGACCGCTAATTGGTCTCGTCGATGCGCATGTTTGTGTGAGTGAGCCGTTTCTAACGTTTGTAGGTAGTTTCAGTACTGGTTATAATTCTACTGTGGTCTGTCCGTCCGTCCGTCCGTTCGTCTGTCAGCGGGCTGTAACTGGTAAACCGTAATAGGTAGACAGTTGAAATATTCACAGAGTATGTATTTCTATTGTCGCTATAACAACAAATAATAAAAATAAAATAAAATTAAAAAAATAAAGGGTGCTCCCTCCCATACATGAAAAAGGAGTCGAAATAAAACTTTATTTTACCCTGGCATGTGGGGTGTCATTGTCTAGAACTCATTAAGTGGTGTTCAAATACATTTTTTATTATTTTTTAACTTCAAAAATGAAAAAATGGGGGCCATCAAAGTTGTGACCAAAACAAACGAGCATGTTTTCCCCATTTAAATGCTAATTTAGTACTATCTAAGAACTAAGATATATAAATATGTATCTAGTTAAAAAAAAGTGATTTGATCATATGTACGGAACGGAACTAAAAGAGCGAGGCCCGACTCGCACTTGACCGATTTTATTTTTTTTTTTTAAGACCGAAGGTGATGGTGAGTTTACTTCATAATTTTAAAAATGTGTTAGAAGGTACCTACTTAAAATTATTTAGTATTGTACGCAGTGTTTTCAAATTTATACCTACACTTGACCTTGCGCCGCCATACCTGTGACCACGTGACAAACAACAACCGGAAGTGTCTAATGATTGGCTGATAGCTTAACAGGATTAAAAGGGAAGTAGCACGTGATCTCACAGATGCTGTGCATCATCTCTGCTAAATAATACAAGTTTTATTGTTTTGTAAAACTTGCACTATTATTCGGCATGTGATGATGCACAGCATCTGTGAGAGACGTGTTTATTATCTCCTGGTGACCACAAACGACGCTATGTGAAGAAATTATAATTCTAAGGAAATTATAATATCATAGAATAGGATGTGATCTATATTTCAAAATAAATTAATAAGTAACAGCATATCTGAAATATAAAAATCATAAGGATTTTTCCAAAACAAAATAGAAAGTACTCATCAAATAAGTAGCAATCTAATTGTAGCTTCCAGACAGCATTCAATATGTTACTATATATACCAAACCAGATCTTTTGTTACCCAGTTAAAAGGTTGGCTAAAATTTGATTGGCCAATAAATAATTTGTTATTATTAACATCAACACATCAAAACAAGTCTATTATTAACATTAGTAGGTATTTAAAGTAATTACTTGGCTTAGAGAAGCCAATTTTCTGGGAAAAAACCATCTTCAATAGGTGATTTCAGACCAACTTTCAGACATTCCGTGAATCATTTTTATATAAATATCATCATTAACTCTCTTAAAGAACTGTCATTTATTATAATTAACTGACTTAGAATGAACTCTTCTAACCTGAAGAGGTCATTATATAAGGTTAGAGAGTAGCAGAAATACTATAGGGCTGAGCGTAGACACGCTTTCGGATGAAGCCCATACGTCAATCTAATTCTCAAATGCTGCGTGTTTCCGCTTTTATTTCGATAAACAAATAACAATTGTGACTCTGGGTTACCCTCTGTAAGCATTGCCTATTTATCAATTTTCGAACCGGACTTAGTATTACATTGTCATCACCCTGAATGGGCTTTTAACACGACGAGATCAAAAGTGTAAAGTGAGAGGCCAGTTTATGTAGCACATCAAACAAAGTCACTCTATTTGAAAGAATATTTGGCAAATATGTCACTGGGGTCCCAAGTCGAAGATTTCTCTGCTTTTGGACTCCGAAGAGAGATTGCTTTGAGCACTTGTTTTACTTGGAAATGTGAACTCAAGTTAAATTAACCTGACTAAAAGTTGGCAACACAGACAAGTGTCATAGGGTAGTGAGACAAGCTATTTCTCTTAAAGGAATAAGAAGACAAAAAATCAAATTAATACAATGCCATTCGATAACATTATACCCGTTAGAAGGTATTCACTTTAAGCTGGAACGGAATTTTTAGAGTTAATCAAACTTCGGCCTTGGTCGAAGGTTGATTGTGACGAAATCGACCTTCGGTCGGATACTGTAATTAATAATTGTAAAACTGTCGAAGGAATCACCGTTAAGACTCCATGACGCCCAGATTAAAATATATTCATGACATGACCAACTTTACCGTTCAGTGGTTTTCAGAAGGCAAGTGTGTTCAATGGTCTTGTCTTGAGACACTCTAGGTTGGAAATAGGTATGTTGGGGCCATGGTCCTTCCTTGGTGAGACACATTGTCGGAAAGAACCTGCACCCTCGTGTTCCGATCTTAGATCACCAGATTCAAAAATTTCTCTTTTGGTCTATCATCTGCAGTAAATGCATTTATTATCCGGGGTTTCAAACCCGCGAAAAGATTAGACAAGAGTAGGTTAGGAGGTAAATGGCAGTCGCATTCTCATCGTCACATTGAGAAAGGGCCTTCGGAGCCCTAAGCAGCTGCCACTGCCTCCGATACGCTCAGAGGCAGCCCCAGTGAAACTCGGGTTGAAATGACCGCGAGGCACCTGTTGTCCTTTCCTTAACATTTTCAAAAGATTCGTTGCTTTTTATGATTCATGTTTTTGAGGTACTCGTGGCATTGATTTGCCGCCTTCCAGCGTGAAAGGACTGGTTAGATCGTTCGATTGTGAAACTTGTTCTTATTTCTTTCCAACCCTATCCAGCGCAAATACCAAAGTTGGACCCACATATTCATACCACCTGTTGCAAGAGCAACTGACCCTCATGAATTTGGTGGTTTCAAAGCTAGGCAGGATATGGGAGCAAACTGGACAAGAATAATTATAAGTTAGGAGGTAAATTTCATTTAGTTATTCGATATTACCAGGATGAGGCAAAAAGTTATTCAATCGTATATTCGTACTAGTCACAGCGTAGCATCTGCGCTGGCATAGCAACAGACGAAATAGATAATGGCGGCGGCACAGAGCGCGCGACATAAAGATAGTATACACAGGGGTATAGCTACGCTCGTTGCGAACGAAAGTGACGGTAGCGTGCACGGACAAAACTGTGTGTATTATCACTAAAAAATATCGCCGGAGCCGGTTGCACAATACGAGAAAAACATTGCTTCTCAAAAATGACGGTCAACGTGCTGACTCAGCTGACCAGACTCCATATATAGAAGAAAACTGGCTGACTTACCGAGATTTCTCCCTTTTACCTCGCTTTACTTCGGTGCCCGACCCTGCGATCCAAAATTAATGGACTCGTGATCAGTAGCGCCCCAACGACGCTGCAAGACGCTGGCTTCCGGTAGAAGCCCCAGCATTGGTGCCAGCGGCGGTGATAACGATGCCACGTGGCGATGTGTGTCACGTTATCCACACAGGAATTGTCCATAATTTCATTTAGAAGTCCGATAAAACACACATTAAACGAAACTTTACGGTAATTACACTCAAATTCACTATTTTAGAATTTATTTATTTACAGCAATTACACTAAAATAATTTCACTGATTCTAAAATTATTTTCGGTGAAAACGTGTTTTCAAACCGGGAAGTAACGACGCTATGAGCAAAGCGCGGCGAGCGCCGCCATACCTGTGACCACGTGACAAACAACAACCGGAAGTGTCTAATGATTGGCTGATAGCTTAACAGGATTAAAAGGGAAGTAGCACGTGATCTCACAGATGCTGTGCATCATCACATGCCGAATAATACCGATATTATCAATGCGAAAGTGTTTGTTTGTTTGTCCTTTAATCACGTCGCAACAGAGCAACGGATTGATGCGATTTTTGCATGGGTATAATAATGGTTGTAGTAGTGAGTCATCAGACCGGGGGAGCTACTTTTTATCTCGGATAACCAAAGAGTTCCCGCGGGATTTTTAAAAACTAAATCCATGCGGACGAAGTCGCGGGCATCAGCTAGTAGATCAATATATATATATAGATTGATAAAATTCAAACGACGAACGAATAGCCGATTATTTTCACTTGTAGCGTTTATTTAGTCAATTCAAGGTCGCAGGTTCAACTTATGGCAGACTGTTAATGATCTAAGAGCTTTTGGTTTCTCGAAAATTGTAGTTTGGATGCTGTCAACATTTGCATCGCAATTGGATGCGAAGCAGTTCCATCAACTACAATAGAACTGCAATTACGCAGTCATTTTGCAGCCCAAGTACAAAGTCTGTCTAGACTGAGGCAAAAATAGCTAATAAGAAAGATTCTCAATCGTCAAGGTCTGTCGACATTCCACGGAAACTTAATCATTTTGTAAATGTATGACAATCTAACTATATTATATGTTATCACAGATTTATCTCGTCATGAAAAAAATGGGCACGTTGCGGCCCGAAGACGAACGGAAGTATGGCGTATACGGACGTCTATCAGTAGTATCCAACTCACCAAATAAGGTCAGTTATACTTCTCATTTTAATAGGCACTCTTGTCTACAATTTTCTGAGTAACCGTAGTATTATGCAATGTTTTCACTATATTATGATATTGGGATATTTTAGTATACCCAGCTGTCGCAAATAGATTTAACTTCATGGGAATAATCTGCTTGCCTACAGAAAGTGTAAATGTTAACGTTACCCAGCAAATATGACAAGACCTAAAAAAAGTAAAGAGAATAACAGAAGAATAGATAAAATTTTGTGTGCAGATAAAAATAAAGAAGAGCAAAGAAAAAACAAACATGATGAGCAAGTTTATCCAACACTTGGACGATGGTAAGTTGACACTTTGATTTTTGAATTACTTCAGTCAGAAATAAAAACTGCCGCAATGTGACATGTTATAAGTAGGGAGTTGGGAAAAGGAAAAAGACGCCGAAAATAATTTTGGTGTACTTAATTCTGCTACTTTTTTAATTAGTAGCGAGTACGAGCAGGCGGGTTATTTAATATTAAGTGGCTAGTGATTACTGCCACCCATGAACATTTGTATGCAAGCACCAGAGAATTCACCTATGCGGTGTCAGCTCTTGAGGAATTAGTGTATCCGCCCCATAAAAAAACCTTTCCTATATTTTGAGGGAACACAGCGGAGAGCGGAGCGAGAGCTGGTTCCATAATTTGCGATTACGAGATAGAAATTACCGGGAATGAAGGGAGATGGAAGAATGCCAGGCATCCGAGTGGATGATGAATGATCCGAAGATGGAAGGGTGTGTGGATGGAGTTTCTACGACTTAAGAATTTTTGGCGAAGCTCATATTGCAAGCCGATAAACTTATAATTTAGGACAAGCTAAAAGTTCACTTGAGAGTCACAGTAAATTAGCATTCTTATATTGTTTTAGTTTTACATAATGTTGGTCTTAGATATTCGGGTGCGATGTTGCGACATAGTTCTGACGGAGCGCTCGTCCGGCACGCAGTCGCGTACACGCATTCTGAACAACTCGCTTACAGCTTACGAGAGATGAAATCTAGTAAGTATTTAGAGTTTGCTGGTAGAATCATATTTTTACCAAATCAAAATCATTACTAATACTAACGGATATTTTGCAATACGGAATATTTCTATTTTCTTCCTTGTTAAAGAAAAAATAACGTATTGCGGTTATGTGACTGTGTGTAGCTAAGGCCAGCTGTGAGCGTTCGGCGGCGGCTGTGACTATGAGTCGCCAGTCACTGGACCAGTAAAAACTTATCTTTTATATCTTACTAGCTGATGCCCGCGACTTCGTCCGCGCGGATTTCGTTTTTAAAATCCCGCGGGAACTCTTTGATTTCCCGGAATAAAATGTAGCCTGTCACCCTCCAGGTTCTCAACTATACCCATGCAAAAAATCACGTCGATCCATAGCTTTGTTGTTTAAGTCCGCCAATTCGCATTGGGCCAGCGTGGTGGACTATGGCCTATAACCCTTCTCTGAGAGGAGACCTCGCTCAGTAGTGAGCGGATGACGGGTTGATAATGATGATTGAAGGACAAACCAACAAACAAACACACTTTCGCATTTATAATTACTAATAAGGAAAAATTAATACTACAATACGAATGTAACCAACGTTGGTTCCGCCTACCGGCGAAGAACTGATTACATTTTAGAACCTAAAATCTACTATTGTGACTTATGATAGTTACATTTATTCCCTCGGAGACTTTTTTGCAGAGAATAATGAGTACTTTAATCATGTAGTTCATAATTTTTATGTATCATCAATCAATCGTTTTCTCAGCACACGCCAAATAATGAATTTTATAGGCAACATTTTGCTACTTTGGGTTACATTATTGCACTTTTCTTGAGAATCAAATCAATTTTTTTTTGAAAATAAATTATAGCCTATGTTACTTCCTGATAATTTAGCTGTCTATTGGTGAAAGAGTGGTTAAAATCGGTCCAGTAGTTTCAAAGTCTATTCGGTACAATCAAACAAACAAACAACAATCTTTCCTCTTTTGGAACGTAGTTCCTTATCGCGCGGTACGGAAGGGGGCTAGACGGAAAAAATTAGGGAAACCGACCCTCGACACATTTTTGAAACAGACACTTTTTTGTTGAATGTGAATTTTGCATTGTGTTCGGTATATTCGCCTTAGCACAAGGCGTCTGCATGGCCTAGTGGTTAGAGCAGTCGCCTATAAGTTCAACGTCGATGGTTCGAATCCCAGCTCGACTGACTGAATTTTCTATTTTCAATTTTATTTTAAATAATTTCTAAATGTGGAATTTTTCCCTAATTTTTTATTGTATAAATTGGATAACGCTATCTGTGAAAAAACAGTAATTCCACCAGAGTAACTCTTTGGTTTTGTAACAGTGCAATAGAAGTAAACTAAAAATAATTCATCGTAGTTAATCAATTTAATACTAGATGACACCACTAGTTTATTACAATTCCTTCACTAAAATTAATCGAAAGGAACTACGTTCAATCCGGGTGTCCCTCGACACCTCTCAAGTTTTTTTAATATTAGTATAGATATAGATAGACACGATAGTACCTGAAACGAACTGCTAAGATTTCCGTGTTTCCTACCGTAACCGTTCCGTATATAACGAAGAGTTCTTTCAATACAAGAGTGAATAGGCATCTTCTAGGCAAGCGCGCTTCATTATTGCTTTTAGACATGATTATTGTCATCTTGTCATAAAAAATAAGTTCTACTGTATACATATTGGACGGTTAAAATTCTGTTAATTTTATTTTCAGATAAATTACATCATAAACTGCTGAACAAAAGGAAAGTGGGACATTGTGTCTATTGGCGTTCGTTATTGTGTCCACCAAGCTTTGATACTCGGAGCTGTATCAAGGAGTGACTGTCAAAAAATACGCAAAATGTTAACTTATATAATAATGTATTTATTTACCCATCTTGCCTATTAAAATAAAGTAACTAAAAAATATGTAAATTCCGGTGAATTAAAAAGAGCAGTGTTTAAGAATATAGTTATTTTTATAAACTGGTTTTATTGATATCTAATAAAAGAGGTTTTTATCATCAAATAAATACATTTTATAACATTTCTCCTACAATGTATCTTATCAGTAATTATATCATCCACTGGATGCTAAAAGTCTAGCTTCATACAATCCATTCAAATAATGCTAAAAATATTACAATAATTGTCATTCATTCATTTAAAATAACAGCTTCTTGTGTCATTAATTGCACTTTTGTCTTAAACGCAAGCCACGCCACAAACTAATCTAGCTTAGCTCACTTTGCGAGCTAAAATAGAGTAGGTTAAGACTGAAAACTCAAAGATATAGCCACAGACTGTCAGGAGGAGGCAAAATGAAATTCCACTTAGCTGTAATCATCAGTTGTTAGTTCTCTAAGCTTAGCTTTATAGTTCAGAGTCGGTTAAGACTGAAAACTCAAAGATATAGCCACAGACTGTCAGGAGGAGTCAAAATGAAATTCCACTTAGCTGTGGAATCAGTTGTTAGTTCGCTAAGCTTAGCTTTATAGTTCTGTGTGAATAAGCTGAATTAGTTTGGCAGACCTTTCTATCGCATGGCAGTGGTAAGTTACAGTCCTACAAACTTATCTAGCCAGGTGGTCAACAGTGGAACTGATGAATTTGTGAATGAAATATTATTTATTGGCAACACGAGATAAATTTATGGGACTATACATGGAAAGTTACTGCCAAACCCACATTTTATATTCTGTAGGGTCAGTTCTCAACTAAAAATAAGTCACAGCCACTGAATCTCCCGTTTGCTGTGCGTCTTGCACTAATGCTGAAGATAGGTAGCACACTCGCTACTAGCTTAAGACTCAAGACAAAATTAAAATGAGATATATTTATGACAGGACATATTTGTGTCTGGTTTTAAACTCTCTCAATCTGAGCCAAAACAGCATGCTCTGAAGATTTTAGCCTTAGAGATTCCTTCAGAGTTACTACAGGCAGGATCATCCTCCATAAGTTTGTGTATGATCAACATTATTTTGCTGACTGGAGAGCAGTGCAATTGTGTAAGAAAATTGTATATATTTTATTAGACAGACATTGTTTCATTTTTCAATTCATATACCAAAAAAATGTTTTATGCTGTCAAATGAATACAATTTTCTTACATAATCGCATCAAAGGGTAGTAGTATATTCCGTTATTAGTTACATAGTCTGTTGGACCTATAAGTACTATGCTCTTAAGATTTATGTTCTAGTGATTTGGTGCAATATGTACTGAGCCGGTGGGGCTTTAAAACTTGAGAAGCTTTTTAGCGAGTGCACCACCATCAACATTGTCAATAAGCTTTCTCTTCAAAGATGGTTTGTCCGATTCTATTTTCATAGACAGATTAGTTGGCATCGGCAGTTTGGCACCAACAGTGGGAGCTGGTTTATTGCTGTAAAAGGAAATAAACTGCATTAGAACATGTCATCATCAATCATGCTTAAGGAAGGATCTGTTATAAAAAGGCAGCTTCTGGGTATTCCAAAAGTAGTACCCACTTAGGTATGAAGGGACACTTCATTTTACGTCTACTATCACAGATTCGAGGATGGATATCATTTTCGTGATCAGATTCAGCACCGAAAACCTGGAAAATGACCCATGACATCTTGAATTCTTGAATTTTTGAAAATAAATATCAGCAGCTGCATGAACTCATTGGACATAGCGCTGAATATGTGCCGCAGCTGCTGCGCCGGGAACATGCCGTTACCTGAAGTACGGCATCAGCAACGCCTGCGTGCAGTCGCAGCGGCGTGGCGGGTATAGCGCGAGCAAGCTCTCCAGCAGCTGCAGCAGGTCGTCCGACGCCGCGCTGAATATGTGCCGTAGCTGCTGCGCCGGGAACATCTTGTACTGCACATAGTCTGTCAAACTCTTCATACCCTGAACAGTATAAATTCAAATTTAGAAGGATTTATGAATGTACTACGCGTTCGTTTAAAGTTGAGCCCTGCACCATAGAGTAAAGAAATCTTCACCCCTCGCGCTTCCCCGCACCGCACCTCAAGTCAGACCCACAGTGAAGACACAGTATAAGAAGATGCAGTATAATAGTCTGTTTATCTATTGTTTTATTTATTAAGTACTAGCTGACCTGTCTTAACTATGAATATTGAATTCGAATTGGTATAAATAATAAAAAAATATTTAAAAAAAAAGTGTTTATTATAATGTAACACCATTGTACTACTCAATCTGTGCAAATAAATAATTTGAATTTGAAATTTATTTTTAATAAGCGGTGTTTCACGAGCGGTTTACTAAGCGGGTCTGACTTGAGGTGCGGTGCGGGGAAGCGCGAGAGAGCTAGGGGAAATTTGTAACGCGTAGTACCACTAGAATCTAGATCAAAAGTGTCAAACTACTGCATAACCTATACTGTGTCCGTACTGTCGGCATGGAACTAGGAATTACGACTACGTCGATTACTTTACTCTATGGTGCAGGGCTCAACTTCAAACGAACGCGTAGTAAGTAGCTTTTGCACACAAAGAAAGCATTTTTCTCTCGGGCTATAAAGTAGCCTAATACATCAATCACTCCTTGGATATTCCTGCCTGTGAAAATTTCGTCAAAACTAATAAAATTTAGCTGTCTGGAAGATTAGCCCAAACAAACAAAAAGACATACAATTTTTTATAAATAACATGTATTTTTGGATTATGCTTTGTTTCAAATAAAATCATTGCATAACCTCAGGATTCAACTTGATTACATCTTAATTAGCCAAAAGGTGACAGTAACAGCTTAGTCTTAAAATTATTATTTTAAAACAGTTTTTTTTTTATTCGATGACAAGATAACCCATGACAGCGATCTCACCTGGTAATAAGTGATGATGCAGTCTAAGATATTAGCAGGCTAACTTGGAAGGGGTATGGCAGTGTACATTCAACCCATACCCCTAATCTGTTTCTACATGCCATCATGCCAGAACTCTAAATCCCTTGGCGGCATGTCTTTGACCATAGGGTGGTAAATAGCCACTGCCAACGCCTACCACCAGACCAGACCGGAGACAATTTAGAAATTGTTCCTGCTGGGAACTAAGCTCTGACCTTCCAGGTATAGAATAGAATAGAATAGAATATTTAATAAGACCACAGCACTCCCCACTGCTCCAGGGAGGTCATCAAAATCTACTATAGCTGTATCTTACTGGCCATGTTTCTTCAGTTGGTGTTCCAAATACAAGGAATATCCGTGACAGTTGATCCAGGTCTGTCTCTCCGGGCAGGAAGGGCACCCGGAGCAGCAGCTCAGCCAGGATACAGCCCACCGCCCACATGTCCACCCCAGTGCCATATTGTCTTGCACCAAACAGCAGTTCTGGTGATCTGATGAACATTATTTAAATGCTAGTACATTCAGTGTCTTACTTTTACTCACAATAGGGAATTGGTAATAATGCTATGCTGAAGCTAACAAAACGTATATTTCGGCACAATTTTCAGTATTTTTCATAAAAATCTAGAAATAAATTCAAAAAAATAAATTGCCGCGGAAACGTTCCATTTGTTTACATGACGTCACAGTTCACACACAGTTCAATGACAATTCCAAAGCCAAAGGTGGCGTAAACTGTGACGTCATTTGAGATTCAAGAACGTTTTCGATCTCGTGAACATGGCCAGAATTATAGCAATTTTAATTAATGTTTTCTAATTAAGTAAATAAAGCGTTATTTTTTAGTTTTGTCTTATGGAATAATGTTTTTAGATAATAATCTTTTAGGATGACACCAGATGAAACGATATTTTTAATATAGTCAAATACCTATAGAATAGTTTATTTCATTAAATAAAATTATTGACATGCTTTACACCCTTGGATTAAATATGCAAGTTTAAATTTTTAGATTTGGATAAAGCCCAATTTAGACAGTGCCTCGCTCATCGTTTAGTTTTGCAAACATTTTGCAAAAATGAACCATCTAAATTCGCCCTTAGGGCAAAGGGTCTTACCCTTAGGGCAAAGAGTCTTAGGGTGCATTTTCGCAGAAAATGTTCGCAAAAATGAATGATGAATGACGCACATTGGGCTTTAGAAAAGTTATTGGAGCTATTAAATATAAGAAGCTTTAACAGTGAAGGAAAACATTGTGAAATAACCTGCAAGAGTTCTCTATAATGTTTGCAAAGATGTGTGAAGTCTGCAAACCCCACTTAGCCAATTTAGTATACCATGGCCTAAACCCTACTCATTTGAAAGGAGACCAGTACTCAGTAGTGCCCAGCAGTATTGAATAATAAAGATTTTACCTGTACCATCTCGTGACCACTTGATGGGTGTTTATCCTCGTTGGCGATCCAAAGGCTTTCGCTAACCCAAAATCACCAATTTTCAAGATTCCCTCTCTATTGATGAGCAAATTATTTGGCTTTAGATCTCTGTGTAATATCCAATTCTGATGTAAATATTCCAAACCTAAAAACACACATTCATTAATGTACTATTCAGCTTCAGATAATATTACATACTACAAATAAGATTCTAAAAGCTGGAATTTAAGGTTATTTCGCTGTGCAAACCCTACTAAAACTATAATATTCATATTACTATGTATAATTAGTTACAAATAAGCATGTGGCAGATCACTCATGAGATGGACAGACTGAGTGAGGACTGCGGTGAAACTCCTGTTACACGAATGCACAAATGAGGCAGCTGTTAGGGGAGCTGGGAGGGAGCTGTTAAGGAGGAGTTGAGGTGTGTAGTGAAGCATGCCACAACATCTAAGTGACAACCACAACTGCTCCGTCAAGAGCAAATTAACTATGAAGAATAGCAAAATAAAAATCATTGTGACATTTTTCCATTTTTGACAAAAATTAGGTTATAAGAACAAAAATACAAAATTAGCACTTACCCTTAAGAGTCATAATCATATAAGCCTTAACATTTCCGGGAGTCAGTACAATATTGCTATCCTTAACAATTATCTCTAAGTCAGTATCCATAAAGTCAAATACCAATGAAACATTTGATTTTTGTCCAAACACATCTGAAAGTAATAATTAATTTCTAAATTGGTTTACATATTGTCTAACATATTGATGATGGCAGAATATTTGAAGTTGGAAGGATTTTATATTACAGAACTTTTTTATAGTTTACTTGTATCTTTCACACTGTACAGATGGATTGTGCAAGAGTGAAACAACATTAAAAGTCTACAACTTGTAGAACAATAGATACTTCATTCATACTGTAAATTTAATTGGAATCGCTACTAAATTTCATTGTTGGCACACCTAGTACCTCAAATGATTTCCTCAGTGATTTCATTCATTTCAACCATCAATAAGCTGAGCGGCCAACCTATTTGCTGTACAAATATATTAATTTTATAGTTACATTGTTAAAGTTTGAGCAGAAATTGACACTGGGGTTGGCTTGTGACCAAATAAAATACTGAAATGAATATTACAATGGTATCAATTCAGTCAAACCACTAACTACCACAACATGCATGAGTATTATACCTAAGAGTCCAATAAGATTTATATGCTGCAATTCTTGCAGCAACTTAATTTCTCGAAGGGCTGTCCTATTTATTCCATCTTGAGCTTCTAATCTTGATCCAATTTTTATTTTCTTAACAGCAACTATTTTATCAGTTTTTACATCGCGGGCTTTGTATACTGTTGCAAACTGCAAATTTATTCAAGAGAAGTATGATATCGTTCTAGGCAGTAATTTTTCACACAGCAAATAATAAATAGGTATAAAAATGAAAAAAAAAACGTTTAGCAAGTTTATTTACCTGACCCTCTCCCAAGAAGTCAATCTTCTCGTAACGTAACGTTGGTTCTTCCATTGCTTCCTTAAGTTGGAAGAATCCTTTTAATGATATACGAAAGCAAATGTGTTAAAATAATTTATTTTGCAGTCATTTTTGTAAGTAAATATTCACAAACCACAAGAGCACCCACATGAATAATTTTAAAATTTGACGTTATTTTTTGAACATTTGTATTTTGTTCACCACATGTAAGATACATCACCACAGACAGCCGACCCACACGGCACAAACAAACGCTTGCGCCATGGAACTAGGAATTACGACTAATGCTTGCGCAAATTATTTGTGCAAACCAAGTGCAAACGGAACGAGACAGAGTGACTGTTAGTTTGTGCCTTACGATCAATAAGCTTTATTATTATACGGGTCTGCCCGCGAAATTCAAATTTAATTTGGTTTTTCGAAATTTGTAAACTAATACGACAAAGTAGGCGGCATTCTAAGTGCTAAATTAAAACTTACAAATTGCGAAAACCAAATTAAATTTGAATTTCGCGGGCAGACCTGTTTAATCCACCTTATGCCCGCGAAATTCAAACCTATATGTTCGTGGTCTCTTAATGGTAGAATGGTAGGAAGTCGTAATTCCTAGTTCCATGGATAGTTGACGTATTTTTAGAGGTGCACGTGTTGGTTTATGAGTTTATGTCTAGTTTATGTAGTCAAAGTTAGGTCAAAGTTGAACGTATTCTATTGGTATTTTGATAGTCTAGGCAATGAAGCTAGTGGACCCCAACATCAATTCCTCAGGCGACGAAACTTTACAGAATGATAAAGTATCAGTAGTTAAACGTATTTTATAAATATCCAAAAAAAAATTAGAACGGAAATTAGGTATTTTTACCTAAACTCTTTTATGCTTAATATCTCAGTTCGGCAAAATGCTCGGTCAAAACTTTCTTCACCTGAAACATTCATGTAAAGTCTAGAAACAAAATATAAAATATCCAAAATATACTCCTAGTCGAAACCACCAAATTTTGAAAAATACGTTTTTTCAATGTAACTTGCAGCGAAAAATTGCTCTGTGAATTTTTTTCACTGGAATGTCCTTTTATAGCCGTTTTGTACCTACAACTTGAAAATCCAAACAATATACCAAGAGACTATATTTTTTTCAAAAACTACCCTTTTACTCACAGTGCAAAATTTCTCCATCCATTTTTTTTATTGATATGATTACAATTATTTTTTTTGTATCAAGTATCAAAATATCCAAAAAAATAATCAAGCGCATTAAAAACTATAAAATTTTAGAAAGAAATATTTTATATATTTTAATCCATCAAGGGAAGCAGGAGCGTGGTGAGTTGACGTAATGGTCCGGGAGCCAGTGACAGATTTTCATGACCAAGTCCCTCCCAATTAAAACTTCGTGAAATGCATTAGGGATTTATATTATGAATATTCGCGACCGTCAGCTGCGACTCCGTGGGTGGGGCGGGCAGTGGCAGCCTCCAACGCATGGAGAAAAAAAAAGTTTTTTAGTCATTTCCTCCCATTTGAAAATTTGTCAGATATATAGAAAAGAAATAAAGTCAGCTGACCATAGCATGGTCCACCATGTTATGGTTAGTTTTCCTTCAAAATATTAGGTAAACTATAATCTGTCAAATTTTCAAATGGGAGGAAATGACTAAAAAACTTTTTTTTTCTCCATGCGTTGGAGGCTGCCACTGCCCGCCCCACCCACGGAGTCGCAGCTGACGGTCGCGAATATTCATAATATAAATCCCTAATGCGTTTCACGAAGTTTCGCTCGAGAGGAAATAATTGACCGAATTTGTACCTGGCTCCCGGACTATAACGAGACTTTATCTATTCAGTGACGAGACTGACATTAGTATCTGCCTTTTGTGACGCGAGCCAGTACTCGATAATCGAATGTATGTCGTAGAGTCGACAGTTCAATTTTCAATCAAAAACTGTTGACAACTACAGTGACTGTGTCGGTCAAATGGTTCTGAACCATATTGTCATGGTATTAAAGCGAAAAATCGCACGCAGATCTAAAACTAGTTTAAATGCTGAGACAAAAACTGCTTTAAGAGTGTATAATAATTTGCAATTTTGTATTTTAAGTTATTTGTAATTAGGTAAAAAATAGTAAGTCGTCAAAAGTACGTCGCGCGTCTATCACTCTATTTCTCACTCACGAGAACACAATAATTTGCCATCCCGCTCAAAAAGGGGCACGAAATCCATATCATAGCGACATTACTGCACAATTTTAAGGGCGCTAATGCAAATCCGTTAAACTATTGGAGTTTTCGGATCATTTTGTAACTAATTCGAACAAAATACAATGGAACTAAAAACTACTACACAGAGATTGGTCCTTTATCTCCAATTTTTGGTTTTGGTTTGGTGAAAAATCTTTCTTTTTAGTACTATAAAAATGATTTTTCGTCACCTCTTCACACCGAAAATTGATGATTTAGGAGCGAGTTTAGTTAGGTTTAGGTACATTTTTTCTGCATAACATACCAATTTTGAAAAGAGCTGACTTTCTTGCCGGCTCTTCTCAGCAGAATCTACTTTCCGAACCAGTGGTAGAATCATGACGTGTCATAAGAGCCACAGGTTGGCCTACGTGAAATAAATTTGAATTTGAAAGAAATGGATATTATTATTTTATAAGTTGTTATGGCTATTTTTAACTGACTCCAAAAAAAGGAGCAGGTAATCAATTCGACGTTATTTTTGTGCCGATGTTACTCCATAACAAGGAGTGAGCAGGAGCGTGATGACGTCACGAGACCCGACTCTGTCTGCCCACGGCGACGTGAGCCTGTAGATGTCCAACGAGCGCAATCTCTGCGCGCGCAGTTCGTCCGAACCAACCGAGTATGACCGAGTATACTTACTCGTGGTTACTCGTATTTCGTTCGACTAAGAAATTAGAGACGGCCATTAGTGACCAAGGCGACCATTGTTATTAGCAAATTTGTTTGTTGTACGCGTAATCGTTATGGAAAAATTTTGTATTTTGTGCAATAAGAGCTTTGCCGGCTTAGAGAAAGTTACAGTGAAAAAAAAAGGAGTTGAAACGATTAAAAAATGCAGCATAAAAAAAGGGGCGACGGATTAGAGCATAAGCTTCACGGATTAGAAGAATTAGACTTACACGTCTCTTGCAGAAAAGCATACATAAACGATAATATGATCAAATCATTTTTAAAAAAGAAAAGACTTAATTCACAAGAACTATCTTCAGAGTTTGATTACAATTCCAAATGTATTTTCTGTAATGAGAATGCCGATGTGAACAAATCAAATAACGAAGTTGTACATAAATATAATTGAAATTTTTTACGACAATTATTTAAACATTTTTTGGAGTTTACTCCTTAAGAATCGATTTTAGCAGCCCGGTATGAGAAAAATCGGGACAGTAAAATCAATTTATCAATGACCTTGTTACGTTTTTCACAACGTTGAAATTTCTACCCTAACGTTGAGTAAATAAGGTTGGTTTTCGCTTGAGTTGTCGAATGCCCGTGTCACGTTTTTCACAACGATGCAAATTTCTACCCTAACGTTGAGTAAATAAGGTTGGTTTTCGTTCACAACACCGTACGGAGTACAACACCGTGGCTATTCAAATAGTTTACACATAAGCCGAAAGATGGCGCTAATCTACACGTGAACGAAAGCCAACCTTGTTTACTCAACGTTAGGGGTGGAGATTTGCAACGTTGTGAAAGGCGTAGCGCGGGCATTCGACAACTCAAGCGAAGACCAACCTTATTTACTCAACGTTAGGGTAGAAATTTCAACGTTGAGTATGAAGTAAACTCCAGTTGTGCGTCGTGAGCTGACTCACACAATTTTTTTTCACTTACAATTAAGACGGAAGTTCGAGAAAATTTTGTTAGTTAACAATTGTTTAACTTGTTGAAAAATTAACTTTAAGTAAAATTTCCAACGAGAATAAATTATTTATAGTGTTCAAAACACACCATAATTTTTTCAAATTTTTAAATAAATATTCAATACCTTAAATAAATTAATTAATGTGCCGTACTCGCTTTTGACGCCGCGCGCGCAACCTAAAAATGTCGCGCGCAGACCTATTTTCAGCGTTAAATTAAAATTATAAATAATGGAGATAGAGTTCCGGGAGTTCGGAGTTTTTTATTGAAAATTTCCTCTTCTTTTAGAATCTTTTCTTGAAAATTCTTAAATATTAATAGTTTATGAAATATTGGCAAAAAACGAAATGCCATTTTTTTTTTATCTTTAATTGTTTATAACTTTTGCAATTTTTTATGTGCTAATACACGCTTTTGGAACATTTTTCTAGGCGTCATTCCGGATCCAATGAGCTATCGCACATAATTTTAAGATCAGTATCTCTATTTTGTACCATTTTGAACTTGTCAACTAGACTATTAGAGCCACTTTATGAGCAAGTGTGTTGAAAAAAAAGTTTTTAGTTTCTACACATTATGTTGACATTGGGCGTGTTTTTATGCTCGCCCGACTTCAGAATGAGGCATTAGAATTGAAAAGTTGGATCCAGAAAGTATTGGGGAACCATCTCGCGAATTTCTTCTAGCAAGTGAAATAAAAATTATCCAAATCGGTTCAGAAATCTCGAAGAAACCGCTGTACATACAACACACGGTGTTTGAGGATCCCTAAAAAGTGTCATGCTCTTTTTATTTATTGTATTGTATTCATTCATAATACAGGAATCTTGAATAAAAACAGTATGTCACTTTTTTAGGGTTTTCCTTAAATACCGTGCATAAGTTAAAAAAATAAGTGCTGAATTGAGAGCCACTTCCTTTTTGGAAGTCGGTTAAAAAGGTTTTGGTAACAAAGTAATCAATGAAGCTTTTGCCAAAAAACAATTGTTTTTAAACATTATAGAGCTTCATAATTTTTTATACTTTTTCAAAATAAAGATGTTATTTTTTGGTTGTTTGAAGCAGATACATACCTATTATTTTATTTTCAGTGAAGGAAATGAATATTAGTTAATATAAGCTCTTATGGCAATTTTATGTTGTTTTTGTTTAAATTTTCCCAAAATAAACTAATTCGGAGAAACAAATTATGTTTAAGGGCCCTTAATTAAACTATTGAAAAGCTCATTCATTATCTGGAAGCTAAGTCGCTACAATTAGTGGTTGTATAAATAAATTAATGTTGAGGTACACATTTATGTTTATTATTTAGCATCGTAGAAGTCATGTAGTAATATATTATTTGTGAAGTCGCTTCGCTCGCGCACGCTAAACTATACCCAATGATTCAAGCATTAAGGTACATTATCGCGAAAACGCAGTTTAGATTTCAAAAAATTCTGTTTCAATATCGATGTTCTTCGTGATATTTTTTTTGGATATTTAGGATAAGTGTGTAAATGTGACTACCTACTATGTTAAAAAAAAGAAATTGGATAGAGAAATTTTTCATTCCGAGTTATAAACAATTTTCAGTTGAAGTAAGATAAATAGATTTTGGTATGGATTTTTTTTTGGATTTTCTTACACGTTATGCTAAATTACATTTTAAGGACATTTGAAAATAAAAAATTGACTGAGCAATTTTCTGGTCGAAATTACGGACAAAAAAAGGAAACCTCTTTAAAAAATGACAGTTCCGTTTGAAAAAAGTTTTGGATTTTTATCAAGTACCTCTTATTAAGGCTAATAATTAGTTTGGTAAAAAAAAATTGGACGGAGAAATTATTCTGTTCAAAATATTAAGCTATTTGTACTTTTAGGTATAAATACCCAACTTCCGCATGGATTTTTTTTGGATATTTTTGTGTAAATTTTGGGTCATCCCATACTACAACCTCGCCAAATTTCATCGACTGAGGATTTGATGTGGGGGTCTCCATACAACAGACCGCCCCATTGCCTAGGCTATGATTCGTTTCACCCAGCACCCACTTTCACCACACTTAACACAGATGAACAACAAATTCTATAACACAGCTCAGTTTGATTTATATTTTTTGTTTGGGTTGGGAGCACAAGAAATTGAAATTGACAAGAAAGAAGCTGGCTCACACAGATTAGAGGATACTCTGGCTCATGGCTGTAGTTTTTGGAAAGAAATTGAGTGAATTGAGTTCCCTACAGTATAAAGTATTCTGTGCTGTGCCCTACACAAGAATGAGTTGAAAATGAGTAGTAGTATTTACAAGAAAATGGAAGTCGAGGATATTATTTTGTCAATAAAAGTAGTAATTTTAGAGTACTTTTGGACAGATAAGTTCAGCTGTAATCTTGTGTTTATACTTTGGGTCATCATTTAATCAAAAATGAATTCAAGTGGTCAAAGTATATATTATGAAGATATTCCACCAGAAAATCTCAATCAAGACGAATTCTTTTGCACAGAAAAGATAGTTCCTAGAAAAATTAAGCCCCAAAACCTTGTATTAAGACTTATGGACAGGGAGACATATGGTTCCAAAAAGCAAGGATCTCATCTGCACGTCGTTCGAGAGTTCTACCAGAATGTCTTCCCTAATTTGACGATAGTGAACGTAGAGAAACCACCATGTTTCCTGAGAAAGTTTAGCCCGGATGGGAAACATTTTATAGCTTTTTCGGCCGACCAGACTTCACTTGAGGTATAATTTATTATTTGACTTACTAATATTAAACTTCCAAATGCTTGTCTTTTCACCAGGGCAAAGTAGCAAGGTTGAGTAGTGAGCAAATAGCTCTTAGAATAGAATAGAAATATTTTTTATTCAAATAAACTTTTTACAAGTGCTTTTGAATTGTCTGGCTCTACCACACACTCTGGCTACAGAGCAGATACTCCTTAGTTATGTGAAATGGCCATAAAGAAGTATGTGAAGCTAGCTGGTTGTAGATATTAAGGACTTTTTTCTTATAGATTTATGAGTACCGAGGTGCTGCAGCAGCTGGAGACCTTGTGGCGGGTTATCCCTCAGACCTGCTAAATGCTGATGCTGATGCACATCACCGAATACGTACACATATATTTTACAGATTTTTTAAGGTAAGTAACTAATTTTTTTTTTATTCGATGACAAGATAGTCCTTGACTGCGATATCACCTGATGGTAAGTGACGATGCAGTCTAAGATGGCAGCGGACTAACTTGGAAGGGGTATGGCAGTGAAAATTCAACCCATACCCCTATTCGGTTTCTACACGCCATCGTGCCGGAACGCTAAATCGCTTGGCGGCACGTCGTTGATGGTAGGGTGGTAACTAGCCACGGCCAACGAAAGCCTTTCACCAGACCAGACCAGAGACAATTCAGAAATTATAAATTCCCAAATTGACACCGCCGGGAATCGAACCCGAGACCTCCCAGTTATAAGACCACAGCGCTCACCACTGCGCCAGGGAGGTTGTCAAAAAACATGTTTTTACTACACATATCTATTTTATGTTAACTCACTTTTGCCAGTGACTTTGTCCTTGTGGAGTTAGGTTAGTTAAAAATCTAGCAGGAACCCTCTGTTTTGCAATTAATTAAAATAATTTTGTGTAGGACAGAAAACTGCATACTCATATCATTTACAGGATTGAACAAAGTTTTTGCATCTGTTCCTTTTCTCAAATATATGTGTTGTAGATGCAAATTTATTATTTATGTATATAATTATATTACACAATTAAGCTAGATTAAAAATATTGGTGTTGCATAATAAACTGGACTGCAAAGAAAAAGGGTTGGTTAGAAAATCTTCAATATCTTCAAAAGTACCTGACCTAGCTTAATGAAATAAAGACTAAATTAAAGATTATTTTAATGTGCTTAAATGAAAATAAAGAAAACATGAATTCAAGCTTTTTTATTTTTAACTAGCTGATGCCCGCGACTTCGTCTGCGTGGATTTAGTTATTAAAATCCCTCGGGAACTCTTTGATTTTCCAGGATAAAAAGTAGCCTCTGTCACTCTCCAGGTCCTCAACTATACCCATGCAAAAAATCACGGCGAACCGTAGCTCTGTTTCGGCGTGATTGAAGAACAAACACTTTCGCATTTATAATATTAGTATGATAAATTTAAAATACTTAAATGAAAATGCGTAGTTTTTCATTTTGAAGATTTTCCAGTGTAGGTTTACATTATCTGTTAACTGTTTCAGCCAAAATTTACTGTAAACGTTTGCCAACAAAGACATGTATCTAGATCTGAACGTAATTCTGGCCAGCTTATGTTTATGGAGCAGCAACTAAACAGAGAATGTAGCCTCTTCACTGAAGATGGCCGCTATGTGATTGTTGGCTCTGCAGCACATATACCTGATGACTTTAGACCCCATTTTTATCAAATACATAGCAACAATGAAGCTGTAACACCAACTATTAGGTAAATATGGACTTAGTATCTTTTTCTTTTTATTTATTAATATATATAGAGAAATAAAAATTACAATGTTCAAACCTCCAGCCGAAACACACAGTTTATTTCCTGGAATTCTTAAATTAGGTACTGTAAAACTCAACTACTGTGTTATCAAAGATTTTAAGTAAATATCTACTAATCTTAAGTACTAGACAGAGTGACTTCAAGCTAACTCTGCAAATTAAATGCAAAAAAAACGAAATTGCACTGGATGCAGTTCTAGACAGTCTATGTGCAGTTACAACAATAAACTGCACACAATAAGCATTTGGAATAAAGTTGTATCAATTGTATCCAAATTGCCATTTTGCAGTTCTAATAAGTTCTATATATATTAATTCCTCATTAGACTAGCAAAATTGTGCTATTAAAATAATTAACTGTTTTGTACACAGTACACCAATCTGCTGGAATTAAGCCTTAATATAATAAGAATTAAGAATTAATTTAATTAATACATAAAACTTTTCTTTTTGACAGGTCTGCCCTTGAAGATTATTCTCTCCATCTGGTTGACCTGCATCATGGCAAATTATGTGATACAAAACATTTTAGGAGTGATAAAATTTACCTTTCACATAATCAAGGCATTTATCTCTACAAAGAAGTGCTGGCTGTGCTATCCGTACAGCATCAAACAATACATTTGTTTCAAATTGTTGAAGGAATGTTGATAGAAATCAGGAAAATAGGCAGATTTTGTTATGATGATGATCCATTCATTGTCAGTTCTGTTTTTGCTCCTGTGATGAACGAGCGACCATACTGCGAAGAAACTATAAATAGCTTAAAACACAGACTGCTTGTGTTTCTATTCAAAAGGGCAAAGTCAATAAGTGACGAATCGAAGGATCCATTAGAATTGAGAAAGTTCTATAAATATTTTGATATGTTCAAAAGCTTGAGAATGTGGAAAATGCAGTTGTTAGATGAAGATCATTTGTTTATAAAATATGCAAGCGAAGAAGTAGTCACGCTGAGGGTCGCAGAACCTAATAGCCAATCCTCATTTTTTGTAATCTACAACATCAGTGAGAGTAAAATTTTGGAAGTCTACGAAAACACTTCAGAGGGGTTGCTGCAACTGTTTGAAAATTACTGTGACTGCTTTAGAAATGCCAGATTATGTGCAGATTCCCAGTTCACGTGTTCCCCTTCAAATAACTTGTATGCGAGGTTGACGCAGCAGAGGTTCAAGCAGACAATAGTGCGCGCGATATACGGCGGGCGCACCGAGGCCACGAAGAGGATACTGGCCCAGTTGCCGATCAGCGCGCAGTCGTACAGCGGTTCGCCGTACTTAGATTTGGGGCTTTTCAGTTATGACGATAAATGGGTTTCTGTTATGGAAAGACCTAAGGCTTATGGAGAGTATCCAATACGGTAAGAAAAACCTAAACTAATACTTGATATTGTATTTTATGTTACGTTCCCTCGAATATGGTTGAGCGAAGCAACGGCTGGGTCATGCGTCATGCTCGTGAACGGGTGCCACCGGTGGGAATGGAGCTACTTTATGTCTGTCCATCTTAAGATATATTACATTGTTAGTAGGTATGCATTTTTGGAACTTCCCTCATTGTGGAAACACTGCATACATAGCATAGTATTTGTTGTATTGTAAACCTGTTTTGAAAAGAGCAACCACCGAGTTTCTTGCTGGTTCTTCTCGGCAGGAAGGGCATTCCGAACCAATGGTAGTCAGACTATTCAAAAGCACTTGTAAAAAGTTTATTTGAATAAAAAATATTTCTATTCTATTCTATATTTCAAAAATTAAAATTCTGTGAACGCTTATTATTCAAGTTTTCATCAATGAACTTGAATGGTTGGCTGAAGTATGATAATAATTGTAATAAGTAGCAATCAATTATTACATAATACTGTTTTTTTTGTAGTTTTTATGCTCGGGATTCTGGATTGCTGAAATTCAAAATTTACGCAGGAGTATTGGGCCAGTCAGTGCCCGCGAGCGCTCGTCGCCTGGTCGCCTTCACATTCCATCCAACTGACCCCTTCGCTATAAGTGTACAGAGGACCAACTCGGAGTACATTGTTAACTTCCACATAAGGAATGCAGTCTTCAGTTGACAATAACTTATTATAGTACCTATTTTTATGCCGTGTATAATGTATATTGTATATTTTACTGTACATAGAATATGAAATAGAATTTTATTATATTTAATCCCGTGTGAGTTCAATATAATAAAATTATACTTATCAAAAATATATAATTTGTGATATTTGGGTTTTAATCATTTGTTACCTGCAGACTGCGTCAAGGCAAGAGTACTTTAACCCTTAACCGTGGAAGGTATACAGATATGTATATTATGTACTAGCTTGTGCAACTCACTTTGTGGCGGCGCTTGGCACACGAGAAACCGCATATCGACCTGGATCGCTGTCGTAAAAGGTTGTGTACTTATTACATTTTTTTTATTAATTGATTTCGATGTAAAGATTTTTGAGATTGAGTCGTCCTGCTCTCTGGGACATGAAGAGCGCTGAATATAACGTTAAAATTAAAATTAAGCAGTGGGAAGAAGCGGACTCATCAAAACCCATCTGCGCGGACAGGGAGGCATCGCTGCTCCGCGCGGTGCACCGCCATAATCCGCTTCGGCGCCTCTGCCCTCCCCGGCGCGGTGCGAGGTGCCGGCCGTGTGCCAATCGCCTAACACGCATCGGGCCCGGTCGAAATCTATAAATCGTACTCTCACAAAGCTTAGACTCAAGGCAGAGTAGAGCTGAGCTTACCGGCTGCGCAAGCGTGGAAGTGCACGTGCACGTACTATTGCGTTGTAATGTATGGAACTGAGACATGGCACACACTTGCGTGACGTGCACGTAGACGTAATGCGTGACCGCACGCATTGCAGCTCCCAAAAGACAGGTTGCGTACCCTACGCAAAGCGGAACGGCAAAGTCGCATTATCACGTGCAGTGATGACGTATTCAATGTCATTCCCTGATGGATGGATGTCACACGGAGGTTCGAACACGCACAGGCTGTCCTGTGCATAACTACGCGCGTGACAGTTGAATTTGTTTACAAATACATAGAGAAGGATATATCTATACAAATATGCCGATAATGAATAACGATTCAATTGAATTAGTGCGAAAATATGACTGTCTACATTTACTAAAAATAAAGATTATAAAAATAAGTCCTATTATAAAACTTTAATATGGGCAACAAAATTGGAGCAACGGAGAGGTTACATTGCGTTCGCGTGAGCGTGGATGCACGCGTAGAGTCAGTCGGGTCAAGTGTGCGCACTTTTCGCTTTGAAGCCTCGCCGTGCATTATAATATAAGAATTAAGGAGAAAAAAAATTGTTTAGAATAGAACATTTATTAGGCTATAAATTAAAACAGAAACGAAAACGTTAAGTGTCTTAATTTTTTAGAAAAATAATAATAATACCGGGAAGTCGGAATGCGTACACTTGACCCGTAATGCGGGTAAGTGTGTGTACTCCTGTGGGGTAAGCAGACGCAGTTGGGTAAGTGAACGCATTCGTTAGTTTTACAGTATTAAACCTTCTCTCACTAAGATTTTTAGTGGTAATCTCTCTCTGAAAAATCTTTACATCAATTAATAAAAAAAAGGACACAACCTTTTATGACTTCTCTCTCAATAAGACTTTTATCATAAGACTCTTTCAATAAGAGTTTTAGCTTTAGCAATTTGTTGCTCGGTATTTAGTGCAAATTCTGTTTTTTTTTTCGTATATATTTTCGTGACATGACAATAAACACTAAAACAAAAAATCAAAAAATGTAATCAAGATTTAAGAACTTAAATAGCACACATTTTCAATACATCATGACACCAGGGGCAAGTGTGCGCATGCGCACACTTACCCGCGCACACTTTCCCCCAGAAGCCAAAAGTTATAAAAAAAAAATGTTAAATGAATAATCACTGAGTCAGAAACACCGAATATAACCTCAAATTACTTTGTCACGTTTCAATAAAAATATGCATATTAGTCATAAAAAATAGACTATAACCATCATCAGCCTGTCGATCGCGTAACTTTTATCGCTATCCTTAAAGGACTATTTCAATGTTAAAACATGGTTTTGGCCAATAAGAGAAGCCCAAAATCATATTTTGACATTGATGCAGTCCTTTATGGACTGAGAAAAAGTTACGCGATAGACCCCCAGATCACAATCTTGCAAGCAACAGTGTTTTTCAAAACACAAAAAGTAACGATTATAGCATCAAATATAGTTTTTATCAAATAAATAAATAATGACGCGGGGTGCGGCGCACGGGCATGTCGCAACTGTTTCGCCCCTTCGGCGCCTCCGATCGACCGAAACAAACACCCCTCCCTCCGCATCCCGTTTTGGAGATACAGGCCGTGCGCACACTTAACCACTGCGCTCGGTTACCCCAAACGACTCTAACCCGGCTGTGTCCGGGGTTCACGCGCGACACATACATGTGCTGCATTATGCAGCACATGTATGTGTCGCGCGTGAACCTGTGAACACCGGCTCCATATGCAGGCCGCCTGCATATGGAGCCGGTGTTCATAGGCTCTTAAATGAAACAGACCGAAAAGCTCAAGCGAGACTTGCTGTTAATCTCGTAATTAGGAGCGCCAGCAAGTAGGAAACCAAATGGCGATGGAATAAAACAACGTCTTTTGTATTTATAGTTTCTTATATTACATTTATCCCGTATTGTTACATGTATTTACAATTTAAAATTAATACAATAATAAACAAAACAAAACGAGATTTTCACTTTTTACCATCAAATTATTATAAAAATCACGAAATCTTATTACAGCTGCACATTTCAGTCATTAGGGTTAATAAAACAAACCTTTAGACCAATAACGAGACACTATATTATTATAGATATTAATTTTATAATTTACTGAAATACATTTTATTATGAAAAAGGAAGACCGCAATTAATAATGTAGAACCTATACTTTCACTAACTGAAATTACTTTGGTAAAAAATGACTCTTAGGCTATGTATTCACTAATAAACGAACGTTACCGCAGAATCGAGAATCTACTACGAGGTTTAAAGAAACTGCAATTAGCACAGGATTGGAAGCGTTGCTCCGCCTTTATTGATGTGATTGCATAAAACTGAATTTACGTGTCAGGTCATGGGTATCCTTTTCTGCAGCGAGCTTTGTTTAAGGGATAGCACGAAATTTAGACCTTTCAATTTAGTTAAGCACAATTGTATATGTATGTAGGTAGTTAAGTTATGAAATCGTATCAGACAATTGTTCACCAGTGAGCACATGGCTTTACTAAAGAGTCGGTGGGATCTATTAGCGAGTGCAAAAATAAAGTTAATAAAAATATTGTAATACTACTTACATTTCCATGATAAATATTTTATAATGTGTAACATACAGTCTTATACATTTTATCATAAGCAATTTCATATAATTCGTGGCTCGGAAGTAGAAAATTAGGTAATTTGATTTTATTACAAAATTTTAGGAAATTTCACTAAGAATTCGTTTATCTAAAGACATTTGACAGCTGTTTAGGATGAAAGGCATACATTACAAGGTATATAAGACATCGCGACCCGCCAATAGACCGTATACGGCTCGGATTACTAACCAATTTTAAGAAATTTATAAATAAATCGTAAAAAACAATGTAACACTTACAACTAATATTGCATAAGAAAAATGAACGGGTACATCAACCGTGTAGCCAGCTTTCATCCGAATATCACTATTAAATTAATATCAGCGGCTGGTGCCAATTCGTATGCTTGTATTGTAAAGAAAACTTAGTACTTTTAACATTTATCATACAAATACTGGAATATTTTCAAAATTATTTATTTATAGTACAAGCATACAATACTTTTATCACGCACATCATAATCAAATCGATAATAATAATAATTAATTTCTTAAACAATCACACTTGAGATTCATAACATTTTTCTCTCCACTTGCTTGTCATGTTTTATATACTTTTTATAATAACCATACAACCACATTATATTTAAACAACACATTCGCTTTGATTTTAAATTACCGTGGGTAATTATTAAATTTTAGCACACAACCTGTAAGTTGGTTAAACAACTTTATTTCTTACTTTGACTAAACACGTCTTAAACATAGTATAGTGCAAACACCAATCTTTGTAACCACGAAGTTCAACTTAGCATGCACAGTTCTATAATATCAGACTTGAACACTAAAATGTAAAGGAATGAATCAATAATGTAAGTTGGTTTCATCACACAATGTTAATAAAATTCGTCCCGTACGAAGCCCTAGGCTAAGGGCCTATTATTGTTTAAACCAATGAATAAAGTTGACATTTTGATTGAGTTTTTGTAAGGACAATCTGTCAAAAGGTCAAATTTATTTGTCGGCTAAAGTTTACTTGCCGATGATGAAATAGGTCCTAAATCTTACAGCAAATTATAAGTTATCAATATTATATTTTTCTATATTTAAGTTTACATGTGATCAGTCACCATAAATGTTCTAAATATATGGAAAAATAATATGTTACAAACAAAACTACAAATGTTATTTGACTAGACAGTACTTTAGTACCGACATACGGTCGCGTAGTCACACTGTGGCAATTTCACAAGCACTTTATTAAATAAGCTTTAAAAGTTCATTAGGGCTTTTAGTGCAAAATATGTGCGACTATTATGTGCTAACGGTGAAGTTTCATAGAATCTACACATATATCACAAAATAACAGAGAAAATAAATGGACATTGATATTAGTAATATAATACATATAAAAGCATTGTTGATAATATTTTAATAGGTATAGTTAATTTTTCAGATTATACTATGTGTATTATTATTTTTTAAGAAATCGCTAAAATATTGTGCATTTTAAAATTTGTGCTTAGCGTTTTTAATAAAACAAAAAAAAAGCATTTTTCTTAAATAAAATATTAAGCCACCACTAAAAGCCCCGCGAGAGCGAAAATACACAACATGATAAAAACTTCTATACACACAAACTCCACTCTATTCTATGGTTATTTCTTTAGTGAGGAAGTGTCTTTAAACTTTATCAAAATAATTTAGGACTTACATGAGACATTAAAATCGTTTATAATAAAATACAGTTTGAATCTTCATATTGCGCACTAGACGTTATTATATATATATATATATTATATATATATATATATATATTATATTTAAGTTCCGCCGTGTCTGCAGCAGGATATTCACTGTAACAAATTTTATCCCTGTTAATGTCTCGGTTTAATAAGTAGCTTTTTTCGACGATTCCCAGGCGACTGTGTGTGTGTGTGTGTGTGAGTGAATGAGTGCTGTGGTCTTATAAGTGTATGTAGGGTTCGATTTGCGACATGGGCAATTTGGAATTTTATAAATTTTTAATTGTCTCTGGTCTAGAAGATTGCTTTGGCCACGGCTATTACCCTACCGTCAAAGATGCGCCGCGAATCGATTCAGAGTTTCGGTACGATAGTGTGTAGAAACCGATTAGGAGTTTTATTAATTTACACTGTCATAACCCTTCAAAGTTAGCCAGCTACCGTCGTCACTTACCATCAGGTGAGAATGCAGTCAAGGCCTATCTTGTTTCATCAAATAAAAAATATTTGGAGAGTTGGGCCTCACAAGACGGAGTTTGTTGTTGTTGACGGAGGTTGAGCTGCGTGAAGTCGTGTCGTCCGCGTTATATAGTGAATAAAGTGGACGCACAAGGTTTCCTTCGTAGGTGTCCCTTGTCGGTAACACAGTGCACGCGTATATGTTTGTTTCCGTACCTGGAGCGCGTGCGCGGCGTCGCGGATGGCGGCGAGGCGCAGGCGCGTGTGCGCGAAGGTAGGGCGCTGCGCGGGGTCGGCGTGCCACGCGGCGCGCATCACGTCGTAGGGCCCGGCCGGGCAGCCCTCCGGCGCCTCCATGCGGTAGCCGCGCTCCACGTGCCGCACCACTTCCGCCAGCGGCTGGAACCGAACACGGGACGAGTTGACGAGTGACACGCACACTACAAAGTTTATGATAATCCTTAAGGGAGACAGAAAACAAAATACTTACGATTCTGGGATATGGCACTCTTCCAAATGAGTAAATCTCCCAAAGTAGAATACCGAAGCTCCACATGTCAGACTTATTTGAAAATTTCTGCAAAAAAAACATTCTTCAGTATTATACTTATTACATTTCAAGTTACACTGCTTGGGATAGGGCACATTATCTGTAATACGTAAAAAGATAAAGTATTTTTAAAAGTAGTTTCTAAGCCCCGCCGCACATGCCCACACTCGCACTTGTTCACGATACTGCGCCAATGTGGCACTGACATTGGTGGACACGGTGTGTCCGCATTTGCTTACACGAATTGTACATCATTCGACGCCTCAGTAGCATTCGTCGACGGGAATCTAGCAAGATGGACGCGATAGATTTAAGTTCAGAATCCGACAATGATAACGAGTTTTTATATAGATTATTTCTAATAAGGAAAGCATCCGGAAAAAAAATTTGGTAGAGCTCCTTCATGTCCAAAAGGCAAACAACACATGCAGAATTCAAATTAACTTCTGAGTTTTCAGACGAAAAATTCAAAAACTATTTTAGAATGACTAGGAAAGATTTCAAGGAATTACATGTGAATTATATACGAACAGCTTCAATTAGTTCCTCCATCTTGCAAACACTCGCGCCACTGCCACTCGAAATTAGTGTCTCGATCACCTAGCCAGCACTCGCGTACACGCGCGTACACGCGCGTACACGCTCATGTACGTACCTGCATCGACACGTGCGAGCAAATGCGGTGTTCGGTACTGTGCCATAGGTTATAAATACTGCCACTCGCACGCGGCTCGTGAAGACCAATGCGAGTGGGTGCATGTGCGGCGGGGCTAATTCCACGCAAACTAAGTGACGGGAAAACATATTTAAAATAATAAAATATGTTCAGATGTAGTTGATCGCTATCGGCATATGGAGACGACTTAAGCCGACTCACGTTGTACTTGAGCGCCTCGGGCGCGGTCCACTTGATGGGCAGCTTGGCCTGCACGCGCAGCGCGTCGGCGGGGTCGTCGGGCGTGGCGTCGGTGCGCGCCAGCCCGAAGTCTGCTACCTTGGCCGTGCCCTCGGCCGAGATGAGCACGTTCCGCGCCGCCAGGTCGCGGTGCACCACCCGCTGCCGCTCCAGGTACTCCATGCCGCAGCACGCGTCGCTGCACACACAAACATCTTGTAACGCTGCACTGATCAAACAAACGTTGCTTTTGTAGTGTTCCGATATGATGGCGTGTAGAAACCGATTAGGGGTACATAGGTACTACGCGTTCGTTTGAAGTTGAGCCCTGCACCATAGAGTAAAGTAATCGACGTAGTCGTAATTCATAGTTCCATGCCGACAGTACGGACACAGTATAGGATATGCAGTAGTTTGACACCTTTGATCTAGTGGTACTACGCGTTACAAATTTCCCCTAGCTCTCTCGCGCTTCCCTGCACCGCACCTCAAGTCAGACCCACTTAGTAAACCGCTCGCGAAGCACCGCTTATCTATATATATAAAAGAAAGTGGTGTTAGTTACACTATTTATAACTCAAGAACGAATGAACCGATTTGGCTGAAAATTGGTGGAGAGGTAGCTTAGAACCAGGAGACGGACATAGGATACTTTTTATCCCGTTCGACCGCGTTTCCGTCAATTCACTATAAAACGTGGTATTACAAAAACGCATCTGACATGGAATAACAAAACGCAAATGACAGTGGAATAACAAAACGTAAATGACAGCTAAACGTAATTTTGTCTTTGGTTAAGCATGGTAAAAAATTTGACAATTATAAAAAGTGTTATAATAAAGCATTACTGATAATTATTATAAATGCGAAAGTGTGTTTGTTTGTTGGTTTGTCCCTCAATCACGTCGCAACAGAACAGCGGATTGATGCGATTTTTTGCATGGGTATAGTAATGGATATAGTAATGGTTCCTCAGACCGGAAGAGCTAAGTACTTTTTATCTCGGATAATGAAAGATTTCCCGCGGGATTTTTAAAAACTAAATCCATGCGGACGAAGTCGCGGGCATCAGCTAGTTAAAAATAAATTTCAAATTCAAATTCAAATTATTTATTTGCACAGATTGAGTAGTACAATGGTGTTACATTATAATAAAAGTCCTTACAAGCTGCCGGATAGGCATGCAATAATAATATTTAATAATAATTCTTATTCTAAGTTTACGTATTAAAAGTTCAATTTATTAAATTGAACTTTGGATATTAGGAGTTTTGGTAGGTTTGGTTAAAAAAAAAACTAAGAATGTTGTATATCATAAAGCATTAGAATAATAAACACTTTTTTGACTGAGCGAAGCAAAGGTCTTTGAGTCTACTTGAGTGAATTTGCACTTGTCCGTCCGTCTGTCAGAGCCTTATAACTTCTGAATTACTGAACGTAATTACTTCAATTTTAGATATAATATGTAAACCGATGGCCTCCAGCCGAAAATGGCTTAAAAAGTTATAAAAATCTTTATTTCAGGGGGCTCTCATAGAAGCGAATGCGAAGTAAAAAATATTTTTTTGCGTTTCATAGGGTTGCAGTACCTCATTTTATAGACAATTTGGAACAGAGTATAAAAGTATTTTTTTTTAATTTTTTTCCTAAAATTGACGAAATGGGGGGCTTACAAAGTGGAGATTATATTTGACCTCACAACGGATTAACCATTGAAAGTTTCGGCTTGAAAGTTTTATCTTATTAGCGTAATATCATGTACTTGAACAACAAATACTAAAATTAGATAAATGTAATAAGGAAACTAAATTATTTAACTTTTAATGAGCAGCAGTATTTTTAACAGAACTTCACAACGATGTCAATAGATGGCGCTCTCATCTCATATAGCAAATGCAGCTATAATATGTAAATCATTATTATTTTGTATGACAAGTACTAATACATATAACAAAATATTATTCAATTAAAATTATTATTTAGTCATATATCAAACATCAATAAAACTTCACGTTGCAGTTTGTTTTTACATGTTTTCTGATCGTGTCGATAGTTGACGCTGTGTACAAGTAATTTAATTTGAATGTTCCAAAAAACTATACACCTAAGTTTGATTGAGGCCTTGAGGATTTCACTATAACAGTTCCCTAACCTTTAAGGGCTACCTATGTTAAGTTAGTTGACACTTTCTGTCAACTTTGTTATTACGAACCTCTACGAGACAACTAAAGGTGAAATGACATTGGGATGTTAGGATTGTATTTAGGGGCTACCTACGTAAAGAGACTTCTACAAAGGGGATGATTTAGGTATGGTTGGTGAAAACGGGCATAATAATAATGTCAATTTTGATCGTCATGTATCTATTGAATGGATAAGTAATTATGGGAAACCGTTACTGCGAGGTCTCAGTTCGGGGCGAACCACTAGTTTATATATTTTTTTATTATTTATACCAATTCAAATTCAATATTCATAGTTAAGACAGGTCAGCTAGTACTTAATAAATAAAACAATAGATAAACTATTATACTGCATCTTCTTATACTGTGTCTTTAGGTACTGTGGGTCTGACTTGAGGTGCGGTGCGGGGAAGCGCGAGGGGTGAAGATTTCTTTACTCTATGGTGCAGGGCTCAACTTGAAACGAACGCGTAGTATAATTTAAACCGCTACAACCTACCATTTAGGACTGGATCAACATCAAATAAAAAAAAAGTGGTCACTAGGTGAAGTTCATTTGGTTGAGATACGTGAAGTAGTGTCGGCCGCGACTTAATAATGAATAGATTTGACACAAATAATATTTTTGTAATGTTCGGGCAGGTGGGAACTCACTAGGCGAAGTTGATCTGGTTGAGCTGCGTGACGTAGTGTCGGCCGCGGCTGCGCAGGTAGTCCAACAGTGAGCCCTGCGCGCAGTGCTCCGTCACGATGCACGTGCTGCCGTTAGAGCTGAACACCACGCAGCCCAGTAGCCGCACCAAGTTCTCGTGCTTCAGTGAACTGTAACACAAAAATATTACGTAATCTCTATATTTAGGATGACAATTGAAAAATATAGAGCGATATACGAAATTAAACATTTTGATGGATATTAATTATTTCCCAGCTTTTGACCGCGACTTCAGTCACGATTTTAAAAATCCTGCGGGAAACCATTTTCTGCGTGATTACAGGAAGAACACACATTCGCATTTATATTATTACGATGCTTGATCAGCCAGCTTGAGGCAAGTGATGTGTGCTTGTACCATAATTTAGAGATTTTTCTTAATCCTAGAGAACTTTAAAATCGTCAACTAAAGCGCAGTTAAAGTTTTAATTTACAACAATGATAAAAACTTTCGAAAATATTCGACGATATATAAATATTCTTTTCAATTATCATTAAACTATTAAATCAGGAAAATAGGCATACGAAGATTTTTTTATAACAGAACATTGCGAAATGAGTGAGGTTACCCACAATGCTTCGTTAATTTCTGCCAAAGTTGGGATATGTAACTCACGCCATAACGCTCGCCTCCGCTCGGAACTTGCTGGCCGCCTCCCGGTCTTTTAGGATTTTGACAGCTACTTTTTGTGTTCCATTCAAAATCCCAAGCATCACATCACCAAACTCCCCTTTGCCTATATTTTCACGAATTTCTAGATCCCGTTCTGCTATTAGCCAACCTGTAAATATTATTATTCCATTAGCCTATTTTCATTCCTCATATGTGAAAATCAGTGCGATTGTGTAAGAATTGTCGATCAAATCGTCAAAGTTCGGCGTCAAAGTAAAATAAACCATAACAGCGTTGAATTAGAGCTCAATTTCGTGTATCCATTCTCATACGTTTAGGTATATATACGATACCCTAAACGGACTACATTAGACAATC
Source organism: Oeneis ivallda (assembly GCA_029955525.1). NCBI lineage: Eukaryota > Metazoa > Arthropoda > Insecta > Lepidoptera > Nymphalidae > Oeneis > Oeneis ivallda. The sequence goes on along the minus strand of JARPMR010000020.1, from coordinate 10,372,951 downwards.
GGGGGGCAGTTTCGAACACAAGGCAACTTCTAACATCAGCGCAAGCTCAGGAAACGACGTCGGCGCCGTTGGTAGATTCGTGACTTGTCATAAGAGCCATAAGTTGGTTTTCATGTAGAAATAAATAATTTTGAGTTTTGAATTCAGCTAGATTTTATCAAGTTTCTGAGTGCCTCTCACGCCATTGAAATGTATGCGCCAACGCGAGCGGTTCTATCGCAGTTGAAAAGGGACTTTTTGTGTTAATTTAAGTATAAACTCACGCGCATCGACGAATTTCTGCGCGCCGTCAGGTTGGTCTCCTGAATGGTGCGCGAAGGCGTGCTGGAAGTGACCCGTACTTAGAGCACTCGACACGCTCGGGGTTGGTGGGTATGGCGGTGGTTGCTGCGGATATCAATTTTTTAAATTTAAAATTCAAGGTAAACTTTGCACTTTTGATACAACTTTGTCAAGGATTTATACTCTGTATTTTACAAAAGGTACATCTTTTGTACATCTCGAGCCATGAGGACCCGTAATTTTTAAGTTACAAATGCGCTATTGTTTTGTGTTAAATAGGTATGTATGTGGCTGTTTTATTCCTGAATAAAATAATATTTATTTATTTATTTAAGAACCCCCAGTGGTTTTGAAATATTGAACACTAGAGTAATAACGATGCTACATGGTGCGTTGCGCGTCGCTGCGTTGATTTTGCGGCGTCTTACATAGAGAAATCCGTGGTGCGACACATGGTAACTGTGGTAGTGCCTCGTCGAAGCGGCATTACTGCGATGCTTCCACAGCATCACTGTAGCGTCCTACAAAGCACAGTCGGTGGTGTGTCAAAGCCTAAACACGCCCACGCCGCACCAGCCGTGTAGCAGCACGACAAAATCAATACGTTGCGGCGCCGCAATGTACCGTGTGACATCGCTCTTAAGGCTCAGTTACACTAGGAGTTTCTAGAACGCGAGTGAAATTTTTTTAGTTTAACTGATACTAGTTTTAGTCAATGTATAATAATGTAATGTATAATTGCGGACGAGAATTGGGTATTTCACCGATATATTTTTATTTATTTTAAATAATGTTTTTAAATATTATAACACAATGCCATTTCTCTTTTTTAAATACACTTAATAGTCTCGGATTTATTAGCTGTTTTACTGTGACTGTATCTGTCTCTTTCTGAAATTTTCTATGGAGCGTTATGGAGCTGCTGAATTGTGACATCACTAGTCTAATAGGAAACTATAAAGCTCTATAACTTATTTGTTTTTGGATTGATTTATTTTCTATTTTTATAAATGTTATTCTAACATATTACATTTTCGATTATAAATAATGAATATCAACATTTTGACTACAAATACCCAATTGTATGGAAAGTTATCCCATAGTTATCGATCGATAGGATAATCTCGGCAGGAACGGCATTCCGAACCAGTGGTAGACTCATTGACGATTCAAAAGTACTTGTAAAAGTTTATTTGAATAAAAAACATTTCTATTCTATTCTATTCTATGAGATATATCGATATCGCAAACAATTTCTTTCCGCTCGATAAACTCTTCTTGTGTAACTGACGCCACTCAATTCTCATAAATTATGAAATTTCAAACATTTGCTTAGTTGTATATATCCTGATAAAGTTGACGCTTACCTGTGGAAGAGGTGAGAAAGGCTGTAAAACGTTATTGTTGTTGGCACCATTAGGAGAAGCTTTGGGAAGCCACTGCTCCAACTTTGTACATAAACCATCGGCGTCTTTTAGGTAATGCTGAATTAGATCCATCATATTATCAAAGAACTCTTCATCGTCGATTGTGAGACGTTGATTTTGGCTGTCCGGTGCTGTCGCCCATTTTACCCTGCAATCATTTTTAATTTCGATAAATGTCATACATAGACGTTTCTTTAGGTCTCAAATAGTGTCAAACACAATATTACGCACCTAATGCAAATAAAAAATGCGTGAGTGTCGTGGAACACTCAGTCCTTTTAATAATAAAAATAAATAAAATAAAAAATAATAATTTGAAGTCAGGATTCGAATCCCCGAACCGATAGTTTCACTCCGTTTACCCGCTACCCACCAAAGCTATGACGGAACGTGTGTAATAAACGAAGGCAACACACAAAGGTCGTGGACGGAAAAATTATTACACTTCTTTTCTTTTTCAAGGAACTTCGTTCCAATAAATAAAGTTTAATGATATGGACATGACAGTGTCATTTTTATTCGCAGAAACAGTTTATTACAATAATATTATAATCTCAATAATAAATCACGACAAACTAATACTTTCAATTCCCAAATAGTGGCTTTTAGATGTGCCAACTGTGCATAACAGAGGTTTTCGCTAGTGTCGCGTTGTGTACGAAAGAGATACAAAATACTTTGTTGCATAATTATTACTAGCTGATGCCCGCGACTTCATTTGCGTGGATTTAGTTTTTAAAATCCCTCGGGAACTCTTTGATTATCCTGGATAAAGCCTATATCACTCTCCAGGTCCTCAACTATACCCATGCAAAAAATCACGTCGATCCGTAGAACTGTTGCGGCGTGATTGAAGGACAAACCAACAAACAAACACACTTTCCTTTCGCATTTATAATATTAGTAAGGATTACACAATACACAAGTGGCAAGTACCAACGAATGTTGCGCCGCCTACAATTCGCTTAGCTCCGTGTATAGTGTGCAAGTGACAGCAAGTGTACCGGTAGTGTTCGACGCGTCCCCGAAAGCGCACGCAGAGCGTGTGGTCGCCGGGGAAGTTGGTGCTCTCGCGCACCAGGAACACGCCGTCCGGCGACCCCGACAGCAGCGCCTCCGCGCGCTCCCGCGAGATGGCGCCGTGGTGCCATCTGCGGACATCATTACTTAGATACACTTCATTCCATCACTAACTTTCCTACCCCTGAACAGACTGGGCCTACAAGATCTGCTAAAAAATTGGATATTAATATTTGTTATTGTTAATATATATTAACATTTTGTTTTTGTTTTTAGTCCTATGTCCCCCAAGTGGGGCAGAGGGCGTCCACAGTACTACACCGAAAAAAAGAAAAAAAAAATCACATTTTAAATAATGATAAATATACATTTCACTGTATACTAGTGGTTCGCCCCGAACTGAGACCTCGCGGTATCCCATAATTCCCGGTAGTTTTAACTATATTATATTGTAATTAAAACGCGCCGAATCTGATGAAGTCAATCGTCATCTGCTTTCGTGGATGGGATGCATATTTACAATATTAAAGACAGCGCCATCTAGTAACAGTATAGTGAAGTTTTGTTAAAAACATTGATGCCCATTAAAACTCAAATAATTTCGTTTCTTTATAATATTTATCTAATCTTAGTATTTGTTGTTCAAGTACAGAATATAACTCAAATTATGTGTAAGTTTCAAGTTTTAAAACAAAGTGGTTTTAGAAATCTAGCCTCGAATACAATCTCCACTTTGAAAGCCCCCCATTTCGTATGGGAGCCCCCCTGAAATAAAGATTTTTATAACTTTTTACCATTTTCGGCTGGAGGCCATCGGTTTACATATCATATCTAAAATTGAAGTAATTACGTTCAGTAATTCAGAAGTTATAAGGCTGTGACAGACGGACGGACGGACAAGTGCAAATCGCTCTAGTAAACTAAGAGACCTTCGCTTCGCTCGGTCGATCAAAAATTACTTATTATATATAAAACAGGGCATCATTAAACTTTTCGGGGCACGAACTTTATTCAGATATAAATAACTCTGATGTCTGCTAAATCTCCAACTTGTTTATATAAAAACCTCTTTCTAGTCTACGTTCATCAAAGGCTCTGAGCCTTACCTATTTATTAACCTATATCTACGTTCATTAAAGGCTCTGAGCCTTACTTATTTATTAACCTATATTATAATATAATGATTTTCTGATTTTCAACGCCAACGAATTTCACGCCAAATTCAAAAAGTATCGGTGTATCGACAAATTTAATATCGCCGATTCCGATAAATCAGAACACTCGCGATATCGCCGATATATCGGTATCGAATTCATCCCTAAATTTTAGATATTTCGCAAAACGAAAAGGGGGAAAAAAACAACAGCTGTAGAAAAATTCTTCTGGTACATACTAGTCGCTTTGAGAAAAATGTGAAAAAGAATTAGGTAAGATCAGTTTCCTTCAAGAATTTAAAAGTGACGCAAACCCCGGTAACTAATTATTTTGTAACGCAGAAGTGATGCCTTCGTTTCGTAACTCCAAATTTCATAATCTTAACAGCAAAACAATAATCACAGCACTGAGAAGCTAGAAAGTTCCATTATGATGCATGTATTACAAAACAACCTCGTTAAAACTAAGATATTTACTCCTCGTTACAATTTATTTGTGGGACTTCCGCTACTTTTTCTCCGATTTCGCGGTCCGTAAACTCGACATCTGACTCCATTACTGACAAATACTTACTCGCACTATCAAAACGCCTGCGATAAGCCATATCTTATCACAAGTTGAACAGTTTTTGTGTTGATCTGTGCGACTATGTCATTTGATTTTATCGATAGTTGATTTAAATAACATTGTTTTAAACAACATGCGATGAGACTGCTGTGTTGTGTAGAACTTATCTTTGTTACTAGTAGATAACAGTAGATCTGTGATTAAACAGGTGTTAATATTTGAGTTAGGTATTGTAATTGCTTTTAATGTAATCACGTCTCCAAATCCTTAATTAAACCCTACATGGGTGGGTATACTCACATCAATTCGTGGGTCCTTTGCTGCGTGATTGAAGGACAAACCAACAAACAACCACACTTCCGCATTTATAAAATTAGTAAGGGTGCACTTACGGCCAATGCGCCTTGTTGACGAGTCTGGCAGCCGCGGGCGGTGGGTTTTGGGCAGATGAGTTCACCAGCACATCACTTGCTCCTTTGGGAACAGCTGGAAATGGTAAAAATATCAATTTAAATCTAATGTTTACTATAATTTTTTCCTTTGCTCCCTTTGCGATTGTGCTTGGTGGAATCAACCAATGCTAAGATGCTTTGGTGTCAAATTAAAATGTACGTAGTTCTGGTTTGATCGATTACAGCAAAATAATTTGTTTTTCGTTGTAGGTATAATTAGAACTTCTTACACTAGCGGCACGCTATGATGGCCGGTTTGACGTTTGTCCGCTCATGAAGTTCCGTATTAATTGATAACGACTTTGAAGGAAATAATTGTATTACTTTATTGACGATAGTGATGTGCAGAGATTCATAAATTTTATCGAATGTAGTTTTAGGTTTAGGACTCAAAATTTATTTATTAAATTGATTTCTAAAATGTATACAAGTGTAGAAAAATCAGTTTGCACCATTTAAGGGGTGAATGTACTTGTGAATATGAACAATTTTCACTATGTGGACAAACCTCTGAAATCGCAAAAAAATATCAGCTGTTTCATACAAAAGGTAAAATTTTTATTTTTATATGATATATATACCACAACTCGGCATTTGGTTTTCTAAATTGAAAATTTTTAAAAATGGAATCTAATACGATCGTCACATAGGATCGCTGGCTAGCACAACTACTACCTCCGGCAAACTCGCGTCAATGCTCAATGCAAAACAAAGCAGTTTCGAATTGACGTTGCTTCGAAAAGTATAAACTGTCAGTGCAATGCGATTGTGATATAGTTTTGACCTGGCTTTGGATTTCAAATATTGATATTGCATTACTGTTGACCCTTGCTCGTTAATTTGGACTCTGTTCAAGCCCTTTGTTGTGGATTTCGTCGATATGACCGAACGTACGCAGAGAACTGTAAACCTATTTAATCAGGTACAAAAACAAAACTTAATTGTTTTTTGTTCGAGAATAAATTGACATTCCACATCACTATTGTAATGTGTCAAACCGGCCATCATAGCGTGCCGCTAGTTTAGTGCCGTTTCACCAATGTCGAGTGCCGTTTAACCGCGGAATAAATACGTTCTAACAGTTCTTGGTGAAATCAGCCCTTACAAGTTATATTTTTTGGGATGCAATGCATTTTATATTTTTAGATAAAGGTGGAAAGATTAACGTAGACAAAAACAGATACATAATATCACGAAAGCTCCTCTTAAGCATAAATAGACTTTATACTATAATAGTATACTAAATTATTGTACTAGTATACTAAATAGAAACATTAGTATTTAGTACTCTTTGATTCGTAACAAATCACTAGATTGCACTTGTAAACGTTGTAATTATACATAGTTTACGTAACGCGAGACTCATCGAATGACACAGAATTTTCCATAAATGACTCAATTAAAATGTAGGTACAATACCTACATATGCAAACTAACTCCATAGAAGCTCTAACTTAGTACACGTGATGTAATGGATTATCTAGTCATATTTGGTTTATACAAATAACAAGAATTTTTGAATAATGAATGTACTTGACACTATACAGAATAGGTACATGCGAACGAAAACTGAAACCAAGGATTCAGTACACATTTCTGAGTCACTCAGCGTTGGAATTTTTCATCGATCTTTTCATTAGCTTTTTAATCAATTACAGCATGGAATTGTATATCTCTGTGATCTATCTCATCTTGATTTTAAATAAAAAAACAAAATGACGATATTTGATAACACAATGCAGCAATTTAAACTTGCATACGCGTGTGATCAGCTATTTATCAAGTGAACCGATGTTCACTTGATAAATAGCTGATCACACGCGTAACTGCGCATCGTAAGCCGGGGTTTGTATTTCGATAAATACAAACCCCGGCTTACGATGCGCAGTTAAGTGGGTACTTCGCGATTGTTGATCGCAGAGCGTTGTGATCGCATTGTTCACGATACATTGCGTGCTCAAAGATAACAATATCGAATGATTGTGTTCTGTGCCACACGGTCACGTATCGTAATGTAATGTAAGCACTATTAAATTGATGATCATGTGATCGTGTACACACCGGCGTTAGTCTGCGAGGTGTGCATGGAGGGCGCGGGGCCGCCGAGCGCGGCCGCACGCACCGACGACGACATCACGTTCTGCAAACGAAAAACTTGCTTAACGATTGTGCAAAAGCTGCATCATATTGCAAACTATTCAAACCTCAAATCTCACAAGAGCTACACAATCCAGAGCCGTGGATTTTAAAAACAACTAAGTCAAACCTTTTTACTAAAAACTGCATTATTTCTACTCTCTTCAATCTACGTTTCAAGTCGTGCAGAGAATGATATTTCAATTCGCATTTGCGCCGGACGTACTCACGATGATGTACTTATTATATTAATTTGGTATAATAAACAAAGTTATTTGAAATTATTATTATGTGTAATTATATTCTTATTATGTATAGGTATACTGTATTTATTCATACGCGAATTTGTCCCAAATAAAGATTCATTCAAAACAATATTATGTTAATTGTGGTCATATCAAGAAAAGGTAAATCGATATCTGTTATTTAGATCTAGAGCACAAAAATCAGCCTAAAAGTATAACTACTAACCCTAATCACAACTAACGGCCATTTTGGGTGATACTACTATGTAGATGTAATTAGGCAAAAAACTTTTTAGAATATTTATCACATCTTATGCTAACTATAATCTCTCGGTGAGCAATGACACAGACTTGTGTAGGTAAGTGGGTTTTAACAACTATGAAATGAATTATTATCGCGTCACTAACCGCTAGTATTGCGTCTTAACTGGTATGAGGTATAATAATAATACAAATACAAAACAATTGGTTAAATAACTGAATATTTTTTACATTTCGCCATCGTCCAACCAAGTTTTATTTGCGCATTAAATATTTATAAGTATTATTACAGAAGAGAAGTGACATTAATTACTTCCTCAAGTCCATGAGTTCCATCGCTTGGAAAACAATGATATTGAATAAGTACTACAACTAAGAGATCACTGAAAAGTATGTCATTGTCTTTACACTTTAAGAGACCACTCAAAAAAATCTTTAACGTTTTTAAAATAAATTGAAGCACTTAAATCATTTGAGTTAATTACTCTAATGATTAATGGTTCTTCAAAAACGTTTAGTAAAGATTACTTGAATAAAAAATATATTCATATTTCTGCATATTTATAATTATTTTCGCCAGGATAAACTAAATAAGATATTGCAATTCAGTTTAGCATTTAGGCTGAAGCCACATCTGTTCGCATCGATTCGCATTTTGTCCATACAAAACTGACATTTTTCATAGAGTCGTGTACGCATCGAAAAGCCGATTTGGTACAGTTTTTTACAGTTTTGTATGGGCAAAATGCGAATCGATGGGCACAGATGTGGATCCAGCCATAGGCGGATACACTTATAATGTCTGTTTTGTCAAGGTGACGGTTCAGCACACACTAAAACATTAACAGATGATATTTACCAGTCGAGCGAGACTGACCTACTGACTGACTATAGTGCCTATGATAGTCTTGGTACTAAGCCAGAAGGCTATCACTAGGCTATTCACTATCTCGGAAATGCGAGTACTGATGTACGAGTAATGATGTATTCGACTAAACAGCGTTCTTTTTGTTTCGCATTCTTTTATCCTCTGACAGGATGTCAAGAGACCTTGTTTGATTAGCCAGGGTGAACTTACGTTATGTGCGACGGAATTCTGCAAAGCTGTCGGCGAAAGAGGAGCGTGAGGACCATTGCTTCCGCTGACTCCCGCACCCGACTACAAACAACAATGTGATTGATATAATAACCACACCATATAAAGCACAAACGAACCACAAATGTTATATTAATTATGAGTAGGCATAGGTATGATTCAATTATTTAAAGGACAAGGTAAATAAATATAGATTTAAATATTTCGATGCACTTTAAGCGCATAAAAGTGTATCTGATAATTTTAAAACTAAGGCAAGGGATTTATGAAGGACGATTTCAGGAGACTGGGCAATAAATAAATGTATCTTATTCTACTTAAAAATAAAAATAATTAAAAAAATAAAGGACCACTTCATTTAAACTAAAAACTATACTAACTAATGAATTTTTTACCATCTAACCATTTTCCTGAAAAACTATAGTGTCGATTTCTATACTATTATAAAAAGGAAAAAATTTTTGTCTTTGCTTGTACCGAATAGGCTCTGTAACCACTGGACCGATTTTAACCATTTTTTCACCAATAGAAAGCTGTTATCAGGAAGTAACATAGGCTATAATTTATTGTTAAAAAAATTAGAGATCCTTAAGAAAATTGCAATAATGTAACCCAAAGTAACAAAAAGTAAGAAAATTTTGTCTATAAAATGCATTATTTGGCGTGTGCTGAGAAAACAATTGATGACACATAAAAATAATGTAAAGTACTCATTATTTTCTACAAAAAAAGCCCCCGAGGGAATATATCTAACTATCATATTTAAGTCTAATAATGGTAATAGTAGCTTTGTGTTCTAAAATTTAATTAGATCGCCTTTACTATCGTGGTATTCATTTTTCCTTACTAATACGTCATACTAATATTATGAATGCGAAAGTGTGTACGTGATTTTTTGCATGTGTATAGTTGAGGACCTGGAGAGGGACATAGGCTCCTTTTTATCCCGGAAAATCCCGAGTTCCCGAGGGATTTTAAAAACTACATCCACGCGGACGAAGTCGCGGGCATCAGCTAGTTTCTTAGATATGTTTAAAGAATTCGCCATCAGGCAGCGCTGTAGCTGTGGTTGTAGATTGTCGTGAGTTTGATTATTTTTAGGGTTCCGTACCAAAATGGTGAAAATGGAACCCTTATGGTGAGACTTTCTCCGTCCGTCCGTCTGTCACAGTCGATTATTTCAGTAACTATTAAAGCTATGGACATGAAATTTGGAATAGTTGTGTATAATAGTGGCCCAACATCATTGGAATAAAAAATATCGAAAATTATTTTTAGTTTTATTAAAAAAGGGGGAAAATGTAAAAAGGGGGTATCATATGAAAGGCCTTTTTTACCTGTACATTCTAAAACAGTTTTTTATATATAATAGTTTTTGATTAATCGGCCAAAAGTCGAAAAAATACCGTTCTCATCAAAATCGGCGTAGTAGTTTATTCGCTACAGTGGAACATTCGTAGTTACATACACACATAGGCTACTAAAACCATAACTCTTCCTTTTGGCTTTGCTGTAGTCGGGTAAAACAAAACAACGATTTGTACTAACGGGTAGCTGAAGCGGTGGTTGTGCTCTTTTCAGGCGAGCAGGCGCGGTGGGTGCGGGCGCAGCCGACGCGGAGTACCAGCCGCACGGACCCACGCTCTGCGCACCGTGGACACTGTGCTGCAGCATAAAATTCAAAATTCAGAATAGCTATTTATGCAACTGCATCGTAATGAGGGTCATTTTAATTCGAGTGCTGTTTTTTGATACGAGGCTTGCCGAGTATCAAAATAGGATAGTACGAGAATTAAAATGACTAATTACGTTCAGTTGCATGCAAGATTTTATCTACGACAAGGAAGTAAAATCATTAACAAAATACGCCGTAGGCTCAATAAAGTAACAAAAAGTAACTCCGTAAGCCGCCACCAGCCGCCTGTGGCGCCTCTGTTATATGAACGGTACAAAAGTGCCAGAACTCAGAGCCTTAGCTTTAGGTATCCTATTTTAAGAAGATAACCATTTCGATTCAGCTCCCATACAACGAGCTGCATCGAAATGAGAAGCAAAACCGAAAGAGGGTTCATTTCGATTCAGCTGTCAAACTCGAAATTGGAACTTTTCGATGCTGGAGTAGATAAATTATTTATTTCACTTTATTAATTATTTATTTTCTTATGACACGTCATGACTCTACCACCGATTCGGAAAGCGAATTCTGCTGAGAAGAGCCGGCATGAAACTCAGCAGTTGCTCTTTTCAAAATAATCATTTTACAATATTATTGTGTAGCTATTACATTGTAATAAGTTTTTTATACTATCTTGTTGGGCAGCTGGATGCCAAGCCGATTTAACCGATGCAGCTTTGTTAAAATATAATAGAATATTTCCACAATGAGGGGAAGTTCCGAAAATGCGTACAACAATTCAACACATGTTAAGACGGGCAGACAGAAAGCAGCCCCATTCCCGCCGGTGGCACCCGTTCACGAGCATGACGCATGATCCAGCCGTTGCTTCGCTCGACCCATACACACAAAACCTCAACAAGGCGCCGACTGAACACCGAAAGGCCGACGATTCATATTCTACCCCCGTTGCACTATTGTTAGTCCGTCAGTTCCACAAACTTATCTGAAACGGCAGCCAAAAGTGGAACTAATGGCTGCAAATAATATAAATAAATATGATGACAGCGACGCTGTCACCCGGTCGGATAAGTTTGAGGGACTTTATACAAGGTTTACGCTTCGTTGGAAGTGTTGAAAAAAATTACGCGAGGACTAGATGCCATGAAAGCTAAAAAATTGAGCGGTTACTGCGTAGATTCAGAATGTAAGCGGAGAAGTTTGGAGCGCAGGGAAAGTGCGCTTGCTTCGCTTAAATTCAACTACGACTCAGTGCTAAGTTAAAATTTTCAAGGCTGTCAAGTATCAATCATACTGAAAAAGGAAAACTCAAAATTATTAAAATACTTGCGTTGCAAATCCGTTCTTGAGTTATAAATAGTGTAACTAACACCACTTTCTTGTATATATATAGATAAATTCACACGGGTCTTATGTGAATAAGAATCGTGTCGCTTTGTTCTAATTTTAATTTGGACTCTAGCCGACTATTTACATTTGAAGGTTAAATCGAATCTTTACTGAACAATAACCTATTAAATATATATAAAATTGAAATGTCTGTTTGTAATGTCAAAATAATAGCTTTTTACTAAATGCATATAGGTCATACCTATATGCATTTAGTAAAAAGCTATTAGTATTAAGACGCTAAACGGAAAATAAATTGTTTCGAATTTGGAGAGTACTTTATAAAAATAGGCGGGGCCAAAACTCTTCCGCGGGGCGCACCCCCTTCACGTACTAAGAGGTCACGTAGATAAAATAGATGGCGCTGGTAAAAATAAATAACTTTCATTTTTATGTTTAATAATATTTGATATAGAAAAGCAATATTTTGTTTAAAAATATTTTTAATACATACCTACAAAATATATAAATATTATAACTATTTAAAAATACTCAATTTTTATCGTATACAGGAGACGGTTTATTAAAGGTAGGTATAATATTATTCTATTTGAAAATTTAAAGGTATCAACTTAATACACAATCTGGAAGATGAGAAATCTAAAGAATAACATAAGGTCACAAGTAAATTGGTTAACAATTACTATACCTACTTAATAAAATGAAGAGATCCGTAGGAGAACCAAAGTCACAGGCATAGCTCAGCGAGTCACGAAACCATGCGAAACTGAAGTGGAAATGGGCAGGGCACATAGTTCGAAGAGCTGTTAGTCGTTGGGGTCCCAAGGTGCTGGAGTGGGGTGGAAACTCAGTGTTGGTCTGCCAACAACAACAAACAAAAACCCCACTAGGTGGACCGACGCGTCAAGCGAGTCGCAGGGAGCCGCTGGATTCAAGCGGCGCAAGACCGAAGACTTATTTGGGTATCATTAAAGCAAGAGTGAATAGGCATCTTCTAGGCAAACGCGTTCCACCTTAGGCCACATCATCACTTTCCATCAGGTATGATAGTGGTCAAGCGTGTGCCTATAATAATGTATAAAAAATAAATAAATAAAAAAGCCACACTGAAATTCTTTTTTATTGCATCGATGTAATTCAAAATCGATATTTAGGGTCCCCTAGCGTCAAAAAAGACGAAGTGGTTGCCAAAATTTTAATCGTTCGTTTTTTACGATATCGACGGCAGAAAGCGGAACTGGCGTATCTCAAAAAATCCAGTTTTACACCAGAGCCAAAAAACTATTTGAAAAAATCATAACTCGTAAATTAATAAAGATAGAATGTTTAAATTTGCAAGAAATTTCTATGAATCTAAACGTTATTTGATACAGTTATTAGGAATGTCCTAAAGTTACTGCTTCATTGATTTTTTACGAGTTACAGCAGTTGATATTTAAATATCGAGCAGCGGAAAAGCTGTAACTGTAAGGTGAAATGTATGACCAATTAAAATAAGTAGATACAAGTTTTCGTGCTACGATCTGCTGTATCTCAAATATTCTGCTATTCGAAACATGGCCATTTTGATGTATGTGATTTTAATTAAATAAGTTTATAAAAATAAAATGTTTGATTTACATTCTGAATTATAAATTATCTATAAGTACATGATATATTATAATAAAACTGTAACTGATCGTTGTCTGTACAGTGAAGATATATGAGAAAAACTTATTAGGGGCCTTTATCAACAGAACAGAACCCAAAACAATGATTGTTAGAATTTTTGTCTGTATGTCTTTGCGTTAGTGCGCACTAATCTCAGAAACGGCTACGGTGTTGTGGTAAGCTTCACTTCAAACTCAGTGTTTGTTTTACTTCAATATAGTTCATAAATAAAAAAGTTATGTCAATTTAAAGAATCACGTCGAACATTTAACTGTTCAGTTAAAGAATCACGTTGAACATTTGTCATCATTTGTTGAACGTTGACGCTTTTTTGGCTCTTAACATTAATAAAATTAATATCTACGTGTTTCAGTGTTTAAGATAATTCTATCCTTATGGGGGTGAAAAGAGTAATGAAAGTTTGTAAGTGAGTTCGGTAATTTTTAGAGTATGATGCGTGAATCTTTATTAACGGGTGTCTATTTGGTAATAATAAAGCACTTGGACTAGCCTTTTTAAATACTTTACCCATATGGGAGTGAAAAGGGTATGAAAGTTTGTACGGAAGTGCGTCATTTTTGAAGTGAAATGCATGAAACTTTATTTACATGCGTTTAATGCATCTCGTCTATAATAATAAATAAGTAATAATTTTGCTTTTAAGGGGATGAAAAGGGGGATGAAACATTTATGTGAGTTTGGTCATTTTTTAAACGAAATGCATAAACTTAAAAAGCCATCAAGCGATTTCAAATATTCTACCTTTACGGGTGAAAAAGGGGATTAATTTGGTATGTAATGATGATGAAGTTTCGAAGTAAAATGCATGATACTATATTTTTAGGCGTCTTAAGAAAATGATGGAAAAGGGGATGAAAGTTTGCATTGAAATCCATAATTTTTGAAGTGAAAAAATATTTATATAAAACATCACTCACTTTCTTTACTGTGCACCTACCTAATGTTTCTTAACAATCAAGATAGGTACGTAAAATATAAGCAGGTAAGGTTGTAAACTTTACTTGCTTATTAGATATAGTAGGTATGGTAAATATACAGACTTCCAATTAACTAAAAAAATAACATTTAACTAAAAATAGGTTAAATTTTAATATTATTTTACTTACCCGAACTCCTGAAGTATAATAATTAATTTTAAACACGTAAATAAAACGTAAACGATAAGTTAACAATCTTTTAAAATAATATTTTTGTTAACAACAAATACGCTTTCTCACTATCGGCGCTTACGCATCAGATGTCGCGCGATCAGAATGGCGTATATAGCAAACACCTCGGGATTGGAGGGGTGCGGGTCTATCTAGAGTGGCGTATTGAGTACTCATCACAAAACAATACTCTAATATTATGGTGTAAGTAAGATATTTGCTCTTAAATTAAATGTTTGAAATATAGTAACTGTTTGATAAACACTTCAAAGCATATTGCTGTATCCTTGTCAACGTAAAATTTTGGGGCGGCTGAAATGCTGTATCTCTTTTGAAATCAATGTCCGTCAGGGTAAAATAATGGTGTAACTGTTATTTATGTTGGACGTGTTGTCGTATCTATTTTATTTTCAAAAATAGCGATTTTTCCTCTATTTACAGCAATTTGTCATGTAAGCAGTACCAAAACTAGAAAAAATTCAATGGCGTATCATTAAATTTTTTCATCGTAGAAAGACGAGACATATACCATTCGACGCGGCTTTTTTCGCTTATCAACAATATAGTAAAAAAAGTCATTTAGCCCAAATTTTGAGATACGACATTTCCGCTTTCTGCCGTCGATATATAAAAGAAAGTGGTGTTAGTTACACTATTTATAACTCAAGAACGGATGAACCGATTTGGCTGAAAATTGGTGGAGACGTAGCTTAGAACCAGGAGACGGACATAGGATACTTTTTATCCCGTTCGACCGCGTTTCCGTCATGTCACTATAAAACGTGGTATAACAAAAACGCATCTGACAAAACGCAAATGACAGTGGAATAACAAAACGTAAATTGCAGCTAAACGTAATTTTGTCTTTGGAGGTATGGTAAAAATGACAATTATAAAAACGATAGCTAAACGTAATTGATAATATCATCAGTAATATGTTTTCTCTTTTAATCATCATTAACAATGCTGCGAGTGATATTATAATTGCGAAAGTGTGTTTGTTTGTTGGTTTGTCCGTCAATCACGCTGCAACAAAGCTACGGATTGATGTGATTTTTTGGATAGGTATAGTTGAGAATGGAGGGTGACAGGCATCCCGGAAAATCAAAGAGTTCCTGCCTGATTTTAAAAACTAAATCCACGCGAACGAAGTCGCGGGCATCAGCTAGTAACAAATAAATTCAATATGGTGCTGATTTTTTAAAATTTTGGAAACCTAATACAAAACCCTAATTACCTTATACAAAATATTATATACTATGAGTCATTAGAGTTAATATTATTAATAAAATTATTGTTTTATGATAATAAATAAAAAAGTATTAATTTTATTTTTAAATAATATTTAAAAAAAAATTAATGACATAATTGTCCCCATTTTATTGGAACTACTTGTACCTGGTATTATTACGCACGCTCAGTAATCCACGCCGCGCATGCGCGGCACTCATGTCACGCACACTGGCATATTTTCATTGGCCTGTTTTTAGGGTTCCGTACCCAAAGGGTGCCAACGGGACCCTATTACTAAGCCTCTGCTGTCCGTCCGTCTGTCAGCGGAATGTATTTCGTAAACCGTAATAGATAGACAGTTGAAATTTTCACATATTTTGTATTTCTATTGCCGCTATAACAACAAATAATAAAAATTAAATTAAATTAAAAAAATTAAATTAAAATATTTCCATCATGGAAATACTTTAATTTAATTTTTTTAACCGAACCCTAAGGCCTCATAAGTAGGCTCAGGACCGCTCAGCGGGCGATGGAGAGAGCTATGCTCGGAGTGTCCCTGCTGGATCGAATCAGAAATGAGGAGATCCGTAGGAGAACCAGAGTCACCGACATAGCTAAGCGAGTCGCGATACTGAAGTGGAAATGGGCGGGGCACATAGTTCGAAGAGCTGATGGTCGTTGGGGTCCCAAGGTGCTGGAGTGGCGACCCCGCACCGGGAAGCGCAGTGTTGGCAGACCCCCCACCAGGTGGACCGACGACATCAAACGAGTCGCAGGGAGCCGCTGGATTCAGGCGGCGCAAGACCGAGGCCTGTGGAAGTCCATGCAAGAGACCTTTGTCCAGCAGTGGACGTCTATCGGTTGATAAAGAAGAAGAAGAAGAACCGAACCCTAAAAGAGCGAGGCCCGACTCGCACTTGGCCGATTCTTTTCGTTCTTTAGTAGCGCGACACAGTACCTTCTAGACTAAGTATTCACATAGAGTACCATATTTACTTTCATAATATGCATTTAGTTATATAAACCTGTTATCTTGACATTACAAGCAGAAACTTCAATTTTATTTTATTATGGTAAATAAAAAAAAACAAACAAAGACATAATCTGAAGTCAGAATTCGAACCCTGAACAATTGGATTCACTCCGTCACCCTCGCCACCACACTAGACACTCTACGGAGCAGTCTGTGAAATAATCCAAGGCATCACGCAAATCATATTTCCGTCGAACTTTTTAACAAACCAATTTTATATCATGTTGCTTAGTCGTTTAGTCAATGACCAATAGATGGCGTTGCTCTTCAACGTAAAGTTTTACGATAAAAGCTTCGTATTTTATTTTTTGGTCGCCGAGTAATTACAACCTGCTATTTTCAAGCGCCATCAAGGCATTTTTAATTTTTTCCTAACCGAAAAAAAATACATATTATCCTGGCGGATCCGGACACACGTCCAACGCTGGCAATAGCCTTCAGTTAACTGGTTAAAAATGGGCGGGTTGTACGATAGTGATGGGACTATATACTTTGTAGTGCTAGGAAAGAGATGGAAGTTACAGATTCAGGGGGCGGGAATTGAAAAAATCTTTAATAAGTGTTAAATTGATTAAAAAAAATTATGAATGCTAATTATCAAAGAATAGTTCAAACCGCTTTTAGTAAATATTTATATCAACACAAATAAAAAAAATAGCAGGAAAAAAACCTACCGTTTCCGATTAAAACGAAAAAAAAGGAGATTATTGGAGCAAAGTTTGGGAAAACTTTCTATCGAGAATTTTTTTTCCAATCGTGTTTCTACCTCAAAGTAAATTTAGATAAGAGACCCAGATTACATATTACTTTGAAATTATTCAAATTGAACTTATAGTTTTCCTCACAAAGCTCACCAAAAATCGCCTGTCGCATGCTTTTACCACCTTAAGTAAAATACGGTACTTAAAACAAAACATCCATTTTTAACATTTTTGTCTGTCTGTTTAGTTCCCGAGAATAGCCAAAACAAACGTTTTGGCTAATCTCGGGAACGGATGGACCGATTTCGACGGGACTTTCACCGACAGATAGCTAATGTTATAAGGAGTATCATAGGCAGCATTTTAACCAACTTTCAAAAAAGCAGTTCTTTTCTACCTATGTATACCTATCGATATCTCCGTGATTTCTTAACCGATTTGCGTGAATCCTTTTTTTAATCGATACAGATACTTCGTGACGGTTCCATTAAAACTTCGGGTTCTAACTCCTCAATCTTGATGCTGCAGGGGTACTGCCCACCTAAACTGGTGATTTATTAACTGTCGATTATGAATAGTTGTTAAAGGTACCAAGCAAAGACTACCTACATAGTTAACTTCCAGGATCCAACTTCTCAATCCTAATGCTGCAGGGGTTCTGCCCAAGCGGACGAAGCCGCGGGCATCAGGTTGTACATAATAATATAATTTCGAGGTAAGATAAAAGTAACTTCTCAATGAACCGATTTGATATTGTAACACTTCTTCTATGGCTTTTGTCATGCTCGCACGGCACAATTTGTTTCGCCAATGTCACTAAGCTTAGTTTAGAGGAAAACATTGTTCAATAACTTTGGAGGAAACAGAAGAGCTCGGCTGCTCGGTTTATTCTCGAGCATGTGGAAATTTTGATGAGGCGACACATGAAAGACAGCCATGTAAAACTGCAGCCATTTTACGTAATCCTAACTACGCTATTTTGGGTTGACTTATTTTTATATTTGCCGAACCGAAGTGTTCTAGTAATTTTAGGCATAAAGATACCAAATATAAGCCGTGTCAATAAAGAAAGGAATCTGAAATGGCGGCTTGTACTTGTAATGACAGGCACAGGTTGGACCGTCAGCAAAAAACGAAGCGAAGCTGGGCTGCTATATGTGTAGCTATACAGACACACATTGTATGTTTATATTATTTATTTAGTATTTGTGTTGATACCTTATTCATTTATGTACCTATATTATGTTATTAAACATGCCTATACATATATTACTATTGATTTATATAGTTAGCACATGTTTAATATCTCTAGGTATTTATTTATTTCTTGTTATCTTTAAGTCCTCTAACTTAACTTGTATGTTTCGCGTCAGGTCGCAACTTATTTTATACGATTTCACCCTCATCACTTCGAAGAATCTTTCCTCGTTTCGCGTAAACGCTCATTAAATTAAAGCTCATTTTTTAAACGTAAGATAATTATTGATCAATAAACAGCATACGAACGACAATAACAACGAAAAAACTTAACAGAAAACAAGACAAAGAACAGTAACAAAAACACAGTGTGCAAGCAGATACAGACTGATAATTTTTTTGCGTGCTGTAACGACGTGTGCGAGTGAGAGGGAATGATTAGCGACGCCATTTACAATTCCTTTCTTTAATGACACGGGTTATACAAATAGTATGGAATATTCTGTCTATAGTTCTAGAGGTTAATACTCTTAATTAATATTTGGATTTGTAAGAAACTAAACTATTAACTAACTGCTAACCACCACTCCCCCCCCCCCCTCTCTAAAAGAGACGTTTTAACTGACCTAAGTAATTCAGAATTTAAGAAAATTATAACAATAAAATCGATACATTGCCACATTGTGGGATACTGTGGTGGTAGTATGGGCATGGAATGCAACAATCATTCTCTTGTTAGCCATCAAAGCGGCTTACTGAGCCACGTGACTTATAACTTGCGATAACCTATTATTGTAATACACACAGACAGCTCAGTACACTACAATATTACCCGCACCTCTGTTAGCAAAATGACTTACGCCATCAGAATTCCATCTACTTACAGATACAAAGATAAATAACTTACTCGTACGTATGTGCATTGTGAATTTGTTGTTCAGAATTAATTTAAAAATATCTCCCATATCCTTCTTAAGAAAAGCTCTTAATTTTTTTTTTTTGCAGATTCATTGACATTTCCTGTCTTAAAAACTTCTTTAGAAGCTAAGTTTTAAAAAAATAAGATAAGAGAGTCGAAAAAAGAATCATTACTCTTGCGTCGGTAGATCGTGGATTTTTTTTTTAGTAAAGAGGATTGGAGATTTGTTTCTGGCACGCAGTCTTGTAGTCCAGTAAAAAGTTAAATGAAACCATGATCTGACCAGTTTTGGCGCAATGAATAAAAATGTGTTCATTAATACTTAAATAATGATATTATGAAAGAAATTTTGATTTAAATTTAGGGGAAAGGGATGAAAAAAATAAAAAAAGGGTTGATAAATGCCTTTTTTTTAAATAACTTAATAACGGTAGGAAATAGAAAAAAAGTTTCAAATAAAAGTTGTAGAGGAAAAAATTCTACACAAAAAAGTTCCTTTTCATTTTTTTGTTATCTGCTTTAGTTTAGCTGCAAAAAATAAAAATTAAATTTGTTTTGTAATTAATTATAAAGATGTATAAAGGCGGGAAACATAGTGCCTATCTCAATTAATTAAGCTTTTAATAACGGTAGTACAGTCAAATTAATAAGGTATTTTTTCGAAATAGAAAATACTTCCGAACATCATCCAACAGTTTTCAAAATCGGTCATCGTAACTATTAAAACTCTGACCTGCGTGATGTCAGATTTCAGATTGAAACTTTTTCGCTTTCTATATTAAAAAGTTAGACTTTAGACTGTTTGACTTTAATTTGTTTTTAACCGACTTCCAAAAAGGAGGAGGTTCTCAATTCCGCCGGTATCTTTTTTTTTTTTTTTTTTTTTTTTTTTCTATGTATGTCCACCGATTTCTCCGGGATTACTGGACCGATTCGCGTGTTTTTTTTTAATCGACAGAGTATGTTTGCGAAATGGTCCCATAAAAATTTTAACCTTCAACTCCTCAAGCCTGATGCTGCAGGCTAAAACAATGGCGATTTAGGAAATTTCGATTACGAATTGATATTGTAGGTAACAAGTATGGACTACATCGTGGAGCTCCAGGTCCTAGCTCCTCAATCATAGGATACTACACTTAAAAGCTTAAAATAAAAATTCTTTTCAAAAAACCGACTTCTAACGCCACTACAAAGTATAAAAATAATTTTAGTTTGTCCACGTTTGTTGAAGTCGGGCGGGCCTAAAATACAAACTATGAAACCGACTCGCGATGCTCGCTCGACTTCTACAAATGAGTCTATCATATTCTGTAGCGTCGCGCATCGGTTTCATAGTTTGTATATAGGCCCGCCAGACTTCAACAAACGTGGACAAACTAAAATTATTTTTATACTTTGTAGTGGCGTTAGAAGTCGGTTTTTTGAAAAGAATTTTTTAACCAATTTAAAAAAAGGAGGAGGTTCTCAATTCGTCGGAATCCTTTTTTTTGTTCACCAATTCTTTTTTTTGTTTCAAAGGGTATACTTCCCAGGTGGTCCCATTTAAATTTTATCGAAATCGGTCGAGCGCTTTTTACAATAACAACAATAAATTATATACTTTGTAGTGGCGCGGGCGTTTGAAGTCGGTTTTTTAAAAAGTATTTTTTAGTATAAATTATAGCGGCAGTGATCGACCTAATTTTAGGCCTATATTTTACACACTTCTACTTAGAAGTGTGTACAATATAGGCCTAAAATTATACGCATAATATTGTGACTGGCAACTACGGAACCCTACACTGCGCGTGGCCCGACACGCAATTGGCCATTTATTATACATTACAAATAAAACTACAAACATACTAGTTTCCAGAGCATACAAACAGAATTCGTTAACATCATCAAATAAGAATCAAACTTTGTTTGTGTGGGGCTCGCTCGCTGAGTCTTCTATTGCAAACTTCAAAAATCTAGATACTCTGATACAAAAATATGATTGAGTTGCACAGCACAAAACCTGACAATAGTTTGATGAAACGCATGACTTTTGTATACTTAGGGCGGCTTGCACCAACATTCTTAATTATATTTAAGAACTACTTAAATACGTTTAAGCTCTGTATTGTCTATGTCTATTCGTCTTGCACCATACAACAAACTCTCCCTAAACTTATTTATCGACCTGACAAAGTTAAATGGCCGCTCAGGGCTATTTAACCGCGCTAAATACGTTTAGCACCAAGATCTCATGCCATCTGTCCAATAGACAAATAAAAATTTTAGGTTATTACGTACATGTAATTGTGAACTGTGAGTGTTAGTTGACGATTCTTTGAATACTCTAACGTACGAATTACGATTCAGTTATTTTAAGGCAAGTACTTTGTTTAACATGTTGTTTAATGTCATCCGTCTTTTTGTTCTCCACAATGTGCACATAGGGTTCCACTGACACTACACAGTACAAAATAACATTTGTTCTTCCCGCGAGAAATTACGGGAAACCAAGAAATTACTGGTGTTTCACGCAAACATGCGTGAAACACCAGCAATTTGTTCGGACATAATTTTTACATCGCGAGATAACTGTTTACAATGTAGAATCTTTGAATTTTATTATTCAGGTACTCTTTAGACTAAACGGCCGGTAATTTATATTACAACAAAATACAAATGACAAAATATGGCCGCAGACTAAAATAAAACCAAATGTCTGATAAAGTTCAGTTTACGCATAAATCTTTGGCTTACAACTTCTAAAATGCATAAGAACAATAGAAGCTCTCACATCTGGGCCGTAAATACGTAGAAAAAAACGTACTGTACTGTTTTGCCGACATTTTAAACGTATTTAGTTAAATATATCTATTGAAGTGGTGGTGCAAGGCGTGCCTAATCACATTTAAGTTAAATGCATTTAAGAAATTAAACCAATTTAGTTAAATAAAATTAAGAAATATTTAAATAAGATTTGGTGCAAGTCGCCCTTAGTTTTGAGCATGGACACGTCTCGTATACTTAAAGTATTTTGATATGGTATGAAATTCGTATTTTGTCATACCTCCGAATTTTTCAGGTATTTTTCTATTACAAGTCAACTGACTTGGGTTGACTACGGATCGAATTTTATATTACGCCTCATGCGTACTGCAAATTCACACTGCTGTGATTTTTAATTTCGTACAACTTGGCAAAAAAGTGTAGAAACTGAACTAATTGTTCTCTTTATTGACAGCACTATTATGTTGTCAAGTTTCATCGCTGAAGTGTTTTTTTTTATTCGACGACAAGCTAGTCCTTGACTGCGATCTCACCTGATGGTAAGTGACGATGCAGTCTAAGATGGTAGCGGGCTAACTTGGAAGGGGTATGGCAGTGAACATTCAACCCATGCCCCTAATTGGTTTCTACAGGCCGTCGTGCCGGAACGCTAAATCGCTTGGTGGCACGTCTTTGACAGTAGGGTGGTAACTAGCCACGGCCACAGCCTCCCGCCAGACCAGACCAGAGACAATTCAGAAATTATAAATTCCAAAATTGACCCCGCCGGGAAGCGAACCCGAAACCTCCCAGTTATAAGACAACAGAGCTCACCACTGAGCCAGGGAGGTCGTCAAATGTTATGTCAATGTTATGTTTTGAAATTCGTCAATATTTATTTGAATTCGTAAATACATACCTACGTATTAGTCTAGTCAACAAGTTCAAAAACGTGAAAAATAGAGATAAAGGTCCTAAAAATATGAGCGATGGCTCATTCGATTCGGAATCACCTCTAGAAAAATGTTTTTGAAGGATTTTGGTGCAGGTAAAAAATTGCAATTGTTATTAACAAAATAAGATGAAAAAAAATGATATTTCGTTTTTTGTTAATAACTCGAAAAATATTAACATTTAAGCAATTTTGAAAAAAGTTCGTTAAGAGGAGGAAATTTCCAATAAAAAAGTCCCAACTCCCGGGATTCTATCTCCATTATTTATAATTTTAATTTGACGTTGAAAATAGGGCTCCGCGCGGCTGTTACGGCATGCGCGCGCCGCCGCTAAAGAGAGTTCAGCAATAAAAATATTTCTTTTATAACATAAGATGTGATTTTTAAAATTTGAAAAAATTCTAGTATCTTCTTAACACTTGAAAGAATCGAGCCCTGAAGAAACAAAAGTTTAACCACCATTTTTCAAAACGTTATTCAATTGTTAACTAACAAATTTTTTCCCAATTTCCATTGTCATAAACAATGGGATGAAAGGTATAAATAATTGGCCTATATTTTTGTATCAGAGTATCTAGATTTTTGAAGTTTGCAATAGAAGACTCAGCGAGCGAGCCCCACACAAACGAAGTTTGATTCTTATTTGATTATGTTATCGAATGTTTCTGTTTGTATGCTCTGGAAACTAGTATGTTTGTAGTTTTATTTGTAATGTATAATAAATGGCCAATTGCGTGTCGGGCCACGCGCAGTGTAGGGTTCCGTAGTTGCCAGTCACAATATTATGCGTATAATTTTAGGCCTATATTGTACACACTTCGAAGTAGAAGTGTGTAAAATATAGGCCTAAAATTAAGTCGATCACTGCCGCTATAATCTATACTAAAAAATACTTTTTAAAAAACCGACTTCAAACGCCCGCGGCACTACAAAGTATATAATTTATTGTTGTTATTGTAAAAAGCGCTCGACCGATTTCGATAAAATTTAAATGGGACCACCTGGGAAGTATACCCTTTGAAACAAAAAAGAGAATTTTGCAAATCGGTTCAGGCGTCTTCGAGTAATTGGTGAACATACACAAAAAAAAGGATTCCGACGAATTGAGAACCTCCTCCTTTTTTTAAATTGGTTAAATACAAATTAAAGTCAAACAGTCTAAAGTCTAACTTTTTAATATAGAAAGCGAAAAAGTTTCAATCTGAAATCTGACATCACGCAGGTTAGAGTTTTAATAGCTACGATGACCGATTTTGAAAACTGTTGGATGATATTCGGAAGTATCTTCTATTTCGAAAAAATACCTTATTAATTTGACTGTACTACCGTTATTAAAAGCTTAATTAATTGAGATAGGCACTATGTTTCCCGCCTTTATACATCTTAATTTTTTATTTTTTGCAGCTAAACTAAAGCAGATAACAAAAAAATAAAAAGGAACTTTTTTGTGTAGAATTTTTTTCTCTACAACTTTTACTTGAAACTTTTTTTTCTAGTTCCTACCGTTATTAAGTTATTTAAAAAAAAGGCATTTTTCAACCCTTTTTTATTTTTTTCATCCCTTTCCCCTAAATTTAAATCAAAATTTCTTTCATAATATCATTATTTAAGTATTAATGAACACATTTTTACTCATTGCGCCAAAACTGGTCAGATCATGGTTTCATTTAACTTTTTACTGGACTATTGAGCATTGATCAAAAAAGATTGAAGTTTGCGTCAAATTGTGTATCTATACCATCATGGTGACAGAATTTTTCTGACAATGTACATAATCTGTATAAATAAAAATCAATGTTTGTACATATTATGTTTGTCCTCTATGCGTTCTGAAACTATTCATCAGATTGTGAGAAACTTTGGTAGGGTGTCCTAGGGACGCCCTATTCTCTATTCTCAATTTGACCACATACTTTAACAATAAACAAGAGTATATATGCGTGTGTGTGTCAAATACATGGTAGTGTGTGTAATGTTTTTTTTATAATTATTTAATGTATTTTTTTATGAATAATTTAAAAAAATATTAGCATTCTGCACTCTTTCTTCTATATAAACTAAAGTGTGAGAAAATTCACTCCTCCGTCCGCGCAATTTTCGTAAAAAGGGGTACAAAGTTTTTGCTTCACGTATTAATATTATGATTTCGCATGTGGGTAGGCATAATTTAACGGCATAGCGAAGTGTTCGTTTATTGTAAATAAATATATTTAATAAAAAACTCGTGCATCCATACACTTGACGGCTAAAGGCCACTTGCACTATGCTTGCATCACTTGGAGGACTTTACTTTTACGACCAAAAATATTTGCGCATAAATTCTGAAAGTGAGCCCAATATTTACAAATTCCATATTATAACGTCACGCTGTCTGGTTATGGTATGTTGTTCTCTACTTTCACCGAATCTTTGAATTTATGCAGGTTTTCTACATGAGTTATGTTATAAATTTAGCAATACTTAAATCTAATATTGGTATTCATGATATACAGTAATAGGAAGCGCTCTGTTGCGCTGCGCAGATGGGCTCTAAGTACTTGCTCTAACTTGATTTTAGGTACTTTTTTCAGTGCAAATATAAACTGTTTTAAGTGTCTACACGAATAAAGTGCAAGCCGACTGCAGATTGCAGTTTTGATTTCATTTACTGGTTTTGCTGACCAGTTTCACACGAGTTGAATAAGAGATACATGGAGTGTTCTCGGAAGGGTGATCACAAAACTTAGCAGAATATTCTGCGTACATCCATGAACTTCTAGCGCGTAAAGGTAACTTCTTTGTGTACCTACTGACTACTCTATACCCGTTTGTGTTGATTATAATAGTTATTTATTTACCAACCTGCGCAAGCGGCGGATGAGCCTGATGCCGGTGTACGTCCGAATTCATCCCGGGCGACCACAGCCTCAACACCTCAAGTGCTCACCATCATCTACAGACAAGAGAATGCTTGTTGTCATTGCCAACACATTTTTTCGTGTTCTTCTTACTAATATAATAAATGAGAAAGTGTGTTTGTTTGCTGGTTTGTCCTTCAATCATGCTGCAACAGAGCTATGACTTTGCATGATTTATGTTGAGAACCTAAAGAGTGACATACATTTCATCTTGGAAAAACTATAATAAATGATAAAGTGTGTTTGTTTGTCCTTAAATCATGCTGCAACAGAGCTACGATTTACGAATCGACTTTGCATGATTTAAGTTGAGAACCTAAAGAGTGAAATACATTTAATCTTGGAAAACTCAAGGGTTCCCGTGAGAGCAGATAGACATACAATGCTTTGACTTACACATGCCTCGGTCTTGGGCCTAAAAGTACTAATGATAAACAGACGGACAGACGAAATCATAACTTTGTACCATTTTGTTACGCAGCAGTAACAATAAAATAGTTTAAAACTGTAACCACTAACTAGACTACGGAAAATTGAGTATAACATCCGTCACAATGATTTTGTTCGTGTAAAAGGTAGCCTATGTCACTCGGACCATAATAACGAGTCGATTGACTTTGACACCTCATTTATCAAAATCGGCCCAGTAGTTCAGGCGCAAGGGTGAAACATTCGTAAATAGTCACATACATACATTGACTCCTACAAATACCATACCATACTTCCTTTTGGTTTTGCCGTAAAAAGGAAAAAAAATTGCAACACTTAAAATATTCCTTGAAATCTTGACCTCGTTATTATGTTTATCTCAGTGCAGGGCGCAGGCGGACACGTCCCGAAATAAATGAGTTGTGCGACACTCAAATACATCATGTTTGAGGAAAAATAAAACTATTTAGCAAACATGTCTCTGGGACTTGCGTAGAGTACGCGATATTATTTATAGCATGTATTCAAAAATTCAAAATTATTTAATTCATGTAGCCCAAATATTGGCCTTGAAATGGTTTCCATTCAACTTTCTGAGAAAGTTGAATGGAAACCATTAACCCTACCACCCTAACTTTTTATTTTGTAATAACCTCGACTTATCAAATGTATTTTTACACAATATTGTAATGGCAAATCTATTAATTCCTTCGAAATCATATTATTTAAGCGAAGCGTACACTCAGCCCCACAAAGGATTTCTATTTTTTTTTATTTAAGTATGTTTCTCATGAATTTTTAACATTGTGATCTAAAGAAAAATACTAATCGTAAATCGTAAGCGTAATCCTCCGCCCGCTACAACTATTTATTTGTGTAAAGTATATGTAAGTTTATTTATCTGTGTGTATATATTTATGTTTATAATACAACTTTTTGGCCCTATATCTATTTATTTTGTATGCGGGTGTGAGAGTTGTAATAATATATAGAATAATAATAAAGAAGTTTATTTCCAAATTACAACTTAAGCTTAAGATTACACTATAAATAAACAGTTGTAAAAATAATAATTAAACAATATAGAATTTTTGATGGGCGTCTAGTTTTCCAGAGAATCATTGATTGTGGTATCTCTTCCTCGGTTCTTTGGAAATCTTTAGGAGGCCTTTATTGTGTTTTGTTTTATTACAAGTTCTTGTTTTGTATTATTTGTATTGTTTGTTAATTATGCTGGCTGAATAAATGTTTATTTATTTATTATTTATTTAAATCTTTGAATCCAAAAAGTGGTACTTAATTTCATCATTAGCTAAGAAACACCGTATGGACACTTTGACAAACAGATAAGCCTCTGCGATATGTTCCTCCTGCATATATAAACTTATGTTATACTACTTAATGCCCGCAACTTCACCCCGGCTGAACTCTTTCGGTATGGTAACCGCCCGTAATGCAAGATATCCCAGTGGGAAGATCAAACGCGATCGGCAGAACAACACGTCCGCGTCGTCACATCTCTTTACCGGGATTAAACATTTTCTTTTTTAGGACAAAATGTGACTGAAATATCATCGATATCGATTCAACGGTTTAGGCGTGAAAGGTAAGATACAGAGATATAGAGATAGACGAATTAACTTTCGCATTAATTATAATAAAAAGTATGGAAGTATGGACACGGGGCCGGTGACTCAATCTTGTCAAGCTTAGCAAATATACCTGGCTATAATCTGCAACTAATGAACACAAAGTTAAACGCAAGCATTAGTATGCGTGTTGCGTGGGAGTGGCCCCGCTGATTCACTCTCATTCTCCTGCCGGTTGGCGGTTGTGTGGAACATGCGAATCGCACAGCCGCGGCCGGCCAGGCGTGTCGGCTATCGTGACTCCTACTTCTATTACGCTAATATGAAGTAATTTATGTAAACGATTGCAAGAACAGGAAAGCCGTTGTTGCTTGTTATGAAAACAAACCACATATAGAGTCGGAGATTGGTAACGGGAAATCTCCGACTCTATATTATGCAAATGGTTGCAATCAACCGATATCTGCCTTTATAAAGACGTATGGTACTTCACTTTCGGGGGTCTGAGGTTCGACCCACGAGCACGCATCTCTGACTTTTCAAAGTTATTTTTTTTTTTAGTTTTATTTTCAAATTGAATAATAATCAAAATATGAGTGTTTACCAACTGCTAATACCAATATATTATGTAATCTCAATATGTGTATTGATTTTATTAATTATTGACATTCTTTACTATGAGGATTAAATATTCAACCAAATTTTTTTTAGATTTGGGTTGGATTTATTGAAGAAATTAAACATGACTTTGGCTGTGAAGGAAAACATGAAACATCGCGGTGAGGAAAACTGCATACCTGAAAGTTCTGTAGGAACATATACACAGATATGTATACAGAACTTTTAGGCATGCAGTGCGGGTTGGCAAACTTCACACACACTATGTGTGAAGTTTGCCAATACACACTTAGCCCGCTGGCTATGTTGGACTATGGCCTAAATCCTTCTCAATCGAGCAGGCACAGTAGTGGGCTGGCAATGTGTTGAGATTAATGAATGAAAAAAAGCCTCAATAGCCCAACGGTTAAAGGTGCGAACACGTTCGAACCCCACCCGTTGCGCTATTGTCGTACCCAGCGGCGGCTTTACGTATTGTGCAGGGTGTGCGGTGCACACGGGCGCAGGGTGGTAGGGGGCGCCGCGCCGAGCGCCGCTTGCGACACCTCCAAAGAACATGCCTCGCTCGCGGCGCCCGCCGGGCACCGCGGTGCCGACGGTCTCAAAGACCCTGCGCCCGTGTAAGGCTGAAATTAGACGGTGTCCCGTTCATGGTTAATTTTTGCGAACATGTTTTGCGAAAATGCACCCTAAGGCCCTTTGCCCTAAGGACAATTTTAGACGGCTCATTTTCGATGACTCTCATGAAGCCTCGAAAATGAAATCAAAAAATCTCGAAAGCTAAATTCGCCCTTAGGGCGAATGAAGACGATTCATTTCGTAAAAATTTTCGCAACGATGAACGATAAACGAGGCCCCGTCTAAATTGCGCCTTATGGCGGACGCCGGATGCGTTAGCAAAACAAGGTGCGCCACGAGCGGCTCCTTTACCGATTACGACGCGATTTTCTCTGCCAATTTTGCTAGACTGACTAAACAATACGCTAGGTGCAAAAAGTTAGGTGGTATTCTTAGCCTCTTTAGTAGGTCCGATTGACTTAGCTAAGCGTGAACATTGCTCGGTGAATAGTATATTGAGTATTCGCTTATTTAACATTGAACAGGATCCTGATATAAAACCGTTGGGACAAATTCCAGAAAGGGATTTTATAATATTTTTGGGTCAATAAAACAATAGTATGTCTCCCAGGCGAGAAAAAATATTATGTAGGTACTTTTTTATTTAAGTTTACTTTATGGCCTCAATGTCATAGTAAATAAATCACATAACACTTTTGATTAGATTTTGTTTGAGGGACACTGCAGGATCCTGAGGATTTGGCACTTTGAATAGCAATTTCGTTAGTAAAATAATTTAATTTTTAAATTATTTTCAGTGACAACTAGACATAGGTATGTTGTACAGAATGTTATACAAATAAATTAGTTTGTAACAAATTTTTCACGATATTTTAGCTGAGTCGCCGAAAATTCCTTAGTTTGTAGAACTACCCAAAATTCAAATTTCCAGGGAAGCGCACGGCATTTCCAAAGACGCGTGTACGCAATTTGTGTTTTGCGAAATAAGCCTTGGCGCAATGGATTAAGGATTTTTTTTAATGTTCGAGTAAACGTGTAAATCGGTTTTTTTTTTGACTAAAATTATACAGGGTGGGCCAAACTAGGTGGATATAAATTTTTTTTAGATTGTTCACTTAGGGGCCTACCAGGACCCGGAAGGAAATAAATCGGTTCCCACCCGATTACGAGAAAAAAAAAATTATTTAAAATTTTAAGACTTTTGAAAAATCATAACTTTTTATCCGGCACATTGACATACAATTTTTCTTGTGGCAATCAAAAGAACATAAGTTGCTACAGTTTTTAAAAAATCACCAGTGCTGTGAACCTCTTTTTTTATTTTTTATGGAATTTTAAAGTTTTCTGTAGATTTTGGATGAACTTAATTTTCTTGAAATAATTTAAAATTTAATGCTCTTAAAACCAGCTAACCAGACTGAAATTTTTTTCTAAGAGAGTACAGTTATTAGGTAAAGACATTCCATAAAAAAATTGCGGAAATTGTCACTGGAAAAATTAAAAAAAAATTAAAAGTTCGTCAAAGCAATGATATTCCAAAATTTTAAATAATTTTTTTTTCTCGTAATCGGGTGGGAACCGATTTTTTTCCTTCCGGGTCCTAGTAGGCCCCTAAGTGAACAATCTAAAAAAAAATTTATATCCACCTGGTTTGGCCCACCCTGTATAAAAGGTAAGATTGGTTACTAGCTACCATAATAATTGCGACTTTCACCGGGGTCAGAACTCATCAAAAATAGCTACCGAAATCCTAGGTCTTAATTTTGACTGCGCGCCTACTAGAGGGCGCCAAGGTATTGATTGCACACGGGCGCCACATGGGCTAGAGCCGCCTCTGGTCGTACCCACTCCTAACAAAAGCTTTCCGCTTATTCGGAGGGGAGAGGAGAATATTAGTCAACTTATAGTCAATAAAATATTATATACTTAATTGAATGCGCTAGAAAATATGAGCGCGGAGTGAAATATGTGAAATATAATGTACTTATCTACAAAGAGGCGATTATGTTAGTATTTGTAACGCAATACCTCTGGCAATACTGTTATACCGTGTCGAATGGAAAACGCATATTAAATTACCGCCAACTGTCTGCAAGTCTACACCGCAATGCGCAAATAAACAACAAAGCAAAGAACTAGCAATCTAGCAGATAAACTCTAAAAAAAGACAAACAGATTTATCTGACAGCTATTTTATCTGTTCTGATATATATCACACTCTAACGGATAGTGGTGGAACAGGCCCTAAAATTGAAACCCGACTACGGAAAATTGGATGTAACATCCGCCATATTGATTTTGTTCGGACTATCTTATCGAATCGATTGACAGTTGATACATCAAAATCGGCTCAGTGGTTTATTCGCTACGGTGGAACGTTCGTAAATAGTTAGCTAAGCAAGTTACATATAACATTTTGGTATAGTTAAAACCTTGCCATATCTATTAGGTTAGGATAATATGTAAATGCAGACAAATGATGGATAACGACGCAGGTTATAATATGTACAAATGACATGTTGTCATAAGATTTCTCCAAGCCAAAACGTTTTCGTCGCTCGATGTGGTTAATGTGGCGTTCGCTATTTTCTATAAGATTGAACCGCTACTTTCTAATAATGATGATGTCGCTGTCACTTTATAGCAAAAATTACCAGACTGAATATACTATAGGACCTACGTGTATCTAATGACTCAAAGTTATCTCCGAGTGTAGACAACTTTTGCAATGAATTGACAGAATTGATTGGATTATCGGCTAACCGGTTAGAAATGTAAGTATATAATGTCACTTGCTGATGCCCGCGACTTCGTCCGCGTGGATTTGGTTTTTAAAATCCCGCGGGATGATTTTCCGGGATGCCTATGTCACCCTCCAGGTTCTTCAACTATACCTATCCAAAAAATCACGTCAATCCGTAGCTTTGTTGCAGTGTATTTGACAGACAAACCAACAAACAAACACACTATTTATAATATGTACCTACCTATTAGTAAGGAAGAATTAATACTACGATAGTAAAGGCAATCTAATTAAATTTTAGAACACAAAAGCTATTATTGTGACTTAAATATGATAGTTAGATATATTCCCTCAGGCACTTTTTAGTAGAAAATAATTAGTACTTTAAGCATGTAGTACATAATTTTTATGTATCATCAATAGTTTTTTCAGCACACGCCAATAATGCATTTTATAGGCAAAATTTTGCTACCTTGGGTTGCATTATTGCTATTTTCTTAAGGATCTCTAATTTTTTTGAAAATAAATTATAACCTACGTTACTTCCTGATAACTAAGGTAAGGCGCATACATACAACTTTTACATCGACTAAACTGTTTAGTCGAGTTGTGTACTTTTCGTGAATTCCACACAACTAAACTATAATCAAAAGCAAATCGATACGGCTTTTTGATTTTTTTGTCGAACAACTATCGTGTTGATAGTTTCGACATTCTATGATCGCAGTACATTTCTATAAACTTATGAAACACAACTAAATAGTTGTACAACTAAAAGTTGTATGTTTGCGCTAGGCCTTAGCTTTCTATTGGTGAAAAAATGGTTAAAATTGGTCCAGTAGTTACAGAGCCTATTCGGTACAAACAAACAAACAAACAAACAAACAAAAAATCTTTCCTCTTTATAATATTAGTATAGATTACAGCGGATCAGGGGGACGTGTGGCTTTGTTGCGAGAAGAGCATATCAATCGGTTGCACTTGTTAAGCAGTGTTGACCCAAGCAGGCAAATGGATGGCTGATCGACTTTGAGGTCCGATTTGCTATTCTTCCGAGCTTTGAAGCAAGTAAGCCGGCGGTCTTTTTTATTGACACAATGCTCAGAATAATAGTAAAACTTAAATCCCACACCTTATAGCTCATACATACTTATATTTATCGCATGTTATTTGGTTAGAGTTAAGTTACCGTTAATGTTAAATTTGGTCACCAAAAATAAGAAAATGTGTTGTTTAATTCAACATTCTTGCATACATGGTAAAGGTTGGTCAAATTTTGGTAAAAAGTGATTAAGCAACCCAAAATAGCTATCTTGGTGGTAAAATTTAACCTTAACCTTAATCTTATCCTAGACCTCCTGTCATGGAAAAGAGAAGCATGCATGAAGGATCCAGGAAACCATGGCATAATTACTCTAAGGCGCGCTTGCAGAAACGTCGAGTTATCCTTTTAACCCTTTTATCCCAAAGTTAGCAGCTAACTCTGGGTAAATGGACAGATTTGACAGATTTCGTATAAAGCTTTTGTCAAAATTACAAATTTATTCCTGGGTTAACTAACCCGGCGTCTCTGCGAGCGAGCCTAATAATCTTCCCTACCACTATGTGATTAATAGAAAGGCGTCACGAGCCACGACACTGAACAAGGAGGAATACCACGCAGAGAGAGAGAGAGAGAGTGAGAGAGAGCGGATATAGTAATTAATAAGTCTTCACATGAATCTATCGGACACGAGTATGTTTACAAGTGCTTGCATAACATGTGCCCGGTGATTAGTCGCAGTTTTTGCCGCGTGCACAGCTAACCGCCTGCGCGGGCCGCGGGCGCACACCGCGGCGCGGCGCCGCCGAGCGCAAGGCGCAAGCGATCCAATGCAACGTTTTCCACATACCAAAACGATAACTTGTTTTTATCACGCCATTAAAACGACACTTCATGGTCAAATGTTGACATAATTATTGTGATAAAGCTCTTTCCATTGGTCATGCGTAATTGTTTTCCTGCAACCTTAAAAATAACTTGATCGATAAATTCTTTGCTTGAGAAATATTTGTTTCAAAGTTTGTAACAAATATTTCTCAATTTGTGAATATGTAATCAATGTCAAATATATGTACAATACATGCAAGTCATACATCCGGTTATATAATCCCAAGGTTAGAAACATTAATAGGAAGAATTTACCAAACCTATCAGGGTATACCCACGTAAAGCTGTTATTTTTTTAATAGGTAACAGTATAGGTATAGGTAGTGAAATATTATGTAGGTACCTATGTACCTACATAAAATTTCATAGTACATAATTCATATCATCAATGTAAATCAATTTGACTAAAATGGATTATATCAGTCTAAACTACGGCCGTTCAGAGAATGCGTTCCTGACACGTCGCGATTGAACTGACGACGTAACTTTGTAATGGCGTTGCAGTTACGATAAAAATATTATTGATGGTTGTTTACCGTTTTAACAATTGATGAGCATTAAAACAACATTATTATATCAATAATCAATTAATGTTATAATTTTGTGACAGTTATCGTGACTAACTGACAGGTGTCAGGAACGCATTCTCTGAACGGCCGAACTTTAATTACTGATTCTCGACTTACACGCAACTTCTTCCGCGTAGATTTACTCTCTATACTCTTTTATTATTTTATTAGACACGATATTCTCCAGAATGCAAGCGTTTTCTGTGCAGAATCTCGATAAGATCGATTTATTGGTTAATTCGTGAAAAGTTAAGACAGACAGACATATGACAGTTACTACTAGACTTAGAATATTATAAGTATAAAAAATCTTCTAAAATACGCATTACAGACTTAAAAAACTTCGGAATTGCATGTCGCCATATGACTCCACCTTAGGATTTCACCTTAATCGATTTCATTTAAGAGTGCTCTCTTCAGTAATATTGACTTGTAACGTACTGAAGGGAACAAGATGCAGGATGTTTTAATTAATATTCTCAGCAGTTTGTTAAATATTGGCCATGCTGAACATGACTAATATTCCCCTTTCCTCTCCTTGTCATAGGAGTGGGTACGACAAGAGTGCAACGGGTGGGGTTTGAACCAGCAACTTTTCGATTTTCAGTCCACGCCTTGAACCGTTGCGCTTTTTACATAGCGTTGGCTACTATGTAAAATCCCCTTGCGACGGCTAGCAAGCAACAGAAATCACTAGGGGCACAGAGACCGCCCTCGGCGGGCGCCGCGCGACGATGCAGGCGCGTGCCGAGTTGAACGACCACTCTACGCACGTTTCACTTTCATTTCATCCTCTACGTACCTACTACCTACCTACCTAGGTACTCTACTAGCAACACCTCCTGCTGCGCTGAGTGCCAATTTTATTAATATTTGCTCATGACCTCTCGATTAGGTAATACAAATTATTATTTATTTACCTGTTTATTGACATCAATATAACAACTCGTCATGACTTTGGAATATGGTTACGGTTTCCCTTTGTAAATCACAAATCACGAAATAAAATTAAATTTGTATATAATATTTTGTATGGAAAAGTTCGTTTTTGAAAGAAATTGAGTCTTTAGATCTACTTTTTACTTTAAAAGATGTATGAAATCACAACTGGTCAAATTATGGTTCTTTGTGCCCAGAATAATCAATCGAGATTATATAGCAAAAGACAAAGAAATTAACAGATTGCTTTGTAACAAGGGCAGTCTCTTATATGGGACGGCTGTTGACACATTGGCCTCGTCCCATATCAGGAGAGCCGGATTCAAGACTGGGAGCCGCGTAAACCAGTGGCCGAATCCGATAAGAGGTAAAAATATGCATGACCTTTTGTATGTATTGTTTTATACGTATTGATATAATTTTTAATGTGTCTCTGTTCCATAAGTATTTTATTCGGTTAGCCAAAAGAAAACGTGGAAGGTATTTACGACATTAGATAAGTAATACAATGTTTATGGGAAGGCTATACACGGGGGATAAAAAGAAAAAATGCACATAGCGACATGATTGCCTAAAAAAATCACTATTGCCTTGAAAGGAAAGGCAAATTATAGATGACTGCTACGTTCGAGATGCAGAAGCCGAATTTCGTATTTATTTCGAGTTATAGAGGAAAATATGTACCAAAATGGCTTGTTTGACTCCCCGATTGTTTCGACTTATATGTACATAGAGGGTTGAGATTTTGATTAATTTTGTTTTGGTTGTTTTGTCAAGGTTTTGGGGCTTGAAGGGAAGGGAAGAAAACATTTTTTCGAGTTTTGGAGGTTTTCGACTTATCGAGGTTCGACTTAACGAGATTCAACGTAATTATATTGATATTCATAAAATGTGTTGTAACGCGAAGCTTAGTCGAACGAGAGGCGTTTGCTCTACTAAAGAACCGGTATTAACGTAAACAAAGATGTTAGCATTACTACCACATCTGGCTTTTTAATGGAGTATAAATACAAAAACTTTAAAATAAAATCCAAAAATATTGGATGGATGACGGATTAGTTAAGTACTTTACATTACGGTATTACATCATTGTTTGCGAGAAATGTGAATCAATGATCTCACTAGCGTAAGGTCTACCAGAATTAAGATTGGAATCAATAAATTTAATGAATTGATGGAAGAATATAATTTTTTTATGCTATTAAAGCATTAAACAAGAGTGTGAAAAAAAGTATGAGACTGCTTCAAACTATTCAAAATGTTAAAATACAAATTAGACATTTTGTGATCGCAAATGAAATCGAGAGTTTGGAAGAGATACCTAATCATCAAATACAGAAAGACAAATTTTCAATATATAAAATGCGTTTGTGCGTGGCATTTGTGTCCACGAAGACCGCTGTTTATGAACATGTTTAACAGAATTTTGTTTACAGTTGAATTTTATTTCAGTAGAACGAACCCGGAACTTGAGATTTAATTAAACCAGATAAAATAAACGTGGGCTGAAATGCGCAGTTAAGGTACGTATATTAATACTAGTAGATTTTTTTACCCCGGTTGAGTAATTATTACGAATGCATAATTAACCATAACATCCATAATACTGGTCCTTCTTAATATTAATTATACAGGGTGGGCCAAACCAGGTGGATATAAATTTTTTTTTAGATTGTTCACTTAGGGGCCTACCAGGACCCGGAAGGAAAAAAATCGGTTCCCACCCGATTACGAGAAAAAAATTTTTATTTAAAATTTTGGAAAATCATTGCTTTGACGAACTTTTAATTTTTTTTTTATTTTTCCAGTAACAATTTCCGCAATTTTTTTATGGAATATCTTTACCTAATAACTGTACTCTCTTAGAAAAAAATTTCAGTCCGGTTAGCTGGTTTTAAGAGCATTAAATTTTAAATTATTTCAAGAAAATTAAGTTCATCCAAAATCTACAGAAAACTTTAAAATTCCATTAAAAATAAAAATCACCCGTGCTATGCACTGGTGATTTTTTAAAAACTGTAGCAACTTATGTTCTTTTGATTGCCAAAAGAAAAATTGTATGTCAATGTGCCGGATAAAAAGTTATGAATTTTTCAAAAGTCTTCGTTCCTCATTCGTGTAAATAACGACCTTATTGAAAAACATGTTAATTGTTTGTGGAGACTGCAGTATGTCCTTTGATTTTAACTGCCTCGTTGGTCTCGTGTTTGACTGCGGCCGACGAGGTCCCGGGTTCGAGTCCCGGGTCGGATCATATCAAGTATTGGGGTTTTCCGTAAGAAATTCTCAGTACTAGCCCGGAGTTAGGAAGTTGGCGTTGTTTCACCTCCGTACCTTGGAGAGCACGTAAAGCCGTTGGTCCTGCGCCTAATCTCTCTCCGCCTGCGCCTAATCTCTCTCCGGTCGTGTCAAATTTTCCGTCCTATCGGGCTATGAGAGTAAAGAAACAGAGTGCACCTGTGTTCGCGCACACACTTGTGCACTTTAATATCTCCCACACAGATGGTTAATCTCTCTGGAGATAGGTCACCGTGGTCAAAATTTGGTCGGGAGGACATTAATCCTTTAATGATGACTGACGGTATCTACTTTTTTAAGAGAAAGAAAAATAAAACAATGTTTTATTTTTCCGAATTTCGGTCACGGCCGCGGTCTATCTTCAGAGAGATTAACCATCTGTGCGGGAGATATTAAAGTGCACAAGTGTGTGCGACAACACAGGTGCACTCTCTGTTTCTTTACTCTCATAGCCCGATAGGATGGAAAATTTGACACGACCGGAGAGAGATTAGGCGCAGGCGGAGAGAGATTAGGCGCAGGACCAACGGCTTTACGTGCTCTCCAAGGTACGGGGGTGAAACAACGCCAACTTCCTAACTCCGGGCTAGTACTGAGAATTTCTTACAGAAAACCACAATACTTGATATGATCCGACCCGGGACTCGAACCCGGGACCTCGTCGGCCGCAGTCAAACACGAGACCAACGAGGCAGTTAAAATTAAAGGACATACTGCAGTCTCCACAAACAATTAACATGTTTTTCAATAAGGTCGTTATTTACACGCATGAGGAACGAAGACTTTTGAAAAATCATAACTTTTTATCCGGCACATTGACATACAATTTTTCTTTTTGCAATCAAAAGAACATAAGTTGTTACAGTTTTTAAAAAATCACCAGTGCATAGCACGGGTGATTTTTTAAAAACTGTAAAATTAAAGGACATACTGCAGTCTCCACAAACAACTAAACATGTTTTTCAATAAGGTCGTTATTTACACGCATGAGGAACGAAGACTTTTGAAAAATCATAACTTTTTATCCGGCACATTGACATACAATTTTTCTTTTGGCAATCAAAAGAACATAAGTTGTTACAGTTTTTAAAAAATCACCAGTGCAGAGCACGGGTGATTTTTATTTTTAATGGAGTTTTAAAGTTTTCTGTAGATTTTAGATGAACTTAATTTTCTTGAAATAATTTAAAATTTAATGCTCTTAAAACCAGCTAACCAGACTGGATTTTTTTCTAAGAGAGTACAGTTATTAGGTAAAGATATTCCATAAAAAAATTGCGGAAATTGTTACTGGAAAAATTAAAAAAAAATTAAAAGTTCGTCAAAGCAATGATTTTCCAAAATTTTAAATAAAAAAAATTTTCTCGTAATCGGGTGGGAACCGAATTTTTTTACTTCCGGGTCCTGGTAGGCCCCTAAGTGAACAATCTAAAAAAAATTTTATATCCACCTGGTCTGGCCCACCCTGTATATTATGTTAAACGATATAATGTTGCAAATGATAATAATTATAATTAAGTAATTGAATCGCTCAATATCCTCTAAGGATGATTTTACGAATGCGCAGAATTACCTACTGAGTAAATCGAACCGACCTTAATGCAACAGCTTCCTCTCCTTCATGGCCATCTTTATAAAAGGAAAATACAAGTCTTGGCACTTCCTATGTATTCATTAAATATGGAGTCTTAAATGTAAGCAATTTTCCCTAATCATGTTGCTAAATTCTCCGTCCGGTAATAAATAAATAATCCATGATTTATATTTAACTAGAATTTGCTTGCGACTTCGTCCGCGTGGAGTTAGGTTTTTAAAAATTCAGCGGGAACTTTCTTTTTTTCCGGGATAAAAGGTAGCCTGTCTTTTTCTAGGTCCTCACTCCTCACTCAACTATATGCAGGCAAAAAATCACGTCTCTAATCAATCTTCAATCTTGTTTCAAAAATAAATACTCCGCTTGCATTCTCCTGCTCAAATTCGATTGCTCCTTTGCTGCGTGATTAAAGGACAAACAAACACACTTTTGCATTCATAATAAATTATGTATTAGCAACTTTGCAATGATTTCATCTAACGCAAAAATAAAACAAAAAATTAACACAATGTACTTACTTATTCTGTATCTAACATTGTTAAAGCTAGTAGCGCTTATTTCTTGAATTTGCACTGCTTGTTTTTCACTCCTATCCGATATGTAACGAACTATCACCAAGATACTATCAAAGACTATAGGAAATAATAAATACCCTACATATAAAGAAAGTATGCTCTATTGTTTCTAAGGATGGCACGTTCTCTAGCAAATTCATTATGTAAATTGGATACGTTGATCTTCGTGCGGTGATTTGTAGATAAACATCGTCGCAGCTTATATGCACAAGGCCAAAATATAACTAACTGCCTTGCTTGTATTGATGTACGTGGGATGTATGACTCAGCCCATTACCATTTCCAATTGGAGTAGGAACCGACTAAGAGGGTATCAATGCACTTCGCTTAATTGCTTTAGACTCTACACATGTTTTTGATCCTTGTACGTTTGGTGTTCGAAGATCAAACATCTTAGCATGTGTATCGAACAAAGATCTATTATATAGAATAATGTTCTCCTATATACCAAATGAAATAGACGATGGCAATATCTAACCTAACTATTATAGGGCAGACATTTGGATTCTTTCTAGTGAAGTGTTTTCGCTTCACAAGGAAATCTGTGTATTTGATCTTTTCATTGTTTTTGTAGTTTTCAATGATCTTACCTATTTTTTACCCGACTACGACAAAGTTAAAAGGACGGGTTATGATTTTAGCTCTCTTTGTATGTATGTGACTATTTACGAATGTTCCCACCGTAACGAATAAACTACTGAGCCGATTTTGATGAATGAGGTGTCAATCGATTCGTTAAGATGGTCCGGGTGGCATAGGCTATATTTTATACGAACAAAATCAATATGACGGAAGTTACATCAAATTTTCCATAATCGCCAGTCGGTATACAGTTTTTAAACTTTAATAAGTAAGTAGTACTTAAACTAGTATCTTACCAAAATAATTAAACTAAAAGGTAGTTTAATTATTTTGGTAAGATACTAGTTACTCTATACAGTCCCTGATCATGGTATTTTAAAAATAATAATCGAAGGTATACTTAATTGTTCATTAGCAACCCATCAACGGCTCACTACAGAGCGCAGGTCTCCTCTCAGAGAAGGGTTATAGGCCATAGTCCACCACGCTGGCCTAATGCGAATTGGCGGACTTAATTGTTGCAAGATAATATTATCATGGTCACTTATCACTTTCTAAGTAGAGAAGAAAGCTTTGCGTAGGTTCCATATTCCATACTTTTACACTTTAACTTGTACTTTTAAACATACAGTTTTAACTTTTCCAGCCGTCAACGTTCATAGATTTTAAGCGCCTATGTAACAAAGAGAGGAAATAAATTTCATTTCAAGGATAAAAATATATAATAAAACCAGTTGGATGTTTCTTAGACCAATTCAATTAAAGCCAGAAATAATATCGTGTTCGTAATTGCTATTGTTTCTATTACTCATGTGAATTTACATACGCATGAATTATGGAATCGAGGGGAGTAGGGAACACTGAACAAGTCATTTATACGCTTCTTGTGTGTGTAAGTTGTTCCTTAGGGTGGAACTTACTTTTTTCAGTGCGATAAAATAATATAAATAAATAATATTATTTTGTAAGTCAAGTCAATAGTATTGAATCGGGGAAATTCGCCTAATAAATCACAAGATGTGTTCCAAATTTTCCATATGGGGAATACCTACCTATCTGAGTAAGAATAAAATATACAGTGGGATACTTTAACCTAACTTAAATACATTGTAATACGTATTAACTAAGTAACGAATGAATGATCAAACCTACCGCAAAGTCTTTGAGCCAGTTGCAGTGTTCAAGTGTGTTCAAGTAAGTATAGTCTCTACAAATATAGCATCGACCAAAATACATTGTATATATTATTTACTTAAATAAACTTAGACTGCAGAGTGCAGTCCAGTTAACTAGACAGCCATATGGTTTATTTTAAGCAACGGGGAGTGCAACATTTTAAATTTAAAACCAGAGATCGATTCGTACCAAAAAATAGACAGTTTTGCATAGTGTCTACAGACCCTTTATTAATCTATACTTATATTATAAAGAGGAAAGAATTTTTTGTTTGTTTGTTTGTTTGTACCGAATAGGCTCTGTAACTACTGGACCGATTTTTTCACCAATAGAAAGCTAAGTTATCAGGAAGTAACATAAGCTATAATTTATTTTCAAAAATTAGAGATCCTTAAGAAAATTGCAATAATGCTACCCAAGGTAGCAAAATTTTGCCTATAAAATGCATTATTTGGCGTGTGCTGAGAAAACTATTGATGATACATAAAAATGTCTAAAAATCTGTAAAAATGATTTGTCCAAAATACTTGCGATATTGTACTATTTGCTGATGATACGTCTTTGATTTTCAAAGTCGATAGGAAAAAAGACAATTTTGACGATGTAAATAATGCATTATCTCAAGTTTCTGAATGGTTTACGGCAAATAATCTACTTTTAAATGCTAAAAAAACAAAGTGTGTTGAGTTTTTATTGCCTAACACCAGAACTGTCAGTAAAAATTTAAAGATAAGTAATGAATCCTTGAAAACAGAGGACTCCACAGTGTTCTTGGGATTAACCCTGGACTCAAAGCTGCAATGGGGCACCCATATAGCAGTACTTGCTGGCAAGCTCAGCTCTGCTGCTTACGCTGTTAGGAAGATTCGACAGATAACTGACATAGAAACTGCAAAAATTGTTTATTTTGCATATTTCCATAGTATTATGTCATACGGAATCTTAGTATGGGGTAAAGCGGCCGATATTGGAAAAATTTTTGTATTGCAGAAGAGGGCGATTCGCGCAATCTATAATTTAAAGCCGCGGGATTCGCTTCGAGAAAAATTTAAAGAAATAGGCATTCTTACAGTGGCTTCACAATATATTTATAACAATATAATATTTGTCAGACAAAACATTGTGAATTACAAAAAAAAGGGTGAATTACGAGATAGGCAGGTTAGAGATCCAAATAGGCTCGTGATCCCTCGACTGCGCCTCAAGAGGGTCCGAAAGACATTTGTGGGAATGGGCGTGACGTTCTATAATAAAATTCCACAGTCGATCTTGGACTTGCCTTTACACAAGTTTAAGAAATCGATTAAAACTACGCTCATGAAAAAAGCATATTATACGATTGAAGACTATATAAATGACAAAAAAGCGTGGATGTAATTCGTTCCAGCGATTCATGAGACAGTAGGTAATGATTAACCTGTATAATTGTATATCAAAATAATTCTATTCTATTCAGAGTTTCCACTTTATTTGTGTACAAGTCATATTTTAAAATGAGTATTTGATTTGAATATTAGTTTCAATTCGATGCCTTAGGATGGGTAGCCTAAGTATGTCACACTCTCTTTAACATTTCTGCGGTGGTGTCGTGTGATGCGGGTTGTTGCGTTCCCTAAAATATGGTTGAGCGAAGCAATGGCTGGGTCATGCGTCATGCTCGTGAACGGGTGCCACCAGCGGCAATGGGGCTACTTTCTGTCTGCCCGTCTTGACATGTGTTGAATTATAATTAGAAATAATTACGTATGCTTTTGTGGACCTTTCCCTCATTGTGGAAACTCTGCATACATAGAATATATGTTAAGTATATTGTAAAAGTATTTTGAAAAGAGCAACTGCCGAGTTTCTTGCTGGTTCTTCTCGGCAGGAACGGCATTCCGAACCAGTGGTAGACTCATTGACGATTTAAAAGTACTTGTAAAAGTTTATTTGAATAAAAAACATTTCTATTCTATTAATGATGTACTACATGATTAAAGCACTCATTATTTTCTACAAAAAAGTGCTCGAGGGAATATATCTAAGTATCATATTTAAGTCACAATAATAATAGCTTTTTAAAATTTAATTAGATTGCCTTTACTATCATAGTATTAATTCTTCCTTACTAATAGGTACATATTATAAATAGTGTGTTTGTTTGTTGGTTTGTCGGTCAATCAAAGTGTAACAAAGCTACGGATTGACGTGATTTTTTGGATAAGTATAGTTGAGAACCTGGAGGGTGACATAGGCATCCCGGAAAATCATCCCGCGGGATTTCAAAAACCAAATCCACGCGGACGAAGACGCGGGCATCAGCTAGTTATAAAGTAAAATTTTATAACATACCCGCACTCGGCAATCAAGTCCTTTGAAATCCTGAGGTGCTTGACAAGATAGATTATTATGCTGAAGACACCAAAAATTGTAGGTAAGCCAAGTAACACTAGTAAAATATTAAGTACACAATAAACCGCTTTGCTGTAGTAATTTTTATAGACACAAGTGCGTGAATACAAAATACGCGTTGATATTTAGGTGATATTAATTTCACGAAAAAAATTATCTCAATAATAAATATC
The DNA here is from genome assembly GCA_029955525.1 of Oeneis ivallda. NCBI lineage: Eukaryota > Metazoa > Arthropoda > Insecta > Lepidoptera > Nymphalidae > Oeneis > Oeneis ivallda. The sequence goes on along the minus strand of JARPMR010000020.1, from coordinate 10,328,642 downwards.
CACTGATCCTTGCTGCACCGGCATGTTTGCACACTTTACATTGTTGAGGAGTGAGTAGTGAGTCAACAGCGCGCGGGAGGTTCCTTTGTTTATTTACATCGACAACGTGACAAGTGGAGGTGCGGAATACAACGCGCGACGGAGCCTCGTAATTATTGTGATGGCCATGAAAATATTCGCGACGAAAAACGTGTGCCCCTAGTGATTGTCAACCACTTACTAGTTACTGCCGGGGGGCGTCCAGTGCAAAGGCGCAGACATACGCGAAGCGTGGCAGCAGCACGGCTTTAAAGCCTCAACAGCGCAACGGTTAAAGCGCGGACTGATAACTGAAAGGTCGACGGTTCAATACCCAACCAGAGATCTCCGCTCAACCCAGACATCGATCCTAAACAATAAGGCCGTCAATTGTACTTTTTTTGAAGTGAAAACTTCTTTAGGGACGTTGAGCACTTTTTTGGGTGAGCAAAAAACATGGATTTCGCGAAATCGTCAACGTCACCTGGAGATTTCAGTAAGCATTCAACATTTTACAGGTTCTCAAGCAACCTTATACAGCGTAGTCGACAAGTAGCCGCCTTCCTTACCGTTTAATGTATGATGTCGCAGGTTCGAATCTCACTCACGAAACGTGACAGTGCGGTTTTATTATTTATTTACTTATTATTATTTTTTTATTAAAAAAAATAAAAAAAAAATATTTTTTATTTTAATCATAAAATAATTTAATTATTAGCCAATTTTATTAGCAATTTGGAGTTTCTAATTATTAGCAAATCTAGTTTTCACTTCTATCGGCAGTCCTTATGACTGCCAATTTCTTTTTTATTCAGTTTTAAGTTTATTTATAAGATTTATATGTCTTAATTTGGTGTACAGTACAATTTCATTAAGTACATTTCAATTTCCATTACCCACCATTCACCATTTTTATTCACTCCAAAGACAAGCTCGCTTGATTGAAAAACACACGCTTCGTTCTCTTGAAAGGCGCGTATTTTGTCGCGTTGTATGATGTATCTGACCAAACTAATTGTAGATTTCCGTTGGGTACGCCTGATCAACTTTCCTGGGTTATTATTATTGTTACATACACTTTATTACTACTATATTATTACTCTTTGCCTTCTAAATTATTTTTTTTACTTTATTGCATAAGACGTGATTGATTTGATCAGTAGTCAATGTTGCGATGCAGTTATGTCAACTTAATGCTGGCAGTTTTAATATCTTTAGGTTTTGGTTTTGATTTTTTATTGTAATAATAGAAAGGATGATCTCCTTTATTTATCAGTCGATCAAGGTGAATCTTTTAGATCATCCCAGCATCTTAGAATGTGTCCAGGGTCTAACACGTCTATCTAGAAATCGACTTGAGCAGTCCCGGTCCATAAAGGGTTGTAGCGCCGATGATGATTATAACTTATTTTATTACTCACAGTAATATTAGTAACGTAAGTGTACATCCGCGCCGGGTAAAAACGCAATACAATTAGTGGTATTTGTGACAACTGGAGCGTGAGAGGAATCCGGCGCACGGTAGTGTTCACGTCGCAATGCCCCGTGCCGTGACCGACTCCGCGAAGCGAACGCGACTGGAGTGCCCTCCAATCAAACGACTGCGCTTTACAATACTAATTAAAACCTTTGTTGTAATCCATTAACCTACTGTGCATCGATGAGTTTAGAAGCTACTTTATAAAAAATTCTTTTCAAAAAACCGACTTCTAACGTCACTACAAAGTATAAAAATAATTTTAGTTTGTCCACGTTTGTTGAAGTCGGGCGGGCCTAAATACAAACTATGAAACCGATGCGCGACGCTACACAATATGAGAGACTCGTTTGTAGAAGTCGAGTGAGCATCGCGAGCCGGTTTCATAGTTTGTATTTTAGGCCCGCCCGACTTCAACAAACGTGGACAAACTAAAATTATTTTTATACTTTGTAGTGGCGTTAGAAGTCGGTTTTTTGAAAAGAATTTTTATTTTAAGCCTTTAAGTGTAGTATCCTACGATTGAGGACCTAGGACCTGGAGCTCCATGATGTAGTCCATACTTGTTACCTACAATATCAATTCGTAATCGAAATTTCCTAAAACCCCATAGTTTTAGGTAGGCAGTACCCTGCAGCATCAGGATTGAGGAGCTAGGACCTGGAGCTCCATGATGTAGCCCATACTTGTTACCTACAATAATAATTCGTAATCGACATTTCCTAAATCTCTTTATTTTAGGTGAGCAATATCCCTGCAGCATCAGGCTTGAGGAGTTGAAGGTTAACATTTTTATGGGACCATTTCGCAAACATCCTCTGTCGATTAAAAAAAAATCACGTGAATCGGTCCAGTAATCCCGGAGAAATCGGTGGACATAGGTACATAGAAAAATAAAAAGATACCGGCCGAATTGAGAACCTCCTCCTTTTTGGAAGTCGGTTAAAAAATTGGGACGTAAGGTTTGAAGAGAATGTGTCGGTTTACAACACCCTGACAAAAATAGTAATTTTAGTTCAGTAGAAACCTGTAATTTCAGAGGGTATTTTGCAGGGGCAAGGTCGCCTGGTTACTGGATACGGGAGGATAGTGTTTAGTATAGTCTAAATGCATAAGAGCGTCAAAGTATAAGGAAATACCTTTGATATAATGCTAGATTACTCATACGAGCCATATACAAATAAATAAGGTATATAACTTATTTTTATTTACTTATTATCTTGTTGATCATGAGAGAGACCGATTCTGAAACTACAGCAAACTTTTACGCGGAGAATTTTGTAAAGTAGAATCAATAATTCAGTAGACTAAAATGACGTTTACAGTGTTGTCAGTTTCTGATGAAAATAAAATAGTGTTGAGACTAAACGATCCACATCAATCACTTACTCATTACGTCGTGTACCAGAACACATATTTTTTTATTTACTAAGAAAATTCTCAAATTGTTTTTATTATAATTGATACAAAAATATTTTGAAGAGCAATTAGGATCTTATCGAAAATCTGATCTTGTCTTTGTCGGCCTATACTGAGGAAATAAAACAACTTTTAGTACTAAAAATAGATCTTAAATATTTCTATTCGTGATTTCTTTATTACAGCTTTAAAAAGGTGAACTTTATTACTATTTCTATGACATATTATGTGATTTATAAAATGAAATGTAATAGTACAGTTCTACAGCTATCACTACCTACTGAACTAGAACATCACTATTACAATAAATATGGCAATATTATTTTACAAAGTGACATTAACAACTGTCATTTTAGTCTACTGAATTATTGATTCTACTTTACTGGCACGGGCAACATTCACATGTGCTATGTAAATGTGAGTAAGTAAGTAATTTTAACATATGGCTGAATAATTACTACGTACTAGCATTATGTGCTCATCAAATTAGGTGCGCAAACAGTCACGGCGGCTAAAGACGGCGACGACGGTGATGTCATCGGACGGGCAGCCGTCGCGAGTCGTTTCGTCCATGGACACGCATCATATAAAGGATCTACAGACATGCCAGCTTAAACTGCAACTTAGAAGGTTTAGGCCAATTATGTTTCAACCTTTTAAATACCCATATGACTGCTGCAACTAACGCCATGGTTTACGTAGTATGCCCCATTACAATATTTCTGATAAATCTTGTTCTAAAATATCTATCAGTTCTTTCACACACATGGTTAAATCTATTTGCTTATTCACTTTTAGCAAGAAAGTTACATGGTAACAATATGTAGTTCGATACATAATTATCTGTTTTGTGTTTTTCATTTTTAGCTAGAAAGTTACATGGTAACAATATGTAGTTCAATACATAATTTTCCAGTCCAGTCTGATTCAAAATCTGCAGAAAGAATGAAAAAAAGATTTTAAAAAAATCAATACAGTCAACACCATTCTCTACATAACTGGAATTTTTCAATGTTCAACATTTAAAAAAATGTGGATTTAAGAGTAGACAGGATCGGTCAACCTTGTGTACCTACGGAATTGCAGTGTTTTAGTTGAAATAAATTTGAAGTTTAATTGGAGATACTTAGAAGATATACATTGTAACTTTAAAGCTCTATAACTTATTTGCTTTTAGACCAATTTATTTTCTGTTTTTACAAAGGAGATTGCCGAATTCCATAGAGTTTCTGACCCAGACGAACTGAACTGAACACTGAACGCCCACATTCACGAATCAAACTTCTAATACTTGTTCTAGTAAACCAGAATAACAAAAAATTAATCAAAGTCTATCAAATAAAGGCCTTTGCCGATAAGTTTGGAAAGCTAATGTTAATTTGTTGACTGAAATAAAGGCTATTTTTATTTTTATTTTTGTTTATTTATTTTTATTTATCAAATAAAGTTGGGAGAAAAAGATATTCACTTGTATTGCCATGTAACGGTTATTTATAATGTGTACTTGTGAATAATTATATTTTTGATCCCCATCTTCTAAAAATATGGGGTTTACACAGAAAAATACTCTGAAAAATATTAATTAAAATTAAATGTTTTCTGAATCTGAATGGTTTTTAAAAATGCTGGGTCAAAATTCGCCAACCTCCTTTTATTCCTCCTCCTTTTATCCAATTGTAGACAGAGTGGTGGTAGTTGGTACAAGTTATGAATTTTGTCTTTTTGTCTTAGATTAATTACTCGTAGATCAGAAGTTTCTAACAAAGTTCCGCTCGAAACTAGGCTCAAAAACAACCACAACAATGTGTGAGTTCATGTAATTACATTCACCGACACGCACTTGTGTGCGTGAGTCATGCTACAAGCGGAACGATCGGAAATAAATTCTCCCTAGATGTAGGGAAAATTCACCTTCCGATTTCACCTTGAGCGGCAATTTTAAATTAATATACAAATAAATAAATCTGACGTTTCTGTATGAATGGGCTCTTTATAAACTCATATTATTCAAACAGAATAGAATAGAATCATTTTTATGCAAATAAACTTTTACAAAGTGCTTTCAAATCGTTAAAAGAATCTACCACTGGTTTGGAATGCCATTCCAAAAGTGTATTTGAAAGATATCATAATTCAAATACACGTTTTTAAAATTTTTGTCTGTCTGTTTGGACTGAACCGATTTTGATAGCACTTTCATAAACGGGCAGACACTAGGATATTTTACTCTTTTTTAAAAAGTGTCTAAATTTGATCCTTAGGTATTATATACTAATAGATCCATATGGCAGCAACAATAGGATCAGAAGGGAATCTTTAAATAAATTTATTAAATGTGGCAACCTTAATAATATACACATACCCGAAACTAGTTAAAACATCTTGTTTTCATCAGAACAAAATAAAATCAACACATTTTTTTCCCTATAGTACCACTTCGTCATCGTAATAATTAGTATTTGGTCACCCTAGTATTACATAAATGTACTAATGTGAATCGGGTTTAAAAATTACAGGTACTTAGAATGAGAAAAAAAAGTACATTGGGGTAAAATATTTCGCCTAGAGCTAGCAACATTTTCCTTGTAATAGGGTCTGTTATACCTACGATTTAATTTTTATGTTTTGAAGAATGTTTTACTCAAAAATGATAGCTTTTCCGTAGTACTTACTTGTGAAATGCGATCTTTAAATGTTTTGGAGTCCTTTGTGATGAATTATTACATCCTTTCACAGCACAGTATGGCATTTTTTAATATTTTTTTGCGAGCCGGAAGACTCGTCATTGAACACTAACGGGACGATAGGCGTCGGAAGACGCTCCGTCTCCCTAAAAATGGCTTATTGCAGCGACTGCATTTCTAGGAGTAAATATTCTTAGCTTTTTGTATATTTTTATAATAACTATATACCATAGGAGGTTATAAGTTCAGCCTAAATCTTTTAGTTAAGACTTTAAATGTGTAAATTTTCTTGTATGTCTAATAAAAAACTTTGTGGAACTTAATTTAGGTATAGTGGTACATTGCAGTATTTTAGGCTGATTAAGATCCATGGAATTCTCTTTGCCTTCAGGGTATATTTGTAGCTTTGCATAGATACTGATATATAGATATAGGTATATTACCATAAATTTTATAGCTCAACAAGCTTTTTCCAGTGGCTTCACTCACGACAAGTTTAATTTTTCAAACCCCTATGTTTATAAAAATTCAACCCCAAAGGTTTTCTTAGCAGATGCCTACCTTATAATAGCTAACTATAGAGATGAAACTGATAGCTGTTTGGCCAGATACCCCATACCCGGCCAACCCTGAAGCCGGATAGCCAGATATCCGACCACTGGATATTTGACCCTTTTTTGCAAATATGATCATTTGAGGTTATTAATAGCTGTATTTGTAAGATGAAAAACTAAAAAAAAGCCTTTTTTTACAAAGGCACTAAATCTTAACAAGCAGAAAAAATAAAAAGGTTTTCGATTCTTTTAAAAATTATCCTTGTACTATATAATTCTTATTGTGTGAAAGTATGAATTTACTTAATTATTTTTTGTGAAATCATACTATGTATCCTGTAGGCTAATATAATTCAACATGTACAGAGCATATTATATGTGGTAATGTAGAGAATCAAATCATACTAATATTATAAATGCCAATGTGTGCTTGTTTGTTATTTTGTCCTTCAATCACAACACAACAGAGCTATGGATCAACATGATTTTTTTGCATGGCCATAGTTGAAGACCTGGAGAGTGACATTGGTAAATTTTTATTCCGAAAAATTAAAGAGTTCCCGAGGGAAATTTTAAAAACTAAATCCAAGATGACAAAGTCGCGGGCATCTGCTAATTTTCTACTAAACAGTATGAGCCAGCATACATTTATTCATTATGAAAAAAGTTATAGCCTGAAGAGTGAAGATACATAATATCTTTCTATTGTGGACATCCCCAATTTACGACAATGGGTGAAAATTTTAAGAATCCAGTATCCAGGCAGGTTATCACTCATTATCCTGTATCGGGCCAGATAATAAATAAAGGCCAGATAGGCCAGATATCGGACAGTTACTGGATATCCATTGTATCTCTAGCTAACTATATACCAAATTTCAGCAGTGGTGTAAGCTGTGCATTGATAGATTAGTCAGTCAGTCACCTTTTCCTTGTATGTATAATATATTTAGAAAATATGTACAAGGTCACATTACATTGGAAAGGTTTGAAGGTTTACCTATTAGGATAGGTCTATAGGAATCCCTTCCTAGGAAAGAAAGAAGAGAAGGAAAGAATATGAGAATCTGAAATCGTTAGTAGAAATAAGCACTACTTTATGGACGAAAATTTTATGATGATATAGGAAATTGATAATAGGCTATAGGATTTCTTCTATTATAGGAAATTGATAATCCACTTGTTCAAACACCACAAATAGAACCATCTCCACCAAGATAAGGTGCACGAAAACAATACCTTACAACTAAGAAATTGCAAATTGAAATTTTACAATACCTGCCCATAAAATAATTAATTACAAATTAAGATGTGGTTCCATAAGTAATTAATTATTTTATCCTATTTTCACAAACGCATTGTAGTTAATATAGAAGTAGTCCGCCTACAATTTACAACATTGCCATCAGCCGCGACTAGCGCGGAAAACAGAATCACATAGTAGAATAGCGGTAATAACTTACCAGATATTACTAGAGGAAATTTCAGAACTGAGGTTCCCCAAAAGTTCTTGATTTTAACTATCTAATCACTGCACTCACAAAATCGTCTAAACTGGTCTAAACTCTAAAATCATAAACACAACACATACGTCACTTGCAGATCTCCGCCATTTTATAATAAATTTAATTTTGGAATTTTTGGATTTCTAACTTGGTTGTCTATGTTCTTCACAGATATAAGAATCCAAACAGGACCAACGAAGGCCGGCGATCTCATTCGCTTGCGTTCGTTGGGCGGCCGGTGTGTAAAAACCGTTGGTAAAAACAACTCAAAGAAAACTTCTTTGGTATAAAGCGGTATAAAGGCTGTACCTATTAGTCATAGAGAAGAATGGAGAAGTTTCCATTTTTTTTAAGGTGGAATACACAAGTCTGCCCGCGAAATTCAAATTTAATTTGGTTTTTCCCATTTTGTAAACTAATATGGTCCAAGATCCCAGTGCCGCCAGACCTAAGTTATTTTCTCAGCAATTATTTGTGTACGATAGAGTACTGTTCGAATGTCCTTTCAGTATATGCGTACTAGCTAGATTGTGCCGACGGCCAATTTCCAGATACCAGGTGCTAAAGGTAGGTAAAAACTAGAATAACTTATCTTAAATTCTCAGGGCTGATTTTCATATATGTTTTAAAGAATATTGTAAAAATTAATAAATTAATACTGCCAGACGCTTACCGCCGGCGGTTACTTTAGCCAGACGCTTTGAAGCTCCCAAAAAAATATATAATTTAAGTTAACTTATATTCTCAGTTCTGATTTTTATACATGATACTCAGGGAACTATTGCGATATTATCTGTAAGCTGCCAGACCTATTGGAAGGGTCAAACATCCCCCCAGACACACATTATGCGTCCCCATATGTATGAGCGCTAGATCATGATTCACTTGTTTAAGTGTGTGAGAGATAATATCATCATACTATAATATTATAAATGCGAAAGTGTGTTTGTTGGTTTGTCCTTCAATCACTCTGCAACAGAGCTATGGATCGACGTGATTTTTTGCCTGGGTATAGCTTGCAGAAGATATTGCAATAGTTCTCTCTCTCTAGATCCTAAGCTATACCCAGGCAAAAAATCACGTCGATCCATAGCTCTGTTGCAGAGTGATTGAAGGACAAACCAACAAACACACTTTCGCATTTATAATATTATAGTATGATGATATTATCTCTCACACACTTAAACAAGTGAATCATGATCTAGCGCTCATACATATGGGGACGCATAATGTGTGTCTGGGGGGATGTTTGACCCTTCCAATAGGTCTGGCAGCTTACAGATAATATCGCTATAGTTCCCTGAGTATCATGTATAAAAATCAGAACTGAGAATATAAGTTAACTTAAATTATATATTTTTTGGGAGCTTCAAAGCGTCTGGCTAAAGTAACCGCCGGCGGTAAGCGTCTGGCAGTATTAATTTATTAATTTTTACAATATTCTTTAAAACATATATGAAAATCAGCCCTGAGAATTTAAGATAAGTTATTCTAGTTTTTACCTACCTTTAGCACCTGGTATCTGGAAATTGGCCGTCGGCACAATCTAGCTAGTACGCATATACTGAAAGGACATTCGAACAGTACTCTATCGTACACAAATAATTGCTGAGAAAATAACTTAGGTCTGGCGGCACTGGGATCTTGCTCTATACGACAAAGTAGGCTTATGGCATTCTAATTGCGCCAGTAGAAACATCATCTTCACAGGTTTACATAACTTCGTGAATTTCGGGTTTTCAAAATATTTCGGGTACCATGAATTTTTACGGGATAAAAAGGAGCCTATAAGTTAATGAAGAGTATATTGGTTCTATCTTCGTTTCAAAGGGGAATGCCCACTTTTGGGCCCTCCGCGGACAGCACGATAGAATTTATCCAAATTACAGAACCATTTTAAAATAAATAAATACGAATTATCATAATATTATGAAACCCGCCACTATTATCAGTAATTTACAGAAATTAAAAGTATTTATATTGACTCGAGTAAGCTGAATCTATAGTCTGTGATCCAAGTTGTAGCCATTTTCTTTAAAATGTTGCCAGCATTAACCATGATACTAATCGATACTGTCGATTTTTTCGATTTTATTATCAGATTTGTGTAGCGTTTAATGGGTGTGTGTATATTTATATTTTAAAAGTATAGACTACAATTAGTACCTTTAGTTCATTTCTTGAAGTGTATTCATAATTCTTATCACTACATATTATAAAACAAAGTCCCCCGCCGCGTCTGTCTGTCTGTCTGTTCGCGATAAACTCAAAACTACGGTTGATTCATAAAGAAGGTTTAAGTATATCAAGGTTTTGTGTAAATTAGTATTTCATATGACGATAGTTGTTGACAACGTCGGAAAAATTCAAGCCACTTGGGAGCTTTCATCGAAAACGCTGCCTAATCTCTTTGAGATATAACAAAACAATTTATGGTGGTGGCATGGTGGGATAAGTCTTTACAGAAAAGTCCGCGATGGCATATATATCTATCTATTAAGGATAGCTTACTATACCCATTTTAACTTTAAAAAAAATGGTCATATACCATGCAGTTATTGGAAATCTATATAGACGGATATAGTATTAATCCTTATTAACTTAAATACGTTAGTTACCATAAGCATTTCATGCACATTATGATAATGCGTTACACCCTACAATTTAAATGAATATCTCAGGAGCTATCGCAAAATAAAAACGAACGTGCGCCAAAAAAAACGAGGATTTCAACCCGATGGCGATGACGGGACTCGCTCACGTGATGCGACCAGTGACCACCCCAGTGCCGCGTTGACATGGCTATATTATAAGCCGAGCGATACTTCTTTTATAAGCCTACGTACTGTAAAATATGCTGTTCAATATAACTTACTTATAAGGGAACATTTCAAGGAGATTGCAAAGTATAGGCGTAATATGCTCTACTACCTGTGCGAAGCTGGGACGGGTCGCTAGTTATGTATAATATGTCGAGAGAGGCCATGTTACGTTATCATGATTTTAGACATAAGATATCAAAATATGATATGAATAGATACACGATAGGCTCTCATATGTTAAAGTGACTCTGCAGTACCGATTGTGTTCGAGTAATAATCAAGAATCGATTAGAAATATTTTCACTCACGAGTGAAATGGTACATGGCAACATTCATTTTTTGACATCAGATGACATTTCCTTTCACTCATATTTTTGATGATGGTGTCTCTGGCTGATACATGGAACTAGGAATTACGAATGGGCTGATATGTCTATTGTCTGTCATCTTGCGAAAATGCGTATTTGTTGTTTTAATCGTAGGTTTTAATGTTTTAAAGTATTAAACAGTGATATTTTGAATCAAGAACAAGTCAGGGAAAGTGTAAAAATACAGAAAATTAAGCTCTCTGTCAAAAACATAACCCCAAAATGGATAAAAAAATTCGCTATATTTCTCATATCATTAGTCTGGCGGCCACCTGAACCAGATTTTATTATTAAAGATACGCTAAAAAGCCTAAATAAATAATGCATTATTATATCTTTGGATGTCCGCGAAGGGCCCAAAGGGGAATGCCCACTTTTGGACCCTCCGCGGACAGCACGATAGAATTTATCCAAATTACAGAACCATTTTAAAATAAATAAATACGAATTATCATAATATTATGAAACCCGCCACTATTATCAGTAATTTTCATAAATTAAAAGTATTTATATTGACTCGAGTAAGCTGAATGTATAGTCTGTGATCCAAGTTGTAGCCATTTTCTTTAAAATGTTGCCAGCATTAACCATGATACTAATCGATACTGTCGATTTTTTTCGATTATTATCAGATTTGTGTAGCGTTTAATGGGTGTGTGTATATTTATATTTTAAAAGAAAAACTATGGACTATGGCTCAAACGCTCGACGCACGGAGCCACTAAACAAACGAAGAAGAAGTATAGACTACAATAAAGACCTTTAGTTCATATTTTCTTGAAGTGTATTTATAACTCTTATCACTACATATTATAAAACAAAGTTCCGCGCCGCGTCTGTCGGTCTGTCTGTTCGCAATAAACTCAAAAACTACCCAACGGATTTTAATGTGGTTTTTACTAATAGATAGGGTGATTCATGAGGAAGGTTTTAGTGTATCGCCGTTTTGTGTAAATTGGTTGAAATACGACGATAATTGTTGACAATGTCGGAAAAATTCAAGCCGCTTGGGAGCCTTAATCGAAATGCTGCCTAATCTCTTTGAGATATGACAAAACAATTTATATCTATCTTTTAAGGATAGCTTACTATACCCATTTTAACTTTTAAAGAATGGTCACATACCATGTGGTTATTGGAAATCTATTTAGACGGATACAGTATTAATCCTTATTAACTTATATACGTTAGTTACCATAAGCATTTCATGCACATTATGATAATGCGTTACACCCTACAATTTAAATGAATATCTCAGGAGCTATCGCAAAATAAAAACGAACGTGCGCCAAAAAAAACGAGGATTTCAACCCGATGGCGATGACGGGACTCGCTCACGTGATGCGACCAGTGACCACCCCAGCGCCGCGTTGACATGGCTATATTATAAGCCGAGCGATACTTCTTTTATAAGCCTACGTACTGTTCAATATGCTGTTCAATATAACTTAAGGAACATTTCAAAGAGATTGCAAAGTATAGGCGTAATATGCTCTACTACCTGTGCGAAGCTGGGACGGGTCGCTAGTTATGTATAATATGTCGAGAGAGGCCATGTTACGTTATCATGATTTTAGACATAAGATATCAAAATATGATATGAATAGATACACAGCAGGATTCCGTCTTAACATTACCGACGGCTCTCATATGTTAAAGTGACTCTTCAGTACCGATTGTGTTCGAGTATTATTCAAGAATCGATTATAAATATTTTCACTCACGAGTGAAATGGTAAATGGCAACATTCATTTTTTGACATTAGATGACATTTCCTTTCACTCATGTTTTTGAAGATGGTGTCTCTGGCTGATACATGGAACTAGGAATTACGAATGGGCTGATATATGTCTATTGTCTGTCATCTTGCGAAATGCGTATTTGTTGTTTTAATCGTAGGTTTTAATGTTTTAAAGTATTAAACAGTGATATTTTGAAACAGGAACAAGTCAGGGAAAGTGTAAAAATACAGACAATTAAGCTCTCTGTCAAAAACATAACCCCAAAATGGTTACAAAAATACGCTATATTTCTCATATTATTAGTCTGGCGGCCACCTGGACCTGATTTTATTATTAAAGATACACTAAAAAGCCTAAATAAATAATGCATTATTATATCTTTGCATGTCCGCAATGGGCCCAAAGTTGTATGGACAGTGGGCATTCCCCTTTCAGCGAAATCAGTTCATTAGTTGTTCATTAGTTGAAGAAGCAATACGTGACTTTCAGTTTTTCAAAATCCTGCGGGAACCATGGACTTTTTATGAGATAAATAGTAGTATATGTGTTAATCCAGGGTATAGCCGATCTACATCTTATATAATAAATTTATCATTATCTTATATAATAAATTTATCATTTGAACAAGGCATTTTTCCTCATAGCTTAAAAAAATCTGTTGTAAAGCCTCTATTTAAAAAAGGTGACCCAAATGATATGAATAATTACCGCCCTATTACTTTAATTCCTATTCTTGCTAAAATTTTCGAAAAGGCGATGTTAAAACGATTAAAAAATTTCTTTAACAGATATAAAATACTAGTAGAAGAACAATTCGGTTTTCGTGACGGTAGCTCAACAACACTAGCGTGTTTTCATCTCGTTAAATTAATAACTGAAAGTTTAAATGACAAAGTACCCATCACTGCAATATTTGCATTTATTGCATCTCGAGCCAGTGCTACTGAGATCCATGAGTATAGAGAGGCCATGGTGAATCGCATTAACTTAACTCTGAAGGAGGTGTCCGATTGGGGCGACGCCAATTTAGTTAAGTTTAATGCCACCAAAACTCAAGCGTGTTTATTCACTGCCAAAAGGAGTCCCTTTACCTTGACTCCAACTTTCCAAAGTGTGTCCATACCGATTAGTGACCATATTGAGCTCCTGGGCATAGACATCTCGCCCAACCTCAATTTCGGGAAATGCATCGAGTCAAAGGCAAAAACAGCAGCCAAAAAACTTGGTATCCTGAACAAAGTGAAGCGGTGCTTCACGCCTGAGCAGCGCCTGACTCTTTATCAGGCTCAGGTGCGCTCGGCCATGGAGTACTGCTGCCACCTATGGGATGGCTCTGCCAAGTACCAACTCGATGCATTAGACTCGGTAGATCGCCGTGCCCGCCGAATTATAGGTGATCAGTCACTAACGCAGGCAAAAATGCTCAGTCTGCAGCACCGTCGCAATGTTGCCTGTCTATCGGTCTTCTATCGGATATACTTTGGAGAGTGCGCTCAAGAACTTCACAACCTTGTGCCCCCTTCACCGTTTTACCACAGAACTTCGAGAAATCGTGAGCGTTGGCATCCTTACGTGGTTGAAATCCAACCTGCTCGCACGAAACGCTTCTGTTCAACGTTTCTGAATCGAACCGCTAAGGTGTGGAACGCACTTCCAACTTCTGTGTTTCCGGCCACGTATAACCTCAGTACCTTCAAGGCAAGAGTGAATAGGCATTTTCTAGGCAAGCGCGCTCCAACCTAGACCTCATCAGTGCTGTCCAGCATTGATTGTCGTCAAGCGCATGCCTATCCTGCAATAAAAAAAAAAAAAAAAAAAAAATATTTTTAGATATGACCAAAGCGTTTGACTATGTAGATCATGAATTGCTCTTAACAAAATTAGAAAAATACGGAGTAAGAGGTCAAGCATACAAATGGATACAATCGTACTTACAAGACCGAATCCAGTGTACTGAAATCTCTAAAATAATAGACAGCACAAAAAACAATGTGAGGTCAAGATTTAAAAAAATAGAGAGAGGTGTCCCTCAGGGCAGTATATTGGGACCGTTTTTATTTCTTACATATATAAATGATCTCCCTAAAGGTGTAGGCCATCCCTGTGTCCTCTTTGCTGACGACACAACAGTACTTATACAAGGGAATCAGGATAACTATCACGAAACAATAAACGAAGCACTAAATAATGTTTTAAAATGGCTGGTTGATAACAGATTAAAAGTTAATTTAGAAAAGACTAAAATAATACAATTCCATTCCTATCACTCAAGAAGATCCCCCCTCAATATCCAGCATGATGGTATTAAAATTACTGAAACTGAAATTACAAAATTTTTGGGTATCATGTACGATAAGCACTGTAGTTGGAAACAACATATTGAGGCTGTATGTCAAAAATTAAATAAAGTTTACGTCCTAAGGAGACTCCGAATCACGGTGTCTAAGGAAGCCGCGGTGACAGCTTACCACGGCTATGTGGCGTCAGTTCTGTCATACGGACTTGTAATCTGGGGTAATTCGGTTGAAATTGAAAAAGCTTTTAGAGCTCAAAAGAAGTGTATTCGGGCTATTTTTGGTGTTGGCCCTCTTGTAAGTTGTAGGCCACTATTTAAAGATTTAAAAGTTTTGCCACTACCGAGCATATATATAAAAGATAGTATTTTAGTAAAAAAATACCCTAAATATTTCAAGCTCAACAGGGAAATATATAGGAGTAAAAGGTATCCGAATAAACTTTATGCGCCAAGGTGTAATATGGATATTTACAAAAGAAATGCTTATTATATGGCCATAAAGATATTTAACAAGTTACCTCAGCCAATACAGGCCATGCCTCTCCAAACTTTTAAAGTAAAACTAAGAGACTGGCTTATGGAGAAATGTTTTTATAATTTGGATGAATATTTAACGTAACTATTGACATGTATAATTCACTGCTACAACTTGACATACCCATTGACATTGTAAGATCTAAGTACTTATCTTAATTTTAATCATGCATTGTTTTCAGTTTATTTTTATTTTATTTTTAATTAATAGGATCCTTTTTAATTTAACAATACTATTATTTCGATATGTAAACTATTAATTGTACTTAAATTAATACTAGAGAATAAGCAGCAATGTATTTATCAAATTTGCACACTAATGAATTAGTTGAATGTGTAAGCGCAAATTAATTCTAAGACCTGATTGTACCACATTCTTGCAAATAAAATATTCTATTCTATTCTATTCTACATTCCAAATTTCAGCCAAATCGGTTCATTAGTTGCGGCGTGAAGAAATAATAGCTGAATTTCAGGTTTTCAAAATATTTCTGGAACCATGAATTTTTACGGTATAAAGAGTACCTAACCTATAAGTTGATGCAAAGTATAGTCTATCTTCGTTCCAAAGTTCAGCTAAATCAGACCATTAGTTGTGGCGTGAAGAAGTAATGCGTGAATTTCAGGTTTTTAAAATATTTCTGAAACCATGAATTTTTACGGTATAAAAATTGACATATAAGTTGATGCAAAGTATAGTTTATCTGCGTTCCAAATTTCAGCTAAATCAGACCATTAGTTGTGGCGTGAAGAAGTAATGCGTGAATTTCAGGATTTCAAAATATTTCTGGAACCATACATTTTTACGGTATATACTACTATTTATCTCATAAAAATCCATGGTTCTCGCAGGATTTTGAAAAACTGAAATTCACCTAGTGCTTCTTCACGCCACAACTCATGGTCTGATTTAGCTGAACTTTGGAACGTAGATATACTTTACTTTGCATGCACTTATAGGTTACTTTTTATATCGTAAAAAATCATGGTTCCAGAAATATTTTGAAAACCTGAAATTCACGCATTACTTCTTCACGCCACAACTAATGAACCGATTTGGCTGAAATTTGGAATGTAGATTGGTTATACCTTGGATATACTACTATTTATCTCATAAAAGGTCCATGGTTCTCGCAGGATTTTGAAAACCTGAAATTCACGTATTGCTTCTTCACGCCACAACTAATGAACTGATTTCGCTGAAATTTGAAACGAAGACAGACTATACTCTTCATTAACTTATAGGCTCCTTTATATCCCGTAAAAGTTGATGGTTTCATCAAAGTTCGCCTACCTACCTACGGCAGATTTTTTAAGTGTCTGACAGGGCGTAAGAACCATCGGAATTGTCTGACTGCTGAGGAAACATCTTCTGATAGGTCCCCAAGTAATATATAATAACATATATAAAACTCAGCTTTTATACTATGACGAAAGTATATTCATAATTTACTATAGTTTAAGGGTGTCTGACACGGGGTTGGAACCATCGGAAGTGTCTGACTGCTGAGGAAACATCTTGTGATAGGTCCTCAAGTAACATAATAAGTAAAACTCAGCTTTTATACTATGACGAAAGTATTAGCACAAAATGCATGCTCAGAATTTATGCACCTTTACTACCTAATATCTCCCAAAGCCACCAAGATCCAAACTTCATAGTCGGGGATCGTTCTTATCTCTATTGGGGACATACGCAGAGGAATTTTCAGCTTTTATAAAATAACGAAGGTCTGAAACGTGCTGGCTCCCTCTCTATCTATGCTTGGTCTATGTTCGAAATTCAAATCTGTGTTTTATCATACTCCATAGACCACGAATACCAGGATAATCATCTCCGTTAGGAGTTGGTACATAATAGTGTTCTCATAATCGGTACTCCGCCTGTGATACTCCGTGTTGCTCCGTGTGTTCTCGAGTGTGTTCTGCACAAAGACCTTACACTTACTAACTAGACTGTGCACTATGGCGAAAAAACCGGTCCGCGTGAGAGGGCTCCCGTTGGTGGTGTGTCCCTTTCTAATTACTAGTGACCATGATAAAACAGAACACAGGACAATTTGCTTGTGTACTCCGACATTTAATTAGATTCAATAAAATGACATTACGTATTTTACTAAACTCCAATAAATCTCCTAATTTTCACCTAAATAACTTAAAATATTATAACTTGAGAGAAGCGACTTTCTAAGTAAAATAATATTTATGTGATTTACTTTGATTAAATATTTTTTTAGTTTATTTAATTTACTATACGTTACGTATCTACATAACTACTTCTACGAAGACTAAGAAAAATCTTTGATCCACATAATTCATGGTTACCCTAAAGAATAATAAGTAATGTGCATTTATTATTACCAGTGCCAAACATTTAAGTACTACTTTTACTCAGTATTCATCATAGACCACGAACACTAGGATAGTATTCATGATTTATTTTTAAATACAACGCAATAATAATTATTTATATAAACTGTAGAAATATTAAAATAAGTTTCAAAGTTTATGGATTGTTCGTTTTGGTAAATCATAAAAGAGCAAAATATAAAATTTTCTACCATTTCTACCAAACCCAATAATTATATGAGCTAGCAAGACGTCAGACAAGGACACACTACCACCGGAGGCCCTCTCGCCAGGACCGCTTTTGGCTAGCTACCGCTTACAAGGAACTAGCTACCCTATGTAAAACGCCATAGATCTCATTTTAGCTTAACAAAAATGTTTGGTGCACAGTCTAGTTAGTAAGTGTAAGGTCTTTGGTTCTGCACAGTGTTCTGTGTTATCATCTATGCCCTAGGTATATATTTACTCTTTGGCTTAGATCATAGCCGTCTCTATCTCCTGTAGGGAGCCATGAAGTGAATGTGGCAACGTCGCAATTTACTGCCACTGGAGAGGAGTCTCTATCTCTAAAGGAGATAGAGACGGCTATGCTTAGATCTCTTTGGTTACCGTCGGTTACCGTAGCACATTACTATCCTAGTGTTCGTGGTCTATGGCACATTACGTACTCATTACGGGTGGAACCACACCTGTGAGGATCGTTTCGGATTTCGCCCATACAAAACTGTCAAATTCCATAGAAACGTGAACGGATCAATTCGGCTTTTCGCATCGATTCGGCTTTCGCATTTTTTGTACCTAAAAGTGCCTAAAATCCTTACAAGTGTAGCTCACGTTTCGCATGCGAAAGGATCCTTTCGCATCCTTACGGATCCGTAAGGATGCGAACGGATCCTTACGGACGCGAACGGATCCGAAAGGATCCTTACGGATCCGTAAGGATCCTTACGCGTGCGAAAGCGTCATCGGCAACTAGGGAAATGCATGAAGTGCCAAAAAGTATCGATATATCGATGAAATTAGTTTTTATCTCAAGTATGTATGCAAACACAGGTGCCACTTTTCCGCCATGTTGAAATTCTTTGTTATTGGACCGATTTCGTTCAAAATCGATATTTGGGCTTCCCTGGGCTCAAATAAGAGGAAATGATTTGCAAAATTATAAAAAGTCGCCGCCATATTGAAATTCTTTGTTATTGGACCGATTTCGTTCAAAATCGATATTTAGGCTTCCCTTGGGTCAAGAAAGAGGAAATAGATGCCAAAATTTTAAAAAGTGACCGCCATATTGAAATTATTTGTTATTGGACCGATTTCGTTCAAAATCGATATTTGGGCTTCCCTGGGGTCAAATAAGAGGAAGTGATTGGCAAAATTATAAAAAGTGACCGCCATATTGAAATTCTTTGTTATTGGACCGATTTCGTTCAAAATCGATATTTGGGCTTCCCTGGGCTCAAATAAGAGAAAATGATTGGCAAAATTATAAAAAGTCGCCGCCATATTGAAATTCTTTGTTATTGGACCGATTTCGTTCAAAATCGATATTTAGGCTTCCCTTGGGTCAAGAAAGAGGAAATAGATGGCAAAATTTTAAAAAGTGGCCGCCATATTGAAATTCTTTGTTATTCGACCGATTTCGTTCAAAATCGATATTTAGGCTTCCCTTGGGTCAAGAAAGAGGAAATAGATGCCAAAATTTTAAAAAGTGACCGCCATATTGAAATTCTTTGTTATTGGACCGATTTCGTTCAAAATCGATATTTGGGCTTCCCTGGGGTCAAATAAGAGGAAATGATTTGCAAAATTATAAAAAGTCGCCGCCATATTGAAATTCTTTGTTATTGGACCGATTTCGTTCAAAATCGATATTTAGGCTTCCCTTGGGTCAAGAAAGAGGAAATAGATGCCAAAATTTTAAAAAGTGACCGCCATATTGAAATTATTTGTTATTGGACCGATTTCGTTCAAAATCGATATTTGGGCTTCCCTGGGGTCAAATAAGAGGAAGTGATTGGCAAAATTATAAAAAGTGACCGCCATATTGAAATTCTTTGTTATTGGACCGATTTCGTTCAAAATCGATATTTGGGCTTCCCTGGGCTCAAATAAGAGAAAATGATTGGCAAAATTATAAAAAGTCGCCGCCATATTGAAATTCTTTGTTATTGGACCGATTTCGTTCAAAATCGATATTTAGGCTTCTCTTGGGTCAAGAAAGAGGAAATAGATGGCAAAATTTTAAAAAGTGGCCGCCATATTGAAATTCTTTGTTATTCGACCGATTTCGTTCAAAATCGATATTTAGGCTTCCCTTGGGTCAAGAAAGAGGAAATAGATGCCAAAATTTCAAAAAGTGACCGCCATATTGAAATTCTTTGTTATTGGACCGATTTCGTTCAAAATCGATATTTGGGCTTCCCTGGGGTCAAATAAGAGGAAATGATTTGCAAAATTATAAAAAGTGACAGCCATATTGAAATTCTTTGTTATTGGACCGATTTCGTTCAAAATCGATATTTGGGCTTCCCTGGGCTCAAATAAGAGGAAATGATTTGCAAAATTATAAAAAGTCGCCGCCATATTGAAATTCTTTGTTATTGGACCGATTTCGTTCAAAATCGATATTTAGGCTTCCCTTGGGTCAAGAAAGAGGAAATAGATGGCAAAATTTTAAAAAGTGACCGCCATATTGAAATTCTTTGTTATTGGACCGATTTCGTTCAAAATCGATATTTGGGCTTCCCTGGGGTCAAATAAGAGGAAATGATTGGCAACATTATAAAAAGTGACCGCCATATTGAAATTCTTTGTTATTGGACCGATTTCGTTCAAAATCGATATTTGGGCTTCCCTGGGCTCAAATAAGAGGAAATGATTTGCAAAATTTTAAAAAGTGACCGCCATATTGAAATTCTTTGTTATTGGACCGATTTCGTTCAAAATCGATATTTAGGCTTCCCTTGGGTCAAGAAAGAGGAAATAGATGCCAAAATTTTAAAAAGTGACCGCCATATTGAAATTCTTTGTTATTGGACCGATTTCGTTTAAAATCGATATTTGGGCTTCCCTGGGGTCAAATAAGAGGAAGTGATTGGCAAAATTATAAAAAGTGACCGCCATATTGAAATTCTTTGTTATTGGACCGATTTCGTTCAAAATCGATATTTGGGCTTCCCTGGGGTCAAATAAGAGGAAATGATTGGCAATATCATAAAAAGTCACCGCCATATTGAAATTCTTTGTTATTGGACCGATTTCGTTCAAAATCGATATTTAGGCTTCCCTTGGGTCAAGAAAGAGGAAATAGATGCCAAAATTTTAAAAAGTGACCGCCATATTGAAATTCTTTGTTATTGGACCGATTTCGTTCAAAATCGATATTTGGGCTTCCCTGGGGTCAAATAAGAGGAAATGATTGGCAACATTATAAAAAGTGACCGCCATATTGAAATTATTTGTTATTGGACCGATTTCGTTCAAAATCGATATTTGGGCTTCCCTGGGGTCAAATAAGAGGAAGTGATTGGCAAAATTATAAAAAGTGACCGCCATATTGAAATTCTTTGTTATTGGACCGATTTCGTTCAAAATCGATATTTGGGCTTCCCTGGGCTCAAATAAGAGAAAATGATTGGCAAAATTATAAAAAGTCGCCGCCATATTGAAATTCTTTGTTATTGGACCGATTTCGTTCAAAATCGATATTTAGGCTTCTCTTGGGTCAAGAAAGAGGAAATAGATGGCAAAATTTTAAAAAGTGGCCGCCATATTGAAATTCTTTGTTATTCGACCGATTTCGTTCAAAATCGATATTTAGGCTTCCCTTGGGTCAAGAAAGAGGAAATAGATGCCAAAATTTCAAAAAGTGACCGCCATATTGAAATTCTTTGTTATTGGACCGATTTCGTTCAAAATCGATATTTGGGCTTCCCTGGGGTCAAATAAGAGGAAATGATTTGCAAAATTATAAAAAGTGACAGCCATATTGAAATTCTTTGTTATTGGACCGATTTCGTTCAAAATCGATATTTGGGCTTCCCTGGGCTCAAATAAGAGGAAATGATTTGCAAAATTATAAAAAGTCGCCGCCATATTGAAATTCTTTGTTATTGGACCGATTTCGTTCAAAATCGATATTTAGGCTTCCCTTGGGTCAAGAAAGAGGAAATAGATGGCAAAATTTTAAAAAGTGACCGCCATATTGAAATTCTTTGTTATTGGACCGATTTCGTTCAAAATCGATATTTGGGCTTCCCTGGGGTCAAATAAGAGGAAATGATTGGCAACATTATAAAAAGTGACCGCCATATTGAAATTCTTTGTTATTGGACCGATTTCGTTCAAAATCGATATTTGGGCTTCCCTGGGCTCAAATAAGAGGAAATGATTTGCAAAATTTTAAAAAGTGACCGCCATATTGAAATTCTTTGTTATTGGACCGATTTCGTTCAAAATCGATATTTAGGCTTCCCTTGGGTCAAGAAAGAGGAAATAGATGCCAAAATTTTAAAAAGTGACCGCCATATTGAAATTCTTTGTTATTGGACCGATTTCGTTTAAAATCGATATTTGGGCTTCCCTGGGGTCAAATAAGAGGAAGTGATTGGCAAAATTATAAAAAGTGACCGCCATATTGAAATTCTTTGTTATTGGACCGATTTCGTTCAAAATCGATATTTGGGCTTCCCTGGGGTCAAATAAGAGGAAATGATTGGCAATATCATAAAAAGTCACCGCCATATTGAAATTCTTTGTTATTGGACCGATTTCGTTCAAAATCGATATTTAGGCTTCCCTTGGGTCAAGAAAGAGGAAATAGATGCCAAAATTTTAAAAAGTGACCGCCATATTGAAATTCTTTGTTATTGGACCGATTTCGTTCAAAATCGATATTTGGGCTTCACTGGGGTCAAATAAGAGGAAATGATTGGCAACATTATAAAAAGTGACCGCCATATTGAAATTCTTTGTTATTGGACCGATTTCGTTCAAAATCGATATTTGGGCTTCCCTGGGCTCAAATAAGAGGAAATGATTTGCAAAATTATAAAAAGTCGCCGCCATATTGAAATTCTTTGTTATTGGACCGATTTCGTTCAAAATCGATATTTAGGCTTCCCTTGGGTCAAGAAAGAGGAAATAGATGGCAAAATTTTAAAAGGTCGCCGCCATATTGAAATTCTTTGTTATTGGACCGATTTCGTTCAAAATCGATATTTGGGCTTCCCTGGGCTCAAATAAGAGGAAATGATTTGCAAAATTATAAAAAGTCGCCGCCATATTGAAATTCTTTGTTATTGGACCGATTTCGTTCAAAATCGATATTTAGGCTTCCCTTGGGTCAAGAAAGAGGAAATAGATTCCAAAATTTTAAAAAGTGACCGCCATATTGAAATTCTTTTTTATTGGAAAGATTTCGTTCAAAATCGATGTTTGGGCTTCCTTGGGGTCAAATAAGAGGAAATGATTGGCAAAATTATAAAAAGTGACCGCCATATTGAAATTCTTTGTTATTGGACCGATTTCGTTCAAAATCGATATTTAGGCTTCCCTTGAGACAAGAAAGAGAAAATAGATGCCAAAATTTTAAAAAGTCACCGCCATATTGAAATTCAAAATCGATATTCAAAATCGATATTTCGGCTTCCTGTGGTCAAGAAAGAGGAAATATTTGCCATAAGTTTTAAAAGTATGACGGCACCCCCCTCATCGCCGAGCGTCTAATAAAAGGAATCACACACAATATCAGAACAGAACATCATTCTCAGCAATCGCCTTCCATCAATAAAAATAACTACCTACACAAAGGACGTAACAAGGATTGTAAAGAAAACTCCTTCATCAACATCTATCTGTATTTAATTATGTTGTTCAGTATAGATCTATATATTATAAAAATGACTCTAATGCCGTTTCGCAAAGTGCTATAGTCGTGTAGAAGAAAGGGCAAAGAAACTCCACGACAGCACATCTTTTAAAATATAAAAGTAAATATCGAAAACACTTATGGAGCCACAGTCGGCTCCCACGCTGAACGAGAACTAACTTTAAACTAATTCACATTTCCCTTTTATATTTTTAGACTAACAAAATGGATGGAATGGATGATTACAATTTCCCCTTACATTCAACCAATCAGCCCACATTTCCGCTTTAATACATTTTCAAGTCAAATTAAATTCTATCCCCAACTACTTTTTTATTTTCCGTTTCATCCTACTTCCTACTTCCTACTAATATTATAAAGGTGAAAGTTTGTGTGTATGTTTGTTCCTCTTTAACGCAAAAACTACTGGATGGATTTGGCTGAAATTTGGAATGGAACCGACCGACCGACCGACCGACTGACTGACCGACCGACTGACAGACTGACCGACACAAGTAGGCTAGCATTAGAATATAATATGTAGTTATAAGTTTATTAATTGTATGAGCGCAGACTCGCCAACAAACTGCATGTGCAGTTTGGCGTGGTAGAAATAGTTTACTAATACTTGTTATTATATTTCTGAATAAAAAATTAAAAAAAAAAAAAAAAAAGATAGATTATACCCTGGATTAACATATAGGCTACAAATTATCCCGGAAAATCCAAGGTTCCCGCGGGATTTTGAAAAACCACTGATAGATGGCGCTGATTGTACTTAAATCACGCTTACATTATCCGCAGTATCGAGAATAAGTAAAAAATTCCAATTCAACAATCAAGTAGGATAAACACAGTTATTGAAGTTTTTCATTAGCAATAGAAAATTTCTTAGGGATTAGGGATTAGGGATGGATTACATCATGTGTAGATCCTATCCTATCCTATTATCCTATTAAAAATTATAAATTATACACACATGACCAGTCATTATAATATCTAGCAATGTACTCACTATGACTGGACAAATCGATACCTTGTACTAATTGTATTATTTATTTCGTAATCCATCCCTAATCCCTAAGAAATTTTCTATTGCTAATGAAAAACTTCAATAACTGTGGTTATCCTACTTGATTGTTGAATTGGAATTTTTTACTTATTCTCTATACTGCGGATAATGTAAGCGTGATTTAAGTACAATCAGCGCCATCTATCAGTGGTTTTTCAAAATCCCGCGGGAACCTTGGATTTTTCCGGAATAATTTGTAGCCTATGTGTTTATCCAGGGTATAATCTATCTCCATTCCAAATTTCAGCCAAATCCATCCAGTAGTTTTTGCGTTAAAGAGGAACAAACATACATACAAACTTTCGCCTTTATAATATTAGTAGGAAGTAGGATACGCTCTAAATCGGGAGTCCCAGTAAAAGGTTTAGCACTTTTATCTTGAAGTTTTGATAAAGCATCTATTAATGTTGCTTGAAGTCGCGCTATGCTAGGGAGAAATTTTCGATAAAAATTAATCATATCTTCTAAATCCCTGTACTGTTTTAGGTAGAGGAAAATCCTGTAAACTCTTAATGCGGTCAGCAGGAGAGCCAATCCCGGGAGCGCTTATTTTGTATCCAAGGAAACGAACCTCTGGAACATTAAAATACCATTCTTCTCGTTATCAACTATACCGTATCCTTCAAAAACGTTTGAAAAGAATACGTAAATGTTTTGCATGCTGTTCGCTATCTTTTGAAGAAACTAAAATATCATCGACGTACGCGAACTAAAAATCTAAACCACGAACAACTTTGAACCCAGAGAAGCCTAAATATTGATTTTGAACGAAATCTGTCCAATAACAAAGAATTTCAATATGGCGGTCACTTTTTAAAATATTGGCATCTATTTCCTCTTTCTTGACCCAAGGGAAGCCTAAATATCGATTTTGAACGAAATCGGTCCAATAACAAAGAATTTCAATATGGCGGTCACTTTTTATAATTTTGCCAATCATTTCCTCTTATTTGACCCCAGGGAAGCCCAAATATCGATTTTGAACGAAATCGGTGCAATAACAAAGAATTTCAATATGGCGGTCACTTTTTATAATTTTGCCAATCATTTCCTCTTACTTGACCCCAGGGAAGCCCAAATATCGATTTTGAACGAAATCGGTCCAATAACAAAGAATTTCAATATGGCGGTCACTTTTTAAAATTTTGGCATCTATTTCCTCTTTCTTGACCCAAGGGAAGCCTAAATATCGATTTTGAACGAAATCGGTCCAATAACAAAGAATTTCAATATGGCGGCGACTTTTTATAATTTTGCCAATCATTTTCTCTTATTTGACCCCAGGGAAGCCCAAATATCGATTTTGAACGAAATCGGTCCAATAAAAAAGAATTTCAATGTGGCGGTCACTTTTAATAATTTTGCCAATCATTTCCTCTTATTTGGCCCCAGGGAAGCCCAAATATCGATTTTGAACGAAATCGGTCCAATAACAAAGAATTTCAATATGGCGGTCACTTTTTAAAATTTTGGCATCTATTTCCTCTTTCTTGACCCAAGGGAAGCCTAAATATCGATTTTGAACGAAATCGGTCCAATAACAAAGAATTTCAATATGGCGGTCACTTTTTAAAATTTTGGCATCTATTTCCTCTTTCTTGACCCAAGGGAAGCCTAAATATCGATTTTGAACGAAATCGGTCCAATAACAAAGAATTTCAATATGGCGGTCACTTTTTAAAATTTTGGCATCTATTTCCTCTTTCTTGACCCAAGGGAAGCCTAAATATCGATTTTGAACGAAATCGGTCGAAAAACAAAGAATTTCAATATGGCGGTGACTTTTTAAAATTTTGGCATCTATTTTCTCTTTCTTGACCCAAGGGAAGCCTAAATATCGATTTTGAACGAAATCGGTCGAAAAACAAAGAATTTCAATATGGCGGCGACTTTTTCAATTTTTGGCATCCATTTCCTCTGTGTAGAAGAAGATTAATATCGTGGTTGAGCTAGCAATTAAAATATCGATGCCATCATCGACCATCCCTACGCAGACAACAATGTTTATAGGCTTTCGCCTCCTTACGGATCCGAAAGGATGCGTACGCATCCTTACGGATCCGTAAGGACGCGTACGCATCCTTACGGATCCGTAAGGACGCGTACGCATCCTTTCGGATCCGTAAGGACGCGATCCTTACAAGTGTGTCTTATAGCATCGGCATAAATGCGAATCGATCCTCACAGATGTGGTTCCACCCGTAACGTACTATGTCACAGATTAATGATTATGTATACCTATTACCTGTATACCTGTTTTCTGTGGTGCCTACTGCCTAATACCATATACATCTAATACCTAATCTGTGATATACATACAAGTTATTATAGTCACCCTATACTCACAAATTCAAAAATTATCAATAAAAATGACTTTACTTAAAAAATTTACTTTGCGGTTAGACTATTTAAAAAATATGTGGAAAATCTACACGAAAAAAAAGTCTGTAAAGTATGGTTTACCCTTTCTTATATTTATGGTTGGGGGATCTATGGCTCTAAAAGAATGGACACAAATAAGGTAGGTAGCTATTCAGTATTCAGGTAAAAAGCAGAATAGGGAAATTAGAGAAGTTGAATGTTCTTGCCAATAATACAACCACTAGCTGATGCCCGCGACTTCGTCCGCGTGGATTTAGTTTTTAAAAGCTCTCGTCGGTATGTAACGCTTTGATTTTCCGGGATAAAAAGTGTCTTATCACACTCCAAATTATACCCATGCAAAAAATGACGTCGATCTGTAGCTCTGTTGCGGTGTTATTGAAGGACTAACCAACACATACACTTTCGCATTTATAATATTAATATGATTAAACATACCAAAAGCCATTGGTTGAAATTAAGTTCAGAGTATTTTATTGTCAAAGATTGTTGCTTGAGAGAGTATGTATTATTTTCATTAAGATAAAAAAAAATTATGCATAGGGCCCTAGTAATGAGAATTTATAGAGAACTTAAGAAATTATTAGATTTTAGTTTAAATTGAAAAGCTCTCATGCATGGAAGCATAGCATTTTTATAATGTAGATGTTGCCTGCAACTTCTGTGTGGACTTAGGTTTCTTAGAACTTTTCTAGGAACTCTTTGCTTACCGATAAAATGTAGCCTATCTCTTTCTGAAAAACTTGGGAACAAACTCAAGTCTTCACTTAAGCTATCACTATTGTTTTTAATTTTTATATTAATCTCAACAGGTATCAATTTGCCCAGGTAAAAGGTATGAGTAATGAAGAGGCAGAAAAAATGGGTCTCCATAAAGATAAAAAAGTAACTATTGAAGCAGTATATGATGAAATTAAGAATTTGGACATTGATAATTGGGAAAACAAAAGAGGACCTCGGCCCTGGGAGAACACTGATCAGAAGAACTAATAGCCATCTTCAGCGTTGACTTTATTAAGAGGCTATAAAGGTCCATATGACCATCATCAATCTATTGTGCTCCAAGCTTCAATGACAGAAAAACAAGGCCCAAAGCAATTGCCAATATTCTATTATGTTCAGTATAATGTTACAGTACAAGTAGAGAATCAATAATCCAGATGTCAGAAATCGGGACAGTCAATAATCTGGTTTCAATTCTGGTGAAAACAAAAGGTTTTGTGAGTACATAATATTATGTATGATTGTGTACATTCTTTCATTAATATAAATTATAAGTTCTTAGTATAATTTGATGGGTTTTATTATATCTGCTCCAATTATTTAACATCATTAATGGTTTTAGCACAGAGTAAGGAAGGTTCATACAGAGGTTCAATGAAGCTGTCTAGATAGGGCAATCCTACGGTGAGTGCAGTAACTGCAGAGAGTGGTAGCGCCCCAAGTAGACCTCAGTAGCTTGGTACCTATATTATAGGGTTGTCATTACACGAGTTCATATTGTTTTGACAGATTTTCGTTTTGTGATGTCTACCCGACTGAAGGTAGGTACCTATAATATGGACAGTTCCTAAATTGCCACTGTTTAGGAGGGCAGTGTTTAGTTCCTTAAAGCATCAGGGTTGAACAGCTGGGCCTGGAGTTCAACGATGAAGACTTAACTTGGTACATAGGTACAATATTGGTTCATAATCGGCAGTTTCTAAATCCATACAGTTTAGGTGGGCTGGGTACCCCTGCAGCACCAGTATTGAGGAATTTGAATCTGACATTTTAATAGGACCATCTTACAACTCAATGGAATAGAAAAAGATTGCAAGTTAGTTCAGAAATCTCGGAGATATCGATCACAAAGTACATTATACAGACCAAATACAAGTCTTAAAAAAGTAGCCTATGTTGTTCCTTATTAGATGATGCCCGCGACTTCGTCCGCGAGTATTAAGGTTTTTCAATTCCCTTAGAATCGAATAACCTTAATACTCGCGGAACCATATTCGCATCGATTCGCATTTTGTTCATAACATACATGTATTGTCATTTTCATCGTGAACGCTTTGAAAAGCCGAATTGATGCGTACACGACTTGAAAAATGACAATTTTGTAAGAACAAAATGCGAGTCGATGCGCACAGATGTGGTTCCAGCCTTAACCAGTTATAAGTTCTTGCAATTCACGAGGGCGACTGATTTATGGTTGTGTGTGTGTCGTATCTGTATAAGTGTGAGCGAGCGCAATGCTCGCGCCTGCCCGCTCCCACCTAGGCTTTGACAGGCACGCACACTTATGCAATGTGCATGTACACGAAGTAACCACAAGTAAAGCTTACTCGCCTTCGAACTTTAATCACTTCGCATCAAACTTCATAGACTTGGTATACTATAATAGCTATTCGTAGACAGAGAAATCTATTTCTGTAGCAAGTCTATGTAAAATTTCACAGTGCATTCTGCAGCGTGATTATATATTCTCTTTTTATGTAGCAGTCCATAGAATTAAGAAGACTAGTCGTAATTCCTAATTCCATGGCAGCAGTCCATGTTCTGCCATGTTCCTTGCAGCCTATGCTTGCAGCAGTCTCCACAGAACACACATATCCGTAGCTCATAACCTAGTGTTCGTGGTCTATGGCACAGGGCCCTGATTCTCTAACTTAGTTGCTATCAAAAATGATAGCCACTGACGTATTATATTTTTGAAGTGAAACTTCTTTAGGCGCATGAGGGTAAAAACAAATGTAACGTCACGCAACGCAAGTATGCAACGGAAGTGTCGAAAAAGAGAGAGAGAGCGATCGAGACCGATTGAGAGAGAGTAAGACAGGGCGAACGTAGCGTATATAAATAACAAGACTGATAAATTAGTTCGCCAAAGAAGTTTCACTTCTGACATGTGTACTTTGTACGCACGCACTTTTTTTTTATCCATTGAAGGTTTGCTACGAAAATGATACTTCTGTTTTCATAGCAAACCTTCAATGGATAAAAAATATATGTCAGTGGCTATCATTTTTTGATAGCAA
Organism: Oeneis ivallda; assembly: GCA_029955525.1. NCBI lineage: Eukaryota > Metazoa > Arthropoda > Insecta > Lepidoptera > Nymphalidae > Oeneis > Oeneis ivallda. Next base: position 10,298,528 of record JARPMR010000020.1, on the reverse strand, counting down.
AGTAAGTTACAGAATCAGGGCCGGCCGTCCACACAGGTCACACTCCGTGAGTATAAAGTATGCTGTGGTCTATGTGTTCGTGGTCTATAGTCTCAGCTTATATTATCTCTTTGTTTAATATCCTAAGGCTCAGAAGGGCTGGAAACCAGAGCCGTAAAGCCAGTTAAATAAAAAAAAAATCTTATCATGACAGTTGACACCTACCTTCATGTGCCTACAATGCATGGTACAATGTTTGAAAATTATGTTATAAATAATAGAGGAAGAAGAAAATAAAATAATGTTTTCGCGCTGAGTTTACACATATTATTTAAATACGTTATACTACGGAAGAAGGCGTATAAATAATTATTATGAGTCAAAACCTTTTTACTGCATTTGCGGCCACTGCCCTATTATATTTCAGCGATTGTAAGTATTTTTTTTGCATTGTCTGATGCCGCTATACTTATTGAAATAATATTAATAAGGAACTTCTTGATGCTTTTATTGATTCACTAGCTGACCCAGCGAACTTCGTACCGCCAACAAAAATATTTAGGGGTGGCCACCCTTATCATTTAGGCGTATGAAAAATAATCGGTCCAGCCGTTTCGGAGAAGTTTGGTAACAAACACCGCGACGAGAATTTTCTATATTAGATATTAATTATAATCTACATAATATTTAATAAAACTGCATACCTATCAACATTTTATTTTTTAGGTTCCATTCATCAGAACTTAAAATATTATGAGACATTACATGCATCAAAGTTTACGCATCACATCGTGAAGCGGGGTGCTACGCCCTCCAAGCATCCCTTTAACACAATAAAGGAGCTACACTTTCAAACACTCGGAAAGAGTTTTAGGCTCATTCTACACCCACACAGTTCTGTGCTACATTCCAATTTCAAAGCTTATTCTGTGGATGCTGATGGGAACAAAACTGTAGTTCATATTGGTAAGTTTGTAAAACTTTATTAATTAGCATTCATATTTCATACCTGCAAAATGTGATTGGGTAGGGCTGGCTGTGAACATCCAAAATCAGATCCTAATTTAAGAAACAGAATACAGAATCTTAAAATTGGATACTTACTTGTTAAACGTTACAAATTCAGAACTTTATTTTAGACAATAATTTGTAAAAATCAGTGATCTTGCCACATGCAGTGTAGGTTTCCATAGTAATTAGATATTTATTTGTATGTAAAAAATATCTATTGTTATTTATAAGAATAGGATATTATTTTCTAGAGGAGAATAAAAAATTAAGACAATATCAAAGCTGTACCACAAAATATATGCTTCTGCATATAAATATTTTTTAAATATAATAATAATAAATTAAATATTATTTAATTTATAAATAATAAAGTTGGGTGTAGGACTGTTTTTAATGAATAATTTGTAACTAATTCTTAAAAATCCTATGTGGCTTGCGAGCTTTCTTATCTGTTGTTTACATCCACACAGATGGTCAGCTACTGTGGTGACCTTCACTTTTGTTTATAGATATTAGCTAGGTAGCTAGATAAGCATGTACGTACGTCTTCGAGTTAAAATGGTTCAGTTTCAAATTGATATTCTTCCGGATATAATGACGAAATTACAGTGGTCCCTTCATCATCATTATACCTGAAATATTTATAATATATTTTTACATTATTTTGACTGGAAATTATTCATTATTTATTCATTTTGAATACCAATCAACAGTAATAAATTCATGAAAATAATCATAAATTTACTAAGTATAAGTACATACTTGAGTTGTCTAAACAGATTTTAGTTGCTTTTCAACAAAACATTCCATTAAAGTTACAAGAAGTTATATTATACACATAATTATAGTAATATCTATTGTAGATTATGATCAATTCTACACTGGACGAGTATTTGGTGAAGTAACTTCTGATGTCAAGCTTCACATTGATGATGGAGTCATCACTGGTATAATAAACACTCCTGATGAAACTTTTCATATTGAGGTCTGAAACAACATTTTTTATACAAAATTACCAATTTTGATTTTTTCAATTTTTCAGCTGTTCTTTTAGGTTTTCACTGTTTATTTTTTATTTTTAAATCACCTTTATATTTAGAGTGAACAAAAAATATTTATGTAAGTAAATCAGTCAAGCAGTTTTTAAGGTTGATTACACGGGTCGGACGGACGTGAGTTACTCACAAATCAGTCGATATTCTGACTAACTTCTTAAACTGTACACTTTCAAGTAAAGACTTTTATATAAAACCTGTGAAGATGATACTGCCAATGGCGCAATTAGAATGCCGTAAGCCTACTTTGTTGTATTAGTTTACAAATTGCGAAAAACCAAATTAAATTTGAATTACGCAGGCAGACCCGTATAATCAATCTTAAGTTAAACAGGAGCTAGACTAAGAAACAGCAATTGATTTATATATATATATTTATATATATATATAATATATATATAAATATATACAATACATGTATTTAATGTTATAAGCTTATAGCAGGGTCTCTAAACTGTGAGTGATGATGATAAAATAACCTTCCAGCCATCGTGGAGGCACTTGCCAGATCTTGGTGACAAAACCATGATCACATATCGCTCCTCAGATATAAAGCTTAGTTGGTCTGTTACCGAGAACCACAACCCAAGGGTTTGTGGTTATGTCAAGGAAGGAGAGGGTAAATATGTGTATATTTGTAAACATAATAATAAGATCTAATTAATACATATTTTTCTATGTATCATGAAATAGTTATTTAGTAGCAACAATGTGACTTATTCTGTTATTACAATTTACACAATCTCTATTCTAATTGATAGGTTGAAATCTAGTGCTATCTTTTCTTGCAGGAGCAGTTTAGTTTAGAGATTGTGTACAACAGAGTTAGCCTCAACTGAGATGTTGCCAATCTAAAATACTACAGATTGAAGGTCGAAAATTTAATACAGATTTGTGTGTACTTAAATACTGTGTAGTGTTATTAGGCTGCTAATAGATGATGCCTTGTTCATCGTTAAGGCCAACCCTAAGGCCCTTTGCCCTAAGTGCGAATTTAGACGGATGGCTCACCGATGACCCTCGAAAATGAAAGCAAAAATCTCGAAAAATTAGTCATAGAAAATTCACCCTTAGGGCGAATTAAGACGGTTCATTTTCGCAACGATGAACGATGAACGGGCAACGTCTAATTTGGGCCTTACCAATTGGAAAAATCATTCACAATTTCATTATGTGGAATGCAAAATAATAATAGGCATGATGACAGTAACCAAGAATCAATGATATTTTTATTAAATGTATACCAACCTAGTTATGAGGGTCTAGGCCATTTACAAATAGACTACACAATTGGGTATTGGGCTGTAGTCAAAATATTGATTTTCATTATTTATAATCAAAAATGTAATATGTAAGAATAACATTTGTAAAAACAAAACAAGTCTGTCCAAAAACAAATAAGTTATAGAGCTTTAAATTTTCCTGTTAGACAGAGAGAGTGCTACTGAACTGAATTCAGCAGTTCCATACACGCTCCATAGAAAATTTTGTTTTAGAAAGAGACAGACACAGTCACAGTAAAACAGCTCTTATAATTCCGAGACTAATAGATATTTAAAAAAAGAGAAATAGCATTGTGGTCTAATATTTAAAAACTTTATTTTAAATAAATAAAAAATGGCAGTCAAATACCCAATTGAACTCCAGTTCCACAATCCTGATGCAGCCGGGCACTGCCCACAGAACAGAACAGTAGATATTGAGGAATTGTCGATTGTAAATTTATATTATGGTTACCAAGTATGGACTAATACATGTGTGTGGCCGTAAAAAAGGTCCCAGCTCTTCAATCCTAATGCTGCTGGGTACTGCTCATCTAAACTGTCGGGACTTAGAGGCTGTGGATCATTTATTAATTGATATTGTACCAAAAATATATACTATTGAACTCCAAGCTCCAGCTGTTTGTACCGTTGCGTTTGTTTTGTAGCTTGCCCGTGAGCGACGCCATGACACTTCAAGCGTTTTAGCGTGTATTTTAAAACTTAAATTTGAACTGGCAATTTTATCTAGCAAACCTTTTTTTGCTTAAATAAAATATTTTTGGAAATAGTAGATACTTCTGTACATCATCCCAACATTTTTTCAAAATCGGACATAATACCTATTGATTGATCATTTGATCGATCTACAAATCTGGAATTTTGGATTAGATAGGTGATTAATTGCTGCCGTTAATCTTCTGTTTTGATATAGAGTTGGAAGATGATAAAGAAGATGATTTGGAATCCAAACACGAGCAATCCGAAAAGGACAAATATTTAGACCAAAAACAAGAAAACTGGCACATTACTAAGAAATCGGATATAAGAAATGATGAGGACTTAAAACATGGCAAGAGAGTTAAAAGGCAGAGCGACTATGAGTACACGCCCACGAAGACGCGATGTCCGCTGCTGCTGGTGGCTGATTATAGATTCTTTCAAGAAATGGGTGCAAGCAACACTAAAAGCACAATCAGTTATTTGGTATGACCAATACCTGAAGCCTTCACGTTAGCCTAACGCGTTCGGCGAATGTCGGCTGACATGAGAACACTGTTTGAGAATTGCTTCTGATCATTTGTAATCATTTATGAATCGAAATTATTTTTAAGTTTAATTAACTTCCTATATTTATTTTTTAAAAGGCGAAAAATTAATGACGTCATGCACATACTTACTTATACAGAATTTAAAACTATTTTTGATATAATTTTCGTAATATAGGTGCTATGTAAAGTTTAACCTGCATCAATGCTCCGAATATACGCCAAGTGGTATAGGTGTTCGGATAATTTCGCCAAGCACGTTCGGCTTATAAATAGGCTACATTTAAATTATTGTTTAAAAACTAGAGCATTTATATTGATTGAGTATCATTGTTACAGATCAGTCTGATTGACAGAGTTCATAAAATTTACAACGATACAGTGTGGCAAGATCGTCAAGTAAGTAACTTAGTTTAGGGGAAAACTAAATTGTGCCTACATTTGATCTGCTATAGAAAGCGAATAGGCCTTGGGACCTCCAAAATCGATCATATATTCAGTTATTGACTTATTGTCTTGGTTTGAAATTGATTAACCTGCGCAATAGTCAATTGCTATGTATGCAATTACGCTATAGGTCTCTGAGCTGAGTAACAGATATAAATATGTACAGTGGATTTTTGTCACATGAAGCTTTTCATTAACCTAGTTTTCCACATAGGCAGGTTTAAAATGACAGTTCTTATTTTTCTTATTGGCACTGTAAATAAACTATTTAAATCAAAAGAGCCCAGGTAGGAGACTAAAATTTACTTTAACTTGTGATTCTTTTAAAAGATCTCTATTAAAATCACGACATACAAGTAATGTCTTTTTATATTGTCGGTTAACTTAGGTTCAAAAATTCTCAGGTATTGAACTGAGGTATTGAAGTGAAATAAATAATTCCCAGGTACCTACTGAACCTGAGGTATTTCAATGCAAATGTGTCAGGACGTTGTAATTATCAGTAAAGTAGAATTTTCTCACATATCCAGGACCCAGTTTGTTTTGTATTGAATTGTAGTACCTACTCATTTTTTGGAACTTCCCCTCATTGTGGAAATATTCTTTTCTATTCTAACAAGTTGAATGGGATAAATTGGCTTGGCATCCAGCTGTCCACAAGATAGTCAAAAAAACTTGTTACAATGTAAATAGCTACATAATAATAATATTGTAAAATGATTATTTTGAAAAGAGTAACTGCGGTGTTTCTTGCCGGCTCTTATCAGCAGAATCCGCTTTCCGAACTGGCGAAGTGGTAGTCATGACGTGTCATAAGAGCCACAGGTTGCGTAGGCCAACCTGTAGCTCGTATGACACGTCATAAAATGCTATTATGAATATTAAAAAAATTGTTTGGATGAAGTAAATGTTGGGTTGTCAGGACGCGGACGGGTTCAAAGGCATGGGGTTCGTGATAAAGAAGATCCTGGTGCACTCGGAGCCGACGCGCGTGCGCGGGGGCGAGGCGCACTACAACATGGTGCGCGAGAAGTGGGACGTGCGCAACTTGCTCGAGGTCAGTGTAGCAACTGCCGTGTTCTCTACCACATAATGCCTGGAACTTCGTCCGCGTGGATTAAGGTTTTTTTGATTCCCGCAGGAACTCTTTAATTTTCAGGGATAAAATGTATGTGTTAATCCTGGAAATGAGCTATCTCCACTCCAAATTTTAGCCAAATCGGTTCATTCGTTGTGGCGTGGAGGAGTAACAAATATCCATCCATCCTTCCTCCCTCACATCCTCACAAACTTTTGCATTTATAATTGTAAGTAGTATGAACTTTTGGAACTTCCCCTGATTGTGGAAACACTGGATACATAGCATAATATCAATTGTATTGTAAACTTGTTTTAAAAAAGCAACTGCCTAGTTTCTGGCTGGTTCTTCAGGAAGGGCATTCCGAACTAGATACTATATATTTTAGACTCATCGACGATTCAAAAGCACTTGTAAAAAAGTTTATTTGAATAAAAAATATTTCTATTCTATTCTAGTTAGCAAACGAACAACAGCCGCTGAGACAGAGAACAGCCCCCCAAGGCTGGCGAAAGACGATAAAATAATAATATTGTTCGGCGTGCAGGTGTTCAGTCGCGAGTACTCGCACAAGGACTTCTGCCTGGCGCACCTGTTCACGGACCTCAAGTTCGAGGGCGGCATCCTCGGCCTGGCCTACGTCGGCTCGCCGCGGCGGAACTCTGTCGGCGGGATCTGCACGCCCGGTACTGTAACTATGCTTTTTCAACTTTCGTGACAACTGACACACACCTATAATAACTATGTATAATACCTATTATGTAATTCGATATTTGAGTGTTGTCGAAAGGTTAATATTCAATAATTATATTCGAAAATGTAACATGTAAGAATAGCGTTTGTAAAAACAGAAAATGAATCGGTCAGAAAACAAATAAGTTTTAAGCTGTTTTACTGCGACTGTACCTACGTCAATGACGTTTTCTATGAGGTGACGTTATATGAGGAACTTTGTGGAAAGGATGAATCTACATTACAACTCAATATAGTTTAGTGTATACAATCTATTTTGCATTTTTTTATACACATAGTTAATTTAATTTTATTGATTGATTGCATGCATGAATGCTTTTAATTTTATAGCTATACAAACGTATTTACCTAAATATTGTTTTTCACAGTGTTTTAGTATTGTTTTCGTTGTTTTCAGCCCTTTTGGTGCAAAATGTGAGTGTTTATTTTATGTTGTTTTCGTTCGCTTTGCACGTTCTTTTCATTTACCATACTTACTCATAAACTACAAACAGTCACATTCGTTTTCAGTATTTTGCACTGTGTTGTTTCATACAGTCTATTGCATGTACTATAAATGATATTTACCATGATTACCACATTATTACACTAGATTTTACTATCCTAAAGCTGTAGTCACCTTTGTGCGCATTGATTCGCATTTTGTCCATATAAAACTGTCATTTTGTATGAAGTCATGTACGCATCAATTCTGCTTTGCGACGCGTACACGACTCCTTAGAAAATGGCAGTTTTAACTTTTATACGTACAAAATACGAATCGATGTGCACAGATGTGATTACAGCCTAAAAGTCATTTTATCAACTCATTATTAATATATGTAGTAATTATAGTCATAGTCTTTGTTCATGGTCAAAGGTCATTTTGGTTCAAGGGTTTAGTTTAAGCTTTGCAGACTATGCTACTCGTGCGAGACACGGGCGCTTCATGAAATGTACTACTATTCTTACAAAACACCTTTATCAGGTGTGGCTTAGTTTAAATAATGGATAATGTAACAAATAGTTTCTAACTAACAAACTTTTTATTAAAATAATTTTTCAATTAATCATGCTGAAGGATAGCGATGGCGAGGTCTAAGTACGCGCTAGCCTATAACAGTATTTCTCTTTTTTTGAAGGCACTCAGACACTCGTTCATTGCAAGAAATAAGAACTGATTATTATATTTTTAATACTCTTCTCTTTGAATCTAAAAACTCTTCTTACTTCATGAGGTGGTATGATGAAGGTGATAATTTTCATCATTTTAATACTAAAGCTACGAGAGTTATGGGTTTACCTGTGAACTTGTACTGACACGCAGAGTACTTTAAGAACGGATACACACTGTACTTGAACTCGGGTCTGTCGTCGTCGCGCAACCACTACGGGCAGCGCGTGATTACGCGCGAGGCGGACCTGGTGACTGCGCACGAGTTCGGCCACAACTGGGGCTCAGAGCACGACCCCGACGTGGCGGAGTGCTCGCCCGCCGCCAGCCACGGCGGCTCCTACCTCATGTACACCTACAGCGTCAGCGGGTATGACGTCAACAACAAGGTGAGTCGCCCGTGTTACGCCGTGCTCAGCTGTGTTATAGTGTGGGTTCGGCCACAACTGGGGCTCGGAGCACGACCCCGACGTGGCGGAGTGCTCGCCCGCCGCCAGCCACGGCGGCTCCTACCTCATGTACACCTACAGCGTCAGCGGGTATGACGTCAACAACAAGGTGAGTCGCCCGTGTTACGCCGTGCTCAGCTGTGTTATAGTGTGGGTTCGGCCACAACTGGGGCTCGGAGCACGACCCCGACGTGGCGGAGTGCTCGCCCGCCGCCAGCCACGGCGGCTCCTATCTCATGTACACCTACAGCGTCAGCGGGTATGACGTCAACAACAAGGTGAGTCGCCCGTGTTACGCCGTGCTCAGCTGTGTTATAGTGTGGGTTCGGCCACAACTGGGGCTCGGAGCACGACCCCGACGTGGCGGAGTGCTCGCCCGCCGCCAGCCACGGCGGCTCCTACCTCATGTACACCTACAGCGTCAGCGGGTATGACGTCAACAACAAGGTGAGTCGCCCGTGTTACGCCGTGCTCAGCTGTGTTATAGTGTGGGTTCGGCCACAACTGGGGCTCGGAGCACGACCCCGACGTGGCGGAGTGCTCGCCCGCCGCCAGCCACGGCGGCTCCTATCTCATGTACACCTACAGCGTCAGCGGGTATGACGTCAACAACAAGGTGAGTCGCCCGTGTTACACCGTGCTCAGATGTGTTATGGTGTGGGTTCGGCCACAACTGGGGCTCGGAGCACGACCCCGACGTGGCGGAGTGCTCGCCCGCCGCCAGCCACGGCGGCTCCTATCTCATGTACACCTACAGCGTCAGCGGGTATGACGTCAACAACAAGGTGAGTCGCCCGTGTTACACCGTGCTCAGATGTGTTATAGTGTGGGTTCGGCCACAACTGGGGCTCGGAGCACGACCCCGACGTGGCGGAGTGCTCGCCCGCCGCCAGCCACGGCGGCTCCTATCTCATGTACACCTACAGCGTCAGCGGGTATGACGTCAACAACAAGGTGAGTCGCCCGTGTTACACCGTGCTCAGATGTGTTATAGTGTGGGTTCGGCCACAACTGGGGCTCGGAGCACGACCCCGACGTGGCGGAGTGCTCGCCCGCCGCCAGCCACGGCGGCTCCTATCTCATGTACACCTACAGCGTCAGCGGGTATGACGTCAACAACAAGGTGAGTCGCCCGTGTTACACCGTGCTCAGCTGTGTTATAGTGTGGGTTCGGCCACAACTGGGGCTCGGAGCACGACCCCGACGTGGCGGAGTGCTCGCCCGCCGCCAGCCACGGCGGCTCCTACCTCATGTACACCTACAGCGTCAGCGGGTATGACGTCAACAACAAGGTGAGTCGCCCGTGTTACGCCGTGCTCAGATGTGGCAGTGTTATAGAGACAGTTGAAGGGTAAGGGGAATATTTTATTTTATTTTATTTTATTTTATTTTATTTATTTAGGAAAACCAACAGCTTGTAATTCTATATATACTTAAGAAATAATGTAACTAACAGCTAATAATAGGTTTTCGCAGGTAAATACTAAATACACACAGGAGTACCTGGATAGACAAGAAAGATTCTGAGAATTATATATATACTTTAAGAAATTAAGGATGCACTAGACTGGATTAATAACTTAGTTAAATTCCGACGTAAACTATTCAAATTGCCACGAAACAAGTCAACATTAGGTTCATTGTAAACAGAATTTAAAAGGCGAGAAGCACGAATAATAAATGAGTTATATCTGTAATTGGTTTTAGTTCGGGGAATATTAAATATCTTATTGTTTCTAGTCACACGGAGTAAGCGTCGTGAAGGCACTATTATACCTAGCTTCGCAAGTAGTTCCGGACAGTCAATTGACCCCCTGACTATCTTGAGTAGAAAGCAAATATCAGCAATATTTCTACGTATGTAAAGAGGTACAAGGTGTAATTCGGAACAGGCTTTAACATAAGATGTTTTTGGAAGGTGAAATTTTTGATTTAGAAATCTAATGAATTTGCGTTGGATACTTTCAATTTTGTTAATGTGAACTTGATATGCAGGGTTCCATATTTGGCAAGCGTATTCAAGATGACTGCGGACCAAAGAACAATAAAGAACCTTTATGGTTTTCATTTTCTTAAATGGTTTCGTAGCGCGAATAATAAAACCTAAAGCTTTGTATGCTTTACTCACAAAGCATCTACATGCTGGTTTAGAATCAATTTAGAGTCTAGTTGCACTCCAAGATCCCTTATTGTGTCAATTCTAGTTAATAGTTGATGTTTTAGACTAAAATCATAACAAAAAGGCTCTTTTTTCCTAGTGTAAGATATCGAATTACTCATGTTTATAAAAAAAAACTTTTATTAAAAACCTTATGTCTTACTCTACTCTTACTACATCGGGAGTATGTCCGGTTGCAGCGTTTCTCGCCGTGCAGCCTGCGCTCGATCCGCAAAGTCCTGCAGGCCAAGTCGGGGCGCTGCTTCTCCGAGCCCGAGGAGAGCTTTTGCGGCAACCTGCGCGTCGAGGGCGGCGAGGAGTGCGACGCCGGCTTACTGGGTCACTATTTATTTGTATTTCATCATGAGCAACCCATTAACGTCTCACTGCTGAGCGCAGGTCTCTACTCAGAGAAGGTTTATAGGCCATAATCCACCACGCTGGCCCAATGAGAATTGGCAGATTTCACACACCTTTAAGAACATTATGGAGAACTCAGGCGTGCAGGTTTCCTCATGATGTTTTCCTTCACCGTTAAAGCATGTGATGTGATAATTAATTACTTAAAAGCACTTATCCAACTACAAAAAGTGAGAGATGTTTGCCAGGGATCGAACAGAAAATAGAAAACCGCAGTCCTATTAACGTCTAGGCTATGACTTCTACCTATTTAAATTTTAACATGTATACTATACATGTTAAAATGTATGTATACATATTTACATTTAACATTTATGTACAAAATTAGTAACGTTCTAGCGACATGCTACAACGAAAAACGGTAAACTTTTACTAAAAAAATCAAAACTTATAAGTATTTAATTAATCAAGAGTGAATAGGCAAGCGCGTAGGCTAGGCTAGACTTAATATTAAAAACAAGTTCTTGATTTTGAAAGGTTATTGTTAAAGTATAGACAAGTGACAACACTTCAAAAGTGTGAGCTTATTCTAAAATTCATGAAACATTTGTGTAGGTACGGAGGACAATGACATGTGCTGCGATAAAAACTGTAAGCTCCGGAAAAATCAAGGCGCTGTTTGCAGGTACTTCATACTTCGCACTTTTAAATAGAAAATTATACCTATACTTAATAAGTACCTCAGCCAAGCGTAAAGCTCGCGTTAGGGGTTATTAAACTACGGCCGTTCAGAGAATGCGTTCCTGACACGTCGCGATTGAACTGACGACGTAACTTTGTAATGGCGTTGCAGTTACGATAAAAATATTATTGCTGGTTGTTTACCGTTTTAACAATTGATGAGCATTAAAACAACATTATTATATCAATAATCAATTAATGTTATAATTTTGTGCCAAACTGAGTGTCAAATAACTTGGTAAACAATATTTTTCTAAATGTGTCAGGAACGCATTCTCTGAACGGCCGAACTTTAACACACTGTATTTATTATTTTTTAGTTTTGTCTTAGAGTATATTCATTCGTTCATTCATTTTCTTCAATCACTAGCTGATGCCCGCGCCTGCGTCCGTGTGGATTTAGTTTTTATAATACAGTGGGAACTCTGGTTGTCCGGAATCCAAGTCCTGAACTCTATACCCATGTCAAAAATCAGGTCAATCCGTTGCTTTGTTGCTGCGTGATTGAAGTACAAATCAACAAACCAACAAATAAACACGCTTTCGCATTTATATTATTAATAAAATATTAGTATATAATAGGGGGGTAAGGGAGCGCACCTTCATCTAGCGCTCCAACAGTCAACCTCACCTGCCCGCGGTGCCCCCTGCTGGTTTACTGACGAGGCTATGGCGACCGACAGATGGCGGTATAACCATCTCATACTAGCTAGACTGAACAAATGGCACAGGCCGGTGTCGGGCAGCAGCGACATCGGCGCGATCAGTCTAGCCCTGCGATGACCAACACGCCTGCCCAGCGTGGTCATTATGGGCAAAACCCAAATGGTTACTAACACAAGGCCAAGGCCCCTAGTTCCCGGCGGCCTCGCTGTGCCTGACCCTGGCAGCGGTCACGGTAATGGCGGGGCAGGGGGTGCTAAGAATCTCCGGATGAGATTCCGCTGCCAACCCCGACGACTGGAGCTGGCGACATATAACGCACGCACGTTGAGGACTGACGAGAAGATCATCGAGCTGGAAGAAGCAGTGAGCAAGTTGCGCTGGAATGTTATAGGATTGTCTGAAGTCCGAAGAGAGGGGGAGGACTCGATAATCCTCAATTCCGGCAACTTGTTCTACTACCGGGAGGGCGACCAACAGTCCCAGGGTGGTGTCGGGTTCATCGTCCACAAGTCCCTCGTCAACAACATCGTCGAAGTCAAAAGTGTGTCGAGTAGGGTAGCGTACCTTATACTCAGAATCACCAATCGGTATTCGTTGAAGGTTATACAGGTTTACGCACCGACATCGGCACATCATGACGAGGAGGTGGAGGCGCTGTATGAGGATATATCAAAAGCCATACACGCCTCAACCACTCACTACAATGTTGTGATGGGGGATTTCAACGCGAGGCTGGGTGAACGAAGCGGTGCAGAGACGAGGGTAGGGCAATTTGGTTATGGGCGAAGGAACCAGAGGGGTCAAATGCTGGCCGACTTGGCTGGAGAAGGAGGGCCTCTTTATGATGAACTCCTTCTTCAGGAAGCGGCCACACAGAAAATGGACTTGGATGAGCCCCGATGGTTCTACGAGAAGTGAGATTGACTTCATTATGTCGACCAAGCGCCATATATTCAATGATGTCTCTGTGATCAACAGGGTGAAAACCGGGAGCGATCACCGTATGGTAAGAGGCACATTGAATATTAATGTGAAGCTGGAAAGGGCTAGACTGGTGAAGTCAACTCTCCGACCCTCTCGTGCTTATATCCAAAACCCCGATAACTTCCAACTCGAACTGCAGAACCGATTCGATTGCCTAGCAGACTGCGTTTCTGTGGACGATCTAAACAACAGGCTCGTGGAAACTGTCCATACTGTGGGGTCTAAGTTCTTTAAGACCCATCGCAGGAAAAGAACCGAAAAGTTCTCTGACCATACTCTCAAGCTCATGGAGGAGAGACAAGAGATGAGGCTGCAGTCATCGGTAGACGCGGCTGCCTACCGGCGGATTAATAGGCAGATCTCTAAGGCACAAACTCGCGACCTTCGGGACTTTAATACCAAGTGTATTAAAGATACCATCGAGCGGAACAAAGGCTCAAAAGTGTTCGCGAGAGATCTGTCTATCGGACAGAGCCAGCTGACGCGGCTTAAAACTGATGACGGTCGTCTTGTCTCTTCTCGATCTGAGATTTTGGGAGAGGTCGAGAAGTTCTATGGGCAGTTATATACCACGACACAAAAACCTGTTGAGGATTTGGCCAAAGATCCCAGAGCCAAACTGACCCGACACTATACCGAAGATATCCCGGACGTCAGCTTATACGAGATTAGAATGGCTCTCAAACAGCTCAAGAACAACAAGGCGCCAGGTGATGACGGAATCACTGCGGAACTCCTGAAAGCGGGTGGAAAACCGGTACTTAAGATCTTTCAGCGATTGTTCAATTCCGTCATTCACGAGGGTATAACGCCAGAAGCATGGCACAGGAGCGTGGTGGTCCTGTTCTTCAAAAAGGGTGATAATACCTTGCTGAAGAATTATAGACCCATCTCGCTGCTGAGTCATGTTTACAAGTTGTTCTCGAGAGTCATTACGAATCGTCTCGCTCGTAGGTTTGACGACTTCCAGCCTCCCGAACAAGCCGGATTCCGAAAAGGCTTTGGTACCATAGATCACATTCATACGCTGCGGCAGGTTATACAAAAGACTGAAGAGTATAACCAGCCACTTTGCTTAGCGTTTGTGGACTATGAGAAAGCCTTTGATTCGGTGGAAACTTGGGCTGTATTGAGGTCGCTGCAGAGATGCCGGATCGACTACCGGTATATCCAAGTGTTGAAGTGCTTGTACGAAAACGCCACTATGTCAGTACGTATACATGACCAGACTACGAGACCAATCCACTTGCAGCGTGGAGTGCGACAGGGAGATGTAATCTCCCCGAAGCTATTTACCGCTGCGTTGGAGGACGTCTTTAAGCTTCTGGATTGGAACGGACTTGGCATCAACATAAACGGCGAGTACATCACTCACCTGCGATTTGCCGATGACATAGTAGTCATGGCAGAGACTCTGAGAGATCTCAATACAATGCTCAATGATCTCAGCAGGGTTTCTCAACAGGTGGGCCTGAAAATGAACATGAGCAAGACGAAAATCATGTCCAATGCTCATGCTCCGCTCCACCCAGTAATCGTTGAGAACTCTGCGCTCGAAATTGTAGACGAGTATATATACCTGGGACATACAGTCCAGCTAGGTAGGTCCAATTTCGAGAAAGAGATTAACCGCCGAATCCAACTCGGCTGGGCAGCGTTCGGGAAGCTCCGAGATGTCTTCTCGTCCCAAATCCCTCAGTGCCTGAAGACTCAAGTCTTCGAACAGTGCGTGTTGCCAGTGATGACTTACGGATCCGAGACATGGTCGCTAACTATGGGCCTCATAAGAAGGCTCAGGGTCACCCAGCGAGCGATGGAGAGAGCTATGCTCGGTATATCCCTGCGAGATCAAATCAGAAATGAGGAGATTCGTAGGAGAACCAAAGTCACCGACATAGCTCAGCGTGTCGCGAAACTGAAGTGGAAATGGGCGGGGCACATAGTTCGAAGAGCTGATGGTCGTTGGGGTCCCAAGGTGTTGGAGTGGCGACCCCGCACCGGGAAACGCAGTGTTGGCAGGCCCCCCACCAGGTGGACCGACGACATCAAACGAGTCGCAGGGAGCCGCTGGATCCAAGCGGCGCAAGACCGAAGCCTGTGGAAGTCCATGCAGGAGACCTTTGTCCAGCAGTGGACGTCTATAGGTTGATAAAGAAGAAGAAGAAGAAAATATTAGTGCACTAAGAACCCTTATGTGTGTTGCAACACATTTTCGTAAATTATTTTCTATTCTCATTCTCATTCATAAGCCATCTTTGCATATCTGACAACCACGTGTTGCGTGGTTGTCAGATTGGGTCAGTGTGTGTGTATGTTCGTGTGCGCAGCGACAAGAACTCGCCGTGCTGCGCGGGCTGCGTGTTCGCGGCGCCGGGCGTGGTGTGTCGCGAGGCCGCGCACTCGGCCTGCGAGGGCGAGGCCACCTGCAACGGCGCCTCCGCCGACTGCCCCAAGGTACTACACCCGCGCCCCTACAGTTAGTGTGCGCGTGTGCGCAGCGACAAGAACTCGCCGTGCTGCGCGGGCTGCGTGTTCGCGGCACCGGGCGTGGTGTGTCGCGAGGCCGCGCACTCGGCCTGCGAGGGCGAGGCCACCTGCAACGGCGCCTCCGCCGACTGCCCCAAGGTACTACACCCGCGCCCCTACAGTTAGTGTGCGCGTGTGCGCAGCGACAAGAACTCGCCGTGCTGCGCGGGCTGCGTGTTCGCGGCGCCGGGCGTGGTGTGTCGCGAGGCCGCGCACTCGGCCTGCGAGGGCGAGGCCACCTGCAACGGCGCCTCCGCCGACTGCCCCAAGGTACTACACCCGCGCCCCTACAGTTAGTGTGCGCGTGTGCGCAGCGACAAGAACTCGCCGTGCTGCGCGGGCTGCGTGTTCGCGGCGCCGGGCGTGGTGTGTCGCGAGGCCGCGCACTCGGCCTGCGAGGGCGAGGCCACCTGCAACGGCGCCTCCGCCGACTGCCCCAAGGTACTACACCCGCGCCCCTACAGTTAGTGTGCGCGTGTGCGCAGCGACAAGAACTCGCCGTGCTGCGCGGGCTGCGTGTTCGCGGCGCCGGGAGTGGTGTGTCGCGAGGCCGCGCACTCGGCCTGCGAGGGCGAGGCCACCTGCAACGGCGCCTCCGCCGACTGCCCCAAGGTACTACACCCGCGCCCCTACAGTTAGTGTGCGCGTGTGCGCAGCGACAAGAACTCGCCGTGCTGCGCGGGCTGCGTGTTCGCGGCGCCGGGCGTGGTGTGTCGCGAGGCCGCGCACTCGGCCTGCGAGGGCGAGGCCACCTGCAACGGCGCCTCCGCCGACTGCCCCAAGGTACTACACCCGCGCCCCTACAGTTAGTGTGCGCGTGTGCGCAGCGACAAGAACTCGCCGTGCTGCGCGGGCTGCGTGTTCGCGGCGCCGGGCGTGGTGTGTCGCGAGGCCGCGCACTCGGCCTGCGAGGGCGAGGCCACCTGCAACGGCGCCTCCGCCGACTGCCCCAAGGTACTACACCCGCGCCCCTACAGTTAGTGTGCGCGTGTGCGCAGCGACAAGAACTCGCCGTGCTGCGCGGGCTGCGTGTTCGCGGCGCCGGGCGTGGTGTGTCGCGAGGCCGCGCACTCGGCCTGCGAGGGCGAGGCCACCTGCAACGGCGCCTCCGCCGACTGCCCCAAGGTACTACACCCGCGCCCCTACAGTTACACCCGTCCACCCTGCTTTATCAACCGATCAACCTTCTTTGCCCACTGCTGGACATAGGTGTCCTCAGAATGAGAAGGGCTTAGTAGGCCATAGTTATGCCCTATATTGTGACCGATAAATTTTTTCAATGCTATGGTAATATTTTGAAGAATGAATTAAAAATATTAAAAAAATATATATGCCCATACCTCAAGAAAGTAAACTTTGCTCTTTTTCAATATCAGCAGTACAGTTCTATTGCAGTGACAACCCAGCCGCTTTCAATATTATAATCTCTCAGAATTTTCCGAATAAAGATTGTCGTACAGTTTTTGCAATTCACGAAGGCGAGTGAGCTTTACTTGTGGTTACTTCGTGTACATGCACATTGCATAAGTGTACGTGCCCGTCAAAGCCTAGGTGGTAGCGGGCAGGCGCGAGCATTGCGCTCGCTCACACTTATACAGATACGACACACACACAACCGTAAGTCAGTCGCCCTCGTGAATTGCAAGAACTATATTGTATTACTACTCTGTGGTGTATTATGAGAGTATATGTATTGTTCATGGACGGTCGGTGTGCGCAGGCGCCGGCCATCGCGGACGAGCACGAGTGCGCGGAGCGCGGGCGCTGCCGCAACGGCTCGTGCGTGCCGTACTGCGAGACGCAGGGCCTGCACAGCTGCATGTGCGATATCGGTACGGGATCATTCTCTGCTATTCCAACTGCCTCGTTGGTCTGGTGGTTAGCACGTTAGACTGCGAATAACGAGGTCCAGAGTCGGACCGAAACACGTATTGGATGGTTTTTCTGACAAGGAATTCTCAGTGCTAGCCCGGAGTTAGAAAGTAGGCGGTGTGTTACCTCCATGCCTCGGAGAGCACGTAAAGCTGTCGGTCCTGCACCTGCGCCTAAAAACGCCGACGACTGCCGGTATGAGTAAGATATTTCACCATCTCCAATTAAACTTTAACCGACTTACTGTCGCACTCAGAGTCATTCATTAAATTATAATTAATGCATCATTGAATTGTGATTAACTGCTGCACTCAGCCGTATGTATTAATAGTAGATTATTAACCAAGGGGATAAAGCAGTGTCTTCTGTCGCGGGTGACGATTTAAATCGCGAGCGTAACGAAGGACTCGAGGTTTACTCCCGAGCGTAGCGAGGGTGTTAAAAACTTAAATCACGAGCGAAGCGAGGGATTTAAGACGAGTCCTGAGTGTAGCGAGGGATTTAAGTTCACCCAAGACTAAGACAGCTTTATCACCGAGGAAAATACTCTACTTTTCGTACCATTTGCGAAAAAATTAACACAATAATAATATGAGATAAGCATTTATTAAAAATAATGACAATTAAAAGTAAAAGTTAACATTCGAAACATTGGTCCAATTATTATTGATAGAGAGAGTTACATTTTTGTTTGGTACATTTATTGTTGATGAGTTGATTTGAGTATTTCTCTGTTCTTGCGTCTGAGCATTTGCACTGATGGAATCCGACAATTCACTGTCACTGTCGCTTTGATTTAACATCGTAACGTATTTTTAGAACATTTACTTATTTATAAAAATAAATTAAAATAAACTTAACGTTTATGTATTTGAAGAAAACAAAAACGCGGCAAATTCCTAGACTAATATTTTTTTGTCGGAAAAGCAAAGGCATCAAGCTCATACGGCCTCGTCAGTTTTCGTAATTTTATTTAATAATCATAACTGCATAATAAATGCGTATTCCTTTTTCAAAAAGATGTATAATGCTTTATATACAAACTCAATGGTGTACACACAGATGTAGTTCAGTGTAAATTTCGGTAAGTATTCCAAATTTAAATCACATTCTCCCCCTAGAGGATGAATGAAATTCAGTACAATTTTCTTTCCCTGTTTTTAACAGATTAAAAATGACTATTGTTATGTTCGCTTTTTGTGGCACAGAATGTCACTTTTTTGAGCAAGTGGTACGAAAATTATATTATTTAACTAGCTGATGCCCGCGACTTCGTCCGCATGTATTTAGTTTTTAAAATCCCGCGGGAACTCTTTGATTTTCCGGGATGCCTCCAGGTTCTGACCTATTCAAAAAATCACGTCAATCCGTAGCTTTGTTGCAGCGTGATTGACGGACAAGCCAAAAAACAAACACACTTTCGCATTTATAATTATGTATTAGTAAGGAAGAATTAATACTATACGATAATAAAGGCGATCTAATTTTTAATTATTTTGATTAATTATTATGATTAATTTTAAAACACAAAAGCTACTATTGTGACTTAAATATGATAGTTAGATATATTTTCTTAGGGACTTTTTTGTAGAGAATAATGAGTACTTTAATCATGTAGTACATAATTTTTATGTATCATCAATAGTTTTTTCAGCACACGTCAAATAATGCATTTTACAGGGAAAATTTTGCTACTTTGAGTTACATTATTGCAATTTTCTTAAGGATCTCTAATTTTTTTGAATAAATTATAGCATTGTTACTTCCTGATAAATGAGCTTTCTATTGGTGAAAAAATGGTTTAAATCGGTCCAGTAGTTACAGAGCCTATTCGGTACAAACAAACAAAAAACAAAACAAACAAACAAAAAATCTTTCCTCTTTATAATATTAGTATAGATAAGTAATAAATTAATAATTACCATTAAATCTATTACTGAATTGTCATTAATATACAAAGGAAGCGTTAACTTCTGAGAATGAAACTTTTTAAAATCCAAAATCTCTTCGTTAAATAACGATTAGCGACTCTGAGTGCGGCAGTAAAAGACATTTCGACAGATTACCATTATAGTCAAAACGTCTTTAAAGGTCTTAAAACTAATAGTAAGTAATAGGAAATCTGAATGTGAAGGTGTATTTTTTGTTAACTGTTCTAGTTGCGGATGCGTGCAAACGTTGCTGCCGTAAAAGTTTGAACAAGACTTGCTTCCCTGTGGCGCACAATGACATCTTGCCGGACGGCACTCCCTGTATTCAAGGCTTCTGTAATAAGGTGAGTCGTGATTCCAAGCTACGACCAACTTCCCGTCAACTGTAACCTCCCGTGTCCCCCATTCGTAAAGGAACTGACGTCGCTAATTACAGTAGATCATGTCATAATATGATTTGAATGAAAGAATCAGGGCCCTGAAAAATTTAACTTTTTCCCAGTTTATTTACAGGCTAAAATATACATATTATATATATATATATATATATATATATATATATATATAAAGTAAAGATTTTTCGAAGATATATATATATATATCTTCGAAAAATCTTTACTTTTTTATTTAAAACTTTGTTATTGTGAACAACCACATTATTTGGACCACGATTTATAGCAACAGTTTCCAGTTTGGATCGATATTACAAACGCTGACAGCTAATTTCCTTTTGAAATCTCAGAGCAAAACTTTATTAAAGTGAAGTTCTTTGTACCGAGATATATACATATATGAATCTCAGAGCAAAAAAAAAAACACTTTTCAGGGTGTTTGTGAGAAAACGATCCAAGACGTGGTGGAGCGCTTCTGGGACATCATCGAGGACATCAACATCAACAACGTGCTGGGGTTCTTGCGCGACAACATCGTGGGCGTCGTGGTGCTCGGGACCGCCTTCGTGTGGATACCTGCCAGTTGTGTGGTGAGTAGCGTCTTATTTCCCCGGCCTAGTTTGACCAGGGACTGCTACAACAGGCGTGAAGACAGTAACCAAGAATCAATGAAATTATTAATCTATCTAATGAAATAGGATTCATGGATTATAAAAACTATTATTTTTCTATTTTGAGCGAGATTAATATTTATTTTGATAAAACAAAACTATAAAATACAGCAATCCGCCATATTGGATTTAACAACCAATCAGAGCGATACGTCACATCTATGTTCAAAGGACAATGGGCGAAAGTGGTCCAAGAGCCTCCGATGATGACTTGCGGGAAATGAAAGGTCATAGTTGTCGTATAATTCTGGCAAAATTATGATTTTACGTACATGACGTGGTCATTTTGACATGGTCTCTTATTCTCTTTATCTATCTTCAATACGATGCCCCTTCCGCTTCTAACCACCCCGCGCTCCCCTCGTCCCATCAGACACCGTGTACACGGAACACCGATATGACGTCATAGACACCAGGCGCAGATATAAAGTGACCGTGTAGTACGGTAAACAAAACAAGGTAAGGGAGGTCAGAGGGGGTGGGATTATGATTGTGTATGTCCCCCTCCCGCCGCCCTCGCCAGTTGTGAATGCATGCACCGGCCCGGTCCAACCACCGGCAAGCGCGCGCGCAGTCTTCGGCTAACTCTCACTATTTTCGTTGTTTATTGTGTTTTTTATTTTGTTTTTGATCGTTAGTAACTTGTAGTAGTTGACTTAGTAAAATAAAAAGATAACATACAAGCTGAATTGTTTAATACAGAGTCATATTATTTAGTCAGAACATGACCGTAGCAAAATAACCCCGGGACAGAATTTAATAGGGTTTTGCCAGAATCATACAACTTTGAACTTTCATTTCCCACAAGTCTCATCAGTGGAGGCTCTTGGACCAAGTTCCATACATTTTTGCCCATCGTCCTTTGCCAAACTACTATGAAAAACATAGGGCTGAAGTCACGAACGACGCCATGACACCGTCGAGCGTTTTTGCGTGAATTTTAAAATTTAAAATTGAAATGACAACTGTATCTACCAAACCTTTTGCCTGCTGAATATAATATATTTTAGAAATAGTAGATACTTCCGTACATGATCCAACAGTTTTTCAAACTCGGTCATCATGCCTATTAGTGTGGAAGGAAAAGAGATGGAAAAATTCTCAGTCCCTTTCGAGTCCATACTAAATTACACGTAAATACTAAATACGTCTGTAAACATGTAAAGATACACTAGACCCTTCGATTCCGGATGTACCGGGCGGGCTAACGAAGTGCGTTTGTCGCAGATAAGTTACGTGGACCGGCGGCGACAGCGCCAGCACCAGAAGTACATGGAGTGGGAGCGACAGCGCGACACCTTCGTGCACCCTTCGTCGCCGCGCAAGATCATACACACGCGGTAACTGCAGCTCTAGTCTACACGACACAAACACTGTGCAGTTTCGGATTGAGTACGCTGCGTAGCCCTAATGGCCGCTACAGCGTTACCGGGGGGGGTTGGCAAGCGCGAGGTTCTGCCTGGAGTTGGGAAGGGAGCTCTAGGGCTCGAAGTCACTTCCCTCCACTTCAGCCCCCTTCCCTTCCTCGAACAACCCATCCTCGAACACATCGGGGGCAAGGCAACGTCTTCCTAAGGACGCCTCCAGTGAGGCTCGGACTACGGCTTAGGATGGGGTTGGGACGAATGGGAAGAGTGGCTGGACTATATTAGCCCGTTCGTCCCCGTCTACTTAGTCCACGCCCAGGTAACGTTAGAAATTGGTTACCTCGTCTTCGCCGGTGAAGACGCTTTGCGTTTGCGTGTATTATA
Source organism: Oeneis ivallda (assembly GCA_029955525.1). NCBI lineage: Eukaryota > Metazoa > Arthropoda > Insecta > Lepidoptera > Nymphalidae > Oeneis > Oeneis ivallda. Next base: position 10,276,021 of record JARPMR010000020.1, on the reverse strand, counting down.
TTGACAAACACTATGCAGCAGGGTTGATTTTATAGTCAGTTGTTTTCCGTAAAATGGCCGGGACTTGGAAACCGGAAAAAAGGGATTTGAGTATTTTAGCTTGGCTTAGGTTACGTTCAAAATAGCGGCTACGCATACTATAAAATATGCTTGCTGACCAATGGTCTCGAAGATAATTTGGTAGACAAATTGGCTACTGTTTTAGTTTAGTTGCTTTCAACGCACTTGAACGAAGAAAACAAAAACCATTTTTCTGATAGTCCTAAACATAGATTACTAGCTGATGCCCGCGACTTCGTCCGCATGGATTTAGTTTTTAAAAATCCCGCGGGAACTCTTTCATTATCCGAGATAAAAAGTAGCTCTCCCGGTCTGAGGAACCACTACTACATCCATTACTATACCCATGCAAAAAATCGCATCAATCCGCTGTTCTGTTGCGACGTGATAGAAGGACAAACCAACAAACAAACCCACTTTCGCATTTATAATATCAGTAATGCTTTATTATAACACTTTTTATAATTGTCAATTTTTTTACCATACTTAACCAAAGGCAAAATTACGTTTAGCTGTCATTTACGTTTTGTTATTCCACTGCCATTTGCGTTTTGTTATTCCATGTCAGATGCGTTTTTGTTATACCACGTTTTATAGTGACTTGACGGAAACGCGGTCGAACGGGATAAAAAGTATCCTATGTCCGTCTCCTGGTTCTGAGCTACCTCTTCACCAATTTTCAGCCAAATCGGTTTATCCGTTCTTGAGTTATAAATAGTGTAACTAACACCACTTTCTTTTATATATATAGATTGTGCCATGCACCGACATTTCAGAATGGACCATCGTCCATCATCTAAACTTTAGTAACATTATTAAATTAATTTGCTTGTTTCAGATTACCAAAACTAAAGCCTCCTGGAATGAAAACGGTTATTCAAGGAACTAGTCAAATATAAGTTAGAATTAGTATTCGTAGCTTAAGTGATTGTCGAATAATTACGTTTAAATGTCAAAATTTCATTCTTAAAAGACATACATAAATAACCCACTGGACTTCTTATTGTTTTGCCTTGCGATTGTAGAATAAAATTGTATTAACAATGGTTTTATATGTAAATTGTTATAATAAACACCTACCAGATGAATACAATTATCTTACACATTATGTTGTACACAATCTTATTATTCAACTAATTTAAATTGGTTCTAAAATAAAAGTCATCCTTTACACATTGTTTTGGATGGCACTACATTTACATCTGACAATTTAGTTTAGATATTGTCTACCAATTTAGAAAATTTTAGAATTGGTAGTTGCTTCGCACTAAGCTGCCAATCCTAAATCTATGTTGTATACACCACAAATATGTAGGACAAATTGTACAAAACCGTTGCTTTCCATAGGATAATTTTAGTGGATAAGTATTAGTTCGGGTATTACGCCAAATTCTATTAAATGAAACCATAGTGACTATATATATTTTTTTTATTGTTTGGTTAAATAATAAATAATACACATGTGCTTATATTATCATATACGAGTACCGCATTAAATAATTTATGCCATTTAACTTGCAATTAAAATACATTGATTGGTAATGCATACTGGGAGGTGGTAAATTTTTCGAAGGTTGTATGAGAGTTGAGTGTCATGGAGGTTCAGTTAAGCCCTAAATAATGCACTAACTACCGCCCCTTCTTCAACATTGCGACAATATTGAGTTCTGCTTAGTTTGCCAATTTGATTAAATGGGGTTCTGGGTGTCCCAGAGTTGTATTTGACGGGTTATACAGAACACGTGCACGATTCAGCGGTGGAAAAACGCCCAAACGAGGGTCTGCCCATTTTCACCACAGTTAAAGGTGACGCTTCAATTTCGTTTTCACGAATTTTTAGTGAACACCTACAGGTAGATGTGACATTGCGTAAGGGATTGTATTTAGGGGCTTCCTACGTAGACTTACTTAGGGGATTAATTAGGTATTTTTGGTGAAAATGGTCTTAGTAGAGGACAAAGGTGCGGGGTGGGGATCAAGCGCTAGTCGCGATAGGGCTCAGTTGAGCGCAGTGGAGGTGAGCAGCGCGACGCCGCGCTCGTAGAAGGCGTGCGGCTCCTGGCCGGCCGCGATGGGCAGCCGCACCGTGAACAGCAGCTCGGAGCGCGCGCTGTTGAGGTACACGGGCAGCGTCAGCGTCTGGCCCGCGCTCGCCGGCTCCGCTCCTCTGTCGGGTGTAAAACGTTGCGTCAATCGGGTATTTGACTGATATTTTTTTATTTATTTAATATAATGTTTTTTTTATAACACAATTCCATTTTTAGGGTTCCGTACCCAAAGGGTACCAACGGAACCCTATTACTAAGCCTACGCTGTCCGTCCGTCCGTCCGTCCGTCCGTCTGTCAGCGGGCTGTATCTCGTAAACCGTAATAGATAGACAGATTAAATTTTCACATATTATGTATTTCTATTGCCGCTATACCAACAAATAATAAAAATTAAATTAAATTAAAAAAATTAAATTAAAATATTTCCATGGGTACATGGAAATATAATAATTTAATTTTTTTTAACGGAACCCTAAAAGAGCGAGGCCCAACTCGCACTTGGCCAATTTTTCTTTTTTAAATATCTTACCCAGTCTCGGAGCGTTACTGAAGTGTGACGACACAAGACAGTAGCTCCATAGTCTATACATAGAAATTTTCATAGAAAATTTCGTTTTAGGAAGAAACAGATACAGTCGCAGTAAACAGCTAACTTATTAGTTTTTTTGAACGATTTTCTGTTTTTATAAATTATGTCAGCTAGTATTCAATATTTTTTATTACCCAGCAACTCCACCAACAACGACATTATATGTACGTAAGTATTATTTTAAAAAAACGAGTGTGCCTTAGACCACACAACTGAAGTAAAAAAAAAGACTGAAACGCAACTGGCTATGAGAGAAAGAAAATGTGTGCTCGCACCTCTCTCTTTTGCCCCCACAGTAATATACAAAACGTAACTCTCTCTCTTTCTATCTTCACTAACTTATATCTCCCTCTCAACTTCCGTTCGCCTCGCCCAATCACACTTTTCGTAACGCATTCACCAGCTTACTCCCCAAGTCAAGCGTCCGTAAAAGATTTTATTTAAAAAAAAAAGTGAAAGTGAAAGTAAAAGTAACCTTATCCAAGTGAGCACGGTCAGCGGCAGGTCCACCATGATGGTGTTGGTGAGCAGCAAGCGGTTGCCCTTCACCGTGGCGCCCTGCAGCTTGAGCCCCGTCACCGAGAACGACCACTCCGTCTGAGAGTTCTCCGCCGGCGTGCCCGGCTCCGGGATCGTCACCTGCAAAACATCGTCGCCTGTGTTATAAAACTATTTTTTAAATTCAGTGTTAATTAAAAAAAGTGAAAGTATACAAATCTATTACTAATATAATATAATATAATAAAGCTGAAAAATTCTTTCTGTGTTAGATAGCCCATTTATCGAGGAAAGGCACGCTATATATATATATCATATATCACGCTAAGACCAATAGGAGAGGAGCACCAATGAAGAATGTTTAAAAATCGGGGTTTTTTTTTCCTTTTGAGAGCTTCCGATGCGTGCGCTGCGTAAACGGTTAAAGTTTCGCAAAAATCATGTATGACAGAATTGTTCCCCTTTAAAAGTTCTAAAATAAATAATAATGCATTATTTGCGAAGGAGTTTTTAAGGTGGTGAAGGTAAGGTTAAAACTATTCTACGTGGACGAAGTCGCGGGCAGAAGCTAGTAGTAAATATGGCGAACAAAATAAAATTCGTCAATTTCAACTAGATATTATAACTTCCATCTAGGATCATTTTTAGCATAATTTCATTTTACAAATACATAATATTACTATTTATTTATGCTCAATAATATTGCTAAGTAAAGCATCAAATGAAAGCTGGCAAGATTATGTCACCTTATTGCAACGTTTACCTGTAGGTTCAATTCTTCGAGTGACCAGGAGTTGGCCTGCGCGACGCACTGCCGCGTCGCAGTGATGTACGCCTCAGGGTTCAACAGACCTCCGAGCCACACTGGAATACTCTGCAAGTGAAAAAGCTGCGTTCATTTTTGTTTTCTACTGTAGGCTTAGAACGAGTTCTCTCGAGTCGAACACGTTACAATAAATCAATACAAAGCAGCATTGTTAATAATTCATTTGACGATATGATGAATGTTTTAATGAATTTATTTTATTTGCTATCACCCACTGCTGCACGGTGCAGCCGCGCGCCACGGCGTAGCGCCGCCAGCCCGCCGGCAGCATGCCGCGCACCAGCGCGCCCACCATCGAGCGCGTCTCGTTCGTCTGCTCCATCGAGCGCGTTACCTGCAGCCGCTTGGCGCCCTGGTCGGCGACGGTGCGCGACACGTGCGCCAGCTGCTGCACGCGGCGCGCGAAGTCGTCCACCCACTGCTGCACGGTGCAGCCGCGCGCCACGGCGTAGCGCCGCCAGCCCGCCGGCAGCATGCCGCGCACCAGCGCGCCCACCATCGAGCGCGTCTCGTTCGTCTGCTCCATCGAGCGCGTTACCTGCAGCCGCTTGGCGCCCTGGTCGGCGACGGTGCGCGACACGTGCGCCAGCTGCTGCACGCGGCGCGCGAAGTCGTCCACCCACTGCTGCACGGTGCAGCCGCGCGCCACGGCGTAGCGCCGCCAGCCCGCCGGCAGCATGCCGCGCACCAGCGCGCCCACCATCGAGCGCGTCTCGTTCGTCTGCTCCATCGAGCGCGTTACCTGCAGCCGCTTGGCACCCTGGTCGGCGACGGTGCGCGACACGTGCGCCAGCTGCTGCACGCGGCGCGCGAAGTCGTCCACCCACTGCTGCACGGTGCAGCCGCGCGCCACGGCGTAGCGCCGCCAGCCCGCCGGCAGCATGCCGCGCACCAGCGCGCCCACCATCGAGCGCGTCTCGTTCGTCTGCTCCATCGAGCGCGTTACCTGCAGCCGCTTGGCGCCCTGGTCGGCGACGGTGCGCGACACGTGCGCCAGCTGCTGCACGCGGCGCGCGAAGTCGTCCACCCACTGCTGCACGGTGCAGCCGCGCGCCACGGCGTAGCGCCGCCAGCCCGCCGGCAGCATGCCGCGCACCAGCGCGCCCACCATCGAGCGCGTCTCGTTCGTCTGCTCCATCGAGCGCGTTACCTGCAGCCGCTTGGCGCCCTGGTCGGCGACGGTGCGCGACACGTGCGCCAGCTGCTGCACGCGGCGCGCGAAGTCGTCCACCCACTGCTGCACGGTGCAGCCGCGCGCCACGGCGTAGCGCCGCCAGCCCGCCGGCAGCATGCCGCGCACCAGCGCGCCCACCATCGAGCGCGTCTCGTTCGTCTGCTCCATCGAGCGCGTTACCTGCAGCCGCTTGGCACCCTGGTCGGCGACGGTGCGCGACACGTGCGCCAGCTGCTGCACGCGGCGCGCGAAGTCGTCCACCCACTGCTGCACGGTGCAGCCGCGCGCCACGGCGTAGCGCCGCCAGCCCGCCGGCAGCATGCCGCGCACCAGCGCGCCCACCATCGAGCGCGTCTCGTTCGTCTGCTCCATCGAGCGCGTTACCTGCAGCCGCTTGGCGCCCTGGTCGGCGACGGTGCGCGACACGTGCGCCAGCTGCTGCACGCGGCGCGCGAAGTCGTCCACCCACTGCTGCACGGTGCAGCCGCGCGCCACGGCGTAGCGCCGCCAGCCCGCCGGCAGCATGCCGCGCACCAGCGCGCCCACCATCGAGCGCGTCTCGTTCGTCTGCTCCATCGAGCGCGTTACCTGCAGCCGCTTGGCGCCCTGGTCGGCGACGGTGCGCGACACGGGCGCCAGCTGCTGCACGCGGCGCGCGAAGTCGTCCACCCACTGCTGCACGGTGCAGCCGCGCGCCACGGCGTAGCGCCGCCAGCCCGCCGGCAGCATGCCGCGCACCAGCGCGCCCACCATCGAGCGCGTCTCGTTCGTCTGCTCCATCGAGCGCGTTACCTGCAGCCGCTTGGCGCCCTGGTCGGCGACGGTGCGCGACACGTGCGCCAGCTGCTGCACGCGGCGCGCGAAGTCGTCCACCCACTGCTGCACGGTGCAGCCGCGCGCCACGGCGTAGCGCCGCCAGCCCGCCGGCAGCATGCCGCGCACCAGCGCGCCCACCATCGAGCGCGTCTCGTTCGTCTGCTCCATCGAGCGCGTTACCTGCAGCCGCTTGGCACCCTGGTCGGCGACGGTGCGCGACACGTGCGCCAGCTGCTGCACGCGGCGCGCGAAGTCGTCCACCCACTGCTGCACGGTGCAGCCGCGCGCCACGGCGTAGCGCCGCCAGCCCGCCGGCAGCATGCCGCGCACCAGCGCGCCCACCATCGAGCGCGTCTCGTTCGTCTGCTCCATCGAGCGCGTTACCTGCAGCCGCTTGGCGCCCTGGTCGGCGACGGTGCGCGACACGTGCGCCAGCTGCTGCACGCGGCGCGCGAAGTCGTCCACCCACTGCTGCACGGTGCAGCCGCGCGCCACGGCGTAGCGCCGCCAGCCCGCCGGCAGCATGCCGCGCACCAGCGCGCCCACCATCGAGCGCGTCTCGTTCGTCTGCTCCATCGAGCGCGTTACCTGCAGCCGCTTGGCGCCCTGGTCGGCGACGGTGCGCGACACGTGCGCCAGCTGCTGCACGCGGCGCGCGAAGTCGTCCACCCACTGCTGCACGGTGCAGCCGCGCGCCACGGCGTAGCGCCGCCAGCCCGCCGGCAGCATGCCGCGCACCAGCGCGCCCACCATCGAGCGCGTCTCGTTCGTCTGCTCCATCGAGCGCGTTACCTGCAGCCGCTTGGCACCCTGGTCGGCGACGGTGCGCGACACGTGCGCCAGCTGCTGCACGCGGCGCGCGAAGTCGTCCACCCACTGCTGCACGGTGCAGCCGCGCGCCACGGCGTAGCGCCGCCAGCCCGCCGACAGCATGCCGCGCACCAGCGCGCCCACCATCGAGCGCGTCTCGTTCGTCTGCTCCATCGAGCGCGTTACCTGCAGCCGCTTGGCGCCCTGGTCAGCGACGGTGCGCGACACGTGCGCCAGCTGCTGCACGCGGCGCGCGAAGTCGTCCACCCACTGCTGCACGGTGCAGCCGCGCGCCACGGCGTAGCGCCGCCAGCCCGCCGGCAGCATGCCGCGCACCAGCGCGCCCACCATCGAGCGCGTCTCGTTCGTCTGCTCCATCGAGCGCGTTACCTGCAGCCGCTTGGCACCCTGGTCGGCGACGGTGCGCGACACGTGCGCCAGCTGCTGCACGCGGCGCGCGAAGTCGTCCACCCACTGCTGCACGGTGCAGCCGCGCGCCACGGCGTAGCGCCGCCAGCCCGCCGGCAGCATGCCGCGCACCAGCGCGCCCACCATCGAGCGCGTCTCGTTCGTCTGCTCCATCGAGCGCGTTACCTGCAGCCGCTTGGCACCCTGGTCGGCGACGGTGCGCGACACGTGCGCCAGCTGCTGCACGCGGCGCGCGAAGTCGTCCACCCACTGCTGCACGGTGCAGCCGCGCGCCACGGCGTAGCGCCGCCAGCCCGCCGGCAGCATGCCGCGCACCAGCGCGCCCACCATCGAGCGCGTCTCGTTCGTCTGCTCCATCGAGCGCGTTACCTGCAGCCGCTTGGCACCCTGGTCGGCGACGGTGCGCGACACGTGCGCCAGCTGCTGCACGCGGCGCGCGAAGTCGTCCACCCACTGCTGCACGGTGCAGCCGCGCGCCACGGCGTAGCGCCGCCAGCCCGCCGGCAGCATGCCGCGCACCAGCGCGCCCACCATCGAGCGCGTCTCGTTCGTCTGCTCCATCGAGCGCGTTACCTGCAGCCGCTTGGCGCCCTGGTCGGCGACGGTGCGCGACACGTGCGCCAGCTGCTGCACGCGGCGCGCGAAGTCGTCCACCCACTGCTGCACGGTGCAGCCGCGCGCCACGGCGTAGCGCCGCCAGCCCGCCGGCAGCATGCCGCGCACCAGCGCGCCCACCATCGAGCGCGTCTCGTTCGTCTGCTCCATCGAGCGCGTTACCTGCAGCCGCTTGGCGCCCTGGTCGGCGACGGTGCGCGACACGTGCGCCAGCTGCTGCACGCGGCGCGCGAAGTCGTCCACCCACTGCTGCACGGTGCAGCCGCGCGCCACGGCGTAGCGCCGCCAGCCCGCCGGCAGCATGCCGCGCACCAGCGCGCCCACCATCGAGCGCGTCTCGTTCGTCTGCTCCATCGAGCGCGTTACCTGCAGCCGCTTGGCACCCTGGTCGGCGACGGTGCGCGACACGTCCGCCAGCTGCTGCACGCGGCGCGCGAAGTCGTCCACCCACTGCTGCACGGTGCAGCCGCGCGCCACGGCGTAGCGCCGCCAGCCCGCCGGCAGCATGCCGCGCACCAGCGCGCCCACCATCGAGCGCGTCTCGTTCGTCTGCTCCATCGAGCGCGTTACCTGCAGCCGCTTGGCGCCCTGGTCGGCGACGGTGCGCGACACGTGCGCCAGCTGCTGCACGCGGCGCGCGAAGTCGTCCACCCACTGCTGCACGGTGCAGCCGCGCGCCACGGCGTAGCGCCGCCAGCCCGCCGGCAGCATGCCGCGCACCAGCGCGCCCACCATCGAGCGCGTCTCGTTCGTCTGCTCCATCGAGCGCGTTACCTGCAGCCGCTTGGCGCCCTGGTCGGCGACGGTGCGCGACACGTGCGCCAGCTGCTGCACGCGGCGCGCGAAGTCGTCCACCCACTGCTGCACGGTGCAGCCGCGCGCCACGGCGTAGCGCCGCCAGCCCGCCGGCAGCATGCCGCGCACCAGCGCGCCCACCATCGAGCGCGTCTCGTTCGTCTGCTCCATCGAGCGCGTTACCTGCAGCCGCTTGGCACCCTGGTCGGCGACGGTGCGCGACACGTCCGCCAGCTGCTGCACGCGGCGCGCGAAGTCGTCCACCCACTGCTGCACGGTGCAGCCGCGCGCCACGGCGTAGCGCCGCCAGCCCGCCGGCAGCATGCCGCGCACCAGCGCGCCCACCATCGAGCGCGTCTCGTTCGTCTGCTCCATCGAGCGCGTTACCTGCAGCCGCTTGGCGCCCTGGTCGGCGACGGTGCGCGACACGTGCGCCAGCTGCTGCACGCGGCGCGCGAAGTCGTCCACCCACTGCTGCACGGTGCAGCCGCGCGCCACGGCGTAGCGCCGCCAGCCCGCCGGCAGCATGCCGCGCACCAGCGCGCCCACCATCGAGCGCGTCTCGTTCGTCTGCTCCATCGAGCGCGTTACCTGCAGCCGCTTGGCACCCTGGTCGGCGACGGTGCGCGACACGTGCGCCAGCTGCTGCACGCGGCGCGCGAAGTCGTCCACCCACTGCTGCACGGTGCAGCCGCGCGCCACGGCGTAGCGCCGCCAGCCCGCCGGCAGCATGCCGCGCACCAGCGCGCCCACCATCGAGCGCGTCTCGTTCGTCTGCTCCATCGAGCGCGTTACCTGCAGCCGCTTGGCGCCCTGGTCGGCGACGGTGCGCGACACGTGCGCCAGCTGCTGCACGCGGCGCGCGAAGTCGTCCACCCACTGCTGCACGGTGCAGCCGCGCGCCACGGCGTAGCGCCGCCAGCCCGCCGGCAGCATGCCGCGCACCAGCGCGCCCACCATCGAGCGCGTCTCGTTCGTCTGCTCCATCGAGCGCGTTACCTGCAGCCGCTTGGCACCCTGGTCGGCGACGGTGCGCGACACGTGCGCCAGCTGCTGCACGCGGCGCGCGAAGTCGTCCACCCACTGCTGCACGGTGCAGCCGCGCGCCACGGCGTAGCGCCGCCAGCCCGCCGACAGCATGCCGCGCACCAGCGCGCCCACCATCGAGCGCGTCTCGTTCGTCTGCTCCATCGAGCGCGTTACCTGCAGCCGCTTGGCGCCCTGGTCAGCGACGGTGCGCGACACGTGCGCCAGCTGCTGCACGCGGCGCGCGAAGTCGTCCACCCACTGCTGCACGGTGCAGCCGCGCGCCACGGCGTAGCGCCGCCAGCCCGCCGGCAGCATGCCGCGCACCAGCGCGCCCACCATCGAGCGCGTCTCGTTCGTCTGCTCCATCGAGCGCGTTACCTGCAGCCGCTTGGCACCCTGGTCGGCGACGGTGCGCGACACGTGCGCCAGCTGCTGCACGCGGCGCGCGAAGTCGTCCACCCACTGCTGCACGGTGCAGCCGCGCGCCACGGCGTAGCGCCGCCAGCCCGCCGGCAGCATGCCGCGCACCAGCGCGCCCACCATCGAGCGCGTCTCGTTCGTCTGCTCCATCGAGCGCGTTACCTGCAGCCGCTTGGCACCCTGGTCGGCGACGGTGCGCGACACGTGCGCCAGCTGCTGCACGCGGCGCGCGAAGTCGTCCACCCACTGCTGCACGGTGCAGCCGCGCGCCACGGCGTAGCGCCGCCAGCCCGCCGGCAGCATGCCGCGCACCAGCGCGCCCACCATCGAGCGCGTCTCGTTCGTCTGCTCCATCGAGCGCGTTACCTGCAGCCGCTTGGCACCCTGGTCGGCGACGGTGCGCGACACGTGCGCCAGCTGCTGCACGCGGCGCGCGAAGTCGTCCACCCACTGCTGCACGGTGCAGCCGCGCGCCACGGCGTAGCGCCGCCAGCCCGCCGGCAGCATGCCGCGCACCAGCGCGCCCACCATCGAGCGCGTCTCGTTCGTCTGCTCCATCGAGCGCGTTACCTGCAGCCGCTTGGCGCCCTGGTCGGCGACGGTGCGCGACACGTGCGCCAGCTGCTGCACGCGGCGCGCGAAGTCGTCCACCCACTGCTGCACGGTGCAGCCGCGCGCCACGGCGTAGCGCCGCCAGCCCGCCGGCAGCATGCCGCGCACCAGCGCGCCCACCATCGAGCGCGTCTCGTTCGTCTGCTCCATCGAGCGCGTTACCTGCAGCCGCTTGGCGCCCTGGTCGGCGACGGTGCGCGACACGTGCGCCAGCTGCTGCACGCGGCGCGCGAAGTCGTCCACCCACTGCTGCACGGTGCAGCCGCGCGCCACGGCGTAGCGCCGCCAGCCCGCCGGCAGCATGCCGCGCACCAGCGCGCCCACCATCGAGCGCGTCTCGTTCGTCTGCTCCATCGAGCGCGTTACCTGCAGCCGCTTGGCACCCTGGTCGGCGACGGTGCGCGACACGTCCGCCAGCTGCTGCACGCGGCGCGCGAAGTCGTCCACCCACTGCTGCACGGTGCAGCCGCGCGCCACGGCGTAGCGCCGCCAGCCCGCCGGCAGCATGCCGCGCACCAGCGCGCCCACCATCGAGCGCGTCTCGTTCGTCTGCTCCATCGAGCGCGTTACCTGCAGCCGCTTGGCGCCCTGGTCGGCGACGGTGCGCGACACGTGCGCCAGCTGCTGCACGCGGCGCGCGAAGTCGTCCACCCACTGCTGCACGGTGCAGCCGCGCGCCACGGCGTAGCGCCGCCAGCCCGCCGGCAGCATGCCGCGCACCAGCGCGCCCACCATCGAGCGCGTCTCGTTCGTCTGCTCCATCGAGCGCGTTACCTGCAGCCGCTTGGCGCCCTGGTCGGCGACGGTGCGCGACACGTGCGCCAGCTGCTGCACGCGGCGCGCGAAGTCGTCCACCCACTGCTGCACGGTGCAGCCGCGCGCCACGGCGTAGCGCCGCCAGCCCGCCGGCAGCATGCCGCGCACCAGCGCGCCCACCATCGAGCGCGTCTCGTTCGTCTGCTCCATCGAGCGCGTTACCTGTAGCCGCTTGGCACCCTGGTCGGCGACGGTGCGCGACACGTCCGCCAGCTGCTGCACGCGGCGCGCGAAGTCGTCCACCCACTGCTGCACGGTGCAGCCGCGCGCCACGGCGTAGCGCCGCCAGCCCGCCGGCAGCATGCCGCGCACCAGCGCGCCCACCATCGAGCGCGTCTCGTTCGTCTGCTCCATCGAGCGCGTTACCTGCAGCCGCTTGGCGCCCTGGTCGGCGACGGTGCGCGACACGTGCGCCAGCTGCTGCACGCGGCGCGCGAAGTCGTCCACCCACTGCTGCACGGTGCAGCCGCGCGCCACGGCGTAGCGCCGCCAGCCCGCCGGCAGCATGCCGCGCACCAGCGCGCCCACCATCGAGCGCGTCTCGTTCGTCTGCTCCATCGAGCGCGTTACCTGCAGCCGCTTGGCACCCTGGTCGGCGACGGTGCGCGACACGTGCGCCAGCTGCTGCACGCGGCGCGCGAAGTCGTCCACCCACTGCTGCACGGTGCAGCCGCGCGCCACGGCGTAGCGCCGCCAGCCCGCCGGCAGCATGCCGCGCACCAGCGCGCCCACCATCGAGCGCGTCTCGTTCGTCTGCTCCATCGAGCGCGTTACCTGCAGCCGCTTGGCACCCTGGTCGGCGACGGTGCGCGACACGTGCGCCAGCTGCTGCACGCGGCGCGCGAAGTCGTCCACCCACTGCTGCACGGTGCAGCCGCGCGCCACGGCGTAGCGCCGCCAGCCCGCCGGCAGCATGCCGCGCACCAGCGCGCCCACCATCGAGCGCGTCTCGTTCGTCTGCTCCATCGAGCGCGTTACCTGCAGCCGCTTGGCGCCCTGGTCGGCGACGGTGCGCGACACGTGCGCCAGCTGCTGCACGCGGCGCGCGAAGTCGTCCACCCACTGCTGCACGGTGCAGCCGCGCGCCACGGCGTAGCGCCGCCAGCCCGCCGGCAGCATGCCGCGCACCAGCGCGCCCACCATCGAGCGCGTCTCGTTCGTCTGCTCCATCGAGCGCGTTACCTGCAGCCGCTTGGCACCCTGGTCGGCGACGGTGCGCGACACGTGCGCCAGCTGCTGCACGCGGCGCGCGAAGTCGTCCACCCACTGCTGCACGGTGCAGCCGCGCGCCACGGCGTAGCGCCGCCAGCCCGCCGGCAGCATGCCGCGCACCAGCGCGCCCACCATCGAGCGCGTCTCGTTCGTCTGCTCCATCGAGCGCGTTACCTGCAGCCGCTTGGCGCCCTGGTCGGCGACGGTGCGCGACACGTGCGCCAGCTGCTGCACGCGGCGCGCGAAGTCGTCCACCCACTGCTGCACGGTGCAGCCGCGCGCCACGGCGTAGCGCCGCCAGCCCGCCGGCAGCATGCCGCGCACCAGCGCGCCCACCATCGAGCGCGTCTCGTTCGTCTGCTCCATCGAGCGCGTTACCTGCAGCCGCTTGGCACCCTGGTCGGCGACGGTGCGCGACACGTGCGCCAGCTGCTGCACGCGGCGCGCGAAGTCGTCCACCCACTGCTGCACGGTGCAGCCGCGCGCCACGGCGTAGCGCCGCCAGCCCGCCGGCAGCATGCCGCGCACCAGCGCGCCCACCATCGAGCGCGTCTCGTTCGTCTGCTCCATCGAGCGCGTTACCTGCAGCCGCTTGGCGCCCTGGTCGGCGACGGTGCGCGACACGTGCGCCAGCTGCTGCACGCGGCGCGCGAAGTCGTCCACCCACTGCTGCACGGTGCAGCCGCGCGCCACGGCGTAGCGCCGCCAGCCCGCCGGCAGCATGCCGCGCACCAGCGCGCCCACCATCGAGCGCGTCTCGTTCGTCTGCTCCATCGAGCGCGTTACCTGCAGCCGCTTGGCACCCTGGTCGGCGACGGTGCGCGACACGTGCGCCAGCTGCTGCACGCGGCGCGCGAAGTCGTCCACCCACTGCTGCACGGTGCAGCCGCGCGCCACGGCGTAGCGCCGCCAGCCCGCCGGCAGCATGCCGCGCACCAGCGCGCCCACCATCGAGCGCGTCTCGTTCGTCTGCTCCATCGAGCGCGTTACCTGCAGCCGCTTGGCACCCTGGTCGGCGACGGTGCGCGACACGTGCGCCAGCTGCTGCACGCGGCGCGCGAAGTCGTCCACCCACTGCTGCACGGTGCAGCCGCGCGCCACGGCGTAGCGCCGCCAGCCCGCCGGCAGCATGCCGCGCACCAGCGCGCCCACCATCGAGCGCGTCTCGTTCGTCTGCTCCATCGAGCGCGTTACCTGCAGCCGCTTGGCGCCCTGGTCGGCGACGGTGCGCGACACGTGCGCCAGCTGCTGCACGCGGCGCGCGAAGTCGTCCACCCACTGCTGCACGGTGCAGCCGCGCGCCACGGCGTAGCGCCGCCAGCCCGCCGGCAGCATGCCGCGCACCAGCGCGCCCACCATCGAGCGCGTCTCGTTCGTCTGCTCCATCGAGCGCGTTACCTGCAGCCGCTTGGCACCCTGGTCGGCGACGGTGCGCGACACGTGCGCCAGCTGCTGCACGCGGCGCGCGAAGTCGTCCACCCACTGCTGCACGGTGCAGCCGCGCGCCACGGCGTAGCGCCGCCAGCCCGCCGGCAGCATGCCGCGCACCAGCGCGCCCACCATCGAGCGCGTCTCGTTCGTCTGCTCCATCGAGCGCGTTACCTGCAGCCGCTTGGCACCCTGGTCGGCGACGGTGCGCGACACGTGCGCCAGCTGCTGCACGCGGCGCGCGAAGTCGTCCACCCACTGCTGCACGGTGCAGCCGCGCGCCACGGCGTAGCGCCGCCAGCCCGCCGGCAGCATGCCGCGCACCAGCGCGCCCACCATCGAGCGCGTCTCGTTCGTCTGCTTCATCGAGCCCTGCACAACCAACAAACCTTACTACTAAGTACTAACGCACTATCGAGGTCAGCTGGATAAGTTTCACCTTTGTCCACATCAATAAATATTATGCTTGATACTGTTTTTTCGACAAAAAATAAATGAGTAAACTTCTACGCTCACCATCGAACGATCACCGCATAATTCCTAGTTCATGTTTTCTACAGCAAAAACAAGCTTACCTTGTTGCTATGACATAACTACTTTATGAAAAGGGGATCTCTCCACTCCAAGTTAAGCTTTAAACGACAAAAGTAGAACATATGGTGGGTGGGGCATGAACCGTCGACATATCAGGCTTCAGTCGGATCTCAGTCCGGCCCCTCGCTCGTTGAGCTCTTGAGGCATCAAACTGTGACGCTAAAGCCGCGGCCGCACTTACTTGACAAATAGCGATGACGTTGCGCAGGTCGTGCAGCACTTGCTGCAGCAGCGAGGCGCCGGCCGCCACCTCGCGCTCGAAGAAGCGATACAGCGGGTCCTTGATGTTCTCCACCGTGCGCCGCAGGGTCTTGAATAGTAGAAACATTTATGTTAAAAATTACTGCTACACGACCAAGCGAAGTAGACGAATGGCAAACGTAAACGATGGCACTTTTTCAGAATTTGGGTACGGAATACAAATAGCAAAAAAAAAAAACAGCAAACAGATTCATCAATCTCAATAAAGAAATATTTAGCGATACAAAAGAAAGAATTAGCGTTATAGTTGGGGTAATTAAAAAACGGAACAGGTAGGCAGACACACTCGCATTTAATAATATTTTAACTATAGAAATATAAATGATTTCTTTAAGAATTTTAGAATTGAATGCGGCTGAAAAAGACCAAAAGACATAATTACTTACTAAACTAGCGGCACGCTATGATGGCCGGTTTGACACATTACAATAGTGATGTGGAATGTCAATTTATTCTAGAACAAAAAACAATTAAGTTTTGTTTTTGTACCTGATTAAATAGGTTTAATAAAACAAAAATGTATATGTTTATTTAATTTATTTGAACGAACTGAATATTTGAATGAAAATGAATATACATACTTTATATGCACACAAGAAACATATGAATACAAAAGATACCAAAAAAGGTGCCACAAAAGGCCATAATTAATCAGATTCGTCCATACTACTATTTTCACTGTCGTCACTGCTATCATCACCTACATTAATAATTATATGTTCGTTTTCTATAATATTATCTATTTTCACATCTCTTTCATAATCTTCCCTTATTAATTTAACAGTTCTATTCACAACCTTTTCCCAGTCTCCTTTAGTCACATGTTCACAAGCTTCTTCTAATAATTTTAGCATTTTTTTGTGGTAAATGGGGGTTCTGTATTGTGTCTTGCAGCATATCCCTTAATTTGAGCCCACACCAACTCAATCGCATTATACTCACAATGGTAAGGCGGTAACCGTATAACTCTGTGCCCATGTTCTAATGCTATTTCGTCAATGACGTATCGGATCTTGGTTGGTTTGTTTTCTTTTAAAAGACGTACTAATTCCGCTTTTAACATATTCATGTTTGCATCTACGCCATTTTTACGAAGCCATGCGACGATATCAGCTTTCTTTTGGGATTGGGCAGGTGGCTTGTCAATTTGCATCGAGTGGTATGGGGCGTTGTCCATAATTATAATAGATGGTTCAGGGAGGCTACACAACATTGAGGTAAACCATTCAGTAAACTTTTCTCCATTCATGTCTTCATGATAGTCTCCAGTGGTTTTTGACGCAAAAGCCATGAGAGAACCTTCGACAAACCCGTTGATGGTTCCGGCGTGACAAATTATAAGTCGCGATCCTTTTCCTACAGGAACTTTGGAAGTAGATGCTGCTGTGTCATCGTTCCAAGAACGGCCTACAGTATGGTTAGCATTAAGCCATGTTTCATCCAAGAACACAACATTTTGCCAATTTTTGATTTCTTTCACTTGCCGTAAAAAAGTATACCTTGCCATCGCTATATCAAATCTTTCCATCAATATTTTGCGTTTGTTACATTTTTTGTATCGAAATCCAATGGTCTTCAAAATCTTCGTTAAAGAACTTTCCCCACCGAAGAATAATCCAGCTTCCTTCAGTGAATGCACCAACTTTTTTCTTGTTGGATACTCCTTCTGTAAATAGTAGCCGTAAACATGTCTTCGGATAGCATCGGCATCAAAGCTATCGATGCCTACGACTGGTTTTGCTCGTTTTCTCTTTTTTGGTGTGTGAAGTTTATTTTCTTCTGTGCCAGTCTCGCCATATTTTTTTTTAGTTATCCGTCTAACAGTTCGTTGTCCAATATTAAGCGCATCAGCTACGCGTTCAACCACTGACGTTATAGGTAAAATTGGCCCTCCATTTTGAGCTTCACGATCGAAATAGTTACGAAGGCGTATTACGAACTCACGTCGTGTCTGACTATTTAGAACAGTTCTCTGCGTACGTTCGGTCATATCGACGAAATCCACAACAAAGGGCTTGAACAGAGTCCAAATTAACGAGCAAGGGTCAACAGTAATGCAGTATCAATATTTGAAATCCAAAGCCAGGTCAAAACTATATCACAATCGCATTGCACTGACAGTTTATACTTTTCGAAGCAACGTCAATTCGAAACTGCTTTGTTTTGCATTGAGCATTGACGCGAGTTTGCCGGAGGTAGTAGTTGTGCTAGCCAGCGATCCTATGTGACGATCGTATTAGATTCCATTTTTAAAAATTTTCAATTTAGAAAACCAAATGCCGAGTTGTGGTATATATCATATAAAAATAAAAAATTTACCTTTTGTATGAAACAGCTGATATTTTTTTGCGATTTCAGAGGTTTGTCCACATAGTGAAAATTGTTCATATTCACAAGTACATTCACCCCTTAAATG
Organism: Oeneis ivallda; assembly: GCA_029955525.1. Lineage (NCBI taxonomy): Eukaryota > Metazoa > Arthropoda > Insecta > Lepidoptera > Nymphalidae > Oeneis > Oeneis ivallda. The sequence continues at coordinate 10,258,572 of JARPMR010000020.1, read as the reverse complement.
GTGCAAACTGATTTTTCTACACTTGTATACATTTTAGAAATCAATTTAATAAATAAATTTTGAGTCCTAAACCTAAAACTACATTCGATAAAATTTATGAATCTCTGCACATCACTATCGTCAATAAAGTAATACAATTATTTCCTTCAAAGTCGTTATCAATTAATACGGAACTTCATGAGCGGACAAACGTCAAACCGGCCATCATAGCGTGCCGCTAGTGTACGTATTTATTAATTGAAATAATTTTTAGTAATTTGATAGTTACCGGTAGTTCATGTGGCAGCAGTTGCAACCAACTCGTGGCGGTTTGGTGCAACGTCTTCATCCAGGCTGGCCTTCCGTCGCCTACCACTACTATGGAATCTGTTTCAAGAGAGTCATTATAGATAATATTATAATGATTTTATTTTATTTAATAAAAAGCCCACATTGCTTATAATGTGTCGACTAGTGTTCTCTAGTACACACATTGAATACTGTGTTCTAGTCATAGATTTAATACATTTACTACCATAAGCCCTTGACAGCCGCAAAACGCGTATGATTTTGATTTTTCAATAAGTACAACTTCTAGTGACTTATTTTGGTGTGACCAAAGTGATGAGTCTTTAGAAATCTGGTCATAGCGATATCAGATTCGCTTTCTTTTCCATCTTTAGGTATTGCCGTCAGAGATTTTCTCGCTCCTCACTCCTTTGCACGTCTTCTTACGGTAGTAAATATATTAAGTCTATAGTTCTACTAAATTTTATTACCCCCCTTAAAACCATAGTAGAAGTTATGAACATAAATATATAGAATGCTAAAGACGACCACGAACATAGACCACAGACTCGTGAACAGTGTGGCCATGTCACTACCTATAATAGAAAGCGGAATAAATATACAAAACGAGGAAGTATCTGGGAACCCACAGCATTATCATTCCAGGAAAACATCTACCATTTTATGTAAACATATAAATAAATGTTATATATATATATATATTTTATATATATAAATATAATAAGGGTATTACTTGGATCGTGGTCTTGACTTGCGGCATTGTACGCCAGTTCCTCTTCATCCTCAAGCTGCTGCATCTTCAGGAGCTTCGACACCAGGTCGCTGCCTTGGGTTGTCAAGAGAACCTACGATATCAACATACTATGATTTATGTATTCAGATTTTTTTTTATCGATTTATATACCAAATTGAGAACATGTTTTTTTTGCACAGCATAGTAAAAAAGGTAGAGTTGATGCTAAAGCATCTTCTCCTATCTCCTAGTCTACCCTTGGACATGCAACATCACATGTAGGTGTGCAAGAAGAGAAGTGTTTAAGACGAGGGTAGAAAATGTTAGAATAATATAAATGATTACCATTCCATATAAATATATAAACCTAACATTAATATTCTACATTTCTACTAATCACAATATCTTTTTTCAAGTTATTCTCAAAAATATGGGGAAGGGGGGGGGGACGTTACCTTTTCAGCATTATTAGGCAGTCCCAACCACGACGGCGTCTGCCTGTCGGACAGCTCTTCGATCCACTTGAGGAAGTGATCACGCCGGTTACCGTCTGGCATCGTTATGTGACGCTGGTTTCCAGAGGCCTGGTTACAACCAAATTAGCACCAATATTAAACACATTTTATAGGCATTCGCTACGCACTCGGCTATAAACAAATTAAAAATTAATATGTTAAAGTATTTCTTAATTTATTTATTTAACTTTCCTTAGCCATGGTAAAAAGATTCCGTCCAAGAAACGCGTAACTGACGAATATAACCGGGCCTTGCGACTTTCTTAAGTACGGTTTTTTTACTTGGAGCACGGTTTCCTTGTCAATGCGGTAAGGCGCTGTGCTTAGAGAGTTACTTACACCGTTCTCTGCTAGAAATGATTTGTTTACCTTATTATAAGACAGGTTAGAAAAAATAAATTGTATATTATTAATACTATTGATATGAGTAGCGACTCTAAATAGATCTCTAAATAACCAAGAGAAAGAGATTATTTTAATATCAAGAAGTTATTTTGGTATTAACCCGAAATTAGAAAATTCCCATCAGCAGCACGAATTATGTAGAACTTACCCCATCGACGTTAGCTACGAGAGCAAAGTCGGCTTCGAAAGACCTCGGCGTGAACAGTTTGCACAGGAAGGAGTGCAGCAAGCGCTGGTCGAAGAGGTTATCGATTTTGCCTCCGTAGATGCACTGAGACAGCAATGTTACCAGCGCCTCCCATGGGACCTTCTCTGGAGGCAAGTTAGTGCGACCCTGCGATATATCAAGGATTTTTGGTATAATAAGCAGCGTCTGATTGTTAATAATTTTCAAGAAAGTATATTATTATGAATGAATACAATATGTACTTTTATTGTACACTACTTAACATTGTACCTTTTTTTTAATAAGTTTAAGTTTAATAATCATTTGGTGTACAATAAACAAATAATTTCATAGAGCAACACAAAAAATAATATAACAATTTGGCATGACATCATTTAAACATAAGTAAAAGGATCTCATCCCTAAAAATCTATATAATAATAGCAAAGGAGCAAAAACTAGATTAAATATTTTCGAAAAAAAATGTATTCTGTTTATCTGTCTAAGGTTAACGAGACAACCAATGGCTTACGTTCCCTGATTTAAGTTTAAGCTAAATAAGTTCATAATTACCATAGCAGTGGCATCAATCCATGTATCGAGCGTGTCGCAAGCCACACGTAAATCACTCTCGTTGAACTCGTAATACTTAGCCCAGCCCAAGGGCACGTAGCGAAGCCGTTCTTGTACGATACCTGGACAAGGAATTTTTGTCACTTCAAATTATTTACATTGGAAAGGAAAAAGCCAGGTATTTATTAATTCTGTACCACAATTTAAACTAAAACATACCATACAAAAGACGTACACAAGGACATCTTATCTCTTAAAGAAGAGTTTTTATTCAGAAGCCCTTGAATGTGAAAACAATGAAATCAAAATATTTTATTTATTTGATGCCTTACAATTACAGTAATTACATATTTATCGTATATATGGTATAAGAAAAAGGCAGGTCAAAATATTGCAGAGGTAGTACTTGTAAAATCTTGATATCCTAATCCTATAAAAATTTTAGCATTTGGAAAGTAAATAAACTATAAGGTCTTACCATGGAACCACGCTAGGAGGAAGTAAAGTCTAGCGCGCTCTGAAGGTTGTTTCATCATTCGAGCTGCTGGTACCTAATAAAAAAATATTACACTTTACATGTCTCGAAATACCTTTTATTGGTACTAATTTTATGTTTGTATGTGGCATTATCTCAAAATGATTGCTATAGTATGACGATCGCAAACACGTCTGACAGGCTGGTACTTTTTGTCTTTGGTTAAAATGCATTATTGCAGCAATCATACTATTACTAATATTACAAATGCGAAAGTGTGTTTGTCGGTTTGTCCTTGAATCACGCCACAACAGAGCTATGGATACACGTGATATTTTGTATGGGTATAGTTGAGGACCTGGAGAGTGATATAGGCTTTTCATCCCGGAGTTCCCGAGGGATTTTAAAAACTCAATCCACGCGGACGAAGTCGCGGGCATCATCCAGTTACGTCATAAATTCAGCCAATCAGAGGTGATTGCGATCACACTAACACTCAATTCACTCTCACTTTTCAAACATTTTTATGGTTCCGAAAAAAACCCTTTATTAGACATTCCCACTTTTAGGGTTCCGAAAAAAGGGACCTTTATTGGACAATCCCACACCTGGAGCTTGGGTAAAAATTAAACAACAATCAAAGAGATCACTTCATCTTAATAATAACTTGGTTCCCTTTGAAGAAACATAAAGTTGAATAAAAAACGAGTGTGCTTTAGACCACACGGCTGAAGTAAAACTTACGAAACGTAACTGGCTATGAGAGATAGAGAGAATGAAAATGTGTGCTCGCACCTCTCTCTCTTGCCCCTACAGTAATATATGAAACGTAACTTTCCCCCTTTCTATCTTATATCTCACTCTCAACTTCCGTTCGCCGCGCCCGATCACACTTTTCGTAACGCATTCACCGGCTTACTCGCGTGCGTAAAGAAGTTTTACTTCAATAGTTGTGCACTCACGGTCGCGAAGGTCCTGAGCAGGTTGGCGCGGATGCCGGGCGGCGGCTCGAACACCAGCACGCGGCCGGCGCGCAACAGGTTGACGGGCAGCTTGGGGCTGATCTCCGTGGTGAGGAACAGCCGGAAGTTGGGGTGCGGCTGCAGCGAGTGCAGCTTCTTCTCCAGCTGCACCAGCCACACGGGCGCCAGGTGCACGTTCTTCAGCATCACCCATCTGAGTGCATTATAACTCAGTTTTAGTGTCCGACCGAAGGTATCACCACAATCTTTGCCGACAAAGAAACATTGGCTCTTCAGCAACACTTTTGGGTGGCCTGATTAGATTCTGGAGTGATATGGCGGGGCACTGCACCAGTCGCATCACGTAAAACGGGCGGACTTTGCCTATTTGCGGAGAAAATTTCCAGGATGATGATGAAGAACCTTTGCCGAAGCCGAAGTCTAATACCGTTCAAGACTGTATAAAAGTTAATAAAAAATATTTTTAAAATGTTGAGTGTATGTATAAAAAATTTAACGAAAAAGTTATTATTACCTTGCAACTTGTTAAAAATAATAGAATTTCTATATTATAATTTTATTTTAGTATCATCGTCTCAGTAGTACTCGGTACATACCTTCCAGTCTTACAAGCGGTATTGATGGCGCGTTCCGCCTGGTTAAATCCTTCTGCGGATCCGATGGCGATACTTGAAAGAGGCTTGTTTAATTCAGTTGCCATATCATCCACGCGACCTAACAAACAACAAATGTATAAATAGAATAGAAAATATACGTATTCTCAACCAACGCGATAAGTTGCGTTGGTGTTGAAATGGTGGGATCCTCTAAAAATGATTGCATCTGAACTTATGGCGTTTTATTTTTATTATTCTGCACATACAAACAGTTTAAAATAATAACAGAAGAAGTGGACAAAGGTGAAGCTTGCAAGTAGAGATTTAGCAAGTTAGCAATTAAAGTTAATTTAACCCTTCTCAGAGGTTAAATGTACAGTTATTGGAAATTAAGGATAAATACGGGTCTTAGGCACTCTGGAGTTTAAAAAAAGCAAAAAGTTGTCTATGTCCTTACCGCTAGCGTCATATCCAGGCACGGAGCAAAGCAGCGCGGGCGTGGTGGCGTTCAGCTGATTCTCCGTGATGCTGGACAGATCCAGCTCGGTCTCCGCCCTAGCCATGAAGCCGGGGCCCAGCACCGAGGCCACGAGTTGCGTAGCCGCTGCTATCACACGGTCGGGTCTAAACGCCTGTTGCAAAGGTTAACTATCTAGTTGATTTCATACTTATTTATTGTATTGCCAAATGGAAATTACCGCAATTTTTCAACCGACGAATTAAAGGAGGAAGTTTTCAAGTCGTTGCGTAGAAGTCGTATATTTTTCATGTATGCATATCTTTTTACAGAATGGTCCGATTTTGAAGATTCTTTTTCACATAATATCATCATCATTAAAGCCTCAATAGCCCAATGGTTAAAGGTGTGGACAGAAAACTTACAGGTCGACGGTTCGATTCCCATGTGTTGCACTATTGTCATACCCACTCCTAAGTCCTAATACAAGCTTGTTTGGAGGGGAGAGGAGAATATTACTTAAGTCCGGCATGGCTAGTATTCTTTTAAACATGTGTAAATTAAAAAAATATATATTTTTTAAAAAACTAGCTTTTAGTAGCTGGCTTCATTAGATCCTGGATATCAACTAGGATCAGAGTACCTACTTGTCAAGACGAATCAAACCAGTCCCAACTTACGTCGTTTTTACCAAAGTTGCCAAAATCCCCTTCCAGCTTCATCATCAGACTCTGGATATCATCTAGGACCAGAGTACTAAAGTCCGGTCGCGGATTAGGAGGAATTTCGTACATTAACCTGTTACTACCTGTCTCTGTCACTCCCGCGTCAAAATAATGCGTCACGCTCGCACAGATGCAATGACCGCCGTCCTCAGGGATTTTAAACCTTTTACCTGCGAACGTAAAGTTTGTTTTTGTTTGCGTGTGGTTTTTGGCCTTGAGTCAGGACGAAAATACCAGGAATTACTTGACCTATTTAATAATTTTTAAATAAATAACAACGAACGAACGACATTCCATCTTGGGACGCGTTAGTGATCGCTCAGTTTTCGTACACATTTGATTTAGTTTGTCTACTAGTTTTTGTTATCTTGTTTGGTTTAACACTACATTTAAGATGGCAGACGTTAAAAAGCTGTTGCAGGAGGCTCTAGGCAACATTTCAGCTGAAAAATGGCAAAATTGTATCAGTCATGTAAAAAAAGAGTAATTGAAATTAGGTGGTCTAGATCATAATAACTGTGACAGGCGAAACGTCGTCGGAAAGTAGTTACTCCGATACAGAGAAATCGGATTCTGATTTTTGAATTTTCATTTTTTTTATTTCTATGTACTAAGTAAATACAACTCGATTATTATAACTGTTTTCATACTTAAATCAAAATAAATAATTTATTTAATAAGCTAGTAATTTTTTTTTCTCCTTCAAATATTTCATCTAAACCGCACTTAATAGAAAAATGTTTGTGACCACTGTCAGTAGGCAAAGAGGTCATTGTACGAAATTCTTCCTGTTCTGCGACCGGACTTTAGTCAAGACGAATCAAACAAGTCCAAATTCGATGGGATTACGTATTAAGTACGTAAACGTACAATAGAAGCCTATTAGAGAGTTCCGATAGCCATCTTCCAGATCCATCATCAGATCAGTGTAACGTTGTGATTAACAATGTTCGTTCGTAAAATAGGAAACTTTAATTTATTTAAATTCACTACGATCAAATTTTTTTTACCTTAACGTCGCTATCTGTGGTCGCGTGGCGGCGTCTCGACCTAGAAATCGTTCACGTCGCCTTGATATGCTATTTGGAGATATAGAGATAATTTTATTAACAAAACATACCTGTATGAGCAACAGCCGATGCATGGCGAGCGTGTGCGGCTTGGGCGGCGCGGCCGGCTCGCCGTCCCACAGCGTGGGCACGCACTGCTCGGGCGCGGCCTGCGCCAGCCACGCCGACAGCTCGGGCAGCGAGCCCGCCTTCTCCAGCAGCCGCCGGAACGACGTCAGCCTGACAAGTGACAACAAACATATTGTTACAATACCTTCAGCTCTCTCGAAGCTCCGAAAGTACCTACGAGAGAAGTACCTTCTATTGTTCTCGGCAACTTCGAGCACATTCTATTGTTTACCAAATCTGCGTAGGTACCCATTTTTTGGTGTTTTATTTTGATAGGAAGTTTCGAGAATTGTTGACACGTTCTTTAAAAAGAATGTTCGACTAGGCGTGGGGAATCAGTATGAAAACAGCGATTCTTTCTCCTTTATCAACCGATAGACGTCAACTGGTGGACATAGGTCTCTTGCACGGCCTTCCACGGCTTGAGTCACTTGAATCCAGCGGCTCCAAACGAGTCCCAGACATTTGACGTCGTTGGTCCACCTAGTGGGGGATCTGCCAACACTGCGCTTATAAAGTAACATACCGGGAGCTAAGCCTAGCCGCAGCCTCATGCTGTTGCTGCGTCAGAGACTCGAGTTGCGGTGTAGACGCCACGTGCCCCTCTCGGCCGCGCAGGAACACTCCGAACTGCTGGTCCAACGTGTCTTCGGCCCCGGTCCCCTTCAGTTGGATGCGGCACAGCAGCAAAGCGAACGTTAGCCTGTCCGTGTGGAGCATACCACGCGCTACTCGCTCATATACCGCCTGGTGACGAACAATATTCATTAAGGTTGGAACCACATTTGTGAGGATCGTTTCGGATTTCGCCCATACAAAACTGTCAAATTCCATAGAAACGTGTACGGATCAAATCGGCTTTTCGATGCGTACACGAATGTATGGAAAATGACAGTTTTGTATAGGCAAAATCCGAATCGATCCTCACAAATGTGGTTCCACCCTTATACAGTGCCACAAGCATAAGTTGGCGGTGGGGTTTTGAGGAACTAACTCGGTCATCCCATTTTTATACTCTGTCCACGGCCATCTTGAAAATTCACTATTGGATCTCGTTGTGTGCTGTATCGTTTATTGTGTAAAATAATTAAAAATGTTTTTTTCCTAATTTAGTCTCATGTTCTATACAATGGCAATACTAAAGTTGAGCACAGTACTGTACAGGCGCACAGCCGCACCAAGTTATACTTGTCGCACTGTACTCTGTGCGCTGTAGCATGGTGCGAGGAACAGGTAATAGTATAGAACATAACTCATTTTGTGCTATATTGTTTCAATCATAAGGTCCATACAGGAGATTTGACTTGCAATTGTGCATTGTGGAGTCAACATCTGATCATGCTCCGGTTTCGACTTTCGGATCGAAACGCACGTCGAGTGTTAAAAGATTTATTCTGTTTAGCGGATTATAGCAAAGGAATATTAACTTTTATTTAAAGCCCTATGATTATAGATTAGCTTATTACTGTGAACAGCTCCTCAGTGATGGTCGTCAGTCTAGCGGTGTAGTCGGATACGCCGTTCAGGCCGGGACACACGAGCACCGTGCTGAAGATGTCGAGGAACATCTTGAGGGAGTACTGATAGAGGAAGTGCACTTGGTGCAGAGCTTCCATCGTGAAATAGATGCTACTGCATGCCTGGAAACGAAATCAAATCGTTTTATGTTATATTAGTATAAATCCATAGATGCAATCAAATATATAGATTGCCAACTCTTTGCATGAATCCAATTACGCTAAAACTAATCCTAGACGGCGTTAAGGTGCACTAAACAGGTCTGCGCAAGAAATTCAAATTTAATTTGGTTTTTCGCAATTTGTAAACGATTTCGACAAAGTAGGCTTATGGCATTCTAATTGCGCCAATGGCAGTATCATCTTCACAGGTTTATATAAAAAAAAAATACTTGAAAGTGTCCAGATTAAGAAATTAGTCAGAGTATCGACTAATTTGTAACTCACGTCAAACTCGATACTCGGACTAATTTAATTAATAAAGAAACTCAATGACAATGAAGTGTCGATACCGAACTAATAAAATTACATTCAACTCACTTGGGATAGAGGGAGGTATTGTTGACTGACAGTTTCGATTTCACCAATAACTTTGTCTGTCTCCTCGACCTGAAATTAAAATGAAAACTTAATATAACTATCATAACATTTAAAACTAAATGTCAATGCATACTGTTTTATAATTAGAACTCTATATACCTTCAAACCAATATCATCAGCCTCTTTTTTAAGGGTTTCGAGTGTCGCAATAACCGAATCATCGTCAAGGATCTTGCCCTTTGCATCGTTTAGTGCCTGGAGTAGGGATTTCTCTAGCTGGCGAAGTCGGAGATGAAACTCACCTAAAAGAGATTTTTTATGTCATTTAAATTACATATATGAGAGTTTTATATGTAGTTGCCTGTTGTGGCAATCGGCAATTAGCAACTAAATGTTATTTTCATATCATTTAGCGAGTTTCGGTGATCGCACCTGTTAGATATGGAAACTTTTAAAAAGTTGCCAATTTCGGCAATAGGGTATTTTACTCTTTTTTGAAGTGTCTAAATTTGATCCTAAGGTATATATGTACTTCTAGAAAATTTAGTAAATTTTTATTCAATCGATAAGTACCAAACAAAAGCATTTAAATATTGCATTTTCCGCGAGTAAACGACGAAACATCACTATAGACGCCATGTGATGACGTCGTCTGTATAGTAAATTCGTTCGCTCAAATGGTTGGCGCCCTTTGCAAAGCCGACACACACACACACATGCCGAAACTTTGAAATAAAATATAAAATTTATTTTATAATTTTGTGAACTGAAACTTACACTTCACGATTTCTTATTGCCTAAACTATATCAATTAGATATTTTTAGATTATTTCTCAGTAGGAGTAAAATACCCTATTGAAGTTGCTCCGTGTGCTCAGCGTCTTATACACAAAGAGACGTTTCTTTATTCGGCCGTAATTTTTCTTTGAATGCGTGGTATTTTGTGAAACATGTTACCAGGAAAAGTGAGGATTACCTTGAAGTTTGAGCAGGTCGGAGCGTTTAGTGTCAATGTCAGGCCTCTCGGCTTTCAAGACTCTATGCAAGCATTGCGATTGGAGCGAGGAACGCGTCACAGTGAAGTTAACGAAAGTCACTCGGGAGCACATGTCCGGAGGGAATTCGACGGTCGGGTCCCTGAAATTATTCAAAAGGGAACATGAATTTGTAATAAAACATTATTTTGGTACACCAGTTGATGGATTAATATTTATTTTGTGTAATGTTGCATAGTTAATGCCCGCGACTTCGTCAGCGTGGATTAGTTTTAAAAATTCCTCGGGAACTCTTTGATTTTCCGGTATAAAAAGTAGGTGATGACACTCCTCTACTCCAACCAGTCCTCTACTCCAACCAGTCCTCTACTCCAACTATACCCATGCAAAAAATCACGTCAATCCAAAGCTCTGTTGCGGCGTGTGACAAACCAACACAACTTCGCATTTATAATATTCATCATCATCATCATCAGCCAGAGTGCATCCACTGTTGGACATAGGCCTCTTTTAAGTAGCGCCAACGTTGCCTATCCTCGGCCTTTCGCATCCAATCGATGCCGGCCACTTTCCGGATGTCATCGCTCCATCTAGCCGGGGGGCGCCCTACACTCCGTTTGCCGAGACGTGGTCTCCACTCGAGGACCTTACGACCCCAGCGGCCATCGGTCCTCCGACAAATGTGACCAGCCCACTGCCACTTCAGCGTGCTCGCCCTAAGAGCTACGTCGGTCACTTTTGTTCTTTGGCGAATTACTTCGTTTCGGATTTTATCCCTCAAAGAAATTCCGAGCATGGCTCTCTCCATAGCACGCTGAGCAACTTGAAGTTTGTGGACTAGCCTCACTGTCAGTGTCCACGTTTCAGCACCGTAAGTCATCACTGGTAGGACGCACTGATTAAAGACTTTTGTCTTTAGGCATTGTGGTATTTGCGACGAAAAGACTCGACGAAGTTTCCCAAATGCTGCCCAACCTAACTGTATCCTCCTGTCAATCTCCTTCTCAAAGCTGTTTCTACCCAACTGCAGAATTTGCCCAAGGTATGTATATTCTTGAACAGATTCAAGAATAGATCCATCGACAATAATCGATCCCGGAGCGACCAGGTCGCTAAACATTACCTTGGTCTTGTCTAGGTTCATCCGGAGACCAACATGTCGGGAGGCAGCGTGGAGGGTATCAAGCATTTCTTGGAGCTCCTGCAGCGAACTCGCGACGATGACAATATCATCAGCAAAACGAAGGTGTGAAATGTACTCTCCGTTTATGTTGATGCCATGGCCTTTCCAATCAAGCGTCTTAAAGACATCTTCCAAAGCATTAGAAAACAGTTTCGGGGACAAAACATCCCCCTGTCTCACACCACGATGCAGTTGGATAGGTCTTGTCGACGCACCTTGTACTTGGACAGACATAGATGCTGAGCTGTATAAGCATCTCAACACTTCGATATACCGCCAATCTACTTGAGATCGCTGCAAGGATTCCAGAACAGCCCAGGTCTCGATGGAGTCAAAAGCTTTCTCATAGTCCACAAATGCGAGACACAGAGGCTGATTATACTCATAGGACTTCTGTATGACCTGCCTCAATGTGTGTATGTGGTCTATGGTGCCGTAACCACTGCGAAACCCGGCCTGCTCCGGTGGCTGGAAATCGTCGAGTCTTTTTGATAAACGGTTCGTGATGACCCTTGAAAACAGCTTATAAATGTGACTCAGGAGCGAGATAGGTCGGTAGTTTTTCAGTAGTGTTTTATCACCCTTTTTAAAGAATAAAACTACTATGCTCCTATTCCACGCCTTCGGAGTTCTCCCGTTCTGAATTACAAGATCAAAAATCCTCCGTAACTCCCTAAGTAAGGGCGCGCCCCCTGCCTTTAGGAGTTCGGAGGTGATTCCGTCTTCTCCAGGGGCTTTCCCATTTTTCTGACATTAATTTATAATATTAGTATGATTATATAATAATTAATTAATCACAAATTATATTGAATTAGAAAAGTGCTAATTCGGTTGTAAACAACCATTAAAGTAAATAATTGATTGATGTCTAGACTTAGCGCAGTCTCCTTCAAAATGTTCAATGCAGAAAAGGGTAGCATTACTATTAGATCTTCCAATTTAGAGTTTGTGAACATTCGAAACAACACCAATACAAATGTAATTTAACACTTGTGTTTTATTAACTGTAGATTAGCCATTCTGAGCTTGCCTCATATTTCCCTCTCCGTAATAGTGCAACGTAGTATTAATTAATAGTGCAACGTAGTATTAATTTTATAGTGCAACGTAGTATTAATTTAGTCAAGATTAACACAAACCTAGTGCTCAAGAAGATCACGAACGAGGGACTGAGATCGATGTCCTGGTCTCCGAGTGTAATGAGCACACGCCCACCCGTACGACGCAACTCTCTGTTCAGGACGGGGTTCAGGATTGGGTCGTAATTCTCAACGTCCTGTAATAGTGATAATCAATATTTTACTGTAATAATACAAAATAAAACCTTTTCCAGGTAGCAAATCATATGGAAGTTTGCTGAATTTGCTCCACTCAAATCAAATTTACAGATAAAGATTCTGGGATTCACTTTACAAACCCGTAAGAGCGAGTTAATTTCGTAATAAATATAAACTTAATACTAAAGTAAAAAAAATATGGACCGGGAGCCAGGTACAAATTCGGTCAATTATTTCCTCTCGAGCGAAACTTCGTGAAACGCATTAGGGATTTATATTATGAATATTCGCGACCTTCAGCTGCGACTCCGTGGGTGGGGCGGGCAGTGGCAGCCTCCAACGCATGGAGAAAAAAAAAAGTTTTTTAGTCATTTCCTCCCATTTGAAAATTTGTCAGATTATAGTTTACCTAATATTTTGAAGGAAAAATAAATTCAGCTGACCATAACATGGTGGATTATACTTCAGCTGGCTGCTTGAACATGAAAAAAAAAATTATATTTTCCATGATTTCCTCTCAACTAAAAATTTACCTGGTGATCGTTTATATGCTACTATGAATGAAAATTAATTTCAGCTTGCTGTATCGCGGTGGAAAGTTTTTCAGCTGGTACCTTGAAAGGTGTGACGTAGAAGCATCTATCACCTACTGAATCTTATCAGCTGACGACTTTTCCCTTGACTTACAGCTGATTTTTTTCATTATTTACTAATGCATGTTAACAATCCTCTTATAAATTTTCATCCAGGAGGAAATCACTTTTCTTAAGTTGTTCTCTTTCTTTTTACAGATTGAGGCCTATACATAAGCATGGAGGAAAAAAAAGTTTTTTAGTCATTTCCTCCCATTTGAAAATTTGTCAGATTATAGTTTACCTAATATTTTGAAGGAAAAATAAAGTCAGCTGACCACAACATGGTGGATTATACGTCAGCTGGCTGCTTGAACATGAAAAAAAAATTATATATTCAATGATTTCCTCTCAACTAAAAATTTACCTGGTGATCGTTTATACTTTATATGCTACTATGAATGAAAATTAATTTCAGCTTGCTGTATCGCGGTGGAAAGTTTATCAGCTGGTACCTTGAAAGGTGTGACGTAGCAGCATCTATCACCTACTGAATCTTATCAGCTGACGACTTTTCCCTTGACTTACAGCTAGCTGATTTTTTTCATTATTTACTAATGCATGTTAACAATCCTCGTATAAATTTCAATCCTCTTATAAATTTTCATACAGGAGAAAATCACTTTTCTTAAGTTATTCTGTTTCTTTTTACAGATTGAGGCTATACATAAGCCCTTTCTATATTGCAGCTAGATTGTAGATTAAAATTACCTTCTCCAGATGCTATGCTATAGCAGAGCATAGAATGCTAAAGGTCCACTTGGAGGGGTTAAGTTTTACCCATGACTACGTACAAAGGCCCTTTATTGTGTATAGTGCACATGCAGATTTTTGGTAGAAATAAATTGGTTGTCTGTAAACTCGGTTTACGGACGGTAGTTTTCCGTGATAACGTCTTATAGAAACACTAGCTGATGCCCGCGACTTTGTCCTCGTGGATTTAGTTTTTAAAGTCCCTCGGGAACTCCTTGATTTTCCGGGATAAAAAGTAGCCTAGATGTTGACCCGAGTAATAAGCTACCACGGTATAAAATTTTGTAGAAATCTGTGCGGTAGTTTTTACGTGAAAGAAGGCTTATGTATAGCTTCAATCTCTAAAAAGAAAGAGAATAACTTAAGAAAAGTGATTTCCTCCTGGATGAAAATTTATAAGAGGATTTTTAACATGCATTAGTAAATAATGAAAAAACTCAGCTAGCTGTAAGTTAAGGGAAAAGTCGTCAGCTGATAAGATTCAGTAGGCGATAGATGCTGCTGCGTCACACCTTACAAGGTACCAGCTGACAAACTTTCCACTGCGATACAGCAAGCTGAAATTAATTTTCATTCATAGTAGCATATAAACGATCACCAGGTAAATTTTTAGTTGAGAGGAAATCATTGAATTTATAATTTTTTTTCATGTTCAAGCAGCCAGCTGACGTATAATCCACCATGTTATGGTCAGCTGACTTTATTTTTCCTTCAAAATATTAGGTAAACTATAATCTGACAAATTTTCAAATGGGAGGAAATGACTAAAAAACTTTTTTTTTCCTCCATGCTTATGTATAGCCTCAATCTGTAAAAAGAAAGAGAATAACTTAAGAAAAGTGATTTCCTCCTGGATGAAAATTTATAAGAGGATTGTTAACATGCATTAGTAAATAATGAAAAAAATCAGCTAGCTGTAAGTCAAGGGAAAAGTCGTCAGCTGATAAGATTCAGTAGGTGATAGATGCTGCTACGTCACACCTTTCAAGGTACCAGCTGAAAAACTTTCCACCGCGATACAGCAAGCTGAAATTAATTTTCATTCATAGTAGCATATAAACGATCACCAGGTAAATTTTTAGTTGAAAGGAAATCATGGAAAATATAATTTTTTTTTCATGTTCAAGCAGCCAGCTGAAGTATAATCCACCATGTTATGGTCAGCTGAATTTATTTTTCCTTCAAAATATTAGGTAAACTATAATCTGACAAATTTTCAAATGGGAGGAAATGACTAAAAAACTTTTTTTTTTCTCCATGCGTTGGAGGCTGCCACTGCCCGCCCCACCCACGGAGTCGCAGCTGAAGGTCGCGAATATTCATAATATAAATCCCTAATGCATTTCACGAAGTTTTGATTGGGAGGGACTTGGTCATGAAAATCTGTCACTGGCTCCCGGACCAATACTCCAGATAGACAAATAATATTTAACTAATTAAGTTGAAATTAATGAAAAATATACTGAATAGCTACCTCGATATGGGCAAAGAAAAAGAGGGAAACAGTACAGTATATGGGAGATACCACAGATAGGAGGAACAATCTATTTACAATTTGTGCAATTTTAGATTCAGGAAATTATTTAATAAAGAAATGGATTTATAATTATGAGCAGACTAGCTTTTGCCCACGACTTCTTCCGTTTGAAGTTAGGTTTTTAAAAATGCCTTGTCGCTCTCCAGAATCAGTTGCTCGGTAGCAGTTTGATTGAAGGACAAACCAACAAACAAACATACTTTCGTTTTTATATATTAGTAAGGATTGATCACTCACCTGTACCAGCAACGGATTACCAAAACGCAGGGCTGACTCCAAATTCTTTCGGAACGAGTCGTCAAGGAATGAAGTCTTGGTAATCTTTCTCTCTTTGAATTCACGCATTATGAATTCGGTTGCTTGGCCGGATGGGTCAATGATCAGTGGGTATCGGTTGAACCTCTGAAGAAGAAAGAAAAACTTTGGATGATTTCGTGTATGTTTAAATACTAAGATACACCAGAAATTCTTCCCAACACTTGCATTTTGAATACCAAGGTAAACCAAGTGAATAAAATTTTCATTAAACATTCTCAAGATCAAACAGGGCTATAGTGAATGAAGAAAATGACAGTGCATATTGTACCAAAAACAAATAGTTACTGAACGAAGGTGGAATTAATTTTTTTTTTAAATAGGCACTAAATAGAATTTATACATCAACCATTGGCAGTAAATAAGAAAAAAACATACCTTAAGCATGATCGCATTCTCCACGCACAATTCATCGGTGGGAAGTGCGTTGGCCTGCCAACGTAGGCGCTCGTCAGGGTTACTCAGGTATTCCGTGCGGGCTATGTCGGCGCGGAACTTGATATTAGCTGCTGCCAAATGGCTTGTCCATGTCGAGAATAGATTTTGACGATACTGTAAAAGTTATACAGATTTTGACGAGACTGTAAAAGTTATATAAAGATTTTGACGAGACTACAAACGTTATGTTATAACCAAATAATGTTGCCTTAAATCCATAACAGATTGACGGGTCTAAGAATTGCATCTCATTACTGAAAGAAGCAATAAGGATGACACTTCTTTCATCCTTGTCATGAACAATGATTACAAATTAGGTAATTCCCAATTAATTAAGTTGTGATATTTTTTGAAAAAAAAAAAAAAAAAAAAACATTTACTTACATGCTGGTCAAAGTATCCACCATAGGCTATAAAGGCGGCAGAAAGTAAAACGTCCCCGACTATCGTACTCATTTGAGAGCGGAATGCCTCTGAACTGGTTTCCCATCGTTCACGTTCAATCACCAAACTCTTCAACAGCGCTATTGATCTATCCACCTATAATTATTTATGAGAAATAAATACTTCAGTATTCAGGAATCAATACAATATTCACCAACACTTTCGTGTTTAAACGTATTATGTACCTTAGCTTGTACATTCTCCAGGTCAGTCTTGATAGCTTGAGCTTGACTGATAAGCTGAGCGTATTCCTCTTTGTATGAAGCTATAGACTTCTCCAACTGAGCTATCAGATCACGCACTTCGTTTCCAGCCGTAACGTTACTTTGCGCCTGATCTTCTAAAGCTTTGAGTTCATTCCGTAGGGGTTCCACACGCTTTAACATGTCTGCATATTCAATCTGTGTAAATATTACCAATGTTATTCTGTTATTTCCTGGACGAAATAGTTACTGTATGCCTTTGAAATAAAGAAGGAGTTCTTTACCTGAGCAATTGCCCATTTCACCATAGGACCACAGGCCATACTAGCCCTATTTACTTTCTCGAAGTTGTAATCCGGGTTACTTAGGTAACGGGTCTTCATCTTTTCGCGGACATCGTCACTGACATACAAAAAAGTGGTTAATATATTGAACGTTTGTCGTCACCAATGATGCTAGGTGTGCTTTATGTGAAACCAATGTACCAAACCATGTCAGACTGAATAAAATTTTGACCTTTATGATTCATGCACATTCGTTTCCCAACAACCTCATATTTCCTGACCTGGATGATATAAAATGAACATCACTTGAACACAAGCAAATAAATAAAAACTATGCCTCTCAGCACTGTCGAAAACCATTATAGATAGCAAACAAACGAAAACAAAAATGACACAAAACCATAAAGAAAAGCAAGTCGCTTCACTGCCGTTAGTGATTTTCAACAGCTTACTTGGATACCACTTCCGGACGGACAATTATTTATTGGCAAATACATTCATGCAAGTCGAAGATGTGTTTTATTCGTGCCTGCTAGTTCTGAAATATGAACAGATGACTAAATTCTCTCTAATATTTGCAAACCCTTTAAGTTAAATTTCTCGGATCAAAAAAAACCTGACACATTTCGGATGAAATGGCAAATATATATGTACTATGTACCTGTAGTGAATCTGATGTTTGTGAACCTATAATGAAACTGATGACAACGATGACAATGTTTCCTATAACGACCTCAATAACCGCATCCACCCACAACAAATAGATACATGCCATGATGAGATGCATAACGAACCTCCTTTGAAATAATCATAAACACATAATTACATAAAGTACATATTCGTAAGACTGCAACATAATTTTCAAAACATAAATGTGAGTTTAGTTTCTAATTGGTCCTATTAATGTGTTTCTAAATGTATTTTAAGTGTAGGATTGGTTGAGAGTACTACTATAATAACTCTACTACAGGTTTGGAAATTCGTAGTGCAGTAGGTACATATTATACAAATGCAAACATTCACCATGCAAAAGCAAGCCCGAAGCCACTAATATTTAATGCCTTAAATTATAATCCAAATGTTATTTCGACCAGCAAATGGATACCACTCATCAAGTTTATAAATTCTAAGTTAAGCAATCATAACTTAAATCTGTGAAGATATTTTAAGGGTATAAAATGGTCTTCATTCGGTTGTATACAATCTCTAAACTTTAATTGACAGAGTCATTAAATTAAAAGCTTTTCTAAACATACATAACATTGTGAAAAGTTTAGCTGTACACCCTTTCTGGGTGGTGTCACAGACAAATATATTATCATGTACGTATACAAATATATTATTATGTATGTATGTGTATAGTTTGTCTGTGATACCATCGACCGAATAAATGAATTTTCTTTCTTTCTTTCTTTCTTTCTTAGCACTATTATTAGACCTGCTAATTTTATTTGGTTTAGTGATTTTGTACAACCGACATTTGACTATTATTTTATCAAAATATATACAAAGCTACCACAAAATTATTTTTCGCTCTATAACAAATCATGAAGCTCCACCGGATCGGAAACCAGATTCTGCTGAGAAGAACCATGGATAAAGTTTAATGGTTTTCTTTGGTTATGGAACTTCCCCTCATTGTGGAAATATTATATTCTATTCTAATAAAGTTGCATGGGTTAAATCGGCTTGGCATCCAGCTGCCCACAAGATAGTATAAAAACTATATAATATATAAAATAGTATAAAAAAGAGCAACAGCTGAGTTTCTTGCCGGCTCTTCTCAGCAGAATCCGCTTTCCGAACCGGTGGTATAGAGTCATGACGTGTCATAAGAGCCACAGGTTGGCCTACGTGAAATAAATAATTTAATTTTTTTTTAATATGACGAAGTGAAGAGTGATATCGCTGTGAGTGAGCCGTCACCGCGTCGTCTGGGGACCGGAGCGGGAGCGGAGTGGTGGCGAGCTGGGGTCGGTGGGTGCTCACGTGATGTCCTCGGTGGAGAAGTTGGTCACGATGCTGTTGATGAAGTTCTCGCGCATGATGACGGCGCGGATGGCCTTCCAGTCGGTCGCGTTCTCGCCGAGCAGCAGGCAGATGGACTCGAGCGCCACCTTGACGATGGCGGGCGGGTTGCCCATGGAGCGCACTTCCACCAGGTGCTGCTTCTTAATGGATTTGACCGCTGTGGACCGCCAGCGCACGCGACCGCCACCCGCCAAGCGAGAGCGACAGAGTACGAGAGAAACAAAAAAGGCCTTTTAGCTGAGGTGCCACATGCGGCTGGCGCCATCGGCGGCGACCGGTCGCGACGATGCGGGTTAGTCACATTGCGCCGTCGGGTTAATTAGTGCCGTACATGGATGCCGATTTAATTCACGCGGTGTCGTTGCGTTATTTGAGTCACATTAATAACAACAGTCACATATTATGCGAGCAAGCTTAGCATATTTACAATAATCATATATTAACCATCTAATAAATTCGAAGGTTTCATTCACATTAATAAGTAATAATAATACGAAACTTACATCGAAGGTACAGTAGGATGCTTATAGAAGTATGTGGTTACAAAAAATATTCATGTCACAATTTTCGATGCACTAAATACACTAAAATGTTTTTGCCAATAAATATCGGACTGAGAAAAACGATTAGACCTACGCTTGCAATGCTATCTACAGTAACATTCATGGTTAATGGTCTTTGTCTCATTGGTGAAGTTTACATGGTTTTTTCAATTTAATTCTGATTGGGAAGATAGCACGTCTTTTGTATAGATAAATTTCTGTACCTCAGAGTTATATGGCTCAAAGTCATCGAACTGTCGTTTAGAATGATGATGCCATATTATTTTATGTAACTCATAGTCATCATCATAGAGGAACGTTAGATCCATATCAAATAAGGCCTATTAATTTCTTTTAATTTTCAATTTAGTTTTCAAAATCTTGACATTTATTATTGATTATTTATTTATTAGAAATAGACAAAGCTTTGGCATGCATTTTACATTGTATTTTTAAAATGGGCACCAACCTAGCAGTATAATAAAAACTAGATTTTAGGCTTTACAGAAAATTAACAAAAAAAAAAGACTTCTGCCTAAATGTCTCTAAGGTACAAATCCATACATGTTTGCAGTCAAATGACCGTATTAAGATTGAAACAATGAAACAAATCGCCTGTCACGATATACGAGCAACGGTGCGTGGGACGTGCGATCTTCCGCGACATAAACTGAACGGCACTAACGTGATATTCTCAGTCTCGAAGTTAACTATAGTGGATATGAAGTTGTCCTTCATAACGACCGAGCGGATGCCCTTCCACGTGTCGCCCTTCTCCCCGAGCAACGTGCAGATGGACTCCAGCGCCATCTTGACGACCGAGGGCGGGTTGGCCATAGACCGCACTTCGACCAACTGCTGCTTCTTGATGGATCGGACCGCTGTATTTGGGGATCGTCTTCAGCTTCAAAGCTAAGCGCAAATTACGGTGGGCCGCAACGCAATCATTGTGGTATCGGTTTCATACATTTCGTAAGGTTACTTAATTAATTAATAATGTATAATATTGTGTGACATTTATAAGGGCTTTTTATCATTTATCATCGAATTAAGATTCTGTTAGACATCGGGGAATTGAACCTTCCGGGCCGTAAGGACAAAGAACTGGACATAAGGAAGGATATTTTTTAAACATCTGCTTCCATTCATTTTACATTATGTAGCATGCAAGAAGTGTCGCCTAAGCCCATGTTACGGTGCTAATTCAGTTGTAGGAAATCTCTAAAATTTAACAGTTCTATGTTGTGAATTCAGTTCAGAGATTGATAACAAGCAATGTAGCACTAAATAACTTTTAGACCAGCTGTAATTTTAATATATTGTACAAACTCAATGACAATTTTCAAAAATTCATGTTATTAAGCGTCCTTAGAAATGTACGAAACTTATTTCGAATGATTAATTTTAAGAGTTAGGTAAATTGCAGTGCAGCCCAAATGTACTCGATGCTTAAAACTAAGGTTTAAAATATCGGCTTGTGAAATCGGCATACGACGCTACGCTAAGCTTAATGTGACAGTTATTGTGAGTCGAGGGGATACACACGATTAAAACACTTTTCTTTCAATACGATTAAAATAAAATCCATCCACAAGAATAACGATGTATTTTTATATGATACGCGAGAAAGCGAGCAGGCGGTGATACATGAACCGCTAATACGTTTTATTAGGAATTTTCCAAAGTTTTTCCAGCCCTTGAATAAAACCCCATATCAAAGTTTAGTGAGCAAGTCGAATCCTTGCTAATAATATAAATGAGAAAGTCTGTTTGTTTGTCATTCCACGCTGCAATAGAGCTACGGATCGACGATCGACACGATTTTTTACAGGGCCTTGTGGAGTGTGACAGGTTACTTTTTATCTTTTTATCAAGGAAAAACAAAGATTTTCCGCTAGATTTTTAAAAAATACGCGGACGTAGTCACGGGATTTTAGCGTTTGCTGTGTAGCAAAATGATACTTACCTGATGGTAAGTGACGATGTATAGTCTAAGATGGTATAGGCCTAACTTGGGAGGGATATGGCAGTGTCAATTAAACCCATACCCATAATCAGTTACAACATGCTATCGTACCTGAACGCTAAATCACTTGGCAGCACGTCTTTGACACATTTGGCATGTAGACAATCGGTTGTCCCTAAACAGACATTTGACGAGCGGATTTTTCAGGTCCAGCCCATATTCTTTAGTTATTTTTGCGGATGAGTAGTTCTACTAGAGCTTTTCAATTAGATTAGTCATGGAACATTCACAAACAGTAAATAAGGAAATGAACCAAACCGTTTTGCGCCTCGATGACAGCGGGCTCGACTTGTGCCAAGTCGGCCATTACGTCCTTGCGTTTCGCTTCTATTTCCTTCGTTTGCTGCTCTAGAGCAACCTGCATGTTTCAAAATTATAACGTTTTCATTAAATGTTTCACCCACGACAAGAAAATGGTACTGACTGGGTATTTGACTGATTATTTTTTATTTATATTAAAAAAAAAAATATATATATTTAACACTCTTTTTAAAATATCATTTATATCTTTTCTGGTCTCGGAAATATAGAGCTTTTGAAGTTTCCTGTTAGACAAAGAGTTGTGTGACGTGACACCTCAATACCTCCATACTCTTCATAGAAAATTTCATTTTGGAAAGAGACAGCTACAGTCGCAGTACAGTAAAGTACAATTTCGATTATAATGAATGAATATCAACATTTTGACAACAGTCAAATACCCAATTCTGTTTAATTCATCTGTGAATCATCGAAGTTCTGGAGTTCTGGAGAACTCATAGTGTTCTCAAAGGTGTGTGAAGTCTTCCAATTTGTATTGGGCCAATGTGGTGAACTATAACTTTGGAGAGAAAATCTGCACTTAGTAGTAAGCCATTGATGGGTTGCCGTTAATAATACTCTAAACAAAATTAAATTGACAGCTCTTGTAATGCAATTTCTTTTACGCAGAAAATAATGTGAAAACGATAGCACTATTTTTGGACCTGTTATTTCAGTTTGTTTTTGAAATTGTGAGTTGTGGGTGTATAAATTGCTAAAGGTTTTAACTTAGCACATCTGAAAACTGTTTTATATTTAAAGGTTATTTCCAAAGGAAGTGCTTTCCCAACCTGAATCTCCTGACTTTCCACTTTTTTCTTTTCAGCTTCCTGTTGATCCTTGACCATTTGACGCAGTTTGGCGTTGGCGGCTTCATTCTTTGCTTGCAGTTCCTGGGACATTAGTAAAATATCGATAAATAACTCGCGAAACAAGCATTTGTATCATGAATCTGATAAAAACTAAAGGTTATTTATTGCTTCAATTTAGGAATTATAGACTAAGCATCAGCCCCCCGATTGTCTTAAAGTTGCCGATCAAAATCGTATTCATTTAATGGCATAAGCGTCAAAGTAAAATAAACCATAACAGCATTGATGTAGAGCTCAATGTCATGTATGCATTCTTATACGTTTCGGTATGTACGATACGCTCCATAACGCTCCATGTTAAAATCGGTTGTACTGACTTTGTGACTTTAAATCGATACAGTCAAGGAATATTTTACTTTGACGCTAATGCCATCCAATGAATACGATTGTGATCGGCAACTTTTAGACAATCTGGCTGATGGTAAAACAAAAGGCCAACTCTTGTTTTGCTAAAACAACTAGAAGCTAGAACAGAGCTATTAATAAACAACTCTAATACTTGACCATTGCTTACTTGAACAGGATAACAGAAAGTTTAAAATCATTAAAATTATCATCATTTCTAGACAATCCCACAGCAGTTATTGTTATTTCAAAACGTAATCTTGAATAAAATCAGGCGTTACTTTGCAGAATACCATGATTTAAAGAAAAATTAATATTCCGCCAAACAGAATAAATCTTTAACACTCGAACGAAACCTACGTCGAGTGTTAAAGATTTACTCTGTTTGGCGGATTATATTAGAAGGAATATTAATTTTTCTTTAAATCAAAACCTATGCGTATAATATCACGAACCTGCGATTTAACGGCAAGACTCTTCTGCATTTCCTCGACCTGTTCGACAGTCTCCGCAATCTTGCCGAGACCTACGTTCAAGTGCAATTGTTGCTCCTCGAGGTCCGCACGTTTCTCAGAGTACAGTTTCACCATTTGCTGGATGAAGTCCAGGTAGTGTCTGCAATTAAATCATCATACTAATATTATAAATGCGAAAGTGTGTTTGTTGGGTTGCCCTTCAATCACGCCGCAACAGAGCTACAGATCGACGTGATTTTTTGTATGGCTATAATTGAGGAGCTGGAGAGTGACATAGGCTTCTTTTTATCCCAGAAAGAGATTCCGAGGGATTTTACAAACCAAATCCATAGTCTGTTCAATAAGTTATGAGAGAAAAAATAGACTATAAAGACTTGTTGTAGTAAATGTCAAAAGGCTATTTATTTCTAGGATTCTCTGACGCACAATCACAATGTGATACTGAAGTCTGTGTCTAATCACAAAAGAAAACAGGGCGTACCTTGGCGTAATGGCCATGGTGCGGTTCGCCCGCTTGGCGAGCCGCGCGTTGGCGCGGTGCAGCGTCTGGTGCACGTACACGCACGCGTTGACGACGGCCGCGCGGTGCGACGGACGCGCGCCTATCTCCCCGCATGCGGCGGGGAACTCCTCCGGTGGGACATACTCCGACCAATCCAGATCCATACGCGTTGTAAACTCTTTGCCGACCTGAGAATATTATGCGGGATAAAACAAAGACATATTTTATTCTAATGTCACACGTGTTTTGTTTTTAGCCGACTACGGCAAAGCCAAAAAGAAGGGTTATGATATTAGCAACTATTTACGAATGTTCCACCGTGGCGCCTACGCTGCTGAGCCGTTGATGAATGAGGTGTCTATGGATTCATTTTTATGGTCCGGGTGACATAGGCTACATTTTACCATGAGTAAAATCAATATCCCTAGTGGGGTTACAGTTTTTAAACTATTTTCTCGTTAGCTTGAATGTCGCCCACGATACGACACGATAATCACATGCATAATAATATGTTTATGAATTCTTGCAACAAATTCCACGACAAATTATAAAAATACCCTATTGTGGGTAATTCTGTTATTCACGATCTCGAGTTGACAGGTCTAAATCTAGATTCTAGTGCTATCTTTTTCCGCAGGGAGCACTACGCATAGGATACTGGATAACATTAGATTAATCATCATCATCATCATCATCATCATTAGCAACCCATCAATGGCTCACTACTGAGCGCAGGTCTCAGAGAAGGGTGATAGGCCATAGTCCACCACGCTGGCCCAATGCGAATTGGCGGACTTCACACACCTTCGAGAACATTATAGAGAACTCTTCACGAAGAGTTTCCTCACGATGTTTTCCTTCACCGTTGAAGCAAGTGATATTTAATTGCTTAAATTAGATTAATAACCTTTCAATTTATTTAGAGATTGTGTACGTATGTTGATGTAAAGGATAAAGTTTTAATTAGGAACGTACCTGGAAGAGCGCTCCATCGCTCCAATCTCCAAACCAATTGAGTACGCAACGGTTGAACAGCGCCGGCGAGGTGGCGGCGCGGTCCTTGAGGCCTTCCGAGGACGGGTTCATAGTGAACACTACGTGGAGGTTGCGCATCACTTGGCCGGTGAACCTAAATGAGGACATTTTTCACTAAATAAACGTCAATAACTTGAAAGGTTAATAATATGATATAGTTTAAATTTTTGTCGAAACATTTAAATAATATTCCTTTTGAATCATTACGTTAGCCAAATTTGATTTTATTCAGACATAATTATTGTAGTTTCAAACCTTAAGGTGAATTATACAGGTCTGCCCGTGAAATTCAAATTTAATCTGGTTTTTCGCAATTTGTAAACTAATACGGCAAAGTAGGCTTATGGCATTCAAATTGCGCCAATGGCAGTATCATGTTCACAGGTTTACATAAAAATCTTTACTTGAAAGTGTCCAGTTTAAGAAATTATTCAGAATATCGAATAATTTGTGAGTAACTCACATCCAACTCGATATTCTGACTAAACTATGATAAACTACGATATCATACTATCAACTATGAATAAATCACTCTCAGACAATACACACACAAAAACATAGGTATGTTCTGAAATTTGAGAAAATATAAATAATAAGGAAGGACTTTCTAATTTCTAATTAAATCCCTGAAGGTGTGAATTTAAAAAGTTGAATTTGATGACCCATTTGCGGGCAATATTATTGAAATACAATAACTCAGCAACAAGATAATCAAAATCCATACCACTTATATAATTCATCGTTAGAGTCCAACATAAGGCCTTCTCTTTGAGCTCCTTCCTTACATTGCGTCATAAGAGCTGCAAACTCATCACCTTCAAATAATCCAGGAACCTGTAATCAATAAGTGTCAGCTTATAACATTACCTCCTTGAAGTGACTGTAGTGAAGTTTAATAGTATAACCTATCTAATCCAAAATCTAAAAAATTAGAATAAAATGGAGTAGAAGTTTTTTATTCAAATTGATTAATTGGGTATTTGACTGATATATTTTTTATTTATTTAAAATAATGTTTTTTAAATGTTATAACACAATGCCATTTTACTTTTTTAAATATCTTAACTAGTCTCGGAAATATAGAGCTCTAAAGTTTCCTGTTATAGAGAGCGCTACTGAAGTGTGATGTCACAAGTCAGCAGCTCCAAACACTCCATAGAAAATTTCGTTTTAGAAAGAGACAGACACAGCAAAATAGCTTATAACTTATTTGATTTTTGACCGATTTATCATCTGTGTTTAAAATGTTATTCTTAAATGTTGTTCCATTTTGGATTATAAATAATAATGAATATCACCATTTCGACAACAGCCACATATACAATTCAAATATCGTCAATAAGCAATCAATTTACTGATTTCTGTTCTACCAACATTTTATTACACTTTACAAGATTCGGGAGAAAATCAATTTTCTTTAATTCAATGACAAGATAGTGCTTGACTGCGATCTCACCCGATGGTAAGTGACGATGCAGTCTAAGATGGTAGCGGGCTAACTTGGAAGGGGTATGGCAGGGAACATTCAACCCCTAATCGGTTTCTACACGCCATCGTGCCGGAACGTAAATCGCTTGGCGGCACGTCTTTGACGGTAGGGTGGTAACTAGCCACGTCCAAAGCCTCCCAACAGACCAGACCAGAGATAACTCAGAAATTATAGATTCCCAAATTGCTCCTGCCGGTAATCGAACCCAAGACCTCCCAGTTATAAGGCCACAGCGCTCACCACTGCGCCAGGGAGGTCGTTAAATCCAAATGGATTAAATATCATTATGTATTCATATAATAGTAACCTACCTCTCCATTAGCAAGCAGTGTATTCATTCTCTCCAAGAAACCACTGTCGAGAACATTGGACTCGTCCAGGATGAAGGCCACCTTCTCATCGCGACATCCAGCGCGGCGCAACACCGAGCGCAAATCTTCGTCGAAGTCTGCACCCGTGTACTTGTTGTGGACCTGAGGAAATAACTTGGCAGTGTGAATACTTAACAATAACTGATGAAACAGAGCGAAATGTTTTTGACGTGATAACGTCTTATAAATCGATGAACACCGGCTGCACGCACGAAAAAGTGTCACGTTCCACCTGAGCCTGAGCGTGCAAGCGAGAGCGCGGAACAAGCGATAGAGAGGCACGATCGGCCCAAGCGTTGGCTTGTGACTAGAGATAGAGAGCGCCCGCCGCCGCCCGCCAGTCATCACGTGCGCGCTGTGGTTAGCGGATGTGTCGCGAGCTAGTTCTGTTTTTTTATGACGTTATCACGTAAAACTATCGTCCGTAAACCGACTTTACAGACAACCAATTTTTTTTCAAGAAATTAATCAAAATATCGACTAATTTGTGAGTAACTCACGTCCAACACAGTATTTTGATTAATTTCTTAAACTGGTCACCTTCAAGTAAAGATTTTTATGTAAACCTGTGAAGATGATAATTCCACTGGCGCAATTAGATGGCCATAAGCCTACTTTGTCCTATTAGTTTACAAATTGCGAAAAACCAAATTAAATTTGAATTTCGCGGGCAGACCCGTGTCTTCCACCTTAACCGTTGGGCTAATGAGGACATGGATCCTGCAGGATCCCTTCATTTTTCCGCGATAAAAATGTAGCCTATATCTTCATTGACATTCACTCATGCAAAAAATCATGTCGATCCATAGTTTTGTTGCGGCGTGATTAAAGGACAAACAAACATAAATAAGGATAACCTGCCAGGATTCAATATTTTCCAAAATTCTGTTGGAGTATTTTTTGTAAGATATTTTTAAATTGAAAATCTTTCAGATCGAGGATCGAACATCGATATAGGGCCAAGCACTGACTTCAGTAAAAGCTCAACTTGCCTTGATCTGGAAGATGCTAAGTCCGTTCATCCAAGCAACGAAACGGCTGAGTGTAGTCTTGCCGGCTCCCGAAACACCGATGAGTAACAGATGTCCTTGTGGTTGGCGGAAGATTCGGTCGATTCTCAGCACGTGTTCGAGCACTTCGTCGAATAGAACCAATGGCACGTCCAATTCTTCCTCGTAGAATACCTAAGAAAAATATGAAGTGTTGATTCAAAGACATGATTACGACGATGCACACAGATGGACTCTCTGTAAGTTGTTTGAGTTGTGTCTCTCCCATATAGCGCTTTTTGGTAGCCGTTACGAAACAATTCGACACTATTGTGTCGACACTTATTCATTCTAGTAACATATTTTGGTCGCCGAGTCGACTTAGTTCCGTCGCTACGACTAAAAATGGGGAACAGTCGACACAGTAACATTTGGTTTTTAAGTTACGTTGCAGTGTGGTAACATTGTTCTTAGTCTGCAACCACTTCTCAGAAATCATTCGTTCGTTCATTCGTTTTCGTTCTCTTTTTGTTCTGCGACTGGCGTGAAGTTAAAAAATAATAAGAAGAAAACATCAGCCATCACTGCATAGGGAAAATTTTTATTCATATTTTAATTCGTTTTTATTGTTCAAATCTATGTGGGAAATGAATTTCATTGTGTAATTTGTTCAAATAGTTTGAAATTTTCAATGCGCCACCGTAAAATTGTGATTTAACCTGTGTAGTATAATGTAAACAAAAGTTTGTAAAAACAATTAATAGTTTTACTAACAAGTCTTTACATTCCTAGAGCTTGGAAGCTTTTGCTATTTACATTTAATACTAACTATATGTTATGGAACCAAAAATGAACCACAAAATTGTTAATTAATTAGAAAACGTATTTTTATTTAGAGGAAATATTCTAGTGACAACTGGTCAGGAAGTTACTAGATTGTGTTGACGTGAAACCAGAAGTAGTTACAAAGTTACCGAATTCACAAAATGGTTTATTGCTTCCAGCGATTCTCAAACGTTCGGACAGGCCTGTTATCAAAATGTTTTCTATAGTACTAACTAAAGAGGGCTCGTCCCACCTTATATCGGTTGTGCCTAGTACATGGGAAGATATTAATTCTGAATTTTAAGAGCCTACAGCTGACTTAGACTAATGTGATTAATTACAATACCCACCAAATTTTAAGTGCACGTGCGCTCTATTAAATGTTTTCTATTAGTTTTGTCTAATGATTATAATATTATGATCATTAGACGAACAACAAAGACCTTTTTAATTTTAAAGGCTGCGATTAAAAAATTATTTCAGGTGGATAACCACTCAGTAGCACTCTCTTACATGAACAAATAATGGAAATAAGTAGTTAATTTGATAAAATTTCAAGTATACAATATAAGATTTTGTATAGCAACTGCGATCAAACAAACACAATTTATACCGAATAAATTTACCATCTGAAAAATTATGTACCTACTTATAGTACGAGATCCGAACATAACATCGACCTTCACCCATCTGTTTACCGAATGAAACATTTTTTTTATAAAATTCCATACATAGACAAATACGTCTTGTATGTATTGCCTATCAAAATATGTTCATGACTATCATTAATTAAAAAAAAATATTAATTAAATTTTTTTATCGAGTTTCACCCACTTGTTTACCAATCAAAATATATATCAAAAAACAGATTATTTAATAACAAACGCGATGGTATAGTATTGCCTGCAATAAACCGTTCATGAAACACTATTGCCAGGATTTAAAGTTTAAAAATCAAAGCAAGTAAAGCTGCGCAAGAGAGAAATCCGAGCTTATTTAGTGTAATAAAGAAGGATAGAGCATAGTGGCTGCGAAGCGACGCCTTCGTTGAAACTCGCTAAAAAAATATTTAATTAATATTTTTTTAATAAATGATAGTCATGAACATATTTTGATAGGCAATACATACAAGACGTATTTGTCTATGTATGGAATTTTATAAAAAAAATGTTTCATTCGGTAAACAGATTGGTGAAGGTCGATGTTATGTTCGGATCTTAGACTATTACTTGGAGATAGATCTTGTGGAACCAATAATTTGTTAACTTTTCTGTAGAAAGTCGATGTGAGACGGAATCTTTTCGGTTCTTTACTCTTTTTCAACTGCAATCATTTGATCACTTGTCGAAACAGTTTGAGAAACAGTGGCTTATTGTATAACTTTTTTATTCACATTTCAGTAATATATTGTTCAGTAATAATGACGTAACATTACGACACCTCGTGTAAATATAAATTTTGAGTTATTATTCTAGTAACATGGTGACCACACCGCTACCACGCATTTTTACTCGATTGTACACATGTCACAAACTGAACACTTAGTGTTTAAAAATAAGTCTACACAAATGTTTACGTTACGTGTAAACACAAAGACTACTTAAAGTTACTGAAATGTTTTCCGGTCAAATTGTGTAAAGACTATTACCACACATAGAGACCAAACCCCACACAGTCACCATGTTTCGTAACAGTTACGAAACTGTTGCGACTTGTTACATCTTTATCATATCTGCGACCAAAAAGCGCTATAAAGCTACCTAGTGAGTGGTCTGCTAACAATCCGTATTACGGTGTAAAGTCGCCATTCTATCACCTTGGAGGATCCCAACATCAATCGGGTTTTTCGAGTTTTGTGGTATTACACATTACCATTTCAGCTTAGCAACACATTGGAGCTATGTTGATAATATTGGATCTCCTCATACCCGATTTGATACCGTAACGTATTCCGAGCATAGCTTTTAACCGACTTCAAAAAAGGAGGAGGTTATCATTTCGTCCGAATCTGTCTTTTTTATGTGTGTTCCCCGATTACTCGAAGACACCTGAACCGATTGAGAAAATTCTTTTTTTTGTTTCAATGGGTATACTTGCCAGGTGGTCCCATATAAATTTTATCGAAATCGGTCGAGCGGTTTTTAAAATATCAACAATAAATTATATACTTTATAGTGGCGCGGGAATTTGAAGTCGGTTTTTTAAAAATAATTTTTTATATTAAATTATTCCATCGCATTTTGTGACTGTCCAACCAGAAGATATGATTCTTCTTTATCAACTTATAGATAACCACAGCTGGACAAAGATCTCTTTCATGGACTTCCACATGCCTCGGTCTTGCGGCGAGTGTATCCCACGGCTCCTTGCGTGAAGTCACAACTTCAGTGAGGAGATATGATTACAGTCATTAAAATAAATAATTTACCTTCAATCTAGCCTTGACATATTCACGTAGCTGATCCCTCTGGACTGGTACATAGTCCTTACTCAGCCAGTTGCTGTATAGAATTGGTCGGGCCAATGCTTGCTCCCTGTTGATGCCTATAGGAAAATATAAATAACCAAAAAGTTGCTACAATATTTTGGAAGAATTGGTTTGCTGTAGCTTATAAATTATGCTGAAAAGGTGACTGACTGATCTATCAACGCACAGCTCAAATCACTGTACGGATCGGGCTGAAATTTGACACACAGATAGCTATGATGACGTAATCATCCGCTAAGGATTTTTGAAAATTCCACCCCTAAGGGGATAAAATATGGGGTTGAAAATAAAACTTAACGTGAGCGAAGCTGCGGGCAAAAGCTAGTAATCAATAAAATAATTCTATAGGGTTCATTTTGAAAGCTTACCAGGGAAGAATCTCATAGCAACGTTATCGATGTTCTCATCAGTCCATTGTCTCTCTGCATCCTCTACCAGTCGATCTTGGAATAGACGCAGCGCTTCGTGGGCCCAGAGTCTCACCAAGCCTTCTATAGTTAGGTTGTCTAGAGGCCTGGACATACAATTTAATAATTTGAAAAAAAATTAGGATTATACAGAAGCCAATGCTAGTATATTTAGTATCTTCATGTCATGGCTGCCACTTGATGTATGGTTATAGCCTTTTCAACTTCTGCTCCTGAGTTGAGCTCCGGTTCCCGGTTTGGGATGAAAAATTATTCTCAGTAGCATCCCCTAGTTATTCTTCTTCTCTCTATCAACCTATAGACATCCTCTGCTGGACAAAGGTCTCCTGCATGGACTTCCACAGGCTTCGGTCTTGCGCTGCCTGAATCCAGCTGCTTCCTGCAACTGGTTTGAAGAAGAGGACGACGAAGAGTAATGTTTTGGTGTGTTTAGTCGTATTACGGAATAAGTCGGAATAATGTTGCAAATACCTGATAGCCTCGCATATGCCGCGCACCCATCTCGTCATCTCCCTTGGCGAGTACACGTAGTGCGGTTGCATGTCTTGCGTGAAGCGCTCTTGCGACGCGAGGTACAGCTTCACCATCGCTTGCGTCAGAGGCTCTGCGTAGCCGCGCAGGGCCGGCTGCATCCGCAGCATCGCGCGCGTGAACGTGCCGTAGATCTGCAGTAGTAAAATAAAGATATGTCTTTAGAATAAGTTCACATGGTGAGGGATCATGGTGAGGGGAACGGCTTACTACTGAGCGCAGGTCTCTTCTCAGAGAAGGGTAAAGCCCAAATTAGACGGTGCCTCGTTCATTTTTGCAAACATTTTTGCGAAAATGAACCGCCGTAATTCGCCCTAAGGGCGAATTTAGACGGCTCAATTTTCGAGATTTTTGCTTTCATTTTCAAGGCTTCATCGATGAGCCATCGAAAATGAACCGTCTAAAGGGCCTTAGGGTTCAGTTTCGCAAAAATGAACGATGAACGAGGCACCGTCTATTACAGGCCATAGTCTACCACGCTGGCCCAATGCAAATTGGCAGACTTCACACACCTCTGAAAACATTATGGAGAACTCTCAGGTGTGCAGGTTTCCTCACGATGTTTTCCTTCACCGTTAAAGCTTGTGATAAACAAATCTAACATTATGTGATGATTGCCGGCTAACTACTGAACACGGGTCTTCTTTCAAAATGAAAAAGATACAATAGCCAAGCGCGGTTTGTCGTGCACCTTTGAGAGCATTACGGAGAACTCTCAGGCATGCAGGTTACCTCCCAATGTTTTCCTTCACCACTAAAGAAAGTGATTAATTCATTTGAGATTAACCCTGTAGGGTTAATTTTAAAATACTAGCAACATTTTGCAATCAACTTCTATAGAACTGCAAGTGTCCTGTGCCGCGCTCACGTACCTCAAGATCTCCCTTTAAAGATTGATTATAGACGTACCTGCTCCAGCGAAGTCTCTCCCGGATAGTCAACATAAATGACAGGCACATGCCGAAGAAGCCTGTGCGAGAGAGGCTTGCGGCCGGGGTCGGTGGGCGGGTTGCAGGCGCCGACGAATTGAATTCGCTCCAAATGCACCCATGAATGATCTGCGATCAATGACAAACTTCTTATCGTGGATATTCATTAGCTACCCATCAACGGCTCACTACTGAGCGCAGGTCTCCTCTCAGAGAAGGGTTATAAGGCCATAGTCCACCACGCTGGCCCAATGCGAATTGGCGGACTTCACACACCTTCGAGAACATTATAGAGAACTCTCAGATATACAGGTTTCCTCACGATGTTTTCCTTCACCGTTGAAGCAAGTGATATTTAATTGCTTAAACGCACATGACTCCGAAAGGTCAGAGGTGCGTACCCGGGATCGAACCTGCGACCCCGCGAATAGGAGGCCACAGTCCTAACCACTAGGCTATCACTGCTTCGATCTTCTATCGTGGATATTAAGCAACAGCAAATAATAATAAAATAAACCCTAAAAACAGCATCATCAACAATCAGACTTCAAAAAAGGAGGAGGTTATCAATTCGTCGGAATCTTTTTTTTTTTCTTTTTTTTTTATGTATGTTCACCGATTACTCGAAGACGCCTGAACCGATTTGGGAAATTCTTTTTTGTTTCAAACGGTATGCTTCCCAGGTGGTCCCATTGAAATTTCATCAAAATCGGTCGAGTGGTTTTTAAAATATCAACAATAAATTATATACTTTGTACTGGCGCGGGCATTTGAAATCGGGTTTTTAAAAAGAATTTTTTATATTAAATTATATTCACTCCTGTCAACGGGCAGCTTTATTGTACACAACAATACTTCTTAAAAACAAACTTTATGAAATATGAAATGACTTACCGCTTGCTCTATAGAAGCCCTTGTGTTCGAGAAGCTGTCGTAAGAACGAGATTACTCGCTGCGTGCCGTACTGATCCATATCGGGCAGATTGATTTCATCGCAAAACAGAACCAGCCATTTACCAAGCTGTAACAAGACAAACCAAAAAACAGGTAAAAATTATATATTTAACGTTTCAACAAGGACTATAAAAAATCTGTAGTGTAATTTTGAAGTTGCTTTAAAACCCCATATTAATTATCCCTAAAAAGACCCAATTATTACGTAATTAATAGATCTATACTTTGTACAAAATGAATATAGAAAAAGGTAACAGCCTTATTTGCGGACTAAAAATTGTGGTTACATTGTGAATAATATGGTGTGGCAAAAAAACTTTGTATTACCAAGTTATTTCTGCTTTCGCAATCAATGGGTGGCCTGATTTTGGGCCGTGAATAAAGTTGGCAATTTTGTTCAACTCCCACAAGGGATATATAGAAGAGAAAACAGGCATTGGTTTAGTACATAACGTAAAATTGGGTATTTGACTGTCAAAATGTTGATATTTATTATGTATAATCGAAAATGTAACATATAAGAATAACATTTGTAAAAACAGTAGATAGTAGTAGAGCTTTAAGTTTCCTATTAGACAGATAGAGCGCTACTCAAGTGTGTGATGTCACAATTCACCAGCACCGTATACGCAAAAAGTTTATTTGAATAAAAACATTTCTATTCTATTCTATTCTTACCTGTTTTACTGTGACTATATCTGTCTTTCTACGTTGAAATTTCATCGTAAGAAGACAGATATAGTCACAGTAAAACAGTTTGGCATAGGCTACCCATGTTAAGGCATCGAATTGAATACCAAAACTAGTAGATATTTAAAAAAGAGAAATGGCATTGTGCTATAAAATGTAAAAACGTTATTTTAAATAACAATAAAAATAATAATAACAGTCAAATACCCAATTGTACGTGATCGTTACCTGTACAGGCGCCAGAACAACTCCGTTGGGCGTTTTGCGGTACTCGCAGTAATGGTCGAAGGTCTTGAGTAGCAGCTCCGGAGTGGTGGCTGATGAGAAGTTGAGGCCCACCACCTCCATGTCGGGCAGAGCTCGCAGCGCCGAGAACAGGGTCATGGTCTTGCCAGACCCGGGGGGACCGCAGAGGACTGCAGAACCAATGGAGTGATTAAATAACTGCAACTTTTGCTGCAACCGCAGTTACAATGCAAGGGAGAATGTACAACATAAAAAAAACAGACATTCTCCACTCCAAAACAGGAAATTAGTATTTTAACTCAAACGCAATTTGGATTGAGTTTGGTATCAAAAGATTTTATTCATTTTTAAGGATTTTGAAAATATATCATTTAAAATTACTTAACCATTTTTCGGGTTTGATATTTTATTATAACACATGTCACATTCTATATTCCGTGCGCTGTAGCATGATGCTGGAGACAGACAATAGAACGTAACTCATTTTATACCATTAATAAGGTTCAAATTACGAAAGCTGATTTTCTAAAAAGGTGTGAATTTGAACCTAATGATTGCTAGAGTATAGTACCAATGAGTTACGTTCTATAATTGCCTATCTCCCGCACCAAGCCACACCGCACATACTGTAGCTTTTGCCCGTTATTTCGTTGCACGGGAACCCATTTTTTTCCAGGATCGAAGTATTTTATGCCACTCTAGGTTTTTAACAATATCCATGGATAAATCAATGTCGATCCGTTGCTCTCTTGCTGCGTGATTGAAAACCATACCAACAAACCCTTAATTATGGTTTGTTATTTTTTCCCTGCTATAATATAGAGTAAGTTGTGAGCGTAACCATTGGATGGTGCTAATTCGGTTGAGCAAGGATCTCTACACTAAATGGACAGTTGCAAATAATAAATTCTATATTTTTTCACAGGGAACATAAATAAAAAGATGTTACTTCATGTGTAAGCTACATACCGAGTGGCTTGTGTTCGGCCAGCCACGTGTACAGTAGAGCTTCATGACGCACTGTATCCAGCGTTGGTACGACTATGTCCGGAGCGGCAACTTTGTGCGTTTCAACCTCGATCTGAGGCACTTTCGCCGACCACGGTACCCATTCACCGGTTATGGACACCTGCGTAATACAAAAAAAATCATATAGGATTCATAAGAAACCTTTTCCATAAGGAAGAAGTTTCATATCCGTCCGTTTGTCATTGTCAGCCTACAGACGTTCATAATGTTCATTCAGAATGGAGAGACTTCCACACGCTGCAGTATTATATGCGCCTGTATTCAACGGATACTTGCGATGTCGTTTAACGTCGTCTGGCGACCTAGTGGTGGTAAAATTTTATTACTTTCTGGTGGGAGGTCGCTATTATATCTTAGAACCATAATGTCTATCGGTTTTTTGCAACCCGCTCAGCTATGTCGGTGACTTTGGTTCTTTTACATTTATTTCCTCTATCCTCATGTCTGATTAGATCTAAAATTGAGAACAGAATGTTTAACGATACTAACCTCAAAGTCAATAATATGTTGATTGGGTCCACAGTTGGGTAACTGCATGGTGCTTGCTGATCTTATAAAATCACCCAGTTCGTTACGATCCTGTAAATAAAAAAAAATACTTGTTTTCTTTTGAACTTTTGTGTCTATCTGTACGTGCATCACGGCGAAACTACTGAACGCATTTAAATGAAAGGTATAGTGGTAGGCTGATACTCTGTGGTAAAATACAAGATTTTTTATCTTGATAAACAATGAGGTTCCTCCGGGATAGGGGATGAAAATTTTTGACGATTTTACTCCACGCGAAGCCACGGACATCAGCTAGAATCTTAAATAAAGAAAGCAAGAAAAGTGTAATTTTTAACCTTGAGTTTGGCATCTCCTGCAAATGACCATAGCAAGGAGTAGACTAGCCATTTCGGTACATAGGCCTCCAGTTGTTCATTCGTGATTGGGAAGTCCGGGTGTTGTCGATTGTAGCCCAGAATATTCCTGTAAACAATAAAAATGCAAACAATTAGCAATAATTATTTTTAGCCACGCTGGTTCCGCAATTTTTGATATTCAGACCTTCATTTGTAATTTACAATCTAACGTTTGAAGCAGTCTAAATAAAGTCATTGTTTCATAATGAAAATTATTTCCTTTGGAATGGAAAGATTTTGGGAGGACTTAAAATTTTATCCCAAAAAATCCATAGATATTTTCACCTTTAGACTTTTTCACCTATTGATTGAAAAAGCAGGTTTTTAAGATATTTTCGTGTCATGATGTTATTATTTTTTTAATTGTTCAAAGCAATGATCTAACCGAACCAACTCGATATACAAAAATGATGATTACAAAAATTACAACTGACATA
Source organism: Oeneis ivallda (assembly GCA_029955525.1). NCBI lineage: Eukaryota > Metazoa > Arthropoda > Insecta > Lepidoptera > Nymphalidae > Oeneis > Oeneis ivallda. Next base: position 10,220,920 of record JARPMR010000020.1, on the reverse strand, counting down.
TCTTTAGGTAACTTACCTAACACCGCGGTTAAGCATAGAATGCAAAGACGACAGCGCCCGGTGTCTTGTGAAGTCCATGATGTGGTCGAGCGTCGCCGCACGCTCCAAACATTTCACCACCAACCCGTCGCCGTAAAACAATGGCTGCAGGAACGCTGCCACGTCTCGCTGGGTCTACAAAAGATATATGTAACAGGCATCATCATCATCAGCAACCCGACAACGGTTCACTACTAAGCGCAGGTCTCCTCTCAGAAAAGTGTTATAGGGCATAGTCCACCACGCAAGCTCAATGCATATAGGCAGATTTCACACACCTTTGAGAACATTATGAATAGATCTCAGGTATGCAGGTTTCCTCACGATGTTTTCCTTCACCGTTGAAGCATGTCGTATTTAATTTCTTAAACGCACGTAATTTAGAAAAGCCAGAGGTCAGACCGCAGTATTAACGACTATAGGCTATCACAATGCATGCAGCTTGACATTTTTAGCAACTGGCTTTGAGATAATTTAATATTATGTGAAAGTTAAATGCTTGTATAAATTAAAATACCTGAAGCGCTGGTGACAAGATGTTCTCAGTAGCATTCTGGTCACCACCGGCGGTAGGTGCCGCCATCACGATGCTGAATGAGTCCTCCTCACCATCCTCCAAAGGAATGTTTCTTAATCTAAAAAAAAATACGCAAGTAGTATAATTATGTTTATTGATTAAAATATTTGTGTCAGAATTGGAACGAAATCAATAACCAATCAACCTTCTTGATACAAAGAGAAATTGGCGAACATGTGGATTCCACATCATCATCATCAGCAATTCATCAAAAACTCACTAATAAACGCAGGTTTCCTCTCAGAGAAGGGTTATAGGCTATAGTTCACCACGCACCAGTCCGTAGGCAGGCTAAAATACGTATTGGTAGACTTCACACACCTTTGAGAAATTTATGAAGAACTCTCATACCTGCAGTTTTCTCACGATGTTTTGCTCTATCGTTAAAACAAGCGATATTTAATTTGTTATATGGCACGTAACTCAGATTCAGAAAGTCAGAGATGCGTGCTTGGATTCGAACCCTGGACCCTCGAAAGTAGGCAGAAGTCTTAAACACTAGGCTTGTACCGCTAACTCTTACCGTAGTAGATAGTTTTCAAAGATCATTTCAGTCGAGAGCACATCTTGAGAGAACCACACCATGCCGCATCGAGATACTGTAGCCAAGGTGGCATATTTCAAATCTTGCACCTGAAAAAAAAAAACAATTAGGCACTAAAATCTGCAAATCGGTTTAGAAATCACGGAGCTATCGCTCTACGATAATTAAAAAGTACATCTTCCTTTTTTAGAAAGTCGGTAAGAAGTAATTGCTTCAGCCGTCAGAAGATTAATAATATTGATCTTAACAGATAAAAAGACAGACAAAAATTCTCAAAAAGTGTTTGTTACGAAATCGATCAAATAGGTACCCGCAATTTAATATATTGACTCGATTTGTTTGAATTTTAGGCATGCTCAATGACGTCATTTCCTCTTTCATCCTGATTGTACTTGACCGTCACCACACGAGTAAGGTAACAGAGCGGAAGCTACATACAAACGGCTCGCGGCGGGCTCACCCATACATAGCGCAACGCTGTGTGCGTGAGCTCTCACCGACACATTCACCGACACGCCGCTCAGGGTCAAACCGGTCCACTCAGGGTCAGAACGTAAGGGCTGACGGTCGTGCGTTTAGTGGAAATAAATAGACGAAGAGTGAGTGATTTAGATTTATTTGTGTACTTAAATAGTGTAAAAATGCCAAACTCTTGCACAGTTTGTTTAAAATAACCCAAAGACCCTTCATTTCCTTTTTTTTTATGTCTGAGAGATAAAGAGAAGTAAGTACTTTTTTATACGTACCTATAGGTACGTATTAAATTAATTAATAAAAAATATTAGAATTCTTTGTTATTCGACCGATTTCGTTTAAAATCGATATTTGGGCTTTCCTTGGGTCAAGAAAGAGGAAATGGATGCCAAAATTTTAAAGTCACCGCCATATTGAAATTCTTTGTTATTCGACCGATTTCGTTTAAAATCGATATTTGGGCTTCCCTTGGGTCAAAAAAGAGGAAATGGATGCCAAAATTTTAAAAAGTCACCGCCATATTGAAATTCTTTGTTATTCGACCGATTTCCTTCAAAATCGATATTTGGGCTTCTCTGGGGTCAAGAATTAGGAAATGGGTTCCAAAATTTTAAAAAGTCACCGCCATATTGAAATTCTTTGTTATTTGACTGATTTCGTTCAAAATCGATATTTAGGCTTCCCTGGGGTCAAGAAAGAGGAAATGGATGCCAAAATTATAAAAAGTCACCGCCATATTGAAAATCTTTTTTATTCGACTGATTTCGTTCAAAATCGATATTTAGGCTTCCCTGGGGTCAAGAAAGGAAATGGATGCCAAAATTATAAAAAGTCACCGCCATATTGAAATTCTTTGTTATTCGACCGCTTCCCTGGGGTCAAGAAAGAGGAAATGGATGCCAAAATTTTAAAAGTCACCGCCATATTGAAATTCTTTGTTATTCGTCAGATTTCGTTCAAAATCGATGTTAAGACTTCCCTGGCCCATTATTTGTGAAAAAACATTAATTGTGAAGTTATGGCAAAAATACTGATGTTTATTAAAAAAAAATCGTTTCTTTATATTTATTTAATTTAAGTATTTTTTGTTCAAGTTCAGAATATAACTGAAATTATACATAATTATACAAACTTTAAAATATTTTTATTTTTTCCTTAAATTGTTGACATGCATCAGGTGACAACCCTAGCAGAATAGGTATACTTCTTCGACCTTGTTAGGAAGCTTCCTCTCTGTTCGGAATATTTACTCGTGTGCCGTCACGTTGGGTATGTTCCGATATACACTGTGACCCCTGTACGGTGTGAAGTCAATCCAGTATACTGCGAAGCCGTTCCTTTTTTAGTTTGCTATACTGCTTACTGTTTAAAACGGAACGCAGTCCAGTATACTGTTATCCCCATTTTTCGACACTGTTTTCAAATGAAAACATTTATCATGTACACGTTTTTAAATAACGAAATTAATAGTAATAACCATCATTCATGGCAGCTGTTAAATCTTTATGGGTTATTATGTTTTTTGATTACGTGATCAAAGTACTGAGAGTATCGTACCTCGAAAGCGCCAGTGTACAAAACAGTACAAAAATGGCAGCAACTTATGACGTCATATATTTCCGTAGACTTTGACAAATGAACCACGGGACCAGTAACGCGCCTAATGCTACGAACAAAAAAGTCTGCCACTTTTGGTGCGGGGGGGAGGAAACACTACATACACAGAACTGCACACTTTATCAATTCCATTTGTGTCATTATGGCACACAAAAGACAAAAACTCCAACACTATTACATTTACGCACACATATAGATTAAATACAGTGTAAGACAGACAAATTAATTGCGATGCTACCATATCGATATTTTATATCGATAGTTTTCCTAAGAAAAAACAGAAAATTTCTTAAGCAGCAAAACGCACTCAAACAAAATTTTAATCATCTAACTCTTTACTTGGTTAGCGTGACACGTCTTTTTTTAGGGTTCCGTAGTAAAACAACTAGGAACCCTTACAGTTTCGCCAAGTCTATTGGTACTTACTGTGGTAAGTTAGAGACTATAATCATTATATTATAACTAGCAAAAAGCTGAGCTTTGTGAGAGCTCGCGTAGTTTTTCTAACGGGTAATAATTTTTACGTTAATGGTTATAAAATTATATTTTCTTTGACAGATAACACATTTGGATAGAAATTAAATTACAATGTTAAATCACAAATCCATAGGCGTGATAGTTTTTCAGCGAAGTGTACCACAAAATGTACAGTTTGTGGGATAGTGATAGGTCTCGCTCCGCTCTTAAAACTATTAAACTTACTAAAACTTATTAACTATTAAACTTATTTATTATATTAAACTTATTAACTAACTATACTAAAAATTATCTTAAAACTTGCTCCTCCGCATCATAAACCGATGCCGTGACAACTTATTCAATAAAATCATAATAATATAACATAAAGAGGAAAACATTAAAAAAATGCAATATTTATATTTTTTAATCATTACACTTTTTAGGGGTTCGAAGTAAAACAACACGAAACCCTTATAGTCTATTCAAGTCCGACCGTCTGTCCACCTAAACATTCGAACCGATTAGGGTACTCTCAATTTACACAATATAGGCTATATATTTTATCCTTAAAACTTAAAAAGTTTCCGCTAAAATCAACATTTAGTTAATAAACAATACATTAGCGTTCGGCATAAGTTAAATAAAATTGAAGGGAGCTTTAATATATACATATCAATATTCCGATATTTTTGTCGAATTTATTTAATGTAATGAATTGGTTCATTTACATTTTATTAGGGCAAGCGGAGCGAGACCTATAACTATCCCACAAGCTGTACATTTTGTGGTGTACAAAAGTATTGTTTTGATTTCCGTATCCTTTTATTTTATATTAATTATTTAAAAGTATTGCTTTGACTTCCGTTTCCTTTTATTTATTAAAATTAGTTTAATCAAATTCACATTTGACTTTGACAGCGCGGGTACGCCATTTTGCACGCCATCTTGAAATATTAGTATAAAAAGGCTGTTTCGACGATACGAATTCAGTCTCTGCCCAGAGACTCATTCGACTAGTAGATGCTTCCGCATCTAGGTCGATCTATTTGATTGAGGGATTGCGATAGCAATCGCTCCCTAATCAATATTGTGTGTACGCTTAGATTAGTGTTAATGATTAATTCATACTTTGGCAGTCTCTGCCCAGAGACTCAATACGACTAGTAGGTGCTTTCGCATCTAGGTCGTTCTACTTGATTGAGTGTTTGCGATAGCAATCGCTCCCTAATCGAGTAAATATTGTCTTTACGCTTAGATTGGTGTTAATGATTAATTAATACTTTGGGAGTCTCTGCCCAGAGACTCATTCGACTAGTAGATGCCTTCGCGTCTAGGTCGTTCTTCCCTTTTGATTGAGGGATTGCGCTAGCAATCGCTCCCTAATCGATTAAAAATTGCCAGTACGCTTAGATTAGTTTAAATGATAAATTAATACTTTGATATTTTTGATAACTACCCTCACGTTTAGATGTTGGTTTGATTAATTAATATATTGATATTTTTGATAACTACCCTCACGTTTAGATATTGTTTTGATCAATTAATACTTAGATATTTTTGATAGTTATCCTCACGTTCAGATGGTGGTTTGTCTGTCGTGCTGTGGTTATTAGCTGAGTGGAAAGGGGCCGTTATTGGGGATGGTGGAGACGGCTTTAGGTAGGGTTTCAGCGTTTTAAGAGACGCGCTCTCTTAAAGCCTGATTAGTTTTTGAGTAATAATTCCCGCTTCTGGTCCATGGCTAATTAATGTAAAAGAGGGGCTTTTGAGGGTACTTTGTCCGAACAATAAACATCCTATGTAATGAAACTATCTTTCCACGCTACCTACCCTCGTTGCGCAGCAAATGTGTCTGACTTTGCTGCCGACGAGGATACCTGCTCCGACAGCAGCGGTGGGATCCACCTCTCCCATACTGGGGATTTCTGGATCCCAGGTCGAAAATTATTTAAGTTAAGGATGGACGAGCGATAATTTCGGGAAATTAATCTTATTTGATTTTTGTTTTTAATCCACTTTTCCAACCTAGACATTTGATGATCACTAAGCGTATCCTTTTTCCTGGTCTTAGGGCTATATCCCAGGCGGGTGATGCCATGAAATGATATGGCTAGATCCAAGGCGGGTGATGCCGAGTTGTCCAAAACATCCTTCCTTAAGCGCCTGGCTCTTTGCTAAGCGTATCCTTTTTTCCGATCTTAGGGCTATATCCCAGGCGGGTGATGCCATGAAGTGATATGGCTAGATCCAAGGCGGGTGATGCCGATTGGTCCAAAACATCCTTCCTTAAGCGCTGGCTGGCCACCATGCGTATCCCTTTTCCCGGTCTTAGGGCTATATCCCAGGCGGGTGATGCCATGAAGTGATATGGCTAGATCCAAGGCGGGTGATGCCGAGTTGTCCAAAACATCCTTCCTTACGCGCTAGCTGGTTACCAAGTGTATCCTTTTTCCCGGTCTTAGGGCTATATCCCAGGCGGGTGATGCCATGGAGTGATATGGCTAGATCCAAGGCGGGTGATGCCGAGTTGTCCAAAACATCCTTCCTTAAGCGCTGGCTGTTTGCCAAGCGTATCCTTTTTCCCGGTCTTAGGGCTATATCCCAGGCGGGTGATGCCATGAAATGATATGGCTAGATCCAAGGCGGGTGATGCAGAGTTGTCCAAAACATCCTCCCTTAAGCGCTGGCTGTTTGCCAAGCGTATCCTTATTCCCGGTCTTACAGGCTATATGTCAGATGGGTGATGCCATGAATATGACATATGGGTAGATCTGATGGTGATATCATTCAGATCGGATGTTCAGATTATTTAGAATCTACAGCGCAGAGAGCGCGCTGGATCAGAATGGCCGTGTGGGCGCAATTGATTTCCGTTTAATTTATATTAATTATTTAAAAGTATTGTTTTGATTTCCGTATCCTTTTATTTTATATTAATTATTTAAAAGTATTGCTTTGACTTCCGTTTCCTTTTATTTATTAAAATTAGTTTAATCAAATTCACATTTGACTTTGACAGCGCGGGTACGCCATTTTGCGCGCCATCTTGAAATATTAGTATAAAAAGGCTGTTTCGACGATACGAATTCAGTCTCTGCCCAGAGACTCATTCGACTAGTAGATGCTTCCGCATCTAGGTCGATCTATTTGATTGAGGGATTGCGATAGCAATCGCTCCCTAATCAATATTGTGTGTACGCTTAGATTAGTGTTAATGATTAATTCATACTTTGGCAGTCTCTGCCCAGAGACTCAATACGACTAGTAGGTGCTTTCGCATCTAGGTCGTTCTACTTGATTGAGTGTTTGCGATAGCAATCGCTCCCTAATCGAGTAAATATTGTCTTTACGCTTAGATTGGTGTTAATGATTAATTAATACTTTGGGAGTCTCTGCCCAGAGACTCATTCGACTAGTAGATGCCTTCGCGTCTAGGTCGTTCTTCCCTTTTGATTGAGGGATTGCGCTAGCAATCGCTCCCTAATCGATTAAAAATTGCCAGTACGCTTAGATTAGTTTAAATGATAAATTAATACTTTGATATTTTTGATAACTACCCTCACGTTTAGATGTTGGTTTGATTAATTAATATATTGATATTTTTGATAACTACCCTCACGTTTAGATATTGTTTTGATCAATTAATACTTAGATATTTTTGATAGTTATCCTCACGTTCAGATGGTGGTTTGTCTGTCGTGCTGTGGTTATTAGCTGAGTGGAAAGGGGCCGTTATTGGGGATGGTGGAGACTGCTTTAGGTAGGGTTTCAGCGTTTTAAGAGACGCGCTCTCTTAAAGCCTGATTAGTTTTTGAGTAATAATTCCCGCTTCTGGTCCATGGCTAATTATTAATGTAAAAGAGGGGCTTTTGAGGGTACTTTGTCCGAACAGTAAACATCCTCAGTAATTAAATGATCTTACTACGCTACCTACCCTCGTTGCGCAGCAAATGTGTCTGACTTTGTTGCCGACGAGGATCCCTTCGCCGACATACACTTTACTGAAAAACTATCACGCCTATAGATTTGTGATTTAACATAGTAATTTAATTTCATATCCAAATGTTATCTGTCAAAGAAAATATAATTTTTTAACCATTAACTTAAAAATTATTACCCGTTAGAAAAACTACGCGAGCTCTCACAAAGCTCAGCTTTTTGCTAGTAATAATCCTCTTTAGTTTATTGCTTGCTGATGAATTTCGATGCTTCTTCAATGAGTAATAATTTTTTTATCGTTATCGATCCGCACCGCAGTCACATCACTTTTACTAAATTTAAAAGTTTGCAACCTTGTGCACTATGTAATAAAATCTAATTTTGCAAAATGATAGGGTGTATAGTACGAGATCTGGCTGCAGAGTATACATCTACGATGTTGCCTATCAAAATGTGACCGCTAGTATTTTTAATTAAATTAGGTACCACTGTACTTTATTTGTACTACCGTACGTACGTTTGTTGTTGTTGTTGTTTGGTGGTCATTATGTTACTACCGGTGCAAACAGTAGTAGAAACGACTTAATAAACAGGTACTCCAAAATAAATCTTCCTTTTCAAAATGACAAATTTTATAATTACAACAAAAATCAATATTGATGAAAAACAAAACCCCTTGGTTTTTACTTATATAACTTGGTTGGTTTACTTATATAAAAGAAAATATTAGATTTTATTCAAGTATTCAACCGTCTGTTACATAATAATTAAACATTTAAGCAAATTAAAAATTTAAAAAATGTATCTTATATTTCCGTGACTCTTATTTAAAAAATCCTCATTTACACTATCATCACAGCTATCACTTTCATCGCTACAAATATCAGATTCGTCGACATTATCGGAAGATTTGTTCATGAAATCACATAGCACACTCTTAACTTGCGTTGGAGTTGAGTCTCTCAGGAACCATGTTGGTTTTAGAAAACTATCTAATAGCAGCCAGCCATTATTTTCCGCGCAAAATCTGATACATTCCGACTCAGTGGCATTTAAACACATCGAATTAACAGACTTTCCACAAAAATTGTTGTTTGAAAGATTTCCAGAACGGTGGAATGTGCGTTGAGTCTAAACCTTTAATTCTTTTTATGTTGCGTTTTTTATGTTATAATAAAAATATCGCAGCTGTTCAGTTGAGAACACTAGCATTCGACGCATGCGCAGTGACTTTAAAATCATCGCGGTTGTACAGCTGGCAATCGCTATCCTCGTCTGACTAGTTATGTATACGCGCTAACTCTCTTTCACTCTACATTAAATATTTACCATCTTTAACAACCAGCAACCCTTATTTGCGGCCAGATTTAACTAAGCAATCGTATATCATAATAAACAGAAATAATTAGCTTTAATTTGATATAATATAAATAATAAATGTACGTTATGAACGTATAAATGTATAAGAATCATACCTGTATAAACTTGGCTACGAAGAGGTGCGGCCAAGTGCACAACGGCATCCGTGATTTTTCAGTCTTTATATATATATTGCCGTGAAGAGGATGATATTTTATTTAAAAAACCAGTGAATGAATTTTTTTTCCGGAAAATCAATTAACAATAATTTAATTAAAAATAATAGCAACCACATTTTGCAGCAACCTGGTAAATGTTCTCTTCATCATAAATATATGCGTAAAAATTTGGTTTTTAGCAAACACTTGATGAGTGCACTCTTGAGAGTGAATTCTGCAGCCGGATCTTAGACTAGTAGTCTCGTTACACAGTTTGCTTGTCAATTTGATTTTTGTTATTCATTTTTCGAATCTGAACCTAAGTTCTATGTAGTGATGGTTGAAATTGCTATACAAAAGTAAAATAGTAGTAAGTAGTCTCGTGTTGTACTTGCGTGTTCAACTTTAAACCTTATTTGTAGCAGTCGAAGGTTGAAATTGTTTAAAAAAGAAACAAAAAGTAGTCTCGTGGGGAGTGTGGTTACGTCACAACTCAACTTACGATTATCACTCCGATTTTAACGAGATATTACGTACTAGATCACCTAAACGATGAAATTCTCGATTATTATTTATGATATTACTTTAAATATTTTTAATAGAAAGAAAGCATGTATCACAATAAAAATACTTCCAAATAGAATGTAATTCCCTATTTTTGTAAAGGGGAATGCCCACTGTCCATACAACTTTGGGCCCTTCGCGGACATGCAAAGATATAATAATGCATTATTTATTTAGGCTTTTTAGAGTATCTTTAATAATAAAATCTGGTTCAGGTGGCCGCCAGACTAATGATATGAGAAATATAGCGTATTTTTGTAACCATTTTGGGGTTATGTTTTTGACAGAGAGCTTAATTGTCTGTATTTTTACACTTTCCCTGACTTGTTCTTGATTCAAAATATCAGTGTTTAATACTTTAAAACATTAAAACCTACGATTAAAACAACAAATACGCATTTTCCAAGATGACAGACAATAGACATATCAGCCCATTTGTAATTTCTAGTTCCATGTATCAGCCAGAGACACCATCATCAAAAACATGAGTGAAAGGAAATGTCATCTGATGTCAAAAAATGAATGTTGCCATTTACCATTTCATTCGTGAGTGAAAATATTTATAATCGATTCTTGAATAATACTCGAACACAATCGGTACTGCAGAGTCACTTTAACATTATGAGAGCCGTCGGTATTGTTAAGACGTAATCCTGCTGTGTATCTATTCATATCATATTTTGATGTCTTATGTCTAAAATCATGATGACGTAACCTTGCCTCTCTCGACACATTATACATAACTAGCGACCCGTCCCAGCTTCGCACGGGTAGTAGAGCATATTACGCCTATACTTTGCAATCTCCTTGAAATGTTCCCTAAGTTATATTGAACAGCATATTGTACAGTACGTAGGCTTATAAAAGAAGTATCGCTCGGCTTTAAATATAGCAATGTCAATGCGGCGCTGGGGTGGTCACTGGTCGCATCACGTGAGCGAGTCCCGTCATCGCCATCGGGTTGAAATCCTCGTATTTATTTTGGCGCGCGTTCGTTTTTATTTTGCGATAGCTCCTAAGATATTCATTTAAATTGTATGGTGTAACGCATTATCATAATGTGCATGAAATGCATAAGGTAACTAACGTATTTAAGTTAATAAGGATTAATACTGTATCCGTCTATATAGATTTCCAATAACTGCATGGTATGTGACCATTTTTTTAAAAGTTAAAATGGGTATAGTAAGCTATCCTTAATAGATAGATATATATGCCATCGCGACTTTTCTGTAAAGACTTATCCCACCATACCACCACCATAAATTGTTTTGTTATATCTCAAAGAGATTAGGCAGCGTTTTCGATGAAAGCTCCCAAGCGACTTGAATTTTTCCTACGTTGTCAACAACTATCGTTATATTTCAACTAATTTACACAAAACCTTGGTATACTTAAACCTTCTTCATGAATCACCCTATCTATTGGTAAAAACCACATGAAAATCCGTTCCATAGTTTTTGAGTTTATCGCGAACAGACTGACAGACAGACGCGGCGGGGGACTTTGTTTTATAATATGTAGTGATAAGAATTATCAATACACTTCAAGAAATGAACTAAAGGTCTTTATTGTAGTCTATACTTTTAAAATATAAATATACACAAATCCATTAAACGCTACACAAATCTGATAATAATCGAAAAAATCGACAGTATCGATTAGTATCATGGTTAATGCTGGCAACATTTAAAAGAAAATTTCTACAACTTGGATCACAGACTATAGATTCAGCTTACTCGAGTCAATATAAATACTTTTAATTTCTGTAAATTACTGATAATAGTGGCGGGTTTCATAATATTATGATAATTCGTATTTATTTATTTTAAAATGGTTCTGTAATTTGGATAAATTCTATCGTGCTGTCCGCGGAGGGCCCAAAAGTGGGCATTCCCCTTTGAGGTATTCATCTTATTCCTGCACATGTTAAGCGCTCAGATCAGCATTTTTCACGGAGCACCTACGAGTGCGAAAACGATTCATGTATAGTCCAGATTTCCTTACTTGAGTATTCGAGTAAACAATAATGGCCGAATGTTAACCAAAGACAATTTATAGGGTTGGGAAGTTATCACATGAGCGATTGAACGAATGTGAAAGCATTATACAACTGAATGATTTTCATCCCAACTGCGATGGTCATAGACGTGTACCATTACTACAAATTTGACGTAAAAAGTAACTAAACAATATCTTTTTCGTAATTATATTAAAAAGAGGATTTTACAAGAAAAAATTAACGAAGATTTATTAATTATTACTAATCAGATTTTTGATCTATTCGAAAGTATACCCCATTTGTGGGTAACATTGTGATACAAACAATTTTCTTAAAAAAAACAGTAGTGTATTTTTATTTACCTGTTTTCTTTAGTAAAATGTTCTTTAGTTTGGTAATAATATAGATTAAGATTATCTATTTTTTATTTTATAATAATATCTAATTTTATTTAAGTTAACCATTACAATCATTTTCTGCTAGTTTTTTTTTTTATCAATATCCATTATATTTTATGTTCTAAAGTTACTCACCTCTAGTGTAATGATGATTCAATCATTGAAGAAGGAAGGCTAGTCGTAATTCCTAGTTCCATGGATTCAATCCATTCATAAGGTCACTCATTCGCCTGTCCCCACCTCAACGATTCATAGACAATCTAGGGTTACGAAATGTCACTTTCTCCTAATCTGTACAAATGAGTTCTGCTAATATTTCGTTTTTGAGAAAATAAGTATCTTATAATGGTAAACTCGAAGCAATTTTTGGTCTAAATCGTAACGAATGTGTTTGATGAATAGATCTAGACAGTTATACATAGTTAAAAATGTGTGATTTGTGTGTAAATAAGTGATATTCATATCAAGAGGTGTTTGTTTACTCGAATACTCAAGTAAGGAAATCTGGACTATAATGATAATTACGGTAGTAAATATCATTCGTCTATGTCCGTAGAGTACTGCGGCAGTGTACTGGCGGTCCATAACGGAACGAATTTTTCACCAGTGAGAGCACTGAGCAGTGCTCGCAGTGTATACCGGAACGTACCCGTTATTTGTCAGTGTCACAAAAGACGCTTGACATTATCTTCTGTCAAGTGTCATTTGTCAAAGTTTGTTTACCAGCGAAATATCGTGTTGATAGAGTTGACTTCAGACTTGATTTCATTTAATTTTATGAATGTGATTATAGAATAAACAATATGTGGACCAGTTCAGATAGTGATTCAAGTGATTTGGAGATATTACTCGCGTTGTCGGACTGGGACGACTCTGACGATTCTTCCGATGAGGAGTCGAGCCCACCAGCTTTAGTTTACAAGAAACGTGTTAATTATACCAAAACATTAGACGCACACGAATTTCTTCTTCGGTTTCGCTTAGATAAAACTCAAGTACAAAGTCTGTTAGAAGAAATTTATCCATATCTCACAGCTACTGGTTCAAGGTTTGTATTACAGTATACTCTCAAACACAACATAGTAAGTAATATAATTTTTTTCTTAGCACACCCCAAATATTTTGTAATCAAATCAAAAACTTTCAGTGACAACTTTTTGTAAAGCAATGTCTTGGCAAGTAAACTCCACAATTTCTTGTAGAAGTTATTAATAGACTAGCCACAACGTGTAAATGAATAGCTGTGAGTGTGTTCACATTGCAAGTGACATGCTAGAGTTGACTTCTGTAAATTTTTATTAGTAAAAACACTTTGCACAACACTTTGGAATTTTTTTCTGCCAGTCAAAAGCTGCCTGACAATGTTTGTTAGTGTCACGTTATGATACAATACAGTGGCAGTGTTCAGTAGCGACTGTGACTGTTTGCCATCACTGGATTTGTACAAATCTACTTTTATAATTCATGGTGAAACAATGATTGTTTATTTCTTTATCTTTAATAAAATTGTTGCAGGAACAATGGTATGTCCCCCTTACACCAGTTGCTCCTAACATTAAGGTTTTATGCCTTAGGTTCTCTGGTGTCTGTGGGGCAATTTATTGGTGTATCTAAATCAGCTGCAAACCAAATTATAAGAGATGTGAGTTGTGCAATAACTCACCTGTATAGCAAATATATTTATATCAATAATACAACTGAAGAGTTCTACAAAATTGCTCGATTTCCACAAGTACTTGGTGTGATTGATTGCACACACATTAGGATACACAACCCACGTAAGAAATTGTTATAATTTGTAACTCTTATATTTTTTTCTTTTTATCCTGGGACATATTAAACAACTGGGCATTGTTTTGATTTGTATGAAAACTTTGGTGCAGCTTCCTGACAGCATTTATATGCATTGATTCAAAAGCACTTTGTTAATACTGTTTATTTGAATAAAAAACTATCCTATTTTATGTTGGCCTAATGCTCTAAGTGAATGCACTCTGTTTAGCTATTCTTGGCCTGATATTAAATTCAGTTGGTGGGATAACTCTATGTAATCTTTTGCCAAGTTAAAAAGTTCTTTCTTTTAAGGTCGCCATATACCAAAAGAGTACAAAAACCGAAAAGGTTCATACTCAATCAATGTCCAAGCAGTGTGCGATGCTAATCTCATGTTTATGAATGTGGAGTCAAAATGGTCGGGTTCAACTCACGATGCCACTATATTTGCTAACTCAGTATTAAAGGGTATGTTTTTCAACATTCTTTATGTATTTATTCATATAAATTTTCATCAACAGCCTAGTAAACTCTTTCTTTTCTTTTTTAGTCCAATGTGAAAGAAAATCATTTGGTAATACATGGTTGCTCGGAGATAATGCCTATCCTTTGAAACCATACCTATTAACACCAATACAGAACCCTCAGAGTAGAAATGAAGAGCTATATAATGAGTCTCACAGTAAAACAAGACATTGTATAGAACGGTAAGTGACTGTCTACCAATAAAATAAAATATGAATATTCATTTCATTTATTCATCTCGACCTGTCACCAGCCCACTGCTTCACACAGGTCTTCTCTAGAATAAACTAAGAAAAACTGATTTTTAGAATATGATTGAATATTTTTTTCAGTTGCTCGAATTATTCCAAAAAAAATTTTCTTCAGAAACTATTTAGTGTTTGGTATCAACAAACTAGAACCAGAGAAACAGGCTAAAAGAAATCATATGAACATTGCATAGTTGAAGTGCCAATAACTCCTAACTACCGACAACAACATTTTAAACAGTTGAAAAAACCTTTAAATTTCTCGACAAATAAATAATTGTTAAATGTAAAAATCTTGAATTTGGTAAATGCTGTCATGGTTAAAGTGTACTTCGGAAGTACCTACTGAAAAATATGATCTTTCAAAAATCTTAAAAAGTAAACTTCACGAAAAATTTAAAAAGATAGGAGGTATTGGTTGGTTTAATACTCAAAGGTAATTGACACCAACCATGATTGTTAAGTCAAAACACTGAATCTGACATACAGTGTTTTGGATTCACAGGGTACTATAATTGTCCACCCCACTGGCCAAGTGTGATGGGCAGATAAATACTAATGCTTACGGAAAAGTATCCTATTCTGTGTCTAAAAATTAAACAAATTTTATTTTTTACTAGATGCTTTGATCTTTGGAAAAGAAGATTTCCAGCTTTAGCACTAATAACACGTACAAGTGTAATAAGTTCCAATGCAGTTATTATAGCAACAGCTATACTTCACAACATTTGTATCATGAATGGTGTAGAAGATGTCCCTCCAGAAGTAAACATTCCATATGAGGAGGCCATTCCTGTCACAGATGCTTTAGAAGTGTCCAGAAATGAAAAACTTGAAGAATTACTTGCTAATCATTTTTATGAGGAATAATAGTTCAAAATCATAAAGAATAAAGTGTTTTCAAGATTTTATACTTTGTATTATTTTTCTTTGTTTAATACTAATAAGGTCACAATCGAATTATTTATCTTTATCGAAACTTCATAATGCAAAACGCGAATGAAGTCATATACAGTTTTTGCAATTCACGAAGGCGAGTGAGCTTTACTTGTGGTTACTTCGTGTACATGCACATTGCATAAGTGTGCGTGCCTGTCAAAGCCTAGGTGAGAGCGGGCAGGCGCGAGCATTGCGCTCGCTCACACTTATACAGATACGACACACACACAACCATAAGTCAGTCTCCCTCGTGAATTGCAAGAACTATATATTCCCTTCTTAGAATCAAGCTATCTATTCTAAGAATACTATATATTCCCTTCACGTCAAGTCTATTGTTCTTCAAAGTAAATTGTATTGTCTGTTTCCTATTCCCCTTACATTGAGTTTGCAATATAAAGTTAAAACAAAAATGAACAGCACCCACAAATGGATCACAGTCCAAGATTTTTTCCCCATAATATGTACAGTACATTTTCATACAATAGATGTGAGGAAGAAATCATACATACCCTTGACCTAGAGGTAGTAAATAGCGAAACCTTTCTTTTCTAGGGCTTTTCTCGCAAATAATTAATTAATTAGTAAAAGTACATACCTCAAACATGACGCGTACGTTCGGCGGAAGCGAGAGACGTTCGCCATTGGGCAAGGTCAGAAGTTTATTGTCATCCAGCACCGAGTTCAAGTTTTCTACCCATTCAGGGTCGACGTCACCATCAAAGATGATCCATTGACGTTTGTTGATCTCACCGCGAACATTGTCAATGATTTTCCTAGTGGAACAGTGGATAATCATTTGTTTGACTTTACAAGTTATCTTGACAAATTCTTAGAAGCAGCCTTTACAGAAATAGTTTAATAAGGGAGTTTTAGTCTGAGAGCTGAAGTCTGACATAGTACACTCACTGGTGCCAATTTAAATGTTCGTAAATCTGTAAAATGACTGTTCTACAACTGCAGCATACACTGATTTGACTTGGACATAAGAAGATAAACAACACAAAATATAATGTCCTGGCACAAAGTCAGTCTGAGCAGAGTGAGAGTGTGATCTATAAATCTAAGCCTAAGATTAGTGCTATTCCTTTTCACTATGCTCCCAGTGAAAAAGGATAGCAGTACTTCTCAGACCCAACTTATTACAGATTTAAAGGTTGGTGTAAAACCAACACACCTTAGGGTTGAATTATTTATTGCTAGAAGTACAATCTGCTTAAAATACAAAACAATAATGACCTTTGATCATATTTATTGCTAGAAGTACAATCTGCCTAAAATACAAAACAATAATGGCTTTTGATCATCATGTCAACCATAGACGTCCACTGCTGAGTAGTAGGTCGCTTCAAAGGATAGCCCTAGAACACTATCCTGTGACGCCTGTAACCTGCGGCTGTCACGTAAAACGATACTTGAGATCGTTCGCCCACCTAATGGATTTGCCTACAGCCTATCCTCATTAGTAATCCATCAGTGGCTCACTACTGAGCGGTCTCCTTTCAGAAAAGGGTTTTAGGCTACAATCCACCACACTGGCCCAATGCGAATTGGCAGACTACACACACCATTGAGAACATTATGGAGAACTCTCAGGCGTGCAGGTTTCCACACGTGACACGATGTTTTTCTTCACTGTTAAAGCATGTGATATTTAAATGAAGTTAGAGGTGCATGCCTGGATTCGAACCTGCGATGCCCCGAATAGGAGGCAGCAGCCACTAGGCTTTCTAAGCTATCACTGCTTCTCTATGGCCTATGTATTTGTATTATTCCTCTCAGGTTCAATGACGAACTTACCTCAGTATATGGGTAAACAACCCATCGGTCCATTCACGAGTGTTAGGATCCAATACACCGTACAATGTTTCCTTGGACATTGCTTTTGGATCAATAACGTGTGCTACGCCTTCCACACCTTCGTACCTGTTGGCAAAGGTGTTATAATGTATAGATCTAGGAAATAGGTTTGCTGCTAATGGGTAACAAACAGTGGTACATGTGGTAACCTTGAAAAGGGATATAAAATGAAAAAAATACAATTCAATCAGAGAACAGGTGACGAGTTTTACTTTTTTTTTTATTCGATGACAAGCTAGTCCTTGACTGCAATCTCACCTGATGGTAAGTGACGAAGCAGTCTAAGATGGTAGCGGGCTAACTTGGAAGGAGTATGGCAGTGAACATTCAACCCATACCCCTAATTGGTTTCTACACGCCATCGTGCCGGAACGCTAAATCGCTTGGCGGCAAGTCTTTGACGGTAGGGTCGTAACTAGCCACGGCCAAAGCCTCCCACCAGACCAGACCAGAGACAATTCAGAAATTATAAACTCCCAAATTGACCCCGCCGGGAATCGAACCCGAGACCTCCCAGTTATAAGGCAACAGCGCTCACCACTGAGCCAGGGAGGTCGTCAAATTTTTTAGGAGGTTTTATGTAGTTCATCAGATACCCGCGACTTCAATCGTGAAGATTTAGGGTTTTTTTAAATGTACCTAAAAATATTTTGTTTCCATTCTGATGAATAAAAAATTTTTATTTAAATTAGTTCAGCCGTCAGTGGCTTAGTCTGTGTCCTGAGTGACGGCGCACCGCGCAGGCGGCATGAACGGCACATTAAACAAATGTTCGACACGTTCGAACTTGTCCGGAGTGCGAGCGGGCGCGCACTACGCGGTGCGCCGTCACTCAGGACGCACACTTAGGCGTGAAAAGGTAACTTACAGGCAGAAAAACATAAGTTACATTCTCTTTTATAATATCAATATGGATGAATATTTATTGAACAAAATAAGATTACCGTTCCAAAGCCTTGAGTAGTACACGCCAGGCCGTAGATTTCCCGCTGCCAGATGGTCCCACCATCATCAGACCATGATTCAGTTTGCAGATTTGATACAATTGTAGAACCTAAGCATACATATATTTTTAATTCACATAAAATACAAAAATAAGTAAAAACAAGCTAGATAGGAATATTGAAAGACAGTCAACTTTTAAAAGCGGTTAGCACATTTTTAAGGGCTGAGATAAAAGTTTAAAATCTCAATTTTGAAATTAGTGTAATAAAATTGGATACTGAAAAGAAATTAGCAACACTATCGTCTACTAAGCAGAAGCTATAACCATATTTCGATTGAAACTGTTTTATGGGTAAAACAAATTGACTGTAATATAAAGATAAAAGATATAATCAAAATGTAAGATGTCCGTGCTATGAACAGGCGAGTGTGCAATGAAATTTTTTTTACATGCCAGCTTTTGAAATCCGTAAAAATGTTTGTGATAAGAAATTTTGTTTGCTTTTAAAAGATTAAATGCTTTTGTTTCTAAGGATATTTTCTTAGATATTATGTGTTACAACATGGTTAAAACAAAATTCACAATCCATTTACTCGAAATCTTTGGAACAATTATTATTGTAATTTTTTTTGGCTGAAATAAAGAGTCCCCAAACGCCTGAACTTTTCATCAAACTCGGCTTACTACCGTCCCAGTAAAACCTGCTTTAAAAACGGTATTCAAATACGAATCGGATGGGCCGTTTGAGCTTCGAAGTCTCACAAAGACATACATAATCGTCAAACAGGTATTAATAAGACTCCTTCTTTCCGTTGGGGTTGAAACGGAATGCGAAAGCGTGATATAATTAATAAGATTAGACAAAAATACCAAAATTAATTTAGCACATCCTAACTATTAGCTCTATTGCATCACAATAGAGTGTTAGAGACAGAGTGATGGGTGTAAGGCACAGGACAGACACGCAGACATACACCGGCACCGCACTGACCTTCTCGATCCACGTGCTGTGTTGAGCGCGCGAGGCCGCGTTCCGCCTCTACGTGCCGTTAGCGGGTTAGCATGGAAACCATATGCATTCAAACTCACGGTCTATGCGACGCAGCGGACCGCACGCATGCCGACACTGTGCTTTATATATTTTTCATATTTATCTGTTATTTAAACTTTTATATAGAATTTATGACCTCCGCAATGTTAAAATTGGACCTGTACACGATTATTTTTAACCAGTGTATTGCGTGTTCATCCCATAACATAGCGGAGGACTTTAGAATAGACTTTTTAGTTTCTTATAAGTGTGTTTTCCAAATATGTATACAATATAAAAGTTTAGAATATAAACCACAGTGCCCTTAAAAATAAAAATGATTTTTAATTATAATGAAGCAGATATTGTTATATTAATAGTTAATTATATTATTTGAATCAATATTAATAATAAATTGTTAATGCATGTTAGAATACTGTATAAAATTGTTTTTGATACCGTCACCAATTTCTTTCTATCTATTTCAGTTTTTATTTATTATTCAATATAAATTATAATTACACATAATGGAATTAAACATAATATTATTTAATGCATATTATGGAAAAAATATAAATAAATGTGCTGCTTGAAACTTATTCAAAATCATATGAACGAATCACAAATGATTATGAATGATGTTTATCACACTTTATTAGCAATTAATGCTCATTAATTATCTCCTTAACCAAATTAGTAAATAACATTGGATTAAAAGTACTCACAACGTCCATAAAAAATGTACGCAAAAGTCATTGTTAAATTGAAAATACATCTCTTACATACCTTTTCCATCCACGTATTGCCATGTTCATCACCTTCGCCGCAAACTAAAAATTCTTCAGCGCACACGGCCCGAATTTCGTTTTTCAAACCTAAGAAATAACGAGTTATTTAATTTTTTTTCTTCATATTACATAAAAATTACTTAGGCGAATATTCATGAGTAATTTTTGAACTTAAGTGTACTGTTAAGTGTAAATTAACTTTTGTATGAAAAAACACCTACATACTACATAGTACATAACATTTTCTGATTTAATGGCTCTATGAATGTTTTCTTATCTTTTTGTTTTGTTGTTTATGGCATTTTATATTAGGTCGTCACTTTTTTGGACCGCAAATTACCGATGTGTAAGTGAGCCTGGTGCCATGGAAATTGGAATAATAGGCAACACATTCAGGGTGCGATATCCAGAGTCGTTGAAATTGTTGAGCGAAGCAATGGCTGGATCATGCGTCATGCTCGTGAACGGGTGCCACCAGCGGGAATGGGGCTACTTTCTGTCTGCCCGTCTTAACATGTGTTGAATTATAATTAGGTATGCTTTTGTGGAACTCATTGTGGAAACACTGCATCAAAGCTTAGTATCTATTGAATTGTATACTTGTTTTGAAAAGAGCAACCGCCGAGTTTCTTGCTGGTTCTTCTCGGCATGAAGGGCATTCCGAACCAGTGGTAGACTCATTGACGTTTCAAAAGCACTTGTAAAAATGTTTTTTTGAATAAAAAAATTTCTATTCTATTCTAGTCGTCAGTTCAAATCCCGCCGATTCCGCAATTTTTGTTATGGTATATTTTTTGTACATTTTTCTTACCAGTCATTTCGGCTCTGGTGTAGCCCACGTTGGGGAACACGTCGTTTAGCAACGAGAACAACAGCGGGATGTCCTCAGCTACCAACTTAGGCACCATCGTCTCGCACACGGATTGTATGAGGATGTCTTGCTCCGGAAGCGATTCCGCGATGGAAGCTTCATCTGGCACTTCTGTGCCGCGCTCGATTAGATTCTCCTAAGAAAAAGTGGTATTAATGTCAATAGAGTACAGTATGAAATTCTATTAGCAACGTTAGTGTTGCGAAGCGCTTTAGAAACTTCGAAAATGAAAGAACAGTGTGTCGACTCTCTAAAATTTATTGCATCATGGTGCGGCTACATTATCGTGCGAATATTCGTGTCGAGTTGTCGCGATAAATAGCTGTGTCTCAATCTATCACAGCGGCTACATAATCGATTATGTAGCCGATGTGATAGATAGATTCGCACGATAATGTAGCCGCACCATCAGTGTCACGATCGCAATGACCTCTGAATGGCTGAATTTATTGCGTTCTTGCTGCATCAATGCGTTTTAACCAATAGCGAGAGAGTATCAGAGGTCATTGCGATCGTTATACTGATGCAATCAATTTTAGAGAATACCACTACTGTATTATATGCGAGCGTGTTTCCTGACACGTTTAGGTTGATAACCTTAACAGCAAGAGTGAATGGTCATTCAGGTTCGCATGCACGCATACGACATTTTGTATCTTTGATTAAAGGACAAACCAACAAATAAACACACCGCATTTATAATCTTAGTAAAGATATGTTATCCTAATGGTAGTATTATTGGCACATTAAAAATGTTGTTTACCTTTATCTTTTGAATTCGGTCACGCTTGACGTTACCGGCGGACACCAATACAGATTTGAGGGCACGCAAGCCAAAGTCGTAGTGAGATTGGTTCGACAGCTGTTCATCACAAAGTCTGGAAAAGGAGAAGTTGCAGGTATTTTCTAACGTTCTTACACACATTAAATCATACACGAATGTATGAAGCACTTTACACTATGGATATACCGTTTTCACTCACGATTCAGATTTTTAATTTTCATTCATTTATTTTACACTAGCAGATGCCGGGATAAAAGTTAGTCTATGTCACTCCAAATCATCAACTATGCCCATGCAAAGTCATGTCGATCCGTTGCTTCCCGCACGCACGCAACAGCGTGATTGAAGGACAAATCAACAAACCAAAACTTTCGCATTTATATTTGTAAGGATAAAACTAAAGAAACTATTATCGTTCTATCAACGATTATTAACAGAGTAATGTGGGTATTCATATAACTTACTTGAAGAACGGTACAATTTTGCAAGCCAACTTCTCCGCAGTTCTGAAGCCTTGACTGAAAAGCATGACCTCCGCAATGAGTTGTCGGTCCGGTGTGGTCATAGCGAGACTGCGGAACAGCTTCTTGAGGTTATCGGGCAGGTTGGAGCGCCCGGCGTAGCCTGGGTTCATCGTGATGAAGATCGCCATGTCTTGGCTTACGCGGACTTGTTTGCCGACAAGTTCCACTGTTATGGATTTGCCTAAAACAAAGGGTACAATGTAAGTAAGTATAAGGTACATTCAAATAACTCCTTCTAAACCAGTCAGCTACCATCTAAGACTGCATCGTCATTTACCATCATGTGAGATCGCAGTCACAAATGGGGACTTCACTTTCTACTGATTATAGTAACAAGACTTTCAGAATCTAAAAGTGGATGCTACAAAAGGTTTTGAAAATTTATTAATATAAATGATAATTATATTTTTAGACTGATACCAAATTTACCAAACACGATTGACGCTACAAATGTATTGAGCTTAATGGATATAATGTGATATCTTTATTTCGTTGCTTTTTTAACTCCTTTACGGAACCCCTTAGAAATCCACTACACTTTACACAATAGAATGAGCAATTTAGGAGTTAAAAGGGAATTGATGAATGCATATTTATCCTGCTTTTAGAACCATTCAGTGGTCAGGGAAAAATAGGTATTTAAAAAGTTACTCACTAGTGTTGTCACCTTCTTGGTGACTCTTGAGCGCTTCTTGTATGGTCTGCACTTGTTGCGAAACGGCCGACAGCATTCTTTCTTCGAGACGATTAAATTCGTCGAAGCAACCCCATGCTCCGACCTGTCAAACATTTGTAGATATTTAATAACAAAAATCAATTCAAAAAACAAATCACTGAACTAAATTATTAAGAGGTTCTTCTCGTTATGCTGTAGAAAATAATTGCACTACTTTTAGCCTGAAATCTATAGAGCGTTTTCCGACTTTGCTTGGACTTGACAAACTGTTTCAAAAGACGCAAATATGTCTCCTTTTAACACTGTCTTACTAATAAATCTTAGAGTGCGATCTATAGATATAGCGATAGATCCGTCAATTGTTTTGAACCAAATACGCATCAATATAATACTAACCCGCTATACTAATCGTACCTGGCATAGACCAACGAAGATTCTTCCCATAGCTTGGAAGTCGAAAGTTTCGTCGCAGTTGAACACCAAAACGAAGCGTCCGAGTTGGTTCCCGAGAGCTTTTACTGACTCAGTTTTACCCGTACCAGCAGGACCTGAACAAAATTGAAATCATCTTAATATATATATTTCTTGTGTGCGTGTGTATGTCACTGAACTCCTCCTAGACGGCTGGACCGATTTTGATGAAATTTTTTGTGTGAGTTCAAGGGGATTCGAGGATGGTTTAGATTCACAATTTGGAAAAAAAACAACTAATTTTTCATTTATAAGTAGTGGCGGTACGAAGTTCGCTGGGTCAGCTAGTTATTTAGTAAAACTATTCTCTGTATTAACTCATTAGATTCTGCAACTAGTTGGCATTTATATTTTAGCGTCTTTCGTGAAGTAAGCTTACATTTTCATACAAAACTTGGATACTAAACTTTATATGGATGTAACTGTTATAGTATCATGTCCATACAAAGCTAACTGGATGGCATATCGAATATCAATATAGCACAATCCTCTCTATGACATAACGATTCAAATCTCTCCCAGAAAATCTGTTTGAAACTCAATTTGTTTGAGCTTGTTATGGATATGACAAGTCTCGTCTGAGTTACTAAACAATACCTCATTTATGAAAATCTATTGAATGGTTTGGCAATCACAAGCGAACCAATAAACGAACAAATAAACATGCAGGCAAACACACGTAACTAAGAACTAAAGACCGAGTCTTACCGAATGGAGAACCTCCAAGTCTTGCTTCCAAAGCCTGGGTCATAGTGAGGTAACAGCGGTCTGTCAATGGAGTTTGGACTAAACGATCTTGGACGCCCAAATACTCGAAACCGTAAAGGAACTTGGCGTTTGCCATGTGGATTGTTAGCTGTTGCAATACCTGTAATACATTACTTAAAATTAAAAAAAAAAAATACTAAAATTTTTAGCATAAATTTTTATCACAAACAACACAAAATTGTACCGCATCAAAATACTTAAATTTTTATTAAAACTACAACATATTATTTTATGAGAATACAGTACAAAAATAAGTAAAATAATAAGTAATTTTAACTATGGAGACTGTCATGCTTTTTGCAATGAAACTTCATATTTGAAAAGCATGACATTCAAATATGTTTCAGGAAGTCTTCTTTTTTGGGGAGAAACTGGGAAAACTTTAACTTTTTTTAAGGATCTTTTTTTTAGAGATCTATTGAAGACTTTGTAAGCCCTTCAGTTTCTGAATTCCGCATTTATGACTTTGAAAGTTTTGGTGCCGGTCTATGACATTATTATAAAAAATACTCACATCGTTGTTCCTGGGATCAAAGTAGCAGCGCATCTCGCACAGCCACTCGAATGATCGCGGACTGGTGACGTCGGATGCGATAAGGCGTCGTGTCACTGTACGCTTGTGGACAAACTCGTTGATCTAACAAAGAGAGCCATGTATTTTATTTTTCTTAACATTTCAAGTGAAAAATAATAATTATTCTATTACATAGAACATAATATGTTCGAATATGCGAGTATTTACTGAGGCTTGATTTATAAAAAATACTTGGTAGATACGCGACAAGGCTGAAATGCGGCGATCGGCACCTCAGCAGCAAGACTCGAAGTAATCCCTGCTTGATAAACCACAAATGAGGAGATCTAAACAAAACACGAGTAACCGACATAGCGTCTCGTGTAGCTAAACTGAAGGGCCACATAGGCCGAAGAACCGATAGTCATTGCAGTCTCAAGGTGCTGAATCGGCCACCTTGCCGAAAAGTGCAGTATTCGCAAGTAACCACTTCATACAGGCAGCTCAATTGGGTATTTTATTTATTTAAAATAACGTTTTTAAATATCTTACCATAATGCCATTTCTCTTTTTTAAATATCTTTACTAGTCTCGTAATTATAAGCTACTAGGTGATGCCCGCGACTTCGTCCGCGTGGATTTAGTTTTTAAAATCCCTCGGGAACTCTTTGATTTTCCGGGAGAAAAAGTAGCCTATTACTAGTCTCGTAATTATAAGCTACTAGGTGATGCCCGCGACTTCGTCCGCGTGGATTTAGTTTTTAAAATCCCTCGGGAACTCTTTGATTTTCCGGGATAAAAAGTAGCCTATTACTAGTCTCGTAATTATAAGCTACTAGGTGATGCCCGCGACTTCGTCCGCGTGGATTTAGTTTTTAAAATCCCTCGGGAACTCTTTGATTTTCCGGGAGAAAAAGTAGCCTATTACTAGTCTCGTAATTATAAGCTACTAGGTGATGCCCGTGACTTCGTCCGCGTGGATTTAGTTTTTAAAATCCCTCGGGAACTCTTTGATTTTCCGGGAGAAAAAGTAGCCTATTACTAGTCTCGTAATTATAAGCTACTAGGTGATGCCCGCGACTTCGTCCGCGTGGATTTAGTTTTTCAAATCCCTCGGGAACTCTTTGATTTTCCGGGATAAAAAGTAGCCT
Organism: Oeneis ivallda; assembly: GCA_029955525.1. Lineage (NCBI taxonomy): Eukaryota > Metazoa > Arthropoda > Insecta > Lepidoptera > Nymphalidae > Oeneis > Oeneis ivallda. Next base: position 10,194,922 of record JARPMR010000020.1, on the reverse strand, counting down.
ATGTCACTCTCCAGGTCCTCATCTATACCCATCCAAAAAATCACGTCGATCCGTAGCCCCGTTGCGGCGTGATTGAAGGACAAACCAACAAACAAACACACTTTCGCATTTATAATATTAGTAAGGATGAATATCAACATTTTGACATTTTGTTTATTTTTCAAGTTAGTCTTGAGCGAACGACTATTTTTTGGAAGCCCATAACTTGTAAAATAAACATCGCACGAAAAAAAAAATTGTGTTTTCTCTTTCACACCTACGAGATGTGCAAATAGACCGAATATGAACGAATTTCAAAACCTCACTTTTTTTTCGTTGTCCGCTTGACGTGAAATGCCGTAACAGTCAAATACCCCATTTCCGGGGCGTGTGGAAGTCCCTACAAGAGGTCTATGTCCAGCAGTGGACATCTATCGGTTGACTAGGACAACTTCAACTCACGAGGTGTTCCAGTTTCCTCCTTCGCAGAGGAGGCTGCTCCTGCAGCACAGAGTCCGCCAGGATGTTGAGCATGTGCTCCACGTGCTGCAGCACTCGACCCAGCGCGTCGCCGCCGCCGCCCGCGAGAGCGGCCTCAACGTCCTCAGACCACAGGATCTGGACGGCTAGAACTACGATTTGCGCCTGTAACATACACAATATTTAAATAAAAGAATGGAACAAAATAAGTTTATTAATTTCATACGAAAAACATACAAATTATGAAAAGGAAGAAAACACAAAAATAAAAATAATTTTATGATTGGCTTTTGTACTCATATGTCGCAGAACCAAAAAGGTAAAAACGAAGTCTGATATGATCTGTTGTCTGACATTGTCGACCTTCTAGTAGATGGATCGACAATATCAGAAGTCGCAGGGAGCTGCTGGATATAGGCGGCACAAGACCAAAGCGTGTTACAGTTTTTGCAATTCACGAAGGCGAGTGAGCTTTACTTGGGGTTACTTAGTGTACATGCACATTGCATAAGTGTGCGTGCCTGTCAAAGCCTAGGTGGGAGCAGGCAGGCGCGAGCATTGCGCTCGCTCACACTTATACAGATACGACACACACACAACCATAAGTCAGTCGCCCTCGTGAACTGAAAGAACTATAAGTCTGTAGAAGAAACCTTTGTCCAGCTACACTGCTGGACGAAGGTTTCTTCTAGAGACAGTCAGGACAAAAGCAGTATAAGGATGACAATGAAGAAGCTGTAACTCAAGCTAGAGCTCAAGGGACAGTATTCAGTATGTGTTAACGAGGCAATTGTACCAACGAGGTTACTATTCATTGGTTTTTTTCGTGAAAGCGAATCGTACCTGATATTTGTCACACCAGTCGATAAACTTCTGCGGGTCAACATCTCCGTCCTTGAACTGTTTGACCTCGCCGACTGCGTCCTTGAGGCGACACGCGAGCGTGACGCGCATTTCCCGCTCTACCATGGAGAGCCACGAGTTGATCTTCGGGTTCTCTACCGTTGACACTGGCGACGTGAAATAGACCTACAACAAAAGATACAATAGATCCGCTTCATATCACCGGTCCTTTCTACCTACAGCCCCAAGACTGAATTTTAAGCATGTCTTATAATCTATAGTTGTGTCGCTTTATAAGATTCTTGGAAAATATGTATGTATAATTATATAGCTACAACAAAGTGTGCAATTTATCCATTTGGAGTAAAAGTAAGCAGCCATCTTGTATGGCAGCCTTATGCCGTGGGATGTTCGGAGAATTGGACCCTCCAGGCCGCAAGGTTGCGCATAAAGCACTTTAATCCCAAAGTCCCATTTCACTTTAAACCCAGTCTAGCTCGAACTTATACATGATCTGACCTTTTTGAGCATTCATAATACATACTATACATTTTTTTTTATAAAGTATTCTTACCTCTTCACCCTCGCGGGACGCTATACCATTAATGATAGTGTTGTCTTCATTGAGGATGATCGCTGCTACGCCGGCAAACATCTTTTTGAAGTGCTTCTGGAGACGAGCGATGTTCTTGCTGTTACCGATAATTTCCAAAAGGTCTTCGTCGCCCACGAAGTAGAATCTGTTGAAATTTGTTTCATTGAATGGTGACTTACGAAGAAAGAGAAATTTCATTTTGGGGTAATAGTGGTAAAATTTTGAAACTAATAAAGTAAAAATCCTACATACGCGTACGCGACTTTGCGTGGCGTGAGGTTTAAAAAATCTTCGGTAACACTTATTTTTCCTATGACAAAATGTACCTACCTATACTATTGTAGTTGAGAACGAAGCATTGCTCGTTATTTTCGCTTTGATTGCAAAGAAAATTGAGTGAGAAGGCACTACAAACTAATGTGAATTGGGTATTTGACCGACATTTTTTATTTATTTAAAATAACGTTTTTAAACATTATAGCACAATGCCATTTTTCCTGTTTAAATATCTCAACTAGTCTCGGAAAAAGGCTTTAAAGTTGCCTGTTAGAAAGAGAAAGCGCTACAGAATTGTGATGTCACAAGTCAGCAGTTTTAGAAAGAGTCACTAGACTGATACAGTCACGATATACAGCTTATAACTTATTTGTTTTTTGACCGAATTATTTTTTGTTTCTACAAATGTTATTCTTACATGTTATATTTTCGATTAAAATTACTGTTTAACAAATTTTAACAGTCAAATACCCAATACGGTATTTGACTATAATAAAAATATCGTTTCAACTGGTGTCATCCTAAAAGATTATTATCTAAAAACATTATTCCATACGACAAAACTAAAAAATAAAGCTTTATTTAATTAGAAAACATTAAATAAAATTGCTATAATTCTGGCCATGGTCACGTGATCGAAAACGTTCCGTGATCTCGAATGACGTCACAGTCCACACCACCTATGGAATTCTCATTTTGTCAATACATTTCGACGTGTTTGTGCGGCGTAATAGGCTAATTTCGTCTGTTTTTCATCATTACTATTTTATTAAATACCAAATAGTATGCGACACGCGGCCTAAACACATATTATAAAATTGTCATTGTTTGAAATGTGAACTGTTACGTCATGAGAGCAAATGGAACGTTTCGGCGGCAATTTATTTTTTTGAATTTATTTCTCGATTTTTATGAAAAATAATGAAAATTATGCCGAAATATACGTTTTGTTAGCTTCAGCATAGCATTATTAACAATTTAAGATGATTTTCTAAAAGTAGTCAAATACCCTATTGTCATAAGTTGTATTGAGAAACGTCAAATTAGTTCCCGGTATGATCATAGAGGGCGCTTTAAATCGGCAAAAGAATCAGCTGCCGTTTAGTGAGGCACATCCTATTGTACTCTGTTTTAACTTTTTTATATTATGTATGTTATTTTATTTTTGTGTACTTGGTGTACAATAAAGAAAATTTCATTCATTCAATCATTCATCCTGTTTAGAGCATATACTCAACACTGATTATAAAAATCAGTGTTGAACGCATGCACAGCTTTATGCAAGTTTATGTAAATAAATCATTACAAGCGAAGTCTTACCGCGGGAAGCTGCTTCTCTCGCGCTCCAAGTATTCCCCGAGCGCTTTCTGTATCTTCCCCAGCAGGTCGGCCAAGCGTTCCAGGGAGCGTTGTACTCCCGGGATGTTGAGTACGTCCATCACCATCGGCGACTTGCTGACTTTCTTCATCAGGCCCAGGAATTCCGAGCTAGGGGCGAAATAAACAAACGTAAATATTTCATTCATTCATTCATTGATTGGAACAAATTGCCGGCCCACAATTGTACACTGTCTTCTCTGCAATGAAAGGGGTTTATGCCTTAGGTTACCACTCTAACCAAGTGCGGATTGGCAGACTTCACACACCTTTGACAACATTGTGAAGTACTCTTAGTCATGAATGTTACCTCATGATGTTTTCGTTCACAGTTAAAGTAAGTGATATTTAATTAATTAAAATGCAAGTTCTAATGCAAGACCCACCGAAAAGGAGGCTGAAGTTTTAACCACCAGGCTGACACCACTCAGACATTTTTTATCCGATAACAAGTGAGTCTAGACAGCGTTCTCACCTGATGATAAGTGTCTACAGTAACGCGCTAAGCAGGAATGCGGGCGCCTTATGAGGCTCGGGAAGCCGTTCGCCTATTTCGATTTGTTCCAGTCTGGATCTAAGTCATAATAAAAGTACTCGTCAACACAAACCTAATACTTTGGAAACGGCTCGTCTCAACTGGCAGTAAAGTCTTGATATCAGCGGAACCGCTAAATATGCCTTCGAGGTAGACCCAGCGCCGCTGCACGTCGATCCATACATCGAACAGTGCGTTGATGCGGTTCAATTTCTCTTCCCATGTTAACGCCTCTTCTTCAAACACCTAATCATAAAATAACTATGGTCAGAGACAAAAGTTTATCAAAAGCAATAGGTACATACTGCACATTATAAATCTATTGAATTTATAATGTCCAAGTACTTAACATGGCGTTGAATGTTGGTTCATATAAATTAACTAGCTTTTGCCTGCGGCTTCGCGCTTCGCTCACGTTAAGTTCGATTTTTTAAGCCTAATTTACTCCCTTAGGGGTTGAATTTTAAAAATACTTTCTTAGCTGATGCCTACGTCGTAATAGCTATCTGTATGCCAAATTTTAGCTCGATCTGTCCAATGTTTTGAGCTGTGCATTGATAGATCAGTCAGTCAATCAGTCACCTTTTCCTTTTATATATTTTGAGATCACGCACGGCCGTTAGAGCCACAGAAGGGTAAGTTTAAATAATTCAATGTAAACAGCCCGGTAAAAAATATATATAATATTATACTAAGGGCCGATTTCACCAACGTAAAATAAATTTTATCCGAGCGTAAATTTGATATTTTGACAGTATTTTCAATACAAAAACTGTCCTACTGTTACTGTACCTAGGTATAAATTAGGCTTTCTATTTATATCCTAGGATAAAAGTCACTCGACTTGGTGAAATCGGTACTAAAGCAGAGATCGGTGGTGAGTAGAAAGAGCAGGGTAGCTTGCTGGCTGTTCCCACCAAAGCGGAGAGAGATGTACGGGCTGGAGACGTGGTGGAGACGACCGCCTTCTGCTACTAACTAGCACACTGCTCAGATCTCTCAACTTCTGAAGAATGAGACATCACACCTCTGCTGGAACTGTTGGTGATCGGTTTTATAACAAAAGTTTCAGCTATTACCTTATAGTAAGGTGAAAGTTTCATGGCAGCCACGCTGTTGATGTGTTCCTTAACTTTGTTGAATAGGTCATCCCAACCTCGGATGATCTTGCATTTGTTCTGATAGTTGATCAGATCCAGCTCATAGCTTTGCCATGATTCTCGCACCTGTTGCGAAAATAAAGAGTAAACAAAAAAACCTCGTGAGTCATGTGAAGCACTGTCTCGCTCACTCATATGAATAGACTGCCCAATCAATGAATATTTTCGTGTATTATATCCGCCATGATGGATTTGTTAAAACGTTTTTTTACACAATAAGACTCTTACAAAGACGAAGCCAATGATAGCTAAAGGTACGAGTGGTTTGTATCCGCTTGTATTAATATGTACTAGATACGGAAGGTATTTCATACAAATACATAGAAACCAGTAGTGTCGCGGCGATGCGTCGCCTCGTAAAAATCTAAATGATTTAGAAGCCGTAGTAGTACTAGATGTAAATACTACTTCTACTACTAGAGCGTGCAAAGTTTCAAAAATAAACAATTATAGTTCTTGCAATTCACGAGGGCGACTGACTTATGGTTGTGTGTGTGTCGTATCTGTATAAGTGTGAGCGAGCGCAATGCTCGCGCCTGCCCGCTCCCATCTAGGCTTTGACAGGCACGTACACTTATGCAATGTTCATTTACACGAAGTAACCACAAGTAAAGCTCACTCGCCTTCGTGAATTGCTAAAAGTGTACTAGAATTTTGTAGCGTAACATGAACTTCGCATTGTGACCATTTCAAAATACAACATGTTCGGACCAAATGTTTCGCTCTATGAGGCGATTGAGCCTAACATACTTGTAAGATTTTATACCTGCTTCAAGAACTCTTCAAGTGCCATCTCTCCTTGGGCCACGGAAACTACATCTTTAACAGTGTGTTCGTTATGAAGCAGGTCCGCGTCCCACACTTGTCCCAGAGTCAGCTCCGAAAGGGACCAGTCCACTTTGAGGGCGCGGCACAGCTGGCGCCAGTGACGCTCTTTTAGAGCATCGGATTTCAGTTCCACGATCAACATATTGACCTGTAAGATTAAAATTGTGTTGGTTTTGTTTAAGGTCACGCTGGTTGCATGATTATTCAACGTTATACGTTTTTAAGCACAATATAAGTTCACTTCTACATTATTTATGCCCAACTGCAATTAAAATAGTAAAATTACATTTACTACTAGCTGACCCGGCGAACTTCGTACCGCCAACTTATCTATATAAATAAAACAGTCATATAAACCATCCTAATCGAAAAAAACTATCCTATCTTTCAAGTTGGACCAAATTACAGATAGTTACGAAGTTTGATCAAAATCGGTTAAGTAGTTTAGGAGTCCATCGAGGACAAACAACGTGACACGTAATTTATATATATTAAGATGGAAGTTAAGATTCTTCAAACAATTTTGTATGTTTATAGACAAAAAAAAAATGTTTTAGTAGCCTGACTTACTAAAATTTTTTTTTTAAGGAACATACCTTGGTGTATGACTGAAGTAGTTTGCGGACATATTCGTAGCTGTCATACATACGCAGCCGAGCGGGCAACTCCTTCAATTCATTTAACATTGCTTCCAGTTGTTGCCTGTAAAATTATAATAAAATAAACTCGTAAACAACACAACACATTGCTACGCCTGCAATTCCAGCAAAATATGTTTTCCCAAATATACTAAAGCTAATCAACAATTCAAGTAACGCAGCAAAAGGAACCACAAATGCCCGCTGAAAATGTGAATGACGTCATTGGTACTTCCTTATAATGTCGCTGTGGTAAACAGCATTTATACGGCGCTTCTGACACGTCCTACTGACGTTATTTGCATTTTCAATACAAAAACGCTTTTCATTTGTTCCCGATCGTCTCCTAACACATCGCGACGTGTGACATGTATTACTGTTACATAAACATACCTCAGTTTTCGTGGCTGTACGGAAAGCCAGGGCTTCTCCCGAATGTCATCAATCTGAGTCCAGATTTTGCTGAGTGAGGACCACACCCCGCGTAAATCTTGCAGTTCTTCCAGCGCGACCGTCATGCGCTCATTGTTTACAGAGGTGCCTGTGATATAAAATTTTTGATACTTAGTTTACATTAATAGCAATTATTACTTTACCATTTTGGTATGAAACTTGGAAATAACTGCTTGTAAAAACACCATTTCAGAAACAGGATACCAAGGACCTGATTCTGAAAATGCACTAGAAAATAAATATGTAAAACCACGTTAAAATTGACACACACTTTTGGGAGCTACAATTCTAATAACAAAAGTGTGTCATAAAATTCATTGGTTTTTAAAGGGGTTTGGGTAATTTTGTATGGACCTTGGCGTGATTTTTTTTCTCAGCGGCCACTTAGATAATTGATGCTAATGTATCGTGTCATAAGTAGTAATAACGGCTCAAAAAGGAATTTTGTCAAAAGTGACATCGGAGCTGAAATATCTGACGTTGAAGTTGTAGAATTATGAGAGTTTTGTCGTCTTTTTAAAGACGTAATTCTCATTATCTTCTTCTTCTTGGTCAACTGATAGACGTCCACTGCTGAACAAAGATCTCTTGCATGTTCTCCGAGGCCTGTGGAAGGCCTTCCACAGGCCTCGGTCTTGCGCCGCCTGTATCCAGCGGCTCCCTGCGACTCATTTGATGTTGTTGGTCCACCTATAGTGGGGGGTCTGCCAACACTCCGCTTCAAGGTGTGGGGTTGCCATTCCAGCACCTTGGGACCAAAACGACCATCACCAGACTATGAGCCCCATCCACTTCAGTTTCTATATCGGTGACTATAGATAGATACAAAAATCCAAATCACAAAGCTAATCGATGTAGTCCAGTTCGTAAAACCAGGTCACAATATAAGAAAATAACAAAGTCCAGTAAGGGAAGCCAAGTCGTATGATTAATAACAATAGAAACAATAGCACCCAGGGTCTTGCTCGTAGGCCTTCGCCCTTCACAGGCCTCGGGGTAACTGTTCGGGGCGATGGCCCCTTTCAGTGGTCTCGTCGCCGCCTGCTACTACAGGCGGGGCACTGGGTGGGACCGGTTGGTCCGTGGTGTCGGGTCCGAGGAGTCTATTCCGGTTGTATCCTGTCGCAGTGCGATCGAGCCCGCGTAGTGCCGCGGGCGATCTGTGAACTGCAGCAGTCCGTGGTGGGCTTCGCCCGCCGCTCAGCGAGGTCGAGCCCGCCAGTAGCGTACCGGTGGGCGCCCATCAGCCAGCGGCGAGGAAGCAGTCGTGTCCTATGAAGCTAGGTCACGTGGCTGGCCTCTTATGTCCAGCGGTCGTCGATGGTATGGCGCGATGCTGGGATCGTGCTCCGTCGGCGCGTGCGAACATTGAGGCCCTCAGGCGGCGAATGAAGTCGTCCAGGCTCTCCATGCGCAGGTCTCTGGAGATGACCTGATTCCGAACGAAGCGTGGTGGTCCGGAGATGGTGCGGAGTGACAGCGACTGCTGTGCTCGCAGCGACTTGCGGTCCGCCTCGCTGGTCAGCGAGAACCACGCGGGGGCCGCGTAGGTGAGTCGCGTGCAAACGTACGCCTTGTAGACGCACAGCTTCGTACGGAGAGGCAGGTGAGACGCCAGCACGGGTCGGAGGAGGTTCCGTGCGGCGCGCGTCTGGGCAACCACATTCTTCACATGGGGCCGCATCGAGAGGGTCTTTTCGATGGTCACGCCGAGGTACTTGGCCTTCGGGGACCACACGACGGTCTCGCTCATGAGACATGTGACACCGGGGACGGCAGTAGTCGCGCCCGCCCGATGGAAATTGCCTGAGTCTTCGCCACGTTGACCTTGAGTCTACAGTTCTCCAGCCATGTGGGAAGTGCGTCCAGTGCTCGCTGCATCTTCAGCACTGCATGCGGGGCCTTGATCGAGGTTGTGATGAAGGCCGCGTCGTCGGTATACAGCGCTCGACAGCATAGCGCCGTCCGCGACTGGAATGTCGTCCGTGTATCTGCTGTAGCAGACGGGCGACAGGCAGCTTCCCTCTGAGGTACACCGGCTCGGATGGGGCGCTCTGTGGACAGGACGTCTTCAACCGCCACTTGAAAACGTCTGTCTTGCAGGAAGGTGGCCACAGTCTTGACTACTCGGCGCGGAGTGGTAGACGTGGACAGCTTGTACACGAGGCCGGCGTGCCAGACGCGGTCGAACGCCTTCTCCATGACGAGGAATACTGCGACTGACGACTCTCGCTTGTTGTAGGCGGTAGTGAGATGATGCAGTACCTTCGTCACTTGCAAAGTGGTGGAGTGTTCGGCACGGAAACCGAACTGTTCGTCACGTGGCTGGAGGTGGGGCGTGATGTGCAGCATCAGTAGCTTCTCGAAGACTTTCGAGGTACACGACAGAAGAGTGATGGGACGGTAACTCCCAGGCAGCATGATGTTCTTGCCAGGCTTGGGAATCAGGATGACTCGGCCGAGCTTCTACGACGATGGGAAGAGCCCAGTACGGAGAAACAATAGCACTCTAACACTCAACACTAGTCACCAACCAACGCTACGAGACGAGTGAAGTATGGTGCGCGGTGCGCCGGAGTATGCCGCGCGGCTCAGGTAAACGAATCCTGTGCTGTGATTGGTCGAGGCGATCGCGCTCGGTTGTTGGGCTCGTTAGAGGCTCTTTTATTGTTGTTTATGATAAAGAAAATAGCAGGGAACCATAAAAATATGTAATATACACAATCAAAGTACGTAAATGTCGACATGATAATACATTTTTCATGTTAAAATATCTCCGCCCCGATGTATTTAAGAAAGAAACTCTAATAGAAGAAAACGAATGTCTGATCGTCTTCTTCCTAATAAAATACTTTTCATGAGTGGCCGCAGGTTTAAAAAATCACGCCACTTTTACCCAAACCCCTTTGGGAATAACTGTTTAGTGTAAAGCAAATTTTAGTGTGTGTTCCGAAATACACTGCAAGTACTGCTCACTGCCCTCAGTGGTAAAAATTCGTTCCGTTATTGACTGCCAGTACACTGCCGCAGTACCCTAGGGAAATGTATGACGTCATACCTCGCCGCCATTTTTGTACTGTGAGGTGTGCTCTCAGTACTTTGATCACGTGATCAAAAAATAAAACAACGCCTAGAGATTTGAAAAAATGGGTATGACAGTATACTGGACTGTGTTCTGTTTTAAACAGTACTCAGTATAGCAAACTAAAAAGGAACGGATTCACAGTATACTGGTTTGACGTCACATCTTACAGTGGTCCAGTGTATTTCGGAACATACCCTATTACTTACCAGTATCATGCAGTTCCAGAGCCTCCTTAGCTTTGGCTACATTGTCCCTCTCATCCTTTAGCCGAGTGTATCGAGTCTCCATCGCCTGGAGCCTTGTCAAAGCATCCTCAGGTCTAGTCGACCCGTCAGTGGGTTTGCTGCGTTCCCATTCAGCGAGGAATTCAAGTGTTCGAGCCTCGACGGCTTTGTCTTCGGCTACGATCTTTTGTTGGAGAGATGCGACCTGGAAGGGATTTCTGTGTTAATCTCCCAAGAATCTTGTAAACACTAAAACCCTTAACCAATAAAATAAGGGATTGTGTAGTTATAAAATAAATTAAAATTGAAGCCTCAATAGCGCAATGGTTATTGGACTGAAAACAGAAATGTCGCAGGTTCGATCCCCATCTGTTGCACTATTGTCGTAGCCACTGCCACCACAAGCTTTCTGCTTATTTGGAGAGCAGGTGAGAATATTAGTCAAGTTTAGCTTGGATACTACTCTTAAAAAAATAAACAATGTCTACAATATGTCAGTTCTGGGAACTTCAGGATGATAAACATTATGGTTTTATTTTTAAATATGAATAGTGAGAAAACGAACAGGCGGGTCACCTGGTGTTAAGTGATTACCGCCGCCCATGAACATTTGTAGCACATGTTTTTCTAATTCCTACCTGAGTCTGAATGGATGAATCCTTTCTGCGCATAATTTCGTTGAATGCGCTCCATTCGCCTTCAATATTGTCGACGTGCAGCCATTGCGCTGGGAATTGGAATCTACAAAAAAAGAAGATAAAAAATTAAAATTCTGGAAACTATAAGGCCAGCCCCGATCTAGAGATCCAGAATTGAATGGTCCAGACCAGTTAAATTAAGGCATTAGGTCTCAAATCAAGGGCGGCAATATGCAGATTTGTTAGATGCTATTTTAGGCATAAGCAATTTTTAGTCAACCAAACCAACCTGACAAAAACAACTGAAAAAAGATCGAGGAAATGTCATTATATTTCAAATACAGTTACAGTTTGGAATAGGTACATAATATTCAAATATGTACATTTGAATAGGTTAACGACTTTTCTGCTACTTTTTACCAAAGGCGGCTCGCTCAAAGGAGCGCTGGTGCAGTGAACTCCCACAAAATTACAACACAAAAACACAAAATACGAAAGTAAATTTATTTTGATTTCTTCGCGATTGCGTCGGATCATTGTACAGTGGCTGGAAAATCTGTATTGTTGTTTTAAATAGAGTACATATTGTGTTGTGTATTTATGTGAAAAAGACTGTGATTTATGTAAATAGTGTAGGCGATTAAAATGGAACAATATAACGTAAATTTTATAAAAAACTGTGAAAAAACTTTAGACTTGAGACTTCAATTAAAATTAATAGGGCCACCGCGACCTCAAATTAAAATTACACAAAAATGTGTTTCCAAGACAAAAACTTATACCCGCAGTTTTAAAAATGAGCAGTATGCTAAAACACCTTGGTTATGTGGTTGTGAAGAAAGTAACAAGTTGTTTTGTTTTCCGTGTCTACTATTTAGTGGCGCCGAAGTTGATACTGCGTGGACCGATACAGGTATCGATGATTTAGCACATCTATCTTTAAAAATAAAAAAACACTCACAATCTCGACTTCACATGTTTAATGAAGTACAGTTGGCATCGATTGGTCGTTTTTTTTTTTTTTTTTTTAGTGAACTCCCAATATGATCTTTCACGAGCCGCCTCTGCTTTTTACTGGGGTATTTCGTTTTATTCTCAGGGGTAATATTTTTTTTTAATTGGTAACCCTATCCGTTTCTACAGTCTGAACATTTAAACCATGTCATGGTTAAAAATATCTGTTATACAAGTCTTTACACACCTTTGCCTTTCAAGAATACGCTGGGCCTCCCTATAGATGTCGACCTGTTTCTCCCAAGCCAAAACTTCTCTCTTGAGTTGTTGCACATAAGTAATAAGAGAAACTGCATCACTGGTAGACGCTGCCTCTGCAAGAATTTATACGTCGTGAATTACGTATTCCCACGGTTGCTTAATGAAATCACTAGTATCGTGAGGTCAAGAAACAGAAATCTAGACTAGAGCAAAATGACTTCACGGCCCGCCACTGCGCACAGGTCTCGTCCTGAATGAGAAAGAATGAGGCCATAGTCCAACATGTTGGCCAAGAGCAGATGGACTTCACCTTTGAGAACATTATAGAGAACTCTCAGACATGTTTCCTCATGATGTAAGAGTACTAGCCTCTCTAGCAGAAGCAAACCAGAATTGTACCAAATTTTAACTTTCCAGCTTTAAGAGGACTAACATTTCGAATCCCCCTCTCTCGCACATTCTAATATTTTCAATGATTGTAAAAATCTCAGATCCTTTTGACAAAATGTGGTCAATTATTATCTTCGACTAAATTACGGTTATTTTAAAGGTAGTTTTATTATGATATACCTAGATTTTGATAGAGAAAAAGGGCAAAAAGTACTAATTAACTTTTATCGCTCTTATTCTCTATTAAAAATTGGTTGTCTGTAAAGTCGGTTTACGGACGATAGTTTTACGTGATAACGTCATAAAGAAACATTGACGATGACTGGCGGGTGGCGGCGGGCGCTCTCTAAACTAGCGGCACGCTATGATGGCCGGTTTGACGTTTGTCCGCTCATGAAGTTCCGTATTAATTGATAACGACTTTGAAGGAAATAATTGTATTACTTTATTGACGATAGTGATGTGCAGAGATTCATAAATTTTATCGAATGTAGTTTTAGGTTTAGGACTCAAAATTTATTTATTAAATTGATTTCTAAAATGTATACAAGTGTAGAAAAATCAGTTTGCACCATTTAAGGGGTGAATGTACTTGTGAATATGAACAATTTTCACTATGTGGACAAACCTCTGAAATCGCAAAAAAATATCAGCTGTTTCATACAAAAGGTAAAATTTTTATTTTTATATGATATATACCACAACTCGGCATTTGGTTTTCTAAATTGAAAATTTTTAAAAATGGAATCTAATACGATCGTCACATAGGATCGCTGGCTAGCACAACTACTACCTCCGGCAAACTCGCGTCAATGCTCAATGCAAAACAAAGCAGTTTCGAATTGACGTTGCTTCGAAAAGTATAAACTGTCAGTGCAATGCGATTGTGATATAGTTTTGACCTGGCTTTGGATTTCAAATATTGATACTGCATTACTGTTGACCCTTGCTCGTTAATTTGGACTCTGTTCAAGCCCTTTGTTGTGGATTTCGTCGATATGACCGAACGTACGCAGAGAACTGTTCTAAATAGTCAGACACGTGAGTTCGTAATACGCCTTCGTAACTATTTCGATCGTGAAGCTCAAAATGGAGGGCCAATTTTACCTATAACGTCAGTGGTTGAACGCGTAGCTGATGCGCTTAATATTGGACAACGAACTGTTAGACGGATAACTAAAAAAAAATATGGCGAGACTGGCACAGAAGAAAATAAACTTCACACACCAAAAAAGAGAAAACGAGCAAAACCAGTCGTAGGCATCGATAGCTTTGATGCCGATGCTATCCGAAGACATGTTTACGGCTACTATTTACAGAAGGAGTATCCAACAAGAAAAAAGTTGGTGCATTCACTGAAGGAAGCTGGATTATTCTTCGGTGGGGAAAGTTCTTTAACGAAGATTTTGAAGACCATTGGATTTCGATACAAAAAATGTAACAAACGCAAAATATTGATGGAAAGATTTGATATAGCGATGGCAAGGTATACTTTTTTACGGCAAGTGAAAGAAATCAAAAATTGGCAAAATGTTGTGTTCTTGGATGAAACATGGCTTAATGCTAACCATACTGTAGGCCGTTCTTGGAACGATGACACAGCAGCATCTACTTCCAAAGTTCCTGTAGGAAAAGGATCGCGACTTATAATTTGTCACGCCGGAACCATCAACGGGTTTGTCGAAGGTTCTCTCATGGCTTTTGCGTCAAAAACCACTGGAGACTATCATGAAGACATGAATGGAGAAAAGTTTACTGAATGGTTTACCTCAATGTTGTGTAGCCTCCCTGAACCATCTATTATAATTATGGACAACGCCCCATACCACTCGATGCAAATTGACAAGCCACCTGCCCAATCCCAAAAGAAAGCTGATATCGTCGCATGGCTTCGTAAAAATGGCGTAGATGCAAACATGAATATGTTAAAAGCGGAATTAGTACGTCTTTTAAAAGAAAACAAACCAACCAAGATCCGATACGTCATTGACGAAATAGCATTAGAACATGGGCACAGAGTTATACGGTTACCGCCTTACCATTGTGAGTATAATGCGATTGAGTTGGTGTGGGCTCAAATTAAGGGATATGCTGCAAGACACAATACAGAACCCCCATTTACCACAAAAAAAATGCTAAAATTATTAGAAGAAGCTTGTGAACATGTGACTAAAGGAGACTGGGAAAAGGTTGTGAATAGAACTGTTAAATTAATAAGGGAAGATTATGAAAGAGATGTGAAAATAGATAATATTATAGAAAACGAACATATAATTATTAATGTAGGTGATGATAGCAGTGACGACAGTGAAAATAGTAGTATGGACGAATCTGATTAATTATGGCCTTTTGTGGCACCTTTTTTGGTATCTTTTGTATTCATATGTTTCTTGTGTGCATATAAAGTATGTATATTCATTTTCATTCAAATATTCAGTTCGTTCAAATAAATTAAATAAACATATACATTTTTGTTTTATTAAACCTATTTAATCAGGTACAAAAACAAAACTTAATTGTTTTTTGTTCGAGAATAAATTGACATTCCACATCACTATTGTAATGTGTCAAACCGGCCATCATAGCGTGCCGCTAGTGTAGTCACAAGCCAACGCTTGGGCCGATCGTGCCTCTCTATGACTTGTCCCGCGCTCTCGCTTGCACGCTCAGGCTCAGGCGGAACGTGACACTTTTTCGTGCGTGCTGCCGGTATTCATCGATTTATAAGACGTTATCACGTCAAAAACTAGAAACTCCATGATGATAAAAAATATGTTTATAAAGTTACAAAAACATACCAATAGTTTGTTGTTCAAGTTGTCCTCTGGACTTGGCCAGTCTGGCGTGGAACTGCACCATCTCTCCGCCGAGCAATGCGCCGAACTTGCCGAGAACTTCTTTGTGCCACGCGTCGTACTTCAGCGCAACTTTGCTTTGCACGCGCGCGAAGTCGATCACAACGGGCCCGTATTCGCGACGTGTATCCGACGTGTCAAATGTTGTGCGAGATTTTCTGTCAAAAACATAATTCTTTTAGAACTACACTTATTAAAACAAAGTCTCTTAACTGTGCATATGACATATATTTTTCTAATTATGTTCTATCTGATACAATATTTAACAAAGTTGACGGCTCGGCAGCTTGGGTTACCTTGGCCACTGCTAGAAATTTTTATTCACAGTAAATCCCCATTAACGTGCTGAACCAGCCGTTTCAAGGCAGTTTTTTACAGTTTTAGTAGACTGAAAGAAATTTTCGAAGCAAATCTTACTTGATATCATTGAGACATTTGATCCATAGGGTAATGTCTTCTCCAAGACGTCCATACAAGCTTTCTGGTTGGAGATCCCACAGTGCTTGGTAACTAAAGAAAAACATACATAAATATGCAAAACGTTTTATTGAATACATAAATAGTAACCAATTTATTCATATTTTAATTTAAAAAGCAATCGATAATTCAAGTGCATATAATTATAAACCCTATTATAATATTGTCTTTCTAGTATAAATTGTTCAAGCAAACTTTGTTGTGATTTTGTTTATTGAATAATATGCACTCGACTTGTCGATTAGCAATTATTTTTCTGTGGTTTCTATACAAATTATTTTCTCATGTTTTCTTAACAAATTGGGCGTAAAATAAATATAATTAATAAGAAGAAACTGTTTTTACTAACAATATTCACATGAAAATTCAAAATAAACTTCTTTATTTGAATAAAAAACTTTCCTATTCTAGTTTATTCCATAACTTACCGTAGCCATTCATCGACGTATTCACGCACTTGCGATATCTTCTGTTCGATGGCGTCGTAAGCATTCTCGAGGGGCGACGACCCGCCGGGCAGCTTTGTGAGCAAGTTTCTGTACGTGGCGGTCTGAGCACGGGCCACTCCTACTTGGTATCTGTTGGATTAGTCATAAGATGAAACTTTTGGTCGATAAGGCCTAGTTGGATATGACGATTTTTGGAACGAAGTTCCTTATCGGACGGTACAGACTTGGCAGATGGGGGCTAAGCGAAAAAAAGCAACAATTTTTCCGTCACGACCTTTGTTTATTCACGTTCCGTCATAGCTTTGGCGGCGTAGAACTATAACTTCGGGGTTCGAATCATGACTTCAAATTATTATTTATTATTTTATTTATTTTTAAAAGGAACTCCGTTCCAACCGAGTGTTCGACGACACTCATTACCATCAGCATAAAAAAATGCTGCTGTGACTGACATTATGAGCCGATGACAAATAAGATAATGGAAAGCACCGCAAAGCTAATTTTATTTGTAATCGTCAGTTCTTCAGTAGGACTTTAGTTTATCCTCCTTTAGCGACGGTAGGAAACCTGCTGGTTCATGGAACACGCTTGCAGTCTTTGGAGGCGTTGCTATATTTTTCTCAGGAGTTTTAACTCTTAAAAGTTAATTTATTCTTTAGAGTGTTTAAGACGTTAGCGTTAACACGTAAGTTAAGCGTCTTTACGCTTAATTGAGATGCACTTGAATCACATAATTAATCTATGTAATCTGTAATTAACCATTTCGCTTTTTTGGACCAATTTGATTGACGCCATTTTGGCGCTGTTAGCAGCATAAGCAGATACGAGTGTCTCTGGAGCTAATAATACTGTAAATGGCGCACCGTCCTCTTAATTTCATACGATATTTTCTATGATTTCATAGATTAATTATAGAGGTCAGTGCGTCATTTGCAATATATTTGTTCCAGAGACACTCGTATGTCAAATGTGGCGCTTCAAAATGATCCACAATTTAAGCTGTCATTTGTATACGGACAGCCAATCCATTGCTTATCTTAGATTAATTATGATAAAGATCAGTGGTTGTACTAGTGGGAATGAGCATGGAAATATTACCTGGTGCTCTGCAGGCGGTGCTGACTGGTGACAATGGCCTGCCAGGCGAACATCTGGCGCATCAGCTGGAAGCGTGCTTCCTCCAGCGATGGGAACAGGTACATCTGCTGGTTCGTGATGCGCACCTCGTGGACCACGCGCGCGATCTGAACAAGGAATATAATGCTCAACAGATATTCATAAATAGATAGAAAATTGACAAGATAGACAATTAATGGGAAATCCAAGGTAAGCTAGTGATTTGTCAATTACGCCTCAATAAAGGCCAAAAGTCATTTATGGGGATAGTGACGTGGTGTGAGGTTAAATAAAATGCCAAATTTAATTTTAGACTTGACACAAGTTTAAAAATTTATTAAAAGTATGCTCATGAAAAAATTTACGATTATGTAAATGATAAAAAAGCGAGCGTAAAAATTATAGATCATTTAATTGGAAGTATAGTATAGTATATTATATGCATAAAGTAGTTTTAAGTTATTTGTTATCTTGGCTTGTGCGAAACTGTATGGGGCGAACGCAAAAAGCGAGATTTCTATAACTCAATAGTCTGAACTAAACTTACTGCAATGTTTTTTCAAAGGTTCACCAGACTTACCTGAGGCTCTCCACCGGGCTTGTGTGTGGGTTCAGCGGGTGAATATGTGTCCATGGATAGGTCGAGTTCATTGGTCTTGCCGAGCAGAGCTGCGGTCCACGCCTCGATACCGGCTTGGAGACGCGCTGCGAGACTCTTCTCCACCTATAAAACAGTTACATGTTTGAGTTAAACGAATTTTTTGGTTACATAAGAATTGGGCGTATTTGTTATTTGTTGACGTATAGCACATGGTTCGAAAATGGTAGGCGTTAGTGTCCCAAGATGCTGCAATGTCGAACCCGGACCGGAAGACGAAAGGTTTGTAGACCCCCCCACTAGATGGGTGGACGATTTTAGGTCAGTCGCTGGTAGGCGAGATCAAATCAGAAATGAGGAGATCCGTAGGAGAACCAAAGTCAACGAAATAGCTCAGCGAGTCACGAAACTGAAATAGATCCGAGTCCGATCCTGAATAGGATCCGAGACATGGTCGCTAACTAAGGGCCTCATAAGTAGGCTCAGGACCGCTCAGCGTGCGATGGAAAGAGCTATGCTCGGAGTATCCCTGCGGGATCGAATCAGAAATGAGGAGATCCGTAGGAGAACCAGAGTCACCGACATAGCTCAGCGAGTCGCGATACTGAAGTGGAAATGGGCGGGGCACATAGTTCGAAGAGCTGATGGTTTTTGGGGTCCCAAGGTGTTGGAGTGGCGACCTCGCACCGGTAAGCGCAGTGTTAGCAGACCCCCCCACTAGGTGGACCGACATCAGAGTCGCAGGGAGCCGCTGGATTCAAGCGGCGCAAGACCTAAGGCTGTGGAAGTCCATGCAGGAGACCATTGTCTAGTAGTGGACGTCTATACGTTGATAAAGAAGCTAGTAGTCGCTAGATGCAGGCAACACGATGCTGTCCAGCAGTGGACGTCTATCGGATGGACATGAAGATTTTGATTTAATTTATTAAGGGGACGCAGTACACTCGACCGAAGTTGCCGGCGCACGTGGGTAACCGGCTTGCTATTTCACCTAACATTGTGTGAGAAAGAGACTCAGTGTAGCGAGTGAATGCGCGCATACTTCCATGCTACCGTCCCGCTCCCGCTCCGTTTCAAGTGAGAGGCGCGATAATTTACACCAACCGAAATCAAGCGCGCGAAAAGGGTTGAACAGTCGTTTGGGAAAAGTGTTTTTGAGAAAAAACTACTAAATGTATGTTTACAAAGTAGTTATTTGAACTGATGAATAAATAAACTATGTCTAAAGATAATTTTTTTTGACATTTTCATACTCCTAATGTTATTTATTTGCGCCCAAAGTTGACATAAATTTAGTGTGAAAATGAAGATCTTTCGAGGCTCGTAACTTTATAACGAATATTTTTTTCAATATTTTATGTATCAACTAGCTGATGCCCGCGACGTCGTCCGCGTGGATAGAGTTTTCTTTGCTATAAACCTCACGGAGCCCGAGACCTTTCCAACGAATGCAAAACCGTGGAAATCGGTTCGTGCGTTCTGGAGTTATAGCGTCAGGAAGAATAGAATAGAATAGAATAGAAATGTTTTTTATTCAAATAAACTTTTTTACAAGTGCTTTCGAATCGTCGATGAGTCTACCAAACCCGAAGGAAAACCCGACTTATTTTTATATAGTAGATAAACCTAGATAATGATGAGGCAAACCGACATAATACTTAGTTTTGAGCGTACAATATCGAATAATGTAGTAATCACTCATCTACGTTTGTATGAAGAAGGTACTGGCTGAGTCCCCTTAAGCTATCGCTTTACAGGTCTTTTTACTTTGTCAATTCATACCAATGACAATATTGTGCCATTTGTTATAGTATGCCATACTTGTAGTCTGTACAGCATTGTCAGTTTTCATTAAGCTCAGGAAAGCTTTGTTCCATGATTGAAACTCTTGCACTACCACTTTCTCTGTTAAGCTACAAAATGGGTGAGTGGTATTCTATATTGCATCATTTCCGTTTAACACATACCTCTTCATCAAGACGCTGCACCCACAGATGCAAGTTGCTGTATTGGCGCAAGGATAGGTCGTCGATCGCACGTTGGAGCCGGCTGAGAATATCCGCCAAGCTTTGAGCCGAGTACGGACACGTCTCCAATGAACGAGCGTCCACGGAAATCTGCTCTTCTACTGCTAAAAGATCTTCCACCTATTGTAAGGTAAACAAAAATTAGTTAGATGGTAGGGGTTAGGTTAGGATATTATGTGGTGGACTCTTTATCAAGTCTTTATTTCTGCTTACTCTAAAAATACAAATATGTAAATAAAATAATAATAATAGAAGTGTCTGTTTATGATTTCAAAATAATTGCCTCTTAAGCTCGTATGATTAGTTGAATGCTAGACTAAAACACAGTTCACATCACATTTTGGCAAATCTTCGGAATGACTGAACTAATTTAGACGGGACTTTCTCAGGCAGATAGAAGATTTTACAGTGATTTAGATAGGCTACTTCTTATCTCAGAAAATCAAAGATCTCGTGTTATTTTTAAATCTATGCTAACACTGTCACAGGTAAGTTTGTATTGTATTATATGGAAAGGGTAGATATGCAAAGGAAGACGATTAGTATTACCTTTTCTTGGAAGATAAGCACGACTTCGCTAAGTTTCTGCACGTACGGGTCCAATTTGTAAGACTCCCACACAAGAGCCATACCCTCCGATACTTGGAATAGCACGTCGCGGCGCAGACCGGCTACTAGCGGTATTATGGAGGCTTTGTCGCGAATCTGGAATGTTCTATTTTGTAAAAAATCTATTCACCATTACAATCATGTCTCCAGACATTTTAGTTCCAATCGTATCAAATCTAGATGACTGTTAAACTCAGTTTGCTGATTCTAGCAAACAATTTGAAGCATATTTAGTTGAATTAAATATAGTTAATACTTTGCTAAACTTATCACATCTAGAAGAGTTAATTTAAATAAGAAATAATTTAAAGAAGATTGCCAAACTTATCACATCTAGTAGAGACAAAGCTTTGTTGAATTTAGCACACAATATAAAGCATCTCAAATTAAATAGATTAGATAGAAAATGGTACTGATTTTGTGATGCACAATATCTAAACTGAAGTGAATTAACAGTTGTAAACTTAATACTATCCTTTCCGCAGAGGACAATGAAAATAATAGCATTATTTTAGACCTGTCAATTTTAATTTGTTTTGTTAAACTTATAGCTTCTAAAAGATAAATATCAACATTTAATTCGTTTTATTTAATAAACAGTTATAGGATATGTTTAAGCTTGAAAAAAAAAATCAATTAATTTAGACTTTAGATCGTTGTACTTTGCTAAAATCACTTTTACAAGAGCACCAATCTGGAATAGTTATGTATAAGGAAATTAGCAAATAATATAAAGCATGTTGAATTTAATAAACAAGATTAATTAATAGTAACTAAGTAAATAACTAAACTAGTGTGTACAATAGCTATCAAGCTTTATTATAATAGTTTTAAGCTTCTATCAGCACGAAAAATTTTCATAACGCAGTGTACAAGAAAATAAAGCATTTTATTGAATTTACTACTCGTAAGTATACAAAACAAAAAAAAAACCTTTAAAAAAATATTAAAAATTAGCTACGCATAATTACAGGCTTAATGATAAAAAGAAGTGAGTTATTTAAGCTCTAAGAGCATGGCATCGACGTCATGCAGCCAATATATAAACTACCTTGGTATGATTCCTATTATTTAGCTGCATAAATTAAAACGCACGTGTTAGTGACATCATTATACAAATTCCAATAAACAATGTGTATTTTAATTTTGTCTTGTAATATGATAAGATTTTAGTGCTCATTTTATTTTGTCCTATGATATTTTATAGTGCATGAAAATAGGCGTCAATCTCACTACCATAGGTCTAGTTACGGGTTTCACGAACACTGTTTATAAACGGTATATAAACTACATATTAGAAGTATTGTATTAAGTCTTTGCCAATCAAAGATAAAGTCTGCTTTAAGGGAAGTCATCCTCGAATACTCTCGAGAGTCTCTACCCCTTCTTCTTCGTGACATTCTTAGCATAGTAATCGTGGTCATCACGAAGTGACGCCCCATACAAATGAATTTTGATCCTTACTTCAATACACTTTTCAATCAAAATCAACTAAATTTTCTAGACATTCTTTAGAATCGAATATCTGTATAACCAATATCAATTTGCTCCTGAACACCGAAACTAGACCGCTGACGAAGAACCACGTCTTATTTGTACGTGTTTCTTTTTGCGTTATTAATACGTACCTTTTCGAGTGTGCGTTCGTAAGTGCGGACACTCTCGATAAGAGAAATGGCGAACGGGTAGAGTTGATTCGCCTGGTGTGCTTTATTGACGATCGCAAGAGGCACCCTAAAATAGATAATAACGAGTTTATCCCGAACATACACCGTGACACGAGATTTTTATATACATAGATTATTTAATATCGTAATTTAATTTACACCATTCTACTCAGATCTATACTACTGTAACAGTACTAGATCTATAATTAGTTGTTTTACTATAAATCAGTTGTAGCAAGAATATCATACAATATTTTCAATCCATTACAATTGAGATTGTAGCAATTTAATAATCACAACATTTGGGCTAAGGGAGGGCTAATCTCGATGAAAGCCATACTGATTTATGATATTTTTATTCGGAAAAACAAAGTTTTCACAAAGGAAAATATGCGTTTTACGTGGGCCAAAACCTCGCAGCATAGTTGCCATCTGGAGTTCGCATTTGATTAGCGAAGTTCCAGTAGTAGTCATTAAAGTTGCAAGTTTTATTTACACGATAAAAAGGAGTGGCACGTATGACGCGGTCTGAAATGGAAATGGGCTAACAATTCTTACCTGAAACCCAAGTTCTTAAGGTTTCGTACTTCCTTATACAGAGTGATGATTTCTGGCAAAAAGTTGACTTTCAGTTTGAGTACAGTGCCAGTTTTGCTGGAACGAGCGCGCACGGATTCTATTGCGAAAATACGTCCGGATACACCCAAATTACGTTGTTGCACCTAAAAATACAAAAAGATTGTCCCTAATAAATACACAATAAAGCAGTGATAGCCTAGTGGTTAGGACTGTGGTCTCCTATTCGGGGGGTCGCAGGTTCGATCCTGGGTACGCACCTCTGACTTTTTGGAGTCAAGTGCGTTTAAGCAATTAAGTATCACTTGCTTCAACGGTGAAGGAAAACATCGTGAGGAAACCTGCACACCTGAGAGTTCTTCATAATGTTCTTGAAGGGGTGTGAAGTCCGCCAATTCGCATTGGGCCAGCGTGGTGGACTATGGCCTTTAACCCTTCTCTAAGAGGAGACCTGCGCTCAGTAGTGAGCCGTTGATGGGTTGCTAATGATGATGATGATGAATAAATACACCATAAAACCCTTTTTTGTAGCGAGACCACCACCTTGTCCCCGCTGCTTTCGCTACAAAGTAAAATGAGACATTCCTCTCCTTGAATTGTAAACTGAAGTTAAGTGGAGAGCAGGGGTGCGATTGTCTATAAGTTGCCGATCAAAATCGTATTAATTTGATGGCATTAGCGTCAAAGTAAAATAAACCATAATGGCATTGAATTATAGCTCAATTTCGTGTATGCATTCTTATACGTTTAGGTATGAACGATAAGCTCCATGTTAAAATCGATTGTACTGAATTTGTGACTTTAAATCAATACAGTCAAGTAATATTTTACTTTGACGCTAATGCCATCAAATGAATACGATTTTGATCGGCAACTTTTAGACAGTCGGGGGGCAGATCAGGGGCTATTTCCTATCTCAGTGGCTATCGTTCAGTCGCTAACTAGAAATCCGCATTTTGTAAGAAGAAATGTTGGCTTGACAGTTCTTAGTTGGCAACTTTCCATTGTTATCCATAGCAACTGGAAATGTCAAAAAATAGAGAATACGGCAGCTGGAAATACCGATATGTTATTGATATGTTGTTACCGATACCGATATGTTGTCAGTGGCGTGCGGTCTATACAGGCTAAAAAGCACTGCTTTATTTTGTTTTTGTTAAAACAAAAACAAAATAAAGCACCTAAAAAATATTATTAAAATAGGCACTCGTATTCTTCAAATCGATGAGCGCCATCTATCGCTACTAGCAATTACCTAAGTTTACATTTGCGCGACTGCCGACAGCGACGCGATGCGACGGTGGAAAAAGCATAAAACCTTTATGCCTCAAAACACACACACCCTTGATTACACGCACAGTGTATTACACAACTCAACACAACTACATTTTTAGATGTGTTTGTGATTTCATTCAATAATCTACTCGAAATTATCAATGAAAACGCATAGAACAGGCACAGCCTCTACGGTTTGTGATTGGTCAACCGTAAGGGCGAATTTAGCGTGTATTTTCAAAACTGCGCGTGATCGAGTTAGAACAAATCAAGATTTTTTTTTTAATTCCAAATAAGTAGCTTGATTTATTATAATTATACACTTATTTTAATTTAATTAAATTATTCAGATTTTTTCCGTAAATTTAAATACAGTTTTAGATCTTAAAAAAATATTAAGATCGAAAAACAACACATGTTTTCGTAGACGAATTGAAATAAATAAACCAGACAATTCGTTTAAAAAATAAAACATTTTATAGTACATTGAAAATAGGATAGTAGGATTTGTTTATTTAAATAGTAAAACCCACAATGAAAATATAAAATTCAGTTTACACTTACAATTTAAAAGTAACTTTTGACTCGAGTGTATGTTTTCTACGGACGCCATATTGTTCATGCATTGTTTACTTTTGTATGAATACAGTGTTTTGGTTTAAATTAATGATTTAATACATTTTTTGCTGGATTATGCATGTGAAGTAAATAAAAACCAATTGGATTTGTAACTTTCTACAAAGTCTGTGTAAAGGTTTTTTCATAGTAAGTAGTAATCATTATTTTGAAAATGGTAGATATTTTGTGTGAAATCTGTTCAGACGCTGTGTTTACAAAAGGTAAATTTTATTCTTTCCGTATCATGTAATGTAGATGTGTACCTTTGTTATAATTATCCCAAAAAAGTGATAAAGAGACGAGTATTTAACGTTAGGTAAATAATAAGATTCTTTTAACTGGCTAAGTAACTGTGTTCAGGAAAGCAAAACAACTAGATATTAGTGGTATTAAACTACACTAGCGGCACGCTATGATGGCCGGTTTGACACATTACAATAGTGATGTGGAATGTCAATTTATTCTCGAACAAAAAACAATTAAGTTTTGTTTTTGTACCTGATTAAATAGGTTTAATAAAACAAAAATGTATATGTTTATTTAATTTATTTGAACGAACTGAATATTTGAATGAAAATGAATATACATACTTTATATGCACACAAGAAACATATGAATACAAAAGATACCAAAAAAGGTGCCACAAAAGGCCATAATTAATCAGATTCGTCCATACTACTATTTTCACTGTCGTCACTGCTATCATCACCTACATTAATAATTATATGTTCGTTTTCTATAATATTATCTATTTTCACATCTCTTTCATAATCTTCCCTTATTAATTTAACAGTTCTATTCACAACCTTTTCCCAGTCTCCTTTAGTCACATGTTCACAAGCTTCTTCTAATAATTTTAGCATTTTTTTTGTGGTAAATGGGGGTTCTGTATTGTGTCTTGCAGCATATCCCTTAATTTGAGCCCACACCAACTCAATCGCATTATACTCACAATGGTAAGGCGGTAACCGTATAACTCTGTGCCCATGTTCTAATGCTATTTCGTCAATGACGTATCGGATCTTGGTTGGTTTGTTTTCTTTTAAAAGACGTACTAATTCCGCTTTTAACATATTCATGTTTGCATCTACGCCATTTTTAACGTATTTCACGCCATAACCAAATGCCGAGTTGTGGTATATATCATATAAAAATAAAAATTTTACCTTTTGTATGAAACAGCTGATATTTTTTTGCGATTTCAGAGGTTTGTCCACATAGTGAAAATTGTTCATATTCACAAGTACATTCACCCCTTAAATGGTGCAAACTGATTTTTCTACACTTGTATACATTTTAGAAATCAATTTAATAAATAAATTTTGAGTCCTAAACCTAAAACTACATTCGATAAAATTTATGAATCTCTGCACATCACTATCGTCAATAAAGTAATACAATTATTTCCTTCAAAGTCGTTATCAATTAATACGGAACTTCATGAGCGGACAAACGTCAAACCGGCCTTCATAGCGTGCCGCTAGTTTAATACCTAGTTGTTTTGCTTTCCTTGCGTGTTTTTTGTTAAACCGTAGGTAGGTAGGGTATGGCTATGGAATGTTGAGGTGGAAGACAAGGGTCTGCCCGCGAAATTCAAATTTAATTTGGTTTTTCGCAATTTGTAAACTAATACGACAAAGTAGGCTTATGGCATTCTAATTGCGACAATGGCAGTATCATCTGCATAGGTTTATATAAAAATCTTTACTTGAAAGCGTCCAGTTTAAGAAATTAATCAAACAACTTAACTCAGTATAACAACTTAATAACTTTTATTCTTAGTAACTTTTAATAACTTTCATAACACAGCTAAAAACATGATATGCCAGAAAACATTCATCTACTTACTTAGATTCAATTTTAAAATTAAATGCATTTGTGCAGCGCGTATAGAAACTAGGTAGTTTATACACAAGTTCAATATCGAAATGCATAAATTATCTTGACATACGCTCCAACTGACTCACTCATCAACGCCCAGCCCAAATCTTGGATCTAGAAATGTGACTTGATACCTAATGTACCTATAACGTATGCGTACCCCAATGCCTACCTTCAGCCCAAACCCTGTGCACGCCACTGTATGTTGTTGTTTACGAAACATCTATTGACTCCGATCACCGCTTTGGTGGATGCAGTGTCTTGTTTAACAGTTGCAGTGACTATTGCGTAGTTTTTTTTTAATAAATCTCCTTTACATTGGCCACCGTTTAAATTTACTTTTTAAATACACCATTAGTAACACTAAGAACACTGTAATTTTTAAAATTTCGACGTGTATAACACGCCCGCAAAAGCATAGAAATATGTATTTATGATAATAATCTACCTTACGAGCCCAGTCATCGAAAACTTCTTGAGTATTTAGTTTTTGTCGGAAGCTATCTCCATCTGCCTTTAGTTTCTGTCCTTCAATATGATTTTCCCATCCTTTACCTATGGGTAACAAAACAACTTACTATTACACAAGCTTTATAATTATTTTTATAAATTAATTATAATTTTATATACTTCACAAAAATTAAATTCCCATTCCCATTACTAACTAAAAAAAAAAAAAGAATCAAGCTTTATTTTTATGTAAATAATAGTGTCATGATTTTAAGTTCTTTAGTACTATCTTAAATCTACACCTTAATTTAAAAAAGAATACATTGTACTAGAATATATAGAAAGATAAGAATTTAATAATGTAAAATGTATTAAAAAAAACGTTAGGTGACTAATAAATGTCCAAATATGAGATCGCTGATATTACCAAGTACGTCTTCAACTCGCTTCAAATAGGCAGTCAGTTGGTGGTCAATCTGCTTCGCCCAAATTATGGAGCCTGCGACGGGCGGTAGATCGCGTACCAACGACAGACGACTGCACTTCGATTGAGGGTATTGAACCTATGATGCGAAACGGGAAAAGTTAAATTAAATTCTATTAATTATTATTAAGTTAAATTAAATTAATTAAATAATCTAAGCCTATTTCTCAATCGCCAAGTGAACGACGAATTTGTCAGAATGTCAACTTTATTCCTTGGTTAAACTTTACTCGGCTATTGTGAAATAGGCGCTTTTAGTATTGTATCTTATAGGAACCAATTTATGATTTCTTCTAGTTTAACGCATTCTTGCATTTGTGAATACATAGACGATTTCTACCAAAAAAAAAAAAAATGCAATTAAACCATTAAACTTATCAAATAAACAAAATAGCTGGTCAAGTGTGTGGCGAAACAGGATCTAAGTTATTATAAAAGTTATAATAACTTATAGGTTATAGTTTACAGTTATTGATAAAATATACGAGTATATTTTTTTGTTTAAAAAAAGAATAATAAACGCTGTTGATGATAAATCCTACTAATATTATAAATGCGATGGATGTTTGTTATTCCTCCACGCCAGAGAATCAACCTATTTGCCTGAAAGGAATAAAGATGGCTCATACCCAGGATTAACACAAGGGCTACATTTTATCCCGTAAAATTAAAGAGTTCCCGATGGAATTATAAATTTTAATTCACACTGACGAAGTCACGGGCACCTCTTATCTTGTAATTAATAATAAATTCAAAATTCAAAACAATTTATTTCACGTAGGCCAACCTGTGGCTCTTATGACACGTCATGACTACCACCGCCGGTTCGGGAAGCGGATTCTGCTGAAAAGAGCCGGCAAGAAACTCAGCAGTTGCTCTTTTCATAATAATCATTTTACAATATTATTATGTAGCTATTTACATTGTAATAACATAAACACTGTGAATTACAAAAAAAGGGTGATTTACACGATAGGCAGGTTAGAGATCCAAACAGGCTCGTGATTCCTCGATTGCGCCTCAAGAGGGTCCGAAAGACATTTGTGGGAATGGGCATGACGTTTTATAATAAAATTCCACAGTCGACCTTAGACTTGCCTTTACACAAGTTTCAGAAATCAGTTAAAACTAATCTCATAAAAAAAGGATATTATGCAATTGAAGACTATATCTTATCTATATATACAGTGTGTCCGGACACGAACTAGCGATATTTTAAACACTTATATAACAACTAATTTTAAGTACAAATACACTCTAAACTTGGGCCCAATCCACTTCCCCTCTATGTGGCAGCCATTTTGTTTTTTTGCTGAAATATTCTCTAAGCATGTACAAAAAAAATCATATCTCTCAAAGTTTTGGTCTTACTGAGATAAAAATGGGCTTATTCGAAGCGCAACAATACTGTCCTACCGTCTACATTACAAAACAAAGTGTTCACATTTCCATAACCTTTGAAAAAAATATGAAACCCGAAAAAAATTATCGTAAAATCATGCAAATCAACAAATTATTGTAAATAACTGCAAAAACACCCCCGACAACCCTTTTTATTTTTTTAATAGATCAAGAGATTTTGAGCTAAGCTATAATACAACATTTAATTTATAACTGTATGTCTAATACTTTCAGAGTTATTGTTGCTTGAACATAGCGCATACGCAAGCACAAAAGGCCTTTGTCGGAACCCTAAACAGGAAATCATTAAAAACACATAACATTCATGCGTATGCGCTATGTTCCAACAACAATAACTCTGAAAGTATTAGACATACAGTTATAAATTAAATGTTGTATTATAGCTTAGCTCAAAATCTCTTAATCTATTAAAAAAATAAAAAGGGTTGTCGGGGGTGTTTTTGCAGTTATTTACAATAATTTGTTGATTTGCATGATTTTACGATAATTTTTTTCGGGTTTCATATTTTTTTCAAAGGTTATGGAAATGTGAACACTTTTTTTTGTAATGTAGACGGTAGGACAGTATTGTTGCGCTTCGAATAAGCCCAGTTTTATCTCAGTAAGACCAAAACTTTGAGAGATATGATTTTTTTTGTACATGCTTAGAGAATATTTTAGCAAAAAAACAAAATGGCTGCCACATAGAGGGGAAGTGGATTGGGCCCAAGTTTAGAGTGTATTTGTACTTAAAATTAGTTGTTATATAAGTGTTTAAAATATCGCTAGTTCGTGTCCGGACACACTGTATAAAAGAAAGTGGTGTTAGTTACACTATTTATAACTCAAGAACGGATGAACCGATTTGGCTGAAAATTGGTGGAGAGGTAGCTTAGAACCAGGAGACGGACATAGGATACTTTTTATCCCGTTCGACCGCGTTTCCGTCAAGTCACTATAAAACGTGGTATAACAAAAACGCATCTGACATGGAATAACAAAACGCAAATGACAGTGGAATAACAAAACGTAAATGACAGCTAAACGTAATTTTGTCTTTGTTGGTTTGTCCGTCAATCACGCTGCAAAAAACCTACGGATTGACGTGATTTTTTTGGATAGGTATAGTTGAGAACCTGTAGAGTGTAAAGCATCCCGGAAAATCAAAGAGTACCCTCGGGATTTTAAAAACTGAATCCACGCAGACGAAGTCGCGGGCATCAGCTAGTAAATGATAAAAAAGCGTTGATATAATTCGTTCCAGCGATTCATGAGACAGTAGGTGGTAATTAAACTGTATCACTATTCTATTGAATTGCAAACTTGTTTTGAAAAGAGCAACCGCCGAGTTTCTTGCTGGTTCTTCTCGGCAGGAAGGGCATTCCGAACCAGTGGTAAACTCATCGACGATTCAAAAGCACTTGTAAAAAAGTGGATTTGAATAAAAAACATTTCTATTCTATTCTATTCTAAATAAGTTTATTATACTATCCTGTGCTGGTTGCCAAGCCGATTTATCCCATGCAACTTGTATCACCTTAAACTTTTCATGCAGGGCTTCGATGTCGTCCTTGACCCGCTGTATCAGCTGCGTCTGGTACTCGCGGATGGCGCCGCGGATGTGCGGCCGCACGAACAGAGCGTTGAAGCGCGAGAAGATGCGGAACATTTCGTTCGCGTTCTTAGCGGTGCCGAGTTGGTCGCGCAGGTGAGCGGTGATGCGGGTTTCAACGCGATCTGAGATAGGTACATTAAGCGTCTGTTACACAAGAAGAATTCCTCGAAAAGAAAGCGGAAAGAAAATGTGATTTCTCTTACACAAGCTTTCCGCTTATTTGAAGGGGAGAGGAGAATATTAGTCAAGTAGCATTGGTCTTAATGGATCCTGAAACACTTCCAATGTCCATTTCGAATTCGACCCCTAAGACATTTTATTGCAGCATTTACGGGGAAAAAAGAAAATTTCTGAGGAATTATCTATTCTGAGAGGAGATTATTGAGAATCAATTAAGACTTTACACGGCTAGAATCTGGAATGCTCTTCAGAGATCTGAGTTTCCTGACGCTTACAATTTGGATAAACAAAAGTGAATTTTCTAGGCAAGTGTTTATTAGGCATAAAAAAGCATTTTGGATGGTAAAAGTAATTTTATACCTACATATTTATACAATTTATACCTTGTGAGTCTGAAAATCCTAGGAACGAATGAGAAAAATAAAAATGAACAATTACAAAACATAAACTCGCCGGCATATTTAGCGGAACATAAAAAAAAGGTCCATAATTAAAAAAATATGGTTTTATTTTAAAATCTACTTACTACACTTCTTTTGTTATTTAAAGTTTCATTTGTTTTACTTAAAATGAGATCACATTAAGAACAGATTTTGCGAGTAAAGGCTATTTGTGAAAAATTGTAGATTTTTGAACTTTTCATGTAACCGGGAAAAGTGAAATTTAATATTAAAATAACAATTAATTAAATTAGAAAAATGGTGATTAATATCGCGTATTTCCTCCACGTGCTCTTATTAAAGTTTCTACCCGTCTAGGCATACTGAGAATGATGTTATCGATGGTCTCCTGGGATAGTCTCCGCCATTCCTCAACTACGGCGATTCGCAGTTCTCCCACGTTGGCAGGAGCTGGAATTCTGGACTTAACTTTTCTTTTCAGCAAGTCCCAAACGTGCTCTATTGGGTTCATATCCGGTGATCTCGCCGGCCACTCCATAACAGTGATATTCATATCATTAAGATAAGCTAGAGTTACCCGAGCGGTATGCGGCCGAGCATTATCCTGCATAAAAACAAAATCGTCACCGATATATGGGGCAAACGGTACGACATTTCCTTCTAAAACTTCTCTGATATAGCGGTCTGCAGTCAGACTCCCTCTGTCAATCACTACCAAGTCTGTTCGAGCTCCCAAACAAATGCCCGCCCAAACCATTATTGATCCACCACCGTATGCAACTGTAGTTTCAAAATTTGTCTGCATGTATCGTTCTCCTTTGCGTCTGTATATTCTTTGCCTGCCGTCAATTTGATTTAAGAGAATTCTGCACTCATCACTAAACAATACCTTACTCCATTGGTCCGCGTTCCAAAGTCGATGTTCCTGAGCAAAAGTTAACCTGTTTCTACGATGATTTACCTCGAGCCTTGGAGCCTTGGCGGGCACAAATGAACCCAAACCAGCTTTTTCGAGCCTTCTTCGTACCGTACGCTCACTTACGGTTACACCCCGCACTGCTTCTAACTCATGTCGGGCTTGGACGGCCGTCAAACGGGGGTTCCTACGTACACGAAGCCGAATGAAACGATCATCCCTACTCGAAGTGCGTCTTTTTCTGCCTTGTCCTGCTCTTCTCACATAAGTACCGGTCTCCCTGAACCGTTGGATACTGCGATGGATCGTTGAAACTGGTCGACGAAGATCTCTGGATATCACTCTGTAGGTTTGACCATTTCTTCGCATTTCGAGTGCCCATGGCAATCTCCGTTGGGGCTAAGTCAGGCATAATTCAGTCATCAACTCCAGAAAGATACGCGATTAAAAAAAACTAACAAAAAACAGTATTTCAATGAAATTTTAAATCAAACTCAGAAGGAAGAAATACTCGAAGTTCGCTCCAGATAAGGTGTATTTGAATAAAATTAAAACAATTGAATAAAATGTGATGTCCAGTTGTTTTCTTAGTTTGAAAATATTTCTTTTTAAATTAAATGAAGTATAAACCAGCCAGCAACCTTATATGATACTGATATCAAACCTTTTTTAGGGTTCCGTAGTAAACAAGGAACCCTTATAGTTTCGCCATGTCCATCCGTCTGTCTGTCTGTCTGTCTGTCCGCGGTTTAGCTCAGAGACTATTGGTACTAGAAATCTGTAATTTGACAAGGGTATAAATATCAATCACGCCGACAAAGTCGTGAAATAAAATTGTGAAAAATAATTTTTTTTAGGGTACCTCCCCTACATGTAGAGTGGGGATGAATTTATTTTTCTCGTCTATCCCATAGTGTGGGGTGTCGTTGAATAGGTCTTTCAAAAATATTGTGGGTGTGGGAACATCATTTTTCAATTCAGGGATCCGTTTGTGAAATATGATGTTTTAAAGTGCTAAATTTTATTAGAGTCAAGTGTCCCTCTGCCAGCTAAATGGTTGTATATAGGATACAAGAAAAAATTCACAGCAGTAGTATATATAATGAATTTTAAAGGAAAACTATCACGGCTAAGTAGGGTTCATTAGTTAAGGAGTTATATCTGTTTTTTCTAAGTTAGGTATTACACGTAGTGTAAGTTATGCAACTTACACTACGTGTTTATTTTGTAGAATATATAGTATTTAAACCATGGAACTCAAAATTTATTCAATATTCATAAATAAAACAAAAGCAGTATCCTAGGTCAGCAATAATGTTTGAGACTTACTGCGCGTGGCCCGACACGCACTTGGCCGGTTTTTTTATGTTCCGCTAAACATGCCGGCGAGTTTAGTTGGTTAAAAAGCTCATTATATTTCGTACCGATTCTATCTTCATAGCGTCGCACGGCCGCTTCCCAAGCGTCGCATCCCTCGCGCGAGATGTCCAGGCAGTCCACTTCTTTCACATTCTCATACGCTAAGTTCACCTGATGACAGAGTTATTTTAGGGAATGATGACGATTTCAAAAACAATAATCATTATTGAAACTATTGAGAAATAGTTTGAGGTGAAAAAGTAAAAACCGACATAGCCGTTTGTAGTTACCGCTCTTAATAATAAAGCCATTCTGACTTAATTTAAAATAATAATGATTTGATTTGTTAATTTTTTGTTCATTAAATCTATATATTAACTAACATAAATTAGTTTATATAGTGAAATTTTTATATAAATTAATATATTTCGGTTTCTTTTTGTATTAATTAATATTTTTAATCTTGGTTGCTAGTAATCGTCTATCAAATGGACCACAACAGTCATATTATTTTTTTAAATGGACCCACAATGAAACTGCTCTGCTGCTGGTGATCTCTGCTCTAGACCAACAGGACAGTTGGAATAGTAGCATGTCTACTAGTCTGTTGAATAAAACAGTTGACCTGTTAATGGTAAGATCTTTTCATACAGTAATGATGAACCACCAAGAACATGCATTTACATCCCACGCTGCTTATCAGCGTTACTACTAACGCAATACTGTTCCAGAGACCTAACAGCCGTAAAAATAAAAAACGGAATACAACAGGGCAGGGGAGAACCGCCAAGACCATTGGTGTTGGCATCTGTCTACATGCCCATTGAAGACAAAATACCAACAAAAGACTTGATGGACCTCATCACGCAATGCGAAGACAGCGGCACAGACCTAATCATCTCTGCCGACAGCAACGCACACCACATTCTATGGGGCAGCCCAACCAACAACAACAGAGGTGAGACGCTTATTTCTTACTTACTAACAACTAACTTGACTATCCTAAACAAAGGCAATGAACCTACCTTTGTGTCAAGTAGGTACCTAACAATAATCGATCTAACTCTAGCATCTCCAGGAGTTTCAGACCAGGTCAGAAATTGGCACGTCAGTGATGAACCCTCACTCTCCGATCACAGAAGGATTTGCTATGAATTAGATCTTACAAAAACTCAACACATACCGTGGAGAAATCCGAGGAAAACCAACAGACCAAAATACAAACACTTGCTGAGCAAAGGAATCGGCACAAAGAAACCGGAAGATATCCTTGATATCGGTTCAATAGAAAATAACGTAACAGAAATAACAGAACAAATAATAACATGCTACGAGCAAGCCTACTCTCTGACCAATACCATCACTAAGCAAACACCGAAAAACAGCAGCAGGGCCCCTGCCCTGACCTGGAAAGAATGAGGAAGAACCTCAGACACCTTTTCAATAGAGCCAAAAACACCAGGCAAGAACATGATTGGGATAATTTTAAAGAAGCCCAATATAAATACAATAAACGCGTCAGGCAAAAGGAAAAGAGCTCCTGGCAAAAGTTTTGCACAAGCATAGAATCAAACGACAATGCTGCTCGCATTCGTAAGATTTTATCGAATGACAATACACGTTCACTCGGCTCTCTAAAGAAAGCCGACGAAACCTACACTAAAGACGACAAAGAGATCTGTGAAACATTAATTGAAACACATTTCCCAGGCTGCAGAATAGTAAGTTCTCCCAACTGGGCAAGCTGCTCCAACACCCGTCCAACAGTAGAAGACTGGGACCTCGCAAACAAAATAATCACTTCCGATAGAATAACATGGGCAATAGATACCTTCCATCCCTTTAAATCGGGTGGGTTGGATGGCATCTTCCTTGCGCTCTTACGATGGGGAGTGGCCCAACTAACACCATGGCTCGAACCAATTTACAAAGCTTGTATAGCACATAAATACATACCTGAGGCCTGGAGAGAAGTAAAGGTCGTCTTCCTACCAAAACCAGGTAAGAGCGATTACACTTCACCAAAATCCTTCAGACCGATCAGCCTTACATCCTTCCTACTGAAAACGCTTGAAAGGCTGGCCGACCGATTTCTCAGCGACGGATCCCTAAAGCACATACCCTTACACCCTAACCAACACGCATACACTACGGGAAAATCAACGGAAACAGCTTTACACTCCGTAGTAGCCAAGATTGAACAAGGTCTTACAGACTATCAACTCTGGGCATCTTCATTGACATTGAAGGGGCCTTTGACAAAACAACATTTGATAGCATAGACAAAGCCCTAGATCGTTATAACGTACCGGGCACCCTACGCAGCTGGATAAGAGCACTGCTAGAACATAGAATTATACAACTGGACATTAATGGAGTTACAAGGGGCATAGTAGCGAGGGGTTGTTCTCAAGGAGGTGTTCTGTCGCCGATCCTGTGGAACCTCGTAGTCGATGACCTAATAAAGAAACTGAACACAACCGGATATTACACAATTGGCTATGCTGATGATATAACGATCCTCATCAGTGGCAGATTAGAAAATACACTATACGAAATCATGCAACGAGCATTGCAACTAATCGAGCGATGGTGCAATGAAAACGAACTCACGGTTAATCCGAAGAAAACAGAGATGGTTCTTTGTACCAACAAAAGGAAAATCGAACTTGGCAAACCACCAACTTTGGCTTAACACAAAACTAACACTGTCTACCGAGGTAAAATACCTCAGTGTAATCCTTGACAGTAAACTCAACTGGAAGAAAAATCTAGAGGACAAAATCAAAAAGTCCCTCATTATCTTAAACCAATGCAAACGCATGCTGGGGAAAACCTGGGGCTTAAAACCAAAAATCATGAAATGGTTATACCTAGCAGTGGTAAGAAGCTCACTTACATATGCCGCATTAGTCTGGTGGCCAAGAACACTTCTTACAACTGCCCAGCAAGACCTACAAAAATTTCAAAGACAAGCCTGTCTTTCCATCACAGGCTGCATGAGCACAACACCAACTCAAGCACTAGAAGTAATACTAGGGATTCCGCCCCTACAACTACACATTAGAGAAGAAGCAACACTGTCTGCCCTGAGGTTGAAAACTTCAGGTCTTTGGAAAGAGTTTGATACAGCACACACCAAAATACTATTACAAGGATTCAAAAAAGAACCACATCTGGAATGGAAATGTGACAGATCCAGCAAACAATACACACTTGACAGAAGCTACAAAGTAAATGCTGAAAGCAACACTTTTCATAAAGCATTTCAAGATACAATAGAAGTTTACACTGATCGATCGAAAACCAAACTTGGTACAGGAGCTGGAGCTTACTGCCAAGAACTCAACATGAAGATAGAGGTAAACTCAGGAAGGTGGTGGGAATCATAACGGGGCACAGCCCACTAAACAAACACCTTTTTATTATAGGTGTCACCGACAGTCCTCTGTGCAGGGCCTGCATGGAGGCAGATGAAACACCCACGCACGTGCTCTTGTCATGCACGGGCGTGGAAGAACAACGCAAGAACCACCTCGGATCTCCAGCTTCACTTCAAGAAGTCCTTGGCAACCTGGGCGGCCTGCTAGGCTTCTGGAGAGATCTGGGATGGTTGGAGTAACAACAATGGATGGATTGGTCACACACAACAGACCATCACGGTTTACGTGTGGAAACCAGCCCAGCAGAAGAAGAAGAAGAAAACAGTTGACCTGGGTAAATTAGAAAATAGACTGTAGCAGCATTGTGAAAGAGTCATTTTGATAAATCAGTTTGATAATAAATAATAATTTCATCATCATCATCATCATTAGCAACCCATCAACGGCTCACTACTGAGCGCAGGTCTCCTCTCAGAGAAGGGTTATAGGCCATAGTCCACCATGCTGGCCCAATGCGAATTGGCGGACTTCACACACCTTCAAGAACATTATGAAGAACTATCAGGGGTGCAGGTTTCCTCACGATGTTTTCCTTCACCGTTGAAGCATGTGATATTTAATTTCTTAAACGCACTTAACTTCGAAAAATTTGAGGTGCGTACCCGGGATCGAACCTGCGACCCCCCGAATAGGAGACCACAGTCCTAACCACTAGGCTATCACTGCTTTTAATAATAATTTACAAAGAAATAAATCTGATTTTAATTAAAAATAAACTATGCACACATTAATGTGGAAAGGTGGAATAAATGTAAAAACTCTTGACTCTAAAAACTCATGAGTCATGACTTATTGAACTATATTAACAGACTGTTACAGACTATAGTCTATAGTCTGTTTTTTTTTAACAAACAAGTACCGAAAATTTTGACTGAGTTGCAACGTCCACGTCATCAACATAGTCTCAGGCCCCACCCCTAAAATGACCCATCTCACTCTGTCAATATCGGAAATGTGCGAGCGACATACTCAGTACTCGTTTGTTAAAAAGAAAAACTATATACTACGGTAAATACCTCAGCGATGGCATTAGCGTCCGCCGCGTCCATGGTGAGCGAGTGTGGTTGGGCCGGCTCGCCCGCTGCGCCCGTCTCAGTGGCGGCGGCGGCGCGCGGACGCAGCACCTACACAAATGTAGACCACATTACTATAAGGAATGATTTTAAGCTAGATATTTGGACAGCAAAATGGAGGTAAATTTTTGAATAATATAAAAATTGAGTGACACAAGTTGCACAAATACATGTGTAATGCTTGCTTGTCGCCGGAGCGATGGCCCTTGGGGTCGGAAAGTTTTAGAGTGGAGACCACGTACAAGTAAACGTAGTTTGGTGCGCCCTCCAGCACGTTGGACCGACGATATAGAGCGGGTGGTGGGATGTGGCCGGATGAGGAAGGCTGAGGACCAGGTGTGGTGGCGTTCTATGGGGAAAGGTCTATGTTCAACAGTGGACCTCCGCAGGCTGAGATGATGATGATGACTTTGTTTTGAAATTCTTCATAAAGATAATCAAAATTGCCAACGGTGGTCGTGGAGTTGGGTATTTGACATTGCATGCCCATTTTCTTTTCTCAAGAGATAAGATGCTTATATTTTGATGTTTTTTTTAACCTACCCTCAGCATAACAGTCCTTAGCTGCTCGTGGTGCCTGCGGAAGCGGCGCATGTGCTCCATGCGCGCCTGCAGCCGCTTGTGCGACGGAGACACGCGCCACACCATCTTCAGGTGCTCGTCGCGCTTCTTCTTTACTATATCTCTGTTGAATACAAGTGTAAATTGAAAATTTAAAACACCCTTGACATGGCCCGACTATGTACGATATACATGACATCTTGTTATCCAGTTTTTTTTTCTCAAAATCCTCCTCCTCGACCTTCGATCATCATCTATCTAACACCTACTCATTGTGACCATTCTAATGAGCCCAAACACACTATATTTGCTGTAAGTTGCTGAGGAGTTGGGTATCCTGCAGACTACTTGATGCTGCAGCTCAAGGTTACCATGCCTTGGAAATAATCTGAAGTAACAGTACACCAAATTTCAAATCAATCACACCAGTGATAGTTTGTAAGACGCTTTAATCAAGTAGGAAATGAGCTGATGATCTTCAAACGCCTGGGCAGATCTTCATAAATTATAGCTAAGATCCACCTTGATTACGTTAGCTTTCAAACAGAAAAAACCGCATCAAAATCGGTCCATTTGACGTATAAGGAATTTCGCCAGTTATATAGAAGGACGATTTAGTTTGTTAAAATGTGCAGGTTACTACTTACTATGTACTAGTTACTATGCCTATTAGTATACTCTGCAATTAGTTGGCCAAATGAAATTGTAAGTCTGCGGGTACTCTAAATCTTTCTGGTCATAAATTATATAAATATTAAGTGCTAACCTCAAAAGACCCTGCAGTTTTTCATATTCATCATCCCAGCAAGAGAACACCTCAAAACATTGCGTCATGACGCGTTCAAAGTCTTCAAATGGAATGTGCATCAATCGACGAGTTCCCAACACCTAAAATAGAATTTTTCAAGCTTTCTCTCATAAGAATACAACATTAACATTAATACCGTAATAATAATAAAATATTATTGACAGATGGTAATGCAAAAAAACATAGAAGTGATCAGTTTGTTTGTATTGTTGCAAAGTTTGTAAAGCAAGAAAATTGTGAAGCTGAAATGCTTCATATTTCAGGTTCACAATTTTCTTGCTTTCTGAGTCGCGTTGTCTGTGACCAAACCTCAAATCTTAGTTCAAAGTTAATATGTATATTATCAATATAAATTAGCATTGTACTTAATCATTTACCTTCAGTAACTGTTGACCCAAATCTCGTGAGATTGCTTCAACAAGTCTTAGACCACGCTGAATAGGATATTTGGTTGATCGAATTTTACGGAGATGTGAGAAGATTTGTTGCACAGCAAGTCTAGAAAAATTAAGTTAAGTATTAAGCTTGTGCTAGGAGTGGGTAGATAGGAAAATAGTGCCATGGGTTCGAACCTTCTTCTTTTTCTTTGTCAACCGATAGACGTCCACTGCTGGACAAAGGTCTCTTGCATGGACTTCCACAGGTCTCGGTCTTGCACCACCTGAATCCAGCGGCTCCCTACGACTCGTTTGATGTCGTCGGCCCAGAGGGTCTGCCAACATTGCGCTTTCCGGTCGGTCGTCACCTTGTCCAGCACCTTGGGACCCCAACAACCATCAACTTTTCAAACTATGTTGCCCACCCATTTCCACTTCAGTTTCGCGACTCGATGAACCTGGTTCGCTGGTTCGAACCTGTGACCTTTCAATTTCAGTCCGCACTTTTAACCGTTGGGCTATTGAGGCTTTCTATATTCTTCAACTTGCTCAGAATCTCTTGAAGTAAATTATGATTACATTCTTACCTAATTCTCTCAAGTTCAGTGGCACTAAGCAAATCGTTGATAGGGAAGTCTTTCATCAGAGGATTGTAGTCTGACACAGTTGCAAGTGCTTGCTTAAGTCCAGTGTCTGTATCAAATGATACAATAGGATGGAATCTTTTCCCATACTTGAGAATATCCAGAGTTAAAGAGACCTGCAAAATGAACAAAGTATAAACCAGGCATCTCACTCTCTCTCTGCATCATTTCTCATTGCTGAGGGTCATGATTCCTTTTCATGAATCCAAATAAATGCGGGCAATTGTTTAGAATTTCAAATGAACAGCTCCAATTTACCTTTTTGTGGAAATTAAAATAAAATTCTCAGACTTGTTGCCAGTGAAACGAAATTAAACCAGGCCTGAATGCTAACTAACTGTATTAACAGAATTATTCAGGTGCAGAAAGCTCCCACATCCTGCTACAAAGATTGATAACTCAACCAATGCACAGTGCTCAAATCTATAAAGATTGCAACACTTGGCTTGGATTTGAGACAGTTAAAATGTGATATGAATATATCTGGACATAATGTAATAAATGTAGCATTTTAATATGTTGTTTGCTCCTCTATGTCTCTTTGTACTGCAGATTGGTCCGGAATAATTCCGCAAATGTCAACATCAGTGGAAAAGACAGAGTGACATTTGTACTCTTTTTGTTTTTTTTTTGTACCGTTTGTGTTTTTTCTCCATTGCATTATCTTGGTCTCTAGTCTTAGCTTGGGATACTTCACTGTCTGATGTACTATATTGCACTTGTGTGATTGTATGATTGTGTCAACATTAATACAACTTCATCCTAATCGTGATTTTACAACAACACTATAACTATGTTATGTGATGTACAATAAAGAAATATTCATTAATTCATTCAGAGCACTGAGGTTAAATTAACATACATCTATATTCAGTATTTAAATTTTTATCAAAATTACTAAGTATTCAATTAACATACCTCAATACTTTCTCTCTTTTCTTGGATGCGATGAAGTGCCCTTTCAAGATTGAGCCAAAATGAAATCTCTTGTAAAGCAGTACCATTGGATGGATCTCTGTCAAGTTTTGTAACCTAAAAATATAGAGCTCATAAAATATATTATCCGCAAGAGCAATAATTTAATACAATATCAAGAATATCATTCAATACCTTTGGTAAAACTTAAACCTCTAAACTATATTTAATTGACAGTCATAAAAGTATAAGTAGTCCTAAGGTAGTCCTACACTAGCGGCACGCTATGATGGCCGGTTTGACACATTACAATAGTGATGTGGAATGTCAATTTATTCTCGAACAAAAAACAATTAAGTTTTGTTTTTGTACCTGATTAAATAGGTTTAATAAAACAAAAATGTATATGTTTATTTAATTTATTTGAACGAACTGAATATTTGAATGAAAATGAATATACATACTTTATATGCACACAAGAAACATATGAATACAAAAGATACCAAAAAAGGTGCCACAAAAGGCCATAATTAATCAGATTCGTCCATACTACTATTTTCACTGTCGTCACTGCTATCATCACCTACATTAATAATTATATGTTCGTTTTCTATAATATTATCTATTTTCACATCTCTTTCATAATCTTCCCTTATTAATTTAACAGTTCTATTCACAACCTTTTCCCAGTCTCCTTTAGTCACATGTTCACAAGCTTCTTCTAATAATTTTAGCATTTTTTTTGTGGTAAATGGGGGTTCTGTATTGTGTCTTGCAGCATATCCCTTAATTTGAGCCCACACCAACTCAATCGCATTATACTCACAATGGTAAGGCGGTAACCGTATAACTCTGTGCCCATGTTCTAATGCTATTTCGTCAATGACGTATCGGATCTTGGTTGGTTTGTTTTCTTTTAAAAGACGTACTAATTCCGCTTTTAACATATTCATGTTTGCATCTACGCCATTTTTACGAAGCCATGCGACGATATCAGCTTTCTTTTGGGATTGGGCAGGTGGCTTGTCAATTTGCATCGAGTGGTATGGGGCGTTGTCCATAATTATAATAGATGGTTCAGGGAGGCTACACAACATTGAGGTAAACCATTCAGTAAACTTTTCTCCATTCATGTCTTCATGATAGTCTCCAGTGGTTTTTGACGCAAAAGCCATGAGAGAACCTTCGACAAACCCGTTGATGGTTCCGGCGTGACAAATTATAAGTCGCGATCCTTTTCCTACAGGAACTTTGGAAGTAGATGCTGCTGTGTCATCGTTCCAAGAACGGCCTACAGTATGGTTAGCATTAAGCCATGTTTCATCCAAGAACACAACATTTTGCCAATTTTTGATTTCTTTCACTTGCCGTAAAAAAGTATGCCTTGCCTTGCCTTGTTCATATTCACAAGTACATTCACCCCTTAAATGGTGCAAACTGATTTTTCTACACTTGTATACATTTTAGAAATCAATTTAATAAATAAATTTTGAGTCCTAAACCTAAAACTACATTCGATAAAATTTATGAATCTCTGCACATCACTATCGTCAATAAAGTAATACAATTATTTCCTTCAAAGTCGTTATCAATTAATACGGAACTTCATGAGCGGACAAACGTCAAACCGGCCATCATAGCGTGCCGCTAGTGTAGTGTAGAATAGAATAGAAATATTTTTTATTCAAATAAACTTTTACAAGTGCCTTTTAATAGTAGATGAATCTACCACGGGTTCAGAATGCCGTTAGTGCCACCAGAAAAATTTTGAAAAGGATAGCACTATTTCCTAGTCAATCGGTCAATTTAGTTCTAGTACAAACCTTTTGAATTTCCTTGGTCCAGCGATTGACACCATTTTGCAACTGGTTGAGGAAGGTTGAATCTTCAACTTTATCACCGAAGTCGGCGACGCGAGGCTTGCGTCCTTCGTCGGCAGCCCTATATTAATTCATTTTAATTATTTATTATACTGGTGGTGAAGGCAATGTGTAGGTTCTTCTTGAACATTTGTAAAGACAAATGCAGAAGGTCAGATCCAAAGAAATGTAAATAAGTCCATGTTAGTTCACTGTATGTGATAGTCTTATTTACTAAAGAAGCTGATTTTAAATACATTACATAAGTGCTCCCATAAAATATTTAGTTAAGTACTTTTTTCATTTATATCTGTTTAGTTTCTAATATTTTACTTTGTTATCACAAACTCTGCCAAGAAACAGATATTGGACTAAAGATCCTTAAGGTAATATTATGTTACACAAAATGGAATGTGCTCAGACATTTGAAGTACTTCGAAAGTTCTATTTCTATATAGGAGATTTGTACCTACCTCTTAATAGCAGCAGCTACTAATGGGTGAACAGGAAGCGTTATTTCAGGAATGTCAATATTCTGCTGCAAATGTAGCAAACCCATTTCTAATTCGGCAATCTTTTTTTCCACTGAAGGTGCCATCTTGTCTCCATCCCTGAGAAGAAATATGTTTGAGGAAAACTTTAAAACAGAATATTGTCAGGATGACAATATCTCCTTAAAATTAGTTTAAATTAAACAATATTTGACTCTTTTCATATTGTGGGCACTCTATATTGAATTTTTAGTATAAATTCTGGAGGTGGTGACGTTGTGAAATCACCCTTCATCCGATACTCATTTGACTAGCAGATGCTTCTGCTCCTAGATTGTTTAGAAGTGATAAGAGTGCTTGGTGGCTGTAAAATTTGAATGCACAATATACAATTAAAAAATCTTAGTATTTTTTAGGAATGTAACGATACCGATTCCGATATATCAGCCGATATAATCTGCAGGCCGATATATCGGCATCGCCGATTATAATACAGCCGATATAAAAACAATTCGAAAAGCAATGAAGATAAATACCCCAAACTGAAAATGCTTGCGCAACAATTCTTGTCTTATCAAATGAGCTCAGTTGCCTCAGAACGACTTTTTTCAACTGCAGGCCTCATACAAAATGATTTGCGATACAGATTATCTGCTAATAATTTGAATAAACATTGTTTTCTTAAAAAATCTACCTAAAGTAAGCTTTAATTACTGACTTTATGTATCGATTTATTTGATAATTTAGTGTAATGACTTAATCACCAGTATTATTGCTTGATAATATTTCATATACCTACTTTACTTAAATAAATGTTTCTTGTAATTTGGATTTGGCTTTTTATTAATTTAGGTGTTTATTTTTATTTCTCACTTCAAAAAGTCGATTCTTTATTAAATATACTGTAACTTTCATCTCTATCTACTAAGCCATCGATATCTGTATCGGTATCGCCGATAATTTACTTCATTAATCGTTATCG
The DNA here is from genome assembly GCA_029955525.1 of Oeneis ivallda. Lineage (NCBI taxonomy): Eukaryota > Metazoa > Arthropoda > Insecta > Lepidoptera > Nymphalidae > Oeneis > Oeneis ivallda. Next base: position 10,150,099 of record JARPMR010000020.1, on the reverse strand, counting down.
GTATTGTATCGGCAAAATTATGTATACATCCCTAGTAATTTTGTTTAATTCATTATAACTAACCTGTCAGCTCGACCACTCTCTTTGACATAGCTTTTAAAGAATGGAGCCATAGTCTTGCTGATGAAAGCATGGAGGGTCTCATATGGGGAGCCATCAGAGAGGTTGATGAGCCGGAGCTGGCTGTGGATCGACTTGTCTGCCTCAATGACAGCACCACGCTTGATGCAGACAAATGCTGCAACATGCGGCGATGTGAAATGTACCTGTGGACCAGAAAGGTTTATTAATTTCATCATCAACCATAGAAGTCTAGTAAGAATTATACTAATGATATTATTGTACATCACAACCACATACCTCATTGGTAATTTGGTAAGAGACGGCTTCTTTCTCTTCTTCACCCTCTGTAGGTTGTTCACTTTCATCCTCTGTAAATTAAAATCATTAAATACATCATAATTCCGTCTGTATTAATTAAACAAAAACTAACAGTATATAAGTTTTTCATCCATTTTACATAACAACAGAAAATAATTGTTAGTAACTTTTACCGATGCATTTATAAAACTTTATGAATAGAGATGAGTAATCAGTGAAGGGTAGTAACACCTAATTTGCATAATACGTCAATACAGTTTTAACATCGAAAGCAATCGATTACTTTTACGACGCTGTACCTTTCAGAGAAAATCGCTGCACATACAACGACGGCACTTGCGGGTCCGCGATGAATTTCCGAATGCAATCTTGATTCACTTTGTCGTCGAGTGCAGTGTTCAATGCCGGTGGAACGATGTCATCTTCGGGCAAAAGTACCGTTGCGGCTCGACGCAAGTAGTTCGCAAAGTCTTGGAAATCCACTACAACTACGTTTTGCGCCTCCGGGGCATTTTCACTCCCATCAAGGGAGTCTCCCATGATGTTAGGGAGTACTAATAACTAATATTTTAAACAACTTATTTTATTTTTACGACAAAAGCGACGAAAGTCGAAACCCCGAAGGAAATAGGCAGCAATCGATGAAATTCGGAATCACATATGATTTTTTGACAGTGACAGAGGAAGATGACTCAATTTTATACAATTTCCTGTCGGCTGTCAATGTGAACTTCCTTCCTGGCTGTCAAATAAGGCTGGAATCACATCTGTGCGCATCGATTCGCATTTGGTCCATACAACCCTGTAATTTTTTTATAGAGTCGTGTACGCATGGAAAGCCGACTTGATGCGTATAACATACATATAGTACACGAATTGAAAAATGCTAAGGAAAAATGAAAGTTTTGTATGGACAAAATGAGAATCGATGCACACAGATGTGATTCCAGCCTTCTTAATAATAATAATTTTATTACTTATTTGAGTGTTTTAAAAATTTAGTTGCTAGTTTATTTGTTTTGCCCTTAGGCGACGTTTTCGCACAGACGAATCGCCGCGCGGCGCGCGGTTCGGCGTGTCGCGCGAACCGTCGTAGGCACAAACCATAAAAATAGGAAGACCAAATTAGTGGAAACGAAATCTGCCATGGATTAGTGGACCATGGAACTAGAAATTGCGACTACGTCTAATTCCTATTTCTTAGGCATAAACCTTAGAAAAAGGATTAGACGTAGTCGTAATTCCTAGTTCCATGGCACTCCGTGGCCGCGATTCTGTAGCTCAGTGCCCTAATATTGCCCAAGAAGCATAAATACGTAGTTGTAGGTATATTTAAGATTTAAGCTTATAATTAATATATATATAGCTGTTCGTGCTGATTCACTGATTCACTCACTCACTCACTGATTGATCACCTCTCCTGTAAAATTTTGTATGAAAATTTTTTTTTTCACTAATGGTTTCGTATAGAAGACAAAAATTCATTCGGAGGAAAATTATGGAGAGAGCTGATGATTGAGGATTTCGGAGACGGGTGAAGAGTACGGCCAGGGTATTGTAAATAGGTGGGAGATGCTCGAACAAATGTCACTCAAAACCTCATCCAATTCGCAATGAGCTGAAAAAAATTTCAAAATGGCGGAAAAAAGATGGCCGCCATACAAATTTCGTCAGTATCTATCTCGGCGAGTATAAAAGATGGAAGAGTGGTTTCTTGGCAAAAGATGATCAGGACCCAAAGGTCTATTTGATGAATAGAAAAAAAATCCAAGATGGCGGATTTTTTTTTTCTCCATACAAAATATATGGCGAATATTGAATAGACTTGAAGCTCAGAACTATGCAAGACTTTGATACGGTTTCTTTTCAAAATTTGTTTTTATAAAAGAATTCTCATTCTGACAAATGATAGGATATGATGATCGAGGGTTTGGAAGGTGGGTGAGGAGCACGGCCATGGTAATGAAGATAGGTGGGGGTGCTCGAACAAAAGTCACTCGAAACCTCATCCAATTGGCAGTGAGCTGAAAAAAAATCCAAAATGGCGGATTCAAGATGGCGGCCGTACAAAGTTCAACGGTGTCTATCTCGGAGAGTATAAAAGATAAAAGAGTGGTTTATTGATAGAAAATGATCAAGACCTGAAAGTCCACTTGACGACAGAAAAACCGCGGTCCGCTTGCGGGCCGCGCACCCACGCGCCCTACTAGTATAATATAAAGCTTATAGTGACCATCATTTTTTGAGCACTGGCAAGAGCTAGTGCTCAAAAAATGATAGCCACTGACACATTATTATATTTTTTATCCATTGAAGTTTTGCAAACATTTTTATTTTATAGGAAACCTTCAATGGATAAAAAATATATGTCGGTGGCTATCATTTTTGATAGGCACTGAGGGTAAGAACTATAGATGGCACCAGCACCTTGGGACCCCAAAGACCACCAGCTCTTGAAACTATGTAACATTGAACTATGTAGACCGCCCATTTCCACTTCAGTTTCGCAACTCTGACTCTGACTTGCTGAGCTATGTCGGTGACTTTGGTTCTCCTACGGATCTCCTCATTTCTGATTTGATGTCGCAGGGATACTCCGAGCATAGCCCTCTCCATCGTACGCTGAGTGAGCCCATTGTTAGCGACCTGTCTCGAATCCGTAAGTCATTACTGGCAACACGAACTGTTAGAAAACTTTAGTCTTCAGGCACTGAGGGATTTTGGACGATTGGACCTACCTAGCTGAACTGTCAGTGTCCCAGGTATAGTAAGTATATTATACTCATCCACAATTTCGAGTGCAGAGTTCTCAATGAACTCACACACTGGGTGGAGCGGACCATGAGCATTGGACATGATTTTCGACTTGCTAGTGTTTTTCAGGCACACCTGTTGAGAAACCCTGCTGAGATCGTTGAGTATTGAGGTCTCTCAAAGTATCTACCATGAATACTACCTATGTCATCGGCAAATTGCAGGTGAGTGATGTAGGTACTCGCCGTTTATGTTGATGGCAAGCTTATTTTATTGGACCTACGCTTTTTTTATATGAAAAATATTCTACAAGGTGATCGCGCATTAATTTTGTTTACTGCGAAGAAACCGACCACATATATATAGAATTTGCTAGTGTGATGTGTGATTCGATCGATAGAAAGAGTAGGTACAAAATGCAACTCTTAGAATGTGGGTGCATTTTCCGAATCATCCATATCCTTCGTGAGGAATCTGATTCTGATGACGAAATCCGAATTTTTCCGATGATTCGCCCGGTCCGGCCGAAGCTTGGCGCGGTGTGGTGTGCGAAGATCCAATTACGTATTTTGTAAGAACTAAGTAAATTAAATTTCGTTGGCCGCGGTCGATTCTTTCGGCGCTGATAGATAGTGTGTGCGGTCACCTTACTCGGAACAAGTGTAAATTGAAAATTGAAAACACCCCCGACATGTGAATTTATGTCCGGACTATGTACCTGATATGTGCGATATAGTTGACATCCTGCCCAGTTTTCTCAGATCATCTCCATCATCAGATCCTCTTCCTCGATCTTCGATCATAATCTACCTACTCATTGAGACCATTCTAATGAGCCCAAACACACTAGGAATAATATCTCCTGTAAGTTTCTGAGGATTTGGGTATCCCGACTTGATCTGATAAGCTCTAGTTTACCATCCCTTGGAAATAATCCGAAGTAACAGTCCAGCAAACAAATCAATCGCACAAGTGAAAGTTTGTGTAAGACCCTTTATTCAAGTAGAAAATGAGCTGATGATCTTCAAATGCCTGGGCAGATCTTCATAAATTATAGCTAAGATCCACCTCGATTACGTTAGCTTTCAAACAGAAAAAAAACCGCATCAAAATCGGTCCATTCGTTAGGGAGCTACGAGGGAACAGACAGACATACAGATACACACATAGGTACCTAGGTGTGTATCTGTATAATTATGTAGTACCTATACGTAATTATACAGACATACACGTCGACAATTTATACGACAATTTATAACACCCCTCTTTTTTTGTTGGGGGTTAAAAACTGATTTCTTGATAGCGTGTAAGAAAGTTAATTTTCGTTAAGTTATTGGGACTGGCTGGGACCATTATAATTTATTGATCTGTCTGTATTAGGTATGGTGGTCTGTTAGATCACCAGGGGCGTTTCCGAAATCAATCATTCATGAATATAGATAGGGAGTAAAGGAAAAAAAATCCAATGGTAGTTACCTAGCTCGCGTGCCAGAAGTTAATATTAATTAAGCATTAATTATAAAAATAACAACACAATTTTTAACCGACTTCAAAAAAGGAGGAGTTTATCAATTCGTCGGAATCTTTTCTTTTTAATATCAACAATAAATTATAATTATACGTTGTATAGTGTGTGTGTAATGTAGTAAAGCGGGAGTTTGAAGTCGGTTGTTTAAAAAAAAATTCTTATAATAAATTATTGGCATACCACTGTTTTTGCCTGCTTACTTAGGTACCTACCTAAGTAAATAAAACAAAATAAAACAGAAAAGAGATAGAAACTTTTTACTTGAAACTAAAATAGTACTAAAACTTTAAAATAAAATAAATAAGTTAAAGAAAGATTTCTCAAGGGTCAATTATTTTGTTTGTTGTTAGATACATATAAAAAATATTAATAATAGGTAAAGGGATGAAATTATATCTAGTTGTACCTAGTTTGGAATCTAGAACAAAAAAATCGGCCAAGTGCGAGTCGGGCCTCGCTCTTTTAGGGTTCCGTATATATGAACAAACTACTTTTCTAGTCTAACTAGATATTTAAATATCTTAGTTCTCACATAGTAGGTACTAAATTAGCATAATATGGGGGAAAATGCTCGTTTGTTTTGGCCACAGTTATCTACTTATAAACCGCATCATAAATCGGTGTTTTCAGTATTTGTTGTTTACATAATATACAGAAATTTCAAAAAAATTATAAAAAATATATTTGAACTCTACATAATGAGTTCTAGACAATGACACCCCACATGCCACGGTAAAAAAATAAAATTTTATTTCAACTCCTTTTCCATGTATCTGAGCCCCCTTTATTCTTAATTTAATTTTATTTTTATTATTTGTTGTTATAGCGGCAATAGAAATACACACTCTGTGAAAATTTCAACTATCTACCTATTACGGTTTACGAGATACAGCCCGCTGACAGACGGATGGACGGACGGAGAGCGGAGGCTTAGTAATAGGGTCCCGTTGGCACCCTTTGGGGACGGAACCCTAAAAATTAAGTAGGTAGGTATGTAACAGGAATAGAAGTGTAACTTTAAGTTCACAATAACAGAATAAGCTGTCTTAGTTAAAGCTCTTGAAGAAACTTGGCCATTAGGTAGGTACCTACGTCTTCACTTCAACATTACAGGCTACGAGCAAACGGAGTACCTAGGTACGGAGTGCTAAGTGCTTTTTGCCAATGCTATAGTTATATGAACCGCTGCATCGAGCGACGGTTGAATGAGATTACTCAATGCTATAATATGCATAACATTATGTAAATAGACAAACTTCTTTACATAAAATCCTTTTCAATTAGGTATTTTGCATTCTAAAAAATCATGATCGATTGTAATGCTGTTCATGAGCCCAGTGATTGATGAAAGAGGGCTTATTTACATAAATTTGTCGGAATATACATACCTACTCATAGTAAAAAAAACTTGAGAGGTGTCAAGGGACACCCGGATGGAACGAAGTTCCTTTCGATTAATTAATTTGGCATTGTGTTCAACATTTTCACACTACAATATTAGATCTCCGTAGCCTTGTGGTTTCCACAGTCACCAAACAGCCAAAGGTCGATGGTTCGAATCCCAGCTCGACAGACCGAATTTTCCATTTTCAACAATTGAAATTGTTGATGTGAAACATCTATAGCGGCACGTAAAACAGATTTCTCGCGTGGCGACGCCTCACCACGGCATGCGATGTTATATGTATACTTAGTGACATATTTAGTTCCTATCACAATCTGTTTAGTAGTAGTAGTAGTAGTAGTGGTAGGGGTCGGGGTCGGGGTAGTGGTAGTGGTAGTGGTAGTAGTAGTATTATTATATGTAAACTTAGTGACATATTTAGTTCCTATCACAATCTGTTCTTTTCTGCATATTACTTTTACAAAATAATGTCGATGTTTCACATCTGCCAGGCGTCCCACGACGGCTCACAATTTTTTTTTTATTTTAAACAATTTCTACATGTGGAACCTTTCCCTAATTTTTTGAAGTGAAACTTCTTTAGGCGCATGAGGGTAAAATTTTTACAAATGTAACGTCACGCAAGTATGCAACGGAAGTGTCGAAAAAGAGAGAGAGAGAGCGATCGAGACCGATTGAGAGAGAGTAAGACAGGGCGAACGTAGCATGAAGCAACTAGCGATGGATTGTAGATTTGTATAAATATAGACAAGACTGATAAATTAGTTCGCCAAAGAAGTTTCACTTCTGACATGTGTACTTTGTACGCATGCACTTTTTTATAACTTAAAAATAAGTTATAAAATATTAGGGAAAAATTCCACATGTAGAAATTATTTAAAATAAAATTGAAAATAGAAAATTCAGTCTCTCGAGCTGGGATTCGAAGCATCGACTTTTTACTGTTTAGCGACTGTCGAAACCACAACAAAATAATTAACACAATGCCAAATTCACATTCAAAAAAGTGTCGGTTTCAAAAAAGTGTCGGTTCAATTTTGTCTTAATTTTTTCCGTCTAGCCCCCTTCCGCACCGCGCGATAAGGAACTACGTTCCAAAAGATATCGACCGAATTAAATTAAAACTTCCAAACGAATGTTTTTTATACCGGGATGAAAATCCCTAATCCCTACTTCCCTACTTAATATTATAAATGCGAAAGTGTGTTTGTTGGAGAGCAACGGATTGCCGTATAGAGATAGTTTATGGACCGGAGAGTGACATAAGTTATTTTATACTCTGAAAAATGCACTGTTCCAGTCCTTCAATCACAAGGTAACAGAGATACGGATCGACGTGATTTTTTGCATGGGTATAAACTCGCCGGCATATTTAGCGGAACATAAAAAAAAGGTTTGATATCAGTATCAGATAAGGTTGCTGGCTGGTTTATGCGTCATTTAATTTAAAAAGAAATATTTTCAAACTAAGAAAACAACTGAACATCACATTTTATGCAATTGTTTTAATTTTATTCAAACACACCTTATCTGGAGCGAAATTCGAGTATTTCTTCCTTCTGAGTTTGATTTAAAATTTCATTGAAATACTGTTTTTTGTTAGTTTTTTTTAATCGCGTATCTTTCTGGAGTTGATGAATGAATTATGCCTGACTTAGCCCCAACGGAGATTGTCAGGGCACTCGAAATGCGAAGAAATGGTCAAACCTACAGAGTGATATCCAGAGATCTTCGCCGACCAGTTTCAACGATCCATCGCAGTATCCAACGGTTCAGGGAGACCGGTACTTATGTAAAAAGAGCAGGACAAGGCAGAAAAAGACGCACTTCGAGTAGGGATGATCGTTTCATTTGGCTTCGTGTACGTAGGAACCCCCGTTTGACGACCATCCAAGCCCGACATGAGTTAGAAGCAGTGCGGGGTGTAACCGTAAGTGAGCGTACGGTACGAAGAAGGCTCGAAGAAGCTGGTTTGGGTTCATTTGTGCCCGCCAAGGCTCCAAGGCTCGAGGTAAATCATCGTAGAAACAGGTTAACTTTTGCTCAGGAACATCGACTTTGGAACGCGGACCAATGGAGTAAGGTATTGTTTAGTGATGAGTGCAGAATTCTCTTAAATCAAATTGACGGCAGGCAAAGAATATACAGACGCAAAGGAGAACGATACATTCAGACAAATTTTGAAACTACAGTTGCATACGGTGGTGGATCAATAATGGTTTGGGCGGGCATTTGTTTGGGAGCTCGCACAGACTTGGTAGTGATTGACAGAGGGAGTCTGCAGACCGCTATATCAGAGAAGTTTTAGAAGAAAATGTCGTACCGTTTGCCCCATATATCGGTGACGATTTTGTTTTTATGCAGGATAATGCTCGGCCGCATACCGCTCGGGTAACTCAAGCTTATCTTAATGATATGAATATCACTGTTATGGAGTGGCCGGCGAGATCACCGGATATGAACCCAATAGAGCACGTTTGGGACTTGCTGAAAAGAAAAGTTATGTCCAGAATTCCAGCTCCTGCCAACGTGGGAGAACTGCGAATCGCCGTAGTTGAGGAATGGCGGAGACTATCCCAGGAGACCATCGATAACATCATTCTCAGTATGCCTAGACGGGTAGAAACTTTAATAAGAGCACGTGGAGGAAATACGCGATATTAATCACCATTTTTCTAATTTAATTAATTGTTATTTTAATATTAAATTTCACTTTTCCCGGTTACATGAAAAGTTCAAAAATGTACAATTTTTCACAAATAGCCTTTACTCGCAAAATCTGTTCTTAATGTGATCTCATTTTAAGTAAAACAAATGAAACTTTAAATAACAAAAGAAGTGTAGTAAGTAGATTTTAAAATAAAACCATATTTTCTTAATTATGGACCTTTTTTTTATGTTCCGCTAAATATGCCGGCGAGTTTAGTTAAGGACCTGGAGAGTAACATAGGCTACCCCCTACATATTTTTGTCCCGGAAAATCTCGGAGTTCACGAGGAACTTCAAAAACTAAATTCACGCGGACGAAGTCGCGGGCATCAGCTAGTAATAATGATAAAACCTATATCGGGGTTATTTAATAGGAACATAGTCCCTACCTATTTCTTACATTTTATAAAAGCAGTTAGATATAGAAAAAAGCTACTGAGTAATTCCTAGTTCACAGCCTTCAATAAAAAAAAAATAGATAAACTTACCTATCTAGTTCGAAACACATTTCTGAAGCATATGTACCTACTATAATATTATAGAAGAAGAGAAATTTATCAGTAGGTATCTTTGGTAGGTATATACACTATACAATACAACCCCTCTCATTTCCGATTTAGCGGCCCCAGAGATCCATGAAGTGGAAAGTGATGCGTCAACAACACAATCACGTATCCACTTAGAAGCTTAACAAATAGACCGGCGGCATGCTTCCTATATTATTTACAAGATAAGAAGGAGATTTTCGACAAACCTACCTAATATATCAAATTAAATTTTTCGAAGTCAGTTGTGTATCGTCATCTTAAAACGATTTTCACTTTGAAGAACTTTTACATTGCTTTTCCTTATTGCTGTTTATTTGAACGGATACATATCTAATAATAAAATTTTGTATAGAATTTAGAAATTCTACTTACTTTTATTATTTTTACTCTTAAACTACCTTGCAAGCTCAATATAGCTTTTAAGAATATTATTATGTTTTACTCGTATGTTAATAACTGGCCAAGTGCGTTTCGGAACACTAAACAGTCAGCATAGTAACAGCAACGGAACATATTATTTATAAAAATAAAAAACTTGAGAGGTGTCAAAGGACACCCGGATGGAACGTAGTTCCTTTCGATTAATTAATTTGGCATTGTGTTCGGTATTTTCGCGGTACAATAATGGGTCTCCGTAGCCTTGTGGCTTCTGCATTTTTTATAACTTATAAAAAATTAGGGAAAGGTTCCAGATGTAGAAATTGTTTAAAATAAAATTGAAAATGGAAAATTCGGTCTGTCGAGCTGGGATTCGAACCATCGACTTTGAACTGTTAGGCGACTGACGACGGAGCCACTAGGCTACGGAGACTCAATGTTGTACCGTGAAAATACCGAACACAATGTAATCAAAAGGAACTACGTTCCATCCGGGTGTCCCTTGACACCTCTCAAGTTTTTTTGACATTACGAACAGACACTGCAATTTTATTTTATTTGTAACTAGTGGACCCGCCCCGGCTTCGCACGGGTAGGCTACAAACAAACACAATGGTATAATCATCTAGGGCCTGGAGGTTAATGATAAAGTCTATGTCTATGGCTAAAACCCTCATATAAATTTGGAATGCCTGTATTCGATCGTTATCCTTTATGTGAGTGACTTTTGCTGCTACCCGTGAAGCATTTTTATGTCCTCTATCTCCTATAATATTTATCAGATCTTCATCAAAATTAGACAAACTATGCCTGATATGATACACTTTTAAATAAAAATGAATGATTAAAATCGGTTCAAATTTGACGGAATTATGAAGTAAAACCGATAAAAACTTTCATCCCCTATCCTGGAGAAACCTTATTGTTTATCAGGATAAAAACTATCCTATATGTTGACCCGGAGTATCACCTACTACTATACCAAATTTCATACGATTCCGTTCAGTTTTTTTTTTTTTTTTATTGCGGGATAGGTTTGCGCTTGACGACAATCAATGCTAGACAGCACTGATGAGGTCTAGGTTGGAGCGCGCTTGCCTAGAAAATGCCTATTCACTCTTGCCTTGAAGGTACTGAGGTTATACGTGGCCGGAAACACAGAAGTTGGAAGTGCGTTCCACACCTTAGCGGTTCGATTCAGAAACGTTGAACAGAAGCGTTTCGTGCGAGCAGGTTGGATTTCAACCACGTAAGGATGCCAACGCTCACGATTTCTCGAAGTTCTGTGGTAAAACGGTGAAGGGGGCACAAGGTTGTGAAGTTCTTGAGCGCACTCTCCAAAGTATATCCGATAGAAGACCGATAGACAGGCAACATTGCGACGGTGCTGCAGACTGAGCATTTTTGCCTGCGTTAGTGACTGATCACCTATAATTCGGCGGGCACGGCGATCTACCGAGTCTAATGCATCGAGTTGGTACTTGGCAGAGCCATCCCATAGGTGGCAGCAGTACTCCATGGCCGAGCGCACCTGAGCCTGATAGAGAGTCAGGCGCTGCTCAGGCGTGAAGCACCGCTTCACCTTGTTCAGGATACCAAGTTTTTTGGCTGCTGTTTTTGCCTTTGACTCGATGCATTTCCCGAAATTGAGGTTGGGCGAGATGTCTATGCCCAGGAGCTCAATATGGTCACTAATCGGTATGGACACACTTTGGAAAGTTGGAGTCAAGGTAAAGGGACTCCTTTTGGCAGTGAATAAACACGCTTGAGTTTTGGTGGCATTAAACTTAACTAAATTGGCGTCGCCCCAATCGGACACCTCCTTCAGAGTTAAGTTAATGCGATTCACCATGGCCTCTCTATACTCATGGATCTCAGTAGCACTGGCTCGAGAGCTGGACATGTATCTGTCCGTAACAGTGCTGTCATCAGCGTACCCAAAGATACCGGGCTTTAGAAGATCGTTGATGTGCAGCAGGAAAAGTGTTGCGGACAGAACAGATCCCTGAGGAACACCGGCGTTGACAGCCATTTGGTCAGATGAGCAGCCGTTAACGACAACTCTAAATGACCTCTCACTCAGGAAATCTGATATCCAGCTACATAAGCCAGTGGGTAACCCGTATGACGGAAGCTTACTGAGAAGACTGTCATGCCAAACCCGGTCAAAAGCCTTTGAAATATCAAGAGACACGGCGAGTGCCTCACCCTGTTTCTCAATGGCTTCGCCCCAAGTATGTGTGGCATACACTAGAAGATCACCCGTGGACCGGTTTTTCCGAAAGCCGTACTGGTGGTCAGACAGAAGATCGTTTTCTTCCAGGTATGCCAGGAGCTTATTGTTAAGCACACGTTCCATAGCTTTACAAAGGATGGACGTGATTGCTATCGGTCTATAATTGGCCGGGTCAGCACGACTCCCCTTTTTCGGTACTGGCTGCACGTTTGCAACTTTCCACGACTTGGGGACATGAGCAGTTTCAAGAGAGAGACGAAACAAGCGTGTTAATACAGGAGACAACTCAGGGGCGCAACTCCTCAGGACAACTGCAGGTGTACCATCAGGGCCACTGGCCTTGCTCACGTCGAGGTTACGAAGAGTTTTTAGAACCTCTTGCTGGTGTATGCGTATCTCCGGCATAACGGAGTCACAAGTTGGAAGGGTGGGCGTGCATTTGTTTCCACCAATAAGACGTGAGTTTTCAGCAAACAGAGATGCTAGAAGATTAGCCTTGTCTGTTGCAGAAACAGCCAGTGATCCATCTGGTTTCTGCAGAGGCGGCAGCGAAGGACGGCAAAAGCTCGCTTCAACCGACTTCGCGAGGGACCAGAAAGCTTTGCTACCACTGGGGTGAGAGGCTAGCTTACGCCCGATGCGGTTAGTTCGACTGAAGCGAGCTCTTTCCAAAACCCTCTTGTAGGATTAGTAGTTTTTGCGTGATGCCCGTACAGACAGACAGACAGACAGACAGGCAGACAGACGGACGGACAGACAGACAGACAGACAGACAAAAATTAAATAAAAATTTGTTTTGGGATCAGTATTGATAATAAAGCATCCCCCGGTTAAAATTTTCAAAATAGATTAAATGTACAGAAATCGTCCAGTTACAGTTTTGTTATAAGTACTAGCTGATGCCCGCGACTTCGTCCGCGTGGATTTAGTTTTTAAAATCCCTCGTGAACACTGATTTTCCGGAATAAAAAGTAGCCTATATTACTCTACAGGTCCTCAACTATAGTACTCATGCAAAAAAATCACGTCGATTCGTGGCTCTGTTGTGGCGTGATTGAAGGACAAACCAACAAACAACCACACTTTCGCATTTATAATATTAGTCATCATCATCATTCATCATTGTCAACCTTTAGATGTCCACTGCTGGACATAGGTCTCCTGCATGGACCTCCACAGGCTTCGGTCTTGCGCGCGCCGCCTGAATCCAGCGGCTCCCTGCGACTCGTTTGATGTCGTCGGTCCACCTAGTGGGGGGTCTGCCAACACTGCGCTTACCGGTGCGGGGTCGCCACTCCAACACCTTGGGACCCCAACGACCATCAGCTCTTCGAACTATGTGCCCCGCCCATTTCCACTTCAGTTTCGTAATATAATATTAGTATGATGAGAATATTAAATTGCATAGGAAATCACTGTAACATTACGTCCATACGATGTATTATATCCATACCTAATATGTAGTATGTAGTTATAATGATCGTTTGGCAAAATCTGACGCCAGGGCTGAGGGCTATCCACGATGGCTATATACGATAAAGTACGCTTGCCAGCTTAAGATGAGCCGTACATTCAAAGTATCTTGTAGATTCCGGGGTTCAAGTTATTTGGACCTTATACTGAAGATCGTGATGTCTATAATTTCTGAACTACGAAATTGTCGACCTTGAAACAATTACAGGACAATCTCTAAAGAACCTGCTTTCTAACAAAAAAAGAATGGATTAAATCGGAATACGCCTTAATGAATTACAGCGAAATACCCATTTGGACTTTCAGCCCCTCTCCCAAGGGAACCGTGCTGAATTTCGGGATAAAAAGTATCCTATATTATACCTCGTAGTATTATTTTAAATCGTGCCAAGTTTCATTTAAATCCGTCCAGTAGTTTCGGCGTGATGCGCGGCCAAGATACAGACAGACAGACAGACAGACAGACAGACAGACAAAAAATTAAAAAAAAATTGTTTTGGCTTCAGTATCGATTATAGAGTGCCCTCAAACAAAAATTTTCAAAATATCTTCAATGTACAGAATTGGACCTGTTACAGTTTTATTATATTACTAGCTGATGCCCGCGACTTCGTCCGCGTGGATTTAGTTTTTAAAATCCCTCGGGAACACTTTGATTTTCCGGGATAAAAGTAGCCTATGTCACTCTCCAGGTCCTCAATTATACCCATGCAAAAAATCACGTAGATCCGTGGCTCTGTTGCGGCGTGATTGAAGGACAAACCAACAAACAAACACACTTTCGCATTTATAATATTAGTAAGTATGATTAGATATTAAATTACATAGGAAAACACTGTAATATTAGGTCCATACGATGTATTACATCCATACCTACTATGTAGTATGTAGGTATAATGATCGTTTGGCAAAATCTGACGCCTTTGGAGTAGTTTGACTTTGACAAAATAGTATCCACGATGGCTATATACGATAAATTACGAATGCCAGCTTAAGATGAGCCGTTCATTTAAAGTATCCTGTAGATTCCGGGGTTCAAGTTATTTGGACCTATACTGAAGATTGTGATGTCTATAATTTCTGAACTACGAAATTGACGACCTTGAAATAATTATAGGACACTCTCTAAAGAACCTGCTTTCTAACAAAAAAAGAATGGATTAAATCGGAATACGCCTTAATGAATTACAGCGAAATACACATTTTGACTTTCATCCCCTCTCCCAGGGGAACCGTGCTGAATTTCGGGATAAAAAGTATCCTATATTAAGGTAAAGGCACCTAATTCCGCGGTATTTTCAACAAAACTTGAAAAATCATCAAAAATTAAGCATTCACTATACCTTTCTACAGAACTGGCTATTTTTATCTGAAGTGTTATTTGACTTACTCTTGAAATAGGCTAAAAGTTTGATAATTAAACCTTAATTTATATGTAAAATTAAATAAAATATGAAAATAGTCCGGAGCACCTAATTCCGATGTAAAAATCCTTAATCCGATGCATTTGGTACCTAATTCCGAGTGTTCAAAATACAAAAGGAAAAGGAGTAGAAAGAATACTACAGGGTGTTTAAAAGCCAACTGCATTTATTAAATTTGGTTTCTAAATCAGCCTAGTCTCTGTCTTCTTAGATGACTAGTAAAATGATATCCCAATCTATCTATCTATCGATATTAATTACCATAATTAATTATTTACTACTAAATAACATCCAATGTTATCGATACAAAATAAAAAATTACTAATATTTATGACCAGTTATAATAATATATGCAACTAAAAGTATTCTTTTTTATCAACCGATAGAAGTCCACTGTTGAACAAAGGTCTCTGGAATGGACTTCCACAGATCTCGATCTTGCGCCGCTTGCATCTAGTGGCTTCCTGTGATACGTTTGACTACTAATAATAACGCACTTTGTTTATGGGTATAAGGTTCACTTTTGACTTTTCACTTTAGATCAGAGAAACACGACCACCTTGGTTGATCATTTATTAGCGACTGACTTGAGTTTAACATAATGCAAAACACTTACATATGAATTAACAATTGAACATGCCGCCCACCAAAGGACCCTCAGCGTCCTTTATAATAAACAAGTTACATTGATATACTAAATCACGATAGGCAGCAACAAAACATATTTTGCAACTTATATGAAAAAAATTATCTTAATTTCTAGCTTCATATTATGGATGACAATACTTGAATTGAATGCTATTAAAGTATATACAATATCAAATGATAAATTAGCAAAGATCTTAAACTTCTTAAACAAACATAGAATTTCACTGAGCGGGCAAGTTCGGTTACAATAATCGTTTACACAAAATAATAAAAATAGCATCTTTAACTTACAATTATTTAGTACAACTTAATTAAAGTTTATCGGTAAGGGACATAGTTTCGATACAGATCTTTGCACTATACGGTCACCACTCTTGACACTATAGACTTTAGTAATACCATCACTACCAGGATGCTTGTCTGTGATGCGACCCAGCATCCATTTCCCAGGTGGAAGATTGTCGCTTTTTATAAGTACTATGTGTCCGATATCAAATTCTTTTTCCTTCTTGATCCACTTATACCTTTGTTGCAATCTAGACAGATATTCTAATTGCCATCTTCGCCAAAAGTCTGACAACATTTTTTGCAGGTGTTGCCATCTGGATAAGTAGCTGATTGGTATATCTTGGAGATTGGGATTCGGAACGGTAATTGGGGCTTCGCCAATCAAAAAATGTCCTGGGGTTAAAGGCGTCTTGTTATCTATATCAGACTCATCTATGGGGCTTAGAGGTCTGGAATTAGGGCTTGCAAATATTCGAAAATTTTGGTATTCGAATATTCGACTTTTTTTCGGGTATTATTCGAATAATTCGAATAATATTCGAATAATTGAAAAAATCAAAAGATGTTATAATAATTATGTTTTTAATTGCCAATTTCTTACTTTGAGTCTAATTTCTCTGAATCAAAACAAAATCTTACTTAAAAATTAATAAACTGTTTGGAATTTGACTGTTATGATACAAATTCAACCCTCCAAAAAAATAAAAAAAAGTTGGTGCAAGACAACCACAACATAACACAGTCTTACAAATCGAGATCTGAGTGTGAGTATTGTAATAATATTATATAACAATCAAATCAAATAATCAATTACAAAAACAACAACTTGCTTAGAAATAAAGTACTAAATTCTAAACATTATTTTTGGTTCTTTATACTACTTACTTCGTATTACTTACTTACAAAACTTAAAAGATTTAAAAGAAAGATTTTTAACGTTGATAGAATACAAATAGGTAATTAATCAGTATTACAAGTTAGGAAATTGGACATAACTAGCTGGACAGTGTCCCAGGTACATTATAGTATACTCGTCCACAATGTCAAGTGCAGTATTAAGTGAAGAACTGTAAGGTAATCCCTGGTGAGGGTATCACAAGCCAGCACTGACTTCTCGTAATGGATGTCCTCCAGCCTTATGAGCGCCTGTTGCGTGAACACTGCAGGTCTACAATCAAGTGGTGGAAGCTTAAAGGTGTAAAGAGTATAGAGTTTCAAGCTGCATCTAAAATGGTTGATTGGGAAGTGGAAGGCAAAAACAGCAATGAGCTCTGGCAACTATACCAGTCCAGCATTACTAAGATAGGACGTGATGTACTTGGTGCATCTAAAGGTGGCCGCAGGATAAACAAGGAGACAGGGTGGTGGAGCAAAGTTGTTCAGGAGGCAGTGAGAAATAAGAAGGAACGCTTTAAAAGGTGGCAGCAGACCCAAACGCCACTAGACAAAGAGGATTATGTACGTGCCAAAAACCAAGCGTAAAAGGTTGTGGCAAAAGCACGCGCTGCAATGTATGACACACTGGAAAGTCACGAGGGGCAAAAACTTATCTATAAACTAGCTAAGTCTAGAAGTACCGCAAGCAAAGACATTACCAAGTGCGTCGCTATTAGAAACTCGGCTGGTGCTTTGGCAACGGACACCCATTCTATTAAGAATCAATGGCGAGACTATTTCAATGAGCTGTCTAACCAGACGTTTGCGACACCACAGCCGCCCCCAAAGACTTTTGACTTGGGGCTAATACCACCCATAACACCCGATGAAGTAGCGAAGTCTTTATACCGTATGAAGAATGGGAAAGCTTGTGGACATGATGGCATACCAATAGAAGCCTGGAAGGCTATGAGTTCCCAAGGCGTACTCCTGCTCACTGAACTTTTTAATATCATCGTATTTACAGGTCGAATGCCAGATGCATGGCGCATTAATATAATAACCCCTATCTACAAGGGTAAAGGCAGTGTACAGGAGTGCGGCAACTATAGGGGGATTAAACTCATGAGCCATACCATGAAGCTTTTTGAACGGATTTTAGACCAAAGACTCCGTCAAGAGTGCTCTGTGTCAGAATGTCAGTATGGCTTTAGGTCTGGATGTAGTACCATAGACCCAATTTTCGCTCTCAGAACACTCATAGAAACGCATACAGAGCGTAATCAACCCTTACATTTGGCTTTTCTGGACCTACAAAAGGCCTTTGATTGTGTACCAAGGGAGCAAATCTGGTTTGCATTGAGGTCTAAAAACGTGCCGGAAGGGTACATACGTATAATCCAGGACATGTACACCCAGACTGAACCTATAGTAAGGACCGCAGTCGGTGACACTTCGACCTTTCCAATCACAGTAGGAGTACACCAAGGTTCAGTGCTAAGTCCGTATCTCTTCTGTGTCGTGCTTGATGCTCTGTCGGCGGACATTCAGAGTACTCCTCCGTGGCTAATGAAATATGCCGACGACATCGTACTTGTCAGTAAGAACAGGGGCGCACTTGAAGTTAAGGTGAACTCGTGGAAAGATACTCTTGAGAAGGGCGGTTTAAAACTCAATACCGCAAAAACAGAGTACATGGCCTGTAGTGTGGGGGATCACGATACCATCCATGTAGATAACGTGCCCGTTAAAAGATCGGATAAGTTTAAATATCTTGGGTCTGTACTACATGAATCCGGAAGCGTCGACTACGATGTCAAGTCCCGAATCGCCGCAGCCTGGGCCAAGTGGAGGGAGATAACGGCAGTAACCTGTGACCCAAAAGTTCCTGTCCGCCTAAAAGGATTGGTCTACAAGAGCATCATACGTCCTGTAATGCTTTATGGTAGCGAGGCCTGGCCAGCGCTAACGAGACATACCCGCGATCTTCACTCCAATGAAATGAAGATGCTTAGGTGGATGTGTGGTGTTACTCGCTTGGACAGAATTCGCAACGAGTACATCCGCGGTAGCCTTGGTGTGCGAGATATCGCAGACAAAATGCATGAGTCTCGGTTGCGTTGGTTTGGCCACTTACTGCGCCTCTCAAAACTATGTGGGTCACAGGTGCCTAAATATGCCCGTCCCTGGACAGCGGTCCCGAGGCCGGCCAAAGAAACGGTGGATTGACATAGTACAGGCAGATGCACGTGCCAACGGTCTTCGTAAAGAGGATGCTTTAGATCGTGCAAAGTGGAAGAAACTTAGCAGGAAAGCGGACCCTGGCGTATGCCGGGACAAACGCTAGGAAGAAGAAGAAGAATGTCAAGTGCAGTATTCTTAACGAGGTTGGAGTGGAGCATGAACATTTTTTTTTTATAATAATAATATCTTTATTCATTGAACATGATGTTCATCTTCAGGCCCAACGCTGAGAAACCCTGCTAAGATCATTGAGCACTGTATTGTGGTCGCTCAGAGTCTCTGTCATAACGACTATGTCATCGGCAAATCGCAAGTGAGTGATGTACTCACTCACCGTTTATGTTGATGCCAAGTCCGTTCCAATCCAGAAGCTTAAAGACGTCCTCCAATGCAGTGGTAAATAGCTTCGGGGAGATTGCGTCTCCCTATCATACTCCACGCTGCAAGTGGATTAGTCTGGTCCTGTATACGTAGTGACGTTTTCATACAAGTACGTCAACACTTGGATATACCGGTAGTCAATACGGCATTTCTGCAGTGACCTCAATACAGCCCAAGTTTCCACCAAATCGCAGGCTTTCTCATAGTCCTCAAACGCTAAGCAAAGTGGCGGGTTATACTCTTCCATCCATCGTTTTGTATAATCTGCTGCATCGTATGAATGTGATCTATGGTGCCAAAGCCTTTTTGGAATCCGGCTTGTTCGGGAGGCTGGAAGTCGTAGAGACGAGCGAGACGATTCGTAATGACTCTCGAGAACAACTTAAAAACATGACTCAGCAGCAAGATGGGTCTATAATAATTCTTCAACAAGGTATTATCACCCTTTTTGAATAACAGAACCACCACGCTCCTGTGCCATGCTTCGGGTGGTATACCCTCTTGAATGACGGAATTGAACAATCGCTGAAAAATCTTAAGTACCGGTTTTCCACCCGCTTTCAGGAGTTCCGCAGTGATTCCGTCATCACCAGGCGCCTTGTTGTTGAGCTGCTTGAGAGCCATACTAATCTCTTATAGGCTGACGTCGGGGATATCTTCGGTATAGTGTCGGGTCAGTTTGGCTCTGGGATCTTTGGCCAAATCTTCAACAGGTTTTTGAGAAAGAGATCAACATCCGAATCCAACTCGGCTGGGCAGCATTTGGGAAGCTCTGAGATGTCTTCTCGTCCAAAATCCCTCAGTGCCTGAAGACTAAAGTCTTCGAACAGTGCGTGCTGCCAGTGATGACTTACGGATCCGAGACATAGTCACTAACTGTGGGCCTCATAAAAAGACCCAGGGTCACTCAGTGGGCGATGGAGAGAGCTATGCTCGGAGTATCCCTGCGAGACCAAATCAGAAATAGGGAGATCCGAAGGAGTACCAAAGTCACCGACATAGCTCAGCGAATCGCGAAACTGAAGTGGAAATGGCCGGGGCACATAGATCGAAGAGCTGATGGTCGTTGGAGTCCCAAGGTGCTGGAGTGGCGACCCCGCACCGGGAAGCGAATTGTTGGCAGACTGACCCCACTGGGAGGACAGTCAGGTGCCCGGCCGCAGGTCGGGCACTTAGGTTCCATTTGGTCATACCTAAGTTAAGCCCAATACAACCTAGGGGCACCTGACTGTTCATGTATAACTCTAACCTAACCTAACTTTAGATTTTGGCAAACATAGTACTTGTTAGGCATAAGAAACAGAACTAAATACTTCAATTTGCCGCGGCATAACATAACAGCGAGCGTTTCTAAACTGACGACGCCCTGTGTAAACGGCGGAATCACACAAAATGCCTGCGACATGCACATTAATATTCCGACTTTGGCTTTCAGAAAATTGGTCGAATATTCGAATATAGCAGATTTAATATTCGAATATTCGGACAAGACATATTATTCGAATAATTCGAATATTCGAATATTCGAATGCAAGGCCTATCTGGAATTCAGACAAGCTTCTATTTGACATAGCAGAGTGGACATTTCTTCATACGTAAGGTTCGATGTCAACACCCTTTTCATGTGAAATTTCATTGATTTCACGCCAGCTTCCCAAATTCCCGCCATATTAGGACTGTAACCTGGTAGAAAGTGCCATTGGGTGCCGTCAAGAGCTAAAGATTCTGAAATGTCACCTTCAAATTGTAACTTTGCTTCTGCCCAGGCTGCTGCAAGTTCTTTGTTAGCTGCAACAAAAGATCGACCTTGGTCACTCCACAGGTGGGCACATTTCCCACGCCGGCTGACAAATCTTCTCATGCAGGCGATGAAACTATCTGACGTCATATCTCCAACGAGTTCTAGGTGAATCGCCTTTGTGGACATACAAATGAATATGCATATGTATGCCTTGCTGGTTCTTATTCCTCTACCTCTTGACGCCAGTACTGAATATGGGCCAGCGAAATCCACGCCACTGTGTAAAAAGGGTCTTGATGGAGTCACTCTTTCACGAGGTAAGTCTCCCATGAGTTGCGATTTTACTGTTGCATTTTGCCTGGCACATATTAAACATTTTCTAAACTTTAATTTTACTAAATTTTTTGCTTTTAGGATCCAGTATTTTTGCCGTAAGTATCCCAACATCAGCTGCGGTCCACCGTGCAACGTCTTCAAATGCGCTTCAGCGACAACGAGCTTCGAAAGGTAAGTATCATGATCTAGTATTATAGGGTGTCTACCATCTTCGTTTAGGTCTGCATGGCGCAACCTACCGCCCACCCTGAGGATTCCTTCATCATCAAGGTAAGGTTGCAAGGTTTTTAATTTGCTTTTTGCTTGTACTTTTCCATTACTCTTTAAATTATTTATATCTTCCTTAAAACTTTCTTGCTGTGTTAGCTTAATGCATGTTTTTAACGCTTCATCTAATTCCTTTGTTGTAATAGCTGTGTCTTTATCTTGCAATTTCTTTCCCTTTAAAAATCTTTTGCTGTAAATTATCATTTTTAGTAGTTCTGTTAAGTTATCACAACTCTCGAATTTTGCAATTATACTTGTGTTTTCATTTTCTATTTTCAGGTTTACTTCTATAATTTCCTTTCTTTCCAGGTTTGTAGTTATGTTCTTCGGTCTGCAGTATTCGATCTCATCATTATTTAACCATTCAGGTCCTTTCCACCACATTTTGTATTCTTTCAGGTCTGCTAATGGCATTCCTCTTGAGGCGATATCGGCAGGATTGTCTTGCGATTGGACATGATACCAATTGTGATTGCCTATGTCTTCGAGGATCTCAACCACGCGATTACGCACGTAAGTATTCCATCTTGCAGGGTCTCCGAATAGCCAGGACAAAACTATAGTGGAGTCCGTCCACGCGTATATCTGACCGGCAGGTATTCTCATAGATTCCCTTATTTGTTTCAGAAGACCAGCAAGTAGCACCGCACCGTTGAGTTCAAGACGAGGTAAGGATTTAGATTTAGTCGAGGCCACGCGTGTTTTAGCTGCGATGATTGTAGTCTTCACTTCTCCATCGGAGGTTTTTACCCTCATATAGGCGACTGCACCATAGGCTTTATTGGAGGCATCGCAGAACCCGTGAACTGTAATGTCCGTCATCAGTTCTTCAGTTGTTTGGAGCCATCGATCTATCTCAATACCAGGTAAGTTTTGGAAACTATTTCTTAGATCGAGCCATTCTTCAGCAATCGTTTCATTTACTTCTTCATCCCACGTTATGCCTTGTAGCCATAATTTTTGAATTAGCAACTTTGCAGGTAGAATGGAAGGCGCTAACCAGCCAAGCGGATCAAACAAACGTTGTATATCAGCGAGGATAGTTCTCTTCGTGATTGGATCAGCTTCGGCAGGTAAGTTCAGATTATATTGGAATTTGTCTGTTCCCGTGTTCCATTGTAATCCAAGTGCTCGAATACTACCATCGATTGTTATGTCTAGTTTTACTTTGGAACTTCTTTGAGTAGGTTCAAATTGTTTCAAGAATTCCGCGTTGTTAGAGCACCATTTTTGCAAAACAAAGCCTCCTTTTCGCAATATTGAATCTATATCCTTTGCAATCTTGATAGCTTCTTCAATATTATCCTTTCCAGACATAAGATCGTCCATATAAAAGTCTTGTTTAATTACTACCGCGGCATCAGGATTATTCTGGCCTTCATCCTCAGCAACTTGGTGTAATGTTCGGACTGCTAAGTAAGGAGCCGATGCTGTCCCGAACGTAACTCTTTTAAGTCGATAATCCTTAACAGGTTCTTTCTTGTCTTGGCGCCAGAGAATTCTTTGCAAATCAGCATCTTCTTTGCTTACCATGATCTGGCGGTACATTTTTGCTATGTCTGCAACGAAGCACACTTTCTTCGTTCGCCATCTTAAAATTAAAGTTCTCATATCATCTTGTAGTTGAGGGCCAACTAATAACTCATCATTAAGAGAGACTTGATTGTGACCTTTCTGCGACGCGTTGAAAACGGTTCTGACCTTGCTTGCTTCTTTTTCAGCTTTAATTACTGCATGATGTGGTAGATACACAGATGGATTGTTGATTTCTTCTTCTGGAACTTCTTCCATATGATCTATGTCTATGTATTCTTCCATAACCTTAACGTATTCATTCTTTAAACTTGTATCCTTATCAAATCTTCTTTCTAATTGAATTAATCTTCTTAGCGCAATTTCTCTTGTATTTCCTTCAATACATTGTAGCTGTTCTATTTTTCTTGGTAATTTTACAATGTATCGTCCTTCATCTGTTCTGGTGGTTGTAGCTTTGTATATTTCTTCACATTTTCTTTCTTCTGGTGTGGGTCTTCTTATTTCATTTATATCCTTTTCCCACATATTCTTGAGCATATTATCCAGATCCAGATTCAGGTGCATGCTTATAATCTCATCTCCTTGGGTCTTTTGTACAGTACCAAATAGGATCCAACCCAGGCTTGTGTTCTGCGCGCATGGAGTTCCTGGAGGACCTTTAATAATTTCCCCTTTCATAATTTTGGCACATACATCTACACCGAGCAACATGTCTACTCGTCCTGATTGACTAAAACTTGGATCTGCCAGAACGAGACCTTCTAAGTGCGGCCAGGTGTTGTTGGAAATGGTTGTTGTTGGTAGTTGTGAGGTGAGTCGCGTTGGCATGATATACGTCTTGATCTTGAATTCTTCTTCTTGTCTTGGTAAGACGTATAACTTTGTTGCTTGCTTTACAGTGGTTCGTGTTGATCCAATACCCGTAATCGTACCATTGATTTTTGTCCTTTTCAGTCGTAATGCTTGTACTGACCTTTCGCTTATAAAGCTTGCTTGTGATCCTGTGTCCACTAGAGCCTTTACTACAGTAGTGTGCCCATAGTCATCCCGTATCTTCACGAGAGCCGTTGCAAGTAGGGCTACATTTGTTGGTTCATCGTTAATAGGATCGATTCTTGTGTTAACTTGCACTATCTCTCCACTTCGTTCATTAGATACTGTCGGTTGAGTAGTTTCTTGCTTATCCAACGTACCTGTTGACCTTTCTTGATGGAGTAGTGTGGAATGGCGTTTACGGCAAATTTTACAAGTATACAGCGCAGGTAACCTGCACTTAGACGACCTATGACCTTCAAAAAGGCAGTTGAAACAAATGTTATTCTCTTTTACATAAAGACCTCTGTCCACTGGAGTCATTTTTAAAAAATCCTCACAGTGACTCAAAGTGTGGTCACCCTTACATCGGACGCATGACTTAGTTTGCTTGACTACGTGAAATACCTTCTCCCTAGTAGGCTTCTCTTTACTTGTTGTGGGGGTTACTAATTCTAATGTTCTAAATTTAGTTTCGAGAAACTTTTTTAAATCCTCCCACGTCGGTAATTCATCAACGTTATCTTTATGTGCAAAATCTTCCCATTGTTTATGAGACTCTGGGTCCAGTTTCTGTACCGTGAGAAATATTAAAATCGGATCCCAAGAGTCAGTATCGATTTTTTGATTACGTAAACTATTTATAATTTCGCTGGTAGTGTCTAATGTTAACTTTAAATGTTGAGCGGACTGTATAGTGCTTTTACGTATTGAAAAAAGTCGCTTTAAAAGGAAATTAATTATTAACCGCCTATTGCCATATCTATTTTTTAGTATATCATAGGCGAGGGAGTAGTTATCTTCTGTTATCTGAATATTCTTTAATAAAGCTGCTGCCTCCCCTATGATACTAGTTTTAAGGTAATGTAATTTTTGCACATTGTTTAGAGAAGAGTCTGTATGTACTAAGGATAAAAACAAATCATTAAACGTAGGCCAATCTTCATACTTGCCGTCGAACGTCGGTAACTGTATTTTGGGCAGCCGGGCTAGCATGTGAGATGGTGACGGTGATGGGTCGATGGCACTCGAACTTCGACGACCGGCAGTCTCCTTTATCGCCAACAAATCCTTGAGGTAACCTTGTAGATATAGGTACACGTCTTCTTGCATATAAAATTCTTCTTGGACGAAGTAGGGTAAGTTGCCTCGTTGTTCTCTCGTCGTACACTTCACTAAACCTTGATGGGCTTGCTTGAACGTAACCCAGTATTCATCGATTGATTTTATCTGGGATTCGATGTATCCTTTTGTTAATCGCTCTTTAGGGCATTTTTTTATATTTATTTTGGTCTTCTGGAATATTTGCGCCGTATCTTCTAGAATGCTTATAGCTTGCTCCGCTGGAGTAGTCATTATTACGGAGTAATAAGATCTATTGTTCTAATAGTGAGCGCGTCGAGTTTCTTATCTTCGCATTCCAATGACTCGAGCGGCGATCGGCGAGTAGGTAACTTGCTTTGATCCGGCTACGATTTTGGACCATATGTTTATGGGTATAAGGTTCACTTTTGACTTTTCACTTTAGATCAGAGAAACACGACCACCTTGGTTGATCATTTATTAGCGACTGACTTGAGTTTAACATAATGCAAAACACTTACATATGAATTAACAATTGAACACACTTTTTTTACTTCAATTCAATTAAAATTTATATTGTGTAGCTATTTCGGGTGCTTATCTGTGGTATTACCAGTGGTATACTGCTACGCGAGAGCTTTTTGCTCACCTTCAATGACTCTTCGAGAGAATGAGCTAGGGCGCACCGCCGACAAAATAATGGCGTTGCGAGAACCAGAAATAGCAGCGGTGTCAACTTCAACAACACCTCCAGTAGCAGAACTATCATATCGGGGGCACCCCTTTTGAGGATATGGTTACGTTGCATGAGTAAAACAACAGAACCCGTCGCTCGATGAGTGTTGTACAAAGAATATATTATTCTGAACTTTAAGAGTCGCACTTAAATATAAAACGGACGCTTTTTTCCCACAAAAATGTCTTGTGCCTAAGAACGTAATAACTGTTAATTAGAAAGCTTAGTTTTACTGCCTACGCAATGATACCCTAACTTGAGTAACACCAGCAGTTGGTGGAAGTTGTACAATACTTATATAATGACGGTATAAGTCCACGTGATAAAGCATCTGTCCGTTTACCTGATTCCCGTTAGGGTTGATGTTGGTACCTGTTTTCCAAACCAACAAGGTGGATGCTAATACAGTTAATTGTTAACTGTTAAGTAGGTGCCGGTAGTAGTCTTAACTGGTCATAAAAGCCACAGATTGGCCTACATCAAATAAATAATTTTGAATTTTAATTGGTGTAAATTAGTTTTTACTTTCATGCGGTGTCGTTTAAGTTTAATTGTTTTCTATAAAAACTTTTATCTTTATTTATAAAATTAACTAGTTAAAACTACGGGTGATTTTTTTTGCACGTGGTACTACCAACGTGTCTTGTAAGACCTGATTTCCCGTGGTACTACCAGTAGTACCACCGGTAGTACCACGGGTAAGTACCCCTTATTTAATTATTGTATTAGCAAATTTTACATATACGTTTTAGATTACGAATGTTATTTTAAATGGCAAATATAATACTTTGCGTCACTGAAATCATACACACTGCGGTAATATTGTGAACATCCTGTATTTAACTTCTGTTTATACCACGTAATAAGGTGCTCATAGAACCTAATTCCGGTGTATATACATCGGAATAGCGTTTTATAACAAAAAACATGTTTCTTAATTCCGAGTCTTAAAAAAGAAAAGATTTTTCCACAGTAAATAAATAAATCATTTCTCAATTAGAATATCTTCGCAAAAATATACTATACTCTCTCAACATAGCATCGAAATACGTATAAATTTAATTTTCCTTTCTTAACTTCCCCATACGATCAGTTAATGAATTACCAAAATAGATAATCTTTGATATGTTATAATTAGTGATTTCGACGCCAAAGTGTACCTCGGAATAAGGTGTTCTTATGCTGATTGATCATTTAAGTATTCGAAATCGAAGCAAGAAATGCTTATCATAAAAACGGCCCTAAGAATTAAAAAAATGTTTAGGCCTATGAAATTGCTATTCCGCGGTATACCTCGGCATAAGGAACCGGCTAAAATATTTGGCACCTAATGCCGTGTTATTTTTAATATTCATTTTCACCTTCATTTCTTTACAAAACCTAACAAAAGTTAAGCGTTTTCGATTAAAAATGTAATCCTTCCAATATTATAACGAAAATAAAAACAAACACGGTACAAAATTAACGAGTAAACACTATTTAAAAAATTTAGGTTCTCACGTGCACAAGGTTCAAAATTTATGAAGCGTGCATTCGGGCCGACTGCTACCGCGAAATTTATCGGGTAATTTAAAACTTATACTCATAAAACCACCCTTTTAGGCAATCAAACACGGAACGATAAACTATCAATTGATTCAGATATCTTGCAGTACACATGAGCTTGGTATTTGGTAGAAAAATCTGTTTTTCTATATACATCGGAATAAGGTGCCAATTTTAGAATCCCTCGGAATAAGGAGCCCTTACCTTATACCTCGTAGTATTAACTTAAATCGTGCCAAGTTTCATTTAAATCCGTCCAGTAGGTTCGGCGTGATGCGCGGCCAAGATACAGACAGACAGACAGACAGACAGACAGACAGACAGACAAAAAATTAAAAAAAAATGTTTTGGCTTCAGTATCGATTATAGAGTGCCCTCAAACAAAAATTTTCAAAATATCTTCAATGTACAGAATTGGACCTGTTACAGTTTTATTATATTACTAGCTGATGCCCGCGACTTCGTCCGCGTGGATTTAGTTTTTAAAATCCCTCGTGAACACTTTGATTTTCCGGGATAAAAAGTAGCCTATGTCCTCAACTATAGTACCCATGCAAAAAATCACGTCGATCCGTGGCTCTGTTGTAGCGTGATTGAAGGACAAACCAACAAACAAACACACTTTCGCATTTATAATATTAGTATGATTAGAATATTAAATTGCATAGGAAAACACTGTAGCATTAAGTCCATACGATGTATTACATCCATACCTACTATGTAGTATGTAGGTATAATGATCGTTTGGCAAAATCTGACGCATTTGGAGTAGTTTGACTTTGACAAAATAGGGCTATCCACGATGGCTATATACGATAAAGTATACTTGCCAGCTTAAGATGAGCCGTTCATTCAAAGTATCTTGTAGATTCCGGGGTTCAAGTTATTTGGACCTTATACTGAAGATCGTGATGTCTATAATTTCTGAACTACGAAATTGACGACCTTGAAATAATTACAGGACAATCTCTAAAGAACCTGCTTTCTAACAAAAAAAGAATGGATTAAATCGGAATACGCCTTAATGAATTACAGCGAAATACCCATTTGGGCTTTCAGCCCCTCTCCCAAGGGAACCGTGCTGAATTTCGGGATAAAAAGTATCCTATATTATACCTCGTAGTATTATCTTAAATCGTGCCAAGTTTCATTTAAATCCGTCCAGTAGTTTCGGCGTGATGCGCGGCCCAGATACAGACAGACAGACAGACAGACAGACAGACAAAAAATTAAAAAAAAATTGTTTTGGCTTCAGTATCGATTATAGAGTGCCCTCAAACAAAAATTTTCAAAATATATTCAATGTACAGAATTGGACCTGTTACAGTTTTATTATATTATAGATAGATAGATAGAAGATAGATATAGATAGATTGTACAGAATATAAGAAACAAAGATATTATTGTATTTTTCGCATTGTAACCTTTAGAACCACACAGTCATTATCTAGGACGACGAAAAGGAAAAATTTAGTTTACCTAGGTGAAAAAAAAAAAAAAGTATGTAGGTAGGTACCTACTTACCTACGAACACAACTGTAACCTTTTGAGTTAAGGATGATTATACGAGTCTGCCCGCGAAATTCAAATTTAATTTGGTTTTTCGCAATTTATAAACTAATACGACAAACTAGGCTAATGGCATTCTAATTGCGCCAGTAGAATTATCATCTTCACAGGTTTACATAAAAATCTTTACTTGAAAGTGACCAGTTTAAGAAATTAATCAAAATACTGAGTTGGACGTGAGTTACTCACAATTAGTCGATAGTTTGATTAATTTCTTAAACTGGACACTTTCAAGTAAAGATTTTTATATAAACCTGTGAAGATGATACTGCCATTGTCGCAATTAGAATGCCATAAGCCTACTTTGTCGTATTAGTTTACAAATTGCGAAAAACCAAATTAAATTTGAATTTCGCGGGCAGAACTGTGTCTTCCACCTTAACTAATATAAACATTCCAAAATATGGCAGTCGTTACTCGTTAAAGTGTAAAATATATACGTATGTAAATACTACTTACAAAACATTCCACTTTCGTAAAACTAAAAGTAATTTAACTTGATAAAAGTACTATTTGCTAAACTAGTGTGTTTTACCATGTCGTGTGCCGCTAATAAAACATTTAGTTATTCGCGTTCAACTTTTACCGTTTTGATATCATTTAGAACTATTTTACAAATTAGAAAAGTTTTAAACGATGTTACTTAACGGAGTAGGTATAGGTGATATTATTGCTGTTTAGGAATGGGGAAAGAAATACGTAATAGAACCTTGTTATTCGAGTTTTTGAACGTCCTAATTAGGCTTTATGTAATAATATTATTTAAAATTATTAAAATGGCATAACCATTTTAAGTTGAAAAGCATAAGATTATCAACAGATTACTTATCAATCAAATTTTATAAAGACAGACAAGAGTAATTACATACAGAACACACATTTAAAACGTAATAAAAACTGGCTTGGCACAGTTCACCTTAGTCCATAGGTTAAAACTTAAAACATAGTCTACAGTCAAACTTCACACGTTCGTCCATTATATGATTATTATATAACTAAGTACAAAGTCACTAGATAGAGAATAGCTGCTTCAAGGAATACACACATTTTCTGTAAAAAAATGAGGAATTATTTGATATTGAAAACATTCTGTAAAAAAATATATTTGGTCGGTTCAGGCAATTTTTGGTACGAAGAAGAAGTAATAGGAAACGATAAAAGTGTTTTATACAAATTATTTAATCACAGCCTATTCTTGACTTACGGACTTATGACTCTACTGGAAATATTAGCTGCTCTGACTGGCGACTTTCCAGATGATGAAAAAAGCGATTCGATAACATTCACAGTGAGCCATACGATTGTAATGATAAAAATGTTTTCAGTAATATCCAATAAGAAGTTGGTGAAAAAATTGATACGAGATCTTATAGAAGTTTGTGAGTTATACGAGAAAGACTCTTTGATGGAGGAAAAATATAGGATTATGAAGATAAATTTTGTTGCTTATTTTTCTACTGTCTATGGTTGTACTGCGTGCTTTGTATTTGAAGGTTTACGGAAAATGCATGAGGGTAAAAAATAATAATTATTATTATTACTATTATAGTAGCATAGATTCAGGATTGGTAGCTTAGGAAGTGACTACCAATCCTAAATCTATATTATGTATATATATATATATATAGTAGATTATTTTCTTAATATGGCTATACCCAAGTTTTAGGCGATCCTAAGGATAATTATTATGGATCTCTTAAAACCCGGTATAGATATGGATACGCCAATGACATCACAGTTAAAAAAAAATATGTGCCTTGCTCTTTTACCAATGTTGCTGCAGAGCAAAGGAAGAGCTTCGTGGATCACACTAAATGGATTCCGAAGTTGGTCCGTATAGTAGGGCGAGTACAATAAGCTGCGTAAAACTTGATACCCTGATCAAGCGAGTCCTAACGCCTGAACAAAGCCTCAAAGTCTAACGGGTTCAGTTTCATTCATATATTAGACGACTGCTGCTACATTTGGGATAGCTCTGTTATAAAGTACCAAATCGCCGGGCCCGTAGAACAAATTATTGACTATAGGATTTACTTCTTCTTCTTCTTCTTTATCAACCGATAGACGTCCACTGCTGGACAAAGGTCTCTTGCATGGACTTCCACAGGCCTCGGTCTTGCGCCACCTGAATCCAGCGGCTCCCTGCGACTCGCTTGATGTCGTCGGTCCACCTGGTGGGGTGTCTGCCAACACTGCGCTTCCCGGTGCGGGGTCGCCACTCCAGCACCTTGGGACCCCAACGACCATTAGCTCTTCGAACTATGTGCCCCGCCCATTTCCACTTCAGTATCGCGACTCGCTGAGCTATGTCGGTGACTCTGGTTCACCTACGGATCTCCTCATTTCTGATTCGATCCCGCAGGGATACTCCGAGCATAGCTCTTTCCATCGCACGCTGAGCGGTCCTGAGCCTACTTATGAGGCCCTTAGTTAGCGACCATGTCTCGGATCCGTAAGTCATCACTGGCAACACGCACTGTTCGAAGACTTACTATAGGATAGGTAGGATTTACTATAGGAGATAAATCTGCGAAAGAGCTCAGTGTAAAGCACCGACGCAATGTAGCCTGTCTATCGGTTTCCTATCCATTTTTCTTTGGACAGTGTGCTCAGAAACTGCATAATCTTGTTCCTTCAACACCTCAGAATTGCGAGAAGAGATGAGATTTGGCATTCAAACTACTTTTAATATTTTAGTTCATCGTTTCTGGTACAAACCATTAAGACGTGGAATACCCTTCCGGTCACATATAATATGTGTATCTTCAAGAAAAGTGAATAGACATCTTCTAGACATGCACACTCCAACCAAACATCATCGTTTCCATCAAGCTTGATTGTCGATGAGCGCAAGCCTATAATGCTATAAAAAATCGGCCAAGTGCGAGTCGGACCTCGCTCTTTTAGGGTTCCGTACTTATGACCAAATCAAAAACCTTTTTTTTAAACTAGATACATATTTAGATATCTTGGTTCTTAGATATAGTACTAAATTAGCATATGGGGGAAAAATGCTCGTTTGTTTTGGTCACAATTTTGAAGGCCCCCATTTTTTCTTTTTTGAAGCTAAAAAATAAAAAATAAATAAAACCGGCCAAGTGCGTGTCGGGCCACGCGCAGTGTAGGGTTCCGTAGTTGAAAGTCTCAAATATTATTGCTGACCTAGGATAGTGCTTTTATTTCATTTATGAATATTGAATACATTTTGAGTTCCATGGTTTAAATACTATAATATACTACAAAATATGCAACTTACACTACGTGTAATACCTAACTTGGAAAAAACAGATATAACTCCTTAACTAATGAACCCTACTTAGCCGTGATAGTTTTCCTTTAAAATTCATTATATATACTACTACTGTGAATTTTTTCTTGTATCCTATATATACAACCATTTAGCTGGCAGAGGGGGGGGGGACACTTGACTCTAATAAAATTTAGCACTTTAAAATATCATATTTCACAAACGGATCCCTGAATTGAAAAATTGTGTTCCCACACCCACAATATTTTTGAAAGACCTATTCAACGACAACCCACACTATGGGATAGCCGAGAAAAAAAAATATTCATCCCCACTTCACATGTAGGGGAGGTACCCTAAAAAAAATATTTTTCAAAGTTTTATTTCTCCAATTTGTCGGCGTGATTGATATTTATACCCTTGTCAAATTACAGATTTCTAGTATCAATAGTCTCTGAGCTAAACAGCGGACGGACGGACGGACAGACAGACGAAGACGAACATGGCGAAACTATAAGGGTTCCTTGTTTACTACGGAAACCTAAAAATATATTTGAACTCCACTTAATGAGCTCTAGACAATGAAACCCCACATGCCAGGGTAAAATAATAAAATTTTATGTATGGGGCTCCCTTTATTTTTTAATTTAATTTAATTTTTATTATTTATTGTTATAGCGGCAATAGAAATACACACTCTGTGAAAATTTCAACTGTCTACCGGTTACGGTTGTTATGAGATACAGCGCGCTGACAGACGGACGGACGGACAGACGGAAAGCGGAGGCTTAGTAATAGGGTCCGTAGGGTACGGAACCCTAAAAAAATGGTATAGGTATTTTGCGAAAATTCATTCGCCCCGAACTGAGACCTCGCGGTATCCCATAATTCCCATAAGGTAGTTTTAACTATATTATATTGTAATTAAAACGCGCCGAATCTGATGACGTCAATCGTCATCTGCTTTCGTGGATGGGATGCGTATGCCTACAGTATTTTACTAAAATTCAGCTGGTTCGCTGAACGGGTGTTACGTAGTATACGATTTCATAATAAAAAAAATTATAAACTGCCATGACTGCGCACTTGCGGCTTCTGCGGCGAGCATGTCTAGATGCGCGCTCATCTTTACATTCATAGACAGTACCATCATACGGTAGTAAATAGGTGCTAACGTCTAATTATTGTAAATAGAAACGCATTTACTTTTGCAAAAACAACGTGATACTTTTATTGATAACTAGCTGCCCGGACAGACTTCGTTCTGTCAAAAGTTAAAAGTAAAAATTTTTGTTTTTTTTTTGTTTTTTTTTTATTAAAACCTTCCGTGGAACTTAAGGAACATACAAAAAAATAAATTAACCGAATTGGTCCATCCATTCTTGAGTTATGCGCTTACCAACATTCATTTTTATTTATATAGATAATTTGCTAATTGAATAACATAATTAGTAATAGACAAAATAAGAATAGCTGATGCAAAACTGTATTTACAATATTAAAGACAGCGCCATCTATTAACAGTATAGTGAAGTTTTGTTAAAAAGATTGATGCCCATTAAAACTTAAATAATTTCGTTTCTTTATAATATTTATCTAATCTTAGTATTTGTTGTTCAAGTACAGAATATAAATTCAAATTATGTGTAAGTTTCAATTTTTAAAATAAAGTGGTTTTAGAGATCTAGCCTCGAATAAAATCTCCACTTTGAAAGCCCCCCATTTCGTCAATTTTAGGAAAAAAAATAAATCCAAATTATCTTAAAAATGAGGTACTGCAAACCTATGAAATGCAAAAAAATATATTTTACTTCGCATTCCCTGAAATAAAGATTTTTATAACTTTTTAAGCCATTTTCGGCTGGAGGCCATCGGTTTACATATCATATCTAAAATTGAAGTAATTACGTTCAGTAATTCAGAAGTTGTATGGCTCTGACAGACGGACGGACGGACGGACGGACGAACAAGTGCAAATTCACTCAAGTAAACTCAGAGACCTTCGCTTCGCTCGGTCGATTAACAGGATTTTAATGTATTACAGGTTCACATTTTGTCACTGTTGTAACTTATTACCCGTCATATGGAGACAATTCGATCCTAGCTCTAATTACACGAATAACAACAACTATAATTCTCTTAATTATGATGCTAACGATGATTGTATCCGTGGACTGCTTTGCGTTGGCCAATCTGATAATTTTTAAATACAAATTCATTACGCTAAGGGATTATTTTGAAAAACTGAGAGAAGATTTTGATAAGCTCCTTGAAACAGGCGATCCGAGGATTGCGGCGAATCAGTTGACGCAGGGACTTATTAAAGGCATCATTATGCATAAAGAACTAATAAGGTAATATTCAGAAGCTTCATTGTTTTTATAATATTACTAGCTCTTGCCCGTAACTTCGTCCGCGTGGAGTTTGGTTTCCTCCCTCCTCTCTCTGTTTTTCTGGGTTAAATAGTAGGTAGTCTTACTCTCTAAGTCCTCAAGACTACACATGCAAAATCAGGTCAATACGTTACTCAATTGCTGCGTGATTTAAGGAGAAGCTAACACACTTTCGCATTTTTAATATTAGTTCAAGTTTCTAATATCAGTAAGGATTTTGAAAGTTGTTCTAGTCATTGAATATAGAAAATGTTTTTCAGAATATCTAAGGAAATTGATAAAGCATTTGGAACAATTCTGACTTTGCAGTTGTGTCAAAGTTCAGGATCAGCGGTCTCACTTCTGCTACAAATAGCAACAGTAAGTGTTTTCTTTATTAGCTGATTGGCGCAGGTACTTATTATGTACCTAGTTTAGGTTCAGAGTTTAGGTTCAGCTTATTTTGAAACATTTTAGAGAAACACGTCACTGTGCTTAGAGTTTAGACTCTACAATAATGTGCCTTGAGCCTTATACCTAGTAAACCTTCTTTAGTATAATAATTGTGTTAGGTACTAATTTAATGTTTTTAAAGCTTTCAGATCAGTTAACCCTAGTAGCTACAATGAAGATAGTCTTCTTTATTTTCGCTCTATTCTTTTTATTGGGCCTGTTTCTGTGTAACGCTGGCGACATAACTTACCAGGTAATTTTTCTAAACATTCGAGTATTGAGTTCAACTGTTTATTAAAATATGCTAATGAATATTTTTTTGTCAGGCATCTTTATTATCGGATTCCATTTTCTACTGCGGCTGGAATTCCTGCCCTACTCAGTACCCACGCAATGCGCGACGCAACCTGGGAAAGCTGGTATTGCAAGCTTGTGCGCAGGCGCAGCGTCCTATTGTCATGAAGGCTTTTAATATGCTAGAACTTACGTATGGAACCTTCCTTTTGGTATGAAGTACTTTTTGACTATATCTTATTTTACACTACATTTTGTAAAATGAGTTTTACTGCATCGCTCTTCGCTGTTAAATAATATCCTCTTTTGTCTGCATACAAAAGCAATTGTGCCTGAGAGGCCCTGAGTCCCAAACATGTGCTAAGTAGCCTACCTACTTGAAGCATTACACTGCTGATCATAATATATATATATTATATATATTAATTTTAAACTAGATGATGCCCGCGACTTCGTCGGCGTGGATTAAGGTTTTTTAAATCCCACGGAAACTCTTTAATTTTCCGGAATAAAATGTCTAAGTATGTGTAAAATGTGAAATCCTGGATATAAGCTATCTCCATTCCAAATTTCAGCCATATCTGTTCATCCATACCCCAATCCTCACAAACTTTCGCATTTATAATATTAGCACAGAATATATACTTAATAGTATTAGTAGGATTTGATACCTACGCAGTACGCTCATTAGCTCAGGCGCAGCGTCCTGTTGTCATGAAGGCTTATAATATGCGAGAACTTACTTTTACTTAAGTAATATCTTATTTTACACTTTACTTTAGTAATATTTACTTAAGTAATATCTTATTTTACACTATATTTTGTAAAATATGCTGATTATGTTTAATGCGCCTCAAATAGAGATTTCTTTCACTTATACACGATAGTGCTGTTCGCAAAGCAAAGTTCGTTTCGGCTAGCTTAGGTATACCTATACCGCGAATTCAGAATCGTCAATGGTTGATGTAGATACTTTTTTATTTAGTTGTTACCTTCCCGTTATCCTTCAATTACGCAGCAATGAAGCAACGGATCGATTTGATTTTTTGGGTGGAGAGTGAAATAAGCTCCTTTTTTCCGGGTAATATAAAGGGTTCCCGCAGGATTTAAAAAAAAATCCTGACTGATATAAAATACCTACTACTTACCCCTTTTTTTCAACGTATAATAAATACTTTTATTTTCAGGTGGTGCGGGGAACATATTCAGTTTTTGCGTTAATTTACGCTCAAAATCAATGAAAATGGTACCTACAAGCATATTTACAAGTATTTTAATGCATCTAATTAGTATGGACACCTAGTGCAATAGCTTTAGAGTTTAGAAAATTTATTCAAAGCTTAATAATTTTCATGTTCTGAGCACATTGCAGAAGAAAACCGATGACGCAGTCTATATTATAAAACATGTTACTAATGTATTGAACCAAACTTACAAACTACAAGCTCGCTAGGTTTCATTACTGTATCAAATGCTTAGACAAAATAAGCTTTGTTTATGTGCTGTTGAACTGAGAAGACGTTGGCCGCGAGAGTGTTCAAAATTAATAACAACTACAGTGTGACCGCAATCACAGCTCATTGGTCGATCCTCTTTTGCTATTGGCCAAAATGCAGTGCTGCTGCAAGAACGCTATAAATTCAGCCAATCAACACAATTGAGACTGTAGGAAAGATTGATGCAGCTTTTCTACCATCGATCAGCTGAATTCTGAAGCGTTGATCATACATTGGTACCTACATACATAGGTTCAGATTACAAATCTCCTTTTGGGAATAAAAACTTGTGCCGTAAAAGTATATGAGCTCGTCCCAATACTACGTCTATGACTTCCAATCTCTTTGTAGCCTGTCCCGAAAGCCGACCCAACCCGGGGAATTACTTTTTCTCCCTCACTCAGTAAATTGAATTTAAATGAGAAACAAACACTACCCAAAAGAGTGAACAGCTAAAGTTTTCTCAAGTTATTATATTGATACAGTTATCTATGTACCTAGCCGTAATCAAATCTATTGGTATTTGTTCATAATAATATTCGTATTTTATAAATAATACATTATAATAACATTTGCTGCGTTAGCTGGTTACTATTAAGCTGAGGTATATTCAAAATCAAATGTTTGTACTTTGTTACTAGTATTTTGTTATTGGAGGGAGAATGAAATGAGCAGTACAAAATATATTTGCCCGAATAAGGTGACTTGTATGCACATATAAAACATAATTGTTGAACTGAACTTAACTAATGGGTAAGTGACGATGCAGTCTTAAGATGGAAGCAGGCTAACTTGGAAGGGGTATGGTAGTGTAATTTGAACCCTTACACCAAACCGGTTTATACACGCCATCCTACCGGAACGCTAGATAGCTTGGTGGCACGTCTTTGACGGTAGGGTTGTAACTAGCCACGGCCAAAACCCCAGAAGAAAACCAGCGACGAGTTATTTTGTAGATCCCGCGTATTGTAGTGTCCGTGCGTGTAATATTGTAAAGTAATTTTTTGAAAAGAGCAACTGCTGAAATTCTTGCCGGCTCTTCTCAGCAGAATCCTCTTTCCGAACCGGTGGTAGAAAATTATTTTAATTTTTTTAGGTACAGATGGCTAACTCAAGTAAAGCTAGGACAAGCTTAGTTTTGTAGGTTTGAGTAATACTTAAGTTATATTACTATTAATATTTATCTTAATACTAGCTGATGCCCGCGACTTCGTCCGCATGGATTTAGTTTTTAAAAATCCCGCGGGAACTCTTTCATTATCCGAGATAAAAAGTAGCTCTCCCGGTCTGAGGAACCACTACTACATCCATTACTATACCCATGCAAAAAATCGCATCAATCCGCTGTTCTGTTGCGACGTGATTGAAGGACAAACCAACAAACAAACACAATTTCACATTTATAATATCAGTAATGCTTTATTATAACACTTTTTATAATTGTCAAATTTTTTACCATACTTAACCAAAGACAAAATTACGTTTAGCTGTCATTTACGTTCTGTTATTCCACTGTCATTTGCGTTTTGTTATTCCATGTCAGATGCGTTTTTCTTATACCATAGTGACATGACGGAAACGCGGTCGAACGGGATAAAAAGTATCCTATGTCCGTCTCCTGGTTCTAAGCTACCTCTCCACCAATTTTCAGCCAAATCGGTTCATCCGTTCTTGAGTTATAAATAGTGTAACTAACACCACTTTCTTTTATATATATAGATATATATTTCTTGTGTGCGTGTGTATGTCACTGAACTCCTCCTAGACGACTGGGCCGATTTTGATGAAATTTTTTGTGTGAGTTCAAGGGGATTCGAGGATGGCTTAGATTCACAATTTGGTCCACTGGAAAATGTTTATTTAACTAATTTTTCATTTATAAGTAGTAGCGGTACGAAGTTCGCTGGGTCAGCTAGTAACTTATAATAATATTAAATGCGTAAAATAAATACATAATGCCAATTTAGTTATATTATTTACATCTTGTATGTTCTAAAATCTTTAGGTAAAAAGTTGTATATGTGTCACACGAGAGAAAAGTTATTTGTTCGGGATTCAAACTCAAACTTGCAACGAAAATAAACTTTGCTCTCTTTTTGAACAAGTAACTTTATCCTATTTCGCCTAGTAGTCGCACTGTGACATCAAAATGACTTGACCTTAAATCTAAGATTTTAAGACCACAAAATAGGATTACCTCAGCAAGTAGGTTTTTACAAGAAAAGTTGAAATGTGTTCTGGATTGTATCAAATGCTCCGATCTTAAGGTTAAACCGTGATAGCGCCGCCGCCAGCTCTTTTGTACGTAGTTTCTTGTAGCAAAATCGAGAAGGAATAGAGTCCCCCAGAGTGGTATAGTACACGACTTTCATCGGGCATTGCTTCGTGTGTGAGCGGAGTTTTCTTATCAGTCTCAGATTTCAATAGGCACATTATTTCACTTAGTCTTTCGAAATATTATAAAAATATATTGCACTTAGACATAAGACCACTGTAAGGGCTCTTTTATGGAGGCGCGGCGCGTGGTGCGTTGCGTCGCGCGGTGCGTCATTCGATTCTCCGTTCATGGAAATGCGTTGTGAGAAACGTAGCGACACCAGCAACGGGGCCCGCGTCGGTGGCCGTGGTGTCACACGCGAAAATACAATCATATGGCAATAAGTGGTATGGACGCGGGGCTTTGCACGGCGCGTGGTGCGATACGTGGCAAACGACCCCCGACGGACTCTTCTGCCAGTCTTGTACGGATATCACACAACGCAGACGATTGTATCAACATCATCAATGGAGAGATCGATATTAGAATTGACTTTTTCAGAATAAAATTCTATGTTAAAGAATGAATTATTTACTAGCTATAAGAACTGTCCGAATAACGTCGCGTGCTTCACCGCGTACTACGCCAGTTAACAAGCAAACGCTTCTGCAAGAACGCTCTCATACTTGGCCATATTATGTTTGAGTTAACAGCGCGACCCGACGCACCAAGCGACGCGCAACGCGCCGCGTCCCCATAAAAGAGCCCTAAGGTGTCTTATGTTTAGAAATGAAAAAAATATACACCCATCCATTACCCATACAACTAAATTCAAAAGCATTTGTATGTTCACTTTTTAGGGTTCCGTAGTAAACAAGGAACCCTTATAGTTTCGCCATGTCCGTCTGTCTGTCCGTCCGTCCGTCCACGGTTTAGTTTAGAGACTATTGGTACTAGAAAACTGTAATTTGACAAGGGTATAAATATTAATCACGCCAACAAAGAGGTGAAATAAAATTTGAAATTGTGAAAAATAATCCCCCCCCCCCCCCCCTCTGCCAGCTAAATGGTTGTTTATAGGATGCGTGAAAAAATTCACAGCAATAGATTTTATAGGAAAACTATCACGGCTAAGTAGGGTTCACAAGTTAAGGAGTTATATCTGTTTTTTAGAAGTGAAACACGCACTTGGCCGGTTTATTTCATTCATTAGTTTCCCGTCAACCATCGTACGTCTACCAAGTCGCAGAGACTAGTGATAAAGCATAATTCAAATTCAAGGCTTGTTAAAAACAGATTTTCTGAGCTCTCACTATGTAGTACAAGTAACTACATAAGGAAATACGAATACTCATTTTTAATTGCGTCAACATAAAATATGCATTAAGGGAACTTCATTTGAGAAATGTATGAATATTTTAAACATACTAATTCCATATTTTTTTCATTAATCTTGCATATTTTTTTTAAACTTGGAAGATCCTCGTATGTTGACACTAGCTTTTGCCCACGGCTTCGCTCACATAAAGTTAGATGTTTAGACGCCTATTTTACCCCCTTGTGGGTTCAATTTTCAAAAATCCTTTCATAACGGATGCCTACGTCATAAATAGCTATCTGAGTGCCATACAGCCCGATCCATCCAGTGATTTGAGTTCTGCGTTGATAGATCAGTCAGTCTGTCAGTCACCTTTACCTTTTATATATTTAGATTTAGATGTTAAGCTTTGATACTGGTGATAATAAAATATTTCATTTCGCGCGATCTGAGAGATGAAAGAATTTTATTAAAATACCTTCTATAAATGTGAAAGTTTGGATTTTTCTTTTTTCTCCTTCATGTCACAACGGCTAAACCGAGCAGGATTTAGCTTAGGCATCATCTACTATGATTATAACGGAACAGAGATGAGAGCTTTTCTCTGTCTGTGTCAGTTTTCAGTCAAATAAAAATATATAGGTATTCCGTGCAGAATGAAATGACTTTACCTACCTGTTACGACTTACTATAAATACTAACTACCTAGAGCGCTGCAGGCAATTAGCATGACTTTAGAGTTTTCCGAAGAGTAGACGTTAATTTACGACCAGAAAAAGAAAAATCTGCAAATTGGTACTTTAATTTTTTTTCCAAGATATCCAAACGAGAGTTAACATTTTACTCGCCTATAGTAATTTGTATTCCGCAGAAATTCTTTCTCGCTAAAGTCGTTTCTGCTGTGAGTAGTTGGCGTAATTACCTCGTCCACCGAAAGCTGATGATCATTAACCGACGCTTTTTGACTACCTGTCGGCTTGAATTTAAAGATAAGCTGTTGAAATTTTCATGAATATAACAGGTTTATAAAACTTAAATTTTATTGAGATTTTTAAATTGTTTATGTCTTTGATATGTCTAATACAAACACACTGTACAATCAACATAATCTTTCGGGTTGTTGAGTATCTAGTTATGTTACCAGCTCCTCGCCTACAACCACCAGCTCTGGGCCTACAAACGGTGGCAGTAAACGCTGATGTGGCATAACTGCTATCGCTTCTAGGAATGCGTCGCCTTCCCGTGAGAGCCAGAGGCCCACATCGGGTAGATGATTAAGCTGTCGCGCGTCAATACGAACATACATCTCTGTTCAATTGTACTTTAGTTTTAACAGTCTTAATTAAATCCTTTATATTAAACTTCAAAATCAGTTTAATTTAAATAAACATCTCAGGCGTTCTGTTCCACAACGCTCCCCCAAATCTTTACTGGCGCAGCCCGGTAAGGGTTGGTATAAAAGTGCAGCTTTCACCCCCTCGTAAAAATCCGTGGAAATAAAGTTCGTGCCATAGCCGACCCGAACCAAACAAATAAATTCGTAAAGTGGGCAGACTACGTGAGCAGAGATGCTGGCAGCCGGTTGGTAAGTACCTTTTCACCTTCCTTACCCCTTGACGTTATAATAGGGTAAATCCTTTCCTAGTTAACGTAATCTGGTTATCTTACTGTGTTAGAATTATTAAAGAAGAATTATAAGAAGAATTATAGAGTAAAGAAGATTAAAGAATTATTAAAGAAGAATTATAAGCAAAATAAAGAGTAATTTATAAAGCATAGAATTTAAATTAGAAGAAATTAGATATTTAGTTTCAGACTTATTTTTGTGTTAATTAATGATTTATATGTGTGTGTTAATAAGGTAATAAGTTCCATGTTATCTATTCAAGTAGATTTTAATTAATTCAAATATTATATTAAATCAAATCCTTTAATATAATTATAGTATTTAATATATATATAAAAAAAAATGGAACATATTACTTTGATTCCCCCGCAAATGCTAAAAATTATCCCCGTTTTTGGAGGAGATAAGAGGCAATTAAATTTATTTATAAGGAAATGTGAATATGTTATAAGTAAATTCCAAGGCACCGAGGAACAAAATGTTTATATAATGAATAGTATTACAAGTCGCCTAACGGATAAGGCCGCCTCGCTTATCAGCGAGCGAGAGGATGTTATGACTTGGGCCGATTTCAAAGAAATCTTAGTGCAGCATTTTGGAGACCCGCGTAGCGAGGAATGTATCGCGATAGAGTTAGAAAACTTGAAAATAAAAAACGGCAAAAGTCACTTAGATTTTTGCAACCGAATTCAGTCGGTACGTTCAGTTTTAATATCGAAAGTGAATCAGATAACAGACAAAGATATAAAAGAAAGTAAAATTACCATATATAATAATACTTCCTTAAATGTTTTTCTTTACAATTTGCCTGAAGATATGGTTAGAGTAGTGCGACTGAAATCCCCAAAAACATTGGAGTCAGCGTTGAGTATAGTTTTAGAAGAAGTTAATTTCCATACTCAATATCGACTACGCAGTGCCGCGCAACCTTTGGTTCAAAAATTAAAACCCGATCCTTACTATCAGCAATCGAGTTTTAAATCTCAAAATAATTTTAGCTACCCAAGTAAACCGAGTAATACGCCTGTGCCAATATATCAAGCGCAAAAATTACACCAATATAAATTCGGTATACCTCAGCATCAGAAACCATCTCCACACATGGTGCCTACCGGATTTAAACCAAATTTAACACCTTTTAACTACGGAATTCCGAAAGGGCCAAGTATTCCGCCCCCAAGAGTGAATCCCTATTTCGGACATCGACCTGCCGGTCCGCGATACGGTTCGAATCAACAAGTTTCTTTTAATAATAATAGTAACATGCGACCACAGGATGTGTCCATGAGGACCGCACCTCAAAAGCACAATTTTCAAGTAAATGAAACTTATGCCTTTGAGAACCCCTGTAACTCTTACGAATATGATTATCAATATAATGACTGTCCGACAATGTGCTACCCGGATAATAACTTTGAAAATGAATATGTAGAGGAACAGACACACGAACTGACTAACGGAAATAATTCTGACCTTGAAGAAAACAAAGCGGAAAATTTTTACACACCAGCCTCGGAAGAAGTAGAGAAAGGAGAAGTAGAGAAACGAGAAAGGATAGAGTTAAATTGTGACCCAAAATTAAAGTTACCTTACATATATATACCCGAAATAAACGGTAAATTCATGATAGATACGGGAAGTACAAGATCCTTTGTGAGCCCCAGTATCGCATACACATATTCCGATGCATACATTTTCCATGAACCATTCGAAGTGACGAGTACTCATGCGTCAAGTTCACATAACGAAGCATTACAGATTCCTTTAATGCCAACATTTAATTGTAACCATTTACAAAAATTTTACGTATATAGTGTAGACCCAAAGTACGACGGTTTGATAGGTAATGATCTCTTGAAACAGATAGAAGCAGTAATTGATTTAAAACGTAAGGTATTAAGGACCAAAACAGCTTCAATTCCTATTATATATAACGATACGGAATACATCCTCAATTTACCACCGCGTTCTGAACTAAGAGTGTCCTTACCAACGAATCAGTATTCTGGTGATGCTATTTTGAACTTTACTGAGTTTAGTAAGGGTGTAAGAATGCCAAGTGCGTTAGTGAGATGTGTGAATGGTTATGCAAAAACAGTAATTCAAAATACCTTGCATCGGGGTATAACTCTTAAAGTCA
This sequence comes from Oeneis ivallda, assembly GCA_029955525.1. Taxonomy (NCBI): domain Eukaryota; kingdom Metazoa; phylum Arthropoda; class Insecta; order Lepidoptera; family Nymphalidae; genus Oeneis; species Oeneis ivallda. Next base: position 10,105,777 of record JARPMR010000020.1, on the reverse strand, counting down.
CTGCTCCATTTGAAGTAACAAAGTATGAAAATATTGAGTGTGAGGTTAATTATGTGAGTGAAGGAAATGAATTTGAGAAGAACCAGTTATTATCAGAAAATTTAAAAAGACAGACTAGAACACACGAATGAGGAAGAAAGAAATAAAATATTCAAATTATGCGAAGAATATAAGGATATATTTTATTGCGAGCAGTTACCACTAACATTTACCAATGAAGTCAAGCATTTTATTAGAATGAAAAATGAAGATCCTATTTACACAAGACCCTATAGACAAGCACCCGCCCAAGCGGAAGAAATAAAGAAACAGGTAGAAAGGCTTTTAGAAAATAATGTAATTCAGGAATCATACTCCCCTTGGTGTTCGCCAGTTCACCTTGTCCCAAAAAAATCGATGCCTCCGGCGTGCAGAAATTTAGAATGGTAGTAGATTACAGACGACTCAACGAAGTGACTATTGACGATAAATACCCTCTTCCTAATATAACAGACTTATTTGACAAACTAGGAAAAAGCACTTATTTCTCGACTCTAGACTTAGCTAGTGGCTACCACCAAATTGAGATTAATGAAGCTGACCGTCAAAAAACCGCGTTCAGCACTCAAGCAGGCCATTTTGAATTTTTAAGGATGCCTTTTGGGCTAAAAACCGCCCCGGCGACCTTTCAACGAGCTATGAACAACGTACTCAGAGGATTGCAGGGCATTCACTGCATGGTGTACTTAGACGATATAATTATATTTTCGTTCAGTTTAGAGGAACATATTCAAAATCTCAGAACAGTTTTCGACAGATTACGTAAGACTAACCTTAAACTCCAACTTGATAAATCAGAATTTCTGCGTAAAGAAGTGCTTTATCTCGGACACACCATAACTAGAGACGGACTGAAACCTAACAATGACAAGATCAAAGCAGTATTCAATTTCCCTTTGCCCAAGACTGTAACTGAAATTAAAAGCTTTCTTGGTTTAGTGGGATATTACCGGCGTTTTATAAAAGATTTTGCACGAGTGACACAACCATTGACATCATGTTTAAAAAAACGTAATAAAATTATAATTAATGACAAATATATCGAAGCGTTTCAGAAATGTAAAGAGTTGCTAACGAATGCGCCATTGTTACAATACCCAGACCCTGACAAACCATACGTGCTCACAACTGATGCGTCTGAAGTAGCTCTAGGAGCCGTCTTATCTCAAGGTCCCATTGGTTGCGACCATCCTATTGCATATGCAAGCAGGACTCTCAGCGACACAGAGTCTCGGTACAGTACGATAGAGCGTGAACTACTTGCGATAGTATGGGCAGTAAAACATTTTCGGCCCTATCTATATGGCCGCAAGTTCAAAATTTATACGGACCACCGTCCACTGGCCTGGTTATATTCTCTTAAGGAGCCTAACTCCAAGCTTATACGTTGGCGTCTACGTTTACAAGAACATCATTTTGAAGTCGTTTACAAAAAGGGCAAACAAAATACAAATGCAGATGCTCTTTCGCGAATAAAATTAAATGCCTTAGGAGCAGGCGATAACGCCTCCGTAGCAGTTAATCTAGACGAACGAGAGTCCCAGTTTCAAGACTTACGAGATGTAACCGACGAAAATAGCTCTGATAAGTCCAGAACCCTTACTATTTCTGACATGTCAAGGACAATTTCTATTTCTGACTCTGAAGCGACGATTTCAGCTAGCTCTAGAGGTTTAACAGAACCTCAATACCCGGTTCCTTCTTGTTCCAATAGTAGTAGCACTCAAACAGTACACTCTAACATAGAATGTGACACCTCAGGTATTCCAATATTACAGGAAGCTATTGATACTAAACCTAACCAAATTTTAGTATTCACGTGGCAAAAAAATGAAATACAGGTTAGAGACATATCAAGGCCAAAAGAAAAAATTTTGGAACTGTTTTTACCCTTAAATAATTCCGATTTAATTAAAGAATTTCTAAAAAATCATATACGGCCTAGAACCAAATACTTCATATATTTCGAACATCAGGACCATAGAAAAGAATTTGCAAAGGTCATTATAACATTATTCAAAAAAGACACGATAGACATAAAGGAATGCACGCAAAGAGTAGTTTTTATAGAAGATGAAAATGAACAAAAAGCCGCAATTTTAAAGTACCATGAAGGAAAAACCTGTCACCGTGGTATTAAAGAAACTATGACCAGAATTAAACGAAATTATTTTTGGCACAACATGCAAGAAAGTATTTCAGCAGTAATTAATTCGTGCGAACCTTGTCGTAAAATGAAGTATGATAGGAACCCGATAAAACCAATGTTACAATTAACTCAAACTCAAGATGCCCCATTTCAGGAAATATTCATAGATTTATTCAGTATCGAAGGAAAATACTATCTAACGTTAGTCGATGCATTTAGCAAGTTCGGTCAAGCCATGGAAGTTAGTAATCGTTCCACTCCTGAAGTAGTTAGAGCTCTAATTAAATACTTCTCCCTTTATGGCGTTCCTAGGAAATTAACATCAGACCCTGGAGCTGAATTTAATAATGAATTAATGAGAGAATTAACAGCTATGTACAAAATTGACCTCCATATTACGACTCCTAATAATCCTAATTCTACTGGTATTGTAGAGAGATTCAACAAGAGTATTGTTTACAGATGCTGCATCTGTAATGACTTACTCCATAATGGCTTACAATCACACTATCCATAGTGCCACGGGTTTAACACCCTTCGAAGTAGTATTCGGTCATACCGATTGTAATGACGTGTTTAATGCTAATTATCAAAAAACATATATGCAAATTTTATTAAAAGATCACGTTAAACGCACAAAACGTTTATATGAGTATATTTCCGATAAACTTCAGAAAGGTAAAGAAAAGGTAAGAAAAAGAAAAGGTGGTGAGCAGGAAGTAGAGTTAGAAGCAGATAAAGTTATATTTGCAAAAGTAGTTAACACCCGAAGAAGCAAAGACAAACCCCCATATCAAAAAGCAACTATTAGTGGCGAAATTAACAGAAATATAGTACCCATTACTGTGCGTGAGCGTAAAACCAAAGTTCCAATTAAAAATGTGAAACGTCCTCCACAGGTGGTGCTTAGTCGCCTTGGTGATGATAATGAAGGGCAGCCTACCCTTTCAACCTCAAAAGATTGAAAATAGCCCGGGATTACTACCCGTCAAACAAGGTCAGGCTTTTAAACAAGAAGATAAATGGATAATTGTTAAGAAATTGGATTTAAGCACTATTTTTAATGACTTAGAGTTTAATATTGTTAAGTATAGCGAGTTTAGTAAGTTAATTAATGTAGATAAGCCTTACGCACATGAGTTCGTAAACTTGAAGCTGCAAGTAGAGTACCTAATAGATAGGACTGTAGAAAAGGTAAAACAAATTTCACCTACGACTAGATTCCGGAGAGGATTGATAAATCCAATAGGTTCTTTCATAAAAGCAATAACCGGTAATTTAGATAATGAAGATGCGATTCATTATGAAAATTTGATTAATAAATTACACGCCAAACAAAATTTATTCGAGAGTAAAATCACGCTGGTTTCCAGAATGATGGATGATAATATCAACAGCACAGATATTTTATATAAAAACTCTATAATCTTAGATACACGCTTAAAGCGAGTAGAGAAAATGCTAAAAGAAATAGATACGAAAGAAAATAATTCTATTTATTCTACTTATATTTTGGGTTTATACAGCATGTTCATTAATAATTTCCGTTCGATATATATAAAAATTAATGAAATGGAAACCGCTTTAGCCTTCAGTAAAATATCTGTACTACATCAGTCCATAGTAAATTCTACAGAATTATTGTATGAATTTTCATGTATAGAAAAAGTGCATAGCCTTGTAGACCCTGTAATAGAAAGTAATTTAGTTAAGTTAGAACAAACATTAACTATTAAAGCGTACATTAAAGGAAACCAGATTACGTTCATAATGGAAGTGCCCCTTACAGATAAAAATATTTACAATTATTATAAAATTTATTCATTGCCTATCCTGGATCAACTTCGTGATGAAACTTCCATTATCATTCCCGAATATCCCTTCCTTATGGTGAAAGGTTCGAAATACTTACCGGTCGCTTCTCCGTGTCCGCAACTCTCCGCCGAAGATCAGTATATCTGTGCTGAGGATAACGTCGTACCATTTTCAACTCTTACTTGTATGGAGCAGTTGATGCAGTTCCAGAGTAATTTATCTCTTTGCTCTCGACGAGTGGTTCAAATGGAAGAGATGAAGGTCCAGCGTTTGTCATCTGATAGTTGGATTGTATACTCACGTCATAATGCAGTTATGTCCTACAAATGTGGAAATGACATAACCAAGACCACCATATTGGGAACTTACCTTGTGCGAATTGAACCTAGCTGCGAAATTATACTTGGTGACCTTCACCTTTACTATCTCCAACATACATTGGAAAAACTTGATTATAAGGTTACACCTATTATCGACTTACCTGATGTGAAGAGTAGAGATCCGATTACCACCGCTGCAGAGCCAATGGATATAAAAGGAATAAATCTTGATGAAATTAAGTACTTATCGGTAGTTTTCAAAATTAAAAGTGATAGTGAAAGTGAAACTGAAACAGTTAAAGTAAACAGCGTTAGTCTAGGCACATTAATTTTGTATTTAGTTCTAATTACTATAAGTCTCTTCTTTGTTGTCAAAATGTTAAAGAAGAAGTGTTTTGAGGGTCGAAATCCTCGGATTCCTACATCATCCGATGATTTCGAACTTAAGGAGGGAGGAGTTATGTTACCGGCTCCTCGCCTACAACCACCAGCTCTGGGCCTACAAACGGTGGCAGTAAACGCTGATGTGGCATAACTGCTATCGCTTCTAGGAATGCGTCGCCTTCCCGTGAGAGCCAGAGGCCCACATCGGGTAGATGATTAAGCTGTCGCGCGTCAATACGAACATACATCTCTGTTCAGTTGTACTTTAGTTTTAACAGTCTTAATTAAATCCTTTATATTAAACTTCAAAATCAGTTTAATTTAAATAAACATCTCAGGCGTTCTGTTCCACAACGCTCCCCCAAATCTTTACTATCTACCTTTGGTTGGTTTCCTTATATCTCGGAGAAATAAAGAGCTCGGTATTTTTAATAAAACCTTATTCCATGCGGACGAAGTCGCTGATAAAAGTTAGTAAAGTAATAAATCGATATGTGAGTAAAGTTTTATGTTAATTCACTTGTTATTACTTAAATAATCCAAGCAAGTCATTAGGTACAGAATGAACTGTGTATTTAAAATGTATTATGCAAAGCAACAAGAAGTGACTTGGCCACGTAATGGTGTAATACGCTCGTAGCAACGTAGCAGGTGCTACGTAATGAGACTTATTTCAAACTTTTCTCAAACTGCGACCAACTGCGGCTGTAAACATGTTAACAACACTTTATATTCACTAATTTGTAACTTAAACAGAGTAATGGCTCTCAGGCTACACAACGTTATTTTTTGTTTAATAAAAAGGAGAAACACATATAAAATACTTTTATTATTTCATAATTAGAACATACAGTTTATTATTAAAATAAACTAATTTTACTAAGTGCTTATTATTAGTTAAATCAATTTTTAAAAATACTATTTAAGTACTCTATACATAAGTGCATCTTACACCATCTTAATTTACAAAATAAGTACATACCTTGAGGATACCAAATACGCGTTATTTCAGGAACAAAATAATTGACCGAGCGAAGCGAGGTCTCTGAGTTTACTAGAGCGATTTGCACTTGTCCGTCCGTCCGTCCGTCCGTCCGTCCGTCCGTCCGTCCGTCCGTCTGTCAGAGCCTTATAACTTTTGAATTACTGAACGTAATTACTTCAAATTTAGATATATTATGTAAACCGATGGCCTCCAGCCGAAAATGGCTTAAAAAGTTATAAAAATCTTTATTTCAGGGGGGCTCTCATAGAAGCGAATGCGAAGAAATTTTTTTTTATTAGCGATTCATAGGTTTTCTGTGTATCATTTTAAAGACAATTTGGAACAGAGTACAAACGTATTTTTTTTTTAATTTTTTTCTTAAAATTGACGAAATGGGGGGCTTTCAAAATGGCGATTTAATACGCTCGCTTGAAGACGCTCTCTGAGAAAATTGGCTATGTATTTTCAAGTTGTACTTATTTTCTTACTTCACTTGTATCCTGTACTTGAGCAACAAATACTAAAATTATATGAATATTATAAAGAAACGAGATTATTTAATTTTTAATGAGCATCATTAAATTTCACATAGCTTCACAATAATGCTAATAGATGGCGCAGTCACTATTCCATGGAACTACTCGTAGGAGTTACGACTACGATCTATCCCAAAAACAGTTTTGCGTCGAGCATTATTATTTAGGTACATAATATAATAACTTCAATAAACTATTAATATTGCTGCATTTTGTATATTTTCTATTCGCGTCGATAGATGACGATTTGTACAGATGCCCCTAACCCGTTTTCACTCGTTAGTACCTACATAATAATTCAATATTTTCACTGACGTTCCCTAACCTTTACGATGATGATGATTACTGTCAACTTCTTTATCACGATCCTGTACGGGACACCTAAAAGGACATTGGGACGGATCACGGATGTTAGGACTTAGGATTGTGTTTTGGAGCTACCTACGTAAAGAGACTCCTACATTGGGGATGATTTAGGTATGTTTGGTGAAAACGGGCATAATAATAATGTCAGTTTTGGTCGTCATGTATCGATTGAATGAATAATCATGGGATACCGTTACCGCGAGGTCTCAGTTCGGGGCGAACCACTAGTAATATATCAAATATACAGAATGCAAGCTCAATTTAATTTTAATCAAATTGTAAATCCGATTCAAATTCATTAGGATTGATATCATTGAAGGTAAGGGCATAAAGATACGATATCGCCGACCCATAGGTATAAATGGATCATAATGAAAATGTATTATGGGCACTTTCGAAAATTTTATGTACTTAACCTTAATATAATAATTTTAACGACCTCCCTGGCGCAGTGGTGAGCGCTATGGTCTGGTATAACTGGGCGGTCTCGGGTTCGATTCCCGGCGGGGTCAATTCGGGAATTTATAATTTCTAAGTTGCCTCTGGTCTGTTTTTATAGGAGGCTTTGGCCGTGGCTAGTTACCATCCTACCGTCAAAGACGTACGTTTTAGCGTTCCAACACGATGGCATGTAGAAACCGATTAGAGGTATGGGTTGAATGATTACTGCCATACCCCTTCCAAGTTAGCCCGTTAGCAAATGAGACTGCATAGTCAATTGGTTTTCAGGTGAGATCGCAGTCCAGAACTATCTTATCATCGAATAAAAAAAATAATGCAGATGTCTATTTTATCTATAAACATGGTAAAGGATATATTGCGAACCAATCGGGATGGAATATCCCTATTTGATGACGGTTATTACAAAAATTGGACGAATTTACCAGCCTACCTCTTTAGCTGACGTGACCTGAAAGAGTAAACTAGTCGAAAAGGATTTCAACCCACGGGAACGTGTATTGGAATAAAAGATTCTCAAAAGAGGCAAGAAATTAAACAAGTCATGAGTGGTTAAATAAACCCACCCTACTATATATTAGCGTGGTAACACATTTTGAAAAATACCTATATTATAATATGCTGGCAGCATTGCCCATTTGGAAAGCCGTTAGTTCTTCAGTCAAGGTAGACTCTATTACCTTCTTTGAAAGTTCTTAAAAGAATCATCATCAATATCATCAGCAACCCACCAACGGCTCACTACTGAGCGCAGGTCTCCTGTCAGAGAAGGGTTATAGGCCATAGTCTACCATGCTGGCCCAATACAATGCCAATTGGCAGACTTCACACACCTTTGAAAATTCTCAGGTGTGCAGGTTTCCTCACGATGTTTTCCTTCACCGTTGAAGCTTGTGATATTTAAATTCTTTAACACACTTTTCTTAGAAAAGCAAGAGGTGCGTGCCCGGAATCGAACCTGCGACCGCCCGAATAGGAGACCGCAGTACTAACCACTAGGCTACCAATGCTTCTAAAATATTCTTAAAACATTGCTATTAAAATATTCTGTTGAAAACAATTTTGAATTTGTAACTTTCAGCGTTAATACATTACTATATACAGGGTTAATTTTAATTCACCAACAACTTCCCACATGTTACTTCTATGCATCAAAGTAAATAACTTTTGTTCCAAGATATAGTACGACTTTTTTAAATTCCTAAAAATGAAAAAGTTTTTTTTTCATACAAAAATAAATAATTTCATTTTTCTGTTCTAAAATTTTAAAAACTCTATGCGACACGTGTCAAAGGGAATGGGTGGCGTATTTGACGCGCCGTCACTCGATATTCGGTACTTAATGCTTGTCCGATACTTACGTCTGTCGCCGCGGAAAGCCTTCTGGTGTTCGCGATAAACGCGAAATTATGGACTTGCCGACGATAGCGCAGCCTGATGTCAGTAATACAGTTCACAAAGCATTTGTAAATACGAAGCGATAACTTCGGACGCCAATTTTTGCGCGGTTAGTAACTTAGTAGTCGACGCTTCACGCAGGTGTGGAAGAGACATTACATAAAACGACCAAAGAGTTAAAAAAATGACAGACTCTTCAACAAAGTTAGAATTTTTTTTGGTGAATTTATTGAGTTATGTGCAAAGTCGTTGAACAAATGTTGTTCAGTATTATGCATAGAAGTTACACTTGGAAGGTTGTTGGTGAATTAAAATTAACCCTGTATATAGGTAACATAATATATTGTTTTTTTTTATCACAGCTATAGATACAACTATTTTTCAATCGAAACTACACTTGAAATTCTTCTCTTCTTCTTATCCTCCTGGGGAGTGTATACCATGTTTACAACCGCTCCCCTGATACTTGAGAGTACACTAAAGGCAGTATTGCTCCATGTGCCCATTTGTTGCACCTCTAAAGAAGTCTGATACTGTTCAGGTTGCTATTCTTGTGGTATATATTCATCTTCACTAGAATCTGTAAAATCTACATCTTTTGAAAGTGCTTGGTTTGTATCTATAGGTAAATTTCTAGCTAAAAAACTAATATCTGAACTATCGCTTGTATCTTCTATAGACAAGTCTTCTGGTTTCCAGTAATCCAAACTCAGTCTATCGTTGGACGATGACTTCTGATCTGCCTCAATGCTCAATAAAACTAAATTTACATCAGATGCATCTGTTAAGAGGCCCTCCAATTCAATATCAGATTCTGCATTTTGTTGAACTTTTTTATAGACCTTTTTTAGTGGAGGAATTAATTTATGTAAGAAGAATAACATTGCACATAACAAATATAATAATATGTATCCACTTATATGCCTTCCAATGAAGAAAATCAAGCTCATTATGATTTGCAGAAGTAAAAATGCTTTGGTATGATTATTACTACGTAAACCAATAAATCCTCTCCGCTGTCTCTTAAACCAGTTGTTTATTTTAGATACAGCTGCTTCAATTTTTTCATAGTCATGTGAAGCTAAGCATTTCAGATATGTAGTACGATTCTTATACTTTAACCACATTTCAAATGCATCAATGCATATTATTATAATTGAAAATCCGATAACCAGTTGTAACAAATTAAATTTTCGATACCAGCTTACAATAAAAACAATGTTAAAAAATAGAAAGTATAACAAAGTCGGCCACATTTTTTTCCAAAGTAAAATATCCTCAAGAATACATAAATAAATCTTAGGTAACAAGGATGAGGTATTTTGTTTGATTTTTTTAATACTTATCGGTGATTTCCTTAAAAAAAACGATTTCACTGAAGATAACATTTTGTTCATTTTTATTATATTTTATTATTATAATAAACCTATTTATACTAGCGGCACGCTATGATGGCCGGTTTGACGTTTGTCCGCTCATGAAGTTCCGTATTAATTGATAACGACTTTGAAGGAAATAATTGTATTACTTTATTGACGATAGTGATGTGCAGAGATTCATAAATTTTATCGAATGTAGTTTTAGGTTTAGGACTCAAAATTTATTTATTAAATTGATTTCTAAAATGTATACAAGTGTAGAAAAATCAGTTTGCACCATTTAAGGGGTGAATGTACTTGTGAATATGAACAATTTTCACTATGTGGACAAACCTCTGAAATCGCAAAAAAATATCAGCTGTTTCATACAAAAGGTAAAATTTTTATTTTTATATGATATATACCACAACTCGGCATTTGGTTTTCTAAATTGAAAATTTTTAAAAATGGAATCTAATACGATCGTCACATAGGATCGCTGGCTAGCACAACTACTACCTCCGGCAAACTCGCGTCAATGCTCAATGCAAAACAAAGCAGTTTCGAATTGACGTTGCTTCGAAAAGTATAAACTGTCAGTGCAATGCGATTGTGATATAGTTTTGACCTGGCTTTGGATTTCAAATATTGATACTGCATTACTGTTGACCCTTGCTTGTTAATTTGGACTCTGTTCAAGCCCTTTGTTGTGGATTTCGTCGATATGACCGAACGTACGCAGAGAACTGTTCTAAATAGTCAGACACGTGAGTTCGTAATACGCCTTCGTAACTATTTCGATCGTGAAGCTCAAAATGGAGGGTCAGTGGTTGAACGCGTAGCTGATGCGCTTAATATTGGACAACGAACTGTTAGACGGATAACTAAAAAAAAATATGGCGAGACTGGCACAGAAGAAAATAAACTTCACACACCAAAAAAGAGAAAACGAGCAAAACCAGTCGTAGGCATCGATAGCTTTGATGCCGATGCTATCCGAAGACATGTTTACGGCTACTATTTACAGAAGGAGTATCCAACAAGAAAAAAGTTGGTGCATTCACTGAAGGAAGCTGGATTATTCTTCGGTGGGGAAAGTTCTTTAACGAAGATTTTGAAGACCATTGGATTTCGATACAAAAAATGTAACAAACGCAAAATATTGATGGAAAGATTTGATATAGCGATGGCAAGGTATACTTTTTTACGGCAAGTGAAAGAAATCAAAAATTGGCAAAATGTTGTGTTCTTGGATGAAACATGGCTTAATGCTAACCATACTGTAGGCCGTTCTTGGAACGATGACACAGCAGCATCTACTTCCAAAGTTCCTGTAGGAAAAGGATCGCGACTTATAATTTGTCACGCCGGAACCATCAACGGGTTTGTCGAAGGTTCTCTCATGGCTTTTGCGTCAAAAACCACTGGAGACTATCATGAAGACATGAATGGAGAAAAGTTTACTGAATGGTTTACCTCAATGTTGTGTAGCCTCCCTGAACCATCTATTATAATTATGGACAACGCCCCATACCACTCGATGCAAATTGACAAGCCACCTGCCCAATCCCAAAAGAAAGCTGATATCGTCGCATGGCTTCGTAAAAATGGCGTAGATGCAAACATGAATATGTTAAAAGCGGAATTAGTACGTCTTTTAAAAGAAAACAAACCAACCAAGATCCGATACGTCATTGACGAAATAGCATTAGAACATGGGCACAGAGTTATACGGTTACCGCCTTACCATTGTGAGTATAATGCGATTGAGTTGGTGTGGGCTCAAATTAAGGGATATGCTGCAAGACACAATACAGAACCCCCATTTACCACAAAAAAAATGCTAAAATTATTAGAAGAAGCTTGTGAACATGTGACTAAAGGAGACTGGGAAAAGGTTGTGAATAGAACTGTTAAATTAATAAGGGAAGATTATGAAAGAGATGTGAAAATAGATAATATTATAGAAAACGAACATATAATTATTAATGTAGGTGATGATAGCAGTGACGACAGTGAAAATAGTAGTATGGACGAATCTGATTAATTATGGCCTTTTGTGGCACCTTTTTTGGTATCTTTTGTATTCATATGTTTCTTGTGTGCATATAAAGTATGTATATTCATTTTCATTCAAATATTCAGTTCGTTCAAATAAATTAAATAAACATATACATTTTTGTTTTATTAAACCTATTTAATCAGGTACAAAAACAAAACTTAATTGTTTTTTGTTCGAGAATAAATTGACATTCCACATCACTATTGTAATGTGTCAAACCGGCCATCATAGCGTGCCGCTAGTTTAACTTCAAAAATAAATTTATTATTTTTAATTTTCACAAACTTGTCACATACACAAATTCAAATAGTTTATAACTAATTTATTGGTTATATTCATGGAACTAGGAATTACAACTAGTTATATTAGAAATACTTCATTAACAGATTTAAAAACAAAGGAGGAGGTTCTCAATTCGACGCGATTTTTTTTTGTCGATGTTATTCCATATCTCCATCAAATCTTACCTGATTTCAATAGTTTTTTTTTATTTGAAAGGGCGTATCGTCAGGTTGGTCCCATTTAAATTTAGTGAAGATAAATTGTTATCTTCGGAGATGGAGGACGGAACTCCTCAATGAATGAGAGGAAATCGCTCGCGAACAGAGTATGTGTAGACTTTTAACCATGCCTACATGCCTACATGGTACATAACTTACATACATAAGCTAAATTCGGGCTAGCGTGGCGCATTCGTTTCATCGTTTCTGTTTAGGCCCACACGACTTGAACATACGCGTGACAGAGGCTACTTTTAAATCCAGAAAAACAACATTTCCCACGACTCCAAAAAATATTTTTTATTTTTTACGTAAGTACCTACCTCGAATATAATTAATAAATAATAATAAATAATAAAAATTTCTTTATTTAGGTAATAACCCATGTACAAATAAAAATAGAATAAAATAAAATTATTACAAAGCATAATGTAAAATTAAAATTAAAAATTGAATTGAATAAATTGAGAATTATTTTCTATTTGGATCTCGATGTGTCGAGATCCAATGTCTCAACATTGGACATCTGTAATGATAATGTAATGTAATCGGCCTATAATTTTTGGGCTCCGTGGTACTACCTGATTTATGGAGCAGGAGGGTAATACCTGTTGTCAGAAACTGGGGTAGCGACTCTGACTCTAGAGATGATTGGAATTGGGATGCTAAACGAGCGTGCGAGCTGCGTAGCCACTTTATCCAAAAGTTGTGCAGCCCGTCCGGCCCAGGGGATTTCCAATTGGGCAGGTGACGGGCTGCAGTGGCCACGTCTTCAGGGGTTATAGTAACTAGGTCCATTTCTGGAATTTGATCGCACGCTCTTTCTACATCCCACGTCCAATCACCCTCAGTGTGAGCGACAGGCGCCGACCAGATGTTGCGCCAGAATGATGTCATGGCTTCATCATCCGGTAGGCGCGCATCGGTGACACCTTGGTCAGGGTGTTCCCAACCTCGGTATACCCGCCTTTGATCGCTTTGGAAAGTGCGATTCAGGGTATATCTCTCGACCCGGCACTTGTACCTGCGAATACGGCTAGCCCATGCCGAGACCTTCTGTTTCAGGAAGTCAATGCGCTCAGTGACGCGCGCCATATAATCTTGAGGGCTGATATCAGTCCCTAAGAAAGCGCGCCTCACAAAGCGCATGACTCTAGGGCGAGTGTTGCCCTCCCTGAAGCAGAGTAGTTTTCCAATGAGTGCCCTAGCCCCATCAATACGACGTTCGATCCTGCACTGCCAGGCTGGTGCGGCAGGCTTCGGTCGTGTTGCTGTATCATTATTAATAAACTTTACATTAGCAACACGACATGCCGCAACAGCCGCGCAGTACAGAATCGAATGTGTGTCGGAAAGGTCTTCGCTGCTGTCAAAATAACTCGGCAGCAGCGAATCCAGGGCACCCATTAGCGCTTTGTTCTTATTTTTCATGGGCAACCGAGGTAACCGCGGTCTAAACTCGGGTGGTGAAGATCTATATTCCCGAATAGCACTCTCCAAAGCACTCCTCAATTGTTCACTACACTGGGTACTTACATGTGCAGCCCCGCCATCCTGTCCCTCACCAGCCTGAGTGGGCTGCAGCGAAATCGCATGAGCAGTTTGCGATTGTGCTGGAGCTTGCGGTGAGGAGGGGGTAGCGCGGTTACATTGCAGTTCAGAGCGAAGCCGATCAAGCACGGCGTTGTCCAGCATGTGATTACGCTGAATAACCCGCACCTGGTCCGACAGTCGCTGAGCCGACACATTGAGAGCTGGTTCAAGGACCTGAAACAAAGCATGCATCCTAGCACGGTACGCGGTCATGTTGGTTCCACCCTCAGTAGCCCCTAAGTATGCGCGCATGACATTTTCATTGATGGATGTTGTCCATCTCATGCGCGACACACTACCGCCGGAAGCGGGGACCCTATCAGAAGCCGGTGGGCCTCGGGATCCCAAGCAAGTCGGCGGCCGGCCTCTCCCACGACGATGTACTGGTGGTGGCGACGTCGGCGGGGAGAAAAACTCGTCGCTCGAACTCGACGCAACTGCAGCATTGGGCGTGGTCCCGGGTGGCTGCGAGGCGGGGTTGAGTGACGAGTCCGGGGATGGTGTTTGTGCGTTCCGTGCCCTGGATCGTGTCAGCATTCTATATTATTAATTTCTTTTGTATTCATTATATGGCATCTATTGACAGCTTGTGTCAGTTATATTTCTCGGGCTATTTTAATTTTCTTCATGGTGTCTGCTTCTTCTAATTAGGTTTTGGTTCTTCTAATTAGTTTTTAGTTTGGTAAATTTATTAAGTTAAATCTAAAATTCTATTGAGATCGGTTGTATAATAATTATTTCGGCGAAAATGTAACGGAGAAAAAATATATCGTATGCTGACATTTAGGGTTGCCAGGTTAATGCCTACCAACATTGTATAAACTTCTTACATCCATTCTGAGAACGAAAATTAACGATCACATCGATACAAAATCCATCATGTCTAATTCTCAGAACGGATGTAGGAATGGCTCCCGTGGTACTAAGGAGCTTCTCCTCATTGATATGGCCATTTGTCAACAGGTTCGGCGCTCCCGAAAGGATCTGTCGACATGTTGGATAGACTATAAGAAGGCCTACGACTCTGTGCCCCATACATGGCTCATGAAGGTGCTGGAACTGTACAAAGTAAACACAGTACTACGCGCCTTCCTACAGACGTGTATGGGGCAGTGGAGGACGGTCCTTCACTATCCAGGGTGTCGTCGGACCCTGGGGAGCGCGGAGCCTATAAGGATTGAGCGAGGCATATTCCAGGGCGATAGCCTCAGTCCTTTGTGGTTTTGCCTGGCTCTGAATCCTCTGAGTACTCTCTTGGAGAATTCAGGGCTAGGTTACCGGTTGAGGAGAGGTGGTCAGGTTATATCACACCTCCTTTACATGGATGACCTAAAACTCATTGCCCCCAACAAATCACATCTACTAGAGTTACTAAAGGTAACTAAAGCCTTTAGTGATTCCATTAGGATGGAATTTGGTGTGGACAAATGTGCGGTCATGCATGTAAAGCGAGGGAGGATTGTGGAATCTGAGGGTGTTGAGCTCTCGGATTCCATATACCTCAGATCGCTCTCCCCAACTGAAACCTACAAATACCTGGGCATGGCGGAGGCGTTAGGTATCAGAGAGGCCGACATGAGGCAGTCGGTGAGGGAGCGTTTCCTTGGCCGTCTGAAGAAAGTGCTGAAAAGCCTTTTGTCGGGCGGCAATAAGGTGCGCGCCTTCAACGGTTGGGTCATGCCGGTCTTGATGTATTCCTTCGGCATACTCAGGTGGACTCAGACTGAGCTTGACGCCCTGGACAGACAAGTTCGTGCGCTGCTGACCGCATATCGGATGCATCACCCGCGCTCCTCGGTGATGAGGCTGTACATCCCGCGGAAGTGTGGGGGAAGAGGCCTTTTGAATGCCAAAACCCTCCACAACCGCGAGGTGTGCAGTCTCAGGGAGTACTTTCTCCACGCCGAGACGGAGATGCACCGCGATGTGGTCGCAGTGGACAGGGGTCTGACGCCGCTCTCCTTGGCTAAAGAGAACTGGCGCATACCTGTGGTGCTCAGTACCAATGACCGCAGGGTTGTATGGCAAGGTAAGGAGCTTCACGGACGCTTTTATCGGGCCCTCCACGGGCCTGATGTTGACTTTGAAGCGTCCGTGGCCTGGCTGCGCTTTGGTGACCTCTTTGGGGAAACCGAAGGGTTTGTGTGTGCAATTATGGACGAGGTCATGATGACGAACAATTACAGAAAATACATAGTGAAGGATGGAACGGTAGACATATGTCGGGCATGTCGCCGTCCTGGAGAAACTATCCGTCACATTGTTTCTGGTTGTTCTCATCTAGCTAACGGCGAATACTTACACAGACATAACCAAGTGGCCAGGATTATCCACCAGCAACTTGCCTTGAAATACAATCTTGTGGAATCGGAGGTACCGTACTACAAGTATGTGCCCGACCCAGTTCTTGAAAATGGTCATATCACACTGTACTGGGATCGATCTATCATTACAGACAGGACTATTGTAGCCAATAAGCCTGACATAGTGGTGATAGATCGATCAGAGCGCCGTGCAATGATTGTTGATGTTGCTGTCCCGCATGACGAAAACCTCGTGAAAGCCGAGAAAGAGAAACTCACCAAGTATCTCGACTTAGCGCACGAGGTTGTCGCCATGTGGAATGTAGACTCAGCAATCATTGTACCGATAGTGATAACCGCTAATGGTCTTATAGCCAAGAGCCTCGACCAACATCTTTCGAGGCTCTCGTTGGGTAGCTGGGTCAAGGGCCAGATCCAGAAGGCTGTACTCCTGGACACGGCTCGCATCGTCAGGAGGTTCCTCTCTCTGGGGCCCTGACCGCCGGTTGCTTGGACCCTGTTCCCGAGACCGGTGGACCGCTATTTTTTATATTTTTAAATATTTTTTTTTATTTTTGTTTTATAATGAAATATTTAAAAATGTAAATAATATGAGTAAAAGTAAATAAAGATGTAATGTAATGATATAATGATTATCTGATTTGTTTTATGTTATTAATTTATTTTCGCCTGATACTAATGCTTAATTAAATAAAATATGTAATAAAATTATTTATTCCTTTTTAGTTTTAGTTACTATTGAAGTCGGTTTATATTTTTATTTTTTTAAATTTTATCCACCGAGCTAGGCTATATCAATAGTAAAAACTACATTAGATTCTTCAGAAGAGACCTGAATCTGAAGCCGACGCGGCAGTGTAGGAGGACAAAGTTCTGTGAAAATCGTATTAAAGTTCTGGCGCTACTATATTTCAAGTAAAACAAGAAAGCGAGGATTCAACCTCAATATGTGCTCAAGGTGTAGGCATTCAGTGAAGCGAAGTTAAAGCAGCGAACTTTGCGAACCTCTCTCGAGGCCGATCCAACTTCGCTGATGCAATAAATAAGGATTTTAGCGACAAATTACCACCCGAAAGTGTTTCCTCTTACCAGGAAAGTTTGCAACTACCAAAATGGAATATGTAACTTACATTAGGTTGTATTGATAGATATAAATTTAACTTTGCATGCTACTAACATTAAAAGTTAATAAGCACATTGGATAGAAGCAGGCGTTACTTTGAGGAAGTTCATGATTAGCAAGAAAAGGCTAGAATTATTTTGCTATAATCTTTCTTGCTTGGTTGGGAACCAAAAAGCCAAGTTCCCAAGCAAGCAATGCCACCACCACTCACATGCACCACCACACAAGACTTTTATCTACTCTCGACGCACGTTTCACCCCGACACCGGAGCATCGTAAGGAGATGTCGATTTTACAATGCAGTATTGTCTAGTTAATAAACAGTTAATTTTATAGTTCTATGGGAAATGTTTTACATTTATTATATTCAATTTTTGGTTCCATGATTCCGATATCAAATGGTCGAGTCATACTTAAGTTTAATATGTTTAATTGTAAACATGCTCAAATTAGGATAAAAAACTTGAGAGGTGTCAAGGGACACCCGGGTTGAACGTAGTTCCTTTCGATTAATTTTAGTGAAGGAATCGTAATAAACTAGTGGTGTCATCTTGTATTAAATTGATTAACTACGATGAATTTTAATATTTAGTTTATTTCTATTGCACTGTTACAAAACCAAAGAGTTACTCTGGTGAAGTTACTGTTTTTTCACAGATGGCGTTAGTAGTACAATAACTTTTTATCCAATTTATACAATAAAAAATTAGGGAAATATTCCACATTTAGAAATTATTTAAAATAAAATTGAAAATAGAAAATTCAGTCTGTCGAGCTGGGATTCGAACCATCGACGTTGAACTTATAGGCGACTGCCCTAACCACTAGGCCATGCAGATAGGCACATAGGCCAGAGGCCATGTTCTAAGACGAAAATACCGAATACAATGCAAAATTCACATTCAACAAAAAAGTGTCGGTTTCAAAAATGTGTCGAGTGTCGGTTCCTTAATTTTTTCCGTCTAGCCCCCTTCCGTACCGCGCGATAAGGAACTACGTTCCAAAAACATTGATTACCCTAATCAAATATTCTCAGACGAGGGACCAAAGACTGACTCCACGTATTAGTTTCCAGCTAGGTGGCGGACTGGTAGTTGTGTGGAGGTACAGCCCACTCAATTAGATGTTTTCGAGGTTATTGCGCCACCATGATAAGTTAGTTCAATTATCGTATACGAAAGACGAAGATACAATCTAGCAAAATAGTGTTGGGCTAAAGGGTAGTAGTAGTTATAAATGATATCCATTTTCATTTGACTATAAAATAGATCAATACAGTCTGATATTGGGGTCCCACCACCGCTCCGTGCCGCCCACAAGCACAATTAATATTATGCATTATAAGTATGCACACTAGTAGTAGTAGTATATGGTATACACAGAAAGTATACGCATAACTACTTCAAACTTTTTTGAACATTGTTCAAGACAGACATTGTATAACAGAATCAAAGGCAAATCTTCTTCTAAAACAATCTGAGATATAAGGATTATAGTAGGTATCAACGCCGGTATTCCCGCGAGTTTTTAAACCTCACTCGCCCACCCACCCACCACACCCACCAGCAGCGGCAATGGGGCTACTTTCTGTCTGCCCCTCTTAACATGTGTTGAATTATAATTAGAAATAATTACGTATGCTTTTGTGGAACTTCCCCTCATTGTGGAAACTCTGCATACATAGAATAATATCTATTAAGTATATTGTAAAAGTATTTTGAAAAGAGCAACTGCCGAGTTTCTTGCTGGTTCTTCTCGGCAGGAACGGCATTCCGAACCAGTGGTAGACTCATTGACGAATCAAAAGTACTTGTAAAAGTTTATTTGAATAAAAAAACATTTCTATTTCTATTTCTATTTCACTTTCCGCGGACCTAACCTAACAATCGCGGGAAAAAGCTAAGTCAAAGCTAGTCAAAAGTAAGTAGTAATATAGTATGTGTGATTTTATGTCAATAAGTTAGCATCTGGTACTACATAAGGTACAAGTACCTATTTACATAATAAATTAAATGTACCTATTCAAATAGATGGCACAGTTACCTCAACACACGTAGGTAGCTACCTAACTACGTCAACAACCAGAACTTCAGTTTCCCCTCATCCTTAAACCACTCGGGACCAAATTTACGAGAGCAATTATGCAACTTAGCAATACCAATGAGACCTGACGGTTGTAAATGTAATATTACAGTCAGCATTTGTAAAATTATTTTAAAGAGAACCAGACATACTTTATCATATTGAATTATTATGTTTACCTACATTGAGGAAATCTTAACAAGACCGCAATCTTCTTGCTTATGTATTGGAGTAGTCCAACTTTCTATTAGGTTGAAGAAAAACAAACATTCAAGAATACAATCATAACATGTGCAATATTTTTCCATAAAATTACTTGCGTCGACTGTCGATGTCTTGTTACTCGTGTGTAAAGTTAATCGCCATTTCAAAGATGCAAGAAAGATATAAATATAAAGTATCGTCATCATTATAATTTTGCGTTTGGCCCTCTAAATAATTAACTAACAAGTCTCTCGGAGGCTTGGGCAGTACTTATAGAGGTTAGACAGTGAGTGATGTGGTGCTAATTGCGGGGCAAGGCCTTCTATCCACAAATGTATTATGCATACCTACCCCACTGAACAGACGACAAAGTGATGTAGATTAACGTATCCATGAGCAATATTTTTTCAATTTGCAAGCAATTTGTTTTCAAAAAACTTTTCAGAGAACAGTTATTAATAACACAAAAAAACGAATAATCATATTAAAATCCATAGTAAGATAGCCGTGGTAGTACATTTACAAATAATAAATTAAAAAAAAAAAAGGAAAGGACATTATCGATTCAATTTATAATATAATACAATTTATATTTTACCTAATAAGTTATTTTCATATGTATAATATTTATTTATTTTAAATGACTAAGTACCCTGTTATTCGGGCCCTAGCAGAATATCAGCGCTGTGGTTACATATGTATCCACAGCATTTAGCTGAGCTAGAACCCTTTCATTGGCATGACACATAGTAGACACTAGTTAAGTTACACTAGCGGCACGCTATGATGGCCGGTTTGACGTTTGTCCGCTCATGAAGTTCCGTATTAATTGATAACGACTTTGAAGGAAATAATTGTATTACTTTATTGACGATAGTGATGTGCAGAGATTCATAAATTTTATCGAATGTAGTTTTAGGTTTAGGACTCAAAATTTATTTATTAAATTGATTTCTAAAATGTATACAAGTGTAGAAAAATCAGTTTGCACCATTTAAGGGGTGAATGTACTTGTGAATATGAACAATTTTCACTATGTGGACAAACCTCTGAAATCGCAAAAAAATATCAGCTGTTTCATACAAAAGGTAAAATTTTTATTTTTATATGATATATACCACAACTCGGCATTTGGTTTTCTAAATTGAAAATTTTTAAAAATGGAATCTAATACGATCGTCACATAGGATCGCTGGCTAGCACAACTACTACCTCCGGCAAACTCGCGTCAATGCTCAATGCAAAACAAAGCAGTTTCGAATTGACGTTGCTTCGAAAAGTATAAACTGTCAGTGCAATGCGATTGTGATATAGTTTTGACCTGGCTTTGGATTTCAAATATTGATACTGCATTACTGTTGACCCTTGCTCGTTAATTTGGACTCTGTTCAAGCCCTTTGTTGTGGATTTCGTCGATATGACCGAACGTACGCAGAGAACTGTTCTAAATAGTCAGACACGTGAGTTCGTAATACGCCTTCGTAACTATTTCGATCGTGAAGCTCAAAATGGAGGGCCAATTTTACCTATAACGTCAGTGGTTGAACGCGTAGCTGATGCGCTTAATATTGGACAACGAACTGTTAGACGGATAACTAAAAAAAAATATGGCGAGACTGGCACAGAAGAAAATAAACTTCACACACCAAAAAAGAGAAAACGAGCAAAACCAGTCGTAGGCATCGATAGCTTTGATGCCGATGCTATCCGAAGACATGTTTACGGCTACTATTTACAGAAGGAGTATCCAACAAGAAAAAAGTTGGTGCATTCACTGAAGGAAGCTGGATTATTCTTCGGTGGGGAAAGTTCTTTAACGAAGATTTTGAAGACCATTGGATTTCGATACAAAAAATGTAACAAACGCAAAATATTGATGGAAAGATTTGATATAGCGATGGCAAGGTATACTTTTTTACGGCAAGTGAAAGAAATCAAAAATTGGCAAAATGTTGTGTTCTTGGATGAAACATGGCTTAATGCTAACCATACTGTAGGCCGTTCTTGGAACGATGACACAGCAGCATCTACTTCCAAAGTTCCTGTAGGAAAAGGATCGCGACTTATAATTTGTCACGCCGGAACCATCAACGGGTTTGTCGAAGGTTCTCTCATGGCTTTTGCGTCAAAAACCACTGGAGACTATCATGAAGACATGAATGGAGAAAAGTTTACTGAATGGTTTACCTCAATGTTGTGTAGCCTCCCTGAACCATCTATTATAATTATGGACAACGCCCCATACCACTCGATGCAAATTGACAAGCCACCTGCCCAATCCCAAAAGAAAGCTGATATCGTCGCATGGCTTCGTAAAAATGGCGTAGATGCAAACATGAATATGTTAAAAGCGGAATTAGTACGTCTTTTAAAAGAAAACAAACCAACCAAGATCCGATACGTCATTGACGAAATAGCATTAGAACATGGGCACAGAGTTATACGGTTACCGCCTTACCATTGTGAGTATAATGCGATTGAGTTGGTGTGGGCTCAAATTAAGGGATATGCTGCAAGACACAATACAGAACCCCCATTTACCACAAAAAAAATGCTAAAATTATTAGAAGAAGCTTGTGAACATGTGACTAAAGGAGACTGGGAAAAGGTTGTGAATAGAACTGTTAAATTAATAAGGGAAGATTATGAAAGAGATGTGAAAATAGATAATATTATAGAAAACGAACATATAATTATTAATGTAGGTGATGATAGCAGTGACGACAGTGAAAATAGTAGTATGGACGAATCTGATTAATTATGGCCTTTTGTGGCACCTTTTTTGGTATCTTTTGTATTCATATGTTTCTTGTGTGCATATAAAGTATGTATATTCATTTTCATTCAAATATTCAGTTCGTTCAAATAAATTAAATAAACATATACATTTTTGTTTTATTAAACCTATTTAATCAGGTACAAAAACAAAACTTAATTGTTTTTTGTTCGAGAGTAAATTGACATTCCACATCACTATTGTAATGTGTCAAACCGGCCATCATAGCGTGCCGCTAGTTTAGATTGTAATTACTTTCTGTTTTCCATTTTCATGTGTATTTCCATTTTGTTTGTTATATTTTGTTTTCATGTCAATGAATAAATAATATTCTATTCTATTCTATTCAATATGCGTGTGACATCGTCTCCAAAGTGATCAAATCTTATTGAAAACTAAGTCCTCAATTGGTTGCCTGGAAGAGAACACTAGGTAGCGATAAGGTTGCTAAATTGTATACATTGTTTGTTTTTAGGGTTCCGTACCAAAATGGTAAAAATAGAACTTTATGGTGAGACTTTCTCGTCCGTCCGTCCGTCCGTCTGTCACAGTCGATTATTTTAGTAACTATTAAAGCTATCGACATGAAATTTGGAATAGTTGTGTATAAAAGTGGCCCAACATCATTGGAATAAAAAAAATCTAAATTATTTTTAGTTTTATTAAAACTAAAATTGAAATGAATGAACGAATGAAACTTGGTAAATATTGAAAAAATATGAAGTAAACAACAAAGTTACGATTTTGTTGAGTTTTTCCATATCTATAAGTGGCTTGTACTAAGATAGGTTCTTTTAAGCCACATTTGAATAGCTGGCAAAAGCATAGGTAAGCCTATTATGCGTAAGTGTTAAAATAATTCTGTGGTTTTAGTAACTTTCTAATAATGCATACCTATATATTTTTCAATTATTAAATTAACCTTATTATTTATCAATTTTTCAATTATTATTATTTTTAATTATTGCAAGCAGTGATAGCCTAGTGGTTAGGACTGTTCGATCAGGTTCGAACCGCAGGTTCGATCCTGGGTACGCACCTCTGACTTTTCGGAGTCAAGTGCGTTTAAGCAATTAAATATCACTTGCTTCAACGGTGAAGGAAAACATCGTGAGGAAACCTGCACACCTAAGAGTTCTCCATAATGTTCTTGAAGGTGTGTGAAGTCCGCCAATTCGCATTGGGCTAGCGTGGTGGATAGGGTGGGTTGCTAATGATGATGATGATATATTTTTCAGGGCAGTTTTTAGCTTTGGAAAAATCCTATTAATATTATAAATGCGAAAGTTTGTGAGGATGTATGGATGGATGTTTGGATGGATGGATGGATGGATGTTGTTCACGCCACAACGAATGAACCGATTTGCCTGAAATTTGGAATGAAGATAGCTTATACCCAGGATACTACGTATTACATACATACTACAGCTACTTTTTATCCCGGCAAATTACAGAGTTCCTGCGGGAATGAAAAAACCTTAATCCACGCGGATGAAGTCGCAGGCATCATCTAGTATCACTATAAACACTGGTTAGATCAAGTATGTATCTCTATACTCATGGAATTTCTCGTTCAATAGTTTAAAATTCCGAAAGAAAGATGACTGAAATCGAGATGCTTTGTTCAGTTTCTTGGTCTGTAAACAAAGACAATACTTATAGAAATTGCGAGCGTGTTAAAGAACGTTTTCAAGTCACCGTAACAGTATTGCAGCTAACATATTTGAGCGGGTTTTAGAGATAGAATCGCAAGATAAAGTATGGACGTCGAAATCCATCGAGTCTGATAAGAAAATTCCGCGCCACACGCCAAGGAATGTCTGTTGTAGCGAGCCGTGTGTGCCACTGTGGAACTTTATATTTGTTACAATTTAGGAAACTGGATTAAATACGTGACACCAAATAACCATAATTTTTTTTTATCTCTTGAATGCGATCTAACTATGACTTGAAAAGGGGTGGCAGTACTGTATTTATATCCCTAATCGGTTTCTGCGCGCCATAAGTAGTACTGGAACGCTAAATTGCTAACCGACTGCCACGTAAGTACTTACTGGGTGGTAACTAGCCACGGCCAAAGTACTACTACTACTACTACTACTACAATTCTGGTCTGAAAATAAATTCCCAAATGACCCATGCTGGCAATCGAACTCGAGACCTCCCACCTCCCACAGCGCTCACTACTGCGCCAAGGAGGTCGACAACTATGACTGTATTTGAATATGGACTATGTGTTTCATTGGCCTTAAAAATCACGACCCGTAAAATAAGGACGTTGATTAAACCGAAATAATTAATCACTAGGCAATCTCTCAATCAATGAGGGAACGCCCTCATCGCCATTTTATCAGCGAACCACCAGACCAACGATGTTCAATATTACTCGTTTCATACATAAAAATTCAAACTTCAAAATTATTTATTTCACGTAGGCCAACCTGTGGCTCTTATGACACGTCATGACTCTACCACCGGTTCGGAAAGCGGATTCTGCTGAGAAGAGCCGGCAAGAAACTCAGCAGTTGCTCTTTTCGAAATAATCATTTTACAATATTATTATGCAGCTATTACATAGTAATAAGTTTTTTATATTATCTTGTGGATGCCAAGCCGATTTAACCCATAAAACTTGTTAGAATAGAATAGAATATAATATTTCCACAATGATCCCCTCATTTTCACACACAGTTCCAAAAAAAAGCGTACTAAAATTCAATTCATGTTAAGACGGGCAGATAGAAAGTAGCCCCATTCCCGCAGGTACCCGTCATGTGAATTGTAACATTTTAAATAGCTTTTTAAGTATGGCTTTTAAATGGTTAGATTTACGTAAAAGGACACTAACAGATTAAAAAAAACTGCAACTATATTGTAGTTAATTATTTGCAACAAAATTACTTCTAATACTTAGAAATATAATAATAGGGTTTATAGTACGGTTTAGGCTTAATAAATTTGGCCATTTTGTTACTACAAGAACTATTGTTTAACAGAAAAGTAATGAACAGTGAATAAATTCACCTTACGCCCATGAGAATGTAGCGAAATGGCCAAGCCACATATTTTGATTAAGGATAGAGTTTGTGAAGTTAGGGCTTATTGAGTTAGGGCGTGTAGAGTTAGAAGCTTGGCTCTACATGAGATCTGATAACTTTTTGATAGCCATTCATCATCGAGCCATGGTGTCGTCGTAGCAACATTTTACATGAAAATGTTTTTGGTGGGATACATTTTTTTGATGATAAGAGATTACGTAAAGCTGACTACCACAGAGGTACCCTCAGAACATTAGATAATAGATAATATTCTGAAGTAGTACCTACCTATCAAAACGACTCAACAGTGTCGAAATGAAAAAATCATATCTCTGGGGACCTCTACCTATTTATCTCCCAGATCGAACTGATGTTAACGTCGAAAGCGAACTTCTTATCTCCAGCACGAATAATGAGCGCTATTCATCTTCGCGCGCGATGCTTCATCATTCTCTACAATCATATTATTCTTCTTCATTTATCAGTATCATTAGGAAAAAGAGACCAATAAATATTTCAGCCTACTTATATTGTCAATTTTCAGACAGACAAGTTTTTATTACGTGAGAAAGAAATAGTGAATTGGGAGCTCTCTGCGTTAGAACAGGCAGTGTCGCTAACGGAAAAACTATGCTGGGACTTAAGCACTTTCTTTTTCATGGATTCTTGGCGAAGGAGTGTTTTGTGACGAAGGTATATAAGGATCAGCACTATAAGGTGTACTAGGTGTCTCTAAGTAGTAAATAGTTTTGATGGTAGTTTATAAGTAATTGCAAACATAGAGTAAGTGAATTTTTACAATGTTCACAGACCAACAAACAAAAACACTTACGCATGATATTAATGAGGATTAATAATTATGTAATAGCGAAGTCACTCTTCATGTAATAGTCAAATCATGTGTATGGAAAAGCTATATTAGCCTTTCAAAAGGGGTGCTCAACAGAGCTAAGCGGTACTTTGCGCCAGAGCACAGGCTCCTACTTTATAAAGCGCAAGTCCGCCCAAGCAAGCCTTGAGCACCGCAGAGACGTAAGCTCTCTTTGCGTATTCTATCGGCTATATAACGGGGAGTGTTCTGAAGAATTATTTGAGCTTATACCACCCTCTCTCTTCTACAACCGCACCGCACGCCACCAAAAGCAGTTTCAACCTCACCACCTGGGTGCCTGGAGCACTTCGACTGTCCGTTGTGCCAGATCTTTTTTTCCACACGCACTACCAAACTGTGGAACCAACTCCCATCGACAGTGTTCCTGTTTAATTACAACATGGGGCTACTCAAGGGGCGGACCAACAAATTCCTGAAAAGCCGGCAACGCATTGGCGGTACCTATGGTGCTACAAATGTTCACGGGCGGCGGTAATCACTTAACATCAGGTGATCCACCTGCTCGTTTGCTCGCTATTCTTAAAAAAAATAATACGATTTCATATACTCAAAGACTATATTGCCAATTAGCTTCGGTGGCTGCACCGGTTGAGGCAGAAAGCTCCAAGTTTTTTAAGCTATTGCATATAGCTTTTATCGCGGGCTTTGAGCCCGGCGAACGAATCAAGAAATTCCGTAACGAAAATAAACCTAACACCCCCCACTCCGACCGGCACAGCGGTGCGGCGTTGAAAGCCGTGCATCGTCTAACGTCGTTTCAGTTCGGCAGACTTCGGCACGGTGTTTGTGTGCTTGCGAATAGACTTATGCGTGTAGACTGTACGAAGCTCGCACGGATCGAGACGAGCTGCTCCGAAATCGGACGAATACGTAAGCAGCTGTTTGTGAGAAAGTATATAGGTGTATAGGGTTGATAAAAAATGCTATGCAATAGCTTTACCGCGTCAGTCCCCGAGTGCCACACGTATTTTTTTTGACTGCGTAAAAGATAAGACTATAATATTATACGTTTACAATGCAAAACAGTTGAATTCCTATTCGCGTGCCGTGAACACACCAGTCAGTGGCAGCTGTCAGCGGGGCCTGTATCAAGCGGTATCAAACAAACGCCCACTACAAGCCACTAATACCGAGCCCGGACATGAACACTGCTATAACAAGTGGTCGAGGAAATGGCTGGCTTACACTACCACTTGCTTATCAACTTATCCATACTATACTTACCCCCTTACTAAAGGCATCGAACTATCATGCTTAGAAGCTCAATAGTCGACGCGGTGTACAAAAGCCTTTAAAGACTACACAGTATATCGCCGCGTTTACGACGAACCCAGATTAAAAAACGACGTACTTACTGTGTTATGAAAGGGTGTCATAGTTCATCAAAAACGTATAATCAGTACCAGTGCCAGAAAAGAATAACGTTGCATTGACACATTCAATGGTTATTTTGAGCTTACGTCTGTTAGCGCAATTTGTTAGAAACTTTTGTTCTAAGCGTTATAGTTCGATGTCTAAAGGATTCTATAGCAAAATGCTTTGTCTTCTTCTTTCGAATATCAAATTACTGATAGTAAAGAGAGAGAAGTAGGTGTGTAATCTCCCGCTGCAAATGTGAAAGTAACTCTTTCTGTTCTGTGGCAGCAGGGGGTGGTGTTAGAACCCCGTGCCTAGGAGAGCACGTAAAGCCTCCACCTGAAGGTCCTGCTCCTGATCTCTCTCCAGTCGTCTCGGAATGCCAACGCATCGAACTATGAAAGTGAGGGAACAGAGAGAGCACTTGAGCACTATTCTATCTTTCGCGCAGATGGCTAATCTCTGTGGAGATTGGCCGATGGCTGAGTTCGGTGGACATAACATTAAGTATTTTTGGTGACAACAACGAACTCGCTTTCACTAAGAAGTAGGTCGGTCAGAACATCATTTATTCATGAAGCACACTATTGCTTTAATATTGAAATATTTGCATGTGGCACTGGAATCTAATCTGATAGGTTGTTTGCCGTTATCGAGAACGATGATCTTGTTTTCATATAAGGTTGTACGTGACCTGCGTTTCATATTATATTTCATGAGCTCGATACTTGAGGGGTGAATAAAAATCTTCTTCTTCTTCTTCTTTATCAACCGATAGACGCCCACTGCTGGACAAAGGTCTCTTGCATGGACTTCCACAGGCCTCGGTCTTGCGCCGCCTGAATCCAGCGGCTCCCTGCGACTCGTTTGATGTCGTCGGTCCACCTGGTGGGGGGTCTGCCAACACTGCGCTTCGCGGTGCGGGGTCGCCACTCCAGCACCTTGGGACCCCAACGACCATCAGCTCTTCGAACTATGTGCCCCGCCCATTTCCACTTCAGTATCGCGACTCGCTTAGCTATGTCGGTGACTCTGGTTCTCCTCCGGATCTCCTCATTTCTGATTCGATCCCGCAGGGACACTCCGAGCATAGCTCTCTCCATCGCCCGCTGAGCGGTCCTGAGCCTACTTATGAGGCCCTTAGTTAGCGACCATGTCTCGGATCCGTAAGTCATCACTGGCAACACGCACTGTTCGAAGACTTTAGTCTTCAGGCACTGAGGAATTTTGGACGAGAAGACATCTCGGAGCTTCCCGAACGCTGCCCAGCCGAGTTGGATTCGGCGGTTGATCTCTTTCTCGAAATTGGACCTACCTAGCTGGACTGTGTGTCCCAGGTAAATATACTCGTCGACAATTTCGAGTGCAGAGTTCTCAACAATTACTGGGTGGAGCGGTGCATGAGCATTGGACATGATTTTCGTCTTGCTCATGTTCATTTTCAGGCCCACCTGTTGAGAAACCCTGCTGAGATCCTTGAGCATTGTATTGAGGTCTACTATGTCATGTCCATGACTACTATGTCATCGGCAAATCGCAGGTGAGTGATGTACTCGCCGTTTATGTTGATGCCAAGCCCGTTCCAATCCAGAAGCTTAAAGACGTCCTCCAACGCAGCGGTAAAGAGCTTCGGGGAGATAACGTCTCCCTGTCGCACTCCACGCTGCAAGTGGATTGGCCTCGTAGTCTGGTCCTGTATACGTACTGACATTGTGGCGTTTTCATACAAGCACTTCAACACTTGGATATACCGGTAGTCAATCCGGCATCTCTGCAGCGACCTCAACACAGCCCAAGTTTCCACCGAATCGAAGGCTTTCTCATAGTCCACAAACGCTAAGCAAAGTGGCCGGTTATACTCTGCCGTCTTTTGTATAACCTGCCGCAGCGTATGAATGTGATCTATGGTACCAAAGCCTTTTCGGAATCCGGCTTGTTCGGGAGGCTGGAAGTCGTCGAACCTACGAGCGAGACGATTCG
The DNA here is from genome assembly GCA_029955525.1 of Oeneis ivallda. Classification (NCBI taxonomy): domain Eukaryota; kingdom Metazoa; phylum Arthropoda; class Insecta; order Lepidoptera; family Nymphalidae; genus Oeneis; species Oeneis ivallda. The sequence continues at coordinate 10,076,038 of JARPMR010000020.1, read as the reverse complement.
TAATGACTCTCGAGAACAACTTATAAACATGACTCAACAACGAGATGGGTCTATAATTCTTCAACAAGGTATTATCACCCTTTTTGAAGAACAGAACCACCACGCTCCTGTGCCATGCTTCCGGCGTTGTGCCCTCGTGGATGACGGAATTGAACAATCGCTGAAAGATCTTAAGTACCGGTTTTCCACCCGCTTTCAGGAGTTCCGCAGTGATTCCGTCATCACCTGGCGCCTTGTTGTCCTTGAGCTGTTTGAGAGCCATTCTAATCTCGTATAGGCTGACGTCCGGGATATCTTCGTTATAGTGTCGGGTCAGTTTGGCTCTGGGATCTTTCGCCAAATCTTCAACAGGTTTTTGTGTCGTGGTATATAACTGTCCATAGAACTTCTCAACCTCTCCCAAGACCTCAGGTCGAGAAGAGACGAGACGGCCGTCATCAGTTTTCAGCCGCGTCAGCTGGCTCTGTCCGATAGACAGATCTCTCGCGAACACTTTTGAGCCTTTGTTCCGCTCAATGGTATCTTTAATACACTTGGTATTAAAGACACGGAGGTCGCGAGTTTGTGCCTTAGAGATCTGCCTATTAATCCGCCGGTAGGCAGCCGCGTCTGCCGATGACTGCAGCCTCATCTCTTGTCTCTCCTTCATTAGCTTGAGAGTATGGTCAGAGAACTTTTCGGTTCTTTTCCTGCGATGGGTCTTAAAGAATTTAGACCCCACAGTATGGACAGTTTCCACGAACCTGTTGTTTAGATCGTCCACAGAAACGCAGTCTGCTAGGCACTCGAATCGGTTCTGCAGTTCGAGTTGGAAGTTTTCGGGATTTTGGATATGAGCACGAGAAGGTCGGAGAGTGGACTTCACCAGTCTGGCCCTTTCCAGCTTTACATTAATATTCAACGTGCCTCTTACCATCCGGTGATCGCTACCGGTTTTCACCCTATTGATCACAGAGACATCATTGAATATATGCCGCTTGGTCGACATAATGAAGTCGATCTCATTTCTCGTGGAACCATCGGGACTCAACCATGTCCATTTTCTGTGCGGCCGCTTCCTGAAGAAGGAGTTCATCATAAAGAGGCCCTCCTTCTCCATGAAGTCGGCCAACATTTGGCCCCTTTGGTTCCTTCGCCCATACCCAAAATGCCCCACTCTCGTCTCTGCACCGCTTCGTTCGCCCAGCCTTGCATTGAAATCCCCCATCACAACACTGTAATGAGTGGCAGAGGCGTGTATGGCTTTTGATATATCCTCATACAGCGCCTCTACCTCCTCGTCAGAATGTGTCGATGTCGGTGCGTAGACCTGTATAACCTTCAGCGAATACCGTTTGGTGATTCTGAGTATGAGGTACGCTACCCTACTCGACACACTCTCGACTTGTACAATGTTGTTGACGAGGGACTTGTGGACGATGAACCCGACACCACCCTGGGACTGTTGATCGCCCTCCCGGTAGTAAAACAAGTTGCCGGAATTGAGGATTATCGAGTCCTCCCCCTCTCTTCGGACTTCAGACAATCCTATAATATTCCAGCGCAACTTGCTCACTGCTTCTTCCAGCTCGATGATCTTCTCGTCGGTCCTCAAAGTGCGTGCGTTATACGTCACCAGGCCCAGTCGTCGGGGTTGGCAGCGGAATCTCGTCCGGAGATTCTTAGCACCCCCTGCCCCGCCATTACCGTGACCGCTGCCAGGGTCAGGAATAGCGAGGCCGCCGGGAACTAGGGGCCATGGTTTTCTGTGATTATCCATTAAGGTTTTGCCCATAATGACCACGCTGGGCAGGCGTGTTGGTCATCGCAGGGCTAGACTGATCGCACCAGTTTCGCTGCTGCCCGACACCGGCCTGTGCCATTTGCTCAGTCTAGCCAGTATGAAATGGTTATACCGCCATTTGTCGGTCGTCATAGCCTCGTCAGTAGACTAGCAGGGGGCACCACGGGCAGGTGAGGTTGACGTTTGGAGCGCTAGATGGAGTTGCGCTCCCTTACCCCCCAAAATAAAATACCCCCCAGAATAAAAATGGTTTGCTATAATTTATGTAATCCATTGATTTACGAATTATCGATGATGTTATCGCACTGCTTGCATTGCACTTAGATGCTTGACTTCTTTGTATTTTCTTTTCTTCTCTATAAAGTATGTATACAACAAAGGCGCGATAAAAACTTGGCTATCTATTTGCCTGTAGCTTTTAAACTTGTAATGGGATTTCAACACCATTATTTAGAACATTTTAGTAGAAAAATTTTACATGTTTAACACAATCGGTTGTAAATATAATCTATAGTTTAGGTAGGTAAGTGCGTAATATAGATTTAGTAAAGTTGAGTAAATAATCTTACGGCGGAATACTAACAGGCAGTACGTATCTCAGCATCTGTGTTAGTCGTCTGGTGGTTAAATTAAAGTTACCGTTAAATTTAAACTTGTGAACCAAAAAGCAAGCAAAGTACAAGTCAGTATTCATACCTCCATGGTTAACCAATTGAGGGTCCAGTGGTAAGAAGAACAGGCTTGACCTGTGTTTTGGCAGTATTTCCCTTTTGATATACATAATATAACCTACCCTAAGAGCGTATCAAACAATAAGTGAGATTTTGACCTAATTAATATTGTGTTGTATGAACATAATTTCTACACTAAGTACTAAGATGCTCATAATTGTTATAAGACCTTTGTATATTTGACCGTTTTTATAAGAAGGCAACTATGTATTTAATCATTTCCTCTATTTAAATTAAATGAGTGAATTGTCGAACTTCGAGGGTAACTTAACTATTAACTTCTTGAAAAGTTTAAATTTGCTCGTTAAAAACTTACCTTAAACTCCGTTAAACTTGGCAAAATGGTTTTTCTTGTTAGTAAATTCACCTTAGCTTTGTTTTATATTTTAGTAATGAATGCTTTTTATATGATCCTACTTCTTTTATTATTATTGAAATGTTCCAGTAAAACTTATAGTTAGCCTAATCTATAGATAAGTAGGTATTAAGCAACATATGCCAGCATGGAATGGTGCCAAGAATACTGGCTGCATTTTCGCATTTTGAATACCTTTGTGTATTGAGCAGCCTTAGGTACCTACTTACCTACTTATCTTGAAGTTATTTATTTTCATAATACAGAAAACAATAGTTATAGTTATAAAATAGTACTATAGACTTCATCCGAGTGAAGTTAGGTTTTTAAAAATCCCACGGGAACTTTTTATTTAAAACAAGTTCTCAACAGCTATATTCGTGCAAAAAAATCGCGTCAATTGGCGTGATTGAAGAACACATCGAACAAACGCACTTTTAGATTTTCAATATTAGTAATGGAGAAGGGATATTAAGAACTTAGTATACGTACCGGGTATCTGTATCTAAAAATATAAAAATGAAAAATTGAAATCCATGAAAATTTCAAGAACAAAATATTAACATATCCGAATTAAATGTTTCGGCAAACATTGTGCGTTTCACGAGATCCAGATTTTCGGGATAATCCCAGCCGCATTGAACTTTATGAGTGTTTAGCGAAAAGTAAACTAGAAAATATTAACTTTCTGAGTCTTACTTCTGATGAGCATATTGTATTCAGTTGTGAAACTCAATAGCCATTTTTCCAATTTCAGCAGATATATCAAACGCTTCTTTAATTTTACCAATAAATGACAGTTTATGAAGAGATTTAATAATAATATGAATTAGGTATGAATAATTACATAATTATTATGATTTATTGAAAGTCTGTGAGTGCACCTACCGATGAAAATACTCAAATAGGTACCTACTTAAACATTTCTTAAAAAACTTAGTAACAAGAGAAAATGTTTTATCATTTAGAGTATTATTTTGTCCCTGAATTATTTTTCTTAATAAAAAGATTGGCAGAGCGAGTGATTCCTAAAAAGTTTAGACGAAATATTAATCAAAATATTCCAGAGATTTGCCGTACCTAATGAACTCAAGCGCGGCTTAAGCGTACTGCAAACATTTTTAATCCGCGGCGCGTCTCATAAATTTCAAACTGCGGGGAAAGACGCTTTTGTTACGCTGAAAAGATATTTTTTTACTAAATTTTTCTTGCTTAGTAGTAGTAGTAGAATTCGTAGGCAGTTGATTTTTTACTATATTTAATAAGGAACAATGTACTTAATATACATAATTATCTATTTTCACATGGGAATGAAAATGTCTCTTAGAAAATCACCATGTACTTTAGAACGAGTCATTGATTGGAAAAGGCAGATTTTTCTTCATGTAAAATTCCCATCTGTGGCTTGGCCGTGAGTCGTACATGCCTCGGAAATAACAAGTGTCAAAGTCAGTCTATATCATAGATAATATACTACATAGGGTAGTCTATATAATCAATCGTAGCCACTTCTTAAAAATAGGTACCATACACAACCTTTAACTGGTTACATTTGTGAATGCATAATTGAATTGAATTGTAAAATTATCTGACGTTATCCAATGAGAAGCCGAAGTACCTACTCATTGCAGAATATAAAGCACCAATTTGCGGGAACGACAATGCTAATAAAACGTGAACATTTCACATATCGCCGAGCGAGCTATTACCATAAACAATTTGCGATTCGGCATCTGCACAAACCGTTCCATCGGTTTTTGTTCAGCGATTTTGTGGTAATCCGATATTCATTCCCAATCTATTAGGATCCTGTATCAAAAATAATAATTGGGAGGTAGTGTGAACTATTTGTAGCCCTACGTATTTCCATACCAATTTAGTATGTATTTATAAACGCCTCGATTTACAATGCGACCCAGATAAGAAGGGGAATGTTGAACCGCCATTTTTAGGGTTCCGTAGTAAACAAGGAACCCTGATAGTTTCGCCATGCCAGTCCGTCTGTCCGTCCGTCCGCGGTTTAGCTCAGAGACTATCTATTGGTACTAGAAATCTGTAACTTGACAAGGGTATAAGTATTAATCAAGCCAACAAAGTGGTGAATTAAAATTGTGAAAAATATTTTTTTAGGGTACCACCCCTACATGTAAAGTGGGGATGAATTTTTTTCTCGTCTATCCCATAGTGTGGAGTGTCGTTGAATAGGTCTTTCAAAAATATTGTGGGTATGGAACACCATTTTTCGATTTAGGGATCCGTTTGGGAAATATGATAAATTCACAGCAGTAGTATATATAAATAATTTTATAGGAAAACTATCACGGCTAAGTGTCCCCCCCTCTGCCAGCTAAATGGTTGTTTTATATGATACGTGACAAAATTCACAGTAGTAGTATATATAAATAATTTTATAGGAAAACTATCACGGCTAAGTAGGGTTCACAAATTAAGGAGTTATATCTGTTTTTTCTCTACTCGCGGTGCTACTCAAATAGATAATATTTTTTCTAACTTCCCCTGTGAAGTTCCCCTACACTGCGCGTGGCCCGACACGCACTTGGCCGGTTTTCGTATCTATATCTTGCTAATCCGTATAATAAAAAATACGCAAAAAATTCTATATCTTTAATAGGAATGCTGTTAACTAATCAAATCATCAAAAAAGCTCGCTTAATATGCACCTTAAGGGCTTCCGACATGGACCCTTTATATGGCTCTACCTTTTTGCGATTACGATCCCGATATTCCGTCCATCCGATCGTGAACGTATCAGTGTAGCGGTCTTAATTTTGATCAAAACCTGTCCATATCAATCACAATACATATTATCTACCTATCCTGTATACGCCGTGATGAGATTTCTTGCTTATCAGACAGCAATCATTGGCGTAGCACATACTGCGTTTAGACTATCGATCATGGTTGCGTTATGAAATACGCAATAGAGACATGCCCTAGAATTTTATCTGCACGTATTGCACTCACACATGGCGATTACGAGTAGCTACACTTATACGTGTACTTATTGGTGTTTATTGAAATTAAGAGTCAACGCACAAATTGATATCCATTAAAATTGAATGGAAGGTCTCTTATTGTGCCAGTTCTTACACCCGATAACTCAAACGGTGCAAGCTATTTCCAATGTGGAAAGGTCCCATAACATTCCTAACATATTACGTAATTTTCCTCAAGAGCTTTGAGACTACTTCCCATTATTGTAGGCTTACCTAAATAAAATCACCCAATATATCGAACGTCATGACAAAACTTTGTGAGATGGCTTACGATTAGACAATCAGATTCAAGGATTGTTGCTGAAAAATAAACAATAATTTTTCGTTTCTTATTTTACTAACCTACTAGCTGATGCCCATGACTTCGTCCGCGTGGGTTTAGTTTTTAACCCTCCCTTTAGTTAAGTTCCCTCGGGAACTCTCCAGGTCCTCAACTATTCCCATGGAAAAAGTCAATCCGTTGCTCTGTTGCGGCATGATTGAAGGACAAATCAATAAACAAACACACTTTCGCATTTATAATATTAGTAAGGATTAATAAGATAAGTAGTCTATTTGGGTTAAGACTATCTTGCAATCTAACATCGTTCGAGATTTAGGTTGCCTAGCAACATAATAATACTCGTAATAACATCGTTGTGTAATTAACACATTTTAATTTGCAATAACAAATATTGATGTCAATAATTAAGATAAAAACTATCCTATCTTTTAAGTTGGACCAAATTAAAGATAGTTACGAAGTTTGATCAAAATCGGTTCAGTAGTTTTCGAGTTTATCCCGAACATACATCGTGCATGGGTGTAGTTGAGGACCTGAAGAGTGGCATAGGCTACTTTTTATTCCGGAAAATCAAAAAGTTCCAGAGGGAATTTAAAAACTAAATCCACGCGGACGAAGTCGTGGGCATCAGCTAATAATATATAAAAATTCTTTAAAAAAAACCGAACTCAAACGCCACTACAAACTATAAATTACTTTTAGTTTGCACAGGGATGTTGAAGTCGGGCGGGCCTAAATGAAAACGATAAAAACGATGCGCAACGCTAGCTTATATATTATTATTTTAAGCTTTTTAGTGGTAGTACATACATACATACATACCTATTTAGACTGCTAAAATCAGAACCCTTCTTTTGGCGTTACTGTAGTCGGGTAAAAATAAAACTTCCGACTCAGGCGCACTGTAAAATTCAACACATAAATAAAGGCATTCAGTACACCTAATACGGTGACAAAATAAATAAACCAAGCGACGCCTTAATTTTCTCACCAAGATACACAAGAGTGAGGTAACATTTTGCTCGCCTTTACTAATTTGTATTCTACGGAAATTCTTTCTTGTTAAAGTCTCTTCTGTGCCGAATAGTGGGCGTAGTTACCGCGTCCACGGCGATGAGCTGACGTCCATTAACCGAAGCTTTATTTAGTAGCTTTTGCAGTTTCCACCTTCGCCATTTTACACTATCCGACACAGTATTTTACGTTTTAAATACCTACTACCTTTTATCCGCGTTTAAGACACATTAAGGGCTAATTTCACCCATAAACATAGTACTTATTTAAAACCTTACGGTAGTAAAGGATTTTTCACCATCCACCACTTTATGATTTTTACATATCAAGAAATAGCTTTATTGGCGTTCTGACAGTTTTTGTATTGAAAATCTGTCTACACGTTGTATTTGTTCATTTGTTAAACGTTATTAGGCGATACAGTGAAATTATCCATATTAAGTTTATTATACAGTTAGCGAATTTCTTAATGACAAAGTTGCTTGAAAGCAATCGGCTTTACTTCAGCTGTCTACAAGATAGATAAGCAATTATTGTAAAACTTTTCTTTTCAGGAGAGCACCTGCTGAGTTTCTACTTGCCGGCTTTGCTCAGCAGAAGCTTTTCGAACCGGTGATAGAATCTTGACTTGTTATATGAGCCACGAGTAGGCCTGCACGAAATTTTAAATTTTGAATTTTTGAAGATACCGTAGGTTTGTTTTCTTGGGAAAAATGTAGCCTTAATCACTCTTTGGATCCTCTATCTCCTCTATTTACCTCTGAAAGCCGCGTCAAAATCAGTTCAGCTGTATCGGAGTTAGCCCGGAAAAACAAGAAATGGGTGCTTCGGTTTTGATTTGTCATGACTTGTGTATAACCACATGAGCTAAAAGCAGTTATTTCGGAATATTTAACGCACATAAATTCCTAATTTTATTCATTTGTATAGTACCTTTTATAGGAGAAAAATAACATGACTACTTGTAGGGGTGTAAAGTTTCGTAAACTTATTAAACGGTATACTTACATAATATTATTATGAAATAAAAAATTTTTGAAGTTTGAAGTTTGATCCTTACTAATATTATAAATGCGAAAGTGTGTTTATTTGTTGGTTTGTTGGTTTGTCCTTCAATCACGGCGCAACAGGGCTACAAATCGACGTGATTTTTTTGCACGGGTATAGTTGAGGACCTAGAGAGTGACATAGGCTACTTTTTATCCCGGAAAATCAAAGAGTTCCCGAGGGATTTTAAAAACTAAATCCACGCGGACGAAGTCGCGGGCTTCAGCTAGTTCCCAATAATTTGTAAGTCCAACTTTTTGGGCTGGTTGCTGATAAGTTACATGGAAGCCTTTTATAATGTATGCCATGCCATATGGGATACCACTTACTACTTGCACTATTACTCCATTGAATGAGCAGGGCAATCAACTAAATGGCGTACCATTGTGTCTTTGCTTTGGCGCATTCCAACCTATATAGCGACCTCATCACTGTGATTAAAGGGAGGAAGCTTTGGTGTTGTATGTGTGAGGTGTGGCCTAGATGTCAATGCGTTATTATATGCAATACTTAATTAAGGTAATTCGCTTTGAGTCGCCAACCAGATGGGCAAAGATGATACAAATTGGCTTACCCTATATTTTATTTAAATACATCGAAACTATAGAAAAAATTGCACAATTAATTAATTTTTGCTTGACAGGAAATTCAGTAAAGAACTTCAGAAAAATGATACTTACGTGTTACATGCTTACTATTTCCATTAAATACATTAGATATATACTTTGAGGATATACCGCATTTCTGCCTGTCAGATAAATCCAATACAACTCCACTGTGTGACAGGCGGTTTCAAATTAAGCACATTCCTCCTTCTGCGGCAGAATTCCCCTACAAGTATCGACACTTTATTCAAAGGCTTTAATCGGATATTTCTACCCACACATACGGTAGGTATGTTTAACGTAATTTATTTATTTGAAAGTTTTCTTTTAAGCCTCCATCCGCAGATCCGCGATCCACACTCGGCGGTAAATCTCGAGCATGCAGGCCTCGGAAAGCAGCGACCACACGACTCGTAACTACATAATATCCCATAAAAAAAAACAAAATTATTTATTTCACGTAGGCCAACCTGTGGCTCTTATGACAAGTTATGATTCTACCATAATGTATTTAGTTGCCCGCCACGCATTGCACCTCGCTTTCTATAAGGCGCATTCACTGTAAGCTTTATGCAATTATCATAATATTAATACGTGAAGCAAAAACTTTGTATCCCTTTTTACGAAAATTGCGCGGACGAAGGATGAAATTCCCCATACTCTATATATTATAGTTTATACATATAGAGAAGGAGTGCAGAATGCTAATATTTTTTTTGATTATGCATAATAAATACATTACACTAAACTAGCGGCACGCTATGATGGCCGGTTTGACGTTTGTCCGCTCATGAAGTTCCGTATTAATTGATAACGACTTTGAAGGAAATAATTGTATTACTTTATTGACGATAGTGATGTGCAGAGATTCATAAATTTTATCGAATGTAGTTTTAGGTTTAGGACTCAAAATTTATTTATTAAATTGATTTCTAAAATGTATACAAGTGTAGAAAAATCAGTTTGCACCATTTAAGGGGTGAATGTACTTGTGAATATGAACAATTTTCACTATGTGGACAAACCTCTGAAATCGCAAAAAAATATCAGCTGTTTCATACAAAAGGTAAAATTTTTATTTTTATATGATATATACCACAACTCGGCATTTGGTTTTCTAAATTGAAAATTTTTAAAAATGGAATCTAATACGATCGTCACATAGGATCGCTGGCTAGCACAACTACTACCTCCGGCAAACTCGCGTCAATGCTCAATGCAAAACAAAGCAGTTTCGAATTGACGTTGCTTTGAAAAGTATAAACTGTCAGTGCAATGCGATTGTGATATAGTTTTGACCTGGCTTTGGATTTCAAATATTGATACTGCATTACTGTTGACCCTTGCTCGTTAATTTGGACTCTGTTCAAGCCCTTTGTTGTGGATTTCGTCGATATGACCGAACGTACGCAGAGAACTGTTCTAAATAGTCAGACACGTGAGTTCGTAATACGCCTTCGTAACTATTTCGATCGTGAAGCTCAAAATGGAGGGCCAATTTTACCTATAACGTCAGTGGTTGAACGCGTAGCTGATGCGCTTAATATTGGACAACGAACTGTTAGACGGATAACTAAAAAAAAATATGGCGAGACTGGCACAGAAGAAAATAAACTTCACACACCAAAAAAGAGAAAACGAGCAAAACCAGTCGTAGGCATCGATAGCTTTGATGCCGATGCTATCCGAAGACATGTTTACGGCTACTATTTACAGAAGGAGTATCCAACAAGAAAAAAGTTGGTGCATTCACTGAAGGAAGCTGGATTATTCTTCGGTGGGGAAAGTTCTTTAACGAAGATTTTGAAGACCATTGGATTTCGATACAAAAAATGTAACAAACGCAAAATATTGATGGAAAGATTTGATATAGCGATGGCAAGGTATACTTTTTTACGGCAAGTGAAAGAAATCAAAAATTGGCAAAATGTTGTGTTCTTGGATGAAACATGGCTTAATGCTAACCATACTGTAGGCCGTTCTTGGAACGATGACACAGCAGCATCTACTTCCAAAGTTCCTGTAGGAAAAGGATCGCGACTTATAATTTGTCACGCCGGAACCATCAACGGGTTTGTCGAAGGTTCTCTCATGGCTTTTGCGTCAAAAACCACTGGAGACTATCATGAAGACATGAATGGAGAAAAGTTTACTGAATGGTTTACCTCAATGTTGTGTAGCCTCCCTGAACCATCTATTATAATTATGGACAACGCCCCATACCACTCGATGCAAATTGACAAGCCACCTGCCCAATCCCAAAAGAAAGCTGATATCGTCGCATGGCTTCGTAAAAATGGCGTAGATGCAAACATGAATATGTTAAAAGCGGAATTAGTACGTCTTTTAAAAGAAAACAAACCAACCAAGATCCGATACGTCATTGACGAAATAGCATTAGAACATGGGCACAGAGTTATACGGTTACCGCCTTACCATTGTGAGTATAATGCGATTGAGTTGGTGTGGGCTCAAATTAAGGGATATGCTGCAAGACACAATACAGAACCCCCATTTACCACAAAAAAAATGCTAAAATTATTAGAAGAAGCTTGTGAACATGTGACTAAAGGAGACTGGGAAAAGGTTGTGAATAGAACTGTTAAATTAATAAGGGAAGATTATGAAAGAGATGTGAAAATAGATAATATTATAGAAAACGAACATATAATTATTAATGTAGGTGATGATAGCAGTGACGACAGTGAAAATAGTAGTATGGACGAATCTGATTAATTATGGCCTTTTGTGGCACCTTTTTTGGTATCTTTTGTATTCATATGTTTCTTGTGTGCATATAAAGTATGTATATTCATTTTCATTCAAATATTCAGTTCGTTCAAATAAATTAAATAAACATATACATTTTTGTTTTATTAAACCTATTTAATCAGGTACAAAAACAAAACTTAATTGTTTTTTGTTCGAGAATAAATTGACATTCCACATCACTATTGTAATGTGTCAAACCGGCCATCATAGCGTGCCGCTAGTGTAATTACTGTAATTGTAAGGCATCAAATAAATAAAATATTTTGATTTCATTGTTTTCACATTCAAGGGCTTCTGAATAAAAACTCTTCTTTAAGAGATAAGATGTCCTTGTGTACGTCTTTTGTATGGTATGTTTTAGTTTAAATTGTGGTACAGAATTAATAAATACCTGGCTTTTTCCTTTCCAATGTAAATAATTTGAAGTGACAAAAATTCCTTGTCCAGGTATCGTACAAGAACGGCTTCGCTACGTGCCCTTGGGCTGGGCTAAGTATTACGAGTTCAACGAGAGTGATTTACGTGTGGCTTGCGACACGCTCGATACATGGATTGATGCCACTGCTATGGTAATTATGAACTTATTTAGCTTAAACTTAAATCAGGGAACGTAAGCCATTGGTTGTCTCGTTAACCTTAGACAGATAAACAGAATACATTTTTTTTCGAAAATATTTAATCTAGTTTTTGCTCCTTTGCTATTATTATATAGATTTTTAGGGATGAGATCCTTTTACTTATGTTTAAATGATGTCATGCCAAATTGTTATATTATTTTTTGTGTTGCTCTATGAAATTATTTGTTTATTGTACACCAAATGATTATTAAACTTAAACTTATTAAAAAAAAGGTACAATGTTAAGTAGTGTACAATAAAAGTACATATTGTATCCATTCATAATAATATACTTTCTTGAAAATTATTAACAATCAGACGCTGCTTATTATACCAAAAATCCTTGATATATCGCAGGGTCGCACTAACTTGCCTCCAGAGAAGGTCCCATGGGAGGCGCTGGTAACATTGCTGTCTCAGTGCATCTACGGAGGCAAAATCGATAACCTCTTCGACCAGCGCTTGCTGCACTCCTTCCTGTGCAAACTGTTCACGCCGAGGTCTTTCGAAGCCGACTTTGCTCTCGTAGCTAACGTCGATGGGGTAAGTTCTACATAATTCGTGCTGCTGATGGGAATTTTCTAATTTCGGGTTAATACCAAAATAACTTCTTGATATTAAAATAATCTCTTTCTCTTGGTTATTTAGAGCTCTATTTAGAGTCGCTACTCATATCAATAGTATTAATAATATACAATTTATTATTTATTCCGCTTTTAACATATTCATGTTTGCATCTACGCCATTTTTACGAAGCCATGCGACGATATCAGCTTTCTTTTGGGATTGGGCAGGTGGCTTGTCAATTTGCATCGAGTGGTATGGGGCGTTGTCCATAATTATAATAGATGGTTCAGGGAGGCTACACAACATTGAGGTAAACCATTCAGTAAACTTTTCTCCATTCATGTCTTCATGATAGTCTCCAGTGGTTTTTGACGCAAAAGCCATGAGAGAACCTTCGACAAACCCGTTGATGGTTCCGGCGTGACAAATTATAAGTCGCGATCCTTTTCCTACAGGAACTTTGGAAGTAGATGCTGCTGTGTCATCGTTCCAAGAACGGCCTACAGTATGGTTAGCATTAAGCCATGTTTCATCCAAGAACACAACATTTTGCCAATTTTTGATTTCTTTCACTTGCCGTAAAAAAGTATACCTTGCCATCGCTATATCAAATCTTTCCATCAATATTTTGCGTTTGTTACATTTTTTGTATCGAAATCCAATGGTCTTCAAAATCTTCGTTAAAGAACTTTCCCCACCGAAGAATAATCCAGCTTCCTTCAGTGAATGCACCAACTTTTTTCTTGTTGGATACTCCTTCTGTAAATAGTAGCCGTAAACATGTCTTCGGATAGCATCGGCATCAAAGCTATCGATGCCTACGACTGGTTTTGCTCGTTTTCTCTTTTTTGGTGTGTGAAGTTTATTTTCTTCTGTGCCAGTCTCGCCATATTTTTTTTTAGTTATCCGTCTAACAGTTCGTTGTCCAATATTAAGCGCATCAGCTACGCGTTCAACCACTGACGTTATAGGTAAAATTGGCCCTCCATTTTGAGCTTCACGATCGAAATAGTTACGAAGGCGTATTACGAACTCACGTGTCTGACTATTTAGAACAGTTCTCTGCGTACGTTCGGTCATATCGACGAAATCCACAACAAAGGGCTTGAACAGAGTCCAAATTAACGAGCAAGGGTCAACAGTAATGCAGTATCAATATTTGAAATCCAAAGCCAGGTCAAAACTATATCACAATCGCATTGCACTGACAGTTTATACTTTTCAAAGCAACGTCAATTCGAAACTGCTTTGTTTTGCATTGAGCATTGACGCGAGTTTGCCGGAGGTAGTAGTTGTGCTAGCCAGCGATCCTATGTGACGATCGTATTAGATTCCATTTTTAAAAATTTTCAATTTAGAAAACCAAATGCCGAGTTGTGGTATATATCATATAAAAATAAAAATTTTACCTTTTGTATGAAACAGCTGATATTTTTTTGCGATTTCAGAGGTTTGTCCACATAGTGAAAATTGTTCATATTCACAAGTACATTCACCCCTTAAATGGTGCAAACTGATTTTTCTACACTTGTATACATTTTAGAAATCAATTTAATAAATAAATTTTGAGTCCTAAACCTAAAACTACATTCGATAAAATTTATGAATCTCTGCACATCACTATCGTCAATAAAGTAATACAATTATTTCCTTCAAAGTCGTTATCAATTAATACGGAACTTCATGAGCGGACAAACGTCAAACCGGCCATCATAGCGTGCCGCTAGTTTAAATTAATTAGAAAAAAACATTACACACACTACCATGTATTTGACACACACACGCATATTATATACTCTTTTGTTTATTGTTAAAGTCTGGTCAAATTGAGAATAGATTAATAATGTTTGTCTTTATTATTATTTGTCTAGTCTTACTGAATGTCAAACATAATATACTGTCAGATAGTAAAATTAAAATATTGTGTCGCCTATTTCAGTGGACTACGCCGTATCGGACCCTTGTGGCCACCCGTGGATTTGTGGATACCGAGATAAGCACTCACCCTCTGCATATTGAATATGGGCAATATTCATTTTAGGACACCTTTTTAGTTGTGTATTTTATTACTTTTCAAGTGTAAATAAAAAAAAACTTGAGAGGTGTCAAGGGACACCCGGATGGAACGTAGTTCCTTTCGATTACATTGTGTTGGGTATTTTCGCGGTACAACATTGAGTCTCCGTAGCCTAGTGGCTCCGGCAGTCGCCTAAAAGTTCAAAGTCGATGGTTCGAATCCCAGCTCGACAGACTGAATTTTCCATTTTCAATTTTATTTTAAACAATTTCTACATGTGGAACCTTTCCCTAATTTTTTATAACTTATAAGTTTTCCGTCTAGCCCCCTTCCGTACCGATAAGGAACTTACGTTTCAATAATTTTTATAAGCACGTATATGGTGAAGTGCTGGCTGACTTAGGCTGGTTGTTTGCGCGAAGAATAAGCTTTGCGAAGCTTTGGCGAAAAAGCATGCATTGGCACCTTTCCGCAGACCATCACACAGTCACGTATACCCATATAGTTATCGTGATAGGTAAGCTAGATATGGCTAGGTGTAATTGTAACATTTGCCATAGCAAAAATGACCTATAATTTGCAAACCAAGGTATGTAAGTTAAAACTCAGAATCTGCTGTTGTATACCTACTTTCAACAGACTTTGCTGCATTACTACAGCGATTTCACACGGCGCTACGCGTCGTTTCTGTGGTGCTTCTATGCGCTGCTGCTGACTCCTATCCAGAAATATGTAGTGTCTATCACATGTTGCGTTGCGGCGTCTTTCATAAGAAAAGCTATACTGTGCACCACATTCACACTTGTGTATCGCAAGACAATTGTACTGTGTCACTTGTCACAGTACTATTGTTACTTGCGATGCTGCACATCAGTGTCGCATATAATCCGATAAAATCACACCGTGTGGCATCACTCGTAGAGATGCTGTAATCCTGATGTTTATTCACAGGGTATTTGCGAGTAGCATGCAATTAAACAGCATATTCAGTGAACATACCTACCCTATACCGCAATATAGCTATTGTATGGAATTTTATACCTTGCCTTTCCTGGGAACTATTCAAAACATTAAGATAGGTCGTCGGTCTTACACCTGTAAGTTAATCACGTATGTACTTGCGTAAAGCAGCTTACTCTAGTCCTTTATTTTTATAACATCCATGTTTTACAATATAGATGGTATCCTATCTAGGCTGTACCAGATACATAATATTAAACATAACCTAGCGTGTTTATCTATGATACAATACCCCGTTATAATAATAATAATAAGTGATCAAACGAGCTTACCTGAAGTGAAGTTCGATCATTATTATATGAGTTGCTTCATCCGAAGATATAATTATTACAAAGGTAGTCACTCTTTACTCATCAGAGATAAGTCCGCGTATTTTACAGTTATACCCTATTTTAAAAATAAATCACCTTGGCAGTACCGTCTTAAGTTTGCTCATTATTTTTAGAGATGTATACGGTTCAAAACTTTTTTATTTGGGCAGTCAGGGAGGGTGGGTAATTATATCTTCGGATGAAGCAACTCATATAATAATGATCGAACTTCACTTCAGGTAAGCTCGTTTGATCACTTATTATATTTCTTTGCTTCATCCTTCAATATAATTATTACAAAGGTAGTTGTTTAGAGTAAAAAGTTTTGAAAAACATGTACGCAATACAGATTTTGTAAATCATGTATTCTTAATCACTTTCTTACGGAAATACTAATTAATTTGCTTGCATACACTTTAAAAATATTAAAATTTATTTATGATATTATTATTATAATATTATTTAATACTATAAATTAGAATATATTTATTTTTATGATTAGTTATAATTCATAAATTGATTCATTATTAGATGTGTTAACGCAATTATTATTAAGACCTGTCTTGGCAGGGTCTGGCATAATCTCCCTCATCCGCCATGGATCTAACATCTAAGCAGCGAAAGAATGAGTTCGATGTGTTAGTCCAGCCTGCCGTTTTTCTAATTGCCTCAATGCTCGCCTGAGCGTGAGGTGCTGTGTGCTTGTGTCAACGCTGCTCCCTGATAGCGTTTACTTAATCCACCTGCTGATCGATTGGGGTTCGGCCTTTTTGTAAGGCTTCTTGTAGGTAAATAGCAGGTTATTTGTCCCCTCAGATCTTATATTTTTAGTTCTGGAAATATAGTGTGTGGAGGGGTGTAGCAGGGCAGATGCTCAGATTTTCTTGAAAGTAAGGTAGGAAGAGAGAAAGAGAATAGGCTTGGTGTTTTTTTTTTTTTATTTTTTTTTTTTTTTTTAATTTACCGTTATTCTAATTTAAACCCCGATTTCGAAAGTAATATTGCTTTCCAATTTAATTGATGGAAGAGTTTGTAGTCTATGAGCAGTGCAAATTGCTAGTATACTGAAAGGTTTCTTAGTGATTTTTTCTAAAGATGGGTGGCTATAAGGGAACCAATTTTTAATATAGTTTAAAACAAGTTGAGGGACCCAAGTACGGGAGTAATATGGTTTGGTTGATCTTAACTTATACACCTTTGAGGAGACGTTTTACGTTCGCTCCAGAAACAATGCTGTTTCTTAGCATAAATTATATTGCAATTCGATAAGGGTTCAAACTCCGTAACAAACGCTGTAAGAGAAGATACCTAATACTGGTCTTTGACGGTTTAAATACATTTTTATTATTTAATTTACAAAACTGCCACCGAAGCTTGAGTGTGGTATTATATTGTTTTAAAATACTGTCAGAGAATGATATTAACATTAGTGACGCTGAGTCTGGGTCGGCGCCTTGTTTTAAGGGAGAGAGAGAGAGAGAGAGAGTCCGGAGAGTCTCGCGACACCCAGGGTAAGTTTCTTGTGCAAGGAATGGTGAAATGAGATTGCAATATGTATTAATGAGGATTAACATTAAGTAATATCCGAAACTACCAAGCTTTGTAGGAGAGAGTACCACGCTTGTGGTAAACCAATGTGAAAAAACTAGGATTCCGTTTGCCTCGTTATCAATGATTTTCCTCAGACACTTTAAAATTAAAGAAAAGGAGGAAACAAAAATCATAGAAAAACATAAAAGCCCCACATAGCCTAAATGCATCGACAGATAAAGCGTCCGGATCTTGTTGTCAAGGCACGGATATTTTAAATTTAGTATTGTTATTCAAGCAAAACGGACTTAAAGCCTAGGTATCTCAAATAGGTTATAACTTCTTTTATGACCTTGATTAAAACACCTGGAGTCACTGATAAGCCGAACAGCCTAACATTAGGTTTAGGCATCAAGAAAATAAAACTCGGAACTAATAGCTCCTATTTGTAATAAATTATTATTAATAGCAACCCACATATTAAGTTGGTAAGCTGTTATCCTGCGCCGCAGTGTTACGCCAAGTTCAGGACGAGTACCGACGAGGCGCTCGCCAGTTTTCCTGGTTGCCGGCTGGTCGAGTACCCGTATATAGTTAGGTAAGAACATAACGTATATTGTCTCGCAGACAATAATTTGTAGTTACTGTACATATATATTCACGATTACACATTTTCTACACAATTGTCATAAGGATATGGCTCATAACTAGCTCGCAGCTAGTAAGGTTGTCACAATTAGCAATTTCCTTTTGTGGAGTCACAGCTTTAGCAGCTTTAGGATATAGCTTATGAGTAGCTCGCAGCTAGTTATGTAATCGCAATCGACTCGCAGTCAATACCGATTTGTTTAAGGAATCACAGCTTTAGTATGTGATTTATGAATAGCTCGCAGCAAGTTATGTTATCGCAATTGATTCGCAGTTAATCCCTTTTTATTGTGGTGTTACAGCTTTAGGATTTGACTCATGAGTAGCTCGCAGCTAAGAAGTCACATCTTTAGGATATGAACCATAAGTAGCTTGCAGCTAGTTATGTTATCGCAATTGACTCGCAGTCAATCCCGATTTGTTTGTGGAGTCACAGCTGTAGGATTTGACTCATGAGTAGCTCGCAGCTAGGAAGTCACATCTTTAGGATATGAACCATAAGTAGCTCGCAGCTAGTTATGTTATCGCAATTGACTCGCAGTCAACCCCGATTTGTTTGTGGAGTCACAGCTGTAGGATTTGACTCATGAGTAGCTCGCAGTTAGGAAGTCACATCTTTAGGATATGAACCATAAGTAGCTCGCAGCTAGATATGTTATCGCAATTGACTCGCAGTCAATTCCGATTTTTTTTGTGGAGTCACAGCTTTAGGATTTGACTCATGAGTAGCTCGCTCGCAGCTAGTTATGTTATCGCAATTGACTCGCAGTCAATCCTGATTTGTTTGTGAAGTCACAGCTTTAGAATATGACTCATGAGTGGCTCGCAGCTAGTTATACTATCGCAATTGACTCGCAGCCAATTCCAATTTGTTTGTGGAGTCATGGCTTTAGTATATGACTGATGCTTAGCAGTCAATCCCTGTTTGTTGTTTTTTAGTTTCTCGGATAAAGCCAATCCAAATAAAGTTTTGTCTCCTTCCGAATCTTATATCACTTCTTGTTGAGTTGAGGCATTAAGAGTTTAATGCTGCTTTGAGTGATTCCGAAGTTTGAATCACATAGGATCCTGCAGCCATCTTCCTGCTTAGGTGTTTCATGGCCTGCACCCTGTTTTCACTCTCTTTTAATAGTAGGCCCATTCCGTTACTAACGGCCGTGATACTCAGGACGAGTAGTCTTTGTCGCATCCCCTTTTTAATATAAAGAGCCATATGGTTGGCATGAATATTTTCACCATACTTCGGGGAAACATGCGTCGATTTCCCAAGCGCCGAGTGTAATTTTGAGTCAATTTCGAGTTGACCGACCTTTTATAAAGTAACTTTGAACCCTTTGTCAAAATGACCATTCAGTATCTGGATTAACTGTACTAGACTCGGCGTCGGCTTGATTTTCTTCGGTGTTTACGTATGACGCAAAAAAAAACAAAGCTCACATTGTTCACACCAATGCCAACTGGTTCTAGTTAACTTATTTAAGTAAGGGTATTGAATGCCTCTCTTTCAATTAATATAACTCATTACCGTCGGGGTATCGACACGAACATTGCACAGTTGTTTAAGTTACGAGCAAGACTTTAAAACCGAGGAAAATGGCCATTATTTCTTCCAAATATTTAATATCTTCTATAATATCTAATAATATGCTACTTGCTCTGCTTGTTCATCTACTTGCTCTGCTTGTTCATCTACCATTGCTTTTAATTTTAAGTGTTTCGTAACAATTAGTGTTTTCAGACAAATCGAAGAAAAGGTGGGTAGTTAGTTCCCTTACGCTTCGCTTGGCTCGTCGTGGCAGGGACACTACCGTCTCTCCAGATAAATAATATTATATTTTTGTTTACAAGTAGGTACTCGAATATAGTTAACGGCTGGGCAAGCTACTAAAGCCCCGTTGAGCGAATTTGACGAGCATAGTTGAGTGAATTCGTGAATTTTATTACATTTTTCGAATGTATAATATGATATGTAGAAATAATAATGATAAATGTCTTCTAACCTAAATAAATCCGAGACACTTGGGGGGTAGGTACTAAGTTAATTTAATCGTGATTAATGACAAGTTGTAACAATAGTGTTACCATAATAATCGTTATAGTTGTGTTTTAATTTTTATTAATTTTCATAATAAAAACACTTCCGCAAGTATTTGCAGAATAGGTAACGTAATATTTAATTCAGAATATTTACGTTTTCTCTGATACCTCGTAATCGATGAAGACTCACAGTAAACCTCGATACGAAAAGTGTACCGTTTTTATGTTAAAGCAAAAACAATAATATAGTAGGCTATGTGGCGGTAGAACAAGAGATCGTTTGAAAACAGAAAAGAGCTCGTACCTTTTTCCTTCGATGATGACGATGATGATGATTTCAGCCGATGAACAATACTGCAATCACACTATCCTACAAAATCACTCGATCTTCTGCACTTCTGGTTAAATTATTAAGTGCGACGCGCTGAGCGCGTGCGGTCCTTATCTCGCGCGAAAAAGTAATGAGCAAACTTAAGACGGTACTGCCAAGGTGATTTATTTTTAAAATAGGGTATAACTGTAAAATACGCGGACTTATCTCTGATGAGTAAAGAGTGACTACCTTTGTAATAATTATATTGAAGGATGAAGCAAAGAAATATAATTATTATTGTTCCGTAATTCCTTATGTAAATAAAGCATAATCTGAATTTTGATTAAAACATAGCATTATATAGCCCATATCTGGAATGCCACTCAATGGCATAAATTTAATATCGTGACCGAAAGCCACCCAGTGGAACTTTTGTAACAAATTTCATTTATCTCCACTCTCCGAGGAATTTCATAAAATCGATCATTATCAAAATGATTTAATGTCAGCTAACTCTAAATGAAATTTTGGATTTAAATGCTGGTGTAATTATTGTTTTTCGTTGAAATTGTTCATTAATTGTGTTCCGTTGTAGAAAAGATATTTTAGTATTGGTAGTAATTATTATTTATCACAGATGACATAAACATACACCTACATCTCAGAGACCGACATAACATACTTTTCATCCCAGAAAATCCAATAGTTCCAACTATTGACACTTAGATTAGGTGAGATCGATAGGCAGGGGGTATCTTGTGGCTGTCACAAAAAAAAAACAACTTCTTAAAACGCATATACCTACCTATCGACTCTGTTCCGTCGTGGGTAGGTAAAAAGAATTCCCTATGTCATACAGATATTTTCCCGTATAATAAAGTGTTATCGACACCAAGGATTGGTTTCCACGTCATAAATCTTGGTCGTAATTAATCATGAGCCTGGTCGTAATGGCGGACAGCGACACCCTGAGACAATATTTTTCCACCCGCGCCGCACCGCCCGTGGCTTTTGTGTTTCCGTTAAAAAAGCTGTGCTTCCTTCCGTTATTTCATCTGAAAGAAAGATTTCAAAATCAAAATGTTATTTTGTTGGGTGAAGTTAAAATAAACGCAAGGAAATATAGTTATAGAATAGAATAAGTAATTGAGAGAAAAAAAGGCCAAACCGTAAACGTATTGTTATTATTATTGATCCTTTTAAACTAGATATTTTAGTTAGTAGATAGTACTAAATTAGCATAATTATTATGGGGAAAAAATGCTCTTTTGTTTTTGTCACAACTTACAAACCGCATTATAAATCAGTGTTTTCAGTATTTCTTGTTAAAGTACAATATATATAGTCCTACATAATATATACAGAAATTTCAAATTCCTAACTAGTTTAGTTTTTGAAATAGACCCCATTTTGATGGCCCAACATTTCTTCATTTTTGGAGCTAAAAATAATAAAAAATATATTTAAACTCTACATAATGAGCTCTAGACAATGACACCCCACATGCTAGGGTAAAAAAATAAAATTTATTTCGACTCCTTTTTCATGTATGGGAGGGAGCCTTTACTTTTCAATTTCCTTTTATATATTTTAATATTTGCTGTAATAGCGGTAATAGACACACTCTGTGAAAATTTCAACTATCTACCTATTATGGTTTACGAGATACAGCCCACTGACAGACGGACAGACGGACAGACAGACGGACAGATGGACGGACGGACAGCGGAGGCTTAGTAATAGGGTCCCGTTGGCACCCTTTAGGTACGGAACCCTAATTCTTCTTCTCAATCGGTCACTCTTGTCAGAGTGGTCGTGGCTGCTGGGATGATGTGACATTAGTTGTTAGTAGTCAGTCTCCTTGATTGTTTTTGGATCGCAACGCCTCCCGTGCGATGCTCCTCCACTTGCGACGGTCAGTTGCGTTGCGGGAGCACTCCACCACAGTTGTCGGGTCACCGCTTTGGTCAAGTCCGTCCAGCGCGTGGGTGAGCGTCCTCTCGTTCTGTTCCCTTCCACCTAACGGAACCCTAATAAAATCATGCAAACATAGTTTCAAACAGTCCGGACAGACCTACAAGTTTGATGAGATTTATTTTAACATCAAATTATTCTTCATCCTGGGTTTTATTTTCGCAACTAGGCGATATCCGTCCGTTTTGCGTAACATCAAATTACCTATATTTTAATTGGTTACATTTTTAATTGGGAACATTGGTTTAATTATCTTTTATTTTCTATCGTTTGATAGAAAATAACCCATAAATCCACGGTTTTGTGGTCAGATAACTCCGTAGACACAAACCACTGAAGTATAGAAAAAATCGAAGCTTTTGTTATACTTACCTACATTTATCAAAAGTTTCACAATCCTGTTTGATGTCTCCACAGAGATTTCTGGCCAAAAGCCTGCCTTTCTTTTAGGTTGGGTAAGAAATTCATTATACCTAATTTAATAACTCTAAAAAAATTTTTTTTTGGTTTGTCCTTTAATCACGCATCAACGGAGCGACGGATCGACGTGACTCTAACTTGCAAGCTATAATTGAGGACTTGGAGCCTGACCAGTGTTGGCAGATCCCCCACTACCTGCTGCAACTACATCGGCTAAGTCGCAGGTATCCGCTGGATACAGACGGAACAAGCCCGCTGCTAAAGATGAAGAATTTAAACTTAGGCAATTTGTTGTAAGTTCCATCAATACCTATCTCTAGGAAGACTAAAACACCTGTAACTATTTAATTTTTTCGTTAATATTAAAAACAAAAATAACAAATTATATAGGCCAAATTGTGGCTCTTATTTCTAGTCGACTCTGCCACCGGTTCGAAAAGTAATATAATTATTTATTCTGCTGAGAAGAGCCAGAAACAAACTCAGAAAGAAAATTAGTTGCTGTTTTGAAAACAAAAAAAATGAGTGATACAATCTGTATCTTAAATCTATCTTGTGGACAGCTGAAACAAAGCCGATTGCTTTGATGCAACTTTGTCATTCAGAAATTCACTAAATGTAGCTCTCTCTACTTATGAAATGTTACCTACTATGCTCTGAAGTGAACATTGGTTTAAGCAAAATTACTGTCTAGAGCAGGAATTGAGAGAAGTTGGTTGTTTCCAACTCCGCTAACGTCGCTGTATATTTGTGCGCGGCTCACGTCCCATTTATATTGTTTTATGGTTTCTTTCCTTTCCACTGAGGATTCAACTCGGCTAGAAAATATGGATCCACTTCCTCGTATCGGTTAAGTTATCTTGGGAAAACATCCGTGAAGATATTGTGATTAAGATAGACGGCGTCGTTTTTTCGATTGGGCATCTGTAAAACTGATTTGAAACGCTTTTTGGAAATAGTGTATTTGAAACGCAATAGTACATTGTTCAACGAGGGGTGAAAGTGACCGATTACATACGAGGGTGTCATTTGCCTTAATACACCCGAGTTAGGAATCGCACTTTCTCCCGAGTGATACATAGTGCTTTATACTACACCTACGAGGAAAATAATAGACAAATCATTTAATTGAAATTCATATCTATTAAAATTTTTACAATTCTCAAACTCAACTCAACTCTAAAAACTCATGGTATAATTTTTTCTCGCTTTTCCACTGTAGTAAATCTTCATAAAATGCTTTGTTGTATTTATCGATTTTTAGATTTCTCGGGACATTCATTTTTCACTATACACAGACATTTTGAATTCACACTGCTATCACCAATAGACATTTTGAGTTCTTAATATAGAGTAAAGTTTATGGTTTCTACTAAAAGCTTGTAAGTAATTTTATAAATTCAAAATTTAGATATAACAAAGTAATGCGACTCGCGCGAAATTTTTCATTTTTTTAAAATACGTAGGTATGACTTGCAGAAAACGCAAGTGGCCAGTAACCACAGACCAGGAACAAGATAACAATTTGTTTTTTTTTAACTTTGTAATCAGTTTTATTATATTTCATAGAATACCTAAGTATCTAATAGAATATGGAACCTTGTTTACTGATATAGTTTAAAGAATCCTCTTTATAAAGATTATTATTAGTTATAATTTAGTCACTATTTTATAAATTTTTCTAATTATTTATTTATTAGATACTTACTATGAAAATAAAGAGTCTTGTTTGTTGAAACAGATTTCTATTTTTTTTTATATAATTTTTTTACGTATTGGTATTACTGAACTGATATTATCAAAAATTAAAAAAAAAAAAACCACGTGTGTAATGGATTTTCATACAACTTTTCAGCCCGCTAAAGCACGTAAGTAATGAAATTTCATACATTTTTTCAGCCCGCAAATTTGTCTCCACGTAAAGACGTATTTTCTTTCTCGCTCTTTTTCGATATGACACAAATCAGAAGGTACTTTCCGAGCAGGTGTAGCATAAAATATTTTTTTCTAGCTGATTAATGCCTGCGACTTCGTCCATGTGCATTTAGATTTTTGAAATCCTTGGGTATCCTCTGTTTTTCTGGGATATGTGATAACCTGTCACTCTCCAAGTCCTCAACTATGTATATCCATTCAAAAATCATGTCGATCTGTTGTTTCGTTGCTTGGTGATTGAAGAAAAAACCAACACACAAACACATTTTTGCATTTATAATATTATTACGGAAGTAAGAATTTTATCCTCTTACTGCAAGTTTGACTATAATAAATAATTAACTTAATTCTATAACTTAATAATAAAAAAATTATTTTTAAAAAACCGACTTCAAACACCCTTGCCACTACAATGTATATAATTTATTGATGATTTTTTTAAAACCGCTCGACCGATTTCGATAAAATTTTAATGGGACCACCTGGGAAGTATACCCTTTCAAACAAAAACAAGAATTTTCCAAATCGGTTCAGGCGTCTTCGAGTAATCGGTGAACATACATAAATAAAACCGGCCAAGTGCGTGTCGGGCCACGCGCAGTAAAGGGTTCCGTAGTTGAAAGTCTCAAATATTATTGCTGACCTAGGATAGTGCTTTTGTTTTATTTATGAATATTGAATAAATTTTGAGTTCCATGGTTTAAATACTATAATATTCTACAAAATATGCAACTTACACTACGTGTAATACCTAACTTAGAAAAAACAGATATAACTCCTTAACTAATGAATCCTACTTAGCCGTGATAGTTTTCCTTTAAAATTCATTATATATACTACTGCTGTGAATTTTTTCTTGTATCCTATATACAACCATTTAGCTGGCAGAGGGGGGGGGACACTTGACTCTAACAAAATTTAGCACTTTAAAATATCATATTTCACAAACGGATCCCTGAATTGAAAAATGATGTTCCCACACCCACAATATTTTTGAAAGACCTATTCAACGACACCCCACGCTATGGGATAGACGAGAAAAAAAATTCATCCCTACTTTACATGTAGGGGAGGTACCCTAAAAAAAATTATTTTTCACAATTTTATTTCACGACTTTGTCGGCGTGATTGATATGTATACCCTTGTCAAATTACAGATTTCTAGTACCAATAGTCTCTGAGCTAAACCGCGGACAGACAGACAGACAGACAGACAGACAGACAGACAGACGGACGGACATGGCGAAACTATAAGGGTTCCTTGTTTACTACGGAACCCTAAAAAGATTCCGACGAATTTATAACCACCTCCTTTTTTGAAGTCGGTTAGAAAACAATATTCTACATATTACCTAAAGTAGGATACAAATAAAATAAGCCCTACAGGCTACAAAAATAACTTTACTGTGAAGCGTGCGGTTAGATAAAAGTTTAGAATGTCATCTCCTTCCATCCATTATTTTGAAAGTTGAATTGATTTGATGTCTAAAACTTTTCAAAACTAATGGTATACAATTGAAGATAGCTTGCGCTACGAGGATTGTTTTAAATTTTAGTGAAAGGTATTTGAGGAAAAAACATCAAGTTGAAAGATATTTGATTCATTTATGTAGGACCCCGTCAGGCAAGAAAAAATATATAAATTCAAAGTTACGACTAAGTAGGTAATACTTAGTTGTAACTTTGAATTTATATATTTTTTCTTCTTGTTTCACTTATTAACTTATACCTTCTTTGGTAACCGATAGACGTCATCGGCTCATAGGTCTCCTATATAGACTTCCTCAAAACGTCTCGGTTTGGCACCGTTTGTATCCTGTATCTACTTACTTCATAATATAAAAATTTATACATCCTACTAATATAATAATTATGCGAAAGTTTGTTATCCTCCAATCACGTCACAACAGAGCTGTGGATCAGTTTGAATCTTTTCATGGGTATAGTTAAGGACTTACCTAAAGACACTGATAAGTATAGACTATTTTTTAATTCATGCAGAATTTTTCTAAATCCTCGAGGACAAAATCGCGGACAAAAGCTGGTCTTATAATTATATTTAAAAAAATCTTATTAAAAACCGACTTCAACACCCGCGCCAGCACCAATACAACTTATTTAATTTATTGTTGATTTTTTAACAACCGCTCGACCGATTTCGATAAAATTTGAATGGGAAGTAACTATACTCTTTCAAACAAAAAAAGAATTTTCCAAATCGGTTCAGACGTCTTCGAGTATCGGTGAACATACATAAAAAAAGATTCCGACGAATTGAGAACCTCCTTTTTTGAAGTCGGTTAAAAATTAACAAATTGATTTGAATCCTTTGCCATTTGGCAAATTAGGTCTATTAATAGTGCAGGGCAAATACTTAGGACATTTCATATTCAAGATTCAGACTTTTCTCCTTACAAACAATACTAATTGGTTTATTTTCACTACACTGCTAAATGTTCCACAGCGTGAAGCTCTATTTACAGTTTCCAACTACAATTTATCCGAAAAGTTCTAGACAAACATGCAAGTAGAGTAAACACCAGAGTTGCAAACATTCCAGCAGTGATAAAAACGACGAAAGAAAATAAAATAGTGAAGTCTAAAAGCAAAACCAGAGCTCAAATGAGACCGCTCTGTTTTCTTTTTGCTCCTCTAATAAATAAAAGTTTCTTGTCTTTGAACCCTTGGACTTACGTACAGTTGACTATTATTCAAAGGCATGAGGCCTTCGGGTTTTTCCAAAGTTTGAGAAGTTTTAGCAGCATCACATCTTGGTGGTAATCCTTACTAATATTATAAATGCGAAAGTGTGTTTGTTTGATGGTTTGTTGGTTTGTCCTTCAATTACGCCGCAACAGAGCTAAGGATCGACTTGATTTTTTGCATGGGTATAGTTGAGGACCTGGAGAGTGACATAGGCTACTTTTTATCCCGGAATATTAAAGAGTTCCCGAAGGATTTTAAAACTAAATCCACGCGGACGAAGTCGCGGGCATCAGCTAGTTTTATATTGTTTGATAGTAGCTACTATTTCTGCGCTGATACAACTCGCGAAGATTTAAGTTTAGCAAGTGTAAATTTAAAAAAAATATTAAAAGAAACAAGCCTTTTTTAGTAGCTACATCATCAGACCCTGGATATCATCTAGGACCAGAGTACTTGCCAAGACGGATCAAACGAGCACAAACTCGATAGTGTTACGTATAGTTTCATTACAGAGTTCCAATAACCACCTTTCATCTCCATCATCAGATCCAGGGTATCATTTAGGAACAGAGTATTTATCAAGATGCATTAAACGAGCCTAAACAGGCCTAAACTCAATAGGGTTACGTCGTTTTACGACACAGTTCCCATAGCCATCTTCCGCCTCCATCATCAGATCAGCTTCATGTTACAATAATATTGCATTGTCATCCGATTTAGGGCATCTGCTCAATCGTGAACCGGAAAGTGGTTCTAATTCACCTTGCTAGTTTTTACCTAAACATACGTAATATACTTATATTGCAAGTTATTTAACTTTTATTTAAAAGCTTGTAAAAAAGAATTCTTCATGCAAAATCTTCCATCCTTTTCCAGGCCTTTAGGGATGGAATTTCATAAAATTCCTCTTTAGTGCACCTTTAGGATACTCAAGGAATATTTCATCCAAATTTCAAAATCCTCCGGCTTAAGGCTGGCTGTTTTTGGGTCAGCCGCGCTATATTATGTTTTATACACGTTTTAAACTACCTACTATACTACTACTTGTTGACTATAGACGACGATGCAGACAGCAGAACCATTTTTTTTTAAATACCGCGTGAATTCTTCGTTTTGCTACATTGCTACGTGATTGAAGGATAAATCAACAAACAGACACGCTTTCCCATTTATTTATTTAGTACGTAGGTATTTTCTGTATTGAACCAAGGTTAACCTATACTGAAGTGTATAATACGTATTTAACTTACATTCTTGTTAATGTACACAATTGAAGACGCGTTTTGTAAATACATGTTTTGTAATAAAAGTTTCTTTAAATAATGTATCTTGCGACTGCGGCACGGCTGCGGCTAGCCGCTTGAGACATTGCGGCTAATTTGAATGCACCATTTACATAATATTTTACGTTTATTAAATTTTAGGACTTTCGTATTTTATTTGCGGATTCACTGGAGAGCATTCCGACCACGAATTTTATTTAATCTACATTCTATGAGTGCAGTCAAATGTAATTTGACGGCTTATACCAGTTTTATTAGATTAGGTGGCACGATCAGACAAACGTTGCTAAAATGCTCGTTTAAATGGCGCCTTCGTGGTGAAAACCCTCCAAGACAGACAAAACTGTTCACAATGCATAAAGACGTCTCAAATATGAAATACTTAAAAATCAATGCTAAAAAGTGAGAAATCCAAGTCTGCTTTACATTCGGGGTAAACGTCTACAATATTTTCAATAGAAAGTATTAGATTATTATCGCTCTCGGGAAAAGTTTAAGTATTCACGCGAGGTCTAACAAAGAATTTCGATTAAAAATAAAATTCATTTAAATTGGAACAAAAAGCGAGCCAATATAATCTGATTAGTTTCCCCTCAGATCCGGATTGCTTTTAACACTTTTAGCGAAATTGAACGATTTGTAAAGGTTAAGTACTTGTACACACTGGGCGGTGTTGGACGTTGCGTTTGATGCGCGATGGTAACGAGCTCAGTGTAGCGTCTGACAATTTAGTGTGGCCAGGCTGAGTTCACTGACTTGGAGATGAGACAAGGCCATTTTAATAGTCTGTCTGTACAAAAGGGAAGATAGATAAATAGTGATTTTTGCAACAACTAGAACGAAACAAATACATATATAAACAAATATAACCAAATGGTGCAAAGACTAGGCCAGCGATCTCCTCCGCCATCTTTTTTTACAAGAAAACTATTTAAGGAAATTGGACAGTGTAACACAATAGATAAGAAATCATATTTTAAACGTCTCTTAATTATGTCAAGACGTGTCTAAGTGTAAGCTTTAATTGTATAAGAATTTCCATACGCCAGCGTACGACTGGCAGGTATCAGCAACACACTATCGTTTTGTGACCGAGAGTAAAATGAAACATGGCTACCGAGAAATTTGAATCGCTCTCATAAAGGGCATTTTAGAATAATACAATTTCAGAATATAAAAGATTGAAAATAAAAGGGATTAAAAATTTAACGGAAGTTAATAATTTTTAAATTTTAGTAGCAAAAATTTTTTTGTCATTCTCTTCAGAACTTATCTAGTACATATAAATAATAACTGCTCCCAAATACGGTTTTTCAACACCCTATTTTTCATTTTACTATAATTTCCATGTGCCAAATAGCAGCATCGATACTCTACACCAAAGCGCGCCATTGAATGTAGTCTTTCTTGAAGCGAACAATAATAATAATGATGATTGATTGAAATGTTGATTGAAAATCTTCAATGCTCGATCCGAAAGCCCAAAGAGAGAAGCGCTGGATTACATGAACACCTACACTTCACCGAATTACATTGTAACTCGCAACTAAAAAACTAAATCGTTAAAAAAATTACAGAGTGCATTATTTGGGAGCGTGCTAAGCGCCTAATGTGTTCAAGCTCTATGACTTGAAAAAATAATCTATCAATTTATATGTTCGATTACTCGGTGTTGAATGCTCAATTTTGTCAATATTTTGCAGGTTAAGGTAATAGAACGGCGTAGTTCGCTCCCCGGGCACGTTCTCGGCTATTCATCAAGTCGGTCGGCCATTACCTCTCCGCCACCTGCACACTCACGAACTATATTATGCGAGATTATTCTAGGCTTTCATTCGACGCCATTATTTGTCGAATTGTACGGCTCAAACGCAATTATTATAGATTTTGTTCCCTATAAAGCTTTTCTTAACAATATTATCGGATTGATTCTAGGGTCTTTAGCACATTTCTGTTGCGAAACCGCAGCAGCGGAACCTTATGGATATTATGCATATCTATGCAATAGTAGTAACAGTAAGTAGTACAATGATCGAACGCGAAAGTGTGTTTGTTGGTTTGTTGGTTTGTCCTTCAATACCGTCGTAACAGAGCTACGGATCAACGTGATTTTTTGTATGGGTATAGTTGAGGACCTGGAGAGTGCTTTTTATCCGGGAAAATTAAAGAGTTCCCAAGGGATTTTAAAAACTAAATTCACGCAGACGAAGTCGCGGGTATATTAGATTAACTTATTAAGGTCCAGGGGAAGTTAGATTATAGATACTGCTATTACTACGCTTGTAGTGACTACCTATCAGTAACTTTGCATGTCTGCGTTTAATAAGTCAATTAACTTACTTTACTTAATGCTAAATAAAGGCGACAATGGAATTTTTTATTTATTTGAAAATCGTTCACTAAATTACAAGTTGTTGGAACGCGTGACCTGACCACTTTTCAAACCTATCTTCAAAATGTATTTGTGTCCTTCCTATCGCCTAAGGGGGTAGGCACACTGGCTACTTTTAGCTGCTGCGCGATTCGCGCAACTTTATGGCCTCTTGCGTCTGCTGCGCGATTCGCGTGTTTTTATGGCCTTTAGCATTTTTATGCCTTTTGCGAATGCATCGCGCTTTCGCGACTCAAACGCGTTCGCGTTTCTATGGCTTTTGGCGTTTTATGGCCTTTTGCGTTCGATCGCGGAATCGCGCAGCAGACGAAAAAGGCCATAAAAAAGCTAAAGGGCATAAAAACACCGCGATCGCTACCGCTGAAAGTAGCCAGTCTGCTCTCTCCCTAAGGCGCCAGTGTGCTTAGAGCGTTAGTGGTTGTGTAATTTCTTCTTATAGAAGCGTTTTTGAGCCCCTTGATAATGTAAGAGTATGTAGTCTATCTATCTATTTATCAATGAAAAGTCCCAATAGCTCAGGAAAATCGGGCGGTCGCAACCTAACAAAACCAGGACCAGAACAACCCGGTTCGAGTCCAGGCGATTATTTTTCCCCATATGAATTTTATTATTTTTTTTTTTTCTAAATATATAATTTCCAAAAAACACGATTTACCAAAAAAAGACCGAGTAAAGCTCGGTCCCCAGGTACTAGGAAAATTATAATATAAGTTTGTCCAAAAGCTTTGAAGCTACATCAGATATATTTAGGTAAGTAGGTATCTGATCTGAAGATTGGCTATGTGGCTAGTAAACTTCTCAATGCTGGCTTATCTGTTCTTTGGAAGTCGATTTGATCCGATGGGAGACTTTCAGAAGTTACGTAAAAGTTCAAGCAAACTTGCGGTGCGAAAATAACTTAAACTTTAACGTCGGAACTAACTTTGAATGGAATAATTTTTGAAGGAAGTTGAAAGGTGAACAGATAAAATCTTTAGTTTAAAATACCACTGTTGTTGAGGGCGGAGTGGTGGAGTTGTGAGAGCGCTTTTAAGTCGATTTTGCTGGTTAAGCAACGTTGACACAAGTCAGTGACTGGAAGACTGATTGACTTCAAAAGTGCCTCGGAGACGTTAAATGATCAATTTCCAGATGATATCACAAATATTCAATGATGTAATCGTTTAAACTCTTCGTAGAAAGCTCAGTCTAATGCGAAAGATTTCTAACTGAATGATACGTGATCGTGACTACGTTGCTTGTGAAAGTTTAAAAAGTTAACAAGTCATTTCTAATAATGCTTTGCTTTCGCAATCTATGGATTATTAGACCACAAATAAAATTGGTAATTTTGTCCACGTCCATTTGAAACATAGTATAGCAGGAACATTATAAAACAAACAACTCTGGGTATGGCAAAGGCGTTGTTGGTTGTATATTTGGGTCAAAAACAGCAAACGAAAAAATAGAGTATGTACTTACAAAGAAATGAACCGTCCAAATACAAAGGGTTTCTGCCACGTTAATAAAACCTCTTTTTCGTCTTTGAGTCTTTATTCCCATGTGTGAATTGAACCATAAATCAGCTGCCTCTCAATAAATCTTAATTGCGCGAATGTTTTTTTGATGTTGTGCATTACTATTCAAAAGGAACTTGTACGAAACCATATTATTTAATAGATAGATAAAGTAAAAATCGTTACTGTAATATAATGGCATTATGGCTCAAGCGCAAAAACCTTTTTTCAATAAACTGCATTATTATTTTGTAACCTTTTTTCAAACCCTTAAATAATCTTCTTATAATATAACGGCCGGAAAAGGTGAGGTCTCAAATTAAACAAATGAATAGAAATTATATTGTAAACGAGCTCCATTTATTCGCTTATTGTATCTTTCCTTACAATATACCCATTTTCTTTTCCGCCTTGCAGAATGTTCTTTGAAAGGGAAAATATCAAGTAATATTCCGCGCATGGTCTCGACTCTCGACTACGAATATTAAAACATATATTATTATGTGTAGGCAGTAGGTATTTTTGTACAATACCTATACAAAGAGACCTTTAACTGGAGTCTATAGCAGAAATTCTTTGCTTCAGTAAATGCAGCCATTTCATTTTGAGAGGAGACCTGCATTCAATAATGAGCCGTTGATTGTTTGCTGGTGATGATGATGATGATGATGATCCGTCATCTTTGCACCGATATGACAACATTCAAATAAAATCCAACAACACAGTAGGTAACGTTACGTTGAACGTTTCTCGTGCCTGATGTCGAATAGGATGCCGATAACCGATCTGATAATGTGGAAGTGATCTTGGATATCAATTATTTTTATCATATGCGAATGATCCGTCGGTGGTAAAGAGGCGCTATTAAAATGTTACGACTGGCTTAAAGCCAAATCGACTTGTAACTGCCGAACAAAAAGCAATAAATGTTGAACGTGCATACATGATAGCGAAGGGAAAATAACTGCATTCGTCATAGTGCATTTCGTGATAGCATTGAGTTTATTACGTTTCGTATGTTATATAATAATAAAGTATATATAATAATCTACCAAATCGAAATGAATGCAATTTACTATTTCTGAGAATAATTTATGTTGACGTCAATGTAAAAGAAAATAGTAAAGAGAGTAGAGTAGAGAGTAGTAAAAGAAATGTAAAAAAATTACAGTCATCGGAACTTCCGTTAGTATAAGGTAGTAGCAGTAGTTCCGTATGTATAAAGCGTGTTTCTCGAAAAATTATATAGATGTAAACAGGAAAGCGACAAAATTAATTAATCTGTAAGTAGGTACTTAACCTAATTTAAATCTGTACGCACTAAGTTACAACCAACCTAAACAAAATAAAGTTCAACAATAGACTTTAAAATACCTAAGTTATAAGTATAAATTACTAGCACAAGCCACGAGGTTACTATAAATGAAATAAGCAAAAATATTACCATTATATTTGTAAGCTTCTATGAGCGTAATATACAAAGAACAAAACTTATTTTATCTAAAAGAAGCAAAGAAAGAAAATAAACATGGCGAATAATGTTGAATTGAATTTAATAAATAAAAAGATGTTGTGAATTGTGATACAGTCAATTATGGCGGTTTTAATTTTATTACTACTTATCTATTACGTACTTGATTACAAATGCTAATAAAATTTTATATTCATTTTTATCTCATTTGGTTTTTGTAGAAGTCTGTATGGGTGATAAAGATGAATTAGAAACAGAGACAGACGCCTTCCACGTCATAAATAAGATAAAACGTGACCGGTTTTCAAAATAATGTAACCTACCCTTAACTTCAGTGACCTCATTATTTCTATTACTTACGTCTTAATATCTACACTTACCTAAATGCAAAAAATTCCTCAAACGTAAGATTATGACTATTGGACCATACAATAAAAAAAATAACGCGTGACGAAAAATTCCTAATAAACCTTTATTATACTATAGGTACCTGTATTATATTACCTATATCTATACTACTAATAATATAATAAAGCTGAAGAGTCTGTTTGTCTCAAAAGAAAAAGTAATAGCGCGGGCGGACAATGCATGCGGTGAGTCGGTGAACAAGGACGGTCACCTGACGAGAACCGAAGAAAAACCGAACCGAAGGCTACTTTTTATTCCGGAAAATCGAAGGGTTCCCACGGAATTATTAAAAACTAAATCAACGCGGACAAAGTCGCGGGCATCGGCTTGTTATATTATAAAATGCCTGGCTGCTTTCGTGGCTAAATACTTTTACTGATCTAGCGCAGAGATTTATTAAATCTGTTTCTATTTCCCATGAGATTTCGGCGCTGTACTCAGATGCCAGTCACATACGTCATCGCATTTTGTTTCTCTATTTTAGTTTAGCGCCGCCGGTTTCGATACAGATTCTAAGTCAATTCTCGGCTGTTTCACATAATATGTTGTATAACGGCCTAGCTGTATATCGGAGCTTCAGCGAATTCGCTTTATTATTTCGCAGCGGAGGTCTACTACATGTACCGAGTTTGTTTAATTGTTGCAAACTTAGAGAATTGCAGCGATAAATAAAATACTAAGAACAGTGGAAGTTGCTGTTTACGGTGTATTCCAAAGTAGGATCATTAGCAATCCGAATAAAAACAAAGACCGCAGTTTCAAGCATTTGCTACGGACAAAACTACAAAAATTCAGATAATGCAGTGCCTGTTGTCCTCATTTAAATTTTCTGCAATATTAGCTTCTCCTTGCAGTTTAGATTTCTTTTTGCATCGTTTTAATATCGCTTACCCGTTTTATATTTACCTAATCTATTATATTTACCTTGTACACGTCCTTTTTATATTTAAGTTTAGTTTTTAAGTATTAAAATGTACAGAATAAATAAATAAATAAATAATCTGTGGCATTCAATTTCACAATTCAATAAAAAAAATCGGCCAAGTGCGAGTCGGGCCTCGCTCTTTTAGGGTTCCGTTAAAAAAAATTAAATAAAAATATTTCCATGTACCCATGGAAATATTTTAATTTAATTTTTTTAATTTAATTTAATTTTTATTATTTGTTGTTATAGCGGCAATAGAAATACATAATATGTGAAAATTTCATCTGTCTATCTATTACGGTTTACGAGATACAGCCCGCTGACAGACGGACGGACGGACGGACGGACGGACGGACGGACAGCGTAGGCTTAGTAATAGGGTCCCGTTGGTACCCTTTGGGTACGGAACCCTAAAAACCAAAGTTTGTTTGAGAAACGGTTACATACCTATTTTGAAAGCACTTTGTAAAAGTTTCTTCGAATAAAAAATTATTCCATTCTATTCTATATTTATTTATGTGGAGTGTATCGACCTTTGCCTCTCTCTTTACGTTATCTTCCTAAGCTTTGGCCTTGGCTAGTTATTACTCTAACGGCAAAGTCATGCCGCCAAGCAATTTAGCGTTCCGGTACGTACGATGGCATGTAGAAAACGGTGAGGTATATGGG
The DNA here is from genome assembly GCA_029955525.1 of Oeneis ivallda. Taxonomy (NCBI): domain Eukaryota; kingdom Metazoa; phylum Arthropoda; class Insecta; order Lepidoptera; family Nymphalidae; genus Oeneis; species Oeneis ivallda. The sequence continues at coordinate 10,039,692 of JARPMR010000020.1, read as the reverse complement.
TTTAGTTAAAACTGCCATATCCCACTCACAATTATCGCGCTTCCATCTTAGACTGCACCGTCACTTACCATCAGGAAAGGTCGCAGTCAAGGGCTATCTTGTATAATCGAATAAAATTAAATAAACACACTATCTACCCTTTTAGCTGTTCGTATCGTAAGCAATTGGAATAGTTTATAATATTATTGTTTAAAATCACAAAAACGATACATCACTCAAGCCACTCTAGCAGTGTCACCAACCTACATTTTTGTACATTTACTAAAAATACCTACAAATTACGTCTCAAACCACAAATTGCGTGGTCAATATTTAAGCTGCTAGTAGCATCGCTAATAGCAGCTTGCAATTGATGGATGGTGCATACAGCTACTCCGTACACGCTACTGTCCACATAATGCTTAATGTACGTGTTTCACGTAATTGAATTGTTATATCTATACTTAACTTTATCATTGTTACTTTTTCTTTATTTACGTAAGGGCTGACAGTCCTTAAATATTTATATAATACTAGCTGATGCCCGCGACTTCGTCCACGTGAATTTACTTTTTACATCCCTCGGGAATTCCTTGATTTTCCGTGATAAAAGTAGCCTATGTCACTCTCCGGGTTCTCAACTATACCCATGCAAAAAAATCACGTCGATCTGTAGCTCTGTTGCAGCGTGATTCAAGGACAAACCAACAAACACACTTTCGCATTTATAATATTAGACTATTATGTATGACACATTATATAATATAGGGGTGTAAAAGCTTGGTATAATAATAATATTATGTCAGTCCAATTTAGAATTTTATTCAAATAAACTCTTTTATCTGTCTGTTTGTTTGTTACCTTTTCACAGCTCAACTGCCAAACGTATTTTACGAAAGACACGGAGATAGGCTGTATGAAAAAATCCTCTGTCTGTCTCGAGGCTGCATACTACACTAGCTGCACGCTATGATGGCCGGTTTGACACATTACAATAGTGATGTGGAATGTCAATTTATTCTCGAACAAAAAACAATTAAGTTTTGTTTTTGTACCTGATTAAATAGGTTTAATAAAACAAAAATGTATATGTTTATTTAATTTATTTGAACGAACTGAATATTTGAATGAAAATGAATATACATACTTTATATGCACACAAGAAACATATGAATACAAAAGATACCAAAAAAGGTGCCACAAAAGGCCATAATTAATCAGATTCGTCCATACTACTATTTTCACTGTCGTCACTGCTATCATCACCTACATTAATAATTATATGTTCGTTTTCTATAATATTATCTATTTTCACATCTCTTTCATAATCTTCCCTTATTAATTTAACAGTTCTATTCACAACCTTTTCCCAGTCTCCTTTAGTCACATGTTCACAAGCTTCTTCTAATAATTTTAGCATTTTTTTTGTGGTAAATGGGGGTTCTGTATTGTGTCTTGCAGCATATCCCTTAATTTGAGCCCACACCAACTCAATCGCATTATACTCACAATGGTAAGGCGGTAACCGTATAACTCTGTGCCCATGTTCTAATGCTATTTCGTCAATGACGTATCGGATCTTGGTTGGTTTGTTTTCTTTTAAAAGACGTACTAATTCCGCTTTTAACATATTCATGTTTGCATCTACGCCATTTTTACGAAGCCATGCGACGATATCAGCTTTCTTTTGGGATTGGGCAGGTGGCTTGTCAATTTGCATCGAGTGGTATGGGGCGTTGTCCATAATTATAATAGATGGTTCAGGGAGGCTACACAACATTGAGGTAAACCATTCAGTAAACTTTTCTCCATTCATGTCTTCATGATAGTCTCCAGTGGTTTTTGACGCAAAAGCCATGAGAGAACCTTCGACAAACCCGTTGATGGTTCCGGCGTGACAAATTATAAGTCGCGATCCTTTTCCTACAGGAACTTTGGAAGTAGATGCTGCTGTGTCATCGTTCCAAGAACGGCCTACAGTATGGTTAGCATTAAGCCATGTTTCATCCAAGAACACAACATTTTGCCAATTTTTGATTTCTTTCACTTGCCGTAAAAAAGTATACCTTGCCATCGCTATATCAAATCTTTCCATCAATATTTTGCGTTTGTTACATTTTTTGTATCGAAATCCAATGGTCTTCAAAATCTTCGTTAAAGAACTTTCCCCACCGAAGAATAATCCAGCTTCCTTCAGTGAATGCACCAACTTTTTTCTTGTTGGATACTCCTTCTGTAAATAGTAGCCGTAAACATGTCTTCGGATAGCATCGGCATCAAAGCTATCGATGCCTACGACTGGTTTTGCTCGTTTTCTCTTTTTTGGTTTGTGAAGTTTATTTTCTTCTGTGCCAGTCTCGCCATATTTTTTTTTAGTTATCCGTCTAACAGTTCGTTGTCCAATATTAAGCGCATCAGCTACGCGTTCAACCACTGACGTTATAGGTAAAATTGGCCCTCCATTTTGAGCTTCACATCGAAATAGTTACGAAGGCGTATTACGAACTCACGTGTCTGACTATTTAGAACAGTTCTCTGCGTACGTTTGGTCATATCGACGAAATCCACAACAAAGGGCTTGAACAGAGTCCAAATTAACGAGCAAGGGTCAACAGTAATGCAGTATCAATATTTGAAATCCAAAGCCAGGTCAAAACTATATCACAATCGCATTGCACTGACAGTTTATACTTTTCGAAGCAACGTCAATTCGAAACTGCTTTGTTTTGCATTGAGCATTGACGCGAGTTTGCCGGAGGTAGTAGTTGTGCTAGCCAGCGATCCTATGTGACGATCGTATTAGATTCCATTTTTAAAAATTTTCAATTTAGAAAACCAAATGCCGAGTTGTGGTATATATCATATAAAAATAAAAATTTTACCTTTTGTATGAAACAGCTGATATTTTTTTGCGATTTCAGAGGTTTGTCCACATAGTGAAAATTGTTCATATTCACAAGTACATTCACCCCTTAAATGGTGCAAACTGATTTTTCTACACTTGTATACATTTTAGAAATCAATTTAATAAATAAATTTTGAGTCCTAAACCTAAAACTACATTCGATAAAATTTATGAATCTCTGCACATCACTATCGTCAATAAAGTAATACAATTATTTCCTTCAAAGTCGTTATCAATTAATACGGAACTTCATGAGCGGACAAACGTCAAACCGGCCATCATAGCGTGCCGCTAGTTTAGATATTTGTGGCCATTATGATCTATGCAGCAGTAAGGTCGTAAAATGATGGCGAACAGACAGATTTGTTTTCGTCTTTATAAAATTAAACTAGCGGCACGCTATGATGGCCGGTTTGACGTTTGTCCGCTCATGAAGTTCCGTATTAATTGATAACGACTTTGAAGGAAATAATTGTATTACTTTATTGACGATAGTGATGTGCAGAGATTCATAAATTTTATCGAATGTAGTTTTAGGTTTAGGACTCAAAATTTATTTATTAAATTGATTTCTAAAATGTATACAAGTGTAGAAAAATCAGTTTGCACCATTTAAGGGGTGAATGTACTTGTGAATATGAACAATTTTCACTATGTGGACAAACCTCTGAAATCGCAAAAAAATATCAGCTGTTTCATACAAAAGGTAAAATTTTTATTTTTATATGATATATACCACAACTCGGCATTTGGTTTTCTAAATTGAAAATTTTTAAAAATGGAATCTAATACGATCGTCACATAGGATCGCTGGCTAGCACAACTACTACCTCCGGCAAACTCGCGTCAATGCTCAATGCAAAACAAAGCAGTTTCGAATTGACGTTGCTTCGAAAAGTATAAACTGTCAGTGCAATGCGATTGTGATATAGTTTTGACCTGGCTTTGGATTTCAAATATTGATACTGCATTACTGTTGACCCTTGCTCGTTAATTTGGACTCTGTTCAAGCCCTTTGTTGTGGATTTCGTCGATATGACCGAACGTACGCAGAGAACTGTTCTAAATAGTCAGACACGTGAGTTCGTAATACGCCTTCGTAACTATTTCGATCGTGAAGCTCAAAATGGAGGGCCAATTTTACCTATAACGTCAGTGGTTGAACGCGTAGCTGATGCGCTTAATATTGGACAACGAACTGTTAGACGGATAACTAAAAAAAAATATGGCGAGACTGGCACAGAAGAAAATAAACTTCACACACCAAAAAAGAGAAAACGAGCAAAACCAGTCGTAGGCATCGATAGCTTTGATGCCGATGCTATCCGAAGACATGTTTACGGCTACTATTTACAGAAGGAGTATCCAACAAGAAAAAAGTTGGTGCATTCACTGAAGGAAGCTGGATTATTCTTCGGTGGGGAAAGTTCTTTAACGAAGATTTTGAAGACCATTGGATTTCGATACAAAAAATGTAACAAACGCAAAATATTGATGGAAAGATTTGATATAGCGATGGCAAGGTATACTTTTTTACGGCAAGTGAAAGAAATCAAAAATTGGCAAAATGTTGTGTTCTTGGATGAAACATGGCTTAATGCTAACCATACTGTAGGCCGTTCTTGGAACGATGACACAGCAGCATCTACTTCCAAAGTTCCTGTAGGAAAAGGATCGCGACTTATAATTTGTCACGCCGGAACCATCAACGGGTTTGTCGAAGGTTCTCTCATGGCTTTTGCGTCAAAAACCACTGGAGACTATCATGAAGACATGAATGGAGAAAAGTTTACTGAATGGTTTACCTCAATGTTGTGTAGCCTCCCTGAACCATCTATTATAATTATGGACAACGCCCCATACCACTCGATGCAAATTGACAAGCCACCTGCCCAATCCCAAAAGAAAGCTGATATCGTCGCATGGCTTCGTAAAAATGGCGTAGATGCAAACATGAATATGTTAAAAGCGGAATTAGTACGTCTTTTAAAAGAAAACAAACCAACCAAGATCCGATACGTCATTGACGAAATAGCATTAGAACATGGGCACAGAGTTATACGGTTACCGCCTTACCATTGTGAGTATAATGCGATTGAGTTGGTGTGGGCTCAAATTAAGGGATATGCTGCAAGACACAATACAGAACCCCCATTTACCACAAAAAAAATGCTAAAATTATTAGAAGAAGCTTGTGAACATGTGACTAAAGGAGACTGGGAAAAGGTTGTGAATAGAACTGTTAAATTAATAAGGGAAGATTATGAAAGAGATGTGAAAATAGATAATATTATAGAAAACGAACATATATAATTATTAATGTAGGTGATGATAGCAGTGACGACAGTGAAAATAGTAGTATGGACGAATCTGATTAATTATGGCCTTTTGTGGCACCTTTTTTGGTATCTTTTGTATTCATATGTTTCTTGTGTGCATATAAAGTATGTATATTCATTTTCATTCAAATATTCAGTTCGTTCAAATAAATTAAATAAACATATACATTTTTGTTTTATTAAACCTATTTAATCAGGTACAAAAACAAAACTTAATTGTTTTTTGTTCGAGAATAAATTGACATTCCACATCACTATTGTAATGTGTCAAACCGGCCATCATAACGTGCCGCTAGAGTAGTATGGATGTACCTACTCATAATATAATTTTTAGGGTTCTGTACCCAAATACTACCAACGGGATCCTATTACTAAGCCTCCGCTGTACGTCCGTCCGTCTGTCAGCGGGCTGTATCTCGTAAACTGTAATAGGTAGACAGTTGAAATTTTCACAGATTGTGTATTTCTATTGCCGCTATAACAACAAAAATAAAAAAAGTGGCTCTCCCATACATGAAAAAGGAGCCGAAATAAAATTTTATTTTTTTACCCTGGCATGTGGGGTGTCATTGTCTAAAACTCATTAAGTAGAGTTCAAATATATTTTTGACCGAGCGAAGCGAGGTCTCTGAGTTTACTAGAGCGATTTGCACTTGTCCGTCCGTCCGTCCGTCCGTCCGTCCGTCCGTCCGTCCGTCTGTCAGAGCCTTATAACTTTTGAATTACTGAACGTAATTACTTCAAATTTAGATATAATATGTAAACCGACGGCCTCCAGCCGAAAATGGCTTAAAAAGTTATAAAAATCTTTATTTCAGGGGGGGCTCTCACAGAAGCGAATGCGAAGAAATTTTTTTTTATTTGCGATTCATAGGTTTTCTGTGTATCATTTTAAAGACAATTTGGAACAGAGTACAACCGTATTTTTTTTTTAATTTTTTTCCTAAAATTGACGAAATGGGGGGCTTCCAAAGTGGCGATTTAATACGCTCGCTTGAAGATGCTCTCTGGGAAAATTTTCTATATATTTTCAAGTTGTACTTATTTTCTTACTTCACTTGTATCCTGTACTTGAACAACAAATACTAAAATTATTTATTATGAATATTATAAAGAAACGAGATTATTTAATTTTTAATGAGCATCAGTAAATTTCACATAGCTTCACAATAATGCTAATAGATGGCGCAGTCATTAACTATTCCATTGAACTAGGAGTTACGACTACGATTTATCCCAAAAACAGTTTTGCGTCGACCATTATTATTTAGGTACATAATATAATAACATATTATTCAATTAAAATTATTCTTTAGTTAAATATCATTTTGTATATTTTCTATTCGCGTCGATAGATGACGATTTGTACAGATGCCCCTAACCCGTTTTCACTCGTTAGTACCTACATAATAATTCAATGTTTTCACTGACGTTCCCTAACCTTTACGGGCTACCTATGATAAGTTATGTGATGATTACTGTCAACTTCTTTATCACGATCCTGTACGGGACACCTAAAAGGACATTGGGACGGATGTTAGGACTTAGGATTGTGTTTTGGAGCTACCTACGTAAAGAGACTCCTACATAGGGGATGATTTAGGTATGTTTGGTGAAAACGGGCATAATAATAATAATGTCAGTTTTGGTCGTCATGTATCGATTGAATGAATAATCATGAGATACCGTTACCGCGAGGTCTCAGTTCGGGGCGAACCACTAGTTTATTAATTTTTAGCTACAAAAATTCTTTTCAAAAAACCGACTTCTAACGCCACTACAAAGTATAAAAATAATTTAAGTTTGTCCACGTTTGTTGAAGTCGGGCGGGCCTGAATACAAACTATGAAACCGATGCGCGACGCTACACAATATGAGAGACTCGTTTGTAGAAGTCGAGCGAGCATCGCGAGTCGGTTTCATAGTTTGTATTTTAGGCCCGCCCGACATCAACAAACGTGGACAAACTAAAATTATTTTTATACTTTGTAGTGGCGTTAGAAGTCGGTTTTTTGAAAAGAATTTTTATTTTAAGCTTTTAAGTGTAGTATCCTATGATTGAAGAGCTAGGACCTGGAGCTCCATGTTGTAGTCCATACTTGTTACCTAAAATATCAATTCGTAATCGAAATTTCCTAAATCACCATAGTTTTAGGTAGGCAGTACCCTGCAGCATCAGGATTGAGGAGCTAGGACCTGAAGCATCATGATGTAGTCCATACTTGTTACCTACAATATCAATTCGTAATCGACATTTCGTAAATCTCTTTATTTTAGGTGAGCAATATCCCTGCAGCATCAGGCTTGAGGAGTTGAAGGTGAACATTTTTATGGGACCATTTCGCAAACATCCTCTGTCGATTAAAAAAAATCACGTGCATCGGTCCGGTAATCCCGGAGAAATTGGTGGACATACATAGAAAAAAAAAAGATACCGGCCGAATTGAGAACCTTCTCCTTTTTGGAAGTCGGTTAAAAATAAATTAAGAAATGGGGGGCCGCCAAAGTTGTCGGTTTTAGACCATTTTGTAATGGGTCTATCTCATAAACTAAACTATCTAGGAATTTGAAATTTCTGTATATTATGTACTATGTAGTGTATTTAAACAACAAATACTGACAACACCGATTTATAATGCGGTTTGTAGGTTGTGACCAAAACAAACGAGCATTTTTCCTATATGCTATGCTAATTTAGTACCATCTAAGAACTAAGATAGGTAGGTGCCTAAATATTTATTTAAAAAAAACGTGATTTGGTCACATGTATGGAACCCTAAAAGAGCGAGGCCTGACTCGCACTTGGCCGATGTTTTTAAAGATTATCAAAATAAAATCATACAGAAAGATTTAAAAAGCATAAGATTGAATAATTTAATTTGAATTAACCTACTTCGTCACAAAAATACTTATTGCGTTATATTTCGCCTTTTAAAAGCTCAGTAATGTTCCAAAGTGGGAAAGAAAACAGGGAAATTGTAGGGAAGGATCCAATAAGGGAATAAAGGGAGCTCGTTTACAATAATATCATTTCTGTTCACTGGCATAATTGGCAAGATAGAAGATCTACCGGTTGTGAAAGGAAAATAAATGTAAAAGGAAGAAACACGTTAGGTACTGTAATCAAAAAATTACATTGTGAGTAGATACGTAGGTATAGTAAGGTAGGTACAACAATATCGATACTCGGACTAAATTCTCAAGTAAAGATTTTTATATAAACCTGTGAAGATGATATTGCCATCGTCGCAATTAGAATGCCATAAGCCTACTTTGTCGTATTAGTTTACGAATTGCGAATTACCAAATTAAATTTGAATTTCGTGGGAAGACCCACATAATCAACCTTAATAGAAATATTTATAAAATACTTACGAAGGTATCGCTAAGATGCAAGTAGTTTATTTCTTCACGTAGTAGCATAAAACACCCAGGGCATACTCGCTAAGATATTATGACCTACCTTGAACCTTAGAACGCTTGCTTCTGTAAACTCTTCGTTTTATTTGACGTTAAGCAAATTAAGGTAAGCTCCAGGCCACATACACGCGTTTCAAAAAGGTTTTTATTATAATTAAAACTGTTGTGTTCGGAAATAATGTCGCCTTAAAATATCTATATTATTTCCTTGCCTATTTCTTTCCTTTTTACAGGAAAATACTCTTACATACCTCATTATCAACTATGAAAACTATAAATTAAAATATTATTATACATGTTATATAAGTAGCTTTAATGGAAGAATATGAAGTAACTTTTAAGGATTAGGTAACTGAGTTGCATCTATGTATTTTTCAATATCAAGATGCGATGCTCACCCAACGTAGAAGAATGCCTATTAGTATGTAGTATTATTTACAGACTGTATAGCGTTGTTCTTGTCCCACTTGATTAACCTAATTATGATATTGTGTTAAGAAGTAGTAAGTTTGCTTGTGTCGGGCGTGCTTCGTATTCTGCGCCTGGATGGAAATCACTTTATGTTCTATCCATACTAAATAGGTTATATATAAAGAGTTTATTTTCAAAAGAACAATTTGTCCCGAAAAATACTCTACTCTAGACTCTAGAGTCTCAAAATTGTGAGAAAACACTTAATGCAGAACTGACACTATTTTCAATATTTCGGACTCTACAAAGAATCTGAATACATCGGAGTGCTGAAACCTTCGCTGAAGCGTGTAAAGTGAGAGTCAGGAGAGATTTAATTAAACATTCAACCCGTATCTCAAGTGCCGTCAAATTAAACCTGCTTTCGCTGAAATCTTGGAAAGTATTTTTCGAGGCGGAAATTCTTTGTAATAAAGGTAAAGATTACATAAATTTAAATTTAAAATAACATTAACATTTTCATTGAAAATGGTTGGCATTAACATTAAAATTCCAGCAATGAAAATAGCTAATAGGCAGTAGGCCAGGTATTTAGGTATGACTCATAGTTCAAATTTAATTTTGTCCGCACAACTTTCTCCATTCTTAAAATGTAAGCACCAATTTTTAATGGATTTTAACACGGAACAAGGAAAGAACAACGCCACAAATACAAAGCACGTGCGAAGAGAACATTAATAATGGCCTGCAATATTTCAAACTAGCCGCCACAGGGCGATAAAATCGTTGAAACATTAGATACTGAAACAACCGTTCACCGCTGTGAATGCGAAAAGACAAAGGGTTCTAGTTAACATTTTAATCAGCTGTGTTGATACCGCTAATGGCAGGCTGCGAGTGATGCATAGCTCACCGCGTGCTCTGAACGTGGTATTGTCCGAATAATATACGAGTATGATCCGGTGCATGTATGCCTTTGAAGCCAATGTACGCTGAACTGGCTGAACTGCCTCGTTGGTAAAGTGTTAGCATATTCGACTGCAGATGACGAGGTCTTGGATTCGAGTCCCGACCGGTTTTCAAAATAATGGAACCTCTACTTGGTTTTAAATAGTGACCTCATTATTGGAGTTTACTCCTTAAGAATCGATTTTAGGCGCCCGGTATGAGAAAAATTCGAGGAGTAAAATCTACTTATGAATGACCTCGTTACGTTTTTCACAACGATGCAAATTTCTACCTTAACGTTGAGTAAATAAGGTTGGTTTTCGCTTGAGTTGTCGAATGCCCTCGTTACGTTTTTCACAACGATGCAAATTTCTACCCTAACGTTTGAGTAAATAAGGTTGGTTTTCGCTTGAGTTGTCGAATGCGAAAGAGCTTTCGCTTCGGGAAGCCGAGCGCGTACCGATCGGGTCCGAGCGGCGCGGCGGCGAGACGCAGCGAGCGCCGCGAATGCATTACGACGTTTTAAGGAGTAAACTCCAGTCGTGCGTCGGATCTGACACACACACTTTTTTTCTAGCTAGCTGATGCCCGCGACTCCGTCCGCGTGGATTTTTTTTTAAACCGTTTTATGCTTGCACTACGCCATTATGTACCTAGCTGGTATAGATGTACAATAGCAACCCACAATCGACATTTTCGTGAGCCGGTACCCAGCAGCATTAACAATGAGGCAGTGGTACCTGGAATTCAATGATGTAGCCCAGTAGTGTAACATGGAAGAGGGTGATTTCTTAACTAAACCGAAGATCCAAACCGATGTCATCTAAGAATATAAAGCTATACTGTACAAAGTTTCTTTTACGGCTGTTTGCCACTACATAGTTAAGTAATACTTGGTACCCACTTTCAGGTCGACAACTATGCCTATCCTAAAAACCACGTTAATTTGTTACTCCGTTGCCGCATAATTAAAGATAAATATGTGAAAAATAGCATACAAATGTCCCGCAGCAACTGTTTTTTCTCGGGATAAAAAGTAGCTTTTGTCACTTTTCAGGTCCTCAACTATACTTATCCAAAAAACCACGTCAAACTAAAACTCCATTGCGCATATTTTGAAGGACAAATTCGTAAAAAATAGCGATTCTATCTGTTTGCTTGCTTTTGCTTGTAACTGTTTGCTTTTCCGAGATAAAAAGTAGCCTATGTGCTATTCCAGGTTATAATCTATGTCTGTGCCAAATTTCAGCAAAATCGATTTATTCGTTGTCGCGTTAAAGAGTAACAAACATCCATCCATCCATACATCCTCAGAAACTTTCGCATTTATAATATTAGTGGGATGGGATTTGAAGAGGGGGTACGTCTTAATCGGGGTCGGGTTCGATTCCCGGGTCGGGCCAAATCATGTATTGGGGTTTTCTGTCGAGAATTTCTCAGTACTAGCCCGGAGTTTGGAAGTAGGTGGTGGGCGGTGTCCCCCCCTCATGCCTCAGAGAGCACGTAAAGCTATATAGCTAGAAAGTTTTGTCTATATTTTTGAAAGTTCCATAATATTAAGATATTTATTTTGCACGTAGTAACACAAGTAACACACGTATAATAGTGCGTTTAAAAAGTAATGTTTATTAATATGCCGTTTCCAAATGTTAAGTAAGTATTTAGATTTCTAAACTATGACATGTTTTGAAGGCATTATACTAGGCATCAATAGAAATATTAATTTATCTTGTAAAACCACTAATTAATTCTACTTTCAATCGAATTCAATTCATCATTCAACAAGTTATTGGCAATGGCGAATGAAAGCAAGGAATAATTTAGCATAATACAGTTCGAGAGTGTGAACTATGGAAGTACCGGGTGCGATGGCCAACTGACTTGATGAACAGCCGAGAACGTGCTTGGAGACTATGGGTAAGTAAGATCTATGAATGACGCTCGCACTCAGCCTCAGACTCAAGACTGAGTTAAAACGAGATAGATTTATGTCGGAACATATTTATGTCGCATTTTAACTCTATTTTGAGTCTTAAGCAGAGCCAGAGTATGATCTATAGATCTAAAAGAGCGAGGCCCGACTCCCACTTGGACGATTTTTTTTTTTCGGAATCTAGAAGCTGTGACGGAACTTTTAACTCCGTACATTAGATTTTTAGTTTAGGAAACACCTGCTGCAACTATGCAACTATATTACACCTGCTTGTTTCATTCATACTGCGAACTTTGACAATTCAACCTTAGTAAATATAATTCGTCTATGACTGCGAACGCTAGCTAGTCGAAGTAATTTAGTAGAAATTTTGCAAATCAAGCCCAAACGCAATAAGTCGTAAAACTGCGAAGAAGCACCGGTGCCACTCAAATGCACGATTTCGTTGTCGCCGATCGCAGATGCTAGAAGATGAATTGTATTGAGACAACGTACGATAGAAGCAACGCGAGAAGCACAATAGCAACTACTTTTAAAATTGTGATCAATTTTGACGATAGTTTTGTTGAAACTGTTGATTCACATGTTAGTTATTTTACTTACTTATATTTTTACTACTAATTTTGAAAAAAAAACATTATATTTTAGTTTCTGTTAATTTGGTTACGGTTGTGTCCAATCATAACACCTATTTATTTTTTTCGTATAAGTAATTAATTCATCGTTAGAACTGAACAAAAAGGAGAACTAATGATCATTAAGCGTCAAATATACATTATGCGAGATTATTGTCTGTATTAAGAGGAGTGTCTAGTGACGAAACGCGACGCGAGTAGGTATTTTCCAAAATGCTATCTGTTTCACAACGCTTCGCTGCCCGACCCGCATCGTGCGATAGAGAGAGTTGCAAGTCCAGGAGTTATTTGCCTAAATTTTATTCTTGAAATATTGTTTCGGGTCATAACGTTTTTACCCCCCTAAACGTTTACAAAATTAGACAATTTTGGTCTCATTAGATTCAGTACACCTTAATCTAGGCTCGTACGTTTCATTTTTTTAGTATTTCAGTTTAGTTAAATTTAATAAAATAAAATTAGTCGAGGTAGTTTTTTAGTCAAAAATATGGATATTTAGTCACTAATAACTTTTAACATAAGCAATATTTCTTTAAAATTAAAACGTACGGGCATAGTTTTTCATTGTATCTGCAACATTTCAAAAAATTATGAACATTGGACAACATTTACGGGTAGCAAAACGTTATCGCTTTTTGAAGCTTTTTGTATGAAAATTTTCAACTAGACAATCCTCTTAAATAGGCACAGCCAGCTAGCGTGCAGGTGGCAGGGTCGGTCCCCGGTAATGACCGACAGACTTGATAAATAGCCAAGAACGTGCGCGGCGTGTAAACAAAGCCCTTCTACTGTATATGCTATGGCCCGAGACCTCGGGAGGTACTTGTTTCGATGAATGTGGGTAAAGTTGTTCTTCTGCGTTACCTGTGGTACTATGTTCTGGCCTCTGATTGGCTGGTACTCTCCCGCTATTGGTTAAAATACATTGCTTCAGCAAGAACGTCATAAATTCAGCCAATCAGAGGTCATTGCGATCGTTATGCTGATGCAATCTTTTTCAGAGAATACCGCCACTGTTTAGAATAGAACAATAATGGTAGAGCTGGTATTAAAAAAACCGGTCAAGTGCATGTCGGACTCGTGCACCAAGGGTTCCGTACCCCAGAAGTAAAAGTATTCAATTTGCTTATTCATATTTTTTTTAGTTTTTATTAATCGGTAATTTTCAAAAGCACTTTGTAAAAGTTTTGATGAATATGTCGATTCAAAAGCACTTTTTCATCCAAACTTTTACAAAGTGCTTTGGAATCGTCAGATGAATCTATCACTGATTTTCCCTTGGTCAAACAAAACCTACAATTTACATAAAGCAATCCACCACGAATCTCTAGTTTACCATCATTCAAGCAATGCAGGAGAACCAGGATCTTATGAACTTTCACCTTTTATTGAAAACCTTAAAATTTTATTCGGGTTCTTAGGCAATGCATCTAAATTATTGTCAAAATCTCCGAAGTAATTCAACGAATAGATTGATTTACTCTTTTTGAACGCTGAACGTCTACAAATGGTTTAATTTCGATAAAGTAAGATTAACGGGATTCGGATCTGAGGAGGAATGAACAAGATAATATTGTTTTTATTAGGGCTCCGTACCCAAAGGGCAAAACGAAGGCTGATTTAAAGTCACTCAGCTGTCTTTTGGTATGTCTGTCTGTATGCCACGGATTTGTAGCTCGCAGACTGAATGAGCTACAGGCCTCTTTGGATATTTGTTCTAAAATGTGGACCCTAAACCGAATATCGAATAATAAATTAAAGTGAGTTGACTATTTCTGTTACGGGGTCTATCTCATAAACTTAACTTGAAAGGAATTTGGATTTTCCGTTACGTACCTAGCATAAATTACTGTATTTAAACAACAAATACTTAAAACACCGATTAATAATAATCTTTGTAAGCTGTAATCGCAGTCAATCTGTTGGTCATATGCACCTACATAATCCTAACAGAGTGGGGTGCGACTCGCAATCGGCCGATTTTTAGGGTTCCGTAGTAAACAAGGAACCCTTAGCTAAAGAACCCTAACCATTTAGCTGGCATAACTATGCCAGCTAAATGGTTGTACAAAGGAAACATGAAAAAATTCACTGCAGTAGTATATATTATGAATTTTAAAGGAAAACTATCATTCATTCATTCATTAAGGTTCATTAGTTAAGGAGTTATACAATCTGATTTTTCTAGGCTAGGTATTACACGTAGTGTAAGTTACATGGTTTGTAGTATATTATAGTATTTAAACTTTAAACCATGGCACTCAAAATATTATTCAATGTTCATAAATAAAATAAAAGCACAATCTAAGGTCAGCAATAATATTTGTGACTTGCAACTACGGAACCCTACACTGCGCGTAGCCCGACACGCACTTGGCCGGTTTTTTTTCATTTGAAACATTTCTTATTTTAAATCGAATTCGTTGGCTTAGGTATGTACCTCTTCGATTGCGGGAATATTTTACTAAGAAAATAAGCACCGAATAGAGTACCTCCTCCTTTTAGAATCGGTTAATAACACATTGTTATGAGCGTCATGCTGGAATGTCTCGTGGGTGTCAGCGTCGGCTATTACGGCAAAGCTGGTGATTAATTGCGATCAAGATTTATGGCGTCGCGAGCGTTCCCTGGTGTCGATAACATGATCTAAACGAATTACATGGCTATATAGATTAAACCGATCTATTATAACATGGCTTTATTAAAATAAACCTACCTAAAACAACACGGCTATTTTAGGTCCTTACTTTTGTTTAATGAATTTTATTTGAATTTATATTTTACTAGCTGACTCGGCGAACTTTGTACCGCCAACGTACCTATATAAATAAAACAAATAACCACTAAAACTATCCTATCTTTCAAGTTGGACCAAATTACAGATATTTACGAAGTTTGATCAAAATCGGTTAAGTAGTTTAGGAGTCCATCGCGGACAAACAACGTGACACGTAATTTATATATATTAAAAAGAAAGATTTGACGAATTCACGATATAAGTAATATTCCTATTAATGTTGATTGCGTAAGGAACAACAATAATGAGTTTATTAAAAGCGTTATAATATTCCCGTTGCTTGGTAGATACTAAATAATTTAATTAATTCCTACTAATATTAGAAATGCGAAAGTGTGTTCATTGGTTTACCCTTTAACCACGCCACAACAGGGCTATCTACGGATCGATGTGATTTTCTGCGAAAGTATAGTTGCAGAACCTAGAGAGGGACTTAACTACTATTTTATCCCGGAAAATAAAAGTTTCCACGAGTGATATAAAAAAACGGGCGATGTCGCGGGCATCAGCTAGTTCATATTATATAATGTAATCAATGACGGTTCACGTTTGTTACATTAAATCCCCTGTGTTTTGTCAACCTCTCAGGTGCAGTGGCCACAGCCTTAGTAGATGGTTCCTAGCTCCTGGGTTCACTTCCCGGTCGGGGTCAATTGGAGAACTTGTAATTCCACAATTCACACGGATAAGTACTAGGAAAAAGTAAAGTCCATAAAATGGTCGGTTTTATTTAAGCCTCAAAGTAATCGGAAGTGGTCTCAAGGCTCTCAAAGAAAATTGTCCAATATGTTAGAAATGTTACGGGACACTGAGAGCTTTCTGCTATTATGTGAATGGCTGCATCTGTAAAATTGAGGGCAGGGGCGATGTAACAAGAGACCTTGGGTAAAGGCAAACACGTTACTTTATTGTTTTGGTCAAAGAATGGTTGAATTTAATAAAATCCACATACAATATGTTTGCGCCATTGCGTAAGCTAATTTTGTTTAAAAATGCTTCATTTTTTTCTTGCTGTAGAGTGTAATTTAGCCGTGTATTTTGAATAAGAAACATTTGCGCCTTGCTTCCTCGTTCCTAATACTTTTCTTCTTCTTTATCAACCGATAGACGACATAGGTTTCTTGCATAGATTTCCGCATATCTCGGGCTCGCGCCACCTGCATCCAGTGACTCCCTGCGACTCGTCCGATGTCGTCGGTCCACCAAGTGGGGGTTCTGCCAACACTGCGAGGTCACCACTCTAGAACTTTCCAACACCATACTGTTCCTAATTCGCAACACCAAAAATTTCAATACCCTTGTGTTTTACTAACTTTTACTTACATAATCTGAGTTGTGGGATGTGTGAGTAAATTCAAATTCAAATTCAAAATTATTTATTTCATGTAGGCTCTTGTTGGCTCTTATGACAATTCAAGACTCTACCACCGCTTCTGAAAGCAGATTCTGCTAAGAGCCGGCAAAAAACTTATCAGATGCTATTTTCAAAACAAAAGTATTACATGTACATATCTCTCATGCGGACAGCAAAGAAGATTGCTTTCAAGCAACTTTGTCATTAAGAAATTCACTAACTATAAAATAACATTTAAAGAGTCAAATACTCAAATAGGGGTGTTGAAGTTTGGTTCGTTTGCAGGTGCCGATTGCCGTTCGCAGATTGTTTATGGTAATGACCCGCTCGGCGACACGTGAAACATTCGCATTTTATCGCTGTTTTCGTCGCCGCAAATTGGTGCTTCATATTCTTCTTCCAATTTTGTGTTTTACTACGTCCAATAATTTCATACCATCTCTTGGATGTCAGATTTTTATTTTCCTGTGTTCTTGAGCACAATGTAAATTATAGATTTTTTTTTAATATCTTCTTAACTAAGGACTAATTTCAACCGGCCTTTTTCTTTCAGATTTAAAACAGGGCGTAATTCATATAGTAATAATAAATATCAAGCACCTTTTTTCTGAGATTTTTTTCTTTTATCGAAGTATTTATTCAATTTATACCTTTCTGTTATCTTGATTGAAGATCATTCATGTCTTTGCGATAGACCTCTGGCCCAGACTCTACAAAGGGAAGGCAGTTCTTCACAATTTAGACATTTGAAGTGGGATTGTCTGAAATTGATTGCTACAGTGTGAAGATCGCAATCACCTCTGATTGGCTGGTACTCCCTCGGTATTGGTTAAAATGCATTGATGCAGCAAGAACACCAGAAGATAAAGCCACCATTGACGCTCCAGCTCTTACGAGTAAAAAGGTGTAGTGAATTACACCATGAAGTAATGTTTACTTTCACAGACAGTTACCATAACTTTTTTATGTTTATATGTCTGTGTAAAAGCAAATTTTGCAGTTTAACTTTTATATACTCGTACCTGTCAACTGTCTTTGTTTTTGTCCTTTTATGCTTTATTTTTGAATTTGTTAACTTAAAAAAGATGCCAGTATTTATTCATCTCAACCATCGCTGCCCCAATACTAGCCACACGTCCTCTTGAATGAGAAGCATTTTAAATTAAAATCGAAATTACAACAAAGCTTAGTATTCATTAAATTCATTAACTACGAGGAAACTATGTAAAATTTATTCAGTGTTGGAAAACTTCCTAGTGCATGCGGGTTGTGCTGTTAGGTTTCACTAACTGAAAATTATCGACGAAGTTCAAAATATATACTCGCATCCTCCCTTTATTTAAAAGTTCATTTGCAGTATTAAAGTTACATTATGTGGGTTTCTTTTCGAGTAAAATCCCTATTAGTATTACAAAACTGTGTGTTTGTTGATTTGTCCTTCAATCACGCAACAACGGAGCTACAGATGGATGTGATTCTTTGTGTGGGTATATTTGAGGACGCCAAACTGTAAACTATCGCAAGTGGAGGAGTATCGCGCGGGAGGGTGTGCAACTCAGAAACAAGGAGACCGACGACGAGTGACGTCACATCATCCTAGCAGGCAAGAGAAAAGTGCTTTTGGAACAAGAGTGCTCAATAGTAACCGATTCAGAAGAAAAAGAATAGTTGAGGAGGAGCAATTTTTTGTCCTGAGAAAGCGAAGCTTTCCAGTGGGACTTTCTAAGGACGCTCTCTAGCCAACAATTATGAGTGCCATCATATCGTTCGCTATTCAGTATTGATTCTATCCACTGTAATTGTGTGCAATGAATGTGTGAATCGGATCCACGTGTTATTTTCTGATGCCTACGCACCAAGATGTACCTACTCATATCAAAAAGAAGGATGAACCCACATGTTATATCTTACATCACGAGATACAAAAGGAGATATATAATTATATTCTTTATGAAGCAGAATTCTAACAATAAAGAAAATTTAACAGTCAACTGAGTATCAATGCACCACAACTGAGCAGTGAAGAATTAGCAAAAAAATCTTTTCGTAAGAAAAACAATAGAAACGACTCCATTCGCGGTCTGAAATTAATGAGATGCGCCGCGGATTTAAAAGTGTTTGCTGGGCCCTCGGGCGCTCTCCGGCTTCATTATTTCAGGAATATTCTGATTAATATTTACCGTAATTGTTTGCACTATATCAATATTTTCATAAGTTATTTTGTTGCACAGATTATTAGCTTTTGTCCGTATTTTCTTAGGATTTTAAGCATTAGTATTTTTAATTATATATAAGTATATCAGTTATTGTTTTAACGGTGGGGGAAAAAATGTAAGTAAACCAGCCTGTGAATTCTCCATAATGTTCTAAAACTAAAAGGTGTGTGAAGTACGCTAAACCGCACTTGGCTGGCGTGGTGGACTATGACCTAAACTCTTCTAAATCTGAATGCCCGTGTCTAGTAGGGGGCTGCGCGTATAAAGCGCGCGTCAAACACGTACTGGCTTGATGCACCATTTGACCGTCTCAAAAGATATATTAGAAAATGCTAGACGTGGAGTGTATGCAAAGCGGGATATCTTCATAGTAATTGTTTGACAGGGACTTACTATAAAGCCACGCAAATCTCTACGTGTCTCTACGCCCGTCGTCTTCCGTACCCTACTCGCAACAACCGGTTCCGCGCTTACTCCGATTGTTCATAATATTATGAAAATTGACTTGCCTCTTTAATGTCGTGTGATGCGGGTTGTTGCGTTCCCTAAAATATGGTTGAGCGAAGCAATGGCTGGGTCATGCGTCATGCTCGTGAACGGGTGCCACCAGCGGCAATGGGGCTGCTTTCTGTCTGCCCGTCTTGACATGTGTTGAATTATAATTATAAATAATTACGTATGCTTTTGTAGACCTTTCCCTCATTGTGGAAACTCTGCATACATAGAATATCTGTTAAGTATATTGTAAAAGTATTTTGAAAAGAGCAACTGCCGAGTTTCTTGCTGGTTCTTCTCGGCAGGAACGGCATTCCGAACCAGTGGTAGACTCATTGACGATTCAAAAGTACTTGTAAAAGTTTATTTGAATAAAAAACATTTCTATTCTATTCTATTCTAATGTAGAAAAGTCAGTTAAACCTACATTTTAGGTAGATAAGTTATTCTGAATTATTTCGTATTTAATTCTATTTAATTACTAGTAGGGCGCGTGGGTGCGCGGCCCGCAAGCGGACCGCGGTTTTTCTATCGTCAAGTGGACTTTAAGGTCCTGATCATTTTCTATCAAATAACCACTCTTCTATCTTTTATACTCTCCGAGATAGATGCCTATGAAATTGTTATGGCCGCCATCTTGAATCCGCCATTTTGAATTTTTTTTCACCTCATTGCCAATTGGATGAGGTTTCGAGTATTTTTTGTTTGAGCACCTCCCACCTATCTTCAATACCCTGCCCGTGCTCCTCACCCACCTTCCAAACCCTTGATCATCATATCTCATCATTTGTCAGAATGAGAATTCTTTTATAAAAACATATTTTGAAAAGGAACCGTATCAAAGTCTTGCATAGCTCTCAGCTTCTAGTCTATTCAATATTCGCCATATATTTTTTATGGAGAAAAAAAAATCCGCCATCTTTTCTATTCATCAAATAGACCTTTGGGTCCTGATCATCTTTTGCCAAGAAACCACTCTTCCATCTTTTATACTCCCCGAGATAGACACCGACGAAATTTGTATGGCGGCCATCTTTTTTCCGCCATTTTGAATTTTTTTTCAGCTCACTGCGAATTGGATGAGGTTTCGAGTGACTTTTGTTCGAGCATACCCCACCTATCTTCAATACCCTGGCCATGCTCCTCACCCGTCTCCGAAATCCTCAATCATCAGCTCTCTCCATATTTTTCCTCCGAATGAATTTTTTTCCTCTATACGAAACCATCAGTGAAAAAAAATTTTATCATACAAAATTTTACAGGAGAGGTGATCAATGAGTCAGTGAATCAGTGAATCAGTGAATCAGTCAATCAGCCCCAGCAGCTATATATATATTAATGATACTTATTATTATACAAGTATTATTTATTTCTATTATAATTATGATTATTATACAAGAATTATGTCTATAAACATTTTTGAAGCTGCGTTTGTTATCCAAATATCTTATGCATTATTATCTCAATTAAATTGTTATTGGGTATTAGATTAGGGTATTTGAGCAAGGAATGATTAGAAATTCAACAACGCAACATAATTATCATCTTCTTCGCGTTGTCTCAACCGATATACGTCACAGAACAAGACTTTGTGCCGCTAAATAATATCCAGTGGCTGCAAGCGGCACGTCATTCAAGCACCTCGGCTTGAGACCCCAATGTGCATCAGTTCTTAGAAATGAGTACCTCGCCCCTTAGGTACCACTTCAGCTTCGCGACTTGATGAGCTATGCAACATAAATATCGCGCTGGCTCATAATATATTACATAGGATGGAGATTCACGATCCACATATTTTGTTCCAATATTTTATCAAGAATAATGCAGATAGAGAAAAAGTGAATAACTATCAGTTTGACAGTTCAGATAGATTTTATTCTAACTCGGATTTCGTTTAATTTCACGGTTGAGAAGCCTGATTTATTCAGAAATTGAGTAAAGCTAAACTTTACTCACTCTGAATGCCGCTGATCAGTGAGTGTGATTTATAGTAGACTGCGCGATATGGGAAGGTGTTGCTAGCTGAGCGAATCCTTGCGAAGTCAGCATTTCCCGGGAAAAGTGACAATCTATGAAAGTCCCTGTTTGAGCAAAGTTTTTTCTTTCGTAGATGAACTGTAATAATCTTACAATCCATCCTGTTTAGTTACTATCTCATTATAATATTATTATTACTGGTATGGGACTTAGCATGATCGGAGTGGTTTTGTCTTGAAATAGGCACTGAGTCCTGAGTGAAACAGTGGTGATAGCCGTTCTAATCATCATCATCATCAGCAAAGCTCACTACTGAGCGCGGGTCTTCTCTCAAAGTAAGGTTATAGGATATAATTCACCACGCTGCCTGGCCTAATGCGAATTGGCAGACTTCGCACACATTTGAGAACATAATGGAGAACTTTCAGGTGTGCAGGTTTTTTCATTCGTTACTACAAGAACTATTGTATAACAGAATAGTAATGAACAGTGAATAAATTTTTCACCTTACGCCCATGTGAATGCAGCGAAACGGCCAAGCCACATATTTTGACTAACGTGTAGAATTTGTGAAGTTAGGTTTTGTAGAGTTACGGCGTGTAGAGTTAGAAGCTTGGCTCTACATGAGATCTGATAACTGTTTGACAGTGCGTGAGCACTCGTTTGCTCATCGTGGCAACATTTTACATGAAAATGTTTTTGGTGGGATATAATTATTCCGTTACATAATACTCAGAAATATTATTACGTCCCTATAGAATGGACGGCATATTCTTTGCAAACCCCCCCAGGCATTCCCCTAACATAAGCACAATGCTGCATGAACGGAAAAGCTCTTCCGTGAAATTTCCTTTTATTGCTTCGAGAGTGAGAGATCAATATTTTAATAAGATATTTTATTACAGCATAAATTTTTTATTATAAAATGAACCAGTGCCAGTATTTCATTACATTCTGCTGCACAACTGACTTCATTCTGGCTTCATATTTGGTGACGAGAACGAATAGACGTCCACTATTGGACATAGTCCGCTAGTGAGCCAGGTCGTTACCGCATAAAAAGTTCAGGGGGCTAGGGGGGGGGGGGGATTCGATCCCGGGCATGCACTTCTAAGTTTTCGGAGAGATGTGTTTAAGCAATTTAATATCACATGCTTCAACGGTGGGTGTGCGAAGTCTGCCAATTTGCATTGGGCCTCTATAGCCTACTGTCTGAGAGAAGACCTGTGCTCATTAGTTAGCCGTTTATTTATAGGTTGTTGATAATAATGATGATGAAGAAATTCCATAAGTAAGTCGTACTCAACAATACGTGTTCAAAGTTATTCTCAAGACGAAGCTCGAAGTCTGACGAATTATTTAATAAGCATACTTCACCTTGGAAGTTGAAAATGTGGGTAGAAAAAGTAAAAAACAAATATTTTTTCCCAGAATCTGTAAAAGCATCCGATTGGCAGACATCCCACAACGCTATCTATATATCAGTATCGGAGGGCTATGACGCGGAAAGTCATTCGTCAGTCACAGACTCACGCAGGCATTGACTTGGAAGCTCAACGAATAAATTGTCTTTTCACACTAATACGATCCTGTGGGTAAACGAGATTTTCTATAAAAACTAGGTACGTATATTTTCTATGACTTCCTTGGCGCATTGGTGAGCAGTATGCTCTTATAAGTGGGAGGTCTGGGTACTGACATTTCGTGACTTTTTTAAATATTAGCCTAGCTGAACTTACCTAACTAATAATATTCTCTCTCCTTCAAATAAGCGGAAAGCTTGTGTTAGGAGTAGGAGTTACGACAATAATTAATTATTATAGTGCACAAAGTGTGCAATAGTAATGGATGAGGATCCAAGCTGCAACCTTTCAGTTTTCAGTTCACACCTTTAACCGTTGGGCTATTGAGGTTTTTCCGTTTGGTAGGTAAAGTGCGGCCGACAAGAGAATGCGTTTTTGACAGTTCGTCGTAATTTTTGCGAAAATGAACCGTCTTAATTCGCCATAAGTGTGAATTTTCTGATGACCTTCGAAAATGAAAGCAAAAATTTCGAAAAATTAACCGTAGAAAATTCACCCTTAGGCCGAATTAAGACGGTTCATTTTCGCAAAAATTACGACGAACTGTCAAAAACGCATTCTCTTGTCGGCCGTATTTTAGTTCTCCGCTAGGTATGTACAGATTAGCTGATGCAAAGCTGATGATACCGCCATTTTACGATTGCAAATAATTAATTTATCTTCATTTCATGATTAGCTATGCCTTGTTTTTTAGTAAGTACGATTTTTTCATTTTTAGGACTTCAGAATGAATGACCTAAAGCGAAGTTGAAGTGGCAATGGACGGGGCATGAAATTCGGATGGTTATTTTTGGGGTCGCAAGGTGCTGGAGTTGCGAACTCGCATCAGTGTTGGCAGACCCCTCACTAGATGGATCGAGGACATCAGTCGCATTGAGCTGGGATAGGTGCAGAGGGCGCAAGCTGAGGCATGCAAAATTCTATGTACGAGACCTATGGACACCTATAAGGTTGGTAAAGTAGAAAAAAAGCCGGTCAAGTGCGAGTCGGACTCGCGCACCGAGGGTTCCGTACTCCAAAAATAAAAGTAAAACGATAATATTATATTAATTTGCTTATTTACCGTTAACTTTGTTTGTAGAGGTTTATTGTTAATATAAAAAAAAATATGCTAGTTAGAGCGTTGGTTTTATTTTTCCTGTTAAATATACATAAACCTCTATTGACCATAATAATTTCAGATTTTTAGATTGGTAAACTTCGGAGATAAGGGGGGGGGGGGGGACGGTATTTTTTTCGACATTTTGGCCGATTACTCAAAAACTATTATATATAGAAATAAATAAAGAACTGTTTTGGAATGCACTAGTAAAGGCCTTTCATATGATACCCCACTCGGTATAGTTATTGTAGTTTGAAATTTCAAACCCCCGATTTTCCTCCTTTTTTAATAAAACTAAAAATAATTTTCGATTTTTCTTTATTCCAATGATGTTGGGCCACTATTAAACACAACTATGCCAAATTTCATGTCGATAGCTTTAATAGTTATTGAAATAATCGACTGTGACAGACGGACGGACGGACGGAGAAAGTCTCGCCATAAGGGTTCCATTTTTACCATTTTGGTACGGAACCCTAAAAAGAAGAATATTGATGTGAGTGAGTGACATGAGTTTGCACAAATGTTAAACCTGACTCAATTAATGGCATGCAAACACTTACACTCTCTTATAAAGTAAGCCTCCATTAAACACGCCTTAGTATGCTTTTAAACCGATACACTTAGCCTCTATGTTTCTGAATATCAACAAAAGTAACCATACAATTACCATTTCTTCGATAATGATCTGTCGCACCTCGTAGCTATTAAGCGTCAGGCGATGTCACGAGGGCAATTTCTTCTTTTCCAACCTACAACTTTATCCTATTCGTACAAGGCATAATCTACACTTCTACACTATATTATAAAGAGGAAAGATTTGTTTTTTTGTTTGAATTCAATAGACTCCGAAACAACTAGACCGATTTGAAAAATTCTTTCACAATTGGAATCCTACATTATCCCAGATGAACATAGGCTATTAAGAATATTTTCAAAAAAGTTAGGGATCCGTATGAAAGGGTAGTCTCATATAAATTTTATCTAAATCGGTCGAGCGGTTTTTAAAATATCGTCAGTAAATTAAATACTTTGTATAGAGTGCGTGTAATGTAGTTAAGCGGGAGTTTGAATGTCGGTTGTTTAAAAGGAATTTTTTATATTAAATAATTATTATAGTATGTACAAATGAAGCCCTTTTCCTTCTGTCAATTAAGTTGAACACGTAGGAGCCCTAGAAATAAAGTTTCTTAAGGCTGAAGTTTATGATAATATCTATTGTGGGAATTCAAATGTTTACCAGTACCCGCGCCACGACCTCAATATAAGGCATGTTCCTGAAATATCCAAAATAATAATTTTATCTTTCAATTTCTCCAGAGTTCTTATTGTCTAATAACATAATGAAGTCTTTATGAAATTTCAGATTGTTTGGAAGACCTTTTATAATTCGTTTATTAAAGGCCTCGAGTTTGAATAGAATTCATATTATAATTCAGTTACAGAAGACTAAAATTCAAAGCAATATTACTAATATTGCTGTAACTAAATAAATACAAAATGAATAAATACAAAGCAGAAAATTAGAATAACATAAGTTATACCTAAAATTTATAATATAAAGTAAAAGCTAAAACTAACCTGAATCTACTTCTAAAACTTGTCTTAAACCTCATCGATGTCAACACAGCGTGGCATGAAAGGTATGGTTTTAAGGCTTACTACTAGGTAAGCACTAGGCGAGCCCAGCTATGCCAACCTAGGCTAAGTTATCGAATAAAAAAATTTGAAGTCGATCTTTCTTGCTACATGCATCGTGAGCGCACGCATGGGACAGTCTAGCATGAATCCTCATTAAAAAGATTGTGTCATGTTTAAAACAGACTTTTCTGATCAATTTTTCTTATTTTTTATTCCCTTCATTGGATAAATTTTTTCATTCAATTCGCTGGATGAGGGAAAAGTAATCTCGCGGGTCGGGTCGACGCCGGGACACGCTACAGCGGCATTGGAAGTCATAGACGCCGAATTGGAACGAACTCATATACTTTTATGGCTCGGAAAGTTTTTATTCACGCCTAAAGAAAAGATTTGCAATCTTCACCATCCCTATCCCGAATATATATGAAGAAGGAATAGTAGCTCGGTGTACGCAATCTTTGAATTCCTTCAAAATGTATGAGATTAGTTCATTTGATACTTAATTTCATCCATCGATTTGCTAAATCGATGAAAGCATTTATTAATTAATTACTATTTATTTTATTCATCTCAACCAATCGTCGGCTTAAAAATATCTAGCAAGGATTTGGTCTTAAAATGCTAAGGCTTAGCCCATAGTTAGCCACGCTGGTCAAATGTGGATTGGCAGACATCACACACACCTTTCGTCTGTGTCACTCTCCAAGGCCTCTACTATACCACTGCAAAAAATCACATCGATCTATTGCGACGTGATTGACAAAGCAACAAACAAACATATTTTCGCAATTAAAATATTAGTAAGGATCAAACGAGCCTGAAGCTCAATTTCAACGTGAACAAACTTTTATCATCAAGTGTATTATAAGTTAACAGACTGCCAAAGTATAAAAGATTTAATACCTGAGTATCTGTATAATTTTATAATAATATGAGCTTTAAAGAAATCCGGTTTCAGTTTGTTAGCCTATCCATAGGAAATCTTAAATAAGATGTTTTATATAATATCCCAATGTGTTGTCGTTTTCTAGAGTCTCTCAGCCCCTAGGGAGACAAGACTAGGTATAACTTGTAATGCCCTGCAAAATTACTTCCATGTGACTGGTACTTCAGAGTAGTATTTTGGAATCAGTTTTTTACGTCGTATTCTAAACGCAACATTTAGATATTATGCCTAATGGTTTTGTAAAAGTGCTTCCTAAGTGTGTCCTTATTTTTCGAATAAAATTTTATCGAATTCTGTTCAGAGGTTTAGAAAAGGTGACAGACAAACAGACAGAAGGAGTTAGATAGGACTACGTCTAGTGGCAACTTTTTGAAATTCCGGGATTAAAAGTATCCTTGTCCTTTCCCGGGTTGCAAGCCATCTCACTGAAATTTTTCATCGAAATCGCTATTTAAATACTATGTTAGTAATTTAATTTAAATATTTGCCGTGGCATACTGAGGCACTAGCTACATGAACATGTGTATTATTAATGATAGGAGTTTTCTAGTATTGGATAACGCAACTTTTACGGTTATACAAGAAGTAGATATAGGTTTTTGTAATTAATTGTATTATACTTATTTATAGTTGAGGCACTTTTTGACGCTGTATGGGGTTTGCACCTCTAGCAATTTGTCAATCACATCTCTTTGGAAGATGCTGGTTTTGCTTTAAAAGATAAAACCTTTCTAAAGTAAAAAGTTTCAGGTGAAACGATGTCCCACGAAACTTTGTTCAAACCGCATTTTTCTTCCGTCTCTTTTACGAAATTGGATTCGTTTTTATAGGCTTTTACTTTATTATATCGTTTTTAATCTTGTATTTCTTAGAATCCAGAAAAGCCAACAGAAACTGGTCAAGGTTTTCGTATCATAAGTCTAAATATCTTCTGCAAAAATATATAATGATTTTTATAAATACGTATAAATATACCTCTAGGTTTCTAGCTCGGTAAGTACTTATATCATTAGGTTGTAGAAAAGAGAAAGATGAGCATTCAATAAGATGCCTAGGACAGTCACGTACATACCTAGTACCTTTTTGTAGTACTGCCCTGTACTAATTTCGCAATATTTATTTCGTGGCAGAGCTGTGCTACAGGTCTGAATATTTCGTTGAAATTGTGTTGCAAAAAGACAGAATCAGTAGTCTTTTCGTTAGAACGGACAGTTTTGCTTCTTATTCACATGCTATAACGGGCAAGCCATGGATGAGTGGATGGTTTCGCTTTATTTATTTCGCAGCGGGCGTCTGCTACAGGCCTCAATACGATTCCTAGTCCATGTCTCCGGTACCGGTTGCAACCAGTAGTAAGTTCCTATATTAGACCGTTCAACCCGTTACTACCCCAGTTTATGAGTAGACCATCGATTGATGCATGCCAATTTCAAGTCAAATAATGCGGCAGTTTATTCCCTATGCTTGATAGTTGTGTAGCATTCATGATATCCGCAACGCAGTACTATATTCGGCGGTTCGAAGCGACGGTTTATGTTTCCTAATTGTATTCGTAGATCGACACGTTGGTCTCAACCAGGATCGACATTTGACAGCCGATTCAGTCAATTCAGAAGGTGTACAATGTACATATTGTGTGCATATGAATATCAATCTGATGAATAAATGAAAATAAAATAAGATTAAGGCAATTAGAGTAACAGAAAATAGGGTCGCCGGTATTGCTAATTTATCTTGTGGCATCAACAACCAAAAAGTAATCACTTTTTAAGTAAAGCTACGGATAGTTTTATTTACCTAACTGATTTTATAGTAATTTAGGCAAGTTGATGTAGACTAAATAAATATTTACAAATTCCAAAGCATTCAATGGTAGTACATAACTTTAAATTTGATAGAAATTGAATAGTGTTGTAATTAAATATTATAATATGCGTGAATTTATCTTCACTAGCCTTTGACCATGATTTCGTGGAGTTAGATATTTTTTAAAATCCCGAGCGAAATTTTCTTTTTTTCGGGATGATAAATAGCTCATATCATTCTCTACCTCCTTAACAATACCCACACAAAAATACACATTGATCCGTTATTCCGTTGGTCCGCAATTCCAATTCAAAATTATTTATTTCATGTAGGCCAACTTGTGGCTCTTATGACACGTCGAAACTCTACCATTAATTCGGAAAGCAGATTCTGCTGAGAAGAGAGGGCAAGACACTATGCAGCTGCTGTTTTCAAAATAACAGTGTTGCAATTAAATATAGGTACGTAGCTGATCTATAATAGAACATATACTAACATGCACTAATAACAATTATAGCCTCAATATCGGAGAGTTTAGTTACTAATGGTCTACTACTGGTTGTAGAGTTCGAGCTTGTTCAGTTTTAATAGGATTTGTATCGGTAAATGGGTGAGTATCAGCATTTTGTAATATTGAAAATTTCTGTACTATAACTGCAGGACAATCTTTTTAAGTGTGCAACTTTTTTTTTACCAAGTATGCCAAATATAATATAAATCAGTTGGCTTACAAAATGCACAGTATATATTTTTGGAACGAAGTTCCTTATCGCGCGGTACGGAAGGGGGCTAGACGGAAAAAATTAAGGAACCGACACTCGACCTCGACACATTTTTGAAACCAACACTTTTTTGTTGAATGTGAATTTTGCATTGTATTCGGTATTTTCGCCTTAGAACACGGCGTCTGCATGGCCTAGTTGTTAGGGCAGTCGCCTATAAATTCAACGTCGATGGTTCGAATCCTAGCTCGACAGACTGAATTTTCTATTTTCAATTTTATTTTAAATAATTTCTAAATGTGGAATTTTTCCCTAATTTTTTATTGTATAAATTGGATAAAATGCTAACGCCATCTGTGAAAAAACAGTAACTCCACCAGAGTAACTCTTTGGTTTTGTAACAGTGCAATAGAAATAAACAAAATTATATAATTCATCGTAGTTAATCAATTTAATACTAGATGACACCACTAGTTTATTACAATTCCTTCACAAAAATTAATCGGAAGGAGCTACGTTCCATCCGGGTGTCCTTTGACACCTCTCAAGTTTTTTATTTTGAGAATTTTATCCGATAGCGCTGCGAATGTAGAGCACATAAGCGCACATTTCAGTATTGTGTGTCTGTCTGTTTATCTGCTCAATCTACTAATAACAACAAAATTGAACGAGTGAACCACCCGTTTATTTATTTAAATATGTCGTGGCGTTGTTCAGTTGACGCTTGAGACGCTTTGATTGGTCAAATATCTTTTGTCGAACTAAATTCTACAGGTACAATCATCCAGTATTTAATGTGTCTCTCATTAGTAATGCAATGTTAGAAACGATCAATCACCGTTCAAACTCTAAACAAATAAAAACGATCCGCCTAGTTTCCTATTATTCTTTGCTGTACTAAATCGTGCTTCCTAGGCAACCTGTACAATTCTGCAACACTGCATTATTATCGCACTATCTTACAAAGGTTTTAGCACTTGACGATGTAACGAGGCCCCTAAGTGTTCCGTTAGCCGGCTTAAATGTACGAGAAACTAAAATTGCCGGAAGAAATATTTGCACAGCTAAATATACTGTTACAGTACAAATTTTTAGTACGGAATAGCAGGAATTTTGTGGAGTTTTGTTTGTAAGAACGTACATACTTAAGTTCATAGAACGCGTACATCGTAAGAGGTTGTAATTCGACCAATTAACTTGAATGTTATAAAAACTTTACTAGAATAATATCTAAAAATGCATGAATATAATCTAAATCTGGTGATAGAAAGGCTCATTTTTGGTACAAAAGATCGGCCTGGATATTTGGCGCGGAAATTAAGCCAAAACAAGATAAAAATAATTGTACGATCTCTTTAGGCTTAAATATTCCCAGGTAATATGGTGATATTTTATAAGGTTTCATTATACCTTGCCATCTTGTACAATATTTTAACCCGATATGACTTTCATCCGACTTTGAGTTTATAACAAAATATCAACTTCAAAGGCCCATGTCATGGGTAAATATTTTTACTCCGTTTGACGTTAGATACCTACGGACCCTTTTGGGAATTCGAGCAAACAATATTTACGAAATAGATACACGGAACAGTATGATAATGTTATTAAATTTTGGTCAGAAGCAGGATACTTCGAGGAAGTCTATGATACATAACAAGCTTATATTAATTAACTAGCTGACCCAGCGAACTACGTACCACCAACAAAAATATTTAGTGGTTGGTCACCCTTATCATATAGGGGTATGAAAAAAAGATGTTGGCCGATTCTCAGACCTACCCGATATGCACACAAAATTTCATAAAAATCCACCCGTTTCGGAGGAGTAAGGTAACTAACATTGTGACACGAGAATTAATTTTATATATTAGAGATAACACATTAACGAGCTTTAATAATAAAATTATTGTAGCTGTACTTAGTAAAATAAATTCATTGAAAGCAAGGTCACGCCGTTTAACCTCGGGCATCACAATGCATTTCGTAAATACTGCAAAATGTAGCTATGGTTTTTCGTCATAATTGTAAGAATTATTTTTTCTAGAATTAAGTGCAGTGCAGTCTCCATAGAGAACGGCGCATTGCCGTAGGATGAACTAACATAAAACTTCACGTCGCTACGTGAAGTTTTATGCATTGTTGTTTTTACATGTATTCTGATCGTGTCGTTAGACGACGCTGTAAACAAATAATTTAATTTCAATGTTCCAAAAACTATACCTAGGTACCTATTGATGCCTGATTTCACTACAGTTCCCTAACCTTTAAGGGCTACCTATGTTAAGTTAGGTGACGCTTTCTGTCTACTTTGTTATTAGTTATTACCAACCTCTACGGGACAACTAAAGGTGAAAATGACATTGGGATGTTAGGATTGTATTTAGGGGCTACCTATGTAAAGAGACTTCTACAGAGGGGATGATTTAGGTATGGTTGGTGAAAACCGGCATAATAATAATGTCAATTTTGATCGTGCACGATGTATTGAATGAATAAGTCATTATGGGAAACCGTTACCGCGAGGTCTCAGTTCGGGGCGAACCACTAGTTTATATAGATGTTTAAGTTGGCGGTACGAAGTTCGCCGGGTCAGCTAGTAATATTATAGAAACAAATCTGCGGGGCAGTATAAATAATGTTGAAATATTTATTGCGCTGTGGTTTCGATGTTACCATCCAAATGGCTATTTACACGGCGTTAGCGAGCTGAATGTAATTACCCAGAACACACTGTAAAACAGCCTTTAAAATTGTGTACACAATTTTGAACCTTATCCTTGATACACCTAAGTACGGTGTTTTTGTGCAACAAAAATACGACTTTATTTGTGAAATTATAATAGTTCCTCAATCATCATTAAACTCTCTTTGAGAAGAAAAAGAAACAACATAACTTAGAAACTAATGGCAAAATGATTATGCGGGAAAATTAGGGGCACAAGCATGCAATTGTTGACAGCAGTTTTACTAAAATTATACACGGCAACTCAATAGGGTATTTGACTATATTAAAAATATCGTTTCATTTGGTGTCATCCTAAAAGATTATTATCTAAAAACATTATTCCATACGACAAAACTAAAAAATAAAGTTTTATTTAATTAGAAAACATTAAATAAAATTCCGGCCATGGTCACGTGATCGAAAACGTTCCGTGATCTCGAATGACGTCACAGTCCACACCATCTATGGGCTGTGGAATTGTCATTGTTTGAAATGTGAACTGTGACGTCATGAGAGCAAATGGAACGTTTCGGCAGCAATTTTTTTTTTGAATTTATTTCTCGATTTTTATGAAAAATACTGAAAATTATAGCGAAATATACGTTTTGTTAGCTTAGCATAGCATTATTAACAATTTAAGATGATTTTCGAAAAGTAGTCAAATACCCTATTATGTTTATCAAAGGTCTCTTAAAGGGACTGGCTAATACGATACTGCTTTTAGCAAAAATGTGAAAAAATTTGATTTGTTCACCATCGTGTACTAAAAAAACAGATGGCACTAAATCAACAAAAATCCAATTATTATAATATTTTGTTGAAAACTATTAAGTATACCTAATAAGCAAAAAGTATGAAGAAAATCTTTACGTTTAATGATTTCGCATGATTTTCAATATGTCCCTTAAGTCCCTGGGATATTTCCGATAGTAGCAATAATAGACCACATTACTTATCTTCATTATTGTTGGCTACAGACATAGTTCTCTTTTAAGGATTTTCACACTACTCGGTCTATGGGTATAAGGTTATTTATACGATAGGCAAATGAGAAATCGAAATAAGGTTGTTTTATGTTTATACTTACCTTATGATTCTTACAAGTGAAATCTTCCGCAGCGACTGATCGTCACAAATGGATTTATCGTAATATTCCAAGAACTAAAAGTTTCCTTTCCTGTGTGGTAACCGTCTGACAGCTTGCGAATCTATAGTTTGAGCGGGAGAGCTAGGCACCCCCTGAGTTATGTGGGCGGTGAGACGGGGGAGGTAAACAATCTTGTAGCTAACTCAGTCTGCCGTCGACCACGGTGACGGTCACACGTCTTAGTTGTTTGCGCCCCTTTGTCCCAAACACACACGAGATAAAATATCCTGAGATGGGTCCGCCAATTCCACGTAATGTGAAAAATGTTATTTACACTGTGCACAGTTTTTTTCTCAAACGAAAGGGTGACAAGGAAAGTATAGAACACAAATATGATATGAACATTAATAAATTAGTGGCAGAGGCTACTGTATCGTAAATAATAAAATGTACTCATTTTAGATATGCGTTTATTCTTGTTTAACCAGGAAATATTTTTTTTGTTATAATTACCCATTACATTTATTAAGACATTTTCCGACATGTTATCCTGAGATTTATCTGCCCTAAAATATCTCATGTGCGCCTAGTCAACGTCTTGTCAATCGCGCCCTCCCCCGTCTCACCAACCACATACCTCAGGCGGTGCCTAGCTCTTGCGCTCATACTATAATAATTCAATTCCTTGTACTAGAATTTCAAAGACTGAATCCCGAAAAATATTTGCAGCATACTTTGAAGTAAGCAGAGGCGAAATTAAACGAAAGTATGTGCCCAGTATTATATTATTATCTCGATATTGCATTTAATCTTTTAAATGTTGCATATTAAAAAAAAATATTGTCGTGCATCAATTTTACTTATAAATACTAAGCATCGTCTCTATCGAAAACAGAAAGGAGAGATTCAGAATAAAGATACTTAGAGATATATCAACTCATAAATAGTTATAAACTGAAAACAACTTGAAATTATCTCAGGGAATTTAAAGTAATTGTAAAGGTATCTCTTAGAATGCTTACATTTTTGCAGTAGCTTTTCGAAATCGAAAAGCTACTGCTACAGCTTCGAAAATATTTTATTTTGTACTATGGGAAATGTAATAAATAAACAAACAAAGCGCTTCAATTCAATAAGAGCTTATATTTTATCTAAATGGTTTATAGTGTAAGAAGCATAGCAGACGCAGAAAAACCTCGTGCCTAGACGCCTAATGAACACTGAACATTAAGTAGTCTGCAAAAGTTAAAGAGTCAGCCTTAAAGACTAAGAAAACTGATAAAGAACAAAGGCAAGGGACCATACTTCAGTTTACCTGAAATCGATTCGAAGCGTCTATGCATGAAAAATTGTTAAAACCGTAGAGGTTCCATTACTAAAACATAATCACTGACATTTTTCGTTTGAGGAACTCACAAAAAAGATATTAACAACTTTATACGTATTTTCAGGTTATAAAAATATGTAAAGATAGTTCAACTCAGTTGAACGCGCGGCCCTATGTGTGGGTAAACCTTGTACATATTCAGTGACTTTGTGTGCGTGACAACAGGTACAGTCGGGTATAAATACAGTTATTTACGGGTTCTTAAAAAAAACAATAATTTAGTAATTTAATGTTTGTTTATTGAATATTAATCTGAATCCCTACTTGAAAAATTAAATGATGAATTTTCGGATTCGCTGCTCTCACCAAAGTTAATTATGAATTCTGACTCCATGTCAAAATGTCGATAGTATTCTTCTTCTTTCTTTTGTATATGTCGACAAGCATTACCCCACATCCCTTCATCAATTTGACTTAAGCGTTTATTTATTAGTTGCATTATTCCCGTCACATTTTGGTGGACATTATGCGAAGCAATATAGTTTTTTAAAATTCCCCACACATTTTCAATGGGGTTTAGTTCAGGATGATATGGTGGCAGTCGAAGAACTTTTATGCCATATGGCTGAAGTATGTCGTCAATCTTATAACAGATATGGTTTTCTTTATTTTTTTAATCAAATCATACAGTTCAATTTTTTTCATACCTTGATTAAAGGCTATATTTTTTTCTGCCAACCATCGCTGTGTGGGGGACTGGAATGCACTCGTCAGCAGTACACGTCGCCTGCGAGCGACGCCTAAGTTAGTCGCGTGGCGCCCCGCGATTCGCCCTGT
This sequence comes from Oeneis ivallda, assembly GCA_029955525.1. NCBI lineage: Eukaryota > Metazoa > Arthropoda > Insecta > Lepidoptera > Nymphalidae > Oeneis > Oeneis ivallda. The sequence continues at coordinate 10,004,504 of JARPMR010000020.1, read as the reverse complement.
TGTGTGTGGAAACTAGTGTGAATGTAACTTTCTCTAATTTAACTTTAATTAATGTACTTTTCCAAATTGATATGTGTGATTGTGATATAGAAAATAAACGAACATATAAAGCAGTGTAGCTGAGTATCAATGTAGTGGGACCCAGCACCAACAAGTTCAAATGAAGTTGGACGAGGGAGAACATTTACCTGGAGTCAGCGCCCCAACAAGACACAACCCTCGTCCCAACAAGTGATGACCCCGACGTGAACAGTTGGACGAGGAGACCAGCTACCTGGAGTCAGCACCCCAACACGAAGCGCACCTCGTACCAACAAGTGGTGACTCCGACTATCAACGCGCACGCGACTATCAACGCGCACGGCCCGACGAACAACGTGCACGGCACCTGCAACCCGACTAACATGCTTGAAGACCTGCGACGGAAAAAGTGAAGACGTGAACAAGTGAAGACCTGCGCCTGGACGTCAAGACCAACGGATTTCGACCCGTTTCGAGTTTCACGTACGCATCCGGTGCCACGTAGAGGATGACGCAACCGACGCCGATTACGCCCGGAGCGGCAAATGACCTCGCGGCAATTGGGTTGGCATCTACAACAAAGGGTTAACGACAGCTGGCATTTTTCCCGAAACAAGGAGTCCCACGTAACGTCACTACAGTGTGTACAATCGCAAAGTATTAGCCATGTACACAGCTGTAAAACACGTAGAAGATTGATCGGAAAATGCGCAGTTACGACGCCTAGACGCGAACGACAGCTACATTTGCATTACAGTTGTGTTCGAGCATAAGGTATAGCAAAGGCGAAGAAAACCCAGTGGATGATACGCCATCGCGAAACAAAGCCATTGTTTACCCAACGGTAACGGATTACCAGGAATTAGCGACGGACCGGATGCCAGCGATGTAGGTACACGATTGCGCAACGATCGCAGCGCAAGCAGTTTGCAGTTGGAACGCGTAGCATGCCTAACGATAACAAAAGTATTTATTGTGACGTAGCAGGTGAATTTATTAGCCGATACGTCACAGTAAAATTAAGAAAGCATGTGAGATTCGCGGAGTATATAAGTAGGTAACATACAACAAATAACAGTAAACAGATAACATGTAATAGCTATTTCATTTTTGTGATTTTCAGTTTGTATAATAAGTAATATGTGTTTTGTTTAACGTAGTAATATCATTCAGCAAGGATAGAAATAACATACATTAAAGGTATTAAAATTTTATTTTCGTTTTCAATTCAGTAATAAGATAGCATCAATTGTTTTACCAAGTAGGTTAAGCTGCGTGACGTTCCAGTCCCACACCGTCGAGCGTAACTCGACACCTTTGTTTATGACGACGGCGGACTACATTCCGAAGTAGTGCGTAGTCATCAACAAAGAGCCCCGTGAGCTCAGTAGTAATTTTGTTTCAATTTTAATATTTTTATTTTTTCTTGGGAATGTCAAAAATTTTTTTAAAAAAAGGGGGGATTATTGTGGGGTACTGGAATGCACTCGTCAGCAGTACACGTCGCCTGCGAGCGACGCCTAAGTTAGTCGCGTGGCGCCCCGCGATTCGCCCTGTTGTGTGTGGAAACTAGTGTGAATGTAACTTTCTCTAATTTAACTTTAATTAATGTACTTTTCCAAATTGATATGTGTGATTGTGATATAGAAAATAAACGAACATATAAAGCAGTGTAGCTGAGTTTCAATGTAGTCGGACCCAGCACCAACAAGTTCAAATGAAGTTGGACGAGGGAGAACATTTACCTGGAGTCAGCGCCCCAACAAGACACAACCCTCGTCCCAACAGCTGCATTTCATTTTTTTTGGAATTAGAATTCGGAGCTCTGTCATTTTGAACATTGTGGTATGAAGCATTATCAAGCACAACCACAGAGTTAGGTGAAAGATTCGGTACTAGACGTTCTTTTAGCCACTTTTCATAGTTTTCTGCGTTCATGTTAGAGTGGTAATCACCAGAAACATTATTTGCTTTGTATGTCAATAGTGCGTTAGGTACGAAACCTTGTTCTGAACCAGCATGCACAATGATAATTCTTTGTCCTTTCGACAGGTTTCTCTTTAAAGGTGGTCCATTTTTATCACCCCATCCTTTGTTTTGCACATGATTAGTTAAGATATAGCTCTCATCTGTATATACGATACACCGATTTTCTTGACGGTATCTGAGTAAATTTTTCAGGTAAGAAAATCGTAGTTTTTGGATGTCATGCCGCTCTTTAATAACTCGTCTGTTATCCACAGTTTTTCGCCATTTGTATCCCAACTTCAACAAAGCTGTACGCAGAGTCGAAATACTTCCATCATAATTAAGTTTCTCTTGAAATATTCTTTTCAACTTTAGCAAGGTAGGTAACTCGCGATGTTCTAAATGGTAATTTTGAATAGTGGAACGAATAACATCAACGTTGAAGTTGTCGAATTCTAACTTCTTTAAACGTTTTTTACGGTCTTTATGCGGAGATTTCAATTTAGAGTCAGATTCTTTTCCTTCAGCCAATATATTAGTTATTGTTCTTTCTGATACCTCCACTGCCATTGCTGTTCTTTTCCGTACGCTATTTAATTGTTCACTCAATTTCGATATTAAAATTGGACTTGCACTGCAAACTGGATCACTTACTAGTTCCAATATATCTCTCGCATCTTTTTTCAGAAATTCATATACCTTAGCGATGGTTTCTCGAGTCTAAAACAATGACACGTGAACTTCAACAAGAATATATTTTTTCGTATATAGAATCATAATAAATATTAATTATATCTAAATTTAAAATTGAAAATATTTACCTGACTCCTTAGACATTTTCTCTGTGAAGAACTAGACATTTTTGTTAACGACTGTACCCGTATGAAAAAGCGATAAGAACACGTCTTGCTCGTACGACGACTGCCGTGTCACTGCCACACAAATGAAAGATGTATATTTACAAGCGCACACTCGCATAGGGCCGCGCGCACAACTGAGTTGAACTATCTGTAGATAGGTATGAAGACGCAGTCGTAACTCAAAGCGCGATATGAATTAGACAGATCATCATCAGACTAATGATGATGATCTGATGGTTAATTATTAAATAATGAACCGGCAAAAGATTTAAAACTAATTTCATATAAAAAACGAACTAATTTAAATACTTTGTTGTGTATAAATCATATTCGTAGACGCCTCTTAAAACATACAGGTACAATTCTGCCATTGTTCTTTATCCCTTCTTTACGCGGCTTTAACATTATAATATTATGAAACGTATTTCATTTTGTATATAGAAAGCATTTCACAGAGATTACGAATCGTGATTCGATTAAAGCTTCTTAGGACGTCTCAAACGTCTTCATAGGATGAAAACATGCTAATATGTCTGAGATATGAATAATAATTATAACTGCGATGATGCGCGGTCGCTATAGTCATGAACGTAAGTTATACCATTATTTCTTTACTGGTATTGCTTGCCGGGCTTAGCTCGTTACTTCGATATTACCTCCATGTAAATCAAAATATGATGCTGAGGATACTGTAGATGACTCACGGCGTTCATCGCGGACTACTTGGAGGCTTACCAAGATGCCTTGGCATAGCTGCGTTTGTGTCAATTTGCAAACATTTATTTTACTTTGAGGTAATGTCGAGCTAAACCGTGACCATGAGGTATCACAGTGAGATATCTCCGGCATGTCTTTACTCGTATAATATATTAGAAGGGCTTAGGCACATATAGTCTACCCCGCTGGTCAACACATAGGTGTGCAGGTTTCCTTACAATGTGATGTCTTATCATTAGCTTAATATAAATGACTTGAATTGTTTGTATATACTTAGTCGGTGTCAAGTTTTCGGTGTATAACCTTATTGCTGAAGCCAAAGCGAATTTTCTACGTCATAAATCTTAGTCCTAATTAATCATGGGCCTGACCATGATGGCCGACGCCGACACTCCCTAGACAGTGTTTTTCCAACCGCTCGATGTTTTTGTCTTTTCTGCAAAAGATGTTGCTTTCTAATATTATTATAAAAGAGAAACTATACAAGTTTTGGATACAGTGAACTCTTTGCGGTACTCCCAAAGAGAAAGTGCAAAATCGATACTCGAAATTAGAAACTTTAATCTGCCTTCAATTAGAAACTTCAATCTACTTCAATTTGGACCATTAAATGGGAAATGTTAAATGATCAAAAATTGGCCCACTACTCGTAGCTATATATACTTGTTTTGTTGTTTACGCCAAAAAACTATCTTAATCCAAAGAAAAATTTTCAATTCACAATTTCAATTGAATTCACATCACGTCAGGAAACATGAAGTGCTAAATATTATTAGAGTCAAGTGTCCCCACTTGACTCTAACAAAATTTAGCACTTTAAAATATCATATTTCACAAACGGATCCCTGAATTAAAAAATGGTGTTCAGACACCCACAATATTTTTGAAAGACCTATTCAACGACACCCTATGGGATAGACGAGAAGAAAAAATCATCCCCACTTTACATGTAAAAAATTATTTTTCACAATTTTATTTCAACACTTTGTCGGCGTGATTGATATTTATACTCTTGTCAAATTACAGATTTCTAGTACCAAGTCTCTGAGCTAAACCGCGGACGGACATACGGACGGACATGGCGAAACTATAAGGGTTCCTTGTTTACTAGGGAACCCTAAAAACAGGCCAAGTGCGAGTCGGACTCGCGCACAGAGGGTTCTGTACTCTAGAAGTAAAAGTAAAACGATAATATTATATTAATTTGCTTATTAATCGTTAACTTTGTTTGTAGAGGTTATTGTTAATATAAAAAAAATGCTAGTTAGAGCGTTGGTTTTATTTTTCTTGTAAAATATACATAAACCTCTATTGACCATAATTATTTCTGATTTTCAGATTGGTATTGATTTTTTTTATTCCAATGTTGTTGGGCCACTATTATACACAACTATTCATTTCGACTAATACTACAAATTTCATGTCGATAGCTTTATTAGTTACTAAAATAATCGCTGTGACAGACGGACGGACGGACGGACGGAGAAAGTCTCACCATAAGGGTTCCATTTTTATCATTTTGGTACGGAACCCTAAAAAACTATTCCAACGTGGATTAAGTCGCGGGCATCAGCTAGTTGTAGGTATATAGACGTAAAGAGACAGAAGTTTACCTAGACGCTTTATTTGCATAAATTTTTGGACGAGACAGTCCACCTCAGAGATGCTATTTTAAATTTTCGAAATGGCATTTCTATTTTAGAGAGCCAAGTCTATTTGAATATTGCGAACAATCAGAGTAAGCACGGAACCGGTTGTTAGGGTACGGAAGACGGCGGGCGCAGAGATTTACGTGGCTTTATTGTAAGTCCCTGACAAACGATTACTATGCAGACGTCGCTTTGCTCACGTTTTTCTATACAATTCTGCGTATTGACCACTAGCTTTTGCCCGCGAATTCGTCTGCGTGGAGTTTTCAAAATTCCGCACATACTTCCTGTTTTTCGGGATTAAAAAGTAGCCTGTGTCACTCTCCCGTTTCTCAACTATCCATGCAAAAAATCACGTAAATCGGATTTACGTGATTTTTTGCATGGATAGTAGTAGCAACGGATTTATTAAATCCGTTGCTGTAAAGTCTTGCAATGCTAAGGCTAAAACTCGACATCGATCGACGAATCAGCAAACAGTCGTGCACACTCTTATGACAAGATTAATTGGGGGAAAGAGAAATATCAGTCAACATGTTTAATATTCATTGAAAAAAGTATCTTACATTATACATGTATAAGTATTGTATAAGTATAAGTATAAGTATCTTACTTATACATGGTTTAGTATTAGGACTTTATTATTAAAATTGTATCTTACTAATATTATGAATGCAAAAGTTTGTTTTGACGTGACAACGTCTTATAAATTGGTTTGCCGGGTGACACTTCAAGAAACTGCGTTACGCTCCGCTCACGTTATGCGCTCACAATGAGAGCGAGTGAGAGGCATGGTTAGCCCGCCTAAGAGCGAGAGAGACAGACATAAAAAGTGAAAGGCACGCGTCCCTTCCACTCGAGCACAGTTAGCCCGCCTAAGAGCGAGAGAGACAGAGCGAGAGAGAGAGAGTGAGAGAGATAGGCATACACACCGGTTCATGTCTTGCGCTTCTATTTCGGTTGTCACGTAAAACTTTCGCCCGTATACCGACTTTACAGGCAACCAATTTTTTTTTTTTATTGTTTTGTCATTCAATCACCCTGAAATACTAGTCTAAAGCTACTTTTTATCCCGGAAAGTCAAATAGTTCCCGCGATATTATAAAAACTAAATGGATGAAGTCGCGGGCATCAGCTAGTATTCAATATTTACGTGCCATGTACTATTTAATATAGGTAGATATCCGTTTTGAACACTCCATGCACGAACTTCACCATTTACTTATCCCGTAAAAGTGTCGGGTGCAGTTCGGCAATTGAACGAAGTTAGTCGGTTATTCCTAACTTCGCTAAGACTGCTGGCTGTAGATTGCTCGAATTACGTCCCATTTATATTGTTTTATGGTTTCTTTCCTTTCCACTCAGTAGTTAACACGGGGAAAGTTTAATGTAGTATCTACCCAATTACCGGTATTCTTTCTTTGAATACTGATCTTTTGTTGTTGTGTTTAGCTTTGCTTTATGATCTGAATATTATATCGACATAAATTTCAAAGGTACTGAAATTAATCACATCCCATGGAAAATATAAGAAGAGACGACTAGACGGCGCGCCTAGCGATGTCTACGATATAATATTTTAATGCTGCCTTACCACATAAAGTTCGGCCGTTCAGAGAATGCGTTCCTGACACCTGTCAGTTTGCCATACAAAACAAAAATATCCGGTTGACATAACCTTGTAATAGCGCAGTTTAGATTTAGAAAAATATTGTTTACCAAGTTATTTGACACTCAGTTTGGCACAAAATTTTAACATTAATTGATTATTGATATAATAATGTTGTTTTAATGCTCATCAATTGTTAAAACGGTAAACAACCAGCAATAATATTTTTATCGTAACTGCAACGCCATTACAAAGTTACGTCGTCAGTTCAATCGCGACGTGTCAGGAACGCATTCTCTGAACGGCCGAACTTTAGTTGTGCGATGTAGCTAAACGGTGAGCAAGGTTACAGCTAGGCTACGAAACTACGAGTGTGACTACGAGCGTCTACGTGTCTATTTCCAACAAATTGTTAAACGGTGTAGCAGAGCGGGTAAGATTTGTTACGAAGAATAGAATAGATTAGAAAAGTTTTCTATTCTTATTTTACTTTTTACTATTATTGTAAATGCGAAAGTGTGTTTGTTTGCTATTTTGTCCTGCAATCAATCTCGGGATCAATGTCCATAAAGCGATCCCAACCGTGCAACCGGGCAACTACTTATGTCAGAGGATATGACATTTCATTCAATTAATACAATTCAACAATTCAATTTCAATTAATATTATTATGTGAAATGTTTACCGATTGATAAATCAGAATACCTACTATCTCATTACGCGAATACATTATTGACAAGCTCAACATATTTGGAAAAGTATTCGAAATTCAATTTTTACATATTGAATTTTATTCGAGGTTATTGAAATAACTCGAGCAAAATTGGGCTCTTAGTGCCAATTTCACCAACGTCGAGTGGCGTTTAACCGAGGAATAAATTGGGCGTGCATGAAAGTTCTTGTATTGAAAATTTGTCAAAACATCACGCTTGGATAACACTTATTTTAACGTTGGTGAAATCGGCCTTTAATCAATCAAACCCAAGACTTCCAGCTTATAATTTTCTTTTGACAGCTCAGTCCCACTCGCTCTCACATAGTGAGAGTGAGTGAGACAGTATAATATTGTCCACAGACCAGGAACAACAAGAATGTTTGTTTGTTTAATATTGTCTGAGCTGTCAAAAAGAAAATAAACGGTTGGACAGGGTATTACTCATTAAACATGCTGATTAGAACACAGTTCGTACAACTATATTGGCAACAGTATAATACCTAACAGTACATTCTGCAGTCGTTGTTAAAATGAAACTGGCACTGCAAAGTTAGTAGTAGTGACTACTCGGGAACAACCAAAATTTACAATTACTAACGCAATATTGAGTTAGAATACAACTGTGTAGGTGATTATTATTATTATTGCGAAGTAGTAATTTTGTGGTCCCTACTTGATATAAGTACTTTAGCTACGAGATATCCATCCTACCGTCAAAGACGTACCTACCGTTAAGCGATTTAGCGTTCCGGCACGATGGCATGTAGAAACCGATTAAAGGTATCGGTTTAATTAGAACTGCCATAGTACCCTCCAAGATAGATCGCTAACGTCTTAGACTGGATCGTCACTGAGGTGACGACCTCCCTGGCTCAGTGGTGAGCGCTGTTGTCTTATAACTGGGAGGTCTCGGGTTCGATTCCCGGCGGGGTCAATTTGGGAATTTGTAATTTCTGAATTGTCTCTGGTCTGGTGTGGTGGGGGCTTTGGCCGTGGCTAGTTACCACCCTACCGTAAAGACGTGCCGCCAAGCGTGAAGCGGCACGATGGCGTGTAGAAACCAATTAGGGGTATGGGTTGAATGTTCACTGCCATACCCCTTCCAAGTTAGCCCTCTACCATCTTAGACTGCATCGTCACTTACCATCAGATGAGATCGCAGTCGAGGACTATAGCATGTCATCGAATAAAAAAAGTTACCATTTCATCTCTCACATCCGCTCTGCTCCGAACCTTCCTTCTAGTAGACAGGCACCCTTATAGAGCATTCTGCTTCGAACTCGAACCATTGTGTAGCGAAAATATTAGCAGTAAGGGAGAGGGCACACTGGCTACTTTAAGCGGCAGCGATCGCGCGCTTTTATTGCCTTAGCGTTTTTATGGCCTTTCGCGTTCGATCGCGGAATCGCGCAGCAGACTAAAGAGGCCATAAAAACGCTAAAGGCAATAAAAACGCGCAATAGCTACCTCTAAAAATAGCCAGTTTGCCCTCCTAATACATTGGAAGTGCATAGAAAAACTATTCGACATAGAACGTCTACATACAACTACAACGACATAGAAAAAGTGCATAGAACGACTATTCATTACTTCATTACTTTGCGATTCGAGCAATCAATATATGGGGTTTTCACTACGTTTTATCTTTTAACAACGAAGTATCAGACTTTACTCTAGTTGTTCTTTTCTTTTTTTATAAAGTATAGTATTCATGCTGAACTCGACTTATATTTCTATCTCTTATCCAAAATAGCGTAAAGCTGATGCTAGGAGCGGGTACGACATTAGTGCATCGGAAGGGGATTGAACCAACCATTCAGTTTTCAGTCCGCACAGTTGGGCTATTGTGTTTGATAAATCCGCGGTTATTGACCGCAGTTTTAAGTTGGGGTTAATCCAAATCCCACCAAAACCATATTCATGTTAAATGTTGCCAGACCATATTATGGCTCGCGTGGGCTCGCACTGTCAAAAAGTTATCAGATCTCGTGTAGAGCCAAGCTTCTAACTCTGCAAGCCCTAACTTCACAAACTCTACACCTTAGTCAAAATATGTGGCTTGGCCGTTTCGCTACATTCACATGGGCGTAAGGTGAAAAATGTATTCACTGTTCATTACTTTTCTGTTATACAATAGTTCTTGTAGTATTAACGAAACGGCGAAGCCTCATAAGACGACTAAGGTGTAGTTTGTGACGTTAGGGCTTGTAGAGTGTAGAGGGCTAGGAGAGTGTATGCTGTTCTTAGAGTATTTAACCATAGATAGATAGTCGATTCTTTCTGAAATCGATGTTGAGCCTAAAGTTTCGTTTCAGAACCTGAAATATGTTAAAACAACAGAAAATCAACAGCATATAAATCCAATTCGAACGGATTTCAGTACAGATGCAGTTATTACACTAGCGGCACGCTATGATGGCCGGTTTGACACATTACAATAGTGATGTGGAATGTCAATTTATTCTCGAACAAAAAACAATTAAGTTTTGTTTTTGTACCTGATTAAATAGGTTTAATAAAACAAAAATGTATATGTTTATTTAATTTATTTGAACGAACTGAATATTTGAATGAAAATGAATATACATACTTTATATGCGCACAAGAAACATATGAATACAAAAGATACCAAAAAAGGTGCCACAAAAGGCCATAATTAATCAGATTCGTCCATACTACTATTTTCACTGTCGTCACTGCTATCACGAGCAAGGGTCAACAGTAATGCAGTATCAATATTTGAAATCCAAAGCCAGGTCAAAACTATATCACAATCGCATTGCACTGACAGTTTATACTTTTCGAAGCAACGTCAATTCGAAACTGCTTTGTTTTGCATTGAGCATTGACGCGAGTTTGCCGGAGGTAGTAGTTGTGCTAGCCAGCGATCCTATGTGACGATCGTATTAGATTCCATTTTTAAAAATTTTCAATTTAGAAAACCAAATGCCGAGTTGTGGTATATATCATATAAAAATAAAAATTTTACCTTTTGTATGAAACAGCTGATATTTTTTTGCGATTTCAGAGGTTTGTCCACATAGTGAAAATTGTTCATATTCACAAGTACATTCACCCCTTAAATGGTGCAAACTGATTTTTCTACACTTGTATACATTTTAGAAATCAATTTAATAAATAAATTTTGAGTCCTAAACCTAAAACTACATTCGATAAAATTTATGAATCTCTGCACATCACTATCGTCAATAAAGTAATACAATTATTTCCTTCAAAGTCGTTATCAATTAATACGGAACTTCATGAGCGGACAAACGTCAAACCGGCCATCATAGCGTGCCGCTAGTGTAGTTGAGGCTAGTTTTATTAAGAAACTTGTTACGATTGTTCCGAACGCTAATTAAGGAAGTTGTACGAAGCTGAACCAATTCTATGCCAATTTATTGGCAGATATCAGTGTACTGTATTCAGATGAAGTAACAGCATAAAGTAGGCTCTTTTTAGGGTTCCGTAGTAAACAAGGAACCCTTATAGTTTCGCCATGTCCGTCCGTCTGTCTGTCTGTCCGTCCGTCCGCGGTTTAGCTCAGAGACTATTGGTACTAGAAACTTGTAATTTGACAAAGGTATAAATATCAATCACGCCGACAAAGTGGTGAAATAAAATTGTGAAAAATATTTTTTTTAGGGTACCTCCCCTACATGTAAAGTGGGGATGAATTTTCTTTTTCTCGTCTATCCCATAGTGTGGGGTGTCGTTGAATAGGCCTTTCAAAAATATTGTGGGTGTGGGAACACCATTTTTCAATTCAGGGATCCGTTTGTGAAATATGATATTTTAAAGTGCTAAATTTTATTAGAGTCAAGTGTCCCCCCCCTCTGCCAGCTAAATGGTTGTTTATAGGATACAAGAAAAAATTCACAGCAGTAGTATATATAATGAATTTTAAAGGAAAACTATCACGGCAAAGTAGGGTTCATTAGTTAAGGAGTTATATCTGTTTTTTTTCTAAGTTAAGTATTACACGTAGTGTAAGTTGCATATTTTGTAGTTTATTATAGTATTTAAGCCATGGAACTCAAAATATATTCGGTATTCATAAATAAAATAAAAGCACTATCCTAGGTCAGCAATAATATTTGAGACTTTCAACTACGGAACCCTACACTGCGCGTGGCCCGACACGCACTTGGCCGTTTTTTTAGATTAAGATTAGGATTTTATTACAACAACTATAAAGTAGCCTAAAGAAAAACATTATTTGCGCACTAGGTAACTTAACCAATAGCAATTAATTATAGTAAACTTCATTCCTTCATGTTCGTCAACCGAAAGATATTCTAGACATCTATTCTCGACGACGGTCTCTTGTAGGCACATGCTGCGGTCTTGCGCCACTTGTATCCAGGTTTTCCTGCAACTGTTTCTAACAACGTCAGTCCACATCGTGTTTAGTCAGGTAGCACTGTGCTTTCCGATGTGGAATTGCTATTAAATTAATAATTTGAAACTCTGACTGTACTTTATAATATTATATTCTCATTTTTATATTAATTATATTCTTAATTATTTTATAATTTATAATTATGTTTATTAATTAAATATATTAATTAATTATATTAATGTAATTATATTCTTAATAAGTTCAAAACCTAAATATTAATCTAAGATAAACTTAAAACCCTACGTAGAGATTAATTTAAGGTTTTTCTATCTCTATCTATTTATTTTATCTAATTAGGTACTGCCTAATTTATAAACAATATAATTATAATGTTTAAGTATATAATCTGAAAACGTGATATGGTTTTTCAACAATCTTACAATTTGGCCGTCTCATTACGATAATATTATAGTTAATTAGATCTAGGCTCACATATTATTATGAGTTTATAATTTTTAAATAATATTTGACTTTTAAAGTAAGGTATTATATTTTAATATAGGTGCTCAAATATATATGAGTAATAATTATATCATTTACGTCTATCTTCTATATAAATAAAACTCAATGGCTGTTTGTTAGTCTGACTGATTTGAATATTTTTTTTATATTGTTCGCCCTAATACAGAGTGGTTTAAAAAAAAATAGGGAAAATCTAAAAGAACAGCTCAGAAATAAAAAAAAAATCAAAATCGGTAATTTTGTATGGCAATCGTCAATCGAAGTGATTTTTTTGGACTAGGAGAGTCACATGGACTACTTCCCACGGGATTATAAAATTGATCCACGCGGACTTACTTGCGGAAAGGTGGCGAGAAATGGACAACAGTTAGTAAAGTCATAAAAATAACTGTTATTTTCGCTTATCGGTAATGTCAAAACAATAAAAATAGGCCGATGAGGCTTTTCATAGATATAAAAAAGAGTAAAGTAACATTTAGGTGGATTTATTTGTTTACATCGCGGTTGGTACACAAGCTTCTCATAAAGCAGCGGATTCCGTATTTTACATCTCATTTGCCCGCAAATAGACGCCAGTGCTTGTTTTTAGTACTAACTCTGCACGAACACTGTCATTTAATTTTGTGAGTAAAAAGTGACTCCCGCAGTTACATCGTAATCGTCGTCGTTTCAACTGATGATGTCCAAGCTGGACATAAGTCTCTTGATTGTGCGCACTTGTGCCACTTTTATTAAGGAAATCCCAACCACTCGCAAAAAATAACACTAATAATAATTAATCTATAACTCATCACGAGCAACCCATTAACGTCTCACTACTGAGCGCAAGTCTCCTCTCAGAGAAGGGTTATAGGCCATAGTCCATCACTCTGGCCGAATGCGAATTGGTGTGAACTTCACACGTCTTTGAGAACATTTCTTTTTTTTTTTAAAAAGAATATCAGTCAAGTTAAAGTTGACTAATATCCTCCTCTCCCCTCCAAATAAGCGGAAAGCTTGTGTTAGGAATGGGTACGACAATAGCACAACGGATGGGATTCGAACCTGCGACCTTTCGGTTTTCAGTCCGCACCTTTAACCGTTAGGCTATTGAGGCTTATGGTGAACTCTCAGGCGTGCAGATTTCCTCACGATGTTTTCCTTCACCGTTAATCTATAATTAATTTATATTATTAATTATTAATATTACTCAACCTGTTGTGTATGATCTTCATACATAATTAATTTAATAAGGTAAGTTAAGTACATTAATCTAGCATTTAAATTTTGATATAGTTAGGGTACGGAAGACGGCGGGCGCAGAGATTTACGTGGCTTTATTGTAAGTCCCTGACAAACGATTACTATGCAGACGTCGCTTTGCTCACGTTTTTCTATACAATTCTGCGTATTGACCACTAGCTTTTGCCCGCGAATTCGTCTGCGTGGAGTTTTCCAAATCCCGCACATACTTCCTGTTTTCCGGGAATAAAAAGTAGCCTCTCTCCATGCAAAAACACGTAAATCCGTTGCTCCGTTGCTAAAGCTAAAACTCGACATCTCAACTCGAATCAGCAAACAGTCGTGCACACTCTTATGACAAGATTAATTGGGGGAAAGAGAAATATCAGTCAACATGTTTACTATTCATTGAAAAAAGTATCTTACATGGTTTAGTATTAGGACTTTATTATTAAAATTGTATCTTACTAATATTATGAATGCAAAAGTTTGTTTTTTTATTGTTTTGTCCTTCAATCACCCTGAAATACTAGTCTAAAGCTACTTTTTATCCAGGAAATTCAAATAGTTCCCGCGATATTATAAAAACTAAATGGATGAAGTCGCGGGCATCAGCTAGTATTCAATATTTACGTGCCACGTACTATTTAATATAGGTAGATATCCGTTTTGAACACTCCATGCACGAACTTCACCATTTACTTATCCCGTAAAAGTGTCGGGTGCAGTTCGGCAATTGAACGAAGTTAGTCGGTTATTCCTAACTTCGCTAAGACTGCTGGCTGTAGATTGCTCGAATTACGTCCCATTTATATTGTTTTATGGTTTCTTTCCTTTCCACTCAGTAGTTAACACGGGGAAAGTTTAATGTAGTATCTGGGCAGTTCTCCTAATTGTTGGCTAAACCCCCGACGAAAAAAAAAATTTTTTTTTTGAGTTATTGGTTTTTTAAGTATGCCTTGACAGAGAGGTGCCTTCATTTATCACAGTGATGAGGAAGGCCTCCACCAGAACCAAGTTTTCTTGGAGAAACAGCGTATTTGGTAATTATGGTGTCCATGGTAAGGATAACTTGTGACATGGTAATGAGGTCCGGAATATGGTGATTAGAATATGCTTTATGGTAATTTGTTAAAATTTTGTGAATGAGAAACAAAACTAAAACATAAGTGTTTTTGTTAATAAAATCTATTTAATCTGTAAATGTGGAAAAATAGAGTAATAAAACTGAAAGAAATATCGTAGTATTTCTTTAAATATAAAAAAAATCTGCTTAGGTAAGTAGGTACTTATTAATAGTCCTCAAAATTGATAAATCAAATGTATCAATCACGATTTACAAAATAGAAAAAATGTCACTCATAAATTTTCTTGATTCAATTCCGATTATTTATTGATTAATTATTATAGTTAATTAGTTACCTAGAAGAAGCGTCTAAGTAAATCTCATAAAAACGGCATGTCAATCATAATCGTACAAAGATTCACAACAAAAGTCTGCCTTGCTGACGAGATCAATAAATTCAGTTATTTTCCTATCAGACCTACCTAGGCTTACCTACAAAAAGCGTCTAATTATATTATGGGTTTAACATATAAGCTAGCACTATGCACACAAAATATTCTTCAAATAACATGCCAAACATAATAAATATTTATTATTATAATATAAAATTTGATACAGAATTGTCAGTGTCGTTGATGAGATCTATATATTCGGTAATCTTCTAATCAAATAAGGGTCTAGGGCCTTTGGAGGAAATAGTGACTTACCTGCGACCGCACCTGTTAGGTCTTGACATTAAGCTAGGCTATCCACGCAACGCATTTGTTCGCTATAGACCCAAGCAACAAGGACTGTGTTATCATGCAGCTTGACATACATAACGCTTTCAATACACTGGAAAAGGACATTCTACTGAGCGAAGCAAAGTTATGATTCCTACTCTGTATCCTTTTCTTCAGCAATTTTAACATTCCCCCTCCAATGTCTTTTATAACCAAACCTCTATCCTTTCGCAGATTGATGTCCAACAGGGAGATCCGCTTAGACCTCTCATCTTCAGCCTCAGCATTCAGAAAGTTCTTCACGACCTCAAATCCCCCCTTAATATCTGGTAACTCGATGATGGTACTATAGGAGGCAAACCTGAAGTTGTGGAACGTGACCTACTGCTTTTAATACATTGCTTGAAGGAGCTGGGGTTGAAGGTGAACATGCCTAAGTGAGAGTTCTTCCCCTGTAATCCAGAGTCCCGTTTTCTGTTCCCTCACTTTGAAGACCTAGTTCCTGGGCTCAAGGAGTTTAACGCTGACAATTTTTTCCTCTTGGGGTCTCGCTATCTTTTCTTCTGCTATCCCGGAAGCCATTTAGGCAAGGAGGCCACTCCACCATTCAAGAGCATTGGAAAGATCTTTCGGCCCATGTTACGCTTACGCTCTTGCAAAACTATTTTGCTGTGCCGAAGATTACGTATCTACTAAGGACTTCCCAACATGGTTGCATGCCTGTTTGCGAATTCCATCGATGCATCTGTGGTTACATGGTGGAAGCCAACGGCCACCACGCATTGAGTTGCAGTCGTTGTGTGGCCCGATTCTCTCGTCACCACTCTCTGAACGATATCGTCCGCACAGCCCTCGTCTCGGTCAACGTACCCTGCGTAGTGTGTACTCGAGCCGCCCGGTTTGGGTCACGTGGATGGCAAGCATCCTTATGGCTTGACACTCGTCCCATGGCAAAATAGCAAATGCATGCTGAGGGACGCGACGTGCATGAGTACATTCGCACCATGTCATCTCAGCCAGAAAACACAGGTAGACGTTGCAGAGTCCGTTGCATTAAAAAAAGGAGTAAAGATGCCCCCTATTCTGGACAGCTACCATTTTGTCCCTCAGGCAGTGGAGACCACGGTGTGTGGAAGCTAAGCGATTGTTGCACGATATCGGCCGTTGGTTAAGGTGAAGGGGTTGCGATCCACGTTCTGGGGTTTACCTGGTCCAAAGGTCGTCAATCGCCATACAACGCTGCAATGCTGCGAGTTTGATTGCGATTGAGCTATAAAAAGAATTAAGATTTATTCTCCATCTTTTTCGGTATAATATAGGATCTTTTTCTATCTTCGCATACGATTCGAGCCCTTTTTGCCCATCTTTTTCGGTTTAGTTAATTTTATTGTTGGTAAATATAACGATGTTGTCATTACCAACACCCAAACAGTATCAAAATACAGCCATAATCATTCAACCCAGATTACTTATAACTTTTTATATGTTACTACAAGTTGGTCCTTGACTGCGATAATCTGGGGTAAGTGGTGAATGCAGTCTAAGATGGTTTCGAGCTTACCTGGTATTAAACTTAAACAACTTACCGGTTTCTACGCTGATACATACCAGAACGCTAAATCATATGGCGCGGCACATCTTTGCTGGTAGAGTATTGGATGGTAACTAGCCTCGGCCAGACCAGACTGGAGACAATTTTACAACATCCAAAATTGCACCAGCCGGGAGTCAAACCCATGAAGATCCAGTTTTTAAGACCAAAGTACTCACCACAGGGCCAGGAAGGCCTTTAAAATCTAGAAGATCCCATATATTCAAGCATTACTCTAATTACCTAGCTAATGCCCAATTACCATAGTACGTAAAATGGCCCTGGTAATAATGGTAATTAGGATCATGGTAATTAGAATTGGTTAGTAATTAAATTTTTACTTGATAAGTAAACATAGTAATTTTTTTTAATGTGCTTTGTTAGAAAGTAAAACATATTTGAAATATATAAAAAACACAAACATATAAATGTGATAACTACTTACGGTATGGTGAGAGTCCTATGAATGAGCGATTAAAGTTGCCAAAATGAAATTTCCGTTAGAGAATGCCAAATATTTCAGTAACCCGACGACGTACGCACCTCCATTCGACATGAATTGCTCAAGGCAACTGACTTTGTACGTTAGACGCGACGACGATGCGGATTGTATGGATATGTGGGTAGTTACGATAGTGTTTGCACAAGAGCACGGTAATGATTAAAAAGTCGTGGGACAGACTTTAAATACTAATAAAAAACTAATTCTAAGACGTAACCTCACGCTACTGTTGTTATTTTAAAGATTAATTATTCATTATTGAAATATATTTTTTTGAGAATTTTTAATTGACTATGTTTTTAAATAAATAAGTTTGTTACATACAACATAAGCAGTGGGACAGTCATGGAGGTTAGAAAATGGAGGTTTAAATTTTTTTTTAAGCTGGATCTCTCCTCTTTTATCTTCCTTTTCTTGATGGACGATATAGAGGACACTATCTAGTATCTACAAAAAAAGTTACATAAGCCTGAGTTAGTTTTAACCTACGTTCTCCAGCCTGGGACATGCCTTAGCCAACATTTAGGAGAATTGCCCATCTACCCAATTACCGGTATTCTTTCTTTGAATACTGATCTTTTGTTGTTGTGTTTAGCTTTGCTTTATGATCTGAATATTATATCGACATAAATTTCAAAGGTACTGAAAGTGTGGCGAGTGGCGTTTAACCGAGGAATAAATTGGCCGTGCATGACAGTTTTTGTATTGAAAATTTGTCAAAACATCACGCTTGGATAACACTTATTTTAACGTTGGTGAAATCGGCCTTTAATCAATCAAACCCAAGACTTCCAGCTTATAATTTTCTTTTGACAGCTCAGTCCCACTCGCTCTCACATAGTGAGAGTGAGTGAGACAGTATAATATTGTCCACAGACCAGGAACAACAAGAATGTTTGTTTGTTTAATATTGTCTGAGCTGTCAAAAAGAAAATAAACGGTTGGACAGGGTATTACTCATTAAACATGCTGATTAGAACACAGTTCGTAAAACTATATTGGCAACAGTATAATACCTAACAGTACATTCTGCAGTCGTTGTTAAAATGAAACTGGCACTGCAAAGTTAGTAGTAGTGACTACTCGGGAACAACCAAAATTTACAATTACTAACGCAATATTGAGTTAGAATACAACTGTGTAGGTGATTATTATTATTGCGAAGTAGTAATTTTGTGGTCCCTACTTGATATAAGTACTTTAGCTACGAGATATCCATCCTACCGTCAAAGACGTACCTACCGTTAAGCGATTTAGCATTCCGGCACGATGGCATGTAGAAACCGATTAAAGGTATCGGTTTAATTAGAACTGCCATAGTACCCTCCAAGATAGGTCGCTAACGTCTTAGACTGGATCGTCACTGAGGTGACGACCTCCCTGGCTCAGTGGTGAGCGCTGTTGTCTTATAACTGGGAGGTCTCGGGTTCGATTCCCGGCGGGGTCAATTTGGGAATTTGTAATTTCTGAATTGTCTCTGGTCTGGTGTGGTGGGGGCTTTGGCCGTGGCTAGTTACCACCCTACCGTAAAGACGTGCCGCCAAGCGTGAAGCGGCACGATGGCGTGTAGAAACCAATTAGGGGTATGGGTTGAATGTTCACTGCCATACCCCTTCCAAGTTAGCCCTCTACCATCTTAGACTGCATCGTCACTTACCATCAGATGAGATCGCAGTCGAGGACTAGCATGTCATCGAATAAAAAAAAAGGTACCATTTCATCTCTCACATCCGCTCTGCTCCGAACCTTCCTTCTAGTAGACGGGCACCCTTATAGAGCATTCTGCTTCGAACTCGAACCATTGTGTAGCGAAAATATTAGCAGTAAGGGAGAGGGCACACTGGCTACTTTTAGCGGCAGCGATTGCGCGCTTTTATTGCCTTAAGCGTTTTTATGGCCATTTGCATTCGCTCGCGGAATCGTGTAGCATACGCAAGAGGCCATAAAAGCGCTAAAGGCCATAAAAATGCTAAAGGAAATATAAGCGCGCAATCGCTGCCGCTAAAAGTAGCCAGTTTGCCCTCCTAACACATTGGAAGTGCATAGAAAAACGTTTCACGTTAATAGTGAACTTGATACGATGAAAATCTTACGAAAAAGTTTTAACGTTCTCCCGAACGACTATTCATTACTTCATTACTTTGCGATTCGAGCAATCAATATATGGGGTTTTCACTACGTTTTATCTTTTAACAACGAAGTATCAGACTTTACTCTAGTTTTTCTTTTCTTTTTTTATAAAGTATAGTATTCATGCTGAACTCGACTTATATTTCTATCTCTTATCCAAAATAGCGTAAAGCTTGTGCTAGGAGTGGGTACGACATTAGTGCATCGGAAGGGGATTGAACCAACCATTCAGTTTTCAGTCCGCACAGTTGGGCTATTGTGTTTGATAAATCCGCGGTTATTGACCGCAGTTTTAAGTTGGGGTTAATCCAAATCCCACCAAAACCATATTCATGTTAAATGTTGCCAGACCATATTATGGCTCGCGTGGGCTCGCACTGTCAAAAAGTTATCAGATCTCGTGTAGAGCCAAGTTTCTAACTCTGCAAGCCCTAACTTCACAAACTCTACACCTTAGTCAAAATATGTGGCTTGGCCGTTTCGCTACATTCACATGGGCGTAAGGTGAAAAATGTATTCACTGTTCATTACTTTTCTGTTATACAATAGTTCTTGTAGTAACGAAACGGCGAAGCCTCATAAGACGACTAAGGTGTAGTTTGTGACGTTAGGGCTTGTAGAGGGCTAGGAGAGTGTATGCTGTTCTTAGAGTATTTAACCATAGATAGATAGTCGATACTTTCTGAAATCGATGTTGAGCCTAAAGTTTCGTTTCAGAACCTAAAATATGTTAAAACAACAGAAAATCAACAGCATATAAATCCAATTCGAACGGATTTCAGTACAGATGCAGTTATTAGTTGAGGCTAGTTTTATTAAGAAACTTGTTACGATTGTTCCGAACGCTAATTAAGGAAGTTGTACGAAGCTGAACCAATTCTATGCCAATTTATTGGCAGATATCAGTGTACTGTATTCAGATGAAATAACAGCATAAAGTAGCCGTTTTTAGGGTTCCGTAGTAAACAAGGAACCCTTATAGTTTCGCCATGTCCGTCCGTCTGTCTGTCTGTCCGTCCGTCCGCGGTTTAGCTCAGAGACTATTGGTACTAGAAACTTGTAATTAGACAAGGGTATAAATATCAATCACGCCGACAAAGTGGTGAAATAAAATTGTGAAAAATATTTTTTTTAGGGTACCTCCCCTACATGTAAAGTGGGGATGAATTTTCTTTTTCTCGTCTATCCCATAGTGTGGGGTGTCGTTGAATAGGCCTTTCAAAAATATTATGGGTGTGGGAACACCATTTTTCAACTCAGGGATCCGTTTGTGAAATATGATATTTTAAAGTGCTAAAGGACAATGGGCAAAAATGTATGGAACTTGGTCCAAGAGCCTCCACTGATGAGACTTGCAGGAAACGAAAGGTCAAAGTTGTCGTATGATTCTGGCAAAACTCTATTTAATTCTGTCCGGGGGTTATTTTGCTACGGTCATGTTTGTTCTGACTAAATAATATGACTCGTGTTAAACAATTCAGCGTGTATGTTATCTTTTTATTAAGTCATTCGATCAAAAGCGCCAATAGATTTAAGATTATGGAACACTAGCTGATGCCCGCGACTTTGTCCGCGTAGATTTCGTTTTTAAAATCCCTCGGGAACTATTTTTTTCCCGGGATAAAAAGTAGCCCATGTCTCTCTCTAGGTCCTCAACTATACCCATGCTAAAAATCCGTAGCTCCGTTACGGCGTGATTGAAGGACAAACCAACAAACACACTTTCGCATTTATAATATTAGTATGATGACCAAGATCTTAATAAGCTTAATGTAGTTGATTGCTGGAATAACAAAACAAGATTTAAGGGGAAGAAATCATATTCATCTATTATTATAAAATCTAAAAATCTAAAAATCTGGATGTATGTCATCTTCATAACGTGCATAGCTTAGATACCATATGATGACCATGATGGATTGGTTAGATATGGTCTATGGTATGAAGATTAGGGTAGGTGAAAAAGTTTATCACCGACATGAGCCACCGCCGTCATTAACCTTGACGACCGCTCCATTAATCCCCCATGAATAAGTACTCTCACAAGAAGCTAGAAAGAACTTAGCATAACACGGGGCGGTCGCCACAAAGACTGCGCACTCGCTTGCCGGTTGTTGGACCGGGTCGGTGCGGTGCATGCATTCACAACAGGCTAGGACTACGGGAGGGAGACATACACAATGATAATCCCACCCCCTCTGACCTTCCTTACCTTGTTTTGTTTACCTGGACGCGAGCCGAGAACATAAACGTACTCCAAAGTCACATTATATCCGCGCCTGGTGTCGATGACGTCATATCGGTGTTCTGGTAGGTGTCTGATGGGCGAGGGAAGCGCGGTGAGGTTAGGAGAAGCGGGAGGGGCATCGAATTAAAGATAGATAAAGTGATTAAGAGACCATGTCATAATAAAGACAACGTTATGTACGTAAAATCATATTATTTAGTCGGAACAAACATGACTAAGTATAACAAAATAACCCCGGGACAGAATTTAATAGAATTTTGTCAGAATCATACTATAACTATGACCTTTCATTTCCCGCAAGTCTCATCAGTGGAGGCTCTTGGACCACCTTCGCCCATTGTCCTTTTATTAGTCAAGTGTCCCCCCCCCTCTGCCAGCTAAATGGTTGTTTATAGGATACAAGAAAAAATTCACAGCAGTAGTATATATAATGAATTTTAAAGGAAAACTATCACGGCAAAGTAGGGTTCATTAGATAAGGAGTTATATCTGTTTTTTTCTAAGTTAAGTATTACAACGTAGTGTAAGTTGCATATTTTGTAGTTTATTATAGTATTTAAGCCATGGAACTCAAAATATATTCGGTATTCATAAATAAAATAAAAGCACTATCCTAGGTCAGCAATAATATTTGAGACTTTCAACTACGGAACCCTACACTGCGCGTGGCCCGACACGCACTTGGCCGTTTTTTTTAGATTAAGATTAGGATTTTATTACAACAACTATAAAGTAGCCTAAAGAAAAACATTTTTTGCGCACTAGGTCACTTAACCAATAACAATCAATTATAGTAAATTTCATTCCTTCATGTTCGTCAACCGAAAGACATTCTAGACATCTATTGTCGACGACTTAGGTCTCTTGTAAGCACATGCTGCGGTCTTGCGCCACTTGTATCCAGGTCTTTCTGCAACTGTTCTGACAACGTCCGTCCACATAGTGTTTGGTCAGGCAGCACTGTGCTTTCCGATGTGAAATTGCTATTAAATTAATAATTTGAGACTGACTGTACTTTATAATATTATATTATTCTTATTTTTATATTAATTATATTCTTTATATATATTATATTTTATAATTTATAATTATGTTTATTAATTAAATATATTAATTAATTATATTAATGTAATTATATCATTAATAAGTTCAAAACCTAAATATTAATCTAAGATAAACTTAAAACCCTACGTAGATTAATTTAAGGTTTTTTCTCTCTCTATCTATTTATTTTACCTAATTAGGTACTGCCTAATTTATAAACAAAATAATTATACTGTTTAGTACCCAAGTAACAATTCGTTGTCGTATAAAGGTCGTGACCACGTTTTCTGTTTACCTTCTAGTCCTAAAGAAAGGTCGTATAAACGTTATTATAACGTTTACAAAACGCGAAAATGGCCCCAGTTATAAGACCATTTGTCGTTTAATCGTCGCATAAAGGTCGCGACGATGACCATTTACGTCGTATAGACGTCCTGTAGACGTTGCAGAATAGAACGTTTTGATTATATAGACGTTACGAGATAACCCATACATAACTTGCTAAGTTATATAATGGTCATATTAACGTTGTGAAGTGACTAAAACGTCGTACTAACGTGACTGTTTTTTGTTGAAGTTGAAAAGAAATCGTACGTGCTCTTGTGAAAAAAATATAAACTAAAAATTTATGGTTAGAAGGCAAGTAAGTAAAACTAATTCCATTAAAAATTAATTATTCTATGTTTGTATTATATTGCGTAGCGTTGATTTAGACTGGAAACTTAATTTTTACGAGAAAGTATATATGAAAATACTATGAATATTTTAATGCCCCCCCGTGATTTTGTGTTTTATGCATTATATTTAAATAATTTCAAATTATGTCTTCGTTCAAAACTTCCGGCCATGATGTTTTAGTTAGTGTCCAACCTCTATACGACGTTAATATAACTAGATGTCGTGTAAACGTTTTTGTGACGACCATTGAAAACGCCATGTTTTATACATTAGGGTTCCTCAAGCTAGGGTGTATAAACACTATTTTAGTGTATAATCACTATTTTTTTCTATTATTATGTGTATAGATATATATTTCCTAACTAAAATTACAATCTAGCCTAATTATATGGCTAATGAGTAATTTTACTTTAACCTAAACTTATAAATAATTATCTCATATACTTACTAAGAAATAGTCCATAGACGCATCTCAGTTTTTTTCAATTCATTGAAGAAACTTTGTTCTTGTGTTTTTTAAGGCCGCTCTGACACTACCCTATCACCAGTTACTATAATCACTATTAAATTTACACTACTAAGAAGTAAGAATACTAGCTCTAGGCTAGCTATATAGGGTTAAATTATAACATAATAATTTTATTGGATTTTAAGATAGATAATGTATTTCCATGATGAATTATATATCCCCATCTAACTTTCTACAAGCTTAATTTAATCGTATAATTAAACTACTAATTCCCTTAAAGAATTTTCGATTCCGCATAACGGGAATTTTAGTGTTACTGGCTACCTAATAGTGTTTGTACTATGATGCCACCATGTCAGTCTGTTTTATGTCAATATTACTTAGTATTAGTCTAAATTTATTATATCATACTCATAATATTATTTATTTTAGTATTATATTACTACTAAAAACATAATCATAATTATTATATCAATCCTTAATTCAGAAAACTAAGTTAGTTTTAATAAATAATATATAAGAATAAGTATTATCTGCACAATTAATTATACAGAACCTTTTACTGAAAGTATGATACACTCTTTTTAATAGATTACATAAGCTTTTGGACGTACTTATTTGGTGTACTTTTCAATATCTGAAGATTTATTTACTTTTCGTTTGAAGGTCTCACTACGTTATATTTAAATGTCTCCAATATTTTTTATTTGCGTCCATTTTTTCAATTTAAGTTATATTATTAGGTGCAGTAGGATAAGTTGTATTAAAGTTGTGTCTAGACTCCTACTCAACTTTAAGTCTTATTAAAGTTGGAGTTTGACACTTATAGGACTTAATGTCTTGTAATAGTTATATAGCAGTCCACAAGAAAACTACTTGGTTGTATAAAAGGCTTAACCACGACGACTAAAAAACAAAGTAATGTTAGTTATATAAATGTTATGAATTAACGTCTACATGACTTTCAGTCATATAAATATCATACACCGACGTTTATACAACCATACGAATGTCGTATAAGCGTTGTGGCTGTGACCATTACATAACGTCATATAATTTCCTTTTACATGACTTTCAGTCATATAAATGTCATACACCGACGTTTATACAACCATACGAATGTCGTATAAGCGTTGTAGCTGTTACCATTACATAACGTCATATAATTTAGTTTTATAGACGTTTACTCGACTATTTATTATAACTTAATAGTCGCACGACTAAAAGGCCGAATTGATGACATCTATAGGACGTTATTGTTGTCTTATTACCACTATAAGACTACTACGCGACATGACGTCGTATAACGTTAGACTTATACGACTTTTTTGGACTTTTTTGCTACTTGGGTATATACTTAATCTGAAAACGTGATATGGTTTTTCAACAATCTTACGCCTATCTTCTATTTAAATAAAACTCAATGGCTGTTCGTTAGTCTGACTGATTTGAATATTTTTTTTATATTGTTCGCCATAATACAGAGTGGTTTAAAAATAAAAAAAATAGGGAAATCTAAAAGAACAGCTGAGAAATCAAAAAAATCATAATCGGTAATTTTGTATGGCAATCGTCAATTGACGTGATTTTTTTTGGTCTAGGAGAGTCACATGGACTACTTCCCACGGGATTATAAAATTGATCCACGCGGATTAACTTGCGGGAAGGTGGCGAGAAATAGACAACAGCTAGTAAAGTCATAAAAATAACTGTTATTTTCGCTTATCGGTAATGTCAAAACAATAAAAATAGGCCGATGAGGCTTTTCATAGATATAAAAAAGAGTAAAGTAACATTTACGTGGATTTATTTGTTTACATCGCGGTTGGTACACAAGCTTCTCATAAAGCAGTGGCTTCCGTATTTTACATCTCATTTGCCCGCAAATAGACGCCAGTGCTTGTTTTTAGTACTAACTCTGCACGAACACTGTCATTTAATTTTGTGAGTACAAAGTGACTCCCGCAGTTACATCTTAATCGTCGTCGTTTCAACTGATGATGTCCAAGCTGGACATAAGTCTCTTGATTGTGCGCTCTTGTGCCACTTTTATTAAGGAACTCCCAACCACTCGCAAAAAATAACACTAATAATAATTAATCTATAACTCATCACGAGCAACCCATTAACGTCTCACTACTGAGCGCAAGTCTCCTCTCAGAGAAGGGTTACAGGCCATAGTCCATCACTCTGGCCCAATGCGAATTGGTGAACTTCACACGTCTTTGAGAACATTATGGTGAACTCTCAGGCGTGCAGGTTTCCTCACGATGTTTTCCTTCACCGTTAAACTATAACTAATCTATAATTAATCTATATTATTAATTATTAATATTACTCAACCTGTTGTGTATGATCTCCATACATAATTAATTTATTCTTCAACTAACTTGTTAGCTTGATGGTAAGTAAAGTACATTAATCTAGCATTTATATTTTTCATTGACTTAAACTAAATTAGAAGGCATCCTTACTAATCATACTTATAGTATGTGTTTATTGGTTTGTTGTTTGTCCTTTAATCACGCCGCAAAATCGACGTGATTTTTTGCATGGGTATAGTTGAGGACCAGGAGAGTGACATAGGCTACTTTTTATCCTGGAAAATCAAAGAGTTCCCGAGGGATTTGAAAAACTAAATCCACGCGGACGAATTCGCGGGCATCAGCTAGTTAAAAAATAAAAGCTTATGTTGTTTATGTTGTTTAAGTAAAGCTTATGTTGTTTAATTTTCATGTTTTGCATTTTATATTTTAGTTACTTTGTCCACTACTTTTTATTTAACATGCAAATGTTTGGACATTTTTACTGAGGACAGAACTAAATAAATATGCATAAAGGAATTTTGTCTGCGAACGCTACAGCCAAGCTAAGGCAGTAACCGAGCTCCCTTTTAAAATGTTCTTTTGAACTACTTGCATCTCATTCGTTTTCATAATTTAAATATTCTCAAGACCAAAATTACGTAGCTAGTACAAAAAATTTCGTGTTATAAACAAGTAGGGGTAAGTACCTACCTACTTATGTAATCAATGTAAACTTAAAACAAAGTACACTAGCTTTTACCTGCGACTTCATCCTCTAGTTTTACCAGGGTAAAAAGTACTGCTCAACTTTACCCATGCAAAAATTAAATCGATCCGTAGCTCCATTGCTGCGAGATTGAAAAACAATTTAACAAACCACACATTTCCGGATTTATAAAATTAGTAAGTAGGTAGGTATACTATACATATTACACATTATTATAATATAATCATCATCATCAGCAATCCATAAACGGTTCACTTCTGAGCGCAGTTCTCCTCTCAGAGAATGGTCCATAGTCCAGACTTCACACACATTTGAGAACATTATGGAGAACTCTCAGGCGTGCAGGTTTCCACACGATGTTTTTCTTTACCGTTACAGCATGTGCTATTTAATTACCTACACAAATAGCTCTGAAAAGTCAGAGGTCTGACATCGAGCCCACGACCCCTCCAGATAGGGGACTGCCGTTCTAAGCATTAGGCCATCACTGCACCTAAGCACTAAGGCTAGCACCTATGCATAATAATTATAGCAATTCTACATTTTGAAAGTTCTTTTTGTACTTCACAAAACCCTTTGACTTAGTTCCCACATCAATCTGAGAACAAAAGGGGCAACCTCATGGAACGTGTTAACTTTGGTTTTCTCGCGACCCCTCCAGATAGGGGACTGCAGTTCTAAGCATTAGGCCATCACTGCACCTAAGCATTAGGCTAGCACCTATGCATAATAATTATAGCAATTCTACATTTTGAAAGTTCTTGTTGTACTTCACAAAACCCTTTGACTTAGTTCCCACACCAATCTGAGAACAAAAGGGGCACCTCATGGAACATGTTAACTTTGGTTTTCTCGTCGTATCTAAGGTGTTCCAAACCTATTCCCCATTGTGTTAACATCTTTTTAACCGCTTTGAAAGTACTGTTGTTATCGCTGATGTTATAGGTATTTATTACTGGCTTTCACCCGCTGCTTCGCTCCCGCCATCTATTAAAATAATCCGAAGTGATGATTCTTATACAAAATTACCAATTTTGATTTTTCTATTTTTCAGGTGTTGTTTTGGCTATTCCCTATTTATTTTTTTCTTTTTAAACCACTTTTGTATTAAGGCAAACAAAACAAAAAAAAATCAGATAAGCCGTTTTTGAGTTTTAGCCAGACTTCATGAATCGAGGCGCTCGCCAAGCTAATGGTACAAATAGTGTACGCCTACGTAGCGGGTACGTGTAGTGTGTACTGTGTAGTGGTCGCCTGGAAGAGAATGCCTTTTTTATTTGATGACAAAGATAGCTCTTGACTGCGATCCCACCTGATGGTAAGTTAAGACAGTTATGTTTTTACGCGACTACAGCTTACAGTTTTTGTTGTTGTTTTTAAACTTATACAGTTAACAGTTTGAGCGCGGCGACCGAATCAAGAAATTCCGTAACGAAAATAAACCTAACACCGTCGTTCAGTAAGCGTTCAACATTTTAGAGGTTCACAAGTAGCTCTGTTTGGCGCAGTGGGCGAGCGGCCGCTTTCTTTACCGTATGGTGTATGATGTCGCCGGTTCGAATCTCACTCGCGAAGTAGTGACAGTGCGCTTTTCTTGTTTGTTTTTTGGTTATTTTTTTGCATAATTTTTATTATGCAAAAAAAATGTTGCATAAATATTATACCTAATTGCATAAGTTGATAAAAATGCTATGCAATAGCTTTACCGCGGCAGTCCCCGAGTGCCATTTAATTTTTTCTTGTTTGTGTTTTTCTCCATGCTATGTGGTGAACAATAAAAGTATACCCAGTTATTCATTCATTTGCCCGTCACTAGCTAGTACACTAGTAAATAAATTACACATACAATGTATTTAAGCGCGCTGTAGCGCTATGCAGCGTTAATTACCCTTATCGCATCGTGTTTATGTGGGCAAGGGAGCGCTGCGGTAAGAGATGCATTCGGGTACATTCGTTTTTATGTTAGAGTAATCTAGAGGCGCTTTGTATAAATGAGATAATCATACTGGTAATATTAAAATTATTATTCTAAATAATATAATAAATAATAAACATAGGACTCTGCAATACGAACATACATAACATAATGAGGTTCATACATGCAAAGCCATGCTAAGTATAATAGTGAAACTAGTTATGCTTCTCCACAGTGCTTTTTGATCGGTCAAAGAAGTTACAATGCGTTATTGGGATATCCTTACCTAAATTATAAATGCAAAAGCGTGTTTGTTTGTTTTTTGTTTGTTTGTTAAGTTATCCTTCAGTCACGTACAACCGTGCACTTAAAGCATATTATTGGAACGTACTACCCCCTTCCGCACCGCGCGATAGTTCCTTATCGCGCGGTGCGGAAGGGGGCTAGACGGAAAAAATTAAGGAACCGACACTTGACACTTTTTTGAAACCGACACTTTTTTGTTGAATGTGAATTTTGCATTGTGTTCGGTATTTTCACGGTACAATATTGGGTCTCCGTAGCCTAGTGGCTTCGGCAGTCGCTTAACAGTTAAAAGTCGATGGTTCGAATCCCAGCTCGACAGACTGAATTTTCTATTTTCAATTTTATTTTAAATAATTTCTACATGTGGGATTTTTCCCTAATTTTTTATTGTATAAATTGGATAAAATGTTATTGTACTACTAACGCCATCTGTTAAAAAACCAGAGTAACTCTTTGGTTTTGTAACATTGCTGCAATAGAAATAAACTAAATATAATTCATCGTAGTTAATCAATTTAATACTAGATGACACCACTAGTTTATTACAATTCTTCCTTCACTACTTAATCGAAAGGAACTTCGTTCCATCCGGGTGTCCCTTGACACCTCTCAAGTTTTTTATGTACGAGTACGAAAATAAATAACTGTTTAATATTAATATGATTTTTTCCCATATATAAGCAGGGCTTGATTGTTATTCTAAACAAGATATAACAGGCCGTTTTAACACGTAGAGATTGCCCTCTGTATAATTCTTCAGCTTTTAACGATTTTATTGTCAGGCGTTACTGATAATAATCTGGACCTTTAATATTATACACCTACAAGGCAGAATAAAGCCATTTATACGCAATGAAAGAGATAGCTAAGCGTAATGTACAGAAAAAGAAATTCTTATAATTTTTAGTCTTCCTTGATATTCAAGCACAACAGAGCTCATTAATTAAGTTTTCCATTGGTTTTATTGTAATAAATCATGCAATTGATCATAGGACATAATAATATACCTAATTCTAGCCAAAATATCCGCATGAAAGCATTGAGTTTACTATCATACTGAGGCAGATTTCGTGTGGGATACGGAATGCAAATTATTGCGAATAGGCATGCTGACCGATTTTGAAAATCTGTTGGATAAGGTTCGGAAGTATCTACCAATACGAAAAATATCTTACTTCAGCAAAAAAAAGGTTTGATAGATAAAATGGCCATTTCAATAATTATTGTAAGTTATAAAATTCACGCAAAATGCTCGACGGTGTCATGTCATCGCGTCGTGCGTGACGTCATCATCTTTTTTCATAGTAGTTCGTCAAAGTTTGAAGATAAATGTGTCGTATCGCTCTGAGTGTTCAATCTAATATGGCAGATTACTACAAAATAGAAAAATACCTAATACGTCTAAATACATTTTTTATAATCCATGAATACTATTTTATTTCGTTAGACGTAATTAACGTAGACGTAGACGTACCAATATAATAGCAATTCAGAGCTGCAGAATCTACAGAAACTAAACGTTTGATGTTAATATCGCCAAACGTTAAACAATTAGGTATTGGATAGGAAAACAATATTAACTGTAATTCGTTTCTAAATTGAAACGCCACAATTGAGTGGTATACCACTCAATTGTCACTCAAGAACAAGTATTAGTTGCAGAAAATTTTGGTTACAATAAAGTTACTATTTGCATCCCGCATCCCATATTTTTGGTCAGTTTGGTTGACGCTTTAACTTGAAGAGTTAATAAATTCGCTAAACAAATTGCTTACGTTATGACACCCTCTTTGTTCAGTAAACAAATTTTTTAAGTATTTTCCTTGTCGATGAACATCGTACAAAGTTCAATCCGGCGGATAATCCTCTATATCCGGATTGTCACACCCACAATATATGTGGAAACTCTCCGGGAAAATATTTCCTCGTTTTGCGCTCTTGTGAAAGCAGATTAAACTACGAGTGGATAAAAAGAATAAATTAACCATCTGTTGCTTTTAAACGTTCTCTCATAGATCGAGTACCTGGAGAGGGTGGCAGTAAAAGGCTGGATTAAGGAAAAGCGAAGACTATAATATTGTGTGGTGGTGCAGTATGAGTAAACAAATTAAACTTACATTTTAGTAATTGATGAGTGAAGACTGAATGCTGTAATGAAATTAATAATGTTTGTCTCTATATTTTCACAGCAGAACTGTTTTGAAAAAATGGATGCAGAAAATAGCTTGCTTTATGCTGTAGTAGAACACAGTGTACCTACCTACTCAGAAAATCTCGGAAAACGAAAGTTTCCACGGGATTTAAAAAATGTAACGTGGGCAATATTGTGAGCACTTTAGTAATATTATAAATTAGTAGGTTTGCTGTCTGTCTGTGACCTTTTCACGGCTAACGGCTGTACTGATTTTTCCGAAATTTGTCGCAAAAAGATAAATAAACATTTATTCAGTTTAACATATTTAAAAAATTCGGCCAAGTGCGAGTCGGGCCTCGCTCTTTTAGGGTTCCGTTAAAAAAAATTAAATTAAAATATTTTCATGTACCCATGGAAATATTTTAATTCAATTTTTTTAATTTAATTTAATTTTTATTATTTGTTGTTATAGCGGCAATAGAAAATCATAATATGTGAAAATTTCATCTGTCTATCTATTACGGTTTACGAGATACAGCCCGCTGACAGACGGACGGACGGACGGACGGACAGCGTAGGCTTAGTAATAGGGTCCCGTTGGTACCCTTTGGGTACGGAACCCTAAAAATGAAAATACAAAGATTAATTAACTGTAAATCTACTACTAAATACATATTGAGCTCAACTATATATTATAAAAAAACATCTACATAGATTGCATACTATCGACTGTCATAGGTTAATTTTTATCCTGAAAAATCAAAAAATACTGCAATATTTACAAGAAAACTAAAACCATGCGGATGAAATTGTGAACATCAGGTAGTTCAGTATAATAGCAGAGGACGAAATAACGATGACTGTAATGAATAAGCAGTACGCGTACTCCGCTGGGAGCTCTAATGAGCCGCAATTTGTGTTTAAAGGATTAGACAAAACCAACATTAAGCCATAAACATAACTTTTACTGTCCCTCACGATCATTAAACGACGTTCCTTAACATTATTTAGGAATATAACGTAGGTCACGCAGTATTATGTACCTATAAAACCCGAGATCGTCGCTGTCGATAACTCGCTACAACTTATCGGATTACATTTCCGTACCACATATGCAAATACTGAATATTTCAATATTACGCATTGCGTGCCAGCGATAGACTACTTCATGAATAAATGATATTCTAACCTAAGAGGTACGATGTACGCGACCAGAATTACTTTATGATGTTTAGGAATAAAAATCGAGAGGGGAAATTTCCATATAAGTGTTACCCAAAGATTACGTAAATCATGATATGATTATTGTGGATATTCATTGTTATATGTTTCATAATAACTTATAAACAAAATTTTTATTTTGTTTTTTTTATAGTATAACTAGCTGATGCCCGCGACTTCGTCCGCGTGGAAAAAGTATTAAAAAAGAATAGCTTTGTGTTAATCGCGATGGTTTTAGGATTGTCCTACGCCACTATATTATATTTTAGAGCTACTTGGTACCTACAAACCTACAATTACACACCACACAATCGAAATTACGTAAATACCCACAATTTAGTTGGGCAGTGCCCAGCAGCATCAGGATTGAGAGGATTGAGGAGTTGTTAACTGGTCTTCAATGATGTACCTATTTTAAGTCCAGTGATGCAGGGTAGGGGAGGTCGATTCCCAATACAAACCGAACGGTAGTGAAATTTGTTGAATATATTGGTGGCATCTATAAAAACATATACCTCTAGCAAAGCGAAAAATTATTCTTTTTTTCAATTATTCCTTGGTCTGAATGAAGTTCAAATACTCGACAACAGATGGCGCCACTACACTTAATTTCCAAGTTGAAGGGTTGGAAAAGCCCTTATATATTTAAAAACACGCCCTTTAGGTTAAAACGGGAACTTTCTTGTTCGAAGGGGGATAAAGGGCTATCACACTATATAAGTCCCTTTATCGTGCCGGGACTCCTTTTTAAGTTTTATCGGCACGCACATTTTATCAACTTAGTTTTATTATATATTATAATGATAATGATGTCGTACGGATTTTTATTAGGGAGTAAAGCGAAATATTGAGGAATGTTTTTAAAACATTTTTTAAAAATTTTTTAGCAATTTATAATTTACAACTGCGGTAAGTATACCTTTCAAGAAAAAGGTATACTTCTCGATATTTACATAAACATAATCTTTTATCTTTCTTTTATAGATAAAACATTTTGAATCACAAAAAAATGTTTAATACTCAAATGCAAATGAGCAATGGATTTCCATTGCTCGAGGCTAGTGGTTCCTTGATCAGGCCTTAAGAAGTCCAATAGTTGTTGAGTGGGAATGAGCGTGACATTCTATAATAATACTAGCTGACCCGGCGAACTTCGTACCGCCAACTTATCTATATTATAAATAAAACAAATAACTATTTAAACTATCCTATCTTTCAAGTTGGACCAAATTACAGATAGTTACGAAGTTTGATCAAAATCGGTTAAGTAGTTTAGGAGTCCATCGCGGACAAACAACGTGACACGTAATTTATATATATTAAGATTTCAGTCAATTTAAGACTTGCCTTTGAGAAATTTTTAAAAGTACTCGTAAAGTACACATGTTTAGTGTATAATTGAAGGTTCTTCTCAGTTAGACCAGCATTCCGAACCAGTGGTAGATTCATTTGACAATCCGAAAATACTTTTGTAAAAATGTTAGAAACTAACTAACCTAATATCCATTCCCAATTAATATAAATCGTTTTCTAATCTCTAATAAATTTTGTTTTAACACTCGTACTTTTATCTTAATGTCAGTTGTCTTATCTAGTTGTTACTGAAGTTCTATTTAGCTAAGCCTAAAAGGCTTTTCAAAATTAAACAAGGCATAAAGTTTAATATAAGCGTTAATAACTGCCCAAATAAGTTTCCTCTGTAAACCAAGAACGTTTCAACACTTCACAATTTTGTTCTCAACTTGAACGTTAGTTAGGAAGTACAGGTTGTGGTAATTACTCGGGTAAATACGTCTCGGAGTCGTATATAGAAACTTTGGTCGGAAACATACGTATAACACGCTACTCCCGTGGCTATAAGTACAGTAATTTATGAGTACCTACATGTTTTTTAGCTGACTTGTCGGCTTGTTTGTAAAAATCGGCCAAATGCGAGTCCGGCCTCGCTCTTTTAGGGTTCCGTACATATGACCAAATATTTTTTTTAAACTAGATACATATTTAGATATCTTAGAAAGTACTAAATTAGCATATGGGGGAAAAATGCTAGTTTGTTTTGGTCACAACTTACAAACCGCATTATAAATCGGTGTTTTCAGTATTTGTTGTTTAAATACACTATATAGTACATAATATACCAGAATTTCAAATCCCTAACTAGTTTAGTTTTTGAGATATACCCCTCTAACAAAATTGGTCTAAAACCGAAAACTTTGACGGGTTCCCCATTTCTTCATTTTTGTAGCTAAAAACTTAATGAGCACAACAACACAATTAAACATTTAATGAGGTCTTGACAGTGACACCCTACATGCCAGGGTAAAAAAATAAAATTTTATTTCGACTCCTTTTCCATGTATGGGAGCCCCCTTTATTTTTAATTTAATTTAATTTTTATTATTTGTTGTTATAGCGGCAATAGAAATATACAATATTATGTGAAAATTTCAACTGTATATTTAATACGGTTTACGAGATACAGCCCGCTGACAGACGGACAGGCAGCGGAGGCTTAGTAATGGGGTCCCGTTGTCACTCTTTGAGTATGGAACCCTAAAAATTTTTGCCTACTTGAAAAGCTATGGCCTTGAAATGGCCTGTTTGACCACTTGCTGATAAAATGCCTGATATCAATATAACAGATAAAATATCTGCTGGATAAACTGTTTGATATCTTTTTGAGTTTAAGTCAGATTGACTTATCAGATACTTATGGAAAACAAATTTAAACGCTATCCGTCAGATAAGTTGTGGATAGGCCGTCAGACCTTTATCAGCAAGTGGTGAAACACGCCCTTAATATTATATTAACAATAATATATTATAAACACCCTCACATGGAGTTCTCATGCAGAGATAAATTAAAGAAAGGGCTTAATTAATAATTAATACTTGTTTAACTTATCTCGGTCCCTAAGCGCCTAAGCCACAATACAGCTCTAGGCCGTCTAGGCGCCTTTATCTCCTATCGCCAGTTCTGTCGAGATTCGACGCGTGTTGTTTCTACAACAGCTACAAAGACCGACGCTTCGGTTTTTTAGCTTTTGTATTTTTTGGACATAAGAAGTAAAAAAATTCTCTATATATTTTTTGCAGACTAGTTTTTTGTTTTAGCATTGTGCGGGTGACCGGTCAATACTATAATGTATGTTCGCGCCGTTTCGAATATGCGCGCGTTATTAAAATAACTACTAATTCTCAAACCAAGAAATGTTAGCTGCCAACATCATGGAGCTAGGAATTACGATTGTATTCCATGGCGCTGTAATTGATACTTTGACACTTAATGTCTATTAACTTGAAATAATTTTCAATGTAAGACGTCAATGTAAGTGTCCTCTCTTTGTCATTGTGACTTACGTCTATCAAGGGCTTGAGACCTTTTGCTCGCGTGACGTGAAGCCCGCTCATAAATGGCGCCGGCTTTTTGTTTGTTCTTAAACTAATTTTATAATAGTTTTGAAGCCCTGATTGGGCACGATATTTAGTGTTAAAAGTGACCCCACCTTGGAATTGTGGGTTTCGGTTATTTTGTGGGAAGAATATTTCTACAACCTAAACTTTGTGTAACCTAGCGCATGGACGCTGTTGTAACTTTCGAATTAAATGATAGTTCGGACTTTGTGGAGTAAAGTGCCATCGATCAACAAGATCCTATATTGGTTGGCGAGCGACCACGCGTGTACATCGTCGCCGCTTTTGGGTTAGACTCTAAACAAGCACATACACACACACACACACACATAAACTCTCACTACACTACTTGGAGTCCCCCAGGTGAGAACTGTCGGCCTTCTACGTTGGAGGCCCCTACGGTGAGCAAATAGTTCCTAAGAAGCTCTAGTTTTTTAAGTTGTGCCCACGGAGTGACTATTAGGTCAGGGTGCGCGGGGCATATTGCCAGCCCTTCCACCCACCAGTTGCTCAGCTGGCCGCCTTTGGCCTCTGATGGGCCCAGGTCAAAGATTCCGGCCTTGCTAGCTGACTGCTGGCCAGAACAATGTAACTTATTTTAAAACATATCATAGAAATCATAGGTATGGTTCAAATTAAGAAAACAGATTTTCTGAAAAAGAATAGTCTGAATATAATTATTTGAATGAATTTTTAGTGAATTTTGAACCTTATAATTGCTAATACTTTATGCCTGCCTATCTTAACACGTATTGAATTGTAAATTTGCTTTTTTTGGAACTTCCCGTCATTGTGGAAACACGGCATAAAAATAGCATAGTAAATGGTAAACTTGTTTTGAAAAGAGCAACCCCCGAGTTTCTTGCTGGTTCTTCTCAGCAGGAAGGGCATTCCATACCAGTGGTAGATTCACCGACGGTTCCAAAGCACTTGTAAAAGTTTATTTGAATAAAAAAAATCTATTCTATTCTAAAAAAATCGGCCAAGTGCGAGTCGGGACTCGCTCTTTTAGGGTTCCGTTAAAAAAAATTAAATTAAAATATTTTCATGTACCCATGGATATATTTTAATTTAATTTTTTTAATTTAATTTAATTTTTATTATTTGTTGTTATAGCGGCATTAGAAATACATAATATGTGAAAATTTCATCTGTCTATCTATTACGGTTTACGAGATACAGCCCGCTGACAGACGGACGGACGGACGGATGGACGGACGGACGGACGGACAGCGTAGGCTTAGTAATAGGGTCCCGTTGGTACCCTTTGGGTACGGAACCCTAAAAATGGTACACAATACGTTGCGTTATATTAACCTGTCACCCGCACCATGCTACAACGAAAAAACTGTGGATTTGTATCAAAACGTGTCGCGTGTCGTGTTATAAGTAAGTATCCAGCCTTAAAGATATGATTAAACTTCCGCTTGCTGACGTATGAGGGCAAACGGTTCGATTTGCTTTATATGCGGTTCGTTTGGGTCCGATATTGAGTTCCTGGGTACATTTCCTTATTTACACTATAAGTGATATACAGGTACTTGAAGGAAGCGATTACTTGGAAGTGTTGCACCGTGTTTTGGATTATGACTTAGTATTAAGTGTGATTTAGGGTCCTCGCGCACTACGTGGCTACAATTAGCTCCTCAGTCACTGGTCAGTTTCTGAGCGTCTAGATATTACATATACGACTAAAATAACCACACAGCGGGCGTGCAGTGACAGGTAATTGACAGGGAATTTTGTGAACTTTGCGTCAATGAGCGTCCACATTGATCGTATATGGGTGCGAAAACGACGGGAATAAGTTGTGCTCATGATTGCGTAGTGTTTTTTTTGGATACTGAAAAACTGGTACATTAATGCCACGAAAGTAAGCTATAATTTGCAGTCTTTTTTTTGGTGCCGGTTGTGGTTGTGGTGGTGGTTGCCGGCGATGGGTTGAGATGAGCATATAGCAAATTAGCATTGAGCGTTAGCCCTCATATTATTTCTTAATGAATTACCAAGAGATGCTATGTAAAGCTATGCTGAGTTAAAGCAGCCCGAGCGGCAACTTACTGAATACTAATGAGCAAAGTCTCAACAGACCAACAACTATTGGTGTCTTAGTATACCAGTTAAGACAAGGTCATTTAGTTGGACTTTGCTCTCTCCTAATATCTCTTTGACTGTGGGGATTAGACTTTGAGTGCGATTGATGTTTAAATTATTATCAAAGAGCATTTCACAAGCACTTTCATAACTGTTACCTTCATCAAGCTCTTACTAAGAAATTCCCTTAAACGGCTAGGACCTTTTTCGTCTAGTTGCTTACTCGATCTTACCTCCCCAAAACGTGATTGTGGAGGCCGATATAAGGGCTCAAAGAAACAATCTCTTACAAAATAAAAGAAATCCAATCTTGTGAATAAGTGAGAAGAAAAATACGGTTCCAACAAATTTCTCACAGTCGTGTTTCAACTTGAACTTTTCTTTTGTCTTAAAAGCACAAGCGGCAACCTTTTCTAAAAAGTCTGATAAAATTTTAACAAATCATAAAAAAGCTCATTGATTTTCTTTATATATTTTTATCCACGTTTGCTTTTTATTAATGAGGTACTCACAACCTTATTTTTATAAAAACGAAAACACTTGTATACATAATAATTTTATAAAATCTGCGTTATTTAAAAAAAAATATTAGTAGTAATAAAATTATTCTTAGCTCGCTGTCCTTGCAAAATCGTTCTTACCAAGCACCGATCTGCGCAGAGCAAAATACTAAAGCTACTAATTATAATAAGTGGACCGACGACTTGGGAGATGAGTCGCAGGTGGCCGCTGGGTAGAGGCGGCGCAAGAGCGAAGCAAGTGGAAGTTTATGAAGGAGACCTTTGTCCAGCAGTGGACAGAGTGGACATCCATCGTCCGTTAACATGTAATGTTTAACCGACGAATAAATTGGACGCTATTGTACCTAGATTCTAGGTTTTGACAGATTTTCATTACAAAAACTGTCAAAACGACGAACTTATTTCACGATTAAAATCTTACTCGGCGATGGTGAAATTGTGCCTAATTTATCACCTTTAGGGGTGCTAAACTAAACGATCGGCTGAAGAATTATAAAAAAGTTTTTTAACTATTTTCGCTTCAGCAGACGCGTTCGTGGTTCGCTTTTTAGGTTAAGAATAATTTTAAAACTGCTCTATGTGAATGTGATTACATCGCAAACCGACGCAGTGGGCTCACGTTTGTATTAACATAATATATACCCAAGAAAATAATATTGTGACCCAGTTTGTTCTTCTTTGATGGTAGAGAGTGCAGAGGCGGTCTAGGGCTAAGGTAGGTCGGAAATTTTGTATAGGCACACTAACATTTTGCCACGTTTATATATACCTATTCGAAAGCGGCTACTTTAGAAAGCACTGGGAAGGATTTTTATTTAAGTTTCTCCAATAGAAATAGAGTGTTTCTTGGCAAAGTTTCTCATAACCTACAGCCACAAGCTGGGCCAAGACAGCTTATTCTGGATGAACATAGGAAAAATATAAAAGTATGAAAAGTACTAGATGATGCCTGTGAGTTCGTCCGTGTGGATTAAGGTTTATAATTCCCGCGGGAACTCTGTAATCGTCCGAGATAAATAATAACCTATGTTTTAAACCTGGGTATGAGCTATCTCCAGTCCAAATTTCAGCCAAATTGGTTCATTCGTTGTGGCGAGAAAGAGTAACAAACATCCATCCTCACAAACTTTCACATCATACTAATATTATAAATGCGAAATGTTTATTTGTTGGTTTGTTGGTTTGTTGGTTTGTTGGTTTGTTGGTTTGTTGGTTTGTTGGTTTGTTGGTTTGTTGGTTTGTTGGTTTGTTGGTTTGTTGGTTTGTTGGTTTGTTGGTTTGTTGGTTTGTTGGTTTGTTGGTTTTTCCTTCAATCACGCCGCAACAGAGCTGCGGATCGACTTGGTTTTTTGCATGGGTATATTTGAGGAACTGGAGAGTGACATAGGCTACTTTCTATCCTGGAAAATCAAAGTGTTCCCGAGGGATTTGAAAAACTGATTCCACGCGGACGAAGTCGCGGGCATCAGCTAGTTTATAATATTAATAAGTAGGATTACAGTAGGATGAACAGTATGAATGTTATATGTATATTATACTAGCTGATGCCCGCGACTTCGTCCGCATGGATTTAGTTTTTAAAAATCCCCCGGGAACTCTTTAATTATCCGAGATAAAAAGTAGCTCTCCCGGTCTGAGGAACCACTACTGCATCCATTACTATACCCATGCAAAAAATCGCATCAATCCGCTGTTCTGTTGCGACGTGATTGAAGGACAAACCAACAAACAAACACACTTTCGCATTTATAATATCAGTAGGTAATGCTTTATTATAACACTTTTTATAATTGTCAAATTTTTTACCATACTTAACCAAAGACAAAATTACGTTTAGCTGTCATTTACGTTTTGTTATTCCACTGTCATTTGCGTTTTGTTATTCCATGTCATATGCGTTTTTGTTATACCACGTTTTATGGTGACTTGACGGAAACGCGGTCGAACGGGATAAAAAGTATCCTATGTCCGTCTCCTGGTTCTAAGCTACCTCTCCACCAATTTTTAGCCAAATCGGTTCATCCGTTCTTGAGTTATAAATAGTGTAACTAACACCACTTTCTTTTATATATATAGATGTATACCTACGTGTAATATAAGTACTTAAGTAGATGTAAGTGATAATAAATGGGACAGATGATGGCCAAGACGAATGAAAGGCAGGTATTAAACATCCAAACATCCATGTTACCCTCCTAGGTCTAAATTTTTTAACCAGAATAATCGATTGATAAACGCTAATGCAACTTGTATAAGTTATGGTAACATAAGTATAAACTTACCCTAGCTTTTCGTAAACTTATAACAATAATTAAAAAAAAAAAACTAGGACGAACCTAGGGGGAATGAAAGTACCCGTAAGTAATTGTATTTGGAAAAATAAACAGTATTTTACCTACCTACTTTACCTCCACACTCGCATGTAACATCCACAAACATGTAGGTAAGTAGGAATAGTTATTCCAATACTGCGTCGATGACTTCCAATCTCTCCGTAACGCGGTTCGTGACCTTACCCGGGAGATTCCATATCCCTCATCGAATAAATTGAATTAAAAAGAATAACATCTGACACAGAAAGAGCGCGTCTCATTACAGGAAAATGTTTGTCTTTTATTCAATTTACAAGAGTTTGTTCACCGTATTTTTGGCCTTTGTTTTTGGAACGTAGTTCCTTATCGCGCGGTGCGGAAGGGGGCTAGACGGAAAAAATTAAGACAAAATTGAACCGACACTCGACACTGATCGAGTCTTTTTGAAACCGACACTTTTTTGAATGTGAATTTGGCATCCATTGTGTTCGGTATTTTCGCGGTACAATATTGGGTCTCCGTAGCCTTGTGGCTTCTGCAGTCGCCTAACAGTTAATAGTCGATGGTTCGAATCCCAGCTCGACAGACTGAATTTTCTATTTTATTTTAAATAATTTCTACATGTGGAATTTTTCCCTAATTTTTTATAACAAATTAGGGAAAGGTTCCACATGTAGAAATTATTTAAAATAAAATTGAAAATGGAAAATTCGGTCTGTCGAGCTGGGATTCGAACCATCGACCTTTGGCTGTTAGGCGACTGCAGAAGCCACAAGGCTACGGAGACCCATTATTGTACCGCGAAAATACCGAACACAATGGATGCCAAATTAATTAATCGAAAGGAACTACGTTCCATCCGGGTGTCCCTTGACACCTCTCAAGTTTTTTTGTCTGTGTATGTAAACATAGTATTGTACGTACCTACGCGACGAGGCAGAAAGGCGAGTGATGTAATAAATGATGATGGGGCGCGGCCCAACGCATTCCGTATGGATTTCCCGCATGCGTTGTTGAGTTCCTGTCTATCGATACATGCGGGGAACGTGAACGATGTATTAGGTGTCTTATATGTGCGTACTTCGTTCACGTTCTCCGCGAGCATTGATCTTCATAGTACCTTTTCTAGTAGTTCTGCCTTTTCGCATTCCATATTACATGAGTATATAACTGAACAGACAGAGAAACAGGACTCTTAAGGACTGAAAATTTATAAATTTTGTGGTTGGGTTGGAATAAAATAAATGACGCTAAATATGAATGTATTAGGCCCAAATTAGACCGGTGCCTCATTCATCGTTGCGAAAATTTTTGCGGAATTTAGCTTTCGAGATTTTTGCTTTCATTTTCGAGGCTTCATCGAGAGTCATCGAAAATGAACCGTCTAAATTTGTCCATAGGGCAAAAGGGTCTTAGGGTGCATTTTCGCAAAAAATGTTCGCAAACATGAACGATAAACGGGGCACCGTCTAATTTCGGCATTACCTTTATTTTTTTAATATACTTTTTTAGGGTTCCGTACCCAAAGGGTGCCAACGCCCAACGGGACCCTTACTAAGCCTCCGCTGTCCGTCCGTCCGTCTGTCAGCGGGCTGTATCTCGTAAACCGTTATTATTACTTACATGTTATTCACCTATTGCCGCTATACAAAAAAATAAAGGGGGCTCCATACATGGAAAAGGAGTCGAAGTAAAATTTTCTTTTTTTTACCCTGGCATGTGGGGTGTTATTGTCTAGAGCTCATTAAGTGGAGTTCAAATATGTAATTTTTATTTTTTAGCTACAAAAATGAAGAAATGGGGGACCGTCAAAGTTGTCGGTTTTAGACCAATTTTGTTAGGGGGTCTATCTCAAAAACTAAACTAGTTAGGAATTTGAAATTTGGGTATATTATGTGCTATATAGTGTATTTAAAGAACAAATACTGAAAACACCGATTTATATTGCGGTTATTAAGTTGTGACCAAAAAAACGAGCATTCTTCCCCAGATGCTAATTAAGTACTTTCTAATAAGATATCTAAATATGTAACTAGTTTTAAAAAAATGATTTGGTCATATGTACGGAACCCTAAAAGAGCGAGACCCGACTCGCATTTGGGCGATTTTTTTATTATATAGATTCACTTGTGACGTGCATCTTTAACTTCTCAGGGCTATGCGCGTTTTTAAGCAATTAAATATCCCTCGCTTCAACGGTGGAGGAAAATATAGTCAAGAAACTTGTACACCTGACAGTTCTCCATAAAGTTCTTAAAAGTTGTGTGAAGTCTGCCAGTCTGCGCTTGATCAGCGAGGTGGACTAACTAAGCTCTTCTCATTCTGAGATGTGATGACTACCGCACTAAAAATGTACCTACCTAATAACATAACGTTTTGTTCGACGCGCTTGCGGTTAACTCTAATGTAATTAGCATTCTGTATACATTTACCCGGTAGCGTGATTAGATTAGTATCAAGAAATAATGATAATTGATAGCTATAGCGACGTCAATGCCAGTTCAGATAATTTGCATGCATAGTCGAGTGAACTTCACGTCACGAACGTGTTAGTTAGATTTACTAAGTTACCAAAGTTCAGTACAACTTTGTCGTCGTGTACAATTTGAAATTGTATTTTGGAGGAATCAGATCACCGGAGGTACAAGATCCGCAAAAGCCGGAAGAACCTCAAAAGTTGCATGAGACACAAAAGGCACATATTTCAGTTTTGCAATAATCAAGTGATACCAGCAATATCGATCATATGTATATTTAGACACTAGATGATGCCTGCGACTTCGTCCGCGGGGATTAAGTTTTTTTGATTCCCGCGGGAACTCTGTAATTTTCCGGGATAAAATGTAGCCTATGTTTTAATCCTGGGTATGAGCTATCTCCATTATATATCGCACCGTAAAAATGCGTGAGCAGTAACTTATTATGAGCTTGCACATTTTGATGACATTGATTTCGAGCACACGTAATAGTAAATATATTTATATACGGCATAGTAAATATATAATATAGCAATATGTATGGACAAAGTCGTACTATTACGTATTATATTATATATATATATATATATATATATATATATAATATAATACGTAATAGTACGAGTTTGTGTCCATACATATTGCTACAGCCTCAATTGGAAACTTGTAAGATAAAAATTAATATCACAGAATATTATTTACCTAATAACTAACATTTAATACTTACTAACTCACTATTGGTAGCCTTAATTCTCACCATAATAACTTCGATACATTCCATAGTATGCGATCACCGCAAGAAAATAATAATTAAGTCTTATTACTGTAAATTGAATTTTACCTACTTTTTAATTTAACATATTTTCAGTGCCAATTTATTAATGCATTACTTTAGTACTTACTTCTTCATATACGTATCTAGGTATTTTATGTGCAGTTAGTTACACACAAACATAGTATTCCTTGCTATTACACAGCTAACATTTTCATATCAGAATATCGATTCCCTAGAATTTTCTACTCGCGAAGGTAAACGGTAGCTCGAATGTTGTTACGCCGACACTGTTAGCAGAACCGCCGTTGAAAGAGCTATGCAAATATTTGATGGAATAAATCATTATTTCTATAAGCTAGTAGTAGTGTCTCGATATTTTACCGCACTAGCACAGGCACAGTTCTTGTTCTTCAGTCAAATTGCTGCCCAGCTACGGACCCGGTCT
Organism: Oeneis ivallda; assembly: GCA_029955525.1. Lineage (NCBI taxonomy): Eukaryota > Metazoa > Arthropoda > Insecta > Lepidoptera > Nymphalidae > Oeneis > Oeneis ivallda. The sequence goes on along the minus strand of JARPMR010000020.1, from coordinate 9,959,780 downwards.
AGGCCTGCCGGCTGGCTTTCAGCAAGGAGACTTGAATAACCACTCCGGCTCGAATCAACCCTTCACTAGGGTTTCGCGTAGTACGAGTATAATCCAAGTCCATTATTATATAGTGTGTCGTGTGTGTAAATAATAACTTTAATTTTCAATAACTTTATAAAATAAAAGTGGTGAAAAGCAGTTCTGTGTTTTTTTTATAGTTACAGAACCCTTAGAACTAACATTTTGGTAACTAGTAAAATAAAAATAATCACCTTCAGAGTGAATTTCGACCACGCTTGCCAATCTCAACAGAGGCTAGCCAGACGCAGGAGGTATTATAGAATTCAAATCTTTGCGTTTACACAGGTGTTTTCTCCTATCCCTCACTCCTATAGTCCGATGGGACAGAAATCCAACACGACCGACGGTAGGATCGACAGCGATAAATGCTTTCCGAGGCACCGCCTATTTCCCAAGTCCCAACGGCTTTGCAACTGAGGATTTCTTGACAAAAAGGCAATATTTTTTTTAAAATATGGGTACTGGAGGTACACTTATATTCCTAGTTGAAAAATACATACATAGTACATTTAAAAGATAAATAACAAGGGGATGAAAACGCTTTATGACTTATAAAATTTGTATGCACACTGCAAATACCCGTTTCGAAAATATTTTATATCTTGCTTGAAAATGCTTTTCAATGCATGAAAATGTTACTGTGTCGAAGGTATCATAAAACATTTATCAAAATAATGTTCGCTTTGCCAACTATTGTGGAAGTGTGCCCGCGAGTCTACGCAAAGACAAAGTTCTTCGCAATTGTATTAAAGTATTCGCCGCAGGTACCATATTTCAACGTAACAAGAGAACGTATATTCAAACTTAAGCCTGGAACACACGACGATGGTAACGTCGTATCCAACGCAGCTCCATTCAGTTGTAATACAAGGAACAGTATGTGAAGTGAAGCGAGCGTAAAGCCGCGTTCCTGAATTTGTGTGAATGAAACGAAATTAATTGCAGTTCACAGAAATGTATTTGAATTAAGATTAAAAAAACCCCTATAGGTATTTCAGCTTCAAGACTAGATTAGCTATGCTGATACTCGGAATCAGTTTTACGTTTGATCTTTCATGGATACTTCATATATGCGAGTAATTTTCTCTGTTGTCTGACAAGGTGTTCCGTAAGGTCTCTTCATAGGCTAATTCGTTCAAGACTTTTTTATTCAAGTTCCTTGTATTATAAATCGTTCAGTGTGACGTCCTACGCCGCTAAGTTGATAACGCGATGTGTGTTCCAGCCTTCAATGTACATTGAAAGTGTAGTGAAGCGGGTTAAAGGAGCAAACTTTACGAATTTTCTCCCGGGACCTATCCAACTTCTGCGATGCAATAAATAAGGATTTAAGCGACAAATTACCGCACAAAAGTATCTTACCCTTCTCATATAAGTTTTCAGGCATTCGAAATAGTAAGTTTTCAGGATAAACAAAATCGATTGCACATAATTATAGTTTTAAGCTATTGCATAGCTTTTATCGCGGTCTTTGAGCGCGGCGATCGAATCAAGAAATTCCGTAACGAAAATAAACCTAACATCCCGTCGTTTCAGTTCGGCAGAGTTCGGCACGGTTTGTGTGCGTGCGATTAGAAAATGCTATGCAATAGCTTTACCGCGGCAGTCCCCGAGTGCCACACGTATTTTTTTGCTATTTGTTAACGAAGGTAGTATAGGTACATATTCTTCTTGTATCCTACAAGCCTCTAGCTAACATACTTTCGCATCCTTACTTATCCTAAATAATATTATAAATGCGAAAGTGTGTTTGTTTGTTAATTAGTTCGTCAATCACGCAGCAACGAAGCAACAGGTCGCATGGATAATATAGTTGAGGCCTTGGAGAGTGACTTAAACTATCTTTTATCCCAGAAAAATGGAGGGTTCCCGAAAATTTTTTAAAACCTAATCCTACGAGGACGAATTCGTAGGCAAAAGCCAGTAAATTACAATTCAGAAATAGAGTTATTGCTTGTCTGTTCTAGGTGCTCTTTGTGGCGGATCGGGACCCAATCATAGTTTGTGTTTGGTATTCCAATTTGCTTGGAAACTAACTTGGAGTCTAATAATATCACGTAGCTAAGTAAATTATTAGCGTTGATAGCGTTTCACTTTAGCAATTTAGGTAGTATAACATTTTGGACTGAAATTCTAAAACATAAACTAATATGAACAACATAACATTGAACCATGACCTTTAATTATTTAGATTATATTATGTACCTATTAAGATCAAAGACAGAATTAGCTCATTGAGCAATTAAATAGCTCACAAGGCCATGTAGATTGAAAACATCAGATGAGTCGCAGGGAGCCGCAGTATAGAGAACGAGACAATAATTAATTTATGTTGAAATCTCAGTAACAGATTAATGCCCAGCCTAGCCGTGGACGTTTATCGATTGATAAAGAAAAAATAAATAAAAATGACGCGTTTGGAACGATAATGTATACATTAGAAAGATATAATGGTGGCAATGTTTATAAGCCACATTAAATCCTTTTTGGCTGCTAAAATTAATAAAGTCATACAAAAAAACATAATGGTTCAATTTTTGATGAACAAAATAATGTAAATAAGATGTAGGATTTAGACAAAACTCCGTCTCTGGCCGCGCCACATGTTGTGGTAATTTAAAAAGGCCATGTAGCTTTTAGAATGATAAATGGCCTTTTTAAAGTACCACAACAAATAAAGTGTCATGACGAAAATTTGCATTGTGGATATTTTAAAGATGCCACTACGAGTTCTGAGCAAATTTACTCGATAAGCTAATACAGTCTTTGAAAATTTACCTCAAATAAAAAATAACAAATGAGGTTTCCAGTGGCGCGCAAGCTGTGTCCGCGAGCGCACGGTTTTGTATTCTGTTAGCAGCGTAGGTACTTTATCGAGTGCTTTTTATTTCATACTACCTACTTTTTATTTTTATTATGGTGATTCACTATGGAGCCGACTGTAAGTTTGTGTGATACAAGTAGCAACATGTCTGAGGAGGAAATAGTAACATGTGTGCAAAAAGATGCGGTTGTGCCTTATCAGAGTGAGAGTGAGCAGAAATCAGAAAAAAGAAGTCGGGAGGAAGATTCAGCTGAGGATGAAGAGGGGTTTATTACAGTGCAGCGAGCGTCTAAACGACGTGCTAGAGCTAACTCGAATAACTGTGGAGAAAGTATGGACTTTAGGGTCTGCATTATATCCAAGGAGTTGCTACCGAAACAATTCGGTATGGCTAAGTTGTTGAGATCAGAAAATATTGAGGGTATTAGTAAGATTATGTATAAGAGCCCCTTTAAAGCTATAATTTCTTTTGATACTCATGAAAACAGCAAAAAGTTAATGGAGTGCGGAAAACTAATAAGCTTGGGATGGAGAATCCAGCCTGCCGATGAGATTACCTTATCCTACGGTATCGTTAGACAGGTGGATTTAGAAGAAACAGAGGAAGAAATATTAAAAAATATAAAAGCTGAATTTGAAATAGTGTCGGTGAGAAGACTTAGAAGGATGTCTAATACAGGTGTGTGGGTTAATTCAGAGACGATACGGTTAGCCTTTAAAAGCTCTACTTTACCTGCTTTTGTATTTGGTTTTGGCTGCAGATTTAAAGTGGAAAAGTATACATTTCCTGTCAGTCAGTGTAGCGGTTGTTGGAAATTCGGACATACTATCCGATTTTGCCCTATGAAGAAAATGATTTGCCCTAAATGCGGAGATAATCACGAAAACTGTGAGACACTTAATTTTAAATGTGTGAACTGTAAAGGAAGACATATGGCAATGTTTAAAAAATGTCCAACATATCTCAAAGAAAAAGAAATTAGAGATGTTATGTCTGAGAGGAACTGTACTTATCAAAATGCCTTAAAAATTGTCTCTGGGAGAAAGGAACCTCAGTATCATGACCCTGATATTCTAATATCAGAGGACGAAGGTGAAGATACCCAAAAACAAAGTAAGACACAGACGCAAAATCACAGGTCTTACAGGGACGTTGTAGTTGAAGCTGAGATTCATAGAAATGCGTCCATAGAAAACGATATAGGAGAAAACTGGCATTCGGAGCCTGAGATAGTAAGCAGAGGAGCGAAAGTGGGACAAAACAAACAGAAGACAACAAAAAAGAAAGATCAGTCATACCAGCAACAGTCGGAGTGGTTCGAGCAGCCGTTCGAGGAAAGTTCAGAGCAGAATGGAGAAGAACAGACTAAAAAGAACAAGAATGGATATGAAAAAAGTTTTGGTAGGCAATTATTAGACATTTTTAGAAACATCACGAACATCTGTAAGTCCACGAATAGTTTAGAAACTAAGCTAGAGTTAATAGGCGTTATGTTAGTAAAAGAAATTTGGCAATTCATAATGAATTTTGTACAAAGTGGAGCTGTTTGTAGGAAAGTACTTTCTTCATTGTTTAATGGCTAATTATACTCACGGTCAAAAAGAATTTGTGTTAAATTTGTTGCAGTGGAATGCACAAAGCATTAGAAATAAGCGTAAAGAATTTAAGTTGTTACTGTCGCAGGAAAAAATTCATATTGCATTAGTCTGCGAAACTTGGTTGGATTCAGAGTCTCATTTGAATATTAGTGGATACAATGTATTAAGAAAGGATAGGGAGGATTCATATGGAGGTATTGCTTTTATTATTCATAAATCAATTAAGATTCAGGAATTTCCTTTGAATATTAATAATGTAGGTATAGAAATAAAGTGTATAAAATTATTAAATTGTAATGATATTAAGAATCTCATTTTAGTCTACTGTCCTTCATCGATTAACACATCACTCTCTGATTGGGAAGATATTTTTTCTCTCTTTCCCAATAACTGTTTAATTGCTGGAGATTTTAATGCGCACCACACGAACTGGTCATATAAAACTGACACAAAAGGTAGAAATATTTATGATGCAGCTATGGAGACGGGTTATATATACCTTAATAATGGTGACCACACAAGAATTAAATATGTTAATAATAATGTTCAGAAGACCTCCCCTGATATAACATTTGTATCGAACGATATTGCATTAGGTTTTGAATGGAAAGTTATGAATGAAAGTTTGGGGAGCGATCATCTTTTTATCAAAATGAGGTTTAAGTATAATGGATCAGTAGTCATTTCACAAAAACGCAAATTTAAACTTGCTGATTGGGATTCTTACACAAACTATTTAGAAAGTAATCTTTCTTCGGGTACGATAGACTCTGATATTCAGCTATTGTATAACGACTTTATCAAACAGTTGAATGAGGCAGCTGATAGGTTTATTCCGATGGTAAAAACTTGCGAAAATCCAAAGCAAGGTTTTCATCCTAAGTCATACTGGAACCAAGACTTATCAAAAATAGTAACTGAACGTAGATTGGCTTTGAGGCAGTTTCGTAAGAACCCGACACCTGATAATTTAGGTATTCTTGAAGGAAAAATTAAAAATGCTAAAATTGCTATAAGAAGAGAAAGTACAGTAGATTGGCAAAGCTATTGTGATAGGGTTAATGAGAAAACATCAATTCCTGATATGTGGCGGCGTTTGCGTTGGATGAAGGGTTTTCGATCTTCGAGGTGTCATGTGTCTCAGGATCAAAAGGTTCAGCTTTTATGTAGTCTTGCCCCTGATTACGTAGCTACAGAAGCACCCGAATATTTTTCTTCAAACATACCTTTAGAAATTCCATTTACCCTGCAAGAGTTGTATAACTGCATAAAGACAAAAGATACAGCACCCGGTGATGATGGAATCACGTATTCCATGATATCCCATTTACCAAATAACGGAAAACTCTACCTACTGGATATGTACAACCGCATAGTAAACACATGCAATATACCGGTACAGTGGCGTGATATTCTTGTGGTTCCAATACCGAAACCAAATTCCAACAATACATCAGATGACAACAGTAAAAAGCTTAGACCTATATCCTTGATATCTTGTATTTGCAAAATTCTACATTCAATGATGACTAGGCGAATTGAATGGTATGCCGAGAAAAATAACCTGCTATCTCCATTTACCTCAGGGTTTAGAAGGGGTCGTTCCTGCCAGGATTGTTTAGTAAAATTAGTTACAGATATTCAAATAGGATTTACTGAAAACCATCAAACGGTAGCATGCTTTTTGGACATTGATGGAGCCTACAATAATGTGCTGATTGATAAACTGACTGTTATTTTAGACGAATTTGGCTTTGGTAAACAATTATGTAAATATATATGGAATTATTTAGGCGAAAGACATCTCAAAATTCAGGATACTTTAGATAGACGGACTTATATTACTAGATTGACATATAAAGGCTTAGCTCAAGGTGACCCAATGTCGCCGATACTATTTAATATTGTAACAGCTAAAATATTTAATAGAATAGTAAATGTTTCATTATGTCAATATGCAGATGATTTTGTCTTATTTAGTACAAATAAAGATATACTTGAAAGTGCTAACAAGTTGCAGGGAGCGTTGATTATATTTAATGAATTATTAAATGAACTTGGATTGGAACTATCTGTTAAAAAATCTAAATGTTGTGTATTTAGCAGAGGTCATAGAAGACAACGTGTAGAATTGAAAGTAAACAATTTTTCTTTAGAGTTGGTAGAAGTTTATAAATATTTAGGTTTATGGTTGGACAAATCATTGCGGTGGGGTAAGCATATCGGTGAGACTGTCATAAAGGTGCAAAGATGTTTTAATTTACTAAATGTTTTGGCTGGATCATCCTGGGGAGTACACCCTAAACACTTACGACAAATTTATCTGGCTTTAATAAGAAGCCGTATAGATTATGGATCCTTCATATATGACAATAGTGCTAATAGTCATCTAGCTAAACTAGATAGGTTACAAAATCAGGCTTTACGAATAATAGGAGGTTTTATAAAGACCACCCCAATTCACGTTATGGAGAGTGAGCTCTGTATTCCACCATTGAAGCAACGAAGGAAGTGATAGTCATGGAAAGATAGTGAGATTATTAGACTAATTCAAGTCCTTAATGGTTATTGTAATAGCAATAATTATTGGGCAAATAAAAAAGTGCCTTTATTAGTTTCAGTATACGATGAAGTGAAAGAAGAACCTATTTCTTCTTCAGCAAATCTTGAAATGTTTACATTAAGGACTTGGGTTACAAATATTAAGATTTACGATATTGTTAAGTGTAACTTAGATAGTGTTAAAAAATCCAAAAAATTATATGAGGTTAATAATTTAAAATACGATGTTATTAAGGAACTTAGAGAAAAGTATGCAGGCTGGTTTGTTATTTTTACTGATGGATCAAAAAGAGAAGAGGGACAAGGAGCTAGTTTTTATGTCGCTACTAAAAATGATTGTAATTTGTATGATAACTACTGTTTAAGGATAGATGGAAGGGTTTGTATTATGACGGTTGAACTCATTGCAATTTCAAAGGCACTTTCATATGTTAGAGCAACAGATTACAAAAAAGTTCTAATTTGTACCGATAGCAAAAGTGCACTTCAGCATATAGCTCGATCCGCCTCTGGTATCAGAGGTGTTTCGGTAGCTTATCCAGTACTGGCTATCATAGATGAGTTGACTAATTTGGGTGTGGATTTGAAGTTGCAATGGGTCCCATCACACATTGGCCTGTCAGGTAATGAAGAGGCTGACACTTTGGCAAAATACGGGTGCAAAGAAGGCAAAAAACTTGAAGTTAAGAGTACCTATTTTGAAGCATTGCCAAAGTATAAACATTTAGGCTACAAAGAATGGAAAGAATATTTCGAAAAAAGGTCGTTAGAAAAAGGGATATGGTACAGAACGCTGCAGTGTGAGCCTCCTCATATACCTTGGAGCAGTTATACTAGGTTGAAAAGAAAATATATAGTGTTAGCACATAGGCTTAGGTCAGGGCACATTCCTGGCAACAAGTTCGGTTTCCTCATGGGAAAAACATCTTCCCCTAACTGTGACGTCTGTGGCGTCACAGATGACGTGACCCACTTGTTGGAGGAATGCGTCCGGTATCAGTCGGGCAGGAATCAGTTAATAGAATTTTTAAATCTGAACAGATTCCAAGTTGGCCTTTTTCACAGTTTGTTAAGTAACCCAATTTCTGACGGAGCTTGGAATCTGTTCAGATTATTCATAAGAAAGGGATTGTATTAGTTTTTTGTTCATTGTGATTAGGGTTACGATTAGGCTGACATACCTCCTTGGTAAAAGCCTAAAAAAAAAAGAGAGAAAAAAAAAAATGAGGTTTCTTTAATTATCGTAATATTATGCATGCTGCATTTTAAAATGAAACTAGATCCAATAACTAATTTTATTTTATGCATAAAAACAATAAAGAACCACATTATAATTCTTGTGCCACAAAAGAAAAGAATAATTACATAATTATGTTTTTCTCTTTGAAATAAGTGAAACAATATTAAAATAGTTTCTCTTATGGCATCTCTAGCATTCCTTTCAGAAGATTTTAGAATTCCGTGACTAAACCACCAGTGGTAGATTCATTTTGACGATTCGAAAGCACTTGTAAAAGTATATTTGAATAAAAATATTTCTATTCTATTCTAATCGGCTTCGCTTCAGTTGTCCACAAGATAGATAACTTACATTTTGTAACATTCTTGTTGTGAAAAGAGCAACTGCTGAGTTTCTTGCCAGCTCTTTTGAGTAGAATCAGCTTTCCGAACCGGTGGTAGATTCTTGACTTGTCACACAAGAGCCACAAGTTGGCCTACATGAAATAAATTATTTTGTAGAATAAAACAACAAATTACACTTAATCAGAAATTGCATTGCTTTTTTTGTTTTGCACCAAAAAGGTATACGGAACCCAACAATTTACACTACCAATTAAATTTCGCTCTTCCTTCAGGAAGAGCGAAATTTAACCACGCCACAAGCCACAGCTTTCCGAACCGGTGGTAGATTCTTGACTTGACACGCCATAAGCCACAAGTTGGCCTACATGAAATAAATTATTTTGTAGAATAAAACAACAAATTACACTTAATCAGAAATTGCATTGCTTTTTTTGTTTTGCACCAAAAAGCTATACGGAACCCAACAATTTACACTACCAATTAAATTTCGCTCTTCCTGAAATAAGCTACGGAAAATTATAAAAAATCTAGAGGAAATTTCTTTTGCATTTAACTGTAAGTGAATGCGACCTTATATTTATCATGCGTGGTTTACTGCCCGCTAGTTTTTTACAATATTAAAAGAACAGCTAGCTCCTTTCAGATTTTTTTTGCTAGGTACTTGGTAACCGCTACAAACATTATGAATGCGAAAATATTATCAAGTTTTTTCGGTTTGCCTTTCAATTAAATAACAACAGATTGACGTGGATATTTAAACGTGGATAGTTGAGGTTGAGGATCTGGAGAGTGATATAGTTTACTTTTTAAACCGGAAAAACAAAGGGTCCCCATGGGTTTTATTAAAAACCTCATTATCAACCTTTAGATGTCCACTGCTGGACATAGGTCTCCTGCATGGACCTCCACAGGCCTCGGTCTTGCGCCGCCTGAATCCAGCGGCTCCCTGCGACTCGTTTGATGTCGTCGGTCCACCTAGTGGGGGGTCTGCCAACACTGCGTTTACCGGTGCGGGGTCGCCACTCCAACACCTTGGGACCCCAACGACCATCAGCTCTTCGAACTAATTAAAAACCTAACTCCACGCAAAGGAAGTTCTTGAAAAAAGCTAGTAATTATGTAATGGTAAGTTTTGTCGAAAGCTGTTTTGTCCAAAGTCCTGTTCCATTCAAAGGCTATATTAAAATGATGAAGATAAGAACGATTATATTTTTGTAAAAATTACACAGTTGCTATATTTTTGTATTCAGAAAATTCTGAACTCAACAAATAGCTCCCCCGGAAGCAATGTTGGTTCCGCTAGCTCCAGCCATTTCTATTGTTCAAAACGAAATAGGATTTTATTTGAGAGCTGCAAAAATTCAAAAAATATCTCCTAGATTATCTACTTAAAATGATGCAGTTCCGTTATCGGGTTACAAAAAACGGACGGACGGACGGAAAAAATCTCACCATAAGGGTACAGACTTCCATTTTTACCATTTTGGTATGGAACCCTAATAACTGGTAGTGTGGCTCGTTTTTGCCAGCATAATATCATTTTCAAGTTGTTTGCGCTTTCTACACTGCATCCTGATTCGAATCCGTGAATTCTCGGTCCGAAGTAGCCGTAGTACTATCTGTATGAAGGGTTGCCCCTATGGTTGCGCACTACATACGAATTTTCGTATCCGAATTTGGAAAACAAAAATTCGGGTCTATTTTGGAACCCTTCATACAGATAGTACTACGGCTATTTTGTCCCAAGAATTCTTGGATTAGCATCGGATAGAGTGCGGATAGAACCTTAAAACGTAATATTATTATGTTGTTAATTGGTTGTTAATGTAAAAAAGCCGGCCAAGGCGAGTCGGACTCGCGCACCGAGGGTTCCGTACTCCAAAAGTAAAAGTAAAACGATAATATTATATTAATTTGCTTATTTTATCGTTAACTTTGTTTGTAGAGGTTTATTGCTAATATAAAAAAAACTATGCTAGTTAGAGCGTTGGTTTTATTTTTCGTGTAAAATATACATAAACCTCTATTGACCATAATTATTTCAGATTTTTCGATTGGTAAACTTCGGAGATAAGGGGGGGGGGGGGAACGGTATTTTTTTCGACATTTTGGCCGATTAATCAAAAACTATTATGTATAGAAATAAATAAAAAACTGTTTTAGAATGCACAAGAAAAGACCTTTCATATGATACCCCACTCGGTATAGTTATCTTACTTTGAAATTTCAAACCCCCGATTTTCCCCCTTTTTTATACAAACTAAAAATAATTTTCGATTTTCCTTTATTCCAATGATGTTGGGCCACTATTAATAACTATACCAAATTTCATGTCGATAGCTTTAATAGTTACTGAAATAATCGACTGTGACAGACGGACGGACGGTCGGACGGACGGACGGACGGACGGACGGAGAAAGTCTCACCATAAGGGTTCCTTTTTTACCATTTTGGTACGGAACCCTAAAAACGGGTTGCTAGGTAATTTAATAAATTTTATTTAGTTGTTTTTATCTAATACCTTTAAACGAGCAATTCTTGTATATCTTCCTTGAATTTCTTGAAATTTAGTACGCAGAAGGTTTCGGGGGCGATATATCGATCTAGATAGGTTTCATTTTGAGAAAACGTTGTTTATCCGTGTTTTCAGGCAATGATAAAATGCTACAATATTATTAGAATACGAAGGTAAATTTCGCCACCATCTACAAGGTTATAATAGCTCAGGTGGGAAATCGGGCGGTCCTGAAACCAGCAGACCCCGGTTCGAGTCTAGATAATTATTTTTTCCCTTTTTTTCAAGTTCTTTCTTTTGTGAGAAAAACTATTATTGAGGGCCCTTTATCAACGCATCTAATTCGTAATCTAGGTATATATGACCGAGCTTTAAAAAAAGAATACGGTAGTAATTATATAAAAAACTTGAGAGGTGTCAAGGGACACCCGGGTGGAACGTAGTTCCTTTCGATTAATTTTAGTGAAGGAATTGTAATAAACGAGTGGTGTCATCTAGTATTAAATTGATTAACTACGATGAATTATATTTAGTTTATTTCTATTGCACTGTTACAAAACCAAAGAGTTACTCTGGTTTTTTAACAGATGGCGTTAGTAGTACAATAAAATTTTATCCAATTTATACAATAAAAAATTAGGGAAAATTCCACATGTAGAAATTATTTAAAATAAAGTTGAAAATAGAAAATTCAGTCTGTCGAGCTGGGATTCGAACCATCGACGTTGAACTTTTAGGCGACTGCCGGAACCACTAGGCCATGCAGACGCCGTATTATATGGCGAAAATACCGAACACAATGTAAAATTCACATTCAACAAAAAAGTGTCGGTTTCAAAAATGTGTCGAGTGTCGGTTCCTTAATTTTTTCCGTCTAGCCCCCTTCCGTACCGCGCGATAAGAAACTACGTTCCAATAAGCAAAACCGACAGTGTGCAAATATTTTCATCCTATTGGCGATGTTTCGGTACATTATTATGTCGGTAAGATCGAAAAATATTATTCATATTTCATTATTAAGTAATTCGTATCTAAATATAATTTCCAAAAAACACGATTTACCAAAAAAAAAAAAACCGAGCAATGCTCGGTCATCCAGGTACTTTTAATTTAAATCTAACAAACATGAAGCCCTGTAACCTGTAAGTTATAGGTCGACCGTTTAACTCGCGTATCGCCTGCGGGGTAAGAAGGGAGCGGGGGCGGGTAACGCTACACACGGAGTCAATAATCCAAAGATTTATCTCGAGATATAAATTGTTGGTAAAGAATTAAGTATTTATTTTTAAGTTTTAACATCTCTAACATCTCCCTCCGCTCCCTTCTTACCGCGCAGGCGATACGCGAGTTAAACGGTCGACCTATACCGACTAATTGCAGTAGATATTGAATGTAGGCGTTCGGAAACAAGCGAACGGGGTGTAATAGAATCAATCAAGTATACACGCACTTGGGGATACAGTTAACATTAGGTTTATGTGAGATGGTAATAACAATTAGTATTATATACTAGCTTACCCGCGACTTCGTCCACGTGGAAATAGCTTTTTAAAAATCCCATGAGACCCTCTATTTTTCAGAAATAAACCGTAGCCTGTCATTTTACAAGTGCTCATCTATGCTTATGCAAAATATCACGTCGATGCGTTGATCCGCTGCTGTGTGATTGAACGGCAAATCAACAAACAAAAAATATAATAAGTATAAGTTACACTTTCGCATAAACCTAGAGAATACCGACCGAAGATGTCAAGGTGAAGTCCTAAAAGATTAGGATGATGATAAATTAAAAACTCAACTCCTGTCGTAGTAAATAATGAGCAAGTTTAACGATAACATTAAGCCGTATAAAAGCGATGGCCGGAGGACATTAAAACGCCGTAACTCAGTCGGCTTTACGACTTAATTTGAACTCTTAATCAGTTAAGGGAAACTCCTCGGCGCGTCGCAGATTACTCCGCCAGAACAAATATCTGGCGTACCTCCTACAGGCGAACATACCGCCACGTTTGCTCCACGTTTTTCAATTTGTTCAACATATAACTCTACTAAATTTGTTGAAATGGCCCACGAATTCCGCTTGGAGCGTTTTATTGTAACAAGTTTTTCAATCATGAAAGGAATTTTAGTCAGTATCCGGGAATTATATTCATACCTACCTGTTGAATGCTTTGAACGTTCTTATGGATGTTTATTAGAGATTTATTATTCTGCAATAGAGTCTACCTATCGTGGTATTGAATGGGTGGTGAGAAAATCTTAAATTGAATACCAATAAGTGTAAATTGAAAATTTAAAACACCCCCGACATGTGAATCTATGGCCGGACTATGTATGAAATACTTGACATCCTGTTATTGAGCTGAAATGAGCTGATGATCTTCAAACGCCTGGGCAGATTTTCATAAATCATAGCTAACATATACGTCGATTATTATCTTTCAAACAGAAAAAACCGCATCAAGATTGATCCATGCTTTAGGGAGCTACGAGTGAACAGACAAACTGAAACACACTTCAAACTTGTAGCAACCCTCTTTTTTGTCGGAGGTTAAAAAGAAGACTAGCGCTCTCTATAATATTATATTAAAGTTCGTCTGAGAAGATAAAGATAAATAATAAAGATAGGTAATTAATTGAATTCAAATTAAACTCAATGAAAAGAGTAGAGATAAGCAAAGGTTGCCTAAATAATTTCATTGGGTTTGAATCTTTTGTGTATTATATAGGTAGTATTTATACCTATTACCTACCATAACCTAGTGTACTTTTGTACTTTTAGCAGACGGCAGATCTTGAAAACAAATCTCATACCTACTTCTCACATCATATCGTGAAGCTCACCCAAAGTAACTCGCAGGCCATGAATGTTTACATGTATGAATATTCAGTCTTTGTTTGCACATTTCTCGCTTGTTCCAGGTCATACGTAACTACTTCAAACAATCTCTTTGGCTCATAAAAATCCTGTATCTACCCTTTGCAAGTCACCGTAGAATTGATTAATTTTCCTGTATTCAAATCAATGACTTTCAGTTAATATTATACAAAAATGTGTTTATCTGTTGATATGTCCTTCAAACACGCAGCAGCGGATCATTTTTAGGGTTCCGTACCCAAAGCGTGCCAACGGGACCCTATTACTAAGTCCGTCTGTCCGTCCGTCCGTCTGTCCGTCCGTCCGTCTGTCAGCGGGCTGTATCTCGTAAACCGTAATAGGTGGACAGTTGAAATTTTCACAGAGTGTTTTTCTAATATTTCTAATTATTAATTTTTAAATTAATTTTTATTGCCGCTATAACAACAAATAATAAAAGTAAAATTTAATTAAAAAATAAAGGGGGCTCCCATACATGAAAAAGGAATCGAAATCCAATTTTAGTTTTTACCCTGGTATGTGGGGTGTCATTGTCTAGAGTTAATTGGAGTTCAAATAAATTTTTTACTATTTTGTAACTTCAAAAATGAAGAAATGGGGGGTCATCAAAATTGTGACCAAAACAAACGAGCATTTTATCCCCTTAATATGCTAATTAAGTACTATCTAAGAACAAGTACTAAGATATCTAAATAGGTATGTATCTAGTTTTTAAAAAAGTGATTTGGTCATAATATGTACGGAACCCTAAAAGAACAAGGCCCAACTCGCACTTGGCCGATTTATTTAAAGGATTATTATAAATATCTGGGTGACCATCATGGGTCTTCTGGTTTCGGGACCGCCAGATTTCCCGAGCTATTCGAACTTTAATAGATGATGGCGAAATTTACCTTCGTATTCTAATGATATTGTAAGGGGTTTTTCATCGCCTGAAAATACGGATAAAACGATCTTTTCTAAAAATGAAACCTAGCTAGATCGATTTATCATCCCCGAAACCCCCTGCATACTAAATGTCATGAAAATCGTTGGAGCCGTTTCCGAGATTCAGATTATATATATATATATATATATATATATATATATACAAGAATTGCTCGTTTAAAGGTATTAGTTAGATAGATAGATTATTATAGTGAAATATCTAGGGAAGGTCATAAAATACTTACTTTTTATTCCGAACAGCCTTTAGAGTACCTAGTTGGTAGAGTTTATGTAATTGTCATTCTGCTTTTTACCCTTGGGACCCTCTAGAGTAGAATTTATGAAAATCCTACATTTTATGCTTAGAAATCGCATGAAAAGGATATTATAATACATAGATTTTAACTCTTAACAATTCTAGGTTCTAAGTTTCAGATCTCTAAGGCTTATGGGTTTAGAGAAAAATGACGAGGTTTTCCTTGAGGTCACTTTCCCTCGATATAGGTATTTTAAATCTATAAATATAAAAGCGCTCAGCCCCTATGGACTATTTCTACTTGTCACTATATATTACTGGATAATGCCCGCAACTTCATCCGCGTGTATTAGAGTTTTTTAATTCCCACAGGAACTCTTTAATTTTCCGGGATAAAATGTAGACTATGTGTTATTCCTGGGTATAAGCTATAACCATTCCAAATTTTTTAGCCAAATCGGTTCATTCGTTGTGGCGTGAAAGAGTAACAACCATCCATCCATCCACACCTACATCCTCACAAACTTTAGCATTTATAAAATTAAGAAGGATTGTGCATAATTGCCCTTGATGGAAATCAGTCATGCTGGAAAGAAAAGATTATTTATATCTATATATAATACTCTAATCTCTATAGATATCGATAATGCACTACAACTAGCGGCACGCTATGATGGCCGGTTTGACGTTTGTCCGCTCATGAAGTTCCGTATTAATTGATAACGACTTTGAAGGAAATAATTGTATTACTTTATTGACGATAGTGATGTGCAGAGATTCATAAATTTTATCGAATGTAGTTTTAGGTTTAGGACTCAAAATTTATTTATTAAATTGATTTCTAAAATGTATACAAGTGTAGAAAAATCAGTTTGCACCATTTAAGGGGTGAATGTACTTGTGAATATGAACAATTTTCACTATGTGGACAAACCTCTGAAATCGCAAAAAAATATCAGCTGTTTCATACAAAAGGTAAAATTTTTATTTATATATGATATATACCACAACTCGGCATTTGGTTTTCTAAATTGAAAATTTTTAAAAACCTTTTTTGGTATCTTTTGTATTCATATGTTTCTTGTGTGCATATAAAGTATGTATATTCATTTTCATTCAAATATTCAGTTCGTTCAAATAAATTAAATAAACATATACATTTTTGTTTTATTAAACCTATTTAATCAGGTACAAAAACAAAACTTAATTGTTTTTTGTTCGAGAATAAATTGACATTCCACATCACTATTGTAATGTGTCAAATCGGCCATCATAGCGTGCCGCTAGTGTACTGCCGCATCGACTAATAAGGAAATGACCAGTAATTTATTTAATATTTTAGTGGGATGTATGCGTACATTTCCGATGTTCAATATTACATCATCGTCACCATTTCAAACGATAGTAGTTCACTGCAGGACATGCAAAAGTGTCCAGTGGCTGCCAGCGACTCGTTTGAGTGATCCCATCCACCTAGTGGACGGTCATCCAAAGGTGCACTTTCCAGTGCGAGGTCGCTATTCTAACACCTTGGGACCCCAACTATGGTTCTTCGAGCCATATGCACCACCTGTATTACAGGAAGGTATACTAAAAGGGTTAATATAGTACAATTATAAAACAACACCCTAAGAAAGGCACACTTCAATTCTTCTTTATCATTTATCGGTCGGCGATCTACGGGTAAAACCTTAGAGCACTCACCCATAAATAAGAAAAATAGTAGCAATAGGGCAAAATAGTAATAACATCCCTGACATTTCGTTAGTGAGTATAAAATCTGTATGATAGTAAACTAGAACTAGACTTTGCGAACTCTATTTGTCTCATGTCTCTGTGTTATACGTTAGGTTAGTTTGGAACAAAGGAATACCTATTTGCTAACTCTGTATCATAGGTACCTACCTTTATTGACCTTTTCGCCTATTTCGTCGAAGCTTCAGTGGGACTCTCACATAGAGACATTAGTGTGTAAACTCAGCGCAGCTGCCTATGCTGTCAGAAGAATCAGACAGTTTACCGATGTGGAAACGCCTAGACTTGTCTACTTCTACTTCCATAGTGTAAAGTCCTATGGAATCTTATTGTGGGGCGGAGCAGCATATATTGAAACTATTTTAATATTGCAGAAAAGAGCCATTCAATCTATCTATAAACTCGGTTCGCGCGTATCTCTTCGTGAAAAGTTTAAAGAGATTGGTATACTTACGGTAGCTTCACAGTACATTTATAATAATATAGTCTTTGTGAGACGAAATATTCATCTGCATTCTGCATAAACAAAGAGGCGATACACACAACCGACTTATTAGAAAACGTCATCTATCTTATATTATATATTATATTATATATTATATAAATAAAAATGAATGTTGGTAAGCGCATAACTCAAGAATGGATGGACCAATTCGGTTAATTTTTTTTTATATGTTCCTTAAGGTCCACGGAAGGTTTTTATACTTAATAAAAAAAAACAAATAAAAAAAGTTTATAATAGATAAGTTGGCGGTACGAAGTTCGCCGTGTCAGCTAGTAAACTAATAGAAATACCATCATGTCGACTGCGCAAAGTGCAAAAATCCTTTGTGGGGTTGAGCGTAAGCTTATACATATACAAGTATAATACTATGATTCCAAAACTCACCTACTGAGTCGCGGTTTACAAAGTTAATGACTTTATTTCTTAATGACAAAATTGCATGGGATCTTAAAATGAGCATTTGAATATTAGTATTCAATTACAATAAGTATGTCACGATCTCTTTAAACATTTCTCTGATGGTTTCATGTGCGGTGTGGTGCGGGTTGTTACGTTCCCTCAAATATGGCCGAGCGAAGCAACGCGCAACGGCTGGATCATGCGCATTGCTCGTGAACAGTTGCCGCCGGCGGGAATGGGGCTACTTACTGTCTGCCCGTCTTAACATGAATTGAACTGTAGTACGTTTTTTTTTTGAAACTTCCCCTTATTGTAGAAATATTATATTTGACCGAGCGAAGCGAGGTCTCTGAGTTAACTAGAGCGATTTGCACTTGTCCGTCCGTCCGTCCGTCCGTCTGTCAGAGCCTTATAACTTTTGAATTACTGAACGTAATTACTTCAAATTTAGATATAATATGTAAACCGATGGCCTCCAGCCGAAAATGGCTTAAAAAGTTATAAAAATCTTTATTTCAGGGGGGCTCTCATAGAAGCGAATGCGAAGTAAAAAAAAAAATATCGCGTTACATAAAATTGTTACGTATCATTTTAAAGATAATTTTGAACTGAGTACAAAAATATTTTTTTTTTAATTTTTCCCTTAAAATTGACGAAATGGGGGGCTTTCAAAGTGGCGATTTTATACGCTCGCTTGAAGACGCTCTCTAGGAAAATCCGCTATGGATTTTCAAACTGATTTTATGTTTTTAGGTCACTTATATCCTGTACTTGAACAACAAATACTAAAATTATATGAATATTATAAAGAAACGAGATTATTTAATTTTTAATGTACATCAGTAATTCATATAGCATCAACATAGCTTCACAATAATGCTAATAGATGGCGCAGTCAGTAACTATTCCCATGGAACTACGAGTTACGACTAACGACCTATCCCAAAAACAGTTTTGCGTCGACCATTATTATTTAGTTACTTATTATAATACAATAATTGTATTGTAATTTTTTTTGTACCATATTATTCAATTAAAATTATTTTTTAGTTAAATTTTAGTTAAATATTGTATATTTTCTATTCGCGTCGATAGATGACGATTTGTACAGATGCCCGTAACCCGGTTTCACTCGTTAGTACCTACATAATAATTCAATGTTTTCACTAACGTTCCCTAACCTTTACGGGCTACCTATAAGTTAGGTGATTGATGTTTTCTGTCAACTTATTTATCACGATCCTGTACGGGACACCTAAAAGGAAATAGGACGGATGTTAGGACTTAGGATTGTATTTAGGAGCTACCTACGTTAAGAGACTCCTACTTAGGGGATGATTTAGGTATGTTTGGTGAAAACGGGCATAATAATAATGTCAGTTTTGGTTATCATGTATCGATTGAATGAATAATCATGGGATACCGTTACCGCGAGGTCTCAGTTCGGGGCGAACCACTAGTATTACTCACACCGAAATCTGGTCATAATATTTTATTTTGATTATCGCAATCATGAACTAATAGTTTCCCTCTCACATTCGAATGTTTTAATATTAACGTAGGTTTTAATATTACACAGCCAATAATTGTGAAAGTTCCGCCGCCGTACGTGAGTTCACGGTTTCTGCGGTTAATTAAAAGTGCATTTCATTTTAACATGGGCTGGTTTACATGCGTGATGCGACATTATACCTGTATTTCACGTTGGTAGTTTTTTTTTTAAGAATATCAGCCAAGTTGATGTTGACTAATATCCTCCTCTCCCCTCCAAATAAGCGTAAAGCTTGAGTTAGGAGTGGGTACGACAATAGTGCAACGGGTGGGATTCGAACCTGCGACCCTTCAGTTTTCAGTCCGCACCTTTAACCGTTGGGCTATTGAGGCTTAAGTTGGTACTTATGTGTACTACAATAAGTGTATAGTTTTTTTGTCCCTCTGGCGGGAGAGACTATGGGATGCTGGTGCCAGTGTAAGGAAGCCAAGAGCCTTAAAATCCTATCTTATAGTTATAGCAAAAATTTTTTGAAGAATATTAGCCATGCCTGATGAGATGAAATCCGTAAAAAAATTGTTTTAAACTAAGATAAGAGAGAACCTCCTAAATTCAATAAAATTAATGATTTTTTAATTCAATTTTGGACTTTTAATCTTTATACCGGAAAGATGTTGAGAGATGTTATCAAACTAAAAAAAAAATATCCTGATAGAAGAAAATTAAATGATTTATCACGTGGTTTTCACTTAAGTGTATTCAATTTATAAACCCGTAAGTATACATACTTAATTCTCTTAAACGCAATATTGTGAGTGCAAAGTATCCAAGCGTATATTTCCTTCTGATTGAACGCCATCGGTGCATGTATCGGTAATGGTATGGTGATTTGTATTCCCTGATGGAAACATATGGAATTTATTTATACATACGTTAACTGTACATACTATTTCATGTCTTAGGATGGGTTACTTATTAGGTGGTTAGGGTAAGGTTAAAATTTAATTTTACCACCAAAAATACCCTTTTCGCAAACCTTTTGAGCAAAATTTTACCTAATTTTTAAGTACAACTAGCTGATGCCCGCGACTTCGTCCGCATGGATTTAGTTTTTAAAAATCCCGCGGGAACTCTTTCATTATCCGAGATAAAAAGTCTCCGGTCTCAGGAACCACTACTACATCCATTACTATACCCATGCAAAAAATTGCATCAATCCGCTGTTCTGTTGCGACGTGATTAAAGGACAAACCAACAAACAAACACACTTTCGCATTTATAATATCAGTAATGCTTTATTATAACACTTTTTATAATTGTCAAATTTTTTACCATACTAAACCAAAGACAAAATTACGTTTAGCTGTCATTTACGTTTTGTTATTCCATGTGAGATGCGTTTTTCTTATACCACGTTTTATAGTGACTTGACGGAAACGCGGTCGAACGGGATAAAAAGTATCCTATGTCCGACTCCTGGTTCTAAGCTCGGTTCATCCGTTCTTAAGTTATAAATAATGTAACTAACACCACTTTCTTTTATCGACCGAGCGAAGCGAAGGTCTCTGAGTTAACTAGAGCGATTTGCACTTGTCCGTCCGTCCGTCCGTCCGTCCGTCCGTCTGTCAGAGCCTTATAACTTTTGAATTACTGAACGTAATTACTTCAAATTTAGATATAATATGTAAACCGATGGCCTCCAGCCGAAAATGGCTTAAAAAGTTATAAAAATCTTTATTTCAGGGGGGCTCTCATAGAAGCGAATGCGAAGTAAAAAAAAAAATATCGCGTTACATAAAATTGTTACGTATCATTTTAAAGATAATTTTGAACTGAGTACAAAAATATTTTTTTTTTAATTTTTCCCTTAAAATTGACGAAATGGGGGGCTTTCAAAGTGGCGATTTTATACGCTCGCTTGAAGACGCTCTCTAGAAAAATCCGCTATGGATTTTCAAACTGATTTTATGTTTTTAGGTCACTTATATCCTGTACTTGAACAACAAATACTAAAATTATATGAATATTATAAAGAAACGAGATTATTTAATTTTTAATGTACATCAGTAATTCATATAGCATCAACATAGCTTCACAATAATGCTAATAGATGGCGCAGTCAGTAACTATTCCCATGGAACTACGAGTTACGACTACGACCATTATTATTTAGTTACTTATTTTAATACAATAATTGTATTGTAATTTTTTTTGTACCATATTATTCAATTAAAATTATTTTTTAGTTAAATTTAAGTTAAATATTGTATATTTTCTATTCGCGTCGATAGATGACGATTTGTACAGATGCCCGTAACCCGGTTTCACTCGTTAGTACCTACATAATAATTCAATGTTTTCACTAACGTTCCCTAACCTTTACGGGCTACCTATAAGTTAGGTGATTGATGTTTTCTGTCAACTTATTTATCACGATCCTGTACGGGACACCTAAAAGGATATTGGGACGGATGTTAGGACTTAGGATTGTATTTAGGAGCTACCTACGTTAAGAGACTCCTACTTAGGGGATGATTTAGGTATGTTTGGTGAAAACGGGCATAATAATAATGTCAGTTTTGGTTATCATGTATCGATTGAATGAATAATCATGGGATACCGTTACCGCGAGGTCTCAGTTCGGGGCGAACCACTAGTTAGGGTTCCGTAGTAAACAAGGAACCCTTATAGTTTCGCCATGTCCGTCCGTCTGTCTGTCTGTCTGTCTGTCCGCGGTTTAGCTCAGAGACTATTGGTACTAGAAATCTGTAATTTGACAAGGGTATAAATATCAATCACGCCGACAAAGTGGTGAAAGAAAATTTTGAAAAATAATTTTTTTTAGGGTACCTCCCCTTCATGTAAAGTGGGGATGAATTTTTTATTTCTCGACTATCCCATAGTGTGGGGTGTCGTTGAATAGGTCTTTCAAAAATATTGTGGGTGTGCGAACACCATTTTTCAATTCAAGAATCCGTTTGTGAAATATGATATTTTAAAGTGCTAATTTTTATTAGAGTCAAGTGTCCCCCCCCTCTGCCAGCTAAATGGTTGTATATAGGATACAAGAAAAAATTCACAGCAGTAGTATATATAATGAATTTTAAAGGAAAACTATCACGGCTAAGTAGGGTTCATTAGTTAAGGAGTTATATCTGTTTTTTCTAAGTTAGGTATTACACGTAGTGTAAGTTGCATATTTTGTTGTATATTATAGTATTTAAACCATGGAACTCAAAATGTGTTCAATATTCATAAATAAAATAAAAGCAGTATCCCAGGTCAGCAATAATATTTGAGACTTTCAACTACGGAACCCTACACTGCGCGTGGCCCGACACGCACTTGGCCGGTTTTTATTTTTAGTATTAGTAACGATTTAAGCACGCCAGACATTCTCTGTTGCAGCACTTAAAAATAAAATGTTCCTTCTATGATTGTTTCAATACAAAAAACCGTGAGAAAGCGTTGTCGCTCACTCGTTGTGGCGTTGTACTCGTTTTGTGCTCAGCACGTTAAAAGAAATGTCTTCCTGGAGTGCCTCTCCTACTAGCGGAGGTTGGCAGCCAGCTTTGCATATACTCTTGCTTATGTTAAACGCAAAACGAAGAGTTCACATGCACTCGTGATTCCAGTCCACTTCCGGATGTTTCGGAGCCAAGAAAAAAAAATATTTTAGCGAAATCAAATTAAGATTCTATTCAAAGTAGCAGTGACCTGGAGCATAGGTATGTTAAACCACTGGCGAAAGTTTTTAAGTCAAGATATTCTTCTTCAACTAGACTTTCAGGCCTATATTATTTAAAAAATCGCCTGAATTTTTTTGCCATAGTTGCAACAGCGCATATCAGTCAAAAAATAAAAACCGGCCAAGTGCGTGTCGGGCCATGCGCAGTGTAGGGTTCCGTAGTCAAATATTATTGCTGACTAGGATAGTGCTTTTATTTTATATTTTATGAATATTGAACACATTTTGATTTCCATGGTTTAAATACTACTATACTACATGTAGTATATTATATATACTACAAAATATGCAACTTACACTACGTGTAATACCTAACTAAGAAAAAACAGATATAACTCCTTAACTAATGAACCCTACTTAGCCGTGATAGTTTTCCTTTAAAATTCATTATATATATATATATAGCACTTTAAAATATCATATTTCACAAACGGATCCCTGAATTGAAAAATGGTGTTCCCACACCCACAATATTTTTAAAAGACCTATTCAACGACACCCCACACTATGGGATAGACGAGAAAAGAAATTCATCCCCAATTTACATGTAGGGGAGGTACCCTAAAAAAAATTATTTTTCACAATTTTATTTCACCACTTTGTCGGCGTGATTGATATTTATACCCTTGTCAAATTACAGATTTCTAGTACTAATAGTCTCTGAGCTAAACCGCGGGCGACCAGACAGACAGACAGACATACAGACAGACGGACGGACATGGCAAACTATAAGGGTTCCTTGTTTACTACAGAACCCTAAAAATGATTTAAGGTTATATATATAATTAGAAGTGTCAAAGTTCTGAAACATGTTTCAGAAGTTTAACGCTTCTAATATTCACTATTGTAGTAAGATTGTAGTACACCATAATACACGTAAAAAAAGAATCTAGGTACATAATACCACGAAGTTTTACATTTTTCATTTGTCCAACATGAACTTTTCTCAAGTGAGAATGGAGCTCGAAAACAACGCGGGGTTTTATTTTAACAACTTTTTTAATCATGACAACAATTTTGGTTAGCATTCGGGAATTACACTTGTTGAATGTTTGAACAAATTTTTCTTTTACCACCTACTTTTTAGGGTTCCGTACACCAATGGCAAAACGCAGCCCCTGATGTATCTCCATCCATCCGAATGGTATGGATCTTTAGTTCAATAGACGGAGACAATAACAGACCTCAGATGCGATTGTCTAAAGTTATTCCATTGATCGCAATCGTAGTCGATGACATTAGCGTCAAAATAAAATAAACCATAACAGTATGTAATTATAGCTAAATTTCGTGTATGCATTCTTATACGTTTAGGCATGTACGATACGCTCCATAACGCTCCATTTTAAAATCGGTTACTGAATTTGTGACTTTAAATCAGTACAATCAAGGATTATTTTACTTTGACGCTAATGTCATCGATTACGAATACGATCAATGGAATAACTTTTACACAATACCAATTGTCTAAATGAAACTATAATGTAAATGTAAATCTCCATGTAAACCCTGAAATTTTTGAAAATCTATTTGGTAGAATGTTGACCCTAAATGGAATACTGAATTATATATTCAAATTATCTTTCAAGATTTTCCGTGAAGGAGCTGAAAACTTTTTATTTTTCATACTTTGGAATGTGAATGGTCAATGTCTAAAATTTAAGTTTTTTTATTATCAAACAAAGCAAGTTATCGGAGTTGTCGTTTTGGTATTATTATTATTTAGTGCCGATTTCACCATCATCGAATGACGTTTAACCGAGGAATAACTTAAGCGTTTTGACAGTTTTTGTATTGGAAATCTGCTGAACTACTAAATTTACGTTCGGATAAGACTTAGAACTCGGCTTTTAGTTTGTTATGGGCTTAAAACTAAACTAGTTAGGAATTCGGATTTTTGTATTTACGGACCTACTATATAACAAACTGAAAACACCAATTCATAATGTTGTTTGTAAGCTACGAACAAAAAGAAAAGAAATTTTTTACACGTGAAAAATGAGGGTAATCAAATATGCAAGGGTTTGAGTATAGTTATAGAAGTTGGTTTATTAGTTTGTAAATTCTATTACACAATAATCCTGAAATATAAATATCCCTGGAGATAGAATCGAAGCCTGAGATACAGGTTTTTAAAACGTAAATCAGGATTGCCAAAACATTTGTAAACTGACGTCTACTCTAACCTGTTAATTTTTTCTATCGATTGTAATAATAAGCGTTTTATTTTTATTTTCGGTGTAGGATGTGTGTAGGTTTGGCAAAACTTAATAGATTTTGATACCGTTTACGTTTAGCAGGGCGGCCTACTATTTCAGACTTAGCATATTTATGACCGGCTTGGGAGCACCAGTGGAGTTACAACCCAAATTACATATTAAGCCTGCGTTGAAATGTGTAAATGAAAGTAAATTTTAATAGCTACTATCAAGTACCCGCTTGAAAAAATTAAGATCTTTATATTATATCTAATGTACTGACTCCCACTACACAATGGCACATATGTACCTATCCACTACCTACTGTATATCCCTTAACAACATCAACTGCGATTACTTTTGAATCCCTTTACAAAAATATAAGGGATACATTTTCGCTCACGGAAGTATGAAACACTGATTGTGCGAGAACATTTTAATAGCGTGACGGTCTGGGTGGCGGACTAAAAACCGAAGTCGACGCTTTGAATCCTGTTAGACTATCGTCATACAGGAGTATAAATGGCATTCCGAACCAGTGGAAGATTCACTTGAAGATTTGAAAGCACAGAGTAAAAGTTTATTTGAATAAAAAAAATTCTATTTTTTTCTAACGTTTACGCTTAGTTGGAGGGGAAAATGGGATGAAGGGTATTGCAGACCTTGGCTTATATTTAAAAAAAAATAACATTTCTCCGGAAGATTTCATTGCTAGACAAACTTTTTCTACAATAAATTATTGTTATTTATGTGGTATTGAAAGACTGTGAATTAGTTAGCAAATCTGAGCGTTGCGTGTGTGACGTGTAAACAAGAAATGTGCAAATAAAGTCTGAATATTCATGCGTGTTAATATTCATGGCCAGGCACCTCTATCCGGGGCAAGCAGAAGGATGGACAGAAAACGGTTCTATACCTACATGTTACACTTCTGAACGTATTTATCTTACTGAAACTAGGGGGAGCACACAATACAAATACTACAAATACGACTTCATGCTAATATGGAAATGTTGCGGGTACAGTAATGAGGTTCTATATAAATATGGTAGGTAGATTTTTACTAATTCAGTAACTGTCCACACTCTACAGTACAGTCGTCAGCGTAAGCTGATACTGGGGCGCATCGTCATGTAGCACTATTCAATCCAGTGCCGACTGCCATCATGGGAGTAGGACGACATGTTTTAGTTGACAAAAAAAAGTGTTTACACGCCGCACGCGCCACTTAAAGTGCGGCCAATGTTGCTGTCGATAGATTAGATCAATAATTATCGGATAATTATCTTATCGCGCGGTGCGAAAGGGGGCTGGACGGAAAAAATTAAGGAACCGACACTCGAAACTTTTTAGGGTTCCGTACCCAACGGGACCCTATTACTAAGCCTACGCTGTCCGTCCGTCCGTCCGTCCGTCCGTCCGTCAGCGGGCTGTATCTCGTAAACCGTAATAGATAGACAGATGAAATTTTCACATATTATGTATTTCTATGGCCGCTATAACAACAAATAATAAAAATTAAATTAAATAAAAAAAAAAATTAAAATATTTCCATGGGTACATGGAAATATTTTTATTTAATTTTTTTTAACGGAACCCTAAAAGAGCGAGGCCCGACTCGCACTTGGACGATTTTTTGAAACCGACACTTTTTTGTTGAATGTGAATTTTGCGTTGTGTTCAGTATTTTCGCGGTACAATATTGGGTCTCCGTAGCGTTGTGGCTTCGGCAGTCGCTTAACAGTTAAAAGTCGATGGTTCGAATCCCAGCTCGACAGACTGAATTTTCTATTTTCAATTTTATTTTAAATAATTTCTACATGTGGAATTTTTCCCTAATTTTTATTGTACCGCGAAAATACCGAACACAATGTAATCGAAAGGAACTACGTTCCATCCGGGTGTCCCTTGACACCTCTCAAGTTTTTTTTTAAATAATGAATAGTAACGCTCAACATAACTGATACTTTTCTCCAAATAAGCGTAAAGCCTGTGTTAGGAGTGGTTACGACAGTAGTGCAACGGGTGGGGATAGAACTGTCGACCTTCCAGTTTACAGTCCGCCTTAACCTTACCTTTAATCATATTAACCAAAGTGTTAGGCAAAACGTTGTGTCCTGATTGAGGCAAGCTCGTACCTACCTAAGTTTTAGTAGTAGCAACAGTAGAGTGCATTAGTTAATACACTCAGTTCTTTTCGGCTGTAATTAATAAGCGTTTAAATACTTGACTGTTGTTACCCAACGGTTTCATCCACAGATTATTCCCTAATCTGTGGTTTAAGTAGTCTATAATAGTAGTTATACAAACAAAATTTCAAAAGAATCCCACCAAAAAAAATTCATGTAAAATGTTGCCACGACGCGCGAGACCAATGGTTTGCACTGTGAAAAAGATAATATCAAATCTCATGTAGAGCCAAGCTTCTAACTCTACACGCCTTAAATCTACAAGCCCTAACCACAGAGAACAGGAACAGAGGCAAAGCTTCATACAAGCGTGCTACGATAGGTACACTACTACAAGCTTGAGGCGCGTGTGTGCGTGAGCACAGGCGCTACGTCGCGTACAGAGAGAAATCGGTTTATACCGGCTCAGCCTGTGCTCAAGCTCAGGGTCTGCAGTACACGTCGCGCGTCGTGTTTTCATTTAATTTAATTAATGATAATAATTTAATAATTTAAATAGTGTTTAAATGTAATTTTATAATACCTAGTGTTTTAATATAAAAGTGTAAATATGGTTTACTGTACAGTGTGTATGAACAATAATAGAAAGAATAAAAACACATCATGTTTTAGCTATCCTAAAGACTCTACTAGGTAAGTAGTACTAACTTGATTATTATTTATTATTTTTAATGTATAGGGTAGATAGATACCTCATACATATTAGATGTTATTGTGATATTCTGTAACCGCATCCATTTAATTCGACTAAACTGAGACGCACGACGCACGCGGTTCGCCGGCCAGCCGTAGCGTCGGCAAACTCGCGTCGAAGCTCGCATAAGCTATTTAGTTTGTTTTCTGTGCGCGTGGATTATAATAAAATCAAACTTTCTCGGTTACGGTTCGTGCGCAACTTATCTTGCCCAGCTCCCAGCACTTGTCAAAATTTTATTGTAGAAAATAATTATTTTTTGTGACTTTGTAATGTTTAATAAATATTTCTTTTACATTATTCTATTTAATATTTCTTTTCTATTATTTTCTCGCTATTGAAGTGAAAAGTTGTATGTATCACGCGATAGCAAAGTTTTTTGTTTCTTGTGCCTTGGAATGCCTCACTAGACTCAGGATTCTAATTTACCTAATTCTTCCTAGCTCGAATCCTTCACTAGCTCGGGATTTAAACAAGGCAATCACAACAAAAACAAACTTTGCCATCTTGTTGAACAAATAACTATTGTTTATTAAATTGTATCCTCCTGTGCCAACCCTACCAAAATAGGTATAAATTTTGCTCGCTTCTTAGAAGCTTTGCCTCTGTTCCGTTTTTCTCCTCTGTGCCCTAACTTCACAAACTCTACACGTCATGTCAGTCAAAATACGTGGCTTGGCCATTTCGCTGGGCGTAAGGTGAAAAACTTATTCACTGTCAATTACTTTTCTATTATACAAGTGCTTGTAATAACGAAACGGCCAAGCCACATATACCTAATATTATAAATGCGAAAGTTTGTGAGGATGTATGGATGGATAGATGGATGGATATTTGTTACTCTTTAACGCCACAATGAATGAACCAATTTGGCTGAAATTTAGAATGGAGATAGCTCATACCCAGGATTATCACATAGGTTACATTTTATCCCGGAAAATTGAAGAGTTCCCATGGGAATTAAAAAACCTTAATACACGTGGACGAATTTGCGGGCCTCATCTAGTAATATATAAAATAGAATAGAAGAATAGAAAGAGAATTATGTAAGCAAAAATAAAGCTTACAAGCAACCTGTGGTTTTAATTTATATAAAACGTAAAAATGAGTTCACAAGTGTAAAATAAAGGATCGTGAATACAATACAAAATGATATTGGATTACAGAATTAAACTTCAAGGATATATCTTGCGGATGTATCTAGGAAAACGGGCCAAGTTATATTATTTTGAAAGCGCTACAGAGCTGGGCCTCGTTTGGAGCTTAGTTCTACAATATACGAAGCTTGTCAGTTTAAGAGGTGGACCGAAATTCGATACGAAAAGCCCGATGTGTTTCAATCTCATTTCATTGGACTATTCTCGTACATAACTACACCTCAAAGACGGCAACCCAATTTTTGACGTGATAACGTCTATAAATCGATGAACACCGGCTGCACGCACGAAAAAGTGTCACGTTCTGCCTGAGCTTGAGTGTGCAAGCGAGAGCGCGGAACAAGCGATAGAGAGGCACAATCGGCCCAAGCGTTGGCTTGTGACTAGAGAGCGCCCGCCGCCACTCGCCAGTCATCGCGTGCGCGCTGTGGTTAGCGAAAGTGTCGCGAGCTAATTCTAGCAGCACGCTGTTCATCGGGCGCGATCTAGTTTTTCATCAATGTTTCTTTAGTACATTATCACGTAATACTATCGTCCGTAAACCGACTGTACAGACAACCAATTTTTTTTAAGAAGGTTTCATACAAGGAGGAAGGTTTCAAAGGAACATTTCATTAAAAACGCGTGTGTTTATTTGTTGGTTTGTCCTTCAATTACGCAGTAACGGAGCAACGAATCGACGCAATTTTTATCATGGGTATAGTTGTGGACTTGAAGAGTGATATTAAAAAATACTTTTTATTCGGAAAAAACACAGAGTTCCCGCGGGACTTTTAAAAACCCAAGTCCACGCGGAAGAAGTCGCAGGCAAAAGCTGGTTTGATAATAAACCTTTAAATGGCAAGAGTGAATAGGCATTTTCTAGGCAAGTGCGCTCCAACCATGCGCTCCTCCAACTTCCATGTGGTCTAGCCACATCAGTGCTTCATTGTCGTCAAGCGCAAGCCTATCTCGAAATAAAAAAAATGCAAAGTAAACCATGGCCCAGTAAAGTGTCCGGGCCTACAGACTTTGATCCCATGCGTTTTGGGAAGTTCAGTCAGTCTTTCGCCCAAATATACAGTGGGTGTTCACTGTTGACTATGAATTTATTGTAAATACAAAAATACATTTAATATTAGTGACATAAAATAACGAAAAGATTTTTTTAATCTAAACTTTTTCAATTACATACATTAGGTATGTATTAATTAACATACAAGCAATCCAGTATTGTGACCGTTTTATGAGCATTGTGAATTGTGATAATTATTTTTTTAATTGAGCTGGTTGCGTGACTTCCATCTGTATATCATCAAATTCAGTGAGTCATTTACAAGAACAAAACCTAAATAGTTAATTTGTATGTATTTATATGTATATATATAATATACGCATGTATCTGTACTTATAATAAAACTAACTGGACGAATTATGTACATATATTTTTAAAATTTTAATTGGAGGACGCATAGACGATACTGAGCCCAAAACAGTTTATTATTTATTTTATGTCGGTCTGTCTGTTTGTTTCTTCGGTCTGTCTGTCTGTATGCGTGTTTGAATGAAAGGTATAGTGAGATGATATTCCGGGTCAACATACAAACAGGATAGTTTTTATTCTGATAAACAATAAGGTTCCTCCGGGATAAAGGATGAAATTTTTTAACGATTTTACTTCATAACTCCGTCAAAGAACCGATTTTAATATATATTTTTTTACTTTGTAAGTATCAGGCATGTTTTGTTTCATTTTGATGAAGATCCGAATAATATTACAAAGGGTGGACTTAATGCTAAAAGCATTTTCTACCAGTCAACCTTGAGATGTGAGAAAACACTTGTAGGTGTGCAAAAGAGTAGGGTTTGAAAAGAGAATATTAATAAACTAGCTGATGCCCGCGACTTCGTCTGCGTGAACTTAGCCTTTAAAATGCCTTGGGAACTCTGACTTTGCGGGATAAAAAGTAGCCTGTCACTCTCCGTCCTCAACTATAGGTACACTGCAAAAAATCACGTCGATCCGTAGCTCTGTTGAGGCGTGATTGAAGGACAAACCAACGCACTTTCGCAGTTTTAATATTTCACCATATAAAGTGTAAGTGCATATAATATAGTCAACGTGGTTTTTAGGGTTCCAACGGGACTCTATTACTAAGCCTCCGCTGTCCGTCCGTCCGTCTGTCAGCGGCCTGTATCTCGTAAACCGTAATAGACAGTTGAAATTTTCACATATTTTGTATTTCTATTGCCGCTATAACAACAAATAATAAAAATAAAATTAAATTAAAAAAATAAAATAAAATTAAAATATTTCCATGTACCCATGGAAATATTTTAATTTTTTTTTTAACGGAACCCTAAAAGAGCGAGGACCGACTCGCAATTGGCTGATTTTTTTTACACAGGTAAAGTTGACGACCCGGAAAATAACACAGGCTACTTTTTGTCCCGGGAGCATACTTTTAAACGCCCGCGCCACTACAAAGTATATAATTTACTGTAGATTTTTTTAAAAACGCTCGACTGATTTCTATAAAATTTAAATGGGACCACTTGGGAAGTGAAACCACCCTTTGAAACAAAAAAAGAATTTTCCAAATCGGTTCAGGCGTCTTCGAGTAATCGGTGAACATACATAAAAAAGTTTCCGTTGAATTGAGATCCTCCTCCCTTTTTTGAAGTCGGTTAAAGTAATAATAAAAATTAGTTCAAATTTAACGAAGTTATGGAGTATAACAGTCTAAATAGTTCAACCCCTATCTCAGAGAACATACATCCATCCATCCGTATACGACATCTATACAAACATACATCCGTATACATCCATCACAAACTTTCACATTAATAATATTAGTGGGATAATATGAGTAACTAGCTTTTGCCCGCGGCTTCGCTCACGTTAAGTTCGAGTTTTCAAACCCCTATTTTACCCCCTTAGAGGTTGAATTTTCAAAAATGGTTTCTTAGCGGTTGGTTAGCTCACGTTGAGTTATTGGTTAGATTTTTATTGGTAATTAAAATCCAACCTAACGCGATTCGTATCTCCGTAAAAAGCCAACATACCAAGTTTCATGGCTATTCATAAGTTGAAAAACGATAGACTTAATAACAATCATTCACCCTCTATTTAACTCCATTGGGAGTTGAACATTTAAGAACTGTCAAACGCGTACTTCTTTATTTTCAATTGAAAGGCAAAATACCAAGTTTGATGGATATTACTTGAAAATTAACTTAAAAATCTGGAATTTTATACAAATCTTCATCCCCTATTGGAAGTCTTTGGGGGTGGAATTTTCAAAATTTGCGAAACACGTATTTCTAATTTTTTTATCGAAAGCCCAAAAATTAAAATTTCATCGATATTACATGAAAAATAATTTGATAAATGACGGACTTTTATACAAACTTTCAACCCCCATTTAACCCTCTTGGGGTTGGAATTTTCAAAAATCCTTTCTTAGCGGACGTCTACGTCATAATAACTATCTGTGTGCAAAATTTCAGCCCGATCCGTCCAGTGGTTAGAGCTGTGCGTTGATAGACCAGTCAGTCAGTCAGTCAGTCAGTCAGTCAGTCAGTCAGTCAGTCAGTCAGTCAGTCAGTCAGTCAGTCACCTTTGCCTTTTATATATTTAGATGAAAGCTAAAGTACCAAGTTTGATGGATATTACTTGAAAATTAACTTAAAAATCTGGACTTTTATACAAATTTTCAACCCCTATTTGAAGTCTTTGGGGGTGGAATTTTCAAAATTTGCGAAACACGTATTTCTTATTTTTTTTATCGAAAGCCCAAAAATTATAGTTTCATGGATATTACATGAAAAATAATTTGATAAATGACGGACTTTTATACAAACTTTCAACCCCCATTTAACCCTCTTGGGGTTGGAATTTTCAAAAATCCTTTCTTAGCGGACGCCTACGTCATAATAACTATCTGTGTGCAAAATTTCAGCCCGATCCGTCCAGTGGTTAGAGCTGTGCGTTGATAGACCAGTCAGTCAGTCAGTCAGTCAGTCAGTCAGTCAGTCACCTTTGCCTTTTATATATTTAGATGAAAGCTAAAGTACCAAGTATGATGGATATTACTTGAAAATTAACTTAAAAATCTGGACTTTTATACAAATCTTCATCCCCAATTGGAAGTCTTTGGGGGTGGAATTTTCAAAATTTGCGAAACACGTATTTCTTATTTTTTTTATCGAAAGCCCAAAAATTAAAGTTTCATGGATATTACATGAAAAATAATTTGATAAATGACGGACTTTTATATAAAACTTTCAACCCCCATTTAACCCTCTTGGGGTTGGAATTTTCAAAAATCCTTTCTTAGCGGACGTCTACGTCATAATAACTATCTGTGTGCAAAATTTCAGCTCGATCCGTCCAGTGGTTAGAGCTGTGCGTTGATAGACCAGTCAGTCAGTCAGTCAGTCAGTCACCTTTGCCTTTTATATATTTAGATAATAAGTAGGATAGGATATAATTAAAGTATTTATTGTTAGTAGGAGGAGGATACAATCATACATAAATATATGCATACACACATACATTAGTAGTAGATATGTGTGTATGTATGTTCGCATACATGCATGCCTACATACATACATACATACATGCATGCATACATGCATACATGCATTCCATACATACATACACACATACATACATACATACATACATACATACATACATACATACATACATTCATACATACATACATACATACATACATACATACATACATACATACATACATACATACATACATACATACATACAT
Organism: Oeneis ivallda; assembly: GCA_029955525.1. Classification (NCBI taxonomy): domain Eukaryota; kingdom Metazoa; phylum Arthropoda; class Insecta; order Lepidoptera; family Nymphalidae; genus Oeneis; species Oeneis ivallda. The sequence goes on along the minus strand of JARPMR010000020.1, from coordinate 9,925,666 downwards.
ACATACATACATACATACATACATACATACATACATACATACATACATACATACATACATACATACATACAACATATATACATACATACATACATACATACATACATTCATACATACCTACTACTACAGTATGTGTGTATGTATGTCACTTTTCAGGCCCTTAACTTTACCTGCGCTAAAAAATAATCTAAAACTTCAATCTAAAACTCCGTTGGCGCATAATTGAAGGATAAGTATGTGAAAGTAACATACGAATACCCCTCGGGAACTGTTTGTTTTCCCAGGATAAAAAGTAGCCTTTTTACTTTTCAGGTCTTCAACTATGCCTATCAAAAAAACCACGTCAATCTGTAACTTCGTTGGCGCATAATTGAAGGATTAATATGTGAAAAGTAGCATATGAATATCCCGCGGGAACTGTTTGTTTTCCTGGGATTAAAAGTAGCCTTTGTCACTTTTCAAGTACTCAACTATGCCTATCCAATAAACCACGTCAATCTGTAACTTCGTTGGCGCCTAATTTAAGGATAAATATGTGAAAAGTAGAACACTAATATCCCGCGGGAACTGTTTGCTTTCTCAGGATAAAAAGTAGCCTTTGTCACTTTTCAAGTCATCAACTATGCCAATCCAAAAAACCACGTCAATCTGTTACTCCAGTGGCGCATAATTGAAAGATAAATGTGTGAAAAGTAGTATACTAATATGCCGCAGAAACCGTTTGTTTTCCCGAGATAAAAAGTAGCCTTTGTCATTTTTCAGGCTCTTAACTTTACCTGTGCAAAAAAATCACGTTAATCTAAAACTCCATTGCGCGTATTTTGAAGGACAAATGCGTAAAAAATAGCGATGCTATCCCGCAGGAACTGTTTGCTTTTCCGGGATAAAAAGTAGCCTATGTGCTATTCCAGACTATATTCTATGTCTGTGCCAAATTTCAGTAAAATCGGTTCATTCTTTGTCGCGTTAAAGAGTAACAAACATCCATCCATCCATCCATCGATCCAAACATCCATCCTCACAAACTTTCGCATTTATAATATTAAAATAGGAATAATAGGATAGGATAGGATCTACACATGATCAGTCATTATAATATCTAGCAATGTACTCACTATGACTGGACAAATCGATACCTTGTACTATTTGTATAATTTATTTCGTAATCCATCCCTAATCCCTAAGAAATTTTCTATTGATAATGAAAAACTTCAATAACTGTGTTTATCCTCCTTGATTGTTGAATTGGAATTTTTTAATTATTCTCGATGCTGCGGATAATGTAAGCGTGATTTAAGTACAATCAGCGCCATCTATCAGTGGTTTTTCAAAATTCCGCGGGAACCTTGGATTTTTCCGGGATAATTTGTAGCCTATGTGTTATTCCAGGGTATAATCTATCTCCATTCCAAATTTCAGCCAGATCCATCCAGTAGTTTTTGCGTGAAGGAGGAACAAACATACACACAAACTTTCGCCTTTATAATATTAGTAGGATATATTGAATATGATAATTATAAACATATACCTAAATATATTACATGATACATAATACATTACGTAACATGATGACGTACATACGATACATAAAATTTGTATTAAATATAATTATATAGAATAGGGGTCAACAAGACAGAGGATACATGGTTTTGAGCAGATTGAGTGTAAACTAAACAGCTACGTCAAGCAGTAACGTAATTTCATAAGTAGGTACTATTGAACAAAACGGCGTGTGATAAATTTATCTACCTAATGAAAAAAATCTTATGAAATTGAGTTTTGTTCTGAACAATGGAGGTTGCAATATTGCTAGCGAAACAACGTCATTGCATCCGGGGAGATATTTGCAGTGGACGGTCAAATAAGGTTCTATGTTAGCCCAGCTCTTAATAGAGCCACATTGGCTTAGTACTAACAAAAGAGACTCCTTATATCTTGTATTAAAAAATTTAACAGTCGGTTAGTGTCGAACATCACGCAACGAAATCAATAACTAGACGAAACTTCGTGCAGTATAATGCTTAGAAAGACTTAATAAATCATCTGCGCTGCGCCTTTATTTCGACGCTTGATTTACTAATTCTGATCAATTGAAAATCAAAATCAGAGTGAAATTGAACTAAGAATTTCGCTTGGTTTAAAAAATTAACTATGTAAAAATGAGATGTGTTACGTTATTTAACCGATAACGGCGATGTAATTTAGTACATTATCGCAAAATGACAATTTTTTTTTCAAATAAATTTTTCTTTTACGCTTGGCACACGATTTCAGTGCAGTGACTCTCATTTCCGCTCCCAACCCCTCAACACAATTTGTAGCATTTCTTCAATTCATATTATTTGCTTTTACGTAAAGCCCGTTTTCATATTTTTAAGAATAAAAGCTATTAATAATGTTGAGCCGATTTGTACTTGTACCTATTTGCATTGCATTGCAACATTTTTGAAGGAAATAATTTTCCAGAACATGAGTGACTCCAACGACCGACTCAACCAAACTGATTAAGATGTCGTTCGTTGCCTCAGTCTCTTGGTGTCAGTGTCTTGAGTTCGGTACAGTATACAGTGCACAGTAGACCATCAGAGACGAAGGTATTTGTCTCGATCTACTTATTGCCTCTATCTTCGATGTCGGTCTCTTGTTTCTGTCATGGAGCGCAAAGCTGAAATTCGAGCCATATTCTAGCCATTTCCTTAGGTGCGCTGGTTTTGTCAGTCAGTCAAGTCAGCCAGTTACGGTATAGTATAATCATACGTATAGAATAATAGAAAATTATCATACCAATCCTACTTCCTACTAATCCTACTAATATTATAAATACGCAAGTTTGTGAGGATGGATGATGGAATTAATTAATTGATTTAACTGAAATTTAACTGAGATAGCTCATACCCAGGTTTAACACATAGGCTATTTTTATCCCGGCAAATTAAAGAGTTTCCGCGGGAATTACAAAACCTTAATCAACGCGAACGAATTCGCGGGCATCATCTACCTAAGAGTTAAAATATAGTAGATAGTGTACTGTACATTTCAGTACACTTGCTTTACACTTTGCATGGAGTTTCGTATTCGCAATAGCAATTTTGAGTTAACCACTAAAGCAGAACAAAACAATACAATCTTGTTTTCGTGAACAAGTTAGGAATCAACAAATTGGGTACGATATTGTAACAGATTTTGTAGGTTTGCTACTGATGTTATCTGGATCTAAATTGGCCCCGTAGTAAATTAGAAATCCAAACACTGTCTGATCAAACAATGATCAAACAAACCTACTTCAAGTATCATTAAAGTTATACTTGAAAATAAGTTACTAAAATATCTTTTATGGAAAAATGAATGGGGCACTTTGAAGAACTAATAGACGTTGGGGTCCAAAGTCTGGAAAGGGCAGACCCCCCCTGGATGCACAGACGACATGAAAAGGGTCACAAGGTGCAAGAAAAATGCATGTGGAAGTCCTTACACTACAAGAGAACTTCTCCCAGCACTGGAGTTTATCGTTTATCAAAGTCGTGGACAATAAAATTAGTCTTCGTTGGATTGGTCTTCTTAGCCGACATTCTCTCAGTAGAAAAGTATGTATTTTTACTACAATAAGATAATATCTTTTGTAAAATATTATTATGTTGGAGTAAAGGAATGATATCTAATTATATCATTTGTACAATGTTTAAACATAAATACTTACATACATTTCCTTTGTTTCAGATCCCACATAGCGAGATGCGACAATTAGGAGTCTGCAATACTGGTTTAAACCGACTTTGAGCGTCTCTTACGAATACAAACTATGTATCAGCCACTGTAGTCAAGTAACACTTCGTTGTGTCTATTCTCTTTCTGCGATAGTTGTCACTTGAAGTTTTGGCTAGAGCTAGACTAGATGGCGCTGCAGCTAATCAAAGACAGAAGTGTTTTGATAATATTTCGCGGCATTTTGTATTATAAATGTTTTAAATGCTAAAAAAAACACTGCAAAATGCCGCTAAATATTATCAAAACATTTCTGTTTTTATCAGCTGCAGCGTCATCTAGTCTAGCTCTAGTTAAAACTTCAAGTGACAACTATCGTAGAAAGAGAATAGACACAACGAAGTGTTACTTGGCTGCAGGGGCTGTTCGTCGTTGCAATGTGTATTAACTCAACAAACAAAATTTACATTTGGGTCCGTTGATGGTTTTGTTTGAGTTATTGTAGATTTGTTTACTTTTGTATTTTGATGTCTTTCTTCATTGAAGCATTCACACATCACAAATTATAGTAATAAGTTTTTCACATATTTGAGCGCTTTAGATTTTGTTAGGAGATCTAGATGACTGGTTAACTGGGATCTTAATTGTGATGTACTTAGTAACAGATGTAAGGTAGATAGAAATGAAATGTCAGTCCGGAATAAACCGCCGTGGAGCGAGTGCGTATAACCAACTTGTGTTTGATTGTAACCCTGGACATTACAGTGGCGATCGAGGATTTTTGGCGAGTTAGTTAACCTATTGTGAGTGTGTAGTGCGTGCATCATTTAGCCTACCATAATGTCGATCGGGAAGGTGAAGGAATTTGATACGAAAACCGGCGTGTGGTCATCATATGTGGAGCGGCTTGAGATGTATTTCACGGTGAACAATGTAAAGAGCGACCTCAAACTGCCCACACTAATAGCGGTTATGGGGGACGAGGCATATGAATTACTGGTGAATTTGGCCAGCCCTAAGAAACCGGCTGAATTAAAATATGAAGATGCGATCGACCTGTTACGGCGACATCTACAACCGGCGCCGTCGGTTTTGGCTGAGCGGTTTCGATTCAGACAGCGAAGACAGGCGGCGGACGAAAACATCGCTACGTACGTCGCGGAGTTAAAAAAATTAACGCGTCATTGCAAGCTTGGTGAGAACTTGAACGAGAACCTAAGGGATCAATTTGTGTGCGGGTTGAGGAGTGACGTCATCCGACAAAGATTGTTCGCAGAAGAGGAAACGATAAGTTTTGCCAGCGCGGTAAAACTAGCTACTTCGTTAGAAGCGGCGGAGAGGGACGCGGCAGCGGTCGACACGGCGGGGGGGACAGCGGCGGCGGGGGCCGCGGGCACGACGAGCGCGGGCGCGGACGGCGCGGGCCTGCATGCGCTGGTAGCCGGGCGAGAGGCCGACCGGCGAGGACGCGGGCGGCCGGCCACACGCGGTCGGGCCGCGCGCGGGGGACGCTCAGCGCGGAGCGGCGCGGGAGCGGGAGGCGGGAGCGATAAGTGTAGGGGGTGTACTTCGACCCTCGATGGTTATGGCTCCTGCCCGTACAAGGATTATGTGTTCCCGATGCAGATCCCGGGGGTACATTCGTCGCGCCTGTGTTCGTAACACGGGCGGTTCGGGGTCATCGAACTTTACTAACACCGTCAACTACGGGGAAGTGGAGGAAGAAGAGGACTCCGTGGATTACGAATGCGATTTCCATCATCTATGTTTGAGCGATTATAAGGCGGTGAGTTTGCCAGTGCTAATAGAGAATATTAGGGTAGATATGGAAATAGATACCGGAACTGCTGTTTCATGCGTGAATAGCCGGGAGTACGAAAGACATTTTAGCCACTTAAAGTTAGAACCGACTAATCTTAAGCTTAACCTGTACGATGGTTCCGGGCTTAAACCGTTAGGGGTTATCAAACCGGTAGTGTGCTACGGTGACGTAAGGAAGAACTTAGAATTATTTGTAGTCGAAGGAGGAACAACATCTCTTTTAGGCAGACAGTGGTTAACCGAATTGAAAATTACGATTCCAAGGTTCAGTGAAAGTTGTAATAAGATCAACGACTCCAACGGATTCACCGGTTTAAATAATGAGTTAAGTAAATTGGTTTCCAGGTATAAAGAGCTATTTAGCGGCGGTCTGGGCCGGTACACCGGAGGCAAGGCGACTCTGAGGGTCCGCGAGGGGGCGTCTCCCGTCTTCCACCGAGCTCGAGCGCTTCCGTACGCGCTGCGGGAGCGGGTCGACGCGGAGCTTGACGCGATGCTCCGCGACGGGATCATCGAGCCCGTGGAGTGCTCCGACTGGGCTTCGCCGCTTGTACCGGTAAATAAGGTCGATGGGTCATTGAGAATTTGTGCTGACTACAAAGCCACGGTAAACCCGGTTCTGTTGGTGGATCGTTACCCTTTACCTAAAATTGACGATTTAATTGTTCGCTTGAGTGGTTCGATTTATTTTTCAAAAATAGACCTGTCACAGGCATATAATGAGATTGAACTCGATGAAACAAAAAGCGTAACCGTAATAAATACTCATAGGGGGTTGTACCGATATAATAGATTAGTCTATGGGTTAGCCTCGAGCGCAGGAATTTTTCAACGTATTATGTCTAATTTATTGCACGATATTCCCAATGTGGAGGTCTTCTTAGACGATGTGGTAATCGGGGGGAAAAGAAAACAAGAACACTTACGGGCAGTCGAATCAGTCTTTAGTAGATTGCACCGCCATGGTTTAAAACTAAAAAGCAATAAATGCGTATTTTTAGTGAGCGAAATTAAATATTTGGGCTACGTGTTAAACAAAGAGGGTATAAAAACGGACCCGGATAAAGTAGAAGCCATTACCAAGATACCTAGGCCTAGTAATGTGTCAGAACTGCGTTCGTTTTTAGGTATAGTAAACTTTTATGCGAAATTTGTAAGAAATATGAGTACTAGGTTAGTACCGTTATATGAGTTATTAAAAAGAGATAAGAGATGGGTGTGGTCAAGAGAGTGCGAACAAGCGTTCAAGGGAGTTAAAACCTTATTGACTAGTGCGGAAGTGTTAGCGCACTATGATCCGAGCCGGCCGCTAATTGTTACATGCGATGCCAGCGCGAAGGAGATAGGGGCAGTCCTCTCGCAACGCAGTCGGGAAGCAGACTGCGAGAGGCCTATAGCGTATGCGTCGAGGACACTTAGCGACGCGGAAAAGAACTATTCACAAATACATCGTGAAGCGCTTGCGATTATATTCTCTGTTAACAAATTTCATCAATATTTATATGGTCGGCATTTTACCTTACGAACCGACCATAAACCGTTAGTGTCGATATTTGGACCGCATTCAGGCATACCGACGATGGTGGCTAGCCGTATGCAGCGGTGGGCTTTAATCTTATCCGCGTATACTTTTGATATTGAGTACGTGCGCACTGATCAGAACGGGGCAGACGGTTTATCGCGGTTACCGATGGCAGGCAAACAACTTACTACGCGACCGATGCCCGAACAGACTTATTTGCACTTTGTACAGGAAGCGTTACTACTGGATTACAATGAAATAAAGAAACATACGGTGAAGGACCCATGTTTATCAAAAGTATTGAGTTATTTACGAGACGGTTGGCCTACGGAGTGTAGTATAGTGAATTTACAACCGTATTTTAATCGCAAAAATGAGTTGTATGAGGAGCTCGGTTGCGTGATGTGGGGCCATAGGTTAGTATTCCCGGAGGCTTGTAGGGAAAGAGTGTTACGAATGATTCATGAACCTCACATGGGAATAGTAAAATCAAAGTCCTTAGCGCGCAGTTACGTCTGGTGGCCATCGTTGGACGATTCGGTGCAGCGGATATGTCAGGAATGCGAAGTGTGCGCGGGACAGGCAGACGCGCCACCGAGACAAGCAGTGCGGATGTGGCCATGGCCTCGTCGACCTTGGTCGCGGCTTCATTTGGACTTCATGGGCCCCATTTTCGGGAAAACATATTTAGTGGTTATCGATGCAATGTCTAAGTGGATAGAAATATTTCAAGTGGGACATACGTCATCAATAGTGGTAATTAATAAGCTTGACGAGTTATTCAGTAGGTTGGGGTTGGCTAAGCAGCTAGTAACAGATAATGCGGGTTCTTTTGCCAGCGCTGAGTTTAGGGACTTTACACAAAGTCACGGAATTGAGCATATTTTTACAGCCCCGTACCACCCTGCCTCTAACGGTTTAGCGGAAAATGCGGTGAAAACTCTCAAGCGGGTGATTAAAAAAGCGGTGATAGGTAAACAAAACGTAGACAGAGCGCTTTCGACTTATTTATTGCACTATAGAAATACGGAACATTCAACCACAGGTGAAAGTCCCGCCATGTTATTGTTAGGGAGACGGCTTCGGACCAAGTTAGATAACTTAAAACCGGATAGGGAAAGAAGGGTAGCTACGGTACTGTCATGATTTTAATTTATTAATAAGATATTGTTTTGATTTTTGTTGACCGAGTGTCATGATTTTCAATTAAATGGGATGATATTTGACCTAAATTATGTAGCATGAAACGGGAAATAAAAAAGTAGTTGGGGATAGAATTTAATTTGACTTGAAAATGTATTAAAGCGGAAATGTGGCTGATTGGTTGAATGGAAGGGGAAATTGTAATCATCCATTCCATCCATTTTGTGAGTCTAAAAATATAAAAGGGAAATGTGAATTAGTTTAAAGTTAGTTCTCGTTCAGCGTGGGAGCCGACTGTGGCTCCATAAGTGTTTTCGATATTTACTTTCATATTTTAAAAGATGTGCTGTCGTGGAGTTTCTTTGCTCTTTCTTCTACACGACTATAGCACCTTGCGAAACGGGCATTAGAGTCATTTTCTATACTGAACAACATAATAAAATACAGATAGATGTTATGAAGGAGTTTTCTTTACATATCAGAAGTGACAAGAACCAAGGAAAAAAGCGTTTAAACAAGATTCCTAAACGCCCACTGTTATGAAACTTATCAAGAGATGATAACAAGGAGAATTATGAGGATTTATCAATCTAAATGACATCAAATAAATGTATTAAGACCTGCGATAAACTAAACTATATAAAACAAATAAAACAATGTGGAAACTCAAACGAAATTACAAACAAAAGAGAGAAGCAAAGTGCAACATCACACTGCAAATCCAAAACCAATAAATTACCTCGACGGAGTGTCCCACCAAGAGTTGCTTCCAAGACTGTGTGATGTGGGAGTGTGCGGAGTCGGTCATGAGTGAAATCAATTGGATGACCTTCATTTGTTTGGAATACATCCTCTAGGTGTTGAGCAAATCTATTAGCTTTTTGAATATTGTTGATGGCCCATGTTCCATTTTGCTCTTTAATTGGTGGTATATGTGTAAAATGTGTTACGTGAATAGTAAGTTTCTCCATCACCAGTCAAGTTTGTAAGTAATCATTTACTTTTGTCTTGGTGAGTTTATTTAGTATTCTTTTAGCTTGTGGTGACCTAGAAGCGTGCCGCTTTTTCTTTGCTTTCTCTTTATTTTAATGGTGTCGATAATTTCCTTAGGATGGTGGTGACCCTGACTCCATTTCTTTTTATCGGAGGCGTATTATGCCAGGCCGACTTTTGCATGTCTGTTATAAATTTAGCTAGTTCCATATTGAGTTAATCTGGATTTTTAAGGGGACCTGTAGGTTTATAATACTGTCTAATTCTATCTTAAAGCCCTCCCAGTCTGTATTCTTATTCACTGGAGTAAGCTTAGTTTCTTTGACTGCCATAGTGTATTTTAATTATTAACATTACCGGTGAATGGTCCGAATTCATGTCATATTTTCCTTCAATATTAAGGTATTTTGGTGAGATATTCTTAGATATAAAGAAATCTATAATATCTGGAATTTGTCGAGAACCAGTAGGCCAATACGTTGGCATCCCGGTACTGACTACATCGCATCTCATTTCTTTGATCGCACTTAGCAGTTCTTCTCCTTTTGTAGTTGTTAGTAGTCTTGTTGTTGTAGCCCCAGAAAATATTTTTGGCGTTAAAGTCTCCACCAATTATAAATCTGTGACCATATTGTTCCAAGAATCTTAGGTATTCACGTTTTTTTTGAGAATACCGTGGTGGGTAGTATATGGCTACAATAGGCTATTTGACTACTTTTAGAAAATCATCTTAAATTGTTAATAATGCTATGCTGAAGCTAACGAAACATATATTTCGGCATAATTTTCATTATTTTTCATAAAAATCGAGAAATAAATTCAAAAAAATAAATTGCCGCCGAAACGTTCCATTTGCTCTCATGACGTAACAGTTCACATTTCAAACAATGTCAATTTTATAATATGTGTTTAGGCCGCGTCTCGCATACTATTTGGTATTTAATAAAAAAGTAACGATGAAAAACAGACGAAATTAGCCTATTACGCCGCACAAACACGTCGAAATGTATTGACAAAATGAGAATTCCATAGGTGGTTTGGACTGTGACGTCATTCGAGATCACGGAACGTTTTCGATCACGTGACCATGGCCAGAATTATAGCAATTTTATTTAATGTTTTCTAATTAAATAAAGCTTTATTTTTTAGTTTTGTCGTATGGAATAATGTTTTTAGATAATAATCTTTTAGGATGACACCAGTTGAAACGATATTTTTATTATAGTCAAATACCCTATTGTGATAGGGTATTGTTCTATTTGATATTTACTGCCACTGCTTGGATTTCTAACTCCTCGTATTTTCTTTCTTCGTAGTGGTAAATATTCTCTTTTAATGTACAGTACTACATCCTCTGGCTGAATTATGGGGATGTAGAGCGTGGTAAACTTTATACCCTTTGAATTTGATATAAGATCCTTTTGTGAAATGTGTTCCGGAGGTCAAACGTACGTCGATATTTTCGGTATCTAGGACTACTTGTAACTCATGTTGATGTTGTAGTAGCCCATTAGAATTCCATGCCATTATCTTCAATTCCTTATCCGTTATTTCTTTCTGATATTTTCAAGTTTTCGCGAGTGATCATCGAATGACATGAGTTTTAGAATCACGTCTAATTTATTTAGAGTAGAATCGCTCGATTTGTTACTGTTGGGTACTTTATTTGATGCTACTTGGGCATAATATTATGTTACCTTTTATTCGGATTTTCTTTAATGGTTCCGGAAAGTCTCATATTCTTGACCACTGGAGTTTGTTTTGCATTAATGCCAGTTACCTGGGTGTTTTAAGAAGTTTTAAGTTTTTTTTGCATGTCTCGTTTCTGATGGTTTGCATTTCTTTGGTTACTATGCAGCCTCTATAATTAGCCGGACGAGCCTCCCCACAGCGTACTCATTTAGGTTTCTGTTCAGCTGGCTTTTGCATTCAATACTAAGATGTTTTCCAGCGCATTTGACACATCTTGGCTCTCTGGAGCAATACTTCTGGGTGTGTCCATACGTTTGATATCTTTTGCACTGCGGTATGAGCGTTGATGATCTTAGAGGATGAATCTCCACTTTACATCTAAGAATCGAGATGATTCCATAAATTTTGTTTATATCTTCTCCATTTCAAAACTAAGCAGGAACATGTTAAGAAGTTCCTTGGTTTTCCATCTCGGCTTGTTAAAGGCATTTTCGACCTTAAATCCCTTGTTCTGAAGGTCTTTGATTATTCTTTCTGGCTTGCAGATGAAATTTAGGTTTTTTTAGCCATGACTAATAGGAAAGGCACTTTTGAACTAACCATTCTTTTAGTTTGTTTTTAGAGTTCATCTCTCCTCTCTCTTCTTTGAGTTCTGTAAGTAGTTTGTTACATATAATTATTAATCTTCGATACGGAATGCTGTGGCTTTAGGAATGGTTAAAGAATCAATAAAGAAATGCTACTTTGGAGTAACAGTTGACTTTACGCTGATGATATTTCAGTCATGGAAACATGTAAGATGACTCAAAAAAATAACGAGAATGACCTAGATGATGCGATGGGACTAATGGCAATGGGGATAGTAGTCTTTGTGTTGATTTGACGAAGGCAAACTGCATACAGTTTGGTTATTATAATTACGGGGGGGTTAAATGACTTAAAACTTAATAATTATAAACCAAGCTAGTGATGTTGCTTTTCTCGGAATAAAAATTGATAAAAACGGCGATTGGATAGCCCATGTTGATTCCATCTATCAAATCTGGCACCTTTTACTGTCTCCTGTTACTGTCACGTAAATGTCATTTTGAACCGTGGAACTGGGAATTGCGTCTATTTTTCGTTTGATAATTTTAATCAACTTTCGATGTTACATATTAGTTAGGTAACGAAAATTGTCGAAAATGAAATTCCTGACAATCACCTGATATTGACAACTTACATAGACACATGATATTTTCAAGTTTTTTGTTAAACAGGTGTTTAATCACTAGAAAAGGACGATAAATGAGTCAAAACAAAAATGTTTTACTTATTATCTGAATCCTTAAAAATCTGTAAATTACTTTGATTGAAGCCTTTTTGGATCTCTATCCAACTACATTAAAATATCCTAGTTCATTAGATTCAAATTTATGTAACCAATTTTGGACAACACCTTTAGAGGTGCTAGCATCGCAATGCATGTAGGTCTTTGAGTAAAGATGTAGGTATATCTTCGAACTATCGGTTTTGCATACACCTGCAAAAACAGCTACTTATCTAAGGGGCTGTTGTGTAATGTACATAAAGGTTTTGATTTATTACAAACGGAGATGCAGGTGCTGCCTTTAAGGAAATTTGGGTCTTGTTTGAGAGGGTGGCTCCTGACTAAATCATTTAACTTAAAGAATTTTTAGTGCATAGAAATAAATGGCCTTTTGACATTTATTATTATTATAAGACCTTTATAGTATAGTAATGAGTATAGATTGATTTAATTTGTGATTCTAACGTATATGGTATTTGACTTTTTGATTTTTGACATGACTTGTATTTTCTTGACGTATTTAAGTCGGGAACTGGTTTTGTATGTTTTTATTAGATTTGCACGCTGTTGTATGGCCATAAGTGGTGAAATGAAGTATTTGTTTTTGAGACTTTTTCTGCACCCGCATATTATTTATTATGCGCGGTTAAGGAATTGAATTGAATTACCTAATATTACAAATGTATCTAATTTATATTACGTTGCTGTGCTCTAACGGGGTTTTTTTTCAATGACGATGACGATGACGATGACGATGAGGATGATTATAATGATGATGATAATGATGACGATGACGACGACGACGATGATGACGATGATGATGGCGATGATGATGGCGATGATGATGACGATGATGATGGCGATGATGATGACGATGATGATGGCGATGATGACGATAATGACGACGATGATGACAACGATGATGATGACGATGGTGATGATGATGATGAGTGAACTATGATTGTTCAATGGATTTTGTTAAAGTGCATACTATGTGACCTCACTGGATTTTTCAGTGGGTATGTTTCCTGCTGGTTGTTGAGTGAGTCACTGGTCGTCGGATAAATGTAAATTTATTTAAACTATTTAAAATAAGTTTGTTTAACTTTATTCATACTGACTTGCATTTAATTGTATTTAGGGTTAGTGAACTATGATTGTTTAATTTAAGGTTAGTGAACTATGATTGTTCAATTTAGGGTGAGTGCACTATGATTATTTAATTTAAGGTTAGTGAACTATGATTGTTCAATTTAGGGTTAGTGAACTATGATTGTTCAATTTAGGGTGAGTAAACTATGATTGTTCAATTTAGGGTGAGTGAAATATGATTGTTTACTTTAAGGTTAGTGAACTATGATTGTTCAAATCCTGGTGAGTGAACTATGATTGTTCAATTTAGGGTGAGTAGACTATGACTGTTCAATTTATGGTGAGTGAACTATGATTGTTCAATTTAGGTTGAGTGAACTATGATTGTTCAATTTAGGGAACTATGATTGTTCAACTTAGGGAACTATGATTGTTCAACTTAGGGAACTATGATTGTTCAACTTAGGGAACTATGATTGTTCAACTTAGGGAACTATGATTGTTCAACTTAGGGAACTATGATTGTTCAACTTAGGGAACTATGATTGTTCAACTTAGGGAACTATGATTGTTCAACTTAGGGAACTATGATTGTTCAACTTAGGGAACTATGATTGTTCAACTTAGGGAACTATGATTGTTCAACTTAGGGTGACTGAACTATGATTGTTCAATTTAGGGTGATTGAACTAAAATTTCTTCTCTCTCTCTCTCTCTCACTCTCTCTCTCTCTCGCTCTCTCTTTCTCGCTCTCTCTCTCTTTTTCTTAGTTTAAAATGTCATAGTAGCTTGAGTAAGGATAACCAGGTTATTATAATTAGTTTTGTTTTATGTTCCAGAAAAATTTAATTTATTGTTTGAAAAATTTAAAAATGTAGTATTAGAATCTGTATTTTGTATAATATAAGAAAAACAGAATGTCGTGATTTATGGGTGTGTGTGCCAGGAGGCAACACATTGTCGGATGGCCGAATGTCATGATTTTAATTTATTAATAAGATATTGTTTTGATTTTTGTTGACCGAGTGTCATGATTTTCAATTAAATGGGATGATATTTGACCTAAATTATGTAGCATGAAACGGGAAATAAAAAAGTAGTTGGGGATAGAATTTAATTTGACTTGAAAATGTATTAAAGCGGAAATGTGGCTGATTGGTTGAATGGAAGGGGAAATTGTAATCATCCATTCCATCCATTTTGTTAGTCTAAAAATATAAAAGGGAAATGTGAATTAGTTTAAAGTTAGTTCTCGTTCAGCGTGGGAGCCGACTGTGGCTCCATAAGTGTTTTCGATATTTACTTTCATATTTTAAAAGATGTGCTGTCGTGGAGTTTCTTTGCCCTTTCTTCTACACGACTATAGCACCTTGCGAAACGGGCATTAGAGTCATTTTCTATACTGAACAACATAATAAAATACAGATAGATGTTATGAAGGAGTTTTCTTTACAGTACAGCAACACCAGAAAGAATGCGCGGGGGGAGTAGAACGGGAGGTGAAACCAGAAGAGAGGGTCTGGTATAGGCAATACCTAAAAAGGGAAAAATGGGCTCCGGGACAGGTGGACGAATGTGTAGGCCCTAGCAATTACAAAGTAAGGGGTCAGGACGGGAGCTTAGTCCACAGACACATAGACCAAATAAAGAAACGATCCACCAGATTTTCTCTCGCTTGCCCTACGACGTTACCGGCTCAAGAGCCTAGCACGGATTCTCAAGCACAAAGACATTCACCGGCGTAGGTTCGGTCGGAGCAGTCCGCACAGGATGCGGTTGGGTTACAGGCGTCGCTAGGGGGTTCGGAGGAGTCAGGAAGACTCCGAACGGATACTCCTGTTTCGCCGAGGGAGTATGAAATCCAAGATAGCGGAGAGGCTGTAAGGTCTCCTCCAGACACCCACCCAGTAACCCCTCCGGCTCGCCCTGTCGCTCCTCAGGCTCGCCTTTTCAGGCAGTGCAGATTAAGGAAGCAATGTCTACCAAAAAAATAAGTTGTTTAGTTAAGTATAATTGTACCTAGGAATAAGATAGATAAGTTGTGTCGTATCATGTAGGATGTTGGTTATTACTTTAAAATATTGAAGATGTTTAATAGGTGTGAGGGAGTGTGATGTACTTAGTAACAGATGTAAGGTAGATAGAAATGAAATGTCAGTCCGGAATAAACCGCCGTGGAGCGAGTGCGTATAACCAACTTGTGTTTGATTGTAACCCTGGACATTACATTAATAATATGTCCAAGATGCAAGCTGTCTCCTTGCCTTTTTACAGATTTTATTTAACTTGCAATGTATGTATGTAGGTATGTATGTTTAGTTCAAATCTTGCAAGATGAATTACAACCACTTCCCGGTTTCCGATTGAGCTGAAATTTTGCATGTACATGTAAATCGGATGACAATGCAATATTATTGTGAAATGGAGCTGATCTGATAATGGAGCTGAAAGATTGCTATTGGAACTCTGTAATAAAATGACGTAACCCCATCGAATTAGGGCTCGTTCGATTCTTCTTGGCAAGTACTCTGGCCCTACATGATATCCAGGGTCTAATAATGGAGTTGAAAGGTGGTTAAGGGAACTCTGTGATGAAACTACGTAACCCTATTGAGTTTGGGTTCGTTTGATTCGTCTTGCTATGTACTCTGGTCGTAGATGATATCCAGGGTCTGATGATGGAGCTAAAAGGTGCTCTGTAATGAAACTACGTAACCCTATCGAGTTTGGGCTCGTTTGATTCGTCTTGATAAGTACTCTGGTTCTAGATGATATCTAGGGTCTGTTTATGGAGCTGAAAGTTGGTTAAGGGAACTCTGTGATGAAAATACGTAACCCTATTGAGTTTGGGCTCGTTTGATTTGTCTTGATAAGTACTCTGGTCGTAGATGATATCCAGGGTCTGATATATATATATAGCTGATAGGTGCTTAAGGGAACTCTGTAATGAAACTAAGTAACCCTATCGAGTTTGGGCTCGTTTGATTCGTCATGACAAGAGGTCTGGTCTCAAATGATATCCAGGGTCAAGATATCAAGGTGCTTAAGGGAACTGTAATAAAGCGACGTAACCCCATCGAGTCTGGGCTCGTTTGATTCATCTTGATAAGTGCTCTGGTCTTTGATGTTAGCCAGGGTCTTATGATGTAGGTAGCTATACTAAAAGCTTGTATTTAAATTTTTTTTTTCATTTACAGTTGTGTCTAGACCGGTTAAGCGTTTGAGCTTTGAAAAGATAAAAGACAAACATACTTTGGCAATAAAAAAATTATGTCTTGTCCTAAGATATAATTGTTATAAAAAAACTTGTCCGTACTGACTGATTGACTGACTGACTGATCAATCAATGCACAGCCTAAACCACTGATGTTCGAAACTTGAAATTTTGTCAGTAGGTTTTATGACGTAAACGAGCACTAAGAAAGGATTTTTTGAAATTTCACACCCAAGGGGTTAAATGGGGGTTAAAGTTTGTATGAAAGTCCGTAATTTTTCAAGTTATATCAACAAAACTTGGTATTTTGGCACATGATTAAAAAAAAGAAGTAGACATTTCACAGTTTTTGGAAATTCTACCCTAATATAAGGGGCAAAATAGGGGATGAAAGTTTATATTAAAGTCCAAGGTATGCATGTGAAACTTGGTATATAGGATTACATTTTTCACAGATTTTATAAATTCTACCTCGAAAGGGGTTATAAGGGGGTTGAAAGTTAGTATGAAAACCCATAATTTTTAAAGTTATATAAATCTAGCAACGGATCTACGTGATTCTTTGGTGGGCATGGTTGTAGACCTGCAGTGTAACAGGTTACTTTTTATCCCGATAAAACCAGGAGTTCCCACGGGATTTTCAAAGAACCTAATTCCACGCGGATGAAGTCGCGGGGGCAAAAGCTAGTTTTTATATAAAACGCTGTGTGTAATATGAAACACGAGGTAGTATCCCTCGTAACAATTGTACGAAATCCTATGTTAGTATTATTTTTACTGCTTCCAGTAACTTTTACTTGCGCCTTGTCAAATAATTTTCTTTAGAGGGTGACTTAAAATGGTCCCAGGAATTTCTTAGCAAAGTTACGAGATTGTTGTGTGCAAGGAGCGCTTTTCTAATGGCTGAAGCTGAGTTTTAATATGTGGGAGAGTCTGCAATTTATTTTATAGCGGCTAAAAGGTGTAATCTTAAACAACCTCCAAGGTTGTGGGACAAATTAATGTAAAGTTTCATTAATATATCTTAGATACTTGGTGAGAGTACATATTCGTGGCTAGTAGTGCAATTATATACCTACGAGTATATATTATAATCAATCGATGAAAAGTAGCCGTGGCTGAGAAAAATATCCGGTAGTGACTTGTGAGTTGTGACCTATTATCCTACTAGAAGCCTATTATCACTTATCATAATATTAGACAGTGCAATGATTATTTATTATTTGTTGATTGTTATGAGAACTGTCAATATTGATACAGAATTGATTAGGTATGTAATTCGACAAGTTCGACCCATGTATGATATGAAGTTAGTTAAACAACTTTCAGAGCTAATATATAAATTTCATAGAGAGATAATCTTACAAATATTATAAATGCGAAAGTTGTATGGATGGATGTATGGATGCATGGATGGGTGTTTGTTACTCTTTAAAGCCACAATGAATGAACCGATTTGGCTAATATTTGGAATGGAGATAGTTCATACCCAGAATTAGCACAGAAGCTACATTTTATCCCGGAAAATTACAGAGTTCCCGCGGGAATTTAAAAACCTTAATCCAAGCGGACGAAGTTGCGGGCATCATCAAGTAAATAATTTCTGACGACATTTCTGGAGCAGTGCTGAGCGTTGTATTCTTATCAGTGGGGGGAGTCCTGAGGTCGATTACAGATAGGGTTAACACACTTCAATGTAAGAATGCCTTGTCAATATCACTGGTAAGATGGCAGTTAAGAGTAATTCGTAGGAAGGAAGATAAAAAAAGAAAAAATATACGAATTTATCTTCCATCTGTCTAAATTAGACTCAAAGTGAAAAATATCAACATTTGTTAAGTAATCTTACCCTCATTAAATGCTATGCCTGCAATTAAGAAGAGGGCGCTCGCGTAGGGCTGTTAGTTGATTATATTATGTCTAAAATGAAGCTGCATTACCAGCTCGCATTTACATAAATTAATCGTTATTTGACGTCATTTGTCGTTGTTTTGCTATGGAAGGACATTTTTATGGACGTACGTTGACGTAGTGGCACTTGGCAGTGCCCTATGTCAAAAAAACGGTTTCAAGTGCAAAATTTGGTGGAACTCTGCAAGGTACTTAAAAGCACCTCTCTTATTTGAACCTAAATAAATCATTTTTCTACTTTGAGTAAAGCCGAAACTCGAAAAATATGCATTAACAGCATAATATTCTTGGTGTTTTCAACGGGCCTGAAATGTAGATTGAACACTTTATTTCCTGTAAACTTCTTTCTTGACTCCTGTTATTAGCTAGGCATACACGCACGGATCTGCCCGACAGATCTGCCTGACAGTTACGCTTGGCGGTCAGAACTGCTGGTGTATGGTGAGAACTGAGTACAGATTTGCCTGCCCGATGCCTGCTTTGCCTGATTGGTAATGGAAAGTTTTGATCTGGATATTTATTGAGGTGTAAGTGCACCACAATGTTCTCAAAGTTGTATGAAGTCAGTTAATCCGTACTTGGCAGATGGATGGAAGCGTGGTGGATTATAGCTTAGACCCTTCTCAGTCGAGAGGAGACCTGTGACCTGCACTGGACCGGCAATGGGTTGTGAATGAATGAATGTGTATAATAGCTTTTCAATCTTCTAGTAGTCTTCAATCAATGTGTCCTGCCCGTCCTCACTTATGGCGCTGAAACGTGGACACTAACAAAAGGCATAATATCCACAAATTTAAAGTCACTCAGAGAGCTATGGAGAGGGCTATGTTAGGAGTTTCTCTTAAGAACAGGATTCGGAATGAAGAGATCCGCAAGAGAACCAAGGTCGCCGACATAGCCCAAACCATTAGCAAGCTGAAATGGCAGTGGGCAGGCGATGCTTGTCGTAGAAGCGATGGCCGTTGGGGCCGAAAAGTTCTAGAGTGGAGACCGCGAACCAGTAAGCGTAGTGTGGGGCGCCCTCCAGCACGTTGGACCGACGATATAAAGTGGGTGGCGGGAAGTGGCTGGATGAGGAAGGCTGAGGACCGGGTGTGGTGGCGTTCTCTGGGAAAGGCCTTTGTTCAGCAGTGGACGTCCGCACCCTGAGATGATGATGATGATGAATAGCTTTTCTGTGCTCTACCCTCACCGTAGTGACCTCTCATTGCTCGTAGCACTGAACTCTATAATTATATTATGATTAACACTGGACTGCTTGTCCCTATACTGATGACAGGTTAAGCCCAGCCCAGCTTAAGTTCTCACATCCTACTAATATTATAAATGCGAAAGTTTGTGAGGATGGATGGATGTTTGTTACTCTTTCACGCCACAACGAATGTACACCGATTTGGCTAAAATTTGGAATGGAGATAGCTCATACCCAGGATTAACACATAGGCTACTTTTTATCCTAGATTATTACAGAGTTCCCGTGGGAATTAAAAACCTTAATCCACGCGGACGAAGTCGCGGGCATCATCTAGTTTAAGATACGAGTGTCTCTGAAACTAAATAATAAATAGAGATGCAGGAAGTAACAAAAATTATCTACAATAATTTATCAATTAGTATCCTTACTAATAGGGAATTTGCATAAAATTTAAATTTGTCTCAAATATTTTTTTCTAGATTCTTTATTGCCTTAACATTATACTTAAAAGGTATTTTTTTTATTTAGTTATTATTTAAACCCAGAAAATATTATATAGAAAGTGAAAAATAAAGGAGGGAAATTCAAACTTACAAAACGCGTCGCCATTGGTCGAAACGAAATGTGACGTCATTTGATTTACGGTTGATTTAAGGCGTCGATATTCATACAGTGTTTGTGAGAAAAATTGTTTAAAACTGTATTCCTGTGTGATTACTTGTGAATTTATATTTGTAGTCAATCTAGGTCGATGACAGAAACTGGTTTTGTCAAAGCACAATCGGATAATCTACCGAAAATAGATGCATTTATGATGTCAGCATATTTTGTATCAAATCTCGATTTTACGAGCGCAGAGATCAAAGGAGTGAAAGCTGCAATGTAATTATTATGTTACATGGTATATTTTAGTCCTTAACATAGATTTTTATTCTTATATGTTTAAATAATACTTAAAACAAAACATAACCTTTAAATAACCATCTGTGTTCCATCATTGTTGTGTGTTATAAACTCCTAATTTACGTCTATAATATCATGATAATTTATACGTAATATTATGTTATTGAAGCTCACTCAAGTTTGATATGTTTATATACTTTTTGGTTCCGTACTCTAGAAAAGTGAAAGGATAATATCAAATTAATTTGTTTTCGCTAACTAAGGGCCTCATAAGTAGGCTCAGGACCGCTCAGCGGGCGATGGAGAGAGCTATGCTCGGAGTGTACCTGCGGGATAGAATCAGAAATGAGGAGATCCGTAGGAGAACCAGAGTCACCGACATACACATAGTTCGAAGAGCTGATGGTCGTTGGGGTCCCAAGGACCCCGAGTGGAGTGGAGTGGAGTTGCGACCCCGCACCGGGAAGCGCAGTGTTGGCAGACCCCCCACCAGGTGGACCGACGACATCAAGCGAGTCGCAGGGAGCCGCTGGATTCAGGCGGCGCAAGACCGAGGCCTGTGGAAGTCCATGCAAGAGACCTTTGTCCAGCAGTGGACGTCTATCGCTTGATAAAGAAGAAGAAGATATACTTTTTGTAAATAAGTATTAGATAAATACGATATTCCGATTTACATGAACAATTTTCTTACACTTGTTTTTTCGTACTTTCGCATCTCGTGGAATACGAAAAAACACTTTATCGGGTGTACTAATAATAGTGTTTTTGTACTTAAGTACCATACAATACTTGTAAGAAGGTTTTTAACTTCTTCCATGGTTTGTGTAGCAATTAAAACTGAAAATAGGTATGAAGTAACTGAAACGCTATAGTAAACAAACACGGGATATGTCGAATGACGTCATCAAAAGCGCGCGCTAATGGTGGCGTTTGGACGGCTCAAATTTATTCAATGTTTTAAATTTCACTTTTAAAAATTATTTGACTATTTTCAAACCTATTTATATTTTTTATATGTTATAAAGATGTAAATGATTAATTTAAGAAATTAAAAAAAAATCATGCATATTCCCTATTATAGTTCCTAGAACGAAAGAAGTAGGTTTTAAAAAAAAGAATGACAGCAACCTATCCAGTGTCCAGTGTTAATCATAGATTAATTTTATAGAGGTCAGTGGTACTAGCACTGAATACTATAGAGGCTAGAGGACAGAAAAGCTACTATACATTCATTCATTCACAACTCATCGTTATAACAGCATTTACTCGCTAACTACCAAATCTGCGATGTTGGATTTACCAGAAAGTGCGAGAAACAATTAGGCAAATACCTAGTACATTAGACATGTTATTCTTGACGTTTGTGTTCTCAGAGTAATCTGCTGCGAGCAGAGGTGCCTCGGTAAATTGATTACGAGTTCAAATTAAGTCGTAAACTTGTCTGAGTTATGTTACATTAATGTCGCTGTAGCTTTTTGGGAGACTTAATTTTATCGTAAAAACTTGCTCGTATGTTCTCATGCACTCAAATTGTGTGAGTTTTATTAGACAAAATAATGATAACATAATTATTCTACTTATACATATTGGAACGTAAGTTCCTTATCGCGCGGTACGGAAGGGGGCTTGACGGAAAAAATTAAGGAACCGACACTCGACACAATTTTGAAACCGACACTTTTTTGTTGAACGTGAATTTTGCATTGTGTTCGGTATTTTCGCGGTAGAACATTGGGTCTCCGTAGCCTAGTGGCTCCGGCAGTCGCTTAAAAGTTCAAAATCGATGGTTCGAATCCCAGCTCGACAGACCGAACTTTCCATTTTCAATTTTATTTTAAACAATTTCTACATGTGGAACCTTTCCCTAATTTTTTATAACTTATAAGTTATAAAAAATTCTCTATATATTTAACTTCTATATTTTATAACTTATAAGTTATAAAAAATTAGGGAAAAATTCCACATGTAGAAATTATTTAAAATAAAATTGAAAAAAGAAAATTCAGTCTGTCGAGCTGGAATTCGAACCATCGACTTTGAACTGTTATGCGACTGCTGGAGCCATTAGGCTACGGAGACCCAATGCTGTATCGCGAATACCGAACACAATGTAATCGAAAGGAACTACGTTCCATCCGGGTGTCCCTTGACACCTCTCAAGTTTTTTTATTTATGTATTAAGTTGTGTATTAATGCAAAAGTGTGTTGTTTATCTATACAAAACTAATAGTCTGTACTAGGTACTTATTACCTAAAAAGACCTAAAAGCGTATTCGTTTGTTTTATTTATTTTTCAATCCCGCAGCAACAGAGCTGCGAACCGACTTATCTTTTTCATAGGTATAGTTGAGGACTTGAAAAGTAACAAAGTCTAATAAGTAATTATTCCGGAAAAACCAAGAGTGTGCTAGTGGCTAGTGCTGGATATTTTAAGGACTTTTTTTTTCTTCTTTTAAAAAGGAAATATCTCTTGAGATAATATTATTATCTATTCTCTAAATTGAGAGCTGTCTTCTTAATCGTAGATATTTAAAAGGATTCTCACCGATCCATGTTCAGCCGCGACTCCTTACGATTTGTTTGTTTACCTAATAGGGAGTTTTCTAAAATTATTTTTTAATGGAGCTGTTTTAATATTTACCTATAAATTTAAAATCTGGTGTAAAATATATCGTTGTAGGGGCGTAATGAGCAAAATGGATTTTAATTAAGCCTTGTATGTATTACGTAACAAAAAGCTTTTGCTGCTATTGTTAACAGGTTTCGTGGTCGTAACAAGTGCCGGCATGACGCGATCAAGTAAGGATAATATTTTTACCTATTCTCAATAATGTTACGTAATTATATTGGTGATTATATCAGATTTACATAATGGAATTATTTCAACACCTTAGTTCTAAATAAACCCGTACTTCTGATCGTATTCTACAAGCTGTCATACCGGAACGTTAATTCGCTTGGCGGTACGTCTTCGACAGTAGGATGGTGAAGCCACGGTCAATGCCTCCCAAAAGAATCTTGAATTAAATTAGCTCTATGATATAATCCACTGTGCAAAGGATAATACAAGTGAAAAGATTTTCTAAAGCAATGTGTATTATTCAACGAACTCGCCTTTAACACAAAGGCGAAGAGTGTAATTTTTCTCGCCCCATTATAGATCGAGTGCAATCCATACACTCTCTTTGTATGGTGCAACCGAGTACCACTTGAGTTGTGATGACGCGTGATTTATCTTAGTAAGCTTAACTGTAACACTAATAATTACTCGTACGTGAAAATTCTAGGTATAGGCTCAGAATTTTACCTAAAAACTTAAAAGTGGCCATCGTTTTTAATTTTACTACATTTTCGGAGTTAAGCACGTTGTAAGCAATTAAATATAATTTTCTTCAATGGTGAAAGATATTGTCCTCAAAGGTGTGCGAAGTCTTTTAATCCGTACATGGCCGGATCCATCATCATTCAACATCCGTTTTTGACTATGGTCTAAATACTGAGAGGAGAGCCATACTTAGTACTAGGCACGGATCTGGTGATGATTTGAGAAATCTAAATCTATTCCTGTTTTTGTACTGATCTACATGATCGTTGAAGTCAGATTTCGTGCTCGACTATGGCTGAACATCCTGCATTGCGACACTCGGAAAGTGCAGTATCCCAATTCCAACTTAGGACATCAAACAACCTTGGGACTTCTTTTACAATTTCCTCGTTTTTCCTTTTTCAACGATATCCCGTTAACGATGGGCCCCGTCCATTACCACTTCTTTCTCATTGAGCTTTTGATTGGTTTTTCTGGTTTTTCTCTCTCTGGTAATCTCATTTCATCCCAAAAGTAAGTAAGTAAGATAAGTAATATAAAAAAATCAACTTGTAAAATATATAAGCAGTTAGGTAGTATAAAACAAGTTATAGAACAAAAAGAGGTCATATTTTGTAATTTCAAAAGGCGAGACTAAAAAGAAAAATATTGGATAGAAGCAGGCGTTACTTTGCGGAAGTCCATGATTAGCAAGAAAAGGGTAGAATTATTTTGCTATAATCCGCCAACAGAAAAAATCTGTTTAATTTTTACACTACTCTCGACGCACGTTTCGCCCCGACACCGGAGCATCCTCAGGAGATGTTGACTCTACAACGATGCATTGTCTAGTGACGCTCGTGTCAATTGCGCGGTATTATATACCGTATTTCTACCCCCACTACTGTTGCCCCGCCCACTACCCCCCCCTTCAAACAAACGAAGCAGTGGTGAACTTGAGACGTTCACTTGTTCATTAAGTAATTTAAACTGAGTATTATTGTTATGTTTTATTATTTCTAATTGTTCCAACATGCTCAGTCGAAGCCCTTTATCACAGGTGTGTAAGATTTTGTATGAATGATCGGATGATAATTTGTGTCCACTATCAAGGAGATGTTTAGCAAAGTGAGACTTTTGGGGTTGGTTGTTCCTAACCGCAGCCATATGTTCTTTGTAGCGTGTTTCAAATTTACGACCCGTTTGACCAATATAAGTGGCTTTACAGTCTGAACATTCGAGTTTATAAATGCCCGATTTTTGTTTGTTGTTTAATTTATCTTTACCGTTGCAAATATTTTTAAGTGTATTATTTGTCCTAAATGCAACAACAGCATGGCATGATGACTGAGCATGTTGGAACAATTAGAAATAATAAAACATAACAATAATACTCAGTTTAAATTACTTAATGAACAAGTGAACGTCTCAAGTTCACCACTGCTTCGTTTGTTTGAAGGGGGGGGTAGTGGGCGGGGCAACAGTAGTGGGGGTAGAAATACGGTATATAATACCGCGCAATTGACACGAGCGTCACTAGACAATGCATCGTTGTAGAGTCAACATCTCCTGAGGATGCTCCGGTGTCGGGGCGAAACGTGCGTCGAGAGTAGTGTAAAAATTAAACAGATTTTTTCTGTTGGCGGATTATAGCAAAATAATTCTACCCTTTTCTTGCTAATCATGGACTTCCGCAAAGTAACGCCTGCTTCTATCCAATATTTAAAATCGGTGAGCTTGACCGTACAGGCTAGACTTTACATCAAATTAACTAAATTACATCGTGTCGCGGTTCAAAACATTTGGTTTAACCAACAATGCAAACATTTAAACGTCATTCCAAACTACATTAATCTAAAGACCAACACGCACAGTCGAGCTTCTAATATTGCAATAAAAAAAGCTCAACAAGTATGGTTAAATGAAGAATCACGTCATTGGTTCACTGTTAGGGACAATTTAAAACTACATCTAAAAATACTCTATTCTGAACTTTCCTTCAAATTACATAATATTGAATTCGATCTTCTAGACCAAAAAGCGAGAGATTTAGCATCAATTGAAGTCCACAGTAAATTCCTTTCCCAACAAAAGAAATTAAAATCACTTGTTAATAAATCCTCCCAATCTACGTTATTGAACAACAATACGACAGACAATATGACAGACGTACCGGGTCACCAATTTCATCCCCGAGTTAAAAATCTAACTGATATCATAATACCTAAAAATGAAATACGCCTTTTAGACAACGGTTTAAAATACAATATACCTAATAATAATACACAAAAATCATTAGAAACACTGGCAATGGAATCTGAATTAGCTGTGGTACTTAACAAAAAAGATAATATTATCAAAAATATTATCGCTCATGAAATCAAAACAAATGCTGCACTTCTAAATTCCAATTCAAAAAGTAATAATAATAACAATAGCAACAACACAAACAATAACAACAACAGCAACAACCACGTAAACAAAAACAACAAAATATATAAATCTTTACAAAAAACGTTAAAAGATAATGATCTTATTATTTCAAAAGCCGATAAGGGTAATGCGATTGTTATCCTAAAGAGGATCGACTACCAAAATAAGGTCAATGAGGTTATCTCCGGAGAAGAATTCTCTAAGTTATCCTCTGACCCAACTAATAAATACACAGCAGAAGTTAGGCTAGCCGTTAATAAATCAAAACACATTTTTCCAAAAAATACATCAAAACACAACGTCATTCAAATGAACACTAATGCTCCTACATTATACGGCTTACCAAAAATCCACAAAAATAATATTCCAATCCGTCCCGTGGTCTCATATATTGGCGCACCTGCATATCTATTAGCAAAAGAGCTAAACAAAGTTATTAAATCAAAAACATCCTTCAATCAGTCTTATTCATTAAAAAATAGTATCCAACTAGTCAATAAAATTAAAGATTTGACATTACCGGACCATTGTAAATTAATATCATTAGATGTGGACAGTCTGTTCACCAATGTCCCAGTTAACGAAACCCTAAACATCATAACCAAATTGTTGGAAAATAATCATAAAAATGTCAACGAAATAACAGAATTAATAGAATTAACCAAAATATGCATGAAACAGAACTACTTCAAATTCAATGAACAATTTTATCAACAAAAAGAGGGATTAGCTATGGGCTCACCACTAAGTCCCCTAATGGCTGATATCTTCATGGATGATTTTGAAAATAAACATATTGTCAAAAATAACAAAATTCTGTATTACTATAGATATGTAGATGATATAATTATATGTTGGACTGGGACAGACAGACAACTTGACACATTTGTCAAAAATCTAAACAATATACACCCGAAAATTAAATTCAAATCAGAATTAGAACAAGATAACTCTATAAGCTTCCTCGATCTTACTATAACTCGTGCTAATAATAAACATCAGTTTGGTATTTTCCGGAAACCCACATACACAGACACAACCATACCCGCTTCATCCTGTCATCCGTGGCAGCATAAACTCGCAGCGTTCCACAGTTACGTGCATAGGTTGCTGTCTATTCCACTCACAAAAGAAAACTACTTAAAAGAATTAAAAGTAATTTACCACATGGCACAGGCAAATGGTTACAACAATAATATTGTTAATAATATAATAAAAAAGCAACAATTGATGCGGATAAAACAGGATTTATATTCATCATCACCTGATAAAATAAATAAATACAAATCCAGTTTAACTTATTTTGGAACAGTGTCGGAGCGTATCGCGAAGAGACTTAAAGCACATGATATACATGTTGCATTTAGGACAAATAATACACTTAAAAATATTTGCAACGGTAAAGATAAATTAAACAACAAACAAAAATCGGGCATTTATAAACTCGAATGTTCAGACTGTAAAGCCACTTATATTGGTCAAACGGGTCGTAAATTTGAAACACGCTACAAAGAACATATGGCTGCGGTTAGGAACAACCAACCCCAAAAGTCTCACTTTGCTAAACATCTCCTTGATAGTGGACACAAATTATCATCCGATCATTCATACAAAATCTTACACACCTGTGATAAAGGGCTTCGACTGAGCATGTTGGAACAATTAGAAATAATAAAACATAACAATAATACTCAGTTTAAATTACTTAATGAACAAGTGAACGTCTCAAGTTCACCACTGCTTCGTTTGTTTGAAGGGGGGGGTAGTGGGCGGGGCAACAGTAGTGGGGGTAGAAATACGGTATATAATACCGCGCAATTGACACGAGCGTCACTAGACAATGCATCGTTGTAGAGTCAACATCTCCTGAGGATGCTCCGGTGTCGGGGCGAAACGTGCGTCGAGAGTAGTGTAAAAATTAAACAGATTTTTTCTGTTGGCGGATTATAGCAAAATAATTCTACCCTTTTCTTGCTAATCATGGACTTCCGCAAAGTAACGCCTGCTTCTATCCAATATTTAAAATCGGTGAGCTTGACCGTACAGGCTAGACTTTACATCAAATTAACTAAATTACATCGTGTCGCGGTTCAAAACATTTGGTTTAACCAACAATGCAAACATTTAAACGTCATTCCAAACTACATTAATCTAAAGACCAACACGCACAGTCGAGCTTCTAATATTGCAATAAAAAAAGCTCAACAAGTATGGTTAAATGAAGAATCACGTCATTGGTTCACTGTTAGGGACAATTTAAAACTACATCTAAAAATACTCTATTCTGAACTTTCCTTCAAATTACATAATATTGAATTCGATCTTCTAGACCAAAAAGCGAGAGATTTAGCATCAATTGAAGTCCACAGTAAATTCCTTTCCCAACAAAAGAAATTAAAATCACTTGTTAATAAATCCTCCCAATCTACGTTATTGAACAACAATACGACAGACAATATGACAGACGTACCGGGTCACCAATTTCATCCCCGAGTTAAAAATCTAACTGATATCATAATACCTAAAAATGAAATACGCCTTTTAGACAACGGTTTAAAATACAATATACCTAATAATAATACACAAAAATCATTAGAAACACTGGCAATGGAATCTGAATTAGCTGTGGTACTTAACAAAAAAGATAATATTATCAAAAATATTATCGCTCATGAAATCAAAACAAATGCTGCACTTCTAAATTCCAATTCAAAAAGTAATAATAATAACAATAGCAACAACACAAACAATAACAACAACAGCAACAACCACGTAAACAAAAACAACAAAATATATAAATCTTTACAAAAAACGTTAAAAGATAATGATCTTATTATTTCAAAAGCCGATAAGGGTAATGCGATTGTTATCCTAAAGAGGATCGACTACCAAAATAAGGTCAATGAGGTTATCTCCGGAGAAGAATTCTCTAAGTTATCCTCTGACCCAACTAATAAATACACAGCAGAAGTTAGGCTAGCCGTTAATAAATCAAAACACATTTTTCCAAAAAATACATCAAAACACAACGTCATTCAAATGAACACTAATGCTCCTACATTATACGGCTTACCAAAAATCCACAAAAATAATATTCCAATCCGTCCCGTGGTCTCATATATTGGCGCACCTGCATATCTATTAGCAAAAGAGCTAAACAAAGTTATTAAATCAAAAACATCCTTCAATCAGTCTTATTCATTAAAAAATAGTATCCAACTAGTCAATAAAATTAAAGATTTGACATTACCGGACCATTGTAAATTAATATCATTAGATGTGGACAGTCTGTTCACCAATGTCCCAGTTAACGAAACCCTAAACATCATAACCAAATTGTTGGAAAATAATCATAAAAATGTCAACGAAATAACAGAATTAATAGAATTAACCAAAATATGCATGAAACAGAACTACTTCAAATTCAATGAACAATTTTATCAACAAAAAGAGGGATTAGCTATGGGCTCACCACTAAGTCCCCTAATGGCTGATATCTTCATGGATGATTTTGAAAATAAACATATTGTCAAAAATAACAAAATTCTGTATTACTATAGATATGTAGATGATATAATTATATGTTGGACTGGGACAGACAGACAACTTGACACATTTGTCAAAAATCTAAACAATATACACCCGAAAATTAAATTCAAATCAGAATTAGAACAAGATAACTCTATAAGCTTCCTCGATCTTACTATAACTCGTGCTAATAATAAACATCAGTTTGGTATTTTCCGGAAACCCACATACACAGACACAACCATACCCGCTTCATCCTGTCATCCGTGGCAGCATAAACTCGCAGCGTTCCACAGTTACGTGCATAGGTTGCTGTCTATTCCACTCACAAAAGAAAACTACTTAAAAGAATTAAAAGTAATTTACCACATGGCACAGGCAAATGGTTACAACAATAATATTGTTAATAATATAATAAAAAAGCAACAATTGATGCGGATAAAACAGGATTTATATTCATCATCACCTGATAAAATAAATAAATACAAATCCAGTTTAACTTATTTTGGAACAGTGTCGGAGCGTATCGCGAAGAGACTTAAAGCACATGATATACATGTTGCATTTAGGACAAATAATACACTTAAAAATATTTGCAACGGTAAAGATAAATTAAACAACAAACAAAAATCGGGCATTTATAAACTCGAATGTTCAGACTGTAAAGCCACTTATATTGGTCAAACGGGTCGTAAATTTGAAACACGCTACAAAGAACATATGGCTGCGGTTAGGAACAACCAACCCCAAAAGTCTCACTTTGCTAAACATCTCCTTGATAGTGGACACAAATTATCATCCGATCATTCATACAAAATCTTACACACCTGTGATAAAGGGCTTCGACTGAGCATGTTGGAACAATTAGAAATAATAAAACATAACAATAATACTCAGTTTAAATTACTTAATGAACAAGTGAACGTCTCAAGTTCACCACTGCTTCGTTTGTTTGAAGGGGGGGGTAGTGGGCGGGGCAACAGTAGTGGGGGTAGAAATACGGTATATAATACCGCGCAATTGACACGAGCGTCACTAGACAATGCATCGTTGTAGAGTCAACATCTCCTGAGGATGCTCCGGTGTCGGGGCGAAACGTGCGTCGAGAGTAGTGTAAAAATTAAACAGATTTTTTCTGTTGGCGGATTATAGCAAAATAATTCTACCCTTTTCTTGCTAATCATGGACTTCCGCAAAGTAACGCCTGCTTCTATCCAATATTTAAAATCGGTGAGCTTGACCGTACAGGCTAGACTTTACATCAAATTAACTAAATTACATCGTGTCGCGGTTCAAAACATTTGGTTTAACCAACAATGCAAACATTTAAACGTCATTCCAAACTACATTAATCTAAAGACCAACACGCACAGTCGAGCTTCTAATATTGCAATAAAAAAAGCTCAACAAGTATGGTTAAATGAAGAATCACGTCATTGGTTCACTGTTAGGGACAATTTAAAACTACATCTAAAAATACTCTATTCTGAACTTTCCTTCAAATTACATAATATTGAATTCGATCTTCTAGACCAAAAAGCGAGAGATTTAGCATCAATTGAAGTCCACAGTAAATTCCTTTCCCAACAAAAGAAATTAAAATCACTTGTTAATAAATCCTCCCAATCTACGTTATTGAACAACAATACGACAGACAATATGACAGACGTACCGGGTCACCAATTTCATCCCCGAGTTAAAAATCTAACTGATATCATAATACCTAAAAATGAAATACGCCTTTTAGACAACGGTTTAAAATACAATATACCTAATAATAATACACAAAAATCATTAGAAACACTGGCAATGGAATCTGAATTAGCTGTGGTACTTAACAAAAAAGATAATATTATCAAAAATATTATCGCTCATGAAATCAAAACAAATGCTGCACTTCTAAATTCCAATTCAAAAAGTAATAATAATAACAATAGCAACAACACAAACAATAACAACAACAGCAACAACCACGTAAACAAAAACAACAAAATATATAAATCTTTACAAAAAACGTTAAAAGATAATGATCTTATTATTTCAAAAGCCGATAAGGGTAATGCGATTGTTATCCTAAAGAGGATCGACTACCAAAATAAGGTCAATGAGGTTATCTCCGGAGAAGAATTCTCTAAGTTATCCTCTGACCCAACTAATAAATACACAGCAGAAGTTAGGCTAGCCGTTAATAAATCAAAACACATTTTTCCAAAAAATACATCAAAACACAACGTCATTCAAATGAACACTAATGCTCCTACATTATACGGCTTACCAAAAATCCACAAAAATAATATTCCAATCCGTCCCGTGGTCTCATATATTGGCGCACCTGCATATCTATTAGCAAAAGAGCTAAACAAAGTTATTAAATCAAAAACATCCTTCAATCAGTCTTATTCATTAAAAAATAGTATCCAACTAGTCAATAAAATTAAAGATTTGACATTACCGGACCATTGTAAATTAATATCATTAGATGTGGACAGTCTGTTCACCAATGTCCCAGTTAACGAAACCCTAAACATCATAACCAAATTGTTGGAAAATAATCATAAAAATGTCAACGAAATAACAGAATTAATAGAATTAACCAAAATATGCATGAAACAGAACTACTTCAAATTCAATGAACAATTTTATCAACAAAAAGAGGGATTAGCTATGGGCTCACCACTAAGTCCCCTAATGGCTGATATCTTCATGGATGATTTTGAAAATAAACATATTGTCAAAAATAACAAAATTCTGTATTACTATAGATATGTAGATGATATAATTATATGTTGGACTGGGACAGACAGACAACTTGACACATTTGTCAAAAATCTAAACAATATACACCCGAAAATTAAATTCAAATCAGAATTAGAACAAGATAACTCTATAAGCTTCCTCGATCTTACTATAACTCGTGCTAATAATAAACATCAGTTTGGTATTTTCCGGAAACCCACATACACAGACACAACCATACCCGCTTCATCCTGTCATCCGTGGCAGCATAAACTCGCAGCGTTCCACAGTTACGTGCATAGGTTGCTGTCTATTCCACTCACAAAAGAAAACTACTTAAAAGAATTAAAAGTAATTTACCACATGGCACAGGCAAATGGTTACAACAATAATATTGTTAATAATATAATAAAAAAGCAACAATTGATGCGGATAAAACAGGATTTATATTCATCATCACCTGATAAAATAAATAAATACAAATCCAGTTTAACTTATTTTGGAACAGTGTCGGAGCGTATCGCGAAGAGACTTAAAGCACATGATATACATGTTGCATTTAGGACAAATAATACACTTAAAAATATTTGCAACGGTAAAGATAAATTAAACAACAAACAAAAATCGGGCATTTATAAACTCGAATGTTCAGACTGTAAAGCCACTTATATTGGTCAAACGGGTCGTAAATTTGAAACACGCTACAAAGAACATATGGCTGCGGTTAGGAACAACCAACCCCAAAAGTCTCACTTTGCTAAACATCTCCTTGATAGTGGACACAAATTATCATCCGATCATTCATACAAAATCTTACACACCTGTGATAAAGGGCTTCGACTGAGCATGTTGGAACAATTAGAAATAATAAAACATAACAATAATACTCAGTTTAAATTACTTAATGAACAAGTGAACGTCTCAAGTTCACCACTGCTTCGTTTGTTTGAAGGGGGGGGTAGTGGGCGGGGCAACAGTAGTGGGGGTAGAAATACGGTATATAATACCGCGCAATTGACACGAGCGTCACTAGACAATGCATCGTTGTAGAGTCAACATCTCCTGAGGATGCTCCGGTGTCGGGGCGAAACGTGCGTCGAGAGTAGTGTAAAAATTAAACAGATTTTTTCTGTTGGCGGATTATAGCAAAATAATTCTACCCTTTTCTTGCTAAAAAGAAAAAGTTATAATAAACAGTAAACTCGCGACCCCTTTCCTTAACTTTTGATGTGTACACTTAAAATACCTCGCTGGACAAGTACATCTTGACTCCCAACAACCTATGCATTAAACGAATCGCACACAGCTGCGAGACTTACAAGACTCGCAGGAGTCGCAAGAGTAGTGATGTTTTCCTCGTTTGAGGTCCTAGGAAAACTAAAAAGAGTTATTTCAATTTCCTCCTCATTCTATCCTGAGATCCTCAAAAACACAAACGCTACGCACTTTTCAGTAGCTACAGCGAAAGTATGTGAGTTCGTACCTACAGCATCGTACTTTGTTGATATCATCAGCATTTGTTCAATGATTTGACGACCTTCATGAGGTATGTTTATGCTAGGTCTGATGCCTGATGTGGCTGAATTTATGACACACATCTTTAGGTGTGCGATTTAAAGCTACGGAACACGACACTAAGTGTACACTACTATATATTATGTTTTATGGACATTATTTGAGTTGGGCAACCATGTTGCGCGTCTATAAATACTTGTCAAGTGCGGTTGCGGTCGCGTAACTCAAAGTGTACCTTTGGTTATGAAGAATGTGTTGCGTGTACCTCAATAGCTTTGGCGGCTCGTGATAAATAATGAAATATGCGATCACCTTTTATGTACATACGCCTTTAGTGGGAACGTTCAGAGCGAGTAAATATCAAAGTTCATAACTATGGAGATAAATAACTTGTTGAATCCAACTTGGTTGGACAACTTGCGGAGCTTCGTGATGTCTTATTTGAGGTAAAGGTGCTGTAATGGCAAATCGGAAAGCGTAGCAGTAGAAGACTTGACTCTGAGAGTTGAAGACTAAGTGGACGAGCGATCTCAAGCGATTCGTAGCCACTTGATACAAGCAGCGCAAGATCATGTTCTGTGGAGATCCTCTCAAGAGTCCAGCAGTGGACGTCTTTCGGTTGTAATGTTAAGGCACATTTTTTAAATAAGTTTTTATTCTTTCGCTTCTATAACAATACTCATAAAACAACTAAATGAGTACAGCACTTGAGGTAATCGTCACAGTTAGTAGAATTTCATCGCACAACAAATTGAATACCTGACGATAATTGCCCAACCAGGAGCGTTAGTAGCAACCTTTATTTTTGTGGAACAATGTTGGGAGTCACAAAACAGCATGTTTATTGTGCCGTTAAGAGAGCGGCAAATGGCTGTAATGTGCAAACCGCGGGATTTGCTCTCGTGAGATTTGTGAGTGGATTGCAGCGCCCGGGAAACAAATGAGCGCTCTTTCATATTGAGGTCACTCAGTACCTTGTTTTTAGCCGTTAAAAAGAGTAATAAAAAGTAATCAAACACCCAGTTACGGCAATTTTATTTAGTTAATTCGATGTACATTTTCACAAGCTTTAAACTAAACTAAACTGACAGCTCTAACAATTTAAATATAATGCTTTTCATTTAGATTTTAGACCTATCAATCAAGTATGGTTTAGAGTTGGTGTCCAATTGAATACGCACTCGCTAATTTTTGAACTGTTGAAACCCGTTCTCTGTTCCCTCGCTTTGAAGAACTACCCTGGGCTCAAGGAGTTGAACGCCGAGTATTTTTTCTTTATGGGGTCTCTTATCTTTTCTATTGCGATCCCGGAAGCTATTGAGGCAAGGAGGCAGTTACTTTCCGCCGCTCGAGAGCATCTGGAAGATCTTTCGGCCCATGTTGCGCTTATTCTCATGAGAAGATGGGCTTATTATTTCAAAAGCCGATAAGGGTAATGCGATTGTTATCCTAAAGAGGATCGACTACCAAAATAAGGTCAATGAGGTTATCTCCGGAGAAGAATTCTCTAAGTTATCCTCTGACCCAACTAATAAATACACAGCAGAAGTTAGGCTAGCCGTTAATAAATCAAAACACATTTTTCCAAAAAATACATCAAAACACAACGTCATTCAAATGAACACTAATGCTCCTACATTATACGGCTTACCAAAAATCCACAAAAATAATATTCCAATCCGTCCCGTGGTCTCATATATTGGCGCACCTGCATATCTATTAGCAAAAGAGCTAAACAAAGTTATTAAATCAAAAACATCCTTCAATCAGTCTTATTCATTAAAAAATAGTATCCAACTAGTCAATAAAATTAAAGATTTGACATTACCGGACCATTGTAAATTAATATCATTAGATGTGGACAGTCTGTTCACCAATGTCCCAGTTAACGAAACCCTAAACATCATAACCAAATTGTTGGAAAATAATCATAAAAATGTCAACGAAATAACAGAATTAATAGAATTAACCAAAATATGCATGAAACAGAACTACTTCAAATTCAATGAACAATTTTATCAACAAAAAGAGGGATTAGCTATGGGCTCACCACTAAGTCCCCTAATGGCTGATATCTTCATGGATGATTTTGAAAATAAACATATTGTCAAAAATAACAAAATTCTGTATTACTATAGATATGTAGATGATATAATTATATGTTGGACTGGGACAGACAGACAACTTGACACATTTGTCAAAAATCTAAACAATATACACCCGAAAATTAAATTCAAATCAGAATTAGAACAAGATAACTCTATAAGCTTCCTCGATCTTACTATAACTCGTGCTAATAATAAACATCAGTTTGGTATTTTCCGGAAACCCACATACACAGACACAACCATACCCGCTTCATCCTGTCATCCGTGGCAGCATAAACTCGCAGCGTTCCACAGTTACGTGCATAGGTTGCTGTCTATTCCACTCACAAAAGAAAACTACTTAAAAGAATTAAAAGTAATTTACCACATGGCACAGGCAAATGGTTACAACAATAATATTGTTAATAATATAATAAAAAAGCAACAATTGATGCGGATAAAACAGGATTTATATTCATCATCACCTGATAAAATAAATAAATACAAATCCAGTTTAACTTATTTTGGAACAGTGTCGGAGCGTATCGCGAAGAGACTTAAAGCACATGATATACATGTTGCATTTAGGACAAATAATACACTTAAAAATATTTGCAACGGTAAAGATAAATTAAACAACAAACAAAAATCGGGCATTTATAAACTCGAATGTTCAGACTGTAAAGCCACTTATATTGGTCAAACGGGTCGTAAATTTGAAACACGCTACAAAGAACATATGGCTGCGGTTAGGAACAACCAACCCCAAAAGTCTCACTTTGCTAAACATCTCCTTGATAGTGGACACAAATTATCATCCGATCATTCATACAAAATCTTACACACCTGTGATAAAGGGCTTCGACTGAGCATGTTGGAACAATTAGAAATAATAAAACATAACAATAATACTCAGTTTAAATTACTTAATGAACAAGTGAACGTCTCAAGTTCACCACTGCTTCGTTTGTTTGAAGGGGGGGGTAGTGGGCGGGGCAACAGTAGTGGGGGTAGAAATACGGTATATAATACCGCGCAATTGACACGAGCGTCACTAGACAATGCATCGTTGTAGAGTCAACATCTCCTGAGGATGCTCCGGTGTCGGGGCGAAACGTGCGTCGAGAGTAGTGTAAAAATTAAACAGATTTTTTCTGTTGGCGGATTATAGCAAAATAATTCTACCCTTTTCTTGCTAAAAAGAAAAAGTTATAATAAACAGTAAACTCGCGACCCCTTTCCTTAACTTTTGATGTGTACACTTAAAATACCTCGCTGGACAAGTACATCTTGACTCCCAACAACCTATGCATTAAACGAATCGCACACAGCTGCGAGACTTACAAGACTCGCAGGAGTCGCAAGAGTAGTGATGTTTTCCTCGTTTGAGGTCCTAGGAAAACTAAAAAGAGTTATTTCAATTTCCTCCTCATTCTATCCTGAGATCCTCAAAAACACAAACGCTACGCACTTTTCAGTAGCTACAGCGAAAGTATGTGAGTTCGTACCTACAGCATCGTACTTTGTTGATATCATCAGCATTTGTTCAATGATTTGACGACCTTCATGAGGTATGTTTATGCTAGGTCTGATGCCTGATGTGGCTGAATTTATGACACACATCTTTAGGTGTGCGATTTAAAGCTACGGAACACGACACTAAGTGTACACTACTATATATTATGTTTTATGGACATTATTTGAGTTGGGCAACCATGTTGCGCGTCTATAAATACTTGTCAAGTGCGGTTGCGGTCGCGTAACTCAAAGTGTACCTTTGGTTATGAAGAATGTGTTGCGTGTACCTCAATAGCTTTGGCGGCTCGTGATAAATAATGAAATATGCGATCACCTTTTATGTACATACGCCTTTAGTGGGAACGTTCAGAGCGAGTAAATATCAAAGTTCATAACTATGGAGATAAATAACTTGTTGAATCCAACTTGGTTGGACAACTTGCGGAGCTTCGTGATGTCTTATTTGAGGTAAAGGTGCTGTAATGGCAAATCGGAAAGCGTAGCAGTAGAAGACTTGACTCTGAGAGTTGAAGACTAAGTGGACGAGCGATCTCAAGCGATTCGTAGCCACTTGATACAAGCAGCGCAAGATCATGTTCTGTGGAGATCCTCTCAAGAGTCCAGCAGTGGACGTCTTTCGGTTGTAATGTTAAGGCACATTTTTTAAATAAGTTTTTATTCTTTCGCTTCTATAACAATACTCATAAAACAACTAAATGAGTACAGCACTTGAGGTAATCGTCACAGTTAGTAGAATTTCATCGCACAACAAATTGAATACCTGACGATAATTGCCCAACCAGGAGCGTTAGTAGCAACCTTTATTTTTGTGGAACAATGTTGGGAGTCACAAAACAGCATGTTTATTGTGCCGTTAAGAGAGCGGCAAATGGCTGTAATGTGCAAACCGCGGGATTTGCTCTCGTGAGATTTGTGAGTGGATTGCAGCGCCCGGGAAACAAATGAGCGCTCTTTCATATTGAGGTCACTCAGTACCTTGTTTTTAGCCGTTAAAAAGAGTAATAAAAAGTAATCAAACACCCAGTTACGGCAATTTTATTTAGTTAATTCGATGTACATTTTCACAAGCTTTAAACTAAACTAAACTGACAGCTCTAACAATTTAAATATAATGCTTTTCATTTAGATTTTAGACCTATCAATCAAGTATGGTTTAGAGTTGGTGTCCAATTGAATACGCACTCGCTAATTTTTGAACTGTTGAAACCCGTTCTCTGTTCCCTCGCTTTGAAGAACTACCCTGGGCTCAAGGAGTTGAACGCCGACTATTTTTTCTTTATGGGGTCTCTTATCTTTTCTATTGCGATCCCGGAAGCTATTGAGGCAAGGAGGCAGTTACTTTCCGCCGCTCGAGAGCATCTGGAAGATCTTTCGGCCCATGTTGCGCTTATTCTCATGAGAAGATGGGCTGTTGGTGTGTGGAGGCTAGGCGATTTTTGCACGATATCGGTCGTCGGTTAAGGGAAAGGGGCTGCGACCCACGCTCTGGGGCTTACCTGGTCCAACTTAGGCTGTCAATCGCCATACAAAGCGCAATGCCGTGCGTTTGATGGGCACCTTTGGCAACCAGAGGTGGTCTTTTAGACTAAAATTTATTTATTGTTTAACGATGTAATAATATGTACGGATTTTTCTTTTTGTGACGTCATTTTATTCTATTTGATTAAGCTTAAATTAAGATTGTAT
The DNA here is from genome assembly GCA_029955525.1 of Oeneis ivallda. Classification (NCBI taxonomy): domain Eukaryota; kingdom Metazoa; phylum Arthropoda; class Insecta; order Lepidoptera; family Nymphalidae; genus Oeneis; species Oeneis ivallda. The sequence continues at coordinate 9,886,341 of JARPMR010000020.1, read as the reverse complement.
GATATTTAGGATAATAATATTATTGTTAGGATAAAAACAATATTACTCTATAATTATTCTTAAAAAGCAAAAATAAGGGTTAACAATAGAAGAATAGCATACTAAAAAATAAAAATAAATAGAGCCTCGTGACCATTTGAGTTGCCACGGATCAGGAGCACTTAAAGCAACAACGGACAGTTCGGACGGGGCATCAAGCTTTCGAAAAGCGACAAAAAACTGCAAAAACGCCGATCGCCGCTGCTAAAAGCATCGTATCTGCTTCGCTAACAAAAATCGATCTGCATCTATTTCAGGTTCAATATACTGTATACTCTAGAGAATATAATATTCAATCCACATTCTTGAGATCGTGATTCTGAGTATATAGGCATATTTAACAGAATAATTTGTGGTCAACCCTTTAGGGATTTTCCGTTTGGGTCGTACTTACTGCTCGTTGGTATATGTGGGTATGTTGGCATAACGTTGAATGCCTTCTCATGAAAATTCTTTTGAGCTTAACGGACCATATTTAAACTATTCAAAGGGAATTTTCCGGGATTTGTTGTTACCTAAAGTGTTGATAAAAGCGTTTTTACTCATAAAAGAGAAATTAGCTCGGCTGGTAGCTGGATGTAGTTTCCGTGAGCTTAGTTCGTTTTATTATAAAGTGTAGTTAAGAAAGCTATTTTCCTAACAAAATTATTTTTGGAACGAAGTTCCTTATGGGGCGTTGCGGAGTGGTACCCTAGCCGGCAAAAAACGTCCGTAACGTTAAAAAAAAGCGTAAGATTTTTTGTAACTAAAAGAAACACTACTTTTTGAACCAATTGTTTAGTGTTTAGTGCAAGTGTTTAGTGTTTAGTGTTTAGTGTTTATTGCAAGTGGTTAGTGTTAAGTGCAAGTGTTTAGTGTCTAGTGCAAGTGTTTAGTGTTTAGTGCAAGTGTTTAGTGCAAGTGTTTAGTGTTTAGTGCAAATGTTTAGTACAAGTGTTTAGAGTTTAGTGCAAGTTTTAGTGTTTAGTGCAAGTGTTTAGTGTTTAGGGCAAGTATTTAGTGCAAGTGTTTAGTGTTTAGTGCAAGTGCTTAGTGTTTTTATTATATATTTTTAGAAATCATTGTAAACAAAATAAAGGTGTTAGGATAATTTTTTGTAAAGTAGTTTTTTTGATTTTTATCGATAAAAAATCATGATAAAAATGTATACCCGAATAATTATTTTCTTTATAACTCTAATAGAACTTAAAATTAATATTTTTATAATAAGGAACTTCGTTCCTATATGGTGTCCCACGACACCACACGACTTTTTTATTTAAAAGGACCTACCGTCAGGTTAGTCCCATTTAAATTTGGTGAATATCTGATGAATATCTTCGGTGATGGAGGACAGAAATTGCTCGCGATCAAAGAATGTGTAGACTGATCCTATGAAAGTACACTAATAAGCTTAAAATTATAAAAATTCTTCATAAAAAACCAACGTCAAAAGCCAATACTGAAAGTATAAAATAATTTTAGTTTGTACACGTATGTTCAAGTCGAGCAAGCATCGCGAATGGGTTCCTAAGGTTTCATCGTTTCTATTCAGGCTCGCCCGACTTCAACATACGTGTACAAACTAAAATTATTTTATACTTTGTAGTGGTATTTGAAGTCGGTTTTTGAAAAAGAATTTTAATATATTATTATTTTTAGTCAGGACAAGTTAGCCCTTAACTGCGAACTCACCCGGTGGCAAGTAACGATACGGTCTAAAATGGTAGTGGGCTAACTTGGCAGGGGATATGGCATTTTTAATTATAGAGAATAATATTACAGAGAAGAAGTTATACATGTAATTTGGCTAAGCAAATGTAACTTAGTTAAACCTACTCAAGAAGGAAGTGTCCCAAAGGGCTAAATCGCTAATTAGATTATCTGAACGTGAGAAGATAGCAAAGTGACAAATAGGTAGGTGTTAAGAATCTTGTTAATTAGTTCTGTTCAAAGCACTGCTTAATATAAAGGGCGCGGAAAGTATTATGGAGGTGTTACCACATTCGCACTGCTGCAGTTGTGCCCTGACGCTGCACTGTGCGGACGTCACAGGCCCATTTCATGCAGAATTCTGAAAGCAAAAAAACATGCACATTTAATTTGGGCGTTTGTTTACTGCAATAAAGCACAGGTAGGAGACCTGTGCAGGAGACAGACATTTTTTTTTCAAATATCTCGCGCTTCACGCCTAAGGGTAACTGAAGATACAGATGCCTATTGACTCTTGATTTAAAGGAGCCTAAGTCATAGTTAAGAAGTCAAGTATAGTCAAGCAGTGATAGCCTAATGGTTTAGGACTGTAGTCTCCTATTTGGGGGGTCGCAGGTTCGATCCCGAGTACGCACCTCTGACTTTTCGGAGTCAAGTGCGTTTAAGCAATTAAATATCACTTGCTTCAACGGTGAAGAAAAACATCGTGAGGAAACCTGCACTCAGTAGTGAGCCGTTGATGGGTTGCTAAAAAAAAAGTCATAGTTAGTTGGAAAAGCGAAAGCCGGAAGGGCTTTTTTGTAGGTGTGTATTAAGAATGAATAAGCAAAGTCCGAGGGATGTCAACTACGTGGCGGTGCAGACTCGTGTGATGCCTTGCGGTTCAGTGGTGACCTGCGATTCGTCGCTGATGAGTCATAATAGCTATTTATGCAACTGCATCGTAATGAGGGTCATTTTAATTCGAGTACTGTTTTTTGATACGAGGCTTGCCGAGTATCAAAATAGGATAGTACGAGAATTAAAATGACTAATTACGTTCAGTTGCATACAAGATTTTATCTACGACAAGGAAGTAAAATCATTAACAAAATACGCCGTAGGCTCAACAAAGTAACAAAAAGTAACTCCGTAAGCCGCCACCAGCCGCCTGTGGCGCCTCTTCAACAAAAAGTAACTCCGTAAGCCGCCACCAGCCGCCTGTGGCGCCTCTGTCAACAAAAAGTAACTCCGTAAGCCGCCACCAGCCGCTTGTGGCGCCTCTGTCGTATGAACGGTACAAAAGTGCCAGAACTCAGAGCCTTAGCTTTAGGTATCCTATTTTAAGAAGATAACCATTTCGATTCAGCTCCCATACAACGAGCTGCATCGAAATGAGAAGCAAAACCGAAAGAGGGTTCATTTCGATTCAGCTGTCAAACTCGAAATTGGAACTTTTCGATGCTGGAGTAGATAAATATGTTAATGTGTCACATTGTAGCGGATTTCCGCTCATAAAATTCCACTGGAAATGACCCTGGCCGAAGCCAACATTACTAAAGCAGAATATTCAAATGTATTAATGTTTCTTACATTGTAAATGAGCGAAGGGATATACGCAAAGTTATTATTAAATTTTCGCTATCCTTGCAAAATCTCCGCGCGGACCCGTGTTACCAGTATGAGACTGGCTAATTTTCTCATAATTTATAATGCTCCGTTCTTGTTTACTTTCACAAACACGGGACGGACCTTTTCTAATTAATAAGATCGGGTTTTGTGGTAGCAAAATTATAAAATAAATTGGAATCTGGGGACAGGGTAGTGTCCCCGCCATGACTGCAAGCGAAGCGCAAGGGCACTACCTAACTTTCTCGAAGCGCTTCGTCGTGTTTTTGAATCCATGAAGGGTTCAAAAAAACGACGAAGCGCTTGCACGACAAAATGAAGCTTGGATTTAGATTAAACCAAACCAAAATTTTCGAGATATCAATAGTGATTTATTAAATACTAGCTGATGCCCGCGACTTCGTCCGCGTGAATTTAGTTTTTTGTTTTTTTTTTGTATTAAAACCTTCCGTGGAACTTAAGGAACATACAAAAAAATAAATTAACCGAATCGGTCCATCCATTCTTGAGTTTTGCGCTTAACAACAATTCATTTTTATTTATATAGATAGATATAAAGTTTTAATTTCATAGCTCTTATACTTTAGATTTTATTGATATATCTAAAAACCCTGATTTGGTACTGACTCACTGATGATCAACTAAATTATTAAGGTACTTCCAGAAGTACAAGAAAGCTGTTTGGTATTTACATACCACTACGTTTCACACACGTTTCACGGTTTCATTACTACAAGAACTATTGTAAACAGAAAAAGTAATGAACAGTGAATAAATTTTTCACCTTACGCCTATGTGAATGTAGCAAAACGGCCAAGCCACATTATGTTAACTAAGGGTAGAGTTTGTGAAGTTAGGGCTTTTAGAGTTAGGGCGTGCAGAGTTTTGGCTTTACATGAGATCTGATAACTTTTTGACAGTGCGTCAGCACTCGTTTGCTCGTAGTAACCATTTTACATGAAAATGTTTTTGATGGGATACATTTTACATTATATCATAAATTGCGGAGCTGGCGGAGACCAAACCTACATCTCTCGGGAATCGCACCCTGAGTGTGTTGATAATTTTACACTACGGTCATGGTTCAATTGAAGCTATGTTGATATTACAAAATTATTCGGAAATATTCTTAAAGTACTTAAACACTTAAAAAAAAACAAGTACATTTTACTTTATGTAGCTTAGAAAGAAAAATAAAAATATCAGTCTATAATTGTTATCCACATTTTTTAAAAAAGGAATTAAGTAAATTGAATTTTTGTAAAGAAAAGATATTTGGGGTATTCTTAAATTTCATTTATCAAATAGGTACTGACTTTAAAGAAGTATAAAATATCTAAAATTTCATATTTATAATGAATTTTTTTTTTTTTTTTAAATTTTAAATATAATCCCGTCTCATAGAGTCCATTGGTGTGGTCCAAAGATACCTTGTTGGCCAACATAAGTTTGACAATTCAGCGGAGTAACGCAACCAGCGTTGACCAACACATTCCTTCGTTACAGTGATTCGGATGATATTTTTGATTTAGTACGTTTACTTGTTATATTCTGAATAATGAAATTCTAAGCAATTTCCAGCGTCGAAATAATAAAGATTGTTAACGAGCTACAGAATTCCAAAAAATTTCCAACTTCCAACCAATTGAATGCAAAAAGACTCGCATTGGTACATTTCAGTTAACTGTGGAAAGGAATTAAACATCAAATATGAGGAAAAAAGAAGAAGGGGGTAATACGATGGGAAGAGGCGGCGCGTTGCGGCGAGCCGAGGGAACTGTAAAGTTACTCAAGTTTCGTTTACGTAGCTAAAGAGAGCAAGGGGCTCTTTATAAAGCAGTTTCATGAATATTTATACGGATTTAAAGACAGCGTAGTGCGGCTGTGTAAACGACAGCTCCTGAGTACGGTTTTGAATTTAAACCGCTGATCTTGGTCGCTTGAACTTAGTATTGACCAAGGATGATGAGTAACTACTGTATTGTTTATTATAATATTAATCTAAATATTGTTTGGAATAATGGATTATTGGTTTATCCTTCAATCATGCAGGTACGTAAATACTACCCTACATTATACTAGCTTTTTCCCGCGACTGCATCCTCTTGGATATTGAAATCATCATTAATCTTTTCCCGCGTGGAGTTTGGTCTTTAAAAATACCGCAGGCATGCTATGTTTTCTTTAATAAAAGGTAGCCACTCTCCAAGTCTAAACTATACCCATGCAAAAAATCTCGGCGATACGTTGCTCCGTTGCTGTGTGATTGAAGGACAAATCAAAAAACAAACACTTTCGCATAAATGCTATTAGTAAGGATAAGATTAGTATAATAAGATCTCAGATCTTTAGATAAAAATCTTTCTTTTTCTTCTATTCGTTATTAAGAGTCGACACAATGCTGGAGTGACAGAAATTGCAATATAATATCTCGCAGAAGTTTCGTTGACTTTGTTACCAGTTCACTTCTACTTAAAGCGAACTGGCTGGAAACTGGAGCGAACTACACTCACAGAAATATATAAATGAGGTTGCAACTAGTGAGGGCACTTAAAACTTAATGGCTGCGAACGCAGCGGTATGAACTATTTGTGTAAACTATTCTTAATTTGACTACACCGTTTATTTTATTGATTCCGTCAATGTAGCAGTAATAGTAGTTAGAGCATTTACGTCCACCTGCAAAGCGCTAGATAAATATCACAAGCGCAGATTTAACACCAAAAGACGCAAAAATCTGACGCTGATGCAAAGCTAGTGCAGATAAGAATAAGGCAGGAAAGCAGATCCATGCTACGTGAGACTACGCTCAGTCCAAGACTTTTCCAAAAAGAAGATTTATGGTCTATGATCATCCCAAGATCTATAGAATGGAAACAAATAGAGCCTACATAGAAAAGTTCATAAAATAGGATAGGTTTATAATAGATAAGTTTTGAATTCACTAACCGCGAGTAAATCACTATAGGAGCAAAGGAGTAAATATAAATATTTAAAAAAGCCGGCCAAGTGCGAGTCGGACTCGCGCACCGAGGGTTCCGTACTCCAAAAGTAAAAGTAAAACGATAATATTATATTAATTTGCTTATTTATCGTTAACTTTGTTTATAGAGGTTTATTGTTAATATAAAAAAAACTATGCTAGTTAGAGCGTTGGTTTTATTTTTCCTGTAAAATATAAATAAACCTCTATTGACCATAATTATTTCAGATTTTTCGATTGGTAAACTTCGGAGATAAGGGGGGGGAACGGTATTTTTTTCGACATTTTGGCCGATTACTCAAAAACTATTATATATATAAATAAATAAAAAACTGTTTTAGAATGCACAAGTAAAGGCCTTTCATATGATACCCCACTCGGTATAATTATCTTACTTTGAAATTTCAAGCCCCTGATTTTCCCCCTTTTTAATTAAACTAAAATAATTTTCGCGTTGATTTTATTTTTCCTGTAAAATATACATAAACCTCTATTGACCATAATTATTTCAGATTTTTCTATTGGTAAACATCGGAGATAAGGGGGGGGGGACGGTATTTTTTTCGACATTTTGGCCGATTACTCAAAAACAATTAAATATAGAAATAAATAAAAAACCGTTTTAGAATGCACAAGTAAAGGCCTTTCATATGATATCCCACTCGGTATAGCTATTTTACTTTGAAATTTCAAACCCCCGATTTTCCCCCTTTTTTAATAAAACTAAAAATAATTTTCGATTTTTCTTTATTCCAATGATGTTGGGCCACTATTATACACAACTATGCCAAATTTCATGTCGGTAGCTTTAATAGTTACTGAAATAATCGACTGTGACAGACGGACGGACGGACGGACGGACGGAGAAAGTCTCACCATAATATATCCATTTTTACCATTTTGGTACGGAACCCTAAAAAGTAGCTCTTGGTATATGTATTCTTGAGAACAAGAAAGTTTTTTGAAATCGGGTCTAAGTGTCGATTTCACCAACGTCGAGTGACGTTTAACAGAGGAATAGGTAAATTGGGCCTTCTGATAGTTTTGTATTCAAAATCTGCCAAAATATCCAATTTACGCTCTTAAGACTTATTTTACGTTGGTGAAATCGGCACTGTCTGGTAAAATATTTAGTGAAAATGCGCGCGTAGTGATCGACACTCGGAATTCCTCTGCATATTGTTCTACCTCTAATATTGTAATGTAAAACGTACGTGCCATATTTGCGAGGACAAAAAACTACAGAGAATTTTCGTTAGATTAGTGCCTGGCGTAAATCTCTGCAAAATATAAGTAGGTAGATACGAGTAGCTTAGTTTTTAACTTAGTTTATCCAACAAAGCCTTATCTTATTTTATCCATGAAACCATAATATTAGTTCACATAATATTTCCCAATAACCGAATATGGGTTGGGTACAAAGTATAAAGTTTGTACAAAAGCGATTACCGACGTTGTCCGAGGGTGAAGGGGAAAGGCTCTATTGTATCGAGCTCCTATAAGCGAGCTATCGGTTGTCTCAATGCTTTGACGAAGAGGGAAGATAACGACGAGGAAGGGTTTGACATTTTTTATACAAGAAATTGTAAAAACACTTTAAAAAGATGCTACAACGATCCTGATTTTTAGCAAATTCACAAGAAACAACTTTAGCAAGAAAAGGTTAGAATTATTTTGCTGTAATCCGCCAACAGAAAAAATCTGTATAATTTTTACACTACTCTCGACGCACGTTTCGCCCCGACACCGGAGCATCCTCAGGAGATGTCGACTCTACAACGATGCATTGACTAGGCATCCTCAGGAGATGTCGACTCTACAACGATGCATTGACTAGACAATGCATCGTTGTAGAGTCGACATCTCCTGAGGATGCTCCGGTGTCGGGGCGAAACGTGCGTCGAGAGTAGTGTAAAAATTATACAGATTTTTTCTGTTGGCGGATTATAGCAAAATAATTCTAACCTTTTCTTGCTAATCATGGACTTCCGCAAAGTAACGCCTGCTTCTATCCAATAGAAACAACTTTATTTTGCTATAGTCCACCAAACCTGAAAAAATCTGTATGGGTCCACTCACACTGTACACTGCTGCTATCTTCGTAGTTTATAGAAATACCACCCGACCAACAAGCAACACATCACAAACCCACCAAAATACACGTTTCACTCCGCCACCGGAGCGTCTTCAGAAGACGTAGACTCTACAACGCACATTTGCAAATGCTTTACAATTTGTTGTTCCTTGTGTATTAAGGAATTCCACAAAGTATCGGCTGCTTCTATCCAATGCATTATTTTTGCAACATAGTAGATGGCTCTCGACCTTAGTATAAAACATTCGTTCTTTATATTATTTTGTTAGAAGTTTCCATATCATACTAATATTATAAATGCGAAAGAGTGTTTGTTTGTTGGTTTGTCGTTCAATCACGCCGCAACAGAGCTACGGATCGACTTGATTTTTTGCATGGGTATAGTTGAGGACCTGGAGAGTGACATAGCTTTTTATCTCGGAAAATCAAAGAGTTCCCGAGTGATTTTAAAAACTAAATCCACGCGGACGAAGTTGCGGGCAGCAGTTACTATCCAATATTTTTGTAAAACTTTTTGCCAGAAAATTGCTTGTAACGTCTTGAATTATGACCTTGTTTGCGATTAGTAATGATTTATTATATACTTACAAGAAAATCGTTTTATTACAGCACATCATTACATTTTATCTGGTCATCAATAACATTATAATAGATATATTTGTCTTACTGGCCGTTCATTTCCAATAATTAATATAACAATAGATTTACGGCTTATTGGTTGCCATATCGAAGCTAACATCTTAATTGCTATTGCGCTAAAACTTAACAAAGAAGGCATTATCACCAATACGAGTTATTTTTTCTATTATCTCTTCCGATTATACGAGTTAGGGACGGTTTAACCAACGTAAAATAAGTCTTATCTGAACGTTATGATATTTTGGCAGATGTTTAATACAAAACTGTCAGAAAGCCCAGCTTATTCCTCAGATAAGAATCACTTCACGTTGGTGAAATCGGTATTAAATTTATTAATTATTTAAATAAGGGTTCCATTTTTACCATTTTGGTACGGAACCCTTAAAAAAAGATGACAAATGACAAACATTTCTCGTTAGGACGTATACACTGCAGCTAAACCGTTAGCCGTTCGTTTGTTAGGCTGTCTTTTGCTTATTTTGCGCTGGACAAAATCCATCTACGCATCCCTCCTTGAAAGTGTGTGGGACACTGGCTTGAACCAGATACTCAGTAAAGCTCAGCAGAACATCTGCATCAGAAATAAGGCATCTCCATCATTCGTATATCGAATTCTAAGAAGGCATCCCTAACAAGAGAACGCGACGTCATACTTTAAATCAGCCGTTGAAGGTACGCATATCGTCCGAGGTCCATTTTGTATGCCCATGCGCTCTACAGTATATGCATGAGTGGTATCATACTTTTACTTACTAATAATATTATAAATGCGAAAGTGTGTTTGTTGGTTTGTCCTTTAATCACGCCGCAACAAAGCTACGGATCGACGTCATTTTTTGCATGGGTATAGTTGAGGACCTGGAGAGTGACATAGGCTACATTTTATCCCGGAAAATCAAAGAATTCCCGAGGGATTTTAAAAACTAAATCTACGCGGACGAAGCCGCGGGCATGAGCTAGTACTACAATAAAGTTCACTTTAATCGTGTGCTGCTCCGTATGACTCCAACTGGCGCAGTGTTTCTGGCGTACCACAATCATGGCAAGCCTTAGTAGGTAGGTACCTACCGAAACAGTCATGTCTAGTAAGGCCAATGATGAGTAAACAGGTAGTTCGATATCAAAAAATAAAATATGCGTTAGAACAATAGCTAAAAAGAAACGACTAACTAAAAAGGAAAAGTTGATTATTCGTCAGTATTAGAAAGAAATTGGAATAACTTTCGTTTTCAACCTTTAAACTGCCGACTCCATTACTTTGCATAACAGGTTCCAAGGAGTCATTACTCCTTGGAACCTGTTATGCAAAGTAATGGAGTAATGGAAGCAGCCGCAAAATCAATTGTGAATTCAACCTTAACGTAAGTTCACTCCAATTAAATATTTAATTTTGCGTTACCCTGTAGAAAAGTTTTTGCAGTCTATTTAATATTATATTTCTTTGCTTCATCCTTCAATATAATTATTACAAAGGTAGTCACTCCAGTCGCCAGAGATAAGTCCGCGTATTTTACAGTTATACCCTACCCTAAAAATAAATCACCTTGGCAGCACCGTCTTAATTTTGCTCATTACTTTTTCGCGCGAGATAAGGACCGCACGCGCTCAGCGCGCCGCACTTAATAATTTAACCAGAAGTGCAGAAGATCGAGTGATATTGTAGGATAGTGTGATTGCAGTATTGTGCATCGGCTGAAATGATCATCATCATCATCATCGAAGGAAAAAGGTACGAGCTCTTTTCTGTGTTCAAACGATCTCTTGTTTGCGCTTACGTACCGCCACATAGCCTACTATATTATTGTTTTTGCATTAACATAAAAACGGTACACTTTTTGTATCGAGGTTTACTGTGAGTCTTCATCGATTACGAGGTATCAGAGAAAACGTAAATATTCTGAATTAAATATTACGTTACCTACTCTGCAAATACTTGCGGAAGTGTTTTATTATGAAAATTAATAAAAATTAAAACACAACTATAACGATTATTATGGTAACACTATTGTTAAAACTTGTCATCAATCACGATTGAATTAACTTAGTACCTACCCCCCAAGTGTCTCGGATTTATTTAGGTAATTTATCATTATTATTTCTACATATCATATTATACATTCGAAAAATGTAATAAAATTCACGAATTCACTCAACTATGCTCGTAACATTCGCTCAACGGGGCTTTAGTAGCTTGCCCAGCCGTTAACTATATTCGAGTACCTACTTGTAAACAAAAATATAATATTATTTATCTGGAGAGACGGTAGTGTCCCTGCCAAGACGAGCCAAGCGAAGCGTAAGGGAACTAACTACCCACCTTTTCTTCGATTTATCTGAAAACACTAATTGTAAAGAAACACGTAAAATTAAAAGTAATGGTAGATGAACAAGCAGAGCAAGTAGCATATTATTAGATATTATAGAAGATATTAAATATTTGGAAGAAATAATGGCCATTTTCCTCGGTTTGAAAGTCTTGCTCGTAACTTAAACAACTGTGCAATGTTCGTGTCGACACTACAACGGTAATGAGTTATATTAATTGAAAGAGAGGCATTCAATACCCTCACTTAAATAAGTTAACTAGAACCAGTTGGCATTGGTGTGAACAATGTGAGCTTTGTTTTTTTTTTTTCTTTGCGTCATACGTAAACACCGAAGAAAATCAAGCCGACGCCGAGTCTAGTAGGTACAGTTAATCCAGATACTGAATGGTCATTTTGACAAAGGGTTCAAAGTTACTTTATAAAAGTCGGTCAACTCGAAATTGACTCAAAATTACACTCGGCGCTTGGGAAATCGACGCATGTTTCCCCGAAGTATGGTGAAAATATTCATGCCAACCATATGGCTCTTTATATTAAAAAAGGGGATGCGACAAAGACTACTCGTCCTGAGTATCACGGCCGTTAGTAAAGGAATGGGCCTACTATTAAAAGAGAGTGAAAACAGGGTGCAGGCCATGAAACACCTAAGCAGGAAGATGGCTGCAGGATCCTGTGTGATTCAAACTTCGGAATCACTCAAAGCAGCATTAAACTCTTAATGCCTCAACTCAACAAGAAGTGAGTGCTATAAGATTCGGAAGGAGACAAAACTTTATTTGGATTGGCTTTATCCGAGAAACTAAAAAACAACAAACAGGGATTGACTGCGAACCTATTGCAATAACATGATTAACTGCGAGCTAATCATCAGTCATATACTAAAGCCATGACTCCACAAACAAATTGGAATTGGCTGCGAGTCAATTGCGATAATATAACTAGCTGTGAGCCACTCATGAGTCATATTCTAAAGCTGTGACTCCACAAACAAATCAGGATTGACTGCGAGTCAATGACGATAACATAACTAGCTGCGAGCGAGCTACTCATGAGTGAAATCCTAAAGCTGTGACTCCACAAGAAAAAAAATCGGGATTGACTGCGAGTCAATTGCGATAACATAACTAGCTGCGAGCTACTTATGGTTCATATCCTAAAGATGTAACTTCCTAACTGCGAGCTACTCATGAGTCAAATCCTACAGATATGACTCCACAAACAAATCGGGGTTGACTGCGAGTCCATTGCGATAACATAACTAGCTGCGAGCTACTTATGGTTCATATCCTAAAGATGTGACTTCCTAGCTGCGAGCTACTCATGAGTCAAATCCTACAGCTGTGACTCCTCAAACAAATCGGGATTGACTGCGAGTCAATTGCGATAACATAACTAGCTGCGAGCTACTTATGGTTCATATCCTAAAGATGTGACTTCTTAGCTGCGAGCTACTCATGAGTCAAATCCTAAAGCTGTAACACCACAATAAAAAGGGATTAACTGCGAATCAATTGCGATAACATAACTTGCTGCGAGCTATTCATAAATCACATACTAAAGCTGTGATTCCTTAAACAAATCGTTGACTGCGAGTCGATTGCGATTACATAACTAGCTGCGAGCTACTCATGAGCCATATCCTAAAGCTGCTAAAGCTGTGACTCCACAAAAGAAAATTGGTAATTGTGATAACCTTACTAGCTGCGAGCTAGTTATGAGCCATATCCTTATGACAATTGTGTAGAAAATGTGTAATCGTGAATATATATGTACATTAGCTACAAATTATTGTCTGCGAGACAATATACGTTATGTTCTTACCTAACTATATACGGGTACTCGACCAGCCCGCAACCAGGAAAACTGGCGAGCGCCTCGTCGGTACTCGTCACGAACTGGGGGGGGGGGGGGCGTAACACTGCGGCGCAGGATAACAGCTTACCAACTTAATATGTGGGTTGTTATTAATAATAATTTATTACAAATAGGAGCTATTAGTTCCGAGTTTTATTTTCTTGATGCCTAAACCTAATGTTAGGCTGTTCGTCTTATCAGTGACTCCAGGTGTTTTAATCAAGGTCATAAAAGAAGTTATAACCTATTTGAGATACCTAGGCTTTTTAAGTCCGTTTTTGCTTGAATAACAATACTAAATTTAAAAAATCCATGCCTTGACAACAAGATCCGGACGCTTTATCTGTCGATGCATTTACGCTATGTGGGGCTTTTATATTTTTCTATGATTTTTGTTTCCTCCTTTTTCTTTAATTTTAAAGTGTCGAGGAAAATCATTGATAACGAGGCAAACGGAATCCTAGTTTTTTCAAATTGGTTACAACAAGCGTGGTACTCTCTCCTACAAAGCTTGGTAGTTTCGGATACTACTTAATGTTAATCCTCATTAATACTTATTGCAATCTCATTTCACCATTCCTAGCACAAGTAACTTACCCTGGGTGTCGCGAGACTCTCCGGACTCTCTCTCTCTCTCTCTCTCTCTCTCTCCCTTAAAACAAGGCACCGACCCAGACTCAGCGTCACTAATGTTAACATCATTCTCTGACAGTATTTTAAAACAATATAATACCACACTCAAGTTTCGGTGGCAGTTGTGTAAATTAAATAATAAAAATGTATTTAAACCGTCAAAGACCAGCATCAGGTATCTTCTCTTACAGCGTTTGTTACGGAGTTTGAACCCTTATCGAATTGCAATATAATTTATGCTAAGAAACAGCATTGTTTCTGGAGCGAGCGTAAAACGTCTCCTCAAAGGAGTCTATAAGTTAAGATCAACCAAACCCTATTACTCCCGTACTTGGGTCCCTCAACTTGTTTTAAACTATATTAAAAATTGGTTTCCTTATAGTCACTCATCTTTAGAAAAAATCACTAAGAAACTTTTCAGTATACTAGCAATATGCACTGCTCATAGACTACAAACTCTTCCATCAATTAAATTGGAAAGCAATATTACTTTCGAAATCCGGGCTTAAATTAGAATAACAGTAAATTTAAAAAAAAAAAAAAAAACATACGCTGCGGCAGATACCAAGCCTATTCTCTCTCTCTCTTCCTACCTTACTTTCAAGAAAATCTGAGCATCTGCCCTGCTACACCCCTCCACACACTATATTTCCAGAACTAAAAATATAAGATCTGAGGGGACAAATAACCTGCTATTTACCTACAAGAAGCCTTACGAAAAGGCCGAACTTCAATCGATCAGCAGGTGGATCAAGTAAACGGTATCAGGGAGCAGCGTTGACACAAGCGCACAGCGCCTCACGCTCAGGCGAGCGTTGAGGAAATTAGAAAAACGGCAGGCTGGACTAACACATCGAACTCATTCTTTCGCTGCTTAGATGTTAGATCCATGGCGGATGAGGGAGATTATGCCAGACCCTGCCAAGACAGGTCTTAATAATAATTACGTTAACACATCTAATAGTGAATCAATTTATGAATTATACCTAATCATAAAAATAAATATATTCTAATTTATAGTATTAAATAATATTATAATAATAATATCATAAATAAATTTTAATATTGTTAAAGTGCAAGCAAATTAATTAGTATTTCCATAAGAAAGTGATTAAAACTACACGATTTACAAAATCTGTATTGCGTACATGTTTATCAAAACTTTTTACTCTAAACAACTACCTTTGTAATAATTATATTGAAGGATGAAGCAAAGAAATATAATAAGTGATCAAACGAACTTACCTGAAGTGAAGTTCGATCATTATTATATGAGTTGCTTCATCCGAAGATATAATTACCCACCCTCCCTGACTGCCCAAATAAAAAAGTTTTGAACCGTAGGTATACATCTCTAAAAATAATGAGCAAAATTAAGACGGTGCTGCCAAGGTGATTTATTTTTAGGGTAGGGTATAACTGTAAAATACGCGGACTTATCTCTGGCGACTGGAGTGACTACCTTTGTAATAATTATATCTTCGGATGAAGCAACTCATATAATAATGATCGAACTTCACTTCAGGTAAGTTCGTTTGATCACTTATTATGCTATTGTTCATTTACAAATCCTTCGCTTTTAAGTTCTTTGTGCCAACGAAATTAGTCTGCATTTTGTTTTAAGTTAGTATTTGACCTACTCGAAATGGTACAGGGTACAAGTTTACAACATTTGAACGAATTATCGGTAGTCACTGGTCAAAACCAATTTTGCCTGATTTTCACAATCAAAAGTAGTTTTAACTGGTTATGAGTTTTAACTGTAACATTACCCATAATTTTAATTTCCATATTTTTATAACATAACTAGCTGAAGCCCGCGACTTCATCCGCGCGGATTTAGTTCTTCAAATCCCTTGGGATCTCCTTTCATTTTCCGGGATAATAAGACGTCTATGTCACTCCCCAGGTCCTCAAATATACCCATGCAAAAAATCCAAAAAAACATGCAAAAAAGCTCTGTTGCGGCGTGATTGAAAGACAAACCAATAAACAAACACACTTTCATAATAATTAATAGTATATATTTTAATATATTTTATTTTACCCCCTGAGTACTTAACCGCTTCGTTAGATTGCGGAGACGAGGTCCTGGATTCGATTCCCGCGTTGGTCCATAGAAATACATTGTTTGCGCTCTATAAAACCTCCCGCATAGATGTCTTATCTCCGTTATTGACCGCCAATCCATATCTATTATCCTACTAGCTGATGCCCGCGACTTCATCCGCATGGATTTAGTTTTTAAAAATCCCGCGGGAACTCTTTCATTATCCGAGATAAAAAGTAGCTCTCTTGGTCTGAGGAAACACTACTACATCCCCATACCCATACCCATGCAAAAAACCATACCCATACCCACTACTATACCCATGCAAAAAATTGCATCAATCCGCGGTTCTGTTGCGACGTGATTGAAGGACAAACTAACAAACAAACACACTTTCGAATTTATAATATCAGTAATGCTTTATTATAACACTTTTTATAATTGTCAAATTTTTTACCATACTTAACCAAAGACAAAGTAATGTTTAGCTGTCATTTACGTTTTGTTATTCCACTGTCATTTGCGTTTTGTTATTCCATGTCAGATGCGTTTTTGTTATACCACGTTTTATAGTGACTTGACGGAAACGCGGTCGAACGGGATAAAAAGTATCCTATGTCCGTCTCCTGGTTCTAAGCTACCTCTCCACCAATTTTCAGCCAAATCGGTTCATCCGTTCTTGAGTTATAAATAGTGTAACTAACACCACTTTCTTTTATATATATAGATATACACAGACTACTTCTAGTTAGAGTCTCAATTGTCATAGTAGAGTATTTATGAATATTTTTGTCTGACATTTTAAATTTTAAAAACATGAATCTCCAAATGGCTTACAAGCCGCCGCGCGTGAAATTCGGGATCAATTTTAAAAACGTAAGTATTATTACTTTTTGAAGAAACTTTTCGCGTGAGAAAAAGTTTGTGAAAGCAAAGGAGTTCATAAGACGGCTTTATTAAGCTTTTGGCAGGTGTGAAACAGCTGACGTTCGGATATTAATATAACTGACTGATTCAACCAATAGGTGTTCTCGTTTCTTCGTTCTGAAATTAAATCACACTTTTGTAGATAGCAGTTCAAACTTGCTATAAATCTTTCGAACTCCACTCATAACTTGGGCTGTCATAACTTTGAATTTCACTGAATTTGCTCCTATTATTGACGTCGTTGAATTTGGAAATTATAAATTAGCAACAAAAGGTTAGAATTATTTTTTTTGCTATAATCCGCCAACAGTGTGCGGATTATATCAAAATAATTCTAACCTTTTCTTGCTATTCATGAACTTCCGCAAAGTAACGCCTGACTCTACCCAATAATTTTTAATCCTATAAAAATATTATGTCATTCTTTTATGGACCGATTTTGTTTATTATTATAATTTTAATCTAAACTATTTTAATTTTGAAGCTTTAGGTTGAAATAATCACATTCACTGTTTTTACAACATATTGAAGCTTAAGTTTGTGACTAGTTATTGCGATAAATATTTTCCTCAAAAATGGTTAGGTTAGACTAAACTTAGAAAAACTTAAGGGCGTAAAATAGATTTAGAAATATGTAAAACTAGGTGGCTACATATTCTGACCTCGTAACCGATAAAACAGCTT
Organism: Oeneis ivallda; assembly: GCA_029955525.1. Lineage (NCBI taxonomy): Eukaryota > Metazoa > Arthropoda > Insecta > Lepidoptera > Nymphalidae > Oeneis > Oeneis ivallda. The sequence continues at coordinate 9,868,810 of JARPMR010000020.1, read as the reverse complement.
TCAGTTGCCACAAGTCACCATACGGGTATGGCACTTATAAAACTGTATTGTTTAGGGTTGCAATGTTATACGCCGCTATTTGGAACTCTGGATAGTTTTTTCACGAACAAAAACCATAGTTACCGAAATAAAAGTAGAATATTGGAGAATCCCGTGAGACAGAGGATCTTTGATAACAGAAGTAGGTACTCGTATTGAGTGTTTAAGTGTAGGTACTCTTAAGTGAAAAGCTCTTGAATCGGTATTGTACGCAATTAAAGCTAGCAACATGTACTTTTTAAAGATTCGCTACAGCTCTCGAACGTGGTCGCTTTGTGAGAATTTATTCGTTTGAAGATGAGTAGAAATCTATTGAGTCGTACTCTTAACTCAGTGAAATTATAAGATAATTTTATTTTAAGCGTTGCGAAAGTTATCTATATAATATATAGTAGTGGGTGTAAATAAAAACGGTATATAATACCGCGCATTTGAGACGAACGTCACTAGACAATACTGCATAGTAAAGTCGACATCTCCTGAGGATGCTCCGGTGTCGGGGCGAAACGTGCGTCGAGAGTAGTGTAAAATTCTTGTGTGGTGGTGCATGTGAGATGTGGTGGCATTGCTTGGGAACTTGACTTTCTTGCTTGGTTGAGAAGGTGAGCGGTACTTAGCTTGGTACTGCATGTTTGACCATACAGATTTTTTTCTGAAATCCTAAAAGATAAATCATGGCTTTCAAAAGAATATTTTCTTCATGCAGCCCGTCCCACGATTCGCAACAGACCAATATGTGTTCCGTACGTTACATAAACCACGTACAAAGGGGATTACTGACGTTGTCGGATGATAAAAGGGTAAACTCTATTGTCCAAACTCCGTTAAGCAATCGCTTGTGTAGAAGACGTTTATGCGTCGATATATATTTTGAGTAAATCGAAAAATGTTTTCAAGTGGAGCTCACCCTCGTAACTTTGAAATACTTCTATTCTACGAATTTTTTCTTATTTAATATTAAGAAAGTTCACGATGCTCTACATAATTATGGCATAAAACAGAACCCGCTTGAAGGATATAGTATCAACCATAGGATGTGAGCTCGTGTTGAGGCTGATCACGATTCTTATGAGGAATTGACTAGACAAAGGGAGAGAGAGAAAGAAAGTGAGAGAAAGAGAGAGTATGCGGTTAAGCCTACAACACACAATGGGTGAAGACATAGTTTCCAACGTATCTCTTAGATGTTGCAATAGTGCTGCCACATAGCGTTAGGTGCCGCTGCGTTGCTTATATGCGACACCGTTGCATCGTCTTACATAGAACAATCCGTAGTATGATACATGAATGGGTTGCGGCTCTGCAATGTGTTGCGGTGGCGTTATGTTGTTTCTGCGACGTCTATTATAGAAAACGCTGTCAAATGTCAAATTTTATATGCATTTGCGCCGTACAAGCAATGTGGCATACAATCCAATGAAATCACTAAATTGTGCGCTGATATCGCGGCACATCCTGTATAAACGATACAAAGAATAGGTCTTTGAGTAATAAACCAACACAGGAGAAGAATTGACGCGCGTACCCCTCTGTAAGTTGGGTATGAGCAGTGGTCCTACTCGTTATATAAAACTGTTTGACTCGAGTCACGCGCCTGTCAACTACGTATGGTTAGCGGGGAATGAGCTCCGCTATAAATGCCGAATATGAGAGTATTTTCTTCTAAAAAAATATTTAAAACATCCAGTTTACTAAAGGATAACATTTATTTACTTCTGATGTATTATTTTATCCAAATAATGCAATACTTATGCAGAAAACTTAAGAAAACTGTCGATCTGAAAATGTTGCTACTTAATCGTACATGAAATAATTTGGGGAAAATATTGAAAATTAATCTTCCTACTTACTATTCGTTTAGAGACCTTTATCTTGAACTGCATTATAAATTGATCCCATAGAATTAAAATCACGATAGAATAGGAAGGGGTGAACGACTAATTTATAAGCTTTAAGTAAAATATGACTAGATATATAAATACGAACTTTGATCGTCTGTGGGATTATCAAATAATGATAAAAAATTCTTTCTATAAAACCGACTTTAAACGCCACTACAATGTATAAAACAATTTTAATTTGTACATGTATGTTGAAGTCGGGCGGGCCTAAATATAAATGATGAAACTAATGCGCGACGCTAGCCCAACTTTGCCCGATCGGCGTATGAAGTCGGTTTTTTAAAGATATTTTTTTTACATTATTATTTTAAGCTTTTTTGTGTATATCTCTGATCGCGAGCAATTTGCTCTTAATCATTGAGTTCCTTCCTCCATCACCGAAGATATGAATCATCTTCTCTTCACCTTTTAAATAGGCCCAACCTTATTATGCTTTCTTTCAAAAAAAATTGAAATCGGTTCAGATTTCAGTTATGGAGTAACATCTAACATTATATCAACAAAAATTTATATGGGAACCACCTCTGAAGTATGCCCTACTAAACAAAAAAAAATTATCAAATTCCATTCATTATTTGGCGGAATAATTGGGTAACAAATATACAAAAAATTCAAATTGAGAACCTCCTCCTTTTTTGAAGTCGGTTAAAATGATTGCATTATTATAACGATCGCAATGGTGTCTGATTGGCTGGTACTCTCCCACTATTGTTTAAAATGCATTGATGCAGCTAGAGCTCCATAAACTCAGCGAATTCATAAAATTAGTTTTTTTACTCAATTATTTCAAAATTTATAGGTATATATTTCCATATAGCCAGTGTGATATGATTTTCTAAATATATAAAATGAAAAGGTGACTGACTCACTGATTTATCAACGCATATCTACTATGACGTAGGCATCCGCTAAGAAAGGATTTTTACAAATATAATACAAAAAATAATGAAAACGAGACTAAAAAATTGTTTAATAATAATGATAAGTTCTACGTAAGTCTTTCTTACTCGAAAATTAGGACTTTAATTTTATGAAGTCGGCCACACCGCAATAAAATTAGGGCTGGACAGCAAGATTTCATATGTCGATATTGGTGGGGGGATTGTATAAATTATTAATACCGAGATATTTTTATCGTCTTACTAATGGTTCATTGACGAAAAAAAATATTTAAATTCTATACATATTTGGTTCATTAAAACTTGGCAATTGAATTAAAGTACCCATACTTCTTATTCATCCCGCTAGGTTTACCGGAAAGCTAAATAGCTTGGCGGTGTTTTATTACAGATGGGGTGGCCACTATAGCCATGGCGGCAGCCTGGCATTACAAACAAATATACACTTCGTTCAGATGAAGTAGATGAAAAAAATAAGCCTTCCAAGTAAAGTATGTAGGTACAAGTTTTAACTTACCAATCATAACTTTAAATAAATTTTTTTTTTAGGGTTCAGTTTTTCCTTTTTATGTTTCCTCCATACTGGACTGAGAGAATATTATTCAACGCTGGAAAACGATCTTGTAAATCGAAAAAGTGAACTTTAAACCAGAGCCAATAACGTTTTAAAAAATCATAACAGCTCATAATAAGCTATCAGGAGCAGATTTTTTTCAAAAAGCATATTTTTTAATGTAACACATCAGATGATACTAATTATATAATTCTAAAGTAGAATTACTTTAGTTTTATACATTAGTTTTATATCAATTTCGACTAATAGTTTTTCAATTTCAAGAAGCAATGTTGCTGTAACTTGGTATTTGATACATATGAAACCACGAAATAACTCTAAACTCTGAAATGCTAATTATGCTGTATTTATTTTTAAGGAAACATGATGTAGTCCTAACAGTTTGTACTTAATATACTTTTTAGAAATAGATACATCGTAAATTTCGCTTTAAACATAAATAAAACAAATGATGTTTCATTAAAAATGCTGTATGTTTATTTAAACAAGATTACTTAAAAAATCAATGTGTTCAATATTAATACCCACTACGTATTCAAATAAAAATTAAATGTCTCTCAACTTAATAAACAATATTATTAAAAATCTATGACAAAGTACAGCACTCCCTGGTGGCTTATAACCTTAAATCATAACTAAACATCTGCTCTAAGGTGATATACTGTGGTACCTACAGCATGCTTTCAGCATGAGATTGAGAGTATAGTGACGGAGTAAATACCTTGGTATCTACAAAATCTGTTAATAATCAGATAATCCTAAGTCCTTACAGTAGGTACACCTAAGTGCACTGCACTGCTAAAAAGTATTGATAACTTTTTTGAAGTATCTGTATAATATTGAAAAATAGATGGTGTCTTAGTATTTACAGCATTTTTGAGTACGTTGAAAAATATGAATAACAAAAAATATAATATAAACATGTAGAGAAGGTCAACATAGTATCTTAGAAAAATAATGTCATAGGAAAACGAAAATCCGACAATCCGACGCAGTATCTTTTTCTTCCAAATATATAAAAAAGTAATTTTGTTATTTTTCGAAATAAGCTAGATCGCTTTCCAGCGCCAATATAGTCCAAAGTTTCTAGCTGTATCTTTACGCAAGTACTAAAAGCCTACAAAGAGTCAATCTAATAGCAAAGGCATATTATGACTAAAATAACGGCAAGAACCTCGTTTCCTAGCGCTTCTATATACCTACCATGTTAAAGATCTCGAACAAAAAAATTTACTCTCGAATAAAGTAACTCTGTTGTAAATAATTATTAGAAAAACTTATCGAAAGTCGATAATCGATAGTGTCAAATCCCTAAAATGCTTACACAAATGATGAGATTGTTTCATGTAATGATAGAGCGTCCCTGTGTGTGAATGTGATAGTGTGCATATACTTTAAGGTAGTGTTTGCTAATTATATTGTGTGCGTGCATAGCGACGTGATGGAAAAATGCAACTGTAGTAAGCAAGTTTTCATGTGTGCTACCTCGCCCCCCACCGTAATTGACAGACTTTTTTGCAAATAAATTAGGCGTCAATTCCTCTCCATTGCTGGTTTATTACTCAAAGGAATAGGTGCATGGACGTACGTATTTCACTGTGACATATTTCATACATATATTATTTACGTCGTAACTTATTAAATTACAAATTGTAAATGAGTACGTAAATGAGTTCAATATGCCGTCACGCCCACGTTTTGTGTTGAATTTTACCTTCTAAGTTTACTCTGACGCAAGTATGTAATTAAAATCAAACTTGACATTCAGTCAATTTACAATGGGATGCCTTGAATTATTGTTATATTAATAAAGTTTACTGTAACCAAAATTGTAACAAAAGTAACATTTGTAAAATGTCGATAAGTTGTATATCATTAAAATAGACAAAGAGCTCGGGAATTCTGCTAAAAAAATCACAACTAATTGAGCACATTGGCACATATCAAATCAAATCAATAGTTATTTGTGTTAATTTTGTTCCTCGAGGGCGTTATTTTGAATTCCTCGGTACGCTCAGGATTCTTTTCTAAAGTAGAATCCTGAGTGTAGCAAGGAATTCATAATACGCCACCAGAGAACAAAATATTTTGACCCCTTGTGACACACACTATTTTTCATCACTACCTAGGTATGAGAGAAAAAAACATTACTCGAATTCATTTTCAATTCATTTATTTGCAATAACTTTAAGACTCTAAACTTGAAGATTAGTGTGAAAATTTCTGAGAAAAAATAAATAAAAATAGAACACTGCACGTGACTTTTATTTCAGCGCGCATTGCCGCCAAAACGTAACCAGCCAGTAGCTTCTTCATACATTGTGCGTTCGACCTCTTTGGTTAACTATAATGCGTTTCTAGGGCAGGCGGAAAAACCGACATTGAGCTTTGACGATATCATCGGGGTAGCCAACCTTTTTTTTAGATTTTATTTTTTTATCTTTGTATCATAAACATCATTAGTGAAAGATAGAGTGCCAAGTGTGAAGTTCTTCGCAGGCCCTGTGTCTATTATAATATTATGAAAAAAGAAGATTGTCCTGTACTTATATGAATTAAAAAGCAAATTGACATTAAATTAATTTTTTTATTTATATATCATAGTTATTACAATTTTCGTTATTCCGTTAACAGTATATAAGTAGTTTAATAAGTAGGTAACGTTATAGGAAAAGAAGTGGTACTAATAAATATGTTTTGAATATTCGTTAAAAGTTATTTAATATCTACACATCTCTTCTACGTTTTCTTTTTTTTATTATATTGCATATTCTGAGAAAAGTGTACAAAACATAACCACTCCTTGGTAGTCGGGTAAAAAGGCGAACTTAATGCGACGCGATACCGCAAATCATATCGAAACGTTTGTTATCTCTGAATAACCGCAAGCTCCACCCTACCCGGTACTATGAGACGCGCTTAGCGCGTAACGATACGTAATCGACAGTGAAATGTATGGAGCAATACCTATCGTTTACGTCCGATGCTAACTTAGTACTTTGGGTCAATGTCCGTTTTTCCGCCTGCCCTAGAAACGGACTATAGTCTAAAGCACAAACGCGGATCAATCAGAAGAGAGAAAGCTCAAGCTTCCATAAGAACTAAATTAAATTTGGCTCTCGCTATCCTCTAAAGACAATTTTCGTTTTTCGAATAGGTATTTCACGTAAACCATCCTGTGGCTCATATGACAAGTCAAGATGTAAAAAAGTATACATACCGGACCTGCCATTAGCAAACTGTGTGTTTGATTATAACGTAAATATTATTATTAAAACTGACTACAAAAATTGGAAATAAATTAAGTGAAAACATTAAATTGCACCATCTCTTTATAAGCGTTATTTGCAAGGCGAAGATATTATAATTATTATTGTAGTCTAGAAAAGAATACTTTTTGATGACTGGACTCAAAGCCAATTACGAAACCTTTAAAGCCAGTTGATGCAATAAAATATTCCATTTCCTGTCGTTCTAACAATTGCCATTAAACCCTTTGATCGTACGCCTCGTTAGGCTGCAATCTTTTACTTCACTCAACTGCATTTCATTGATGTAAAAATTTTACCGTTTATATATTATACCGTTTACAAAGGAGATTAATTCAAGCTGCCTTAATTTCTAATTGGACTGTCATGAGCATATAATCAGTTAAATTATAAAAGAATTTAGATTAATAAAAGAAATTAGTCTGAGTATCGACTAATTTGTGAGTAACTCACGTCAAACTCGATGCTCGGACTAATTTCTTAAACAGGACACTTACAACACAAGTAAAGATTTTTATATAAAATGTGCCTGTGAAGATGATACTGCCATTTGCGCAATTAGAATGCCATAAGCCTCTTTGTCGTATTAGTTTACAAATTGCGAAAAACCAATTTTCGCAGGCAGACCCGTTCAGTTCGCCTTAAGAATCGATTGTGCACCTAAATAAATTAAAACAAACATGAAAATATTTGTATAATATAATGTAGTAATTTTGAATTTTTTAGGGCCGATTTTATCAATGTAAAAACGACCTATAAGTCATATCCGAGCGTAAATTTTATATTTTGACAGTATTTTCAATACATTTAAACGGTTTTTATCCTTCAAATAAAGGTCACTCGACGTTGGTGAAATCGGCACTAAGTAAGGTTAAGGTTCGTCTTTTTGATTCCATTTTGCAAAACCAAACTATTTATTCAAATAAATATTTACCGAGAAATGTAAAGTACTTAAATATTTACCGTACACAATTAATTAGCAAAGATTCATCCCGTTGTGCCTACCTAGCACATATAGGTAATAATACTTACGATACTTACGCTGACGTCATCCGCAGCTCACCATTTCCCGCCAAAAATACCTTTTGTATATACCATACCTTTTCCAAATACCTATTTACCTATTACCTATTTATTTACCTTTTTTACAAATACCAGGACAGTTACCATGTTACCGATCCCCATTAATATTACCGTGGATCTACCTCAATTACCGGGAGCAAGGAAAGGAATAAGAGAGAAATAAGTACACAAGGAATTCACTTTATTAAAGGAGAGAAATAAAACACAGATTGTATGTAAATAACTTTTTATCGACATCGCTTGTTTCTATACGAACACCATGGATATGGAAGGTGTGAGTTTGCCCTGAAAAGGACAAGAGCTCACGTGGTGAACGTAAAGAAGATGTCGTTTCTTCGTGTAGCAACTGTAACAGGAGCAAGCAGAGTTCATCTCGGAAAAAGGAAAAGGCTCCTCAATGAACCAATCTGCACATTTGTGTGATCATCGATGACACTGAAAGAAAACTCACCTGAGAAGAAGTCACCAGGAAAAATTCTTCAAGTTGGCGCCATCTTTCGAAAAAAACATCGCGGGAATTTTCACTTCGAACGAGCGGAGCGGCGAGGTGCGCGCGCGCTGCTGGTAGCGGTCGGAACTGGACTAACGACTACGAGTGACGCGCCGGCCGCCGATAGCAACTGGCGTACGCGCCGGCGTCGCCTCCCCGCGCGTCGCGCCCCCTCGCGCGCCGAGTTATGTAGGATTACGTCATGGCTAAGGAATGCAAGTTCAACGAAACAAGATTTGTGTCTAAAAATAGATTTTCCTGGAAGCGCGAACGCCCTAATTGATTTTAAGTAAGCGTTCTGATTGGTGGACGAAAATTGTAAATATTTTAATCTTGTTTTTTATTGGTGATTAGTTTTAAGCCTGTTTGTATAAATTGAGAGTGCATTCCCATTAAATTATTATTCGACTCTTCGACATGAAGCAATAAGTGTCCGTGAACTTAGCAGAGCAAGTGCCAGCAGATCAAAAATAAAATGGAGTTCTGTTCGCATGCAGATGAGTTCTATAGTTCCTGATACATTTTAGAGATAGTTCTGGCGAGATAACCGAAAAAACGTCTGTTGAAAAAATGATCTGCTAACTTCCGGTAGCAGATCATTTTCCAGAAAATCAAAAATTAAAGTGTGTTCTGTACGCATCTGGCTGAGTCCTAGAGTTCCCTATACTTTTCAGAGATAGTTCTAGCATTTTTACCTAAAAAAAAGTCGGTTAAAAAAAATGATCTGCTACGGGAAGTTAGCAGAGCATTTGGCAGAAAATAAAATAAAATTCACAGAAACGAGTACTTTCTCTAACGAGGCTAAAACTCTGCGTCTTAAGATAGAACAGTAATAAAACTATCACATCTAGCAAATAATTGATCTGAAACTCTCTTAAAACTTCCAGCAGAGCATAGCAGAAGATGACCATGAGTCGTCGACATGAAATAATAACTATAATTAAAAAATTCACTTACAACAGAACTCTCACCCTAGAGACGAGAACTCTTTGGAACTATTTAGACGAGTGAAAGGTCTATACTTTCCATTACAAATCTAAACTAGAACTCTCTTAAAACTTCTAGCAGAGCATAGCAGAAGATGACCATGAATCGTCGAAATGAAATAATAACTACAATTTAAAAATTTCGCTGACACCAGAACTCTCACCCTAGAGACTAGAACTCTTTGGAACTATTTTGACGAGTGACAGGTCTGTAGTTTCCATCACAAATCTAAACTAGAACTCTCTTAAAACTTCCAGCAGAGCATAGCAGAAGATGACCATGAATCGTCGAAATGAAATAATAACTACAATTTAAAAATTTCGCTGACACCAGAACTCTTACCCTAGAGACTCCAACTCTTTGGAACTATTTAGAGGAGTGACAGGTCTAAAGTTTCCATCACAAATCTAAACTAGAACTCTCTTAAAACTTCCAGCAGAGCATAGCAGAAGATGACCATGAATCGTCGAAATGAAATAATAACTATAATTTAAAAAATCACTTACAACAGAACTCTCACCCTAGAGACTAGAACTCTTTGGAACTATTTAGACGGGTGACAGGTCTATAGTTTCCATCACAAATCTAAACTAGAACTCTCTTAAAACTTCCAGCAGAGCATAGCAGAAGATGACCATGAATCGTCGAAATGAAATAATAACTACAATTTAAAAATTTCGCTGACACCAGAACTCTCACCCTAGAGACTAGAACTCCTTGGAACTATTTAGACGAGTGACAGGTCTATACTTTACATCACAAATCTAAACTAGAACTCTCTTAAAACTTCCAGCAGAGCATAGCAGAAGATGACCATGAATCGTCGAAATGAAATAATAACTATAATTAAATAAATCACTTACAACAGAACTCTCACCCTAGAGACTAGAACTCTTTGGAACTATTTAGACGAGTGACAGGTCTATAGTTTCCATCACAAATCTAAACTAGAACTCTCTTAAAACTTCCAGCAGAGCATAGCAGAAGATGACTATGAATCGTCGAAATGAAATAATAACTATAATTAAAAAAATCACTTACAACAGAACTCTCACCCTAGAGACTAGAACTCTTTGGAACTATTTAGACCAGTGACAGGTCTATAGTTTCCATCACAAATCTAAACTAGAACTCTCTTAAAACTTCCAGCAGAGCATAGCAGAAGATGACCATGAATCGTCGAAATGAAATAATAACTATAATTAAATAAATCACTTACAACAGAACTCTCACCCTAGAGACTAGAACTCTTTGGAACTATTTAGAGGAGTGACAGGTTTATAGTTTCCATCACAAATCTAAACTAGAACTCTCTTAAAACTTCCAGCAGAGCATAGCAGAAGATGACCATGAATCGTCGAAATGAAATAATAACTATAATTAAAAAATTCACTTACAACAGAACTCTCACCCTAGAGACTAGAACTCTTTGGAACTATTTCGACGAGTGACAGGTCTGTAGTATCCATCACAAATCTAAACTAGAACTCTCTTAAAACTTCCAGCAGAGCATAGCAGAAGATGACCATGAATCGTCGAAATGAAATAATAACTATAATTAAATAAATCACTTACAACAGAACTCTCACCCTAGAGACTAGAACTCTATGGAACTATTTAGACGAGTGACAGGTCTATAGTTTCCATCACAAATCTAAACTAGAACTCTCTTAAAACTTCCAGCAGAGCATAGCAGAAGATGACCATGAATCGTCGAAATGAAATAATAACTATAATTAAAAAATTCACTTACAACAGAACTCTCACCCTAGAGACTAGAACTCTTTGGAACTATTTAGACAAGTGACAGGTCTGTAGTTTCCATCACAAATCTAAACTAGAACTCTCTTAAAACTTCAAGCAGAGCATAGCAGAAGATGACCATGAATCGTCGAAATGAAATAATAACTATAATTAAAAAAATCACTTACAACAGAACTCTCACCCTAGAGACTAGAACTCTTTGGAACTATTTAGACGAGTGACAGGTCTATAGTTTCCATCACAAATCTAAACTAGAACTCTCTTAAAACTTCCAGCAGAGCATAGCAGAAGATGACCATGAATCGTCGAAATGAAATAATAACTATAATTAAAAAATTCACTTACAACAGAACTCTCACCCTAGAGACTAGAACTCTTTGGAACTATTTAGACGAGTGACAGGTCTGTAGTTTCCATCACAAATCTAAACTAGAACTCTCTTATAACTTCAAGCAGAGCATAGCAGAAGATGACCATGAATCGTCGAAATGAAATAATAACTACAATTTAAAAATTTCGCTGACACCAGAACTCTTACCCTAGAGACTCCAACTCTTTGGAACTATTTAGAGGAGTGACAGGTCTAAAGTTTCCATCACAAATCTGAACTAGAACTCTCTTAAAACTTCCAGCAGAGCATAATAACTATAATTAAATAAATCACTTACAACAGAACTCTCACCCTAGAGACTAGAACTCTTTGGAACTATTTAGACGAGTGACAGGTCTATAGTTTCCATCACAAATCTAAACTAGAACTCTCTTAAAACTTCCAGCAGAGCATAGCAGAAGATGACCATGAATCGTCGAAATGAAATAATAACTATAATTAAAAAATTCACTTACAACAGAACTCTCACCCTAGAGACTAGAACTCTTTGGAACTATTTAGACGAGTGACAGGTCTGTAGTTTCCATCACAAATCTAAACTAGAACTCTCTTAAAACTTCCAGCAGAGCATAGCAGAAGATGACCATGAATCGTCGAAATGAAATAATAACTACAATTTAATTTTTCGCTGACACCAGAACTCTTACCCTAGAGACTCCAACTCTTTGGAACTATTTAGAGGAGTGACAGGTCTAAAGTTTCCATCACAAATCTAAACTAGAACTCTCTTAAAACTTCCAGCAGAGCATAGCAGAAGATGACCATGAATCGTCGAAATGAAATAATAACTATAATTAAAAAAATCACTTACAACAGAACTCTCACCCTAGAGACTAGAACTCTTTGGAACTATTTAGACGAGTGACAGGTCTATAGTTTCCATCACAAATCTAAACTAGAACTCTCTTAAAACTTCCAGCAGAGCATAGCAGAAGATGACCATGAACCGTCGAAATGAAATAATAACTATAATTAAAAAATTCACTTACAACAGAACTCTCACCCTAGAGACTAGAACTCTTTGGAACTATTTAGACGAGTGACAGGTCTATAGTTTCCATCACAAATCTAAACTAGAACTCTCTTAAAACTTCCAGCAGAGCATAGCAGAAGATGACCATGAATCGTCGAAATGAAATAATAACTATAATTAAAAAATTCACTTACAACAGAACTCTCACCCTAGAGACTAGAACTCTTTGGAAATATTTAGAGGAGTGACAGGTCTATAGTTTCCATCACAAATCTAAACTAGAACTCTCTTAAAACTTCCAGCAGAGCATAGCAGAAGATGACCATGAATCGTCGAAATGAAATAATAACTATAATTAAAAAAATCACTTACAACAGAACTCTCACCTTAGAGACTAGAACTCTTTGGAACTATTTAGACGAGTGACAGGTCTATAGTTTCCATCACAAATCTAAACTAGAACTCTCTTAAAACTTCCAGCAGAGCATAGCAGAAGATGACCATGAATCGTCGAAATGAAATAATAACTATAATTAAATAAATCAGTTACAACAGAACTCTCACCGTAGAGACTAGAACTCTCTGGAACTATTTAGACGAGTGACAGGTCTATAGTTTCCATTACAAATCTAAACTAGAACTCTCTTAAAACTTCCAGCAGAGCATAGCAGAAGATGACTATGAATCGTCGAAATGAAATAATAACTATAATTAAAAAAATCACTTACAACAGAACTCTCACCCTAGAGACTAGAACTCTTTGGAACTATTTAGACAAGTGACAGGTCTATAGTTTCCATCACAAATCTAAACTAGAACTCTCTTAAAACTTCCAGCAGAGCATAGCAGAAGATGACAATGAATCGTCGAAATGAAATAATAACTATAATTAAATAAATCACTTACAACAGAACTCTCACCCTAGAGACTAGAACTCTTTGGAACTATTTAGACGAGTGACAGGTCTATAGTTTCCATCACAAATCTAAACTAGAACTCTCTTAAAACTTCCAGCAGAGCATAGCAGAAGATGACCATGAATCGTCGAAATGAAATAATAACTATAATTAAAAAATTCACTTACAACAGAACTCTCACCCTAGAGACTAGAACTCTTTGGAACTATTTAGACGAGTGACAGGTCTGTAGTTTCCATCACAAATCTAAACTAGAACTCTCTTAAAACTTCCAGCAGAGCATAGCAGAAGATGACCATGAATCGTCGAAATGAAATAATAACTATAATTAAATAAATCACTTACAACAGAACTCTCACCCTAGAGGCTAGAACTCTTTGGAACTATTTAGACGAGTGACAGGTCTATAGTTTCCATCACAAATCTAAACTAGAACTCTCTTAAAACTTCCAGCAGAGCATAGCAGAAGATGACCATGAATCGTCGAAATGAAATAATAACTATAATTAAAAAATTCACTTACAACAGAACTCTCACCCTAGAGACTAGAACTCTTTGGAACTATTTAGACGAGTGACAGGTCTGTAGTTTCCATCACAAATCTAAACTAGAACTCTCTTAAAACTTCCAGCAGAGCATAGCAGAATATGACCATGAATCGTCGAAATGAAATAATAACTATAATTAAATAAATCACTTACAACAGAACTCTCACCCTAGAGACTAGAACTCTTTGGAAATATTTAGAGGAGTGACAGGTCTAAAGTTTCCATCACAAATCTAAACTAGAACTCTCTTGAAACTTCCAGCAGAGCATAGCAGAAGATGACCATGAATCGTCGAAATGAAATAATAACTATAATTAAAAAAATCACTTACAACAGAACTCTCACCCTAGAGACTAGAACTCTTTGGAACTATTTAGACGAGTGACAGGTCTATAGTTTCCATCACAAATCTAAACTAGAACTCTCTTAAAACTTCCAGCAGAGCATAGCAGAAGATGACCATGAACCGTCGAAATGAAATAATAACTATAATTAAAAAATTCACTTACAACAGAACTCTCACCCTAGAGACTAGAACTCTTTGGAAATATTTAGACGAGTGACAGGTCTATAGTTTCCATCACAAATCTAAACTAGAACTCTCTTAAAACTTCCAGCACAGCATAGCATAAGATGACCATGAATCGTCGAAATGAAATAATAACTATAATTAAAAAATTCACTTACAACAGAACTTTCACCCTAGAGACTAGAACTCTTTGGAAATATTTAGAGGAGTGACAGGTCTATAGTTTCCATCACAAATCTAAACTAGAACTCTCTTAAAACTTCCAGCAGAGCATAGCAGAAGATGACCATGAATCGTCGAAATGAAATAATAACTATAATTAAAAAAATCACTTACAACAGAACTCTCACCTTAGAGACTAGAACTCTTTGGCACTATTTAGACGAGTGACAGGTCTATAGTTTCCATCACAAATCTAAACTAGAACTCTCTTAAAACTTCCAGCAGAGCATAGCAGAAGATGACCATGAATCGTCGAAATGAAATAATAACTATAATTAAAAAATTCACTTACAACAGAACTTTCACCCTAGAGACTAGAACTCTTTGGAAATATTTAGAGGAGTGACAGGTCTATAGTTTCCATCACAAATCTAAACTAGAACTCTCTTAAAACTTCCAGCAGAGCATAGCAGAAGATGACAATGAATCGTCGAAATGAAATAATAACTATAATTAAATAAATCACTTACAACAGAACTCTCACCCTAGAGACTAGAACTCTTTGGAAATATTTAGAGGAGTGACAGGTATATAGTTTCCATCACAAATCTAAACTAGAACTCTCTTAAAACTTCCAGCAGAGCATAGCAGAAGATTACAATGAATCGTCGAAATGAAATAATAACTATAATTAAATAAATCACTTACAACAGAACTCTCACCCTAGAGACTAGAACTCTTTGGAACTATTTAGACGAGTGACAGGTCTATAGTTTCCATCACAAATCTAAACTAGAACTCTCTTAAAACTTCCAGCAGAGCATAGCAGAAGATGACCATGAATCGTCGAAATGAAATAATAACTATAATTAAAAAATTCACTTACAACAGAACTCTCACCCTAGAGACTAGAACTCTTTGGAACTATTTAGACGAGTGACAGGTCTGTAGTTTCCATCACAAATCTAAACTAGAACTCTCTTAAAACTTCCAGCAGAGCATAGCAGAAGATGACCATGAATCGTCGAAATGAAATAATAACTATAATTAAATAAATCACTTACAACAGAACTCTCACCCTAGAGGCTAGAACTCTTTGGAACTATTTAGACGAGTGACAGGTCTATAGTTTCCATCACAAATCTAAACTAGAACTCTCTTAAAACTTCCAGCAGAGCATAGCAGAAGATGACCATGAATCGTCGAAATGAAATAATAACTATAATTAAAAAATTCACTTACAACAGAACTCTCACCCTAGAGACTAGAACTCTTTGGAACTATTTAGACGAGTGACAGGTCTGTAGTTTCCATCACAAATCTAAACTAGAACTCTCTTAAAACTTCCAGCAGAGCATAGCAGAAGATGACCATGAATCGTCGAAATGAAATAATAACTATAATTAAATAAATCACTTACAACAGAACTCTCACCCTAGAGGCTAGAACTCTTTGGAACTATTTAGACGAGTGACAGGTCTATAGTTTCCATCACAAATCTAAACTAGAACTCTCTTAAAACTTCCAGCAGAGCATAGCAGAAGATGACCATGAATCGTCGAAATGAAATAATAACTATAATTAAAAAATTCACTTACAACAGAACTCTCACCCTAGAGACTAGAACTCTTTGGAACTATTTAGACGAGTGACAGGTCTGTAGTTTCCATCACAAATCTAAACTAGAACTCTCTTAAAACTTCCAGCAGAGCATAGCAGAAGATGACCATGAATCGTCGAAATGAAATAATAACTATAATTAAAAAATTCACTTACAACAGAACTCTCACCCTAGAGACTAGAACTCTTTGGAACTATTTAGACGAGTGACAGGTCTGTAGTTTCCATCACAAATCTAAACTAGAACTCTCTTAAAACTTCCAGCAGAGCATAGCAGAAGATGACCATGAATCGTCGAAATGAAATAATAACTATAATTAAATAAATCACTTACAACAGAACTCTCACCCTAGAGACTAGAACTCTTTGGAAATATTTAGAGGAGTGACAGGTCTAAAGTTTCCATCACAAATCTAAACTAGAACTCTCTTGAAACTTCCAGCAGAGCATAGCAGAAGATGACCATGAATCGTCGAAATGGAATAATAACTATAATTAAAAAAATCACTTACAACAGAACTCTCACCCTAGAGACTAGAACTCTTTGGAACTATTTAGACGAGTGACAGGTCTATAGTTTCCATCACAAATCTAAACTAGAACTCTCTTAAAACTTCCAGCAGAGCATAGCAGAAAATGACAATGAATCGTCGAAATGAAATAATAACTATAATTAAATAAATCACTTACAACAGAACTCTCACCCTAGAGACTAGAACTCTTTGGAACTATTTAGACGAGTGACAGGTCTATAGTTTCCATCACAAATCTAAACTAGAACTCTCTTAAAACTTCCAGCAGAGCATAGCAGAAGATGACCATGAATCGTCGAAATGAAATAATAACTATAATTAAAAAATTCACTTACAACAGAACTCTCACCCTAGAGACTAGAACTCTTTGGAACTATTTAGACGAGTGACAGGTCTGTAGTTTCCATCACAAATCTAAACTAGAACTCTCTTTAAACTTCCAGCAGAGCATAGCAGAAAATGACCATGAATCGTCGAAATGAAATAATAACTATAATTAAATAAATCACTTACAACAGAACTCTCACCCTAGAGGCTAGAACTCTTTGGAACTATTTAGACGAGTGACAGGTCTATAGTTTCCATCACAAATCTAAACTAGAACTCTCTTAAAACTTCCAGCAGAGCATAGCAGAAGATGACCATGAATCGTCGAAATGAAATAATAACTATAATTAAAAAATTCACTTACAACAGAACTCTCACCCTAGAGACTAGAACTCTTTGGAACTATTTAGACGAGTGACAGGTCTGTAGTTTCCATCACAAATCTAAACTAGAACTCTCTTAAAACTTCCAGCAGAGCATAGCAGAAGATGACCATGAATCGTCGAAATGAAATAATAACTATAATTAAAAAATTCACTTACAACAGAACTCTCACCCTAGAGACTAGAACTCTTTGGAAATATTTAGAGGAGTGACAGGTCTATAGTTTCCATCACAAATCTAAACTAGAACTCTCTTAAAACTTCCAGCAGAGCATAGCAGAAGATGACCATGAATCGTCGAAATGAAATAATAACTATAATTAAAAAATTCACTTACAACAGAACTCTCACCCTAGAGACTAGAACTCTTTGGAAATATTTAGACGAGTGACAGGTCTATAGTTTCCATCACAAATCTAAACTAGAACTCTCTTAAAACTTCCAGCAGAGCATAGCAGAAGATGACCATGAATCGTCGAAATGAAATAATAACTATAATTAAAAAATTCACTTACAACAGAACTTTCACCCTAGAGACTAGAACTCTTTGGAAATATTTAGAGGAGTGACAGGTCTATAGTTTCCATCACAAATCTAAACTAGAACTCTCTCAAAACTTCCAGCAGAGCATAGCAGAAGATGACCATGAATCGTCGAAATGAAATAATAACTATAATTAAAAAAATCACTTACAACAGAACTCTCACCTTAGAGACTAGAACTCTTTGGCACTATTTAGACGAGTGACAGGTCTATAGTTTCCATCACAAATCTAAACTAGAACTCTCTTAAAACTTCCAGCAGAGCATAGCAGAAAATGACCATGAATCGTCGAAATGAAATAATAACTACAATTTAAAAATTTCGCTGACACCAGAACTCTCACCCTAGAGACAAGAACTCTTTGGAAATATTTAGAGGAGTGACAGGTCTATAGTTTCCATCACAAATCTTAACTAGAACTCTCTTAAAACTTCCAGCAGAGCATAGCAGAAGATGACCATGAACCGTCGAAATGAAATAATAACTATAATTAAAAAATTCACTTACAACAGAACTCTCACCCTAGAGACTAGAACTCTTTGGAACTATTTAGACGAGTGACAGTTCTATAGTTTCCATCACAAATCTAAACTAGAACTCTTTTAAAACTTCCAGCAGAGCATAGCAGAAGATGACCATGAATCGTCGAAATGAAATAATAACTATAATTAAAAAATTCACTTACAACAGAACTTTCACCCTAGAGACTAGAACTCTTTGGAAATATTTAGAGGAGTGACAGGTCTATAGTTTCCATCACAAATCTAAACTAGAACTCTCTTAAAACTTCCAGCAGAGCATAGCAGAAGATGACCATGAATCGTCGAAATGAAATAATAACTATAATTAAAAAAATCACTTACAACAGAACTCTCACCTTAGAGACTAGAACTCTTTGGCACTATTTAGACGAGTGACAGGTCTATAGTTTCCATCACAAATCTAAACTAGAACTCTCTTAAAACTTCCAGCAGAGCATAGCAGAAGATGACCATGAATCGTCGAAATGAAATAATAACTACAATTTAAAAATTTCGCTGACACCAGAACTCTCACCCTAGAGACTAGAACTCCTTGGAACTATTTAGACGAGTGACAGGTCTATACTTTCCATCACAAATCTAAACTAGAACTCTCTTAAAACTTCCAGCAGAGCATAGCAGATTATGACCATGAATCGTCGAAATGAAATAATAACTATAATTTAAAAAATCACTTACAACAGAACTCTCACCCTAGAGACTAGAACTCTTTGGAACTGTTTAGACGAGTGATAGGTTTATACTTTCCATCACAAATCTAAACTAGAACTCTCTTAAAACTTCCAGCAGAGCATAGCAGAAGATGACCATGAATCGTCGAAATGAAATAATAACTGCAATTTAAAAATTTCGCTGACACCAGAACTCTTACTCTAGAGACTCCAACTCTTTGGAACTATTTAGAGGAGTGACAGGTCTAAAGTTTCCGTCACAAATCTAAACTAGAACTCTCTTAAAACTTCCAGCAGAGCAAAGCAGAAGATGACCATGAATCGTCGAAATGAAATAATAACTACAATTTAAAAATTTCGCTGACACCAGAACTCTCACCCTAGAGACTAGAACTCCTTGGAACTATTTAGACGAGTGACAGGTCTATACTTTCCATCACAAATCTAAACTAGAACTCTCTTAAAACTTCCAGCAGAGCATAGCAGAAGATGACCATGAATCGTCGAAATGAAATAATAACTATAATTAAATAAATCACTTACAACAGAACTCTCACCCTAGAGACTAGAACTCTTTGGAACTATTTAGACGAGTGACAGTTCTATAGTTTCCATCACAAATCTAAACTAGAACTCTTTTAAAACTTCCAGCAGAGCATAGCAGAAGATGACCATGAATCGTCGAAATGAAATAATAACTATAATTAAAAAATTCACTTACAACAGAACTTTCACCCTAGAGACTAGAACTCTTTGGAAATATTTAGAGGAGTGACAGGTCTATAGTTTCCATCACAAATCTAAACTAGAACTCTCTTAAAACTTCCAGCAGAGCATAGCAGAAGATGACCATGAATCGTCGAAATGAAATAATAACTATAATTAAAAAAATCACTTACAACAGAACTCTCACCTTAGAGACTAGAACTCTTTGGCACTATTTAGACGAGTGACAGGTCTATAGTTTCCATCACAAATCTAAACTAGAACTCTCTTAAAACTTCCAGCAGAGCATAGCAGAAGATGACCATGAATCGTCGAAATGAAATAATAACTACAATTTAAAAATTTCGCTGACACCAGAACTCTCACCCTAGAGACTAGAACTCCTTGGAACTATTTAGACGAGTGACAGGTCTATACTTTCCATCACAAATCTAAACTAGAACTCTCTTAAAACTTCCAGCAGAGCATAGCAGATTATGACCATGAATCGTCGAAATGAAATAATAACTATAATTTAAAAAATCACTTACAACAGAACTCTCACCCTAGAGACTAGAACTCTTTGGAACTGTTTAGACGAGTGATAGGTTTATACTTTCCATCACAAATCTAAACTAGAACTCTCTTAAAACTTCCAGCAGAGCATAGCAGAAGATGACCATGAATCGTCGAAATGAAATAATAACTGCAATTTAAAAATTTCGCTGACACCAGAACTCTTACTCTAGAGACTCCAACTCTTTGGAACTATTTAGAGGAGTGACAGGTCTAAAGTTTCCGTCACAAATCTAAACTAGAACTCTCTTAAAACTTCCAGCAGAGCAAAGCAGAAGATGACCATGAATCGTCGAAATGAAATAATAACTACAATTTAAAAATTTCGCTGACACCAGAACTCTCACCCTAGAGACTAGAACTCCTTGGAACTATTTAGACGAGTGACAGGTCTATACTTTCCATCACAAATCTAAACTAGAACTCTCTTAAAACTTCCAGCAGAGCATAGCAGAAGATGACCATGAATCGTCGAAATGAAATAATAACTATAATTAAATAAATCACTTACAACAGAACTCTCACCCTAGAGACTAGAACTCTTTGGAACTATTTAGACGAGTGACAGGTCTATAGTTTCCATCACAAATCTAAACTAGAACTCTCTCAAAACTTCCAGCAGAGCATAGCAGAAGATGACCATGAATCGTCGAAATGAAATAATAACTATAATTAAAAAAATCACTTACAACAGAACTCTCACCTTAGAGACTAGAACTCTTTGGCACTATTTAGACGAGTGACAGGTCTATAGTTTCCATCACAAATCTAAACTAGAACTCTCTTAAAACTTCCAGCAGAGCATAGCAGAAGATGACCATGAATCGTCGAAATGAAATAATAACTATAATTAAAAAATTCACTTACAACAGAACTTTCACCCTAGAGACTAGAACTCTTTGGAACTATTTAGACGAGTGACAGGTCTGTAGTTTCCATCACAAATCTAAACTAGAACTCTCTTAAAACTTCCAGCAGAGCATAGCAGAAGATGACCATGAATCGTCGAAATGAAATAATAACTATAATTAAATAAATCACTTACAACAGAACTCTCACCCTAGAGGCTAGAACTCTTTGGAACTATTTAGACGAGTGACAGGTCTATAGTTTCCATCACAAATCTAAACTAGAACTCTCTTAAAACTTCCAGCAGAGCATAGCAGAAGATGACCATGAATCGTCGAAATGAAATAATAACTATAATTAAAAAATTCACTTACAACAGAACTCTCACCCTAGAGACTAGAACTCTTTGGAACTATTTAGACGAGTGACAGGTCTGTAGTTTCCATCACAAATCTAAACTAGAACTCTCTTAAAACTTCCAGCAGAGCATAGCAGAAGATGACCATGAATCGTCGAAATGAAATAATAACTATAATTAAATAAATCACTTACAACAGAACTCTCACCCTAGAGGCTAGAACTCTTTGGAACTATTTAGACGAGTGACAGGTCTATAGTTTCCATCACAAATCTAAACTAGAACTCTCTTAAAACTTCCAGCAGAGCATAGCAGAAGATGACCATGAATCGTCGAAATGAAATAATAACTATAATTAAAAAATTCACTTACAACAGAACTCTCACCCTAGAGACTAGAACTCTTTGGAACTATTTAGACGAGTGACAGGTCTGTAGTTTCCATCACAAATCTAAACTAGAACTCTCTTAAAACTTCCAGCAGAGCATAGCAGAAGATGACCATGAATCGTCGAAATGAAATAATAACTATAATTAAAAAATTCACTTACAACAGAACTCTCACCCTAGAGACTAGAACTCTTTGGAACTATTTAGTAGAGTGACAGGTCTGTAGTTTCCATCACAAATCTAAACTAGAACTCTCTTAAAACTTCCAGCAGAGCATAGCAGAAGATGACCATGAATCGTCGAAATGAAATAATAACTATAATTAAATAAATCACTTACAACAGAACTCTCACCCTAGAGACTAGAACTCTTTGGAAATATTTAGAGGAGTGACAGGTCTAAAGTTTCCATCACAAATCTAAACTAGAACTCTCTTGAAACTTCCAGCAGAGCATAGCAGAAGATGACCATGAATCGTCGAAATGGAATAATAACTATAATTAAAAAAATCACTTACAACAGAACTCTCACCCTAGAGACTAGAACTCTTTGGAACTATTTAGACGAGTGACAGGTCTATAGTTTCCATCACAAATCTAAACTAGAACTCTCTTAAAACTTCCAGCAGAGCATAGCAGAAAATGACAATGAATCGTCGAAATGAAATAATAACTATAATTAAATAAATCACTTACAACAGAACTCTCACCCTAGAGACTAGAACTCTTTGGAACTATTTAGACGAGTGACAGGTCTATAGTTTCCATCACAAATCTAAACTAGAACTCTCTTAAAACTTCCAGCAGAGCATAGCAGAAGATGACCATGAATCGTCGAAATGAAATAATAACTATAATTAAAAAATTCACTTACAACAGAACTCTCACCCTAGAGACTAGAACTCTTTGGAACTATTTAGACGAGTGACAGGTCTGTAGTTTCCATCACAAATCTAAACTAGAACTCTCTTTAAACTTCCAGCAGAGCATAGCAGAAAATGACCATGAATCGTCGAAATGAAATAATAACTATAATTAAATAAATCACTTACAACAGAACTCTCACCCTAGAGGCTAGAACTCTTTGGAACTATTTAGACGAGTGACAGGTCTATAGTTTCCATCACAAATCTAAACTAGAACTCTCTTAAAACTTCCAGCAGAGCATAGCAGAAGATGACCATGAATCGTCGAAATGAAATAATAACTATAATTAAAAAATTCACTTACAACAGAACTCTCACCCTAGAGACTAGAACTCTTTGGAACTATTTAGACGAGTGACAGGTCTGTAGTTTCCATCACAAATCTAAACTAGAACTCTCTTAAAACTTCCAGCAGAGCATAGCAGAAGATGACCATGAATCGTCGAAATGAAATAATAACTATAATTAAAAAATTCACTTACAACAGAACTCTCACCCTAGAGACTAGAACTCTTTGGAAATATTTAGAGGAGTGACAGGTCTATAGTTTCCATCACAAATCTAAACTAGAACTCTCTTAAAACTTCCAGCAGAGCATAGCAGAAGATGACCATGAATCGTCGAAATGAAATAATAACTATAATTAAAAAATTCACTTACAACAGAACTCTCACCCTAGAGACTAGAACTCTTTGGAAATATTTAGACGAGTGACAGGTCTATAGTTTCCATCACAAATCTAAACTAGAACTCTCTTAAAACTTCCAGCAGAGCATAGCAGAAGATGACCATGAATCGTCGAAATGAAATAATAACTATAATTAAAAAATTCACTTACAACAGAACTTTCACCCTAGAGACTAGAACTCTTTGGAAATATTTAGAGGAGTGACAGGTCTATAGTTTCCATCACAAATCTAAACTAGAACTCTCTCAAAACTTCCAGCAGAGCATAGCAGAAGATGACCATGAATCGTCGAAATGAAATAATAACTATAATTAAAAAAATCACTTACAACAGAACTCTCACCTTAGAGACTAGAACTCTTTGGCACTATTTAGACGAGTGACAGGTCTATAGTTTCCATCACAAATCTAAACTAGAACTCTCTTAAAACTTCCAGCAGAGCATAGCAGAAAATGACCATGAATCGTCGAAATGAAATAATAACTACAATTTAAAAATTTCGCTGACACCAGAACTCTCACCCTAGAGACAAGAACTCTTTGGAAATATTTAGAGGAGTGACAGGTCTATAGTTTCCATCACAAATCTTAACTAGAACTCTCTTAAAACTTCCAGCAGAGCATAGCAGAAGATGACCATGAACCGTCGAAATGAAATAATAACTATAATTAAAAAATTCACTTACAACAGAACTCTCACCCTAGAGACTAGAACTCTTTGGAACTATTTAGACGAGTGACAGTTCTATAGTTTCCATCACAAATCTAAACTAGAACTCTTTTAAAACTTCCAGCAGAGCATAGCAGAAGATGACCATGAATCGTCGAAATGAAATAATAACTATAATTAAAAAATTCACTTACAACAGAACTTTCACCCTAGAGACTAGAACTCTTTGGAAATATTTAGAGGAGTGACAGGTCTATAGTTTCCATCACAAATCTAAACTAGAACTCTCTTAAAACTTCCAGCAGAGCATAGCAGAAGATGACCATGAATCGTCGAAATGAAATAATAACTATAATTAAAAAAATCACTTACAACAGAACTCTCACCTTAGAGACTAGAACTCTTTGGCACTATTTAGACGAGTGACAGGTCTATAGTTTCCATCACAAATCTAAACTAGAACTCTCTTAAAACTTCCAGCAGAGCATAGCAGAAGATGACCATGAATCGTCGAAATGAAATAATAACTACAATTTAAAAATTTCGCTGACACCAGAACTCTCACCCTAGAGACTAGAACTCCTTGGAAATATTTAGACGAGTGACAGGTCTATACTTTCCATCACAAATCTAAACTAGAACTCTCTTAAAACTTCCAGCAGAGCATAGCAGATTATGACCATGAATCGTCGAAATGAAATAATAACTATAATTTAAAAAATCACTTACAACAGAACTCTCACCCTAGAGACTAGAACTCTTTGGAACTGTTTAGACGAGTGATAGGTTTATACTTTCCATCACAAATCTAAACTAGAACTCTCTTAAAACTTCCAGCAGAGCATAGCAGAAGATGACCATGAATCGTCGAAATGAAATAATAACTGCAATTTAAAAATTTCGCTGACACCAGAACTCTTACTCTAGAGACTCCAACTCTTTGGAACTATTTAGAGGAGTGACAGGTCTAAAGTTTCCGTCACAAATCTAAACTAGAACTCTCTTAAAACTTCCAGCAGAGCAAAGCAGAAGATGACCATGAATCGTCGAAATGAAATAATAACTACAATTTAAAAATTTCGCTGACACCAGAACTCTCACCCTAGAGACTAGAACTCCTTGGAACTATTTAGACGAGTGACAGGTCTATACTTTCCATCACAAATCTAAACTAGAACTCTCTTAAAACTTCCAGCAGAGCATAGCAGAAGATGACCATGAATCGTCGAAATGAAATAATAACTATAATTAAATAAATCACTTACAACAGAACTCTCACCCTAGAGACTAGAACTCTTTGGAACTATTTAGACGAGTGACAGGTCTATAGTTTCCATCACAAATCTAAACTAGAACTCTCTTAAAACTTCCAGCAGAGCATAGCAGAAGATGACCATGAATCGTCGAAATGAAATAATAACTATAATTAAAAAATTCACTTACAACAGAACTCTCACCCTAGAGACTAGAACTCTTTGGAAATATTTAGAGGAGTGACAGGTCTATAGTTTCCATCACAAATCTAAACTAGAACTCTCTTAAAACTTCCAGCAGAGCATAGCAGAAGATGACTATGAATCGTCGAAATGAAATAGTAACTATAATTAAAAAAATCACTTACAACAGAACTCTCACCCTAGAGACTAGAACTCTTTGGAACTATTTAGACGAGTGACAGGTCTATACTTTCCATCACAAATCTAAACTAGAACTCTCTTAAAACTTCCAGCAGAGCATAGCAGAAAATGACCATGAATCGTCGAAATGAAATAATAACTATAATTAAAAAATTCACTTACAACAGAACTCTCACCCTAGAGACTAGAACTCTTTGGAACTATTTAGAAGAGTGACAGGTCTATAGTTTCCATCACAAATCTAAACTAGAACTCTCTTAAAACTTCCAGCAGAGCATAGCAAAAGATGACCATGAATCGTCGAAATGAAATAATAACTATAATTAAAAAAATCACTTACAACAGAACTCTCACCCTAGAGACTAGAACTCTTTGGAACTATTTAGACGAGTGACAGGTCTATAGTTTCCATCACAAATCTAAACTAGAACTCTCTTAAAACTTCCAGCAGAGCATAGCAGAAGATGACCATGAATCGTCGAAATGAAATAATAACTATAATTAAAAAAATCACTTACAACAGAACTCTCACTCTAGAGACTAGAACTCTTTGGAACTATTTAGAAGAGTGACAGGTCTATAGTTTCCATCACAAATCTAAACTAGAACTCTCTTAAAACTTCCAGCAGAGCATAGCAGAAGATGACCATGAATCGTCGAAATGAAATAATAACTATAATTAAATAAATCACTTACAACAGAATTCTCACCCTAGAGACTAGAACTCTTTGGAACTATTTAGACGAGTGACAGGTCTATAGTTTCCATCCCAAATCTAAACTAGAACTCTCTTAAAACTTCCAGCAGAGCATAGCAGAAAATGACCATGAATCGTCGAAATGAAATAATAACTATAATTAAAAAAATCACTTACAACAGAACTCTCACCTTAGAGACTAGAACTCTTTGGAACTATTTAGAAGAGTGACAGGTCTATAGTTTCCATCACAAATCTAAACTAGAACTCTCTTAAAACTTCCAGCAGAGCATAGCAGAAGATGACCATGAATCGTCGAAATGAAATAATAACTATAATTAAATAAATCACTTACAACAGAACTCTCACCCTAGAGACTAGAACTCTTTGGAACTATTTAGACGAGTGACAGGTCTATAGTTTCCATCACAAATCTAAACTAGAACTCTCTTAAAACTTCCAGCAGAGCATAGCAGAAGATGACCATGAATCGTCGAAATGAAATAATAACTATAATTAAAAAATTCACTTACAACAGAACTCTCACCCTAGAGACTAGAACTCTTTGGAACTATTTAGACGAGTGAAAGGTCTATACTTTCCATTACAAATCTAAACTAGAACTCTCTTAAAACTTCTAGCAGAGCATAGCAGAAAATGACCATGAATCGTCGAAATGAAATAATAACTACAATTTAAAAATTCCGCTGACACCAGAACTCTCACCCTAGAGACTAGAACTCTTTGGAACTATTTAGACGATTGACAGGGCTGTAGTTTCCATCACAAATCTAAACTAGAACTCTCTTAAAACTTCCAGCAGAGCATAGCAGAAGATGACCATGAATGGTCGAAATGAAATAATAACTATAATTAAAAAAATCACTTACAACAGAACTCTCACCTTAGAGACTAGAACTCTTTGGAACTATTTAGACGAGTGACAGGTCTATAGTTTCCATCACAAATCTAAACTAGAACTCTCTTAAAACTTCCAGCAGAGCATAGCAGAATATGACCATGAATCATCGAAATGAAATAATAACTACAATTTAAAAATTCACTTACACCATAACTCTCGCTCTAGAAGCTATAACTCTACGGAACTATTCAGACGAACTATAGTATCCACCACAAACTTGGACTGGAACTGTCTTAAAAATTCCAGCAGAGAAAACTTATGGGTGGGTGATGAATGAGGATCACGGGTTGGGTATTAAAGATAAGATAGTTGGGGGCTGCCCAGACAAAAAATACCCGAAACCTCATTCACCACTTGGAAGTTAGCTGAAAAACAAGTAATATTAAAAAATGCTTTTTTAAACAACCGACTTCAAACTCCCGCGCCCGCTGTACAACAGTTGGGACAATCTATACAAAGTATTTAATTTATTGTTGATATTTTAAAAACCGCTCAACCGATTTCCATAAAATTTATATGGGACCACCTGGAAAGTATGCCCTTTGAAAAAAAAAAAATTTTTCGGTCGAAAAGTCGGTTGAAAAAACACTCAAAATGGCGGCTTAACAAAGAACAATGACCATGGATGTATGGAATTCTGCCCATATGTAGGCTCAAATCCAAATCCGTTTTTTTTTATAATACGCTTCCAATATGTAACTCATACAATTGATTTTTTTTTAATTAAAATCCGGATTCCAAACTAATGGATAACTAATGCGTTTTACTCCCTTTTTACAATAAGGAAGTGAGAGTACTTATTATAATAAATTCTATCTTTGAAAATTTTTATCGAATTATTATATCGAAAATCGATTTTATTCCATTCACATCTCTTTGACAGGCTCATGTCAAGGTTAAAACTATTATTTATATTTTAACGGAAATTTTCATTGGTGTGAAATTATCTTTTTATCATTAAAATTAAAAATCCGGATAGGAAAAAACAAATTTTTGATGCTAAAGGGTGTAAAAAATTAAGACTTTCTTCCATAATATCATGTTTTGGTTTTGAGCCGTGAGAAAATTTGGTACCATGACCAAGGGGTCATTGTACTTTCATAGGTGTCTATCTCAGAGAGTATAAAAGATGAAAGAAAGATTTTGACAGATTTTCTGCCAAAATCTTTCTCAGATCAAGAGGACACGATGGCCTACTTGATGATGAGAAAAATCGCGATTCATTTTAGAGCGGGCCGCACACCCACCTAAATATTATTATCATAATATACTTAATTCTAAATATTCCTCTTAATAATATTAAACATTCCGTACTAATCTAGGACGATACGATTTATTTTAAAACGACGATACTTGGCGAACAAAATTACTTACAATTCGAATAGTCATAAAACACTAAATTGAAAAATAAAATTAACTTATCCTAAGTTTGAGTTAATTATTTAGGTCGATTTTTTTTTGTTCATATATCTAATTATAGATATTTTTTATTGTTTTTTTTTTAATGTAATGATATAATATTATACATAAAAAGGCGCCGACATACTTGGTGAGCAAAATGACTTCAATTCAAATAGTCATAAAAACAAAATTGCAAAAGAGAATTAAACTATCATAATTTTGAGTTAATCATTATAATGGTTTTATTTTGCTTATACAGTACAATGTCTAGATAAAGGTAATTTTTTATTGTTTTAATATAATATTAAAAAAAAACGAAGATACTTGGCGAACAAAATTACTTACAATTCGAATAGTCATAATACACTAAATTGCAAAACAAAATTAACTTATCCTAAGTTTGAGTTAATTATTTATTATGTTTATACATTACAATGTCTAGATAAAGGTAATTTTTATTGTTGTAATATATGTAATATAAAAAAAAACGATGATACTTGGCGAACAAAATAACTTACAATTCGAATAGTCATAAAACACTAAATTGCAAATTAAAATTAACTTATCCTAAGTTTGAGTTAATTATTTAGGTCGATTTTTTTTTGTTCATATATCTAATTATAGATATTTTTTTTTTGTTTTTTTTTAATGTAATGATATAATATTATACATAAAAAGGCGCCAACATACTTGGTGAGCAAAATGACTTCAATTATAATAGTCATAAAAACAAAATTGCAAAAGAGAATTAAAATATCATAATTTTGAGTTAATCATTAAAATGGTTTTTATTATGTTTATATATTACAATGTCTACTTATAGGTAATCTTTATTGTTTTAATATAATATAAAAAAAACGATGATACTTGGCGAACAAAATAACTTACAATTCGAATAGTCATAAAACACTAAATTGCAAAATAAAATTAGCTTATCCTAAGTTTGAGTTAATTATTTAGGTCGATTTTTTTTGTACATATATCTAATTATAGATATTTTTTTATTGTTTTTTTTTAATGTAATGATATAATATTATACATTAAAAGGCGCCGACATACTTGGTGAGCAAAATGACTTCAATTCAAATAGTCATAAAAACAAAATATA
Source organism: Oeneis ivallda (assembly GCA_029955525.1). Taxonomy (NCBI): domain Eukaryota; kingdom Metazoa; phylum Arthropoda; class Insecta; order Lepidoptera; family Nymphalidae; genus Oeneis; species Oeneis ivallda. The sequence goes on along the minus strand of JARPMR010000020.1, from coordinate 9,838,741 downwards.
AAAAAAAACGATGATACTTGGCGAACAAAATAACTTAACAATACGAATAGTCATAAATTAAACACAATTGCAAAATAGAATTAACAGACTTAGCATAACTTTGTGTATTTTAATATGTATATATTTTTTTTGTTTTTATTATCAACGAGTAATTATAGATATTTATTAATTTTTGTAATATAATATATTAATTTACATAAGACGACCATACTTGGCGATTAGTCATAAAAACAAAATTGCAAAAGAGAATTAAACTATTATAACTTTGGATCAATTATTAAAATCTTTTTTTTGTTTATTTATCTAATTTTAGATAATTTTTTTATTGTTTTTAATTTTTTTTTGTTTATTATTTGTATTATGAATAAAATATAGTATTTACAAAAACAAAAATAAAAACCAGGAGTTGAAGAGTTTCTGGAGCAATGAAAGATTTCTTGGAATTTATTTATTTTAGATACATAATTTGCACTAAGTAAATTTACTTAGTGCAAATTGCATATAATAAAACGTGTGGGGTTATTTTTGTTCGTAACGATGCAGATGAGCGGTTTTTGGCCAGGCCCTCATATTTGTAAAAGAACTCGCCTGTTAGCCCATAAGTGGTGTAATGTTTTTGTTGTTCATTGAAATTAATAACAGCAGCGAGCATATACGTTTTTTCTCCGACTTCGACGATTTTTTGTATCGATTCTAGTGTGGGAATGATTTTAATACTATCCTTGCTGGGATATCCAGGATCTGTATAGATCGTGGTATCCACAATTAAATGTGACCCATATTCATAGACGCAATTCACTTTATTTTTGCAATTATAGCATGTCCTTTCAGGGTTTATGCAATCATTGATTGCTTCCTGCAACGATTCGAGACCGCAGCTTAGAATGATATCAGTATTGATACTTATGAAAATATATTCTTGGCGGTTCGAATAACCACAGGTGCAATCAGTGCTGCACGAAGAGCTGGGCTCCTTTTCCAGAACAAATTGTGCCAAGTGGGCAGCATTACATTCTGCATCCAATCGCTGGATGTTTGCTGAGTAAGTAGTAACCTTGTCTTTAAAGTATAGACCTGTCACTCGTCTAAATAGTTCCAAAGAGTTCTAGTCTCTAGGGTGAGAGTTCTGGTGTCAGCGAAATTTTTAAATTGTAGTTATTATTTCATTTCGACGATTCATGGTCATCTTCTGCTATGCTCTGCTGGAAGTTTTAAGAGAGTTCTAGTTTAGATTTGTGATGGAAACTTTAGACCTGTCACTCGTCTAAATAGTTCCAAAGAGTTCTAGTCTCTAGGGTGAGAGTTCTGTTGTAAGTGATTTTTTTAATTATAGTTATTATTTCATTTCGACGATTCATAGTCATCTTCTGCTATGCTCTGCTGGAAGTTTTAAGAGAGTTCTAGTTTAGATTTGTGATGGAAACTATAGACCTGTCACTCCTCTAAATATTTCCAAAGAGTTCTAGTCTCTAGGGTGAGAGTTCTGTTGTAAGTGATTTTTTTAATTATAGTTATTATTTCATTTCGACGATTCATGGTCATCTTCTGCTATGCTCTGCTGGAAGTTTTAAGAGAGTTCTAGTTTAGATTTGTGATGGAAACTATAGACCTGTCACTCGTCTAAATAGTTCCAAAGAGTTCTAGTCTCTAGGGTGAGAGTTCTGTTGTAAGTGAATTTTTTAATTATAGTTATTATTTCATTTCGACGATTCATGGTCATCTTCTGCTATGCTCTGCTGGAAGTTTTAAGAGAGTTCTAGTTTAGATTTGTGATGGAAACTATAGACCTGTCACTCGTCTAAATAGTTTCAAAGAGTTCTAGTCTCTAGGGTGAGAGTTCTGGTGTCAGCGAAATTTTTAAATTGTAGTTATTATTTCATTTCGACGATTCATGGTCATCTTCTGCTATGCTCTGCTGGAAGTTTTAAGAGAGTTCTAGTTTAGATTTGTGATGGAAACTATAGACCTGTCACTCGTCTAAATTGTTCCAAAGAGTTCTAGTCTCTAGGGTGAGAGTTCTGTTGTAAGTGATTTTTTTAATTATAGTTATTATTTCATTTCGACGATTCATAGTCATCTTCTGCTATACTCTGCTGGAAGTTTTAAGAGAGTTCTAGTTTAGATTTATGATGGAAACTATAGACCTGTCACTCCTCTAAATATTTCCAAAGAGTTCTAGTCTCTAGGGTGAGAGTTCTGTTGTAAGTGAATTTTTTAATTATAGTTATTATTTCATTTCGACGATTCATGGTCATCTTCTGCTATGCTCTGCTGGAAGTTTTAAGAGAGTTCTAGTTTAGATTTGTGATGGAAACTATAGACCTGTCACTCGTCTAAATAGTTTCAAAGAGTTCTAGTCTCTAGGGTGAGAGTTCTGGTGTCAGCGAAATTTTTAAATTGTAGTTATTATTTCATTTCGACGATTCATGGTCATCTTCTGCTATGCTCTGCTGGAAGTTTTAAGAGAGTTCTAGTTTAGATTTGTGATGGAAAGTATAGACCTGTCACTCTTCTAAATAGTTCCAAAGAGTTCTAGTCTCTAGGGTGAGAGTTCTGTTGTAAGTGAATTTTTTAATTATAGTTATTATTTCATTTCGACGATTCATGGTCATCTTCTGCTATGCTCTGCTGGAAGTTTTAAGAGAGTTCTAGTTTAGATTTGTAATGGAAACTATAGACCTGTCACTCGTCTAAATAGTTCCAAAGAGTTCTAGTCTCTAGGGTGAGAGTTCTGTTGTAAGTGATTTTTTTAATTATAGTTATTATTTCATTTCGACGATTCATAGTCATCTTCTGCTATGCTCTGCTGGAAGTTTTAAGAGAGTTCTAGTTTAGATTTGTGATGGAAACTATAGACCTGTCACTCGTCTAAATAGTTCCAAAGAGTTCTAGTCTCTAGGGTGAGAGTTCTGTTGTAAGTGAATTTTTTAATTATAGTTATTATTTCATTTCGACGATTCATGGTCATCTTCTGCTATGCTCTGCTGGAAGTTTTAAGAGAGTTCTAGTTTAGATTTGTGATGGAAACTATAGACCTGTCACTCGTCTAAATAGTTCCAAAGAGTTCTAGTCTCTAGGGTGAGAGTTCTGTTGTAAGTGAATTTTTTAATTATAGTTATTATTTCATTTCGACGATTCATGGTCATCTTCTGCTATGCTCAGCTGGAAGTTTTAAGAGAGTTCTAGTTTAGATTTGTGATGGAAACTATAGACCTGTCACTCGTCTAAATAGTTCCAAAGAGTTCTAGTCTCTAGGGTGAGAGTTCTGTTGTAAGTGAATTTTTTAATTATAGTTATTATTTCATTTCGACGATTCATGGTCATCTTCTGCTATGCTCTGCTGGAAGTTTTAAGAGAGTTCTAGTTTAGATTTGTGATGGAAACTATAGACCTGTCACTCGTCTAAATAGTTCCAAAGAGTTCTAGTCTCTAGGTTGAGAGTTCTGTTGTAAGTGAATTTTTTAATTATAGTTATTATTTTATTTCGACGATTCATGGTCATCTTCTGCTATGCTCTGCTGGAAGTTTTAAGAGAGTTCTAGTTTAGATTTGTGATGGAAAGTATAGACCTGTCACTCTTCTAAATAGTTCCAAAGAGTTCTAGTCTCTAGGGTGAGAGTTCTGTTGTAAGTGAATTTTTAATTATAGTTATTATTTCATTTCGACGATTCATGGTCATCTTCTGCTATGCTCTGCTGGAAGTTTTAAGAGAGTTCTAGTTTAGATTTGTGATGGAAACTATAGACCTGTCACTCGTCTAAATAGTTCCAAAGAGTTCTAGTCTCTAGGGTGAGAGTTCTGTTGTAAGTGAATTTTTTAATTATAGTTATTATTTCATTTCGACGATTCATGGTCATCTTCTGCTATGCTCAGCTGGAAGTTTTAAGAGAGTTCTAGTTTAGATTTGTGATGGAAACTATAGACCTGTCACTCGTCTAAATAGTTCCAAAGAGTTCTAGTCTCTAGGGTGAGAGTTCTGTTGTAAGTGAATTTTTTAATTATAGTTATTATTTCATTTCGACGATTCATGGTCATCTTCTGCTATGCTCTGCTGGAAGTTTTAAGAGAGTTCTAGTTTAGATTTGTGATGGAAACTATAGACCTGTCACTCGTCTAAATAGTTCCAAAGAGTTCTAGTCTCTAGGTTGAGAGTTCTGTTGTAAGTGAATTTTTTAATTATAGTTATTATTTTATTTCGACGATTCATGGTCATCTTCTGCTATGCTCTGCTGGAAGTTTTAAGAGAGTTCTAGTTTAGATTTGTGATGGAAAGTATAGACCTGTCACTCTTCTAAATAGTTCCAAAGAGTTCTAGTCTCTAAGTGAATTTTTTAATTATAGTTATTATTTCATTTCGACGATTCATGGTCATCTTCTGCTATGCTCTGCTGGAAGTTTTAAGAGAGTTCTAGTTTAGATTTGTGATGGAAACTATAGACCTGTCACTCGTCTAAATAGTTCCAAAGAGTTCTAGTCTCTAGGGTGAGAGTTCTGTTGTAAGTGATTTTTTTAATTATAGTTATTATTTCATTTCGACGATTCATAGTCATCTTCTGCTATGCTCTGCTGGAAGTTTTAAGAGAGTTCTAGTTTAGATTTGTGATGGAAACTATAGAGCTGTCACTCCTCTAAATATTTCCAAAGAGTTCTAGTCTCTAGGGTGAGAGTTCTGTTGTAAGTGAATTTTTTAATTATAGTTATTATTTCATTTCGACGATTCATGGTCATATTCTGCTATGCTCTGCTGGAAGTTTTAAGAGAGTTCTAGTTTAGATTTGTGATGGAAACTATAGACCTGTCACTCGTCTAAATAGTTCCAAAGAGTTCTAGTCTCTAGGGTGAGAGTTCTGTTGTAAGTGAATTTTTTAATTATAGTTATTATTTCATTTCGACGATTCATGGTCATCTTCTGCTATGCTCTGCTGGAAGTTTTAAGAGAGTTCTAGTTTAGATTTGTGATGGAAACTATAGACCTGTCACTCGTCTAAATAGTTTCAAAGAGTTCTAGTCTCTAGGGTGAGAGTTCTGGTGTCAGCGAAATTTTTAAATTGTAGTTATTATTTCATTTCGACGATTCATGGTCATCTTCTGCTATGCTCTGCTGGAAGTTTTAAGAGAGTTCTAGTTTAGATTTGTGATGGAAAGTATAGACCTGTCACTCTTCTAAATAGTTCCAAAGAGTTCTAGTCTCTAGGGTGAGAGTTCTGTTGTAAGTGAATTTTTTAATTATAGTTATTATTTCATTTCGACGATTCATGGTCATCTTCTGCTATGCTCTGCTGGAAGTTTTAAGAGAGTTCTAGTTTAGATTTGTGATGGAAACTATAGACCTGTCACTCGTCTAAATAGTTTCAAAGAGTACTAGTCTCTAGGGTGAGAGTTCTGGTGTCAGCGAAATTTTTAAATTGTAGTTATTATTTCATTTCGACGATTCATGGTCATCTTCTGCTATGCTCTGCTGGAAGTTTTAAGAGAGTTCTAGTTTAGATTTGTGATGGAAAGTATAGACCTGTCACTCGTCTAAATAGTTCCAAAGAGTTCTAGTCTCTAGGGTGAGAGTTCTGTTGTAAGTGATTTTTTTAATTATAGTTATTATTTCATTTCGACGATTCATAGTCATCTTCTGCTATGCTCTGCTGGAAGTTTTAAGAGAGTTCTAGTTTAGATTTGTGATGGAAACTATAGACCTGTCACTCCTCTAAATATTTCCAAAGAGTTCAAGTCTCTAGGGTGAGAGTTTTGTTGTAAGTGAATTTTTTAATTATAGTTATTATTTCATTTCGACGATTCATGGTCATCTTCTGCTATGCTCTGCTGGAAGTTTTAAGAGAGTTCTAGTTTAGATTTGTGATGGAAATTATAGACCTGTCACTCGTTGACCGAGCGAAGCGAGGTCTCTGAGTTAACTAGAGCGATTTGCACTTGTCCGTCCGTCCGTCCGTCCGTCCATCCGTCCGTCCGTCCGTCTGTCAGAGCCTTATAACTTTTGAATTACTGAACGTAATTACTTCAAATTTAGATATAATATGTAAACCGATGGCCTCCAGCCGAAAATGGCTTAAAAAGTTATAAAAATCTTTATTTCAGGGGGGCTCTCATAGAAGCGAATGCGAAGTAAAAAAAAAAATATCGCGTTACATAAAATTGTTACGTATCATTGTAAAGATAATTTTGAACTGAGTACAAAAATATTTTTTTTTTAATTTTTCCCTTAAAATTGACGAAATGGGGGGCTTTCAAAGTGGCGATTTTATACGCTCGCTTGAAGACGCTCTCTAGGAAAATCCGCTATGGATTTTCAAACTGATTAGGTATTTTTTTAGGTCACTTATATCCTGTACTTGAACAACAAATACTAAAATTATATGAATATTATAAAGAAACGAGATTATTTAATTTTTAATGGGCATCAGTAATTCATATAGCATCAACATAGCTTCACAATAATGCTAATAGATGGCGCAGTCAGTAACTATTCCCATGGAACTACGAGTTACGACTACGACCTATCCCAAAAACAGTTTTGCGTCGACCATTATTATTTAGTTACTTATTATAATACAATAATTGTATTGTAATTTTTTTTGTACCATATTATTCAATTAAAATTATTTTTTAGTTAAATTTTAGTTAAATATTGTATATTTTCTATTCGCGTCGATAGATGACGATTTGTACAGATGCCCGTAACCCGGTTTCACTCGTTAGTACCTTCATAATAATTCAATGTTTTCACTAACTTTCCCTAACCTTTACGGGCTACCTATAAGTTAGGTGATTGATGTTTTCTGTCAACTTATTTATCACGATCCTGTACGGGACACCTAAAAGGATATTGGGACGGATGTTAGGACTTAGGATTGTATTTAGGAGCTACCTACGTTAAGACACTCCTACTTAGGGGATGATTTAGGTATGTTTGGTGAAAACGGGCATAATAATAATGTCAGTTTTGGTTATCATGTATCGATTGAATGAATAATCATGGGATACCGTTACCGCGAGGTCTCAGTTCGGGGCGAACCACTAGTCTAAATAGTTCCAAAGAGTTCTAGTCTCTAGGGTGAGAGTTCTGTTGTAAGTGAATTTTTTAATTATAGTTATTATTTCATTTCGACGAAAGTATAGACCTGTCACTCGTCTAAATAGTTCCAAAGAGTTCTAGTCTCTAGGGTGAGAGTTCTGTTGTAAGTGAATTTTTTAATTATAGTTATTATTTCATGTCGACGATTCATGGTCATCTTCTGCTATGCTCTGCTGGAAGTTTTAAGAGAGTTCTAGTTTAGATTTGTGATGGAAACTATAGACCTGTCACTCGTCTAAATAGTTCCAAAGAGTTCTAGTCTCTAGGGTGAGAGTTCTGTTGTAAGTGAATTTTTTAATTATAGTTATTATTTCATTTCGACGATTCATGGTCATCTTCTGCTATGCTCTGCTGGAAGTTTTAAGAGAGTTTCGGATCAATTATTTGCTAGATGTGATAGTTTTATTACTGTTCTATCTTAAGACGCAGAGTTTTAGCCTCGTTAGAGAAAGTACTCGTTTCTGTGAATTTTATTTTATTTTCTGCCAGATGCTCTGCTAACTTCCCGTAGCAGATCATTTTTTTTAACCGACTTTTTTTTAGGTAAAAATGCTAGAACTATCTCTGAAAAGTATAGGGAACTCTAGAACTCAGCCAGATGCGTACAAAACACACTTTAATTTTTGATTTTCTGGAAAATGATCTGCTTCCGGAAGTTAGCAGATCATTTTTTCAACAGACGTTTTTTCGGTTATCTCGCCAGAACTATCTCTAAAATGTATCAGGAACTATAGAACTCATCTGCATGCGAACAGAACTCCATTTTATTTTTGATCTGCTGGCACTTGCTCTGCTAAGTTCACGGACACAAGCAATAAGTGGTTTCTTTACCAACCTGCTCGCAGTACACCGTTACACCGTGTTTGCTAAAGTCCGAGTGGAAGGCAACGTGGCGATATTAATTATGAAAGAATTCGCCGCTTTCACGCGGGTAACATGGGTCCACGGGGCGATTTAGCCAGAATAACGAAACGAACGAATTTTATAATGACTGCGTACTTACTCGTATTTTTTGGAACGAAGTTCCTTTTCAGATGGTTTGGCGGATGGAGGCTAGGCAAAAAAAAAGGCGAAGAAAAGGTAAGGATTTTACGTCACGACATTTGTTGCCGTCGCTTATTACACACGTTCCATTATAGCTTTGGTGGCGTAGCGTATCGAAGGAGTGAAACTATCGGTTCGGGGGTTCGAATCCTAACTTCAGATTATTATTTTTTATTTTATTTATTTTTATTATTATTTTATTAATAAAAGGCACTTAGTTCCAACCGAGTGTTCCACGACAATCACGTATTTTTTATTCAATGATAAGATAGTCCTTGACTGCGATCTCACCTGATGGTAAGTGACTCGTATATCCTGGGTGCTACGTACGTACCATAATATTCTTACTCCAGCTAAACTTTATTATATTTAATATTTATATACTAAACTCTTATTTATATAATTATGTGCTTACTATGGGGCTGTGGGGCCCGGGGGCTCCAGCTCTCTTTGAAGAACTTTCAAAAAGGAAGGAAGTTACTGGGGATCCAAGAGCTAGCAGCTACCTTGGCGAAAGAATTAGCTAGGCAATAAGGGAAAATGTTATATACTTATTAAATTTATTATTATTTATACTTTAATATACATCGATAGTACTGTTGCTTGGCTTGTGAGCTTCTTATCACGTAGGTCAGTCCAATTTTAAAACAAGTTTTTGATTTTATTAACAGGGCATCCATAGATTTATCATAGGTAGCCGTTGCGCGTAGCAGCGCAGCAGCTAGGTACCTATCATAAATCTATAAGAGCATCATTCTTTTCTTTGAGATAGTTCTCAAAATAAATCCAAACAATGTGTGTTGCTAGTCAGTGTTGAGAGAATCTGCTAATCCCGATAATCATCTCCTTTTGAAGACGGTTCGGTTAGGTTAGACATAATTCGGCTGCCTACGACATAAAATTATTATATTTGATTTATTGTTTTGTTTTATTGTATAATGATGTATTGTATTATATTTACGTTTATTGTTATAAGTTAATTGCTAGTAAAATGTGTTAAAGTGGCAAAAATAAGGTGTGGAAACAAACCATAATGTTATTAAAGTTCTACGGACGCCGCGCTGGCTAGCGAAGTATATTATGTAACCGATAAATAACCGTACCTAGTGGGAAACGTGAAAGGAAACTTAACGCGATGATTAACACTCTAGCCCGCTTAGTTGTCCCGTCACGTTACCACCAATCTGCTTAGCGGGACACCTCTATACGAACCCTTTCGTTAAAGGTCGAATCCCTTTAGGAAAATACTCGTATAATAGATATAAAGGAATACAACTAATTTCTCCGAAAAATAAGAAGTATTGTATTTTGTGCAATAATGAATAGCGGTGATAGATTTGTGGTTAATATGTTTGCCTCCTTTTTCGGAGGCCCGATTATTCGCATGTATTAATTTTCCGAGTTATGTGTATTTTAAGAAATTAAGTATCACTTGCTTTAGCGGTAAAGGAAAACATCCTGAGGTAACTTGAACGCCTGGCCTGAGAGTTCTCAGTAATTCTAGAAGGTGTGTGAAGTTTGCAATCCGCACTTGGCCAGCGTTGGACTATGGCCAAAATTTTCATATTCTGAGAAAAGTGCCTAGTACATTTTTTCAACACACTTGCTCATAAAGTGGCTCAAAGTTCACCGCAATTAGGCACATAATGATACCTATAATCAAACTGTGACTTTTTCATTACTATTATTCACAAGTGTGTTATAGAGTTTTTTTTATTGGTTGAGTTGCTTCGTTCTTGAAAAAGTTTCGATACAAAAAAAGATCGTGTTCAACCGTACAAATAAATTAATGTACCTATTGCTTGCTCATTTCATGCAACATCGTATATTAATAGATAATTTCAACGTGTACGTGTTTTTAATAAATAAAACTTTCACTCAAATATAAATTTTGTTTTTTTTCTGTAAAAACTTGAAATTACCCATTTTGTACGTGGCTAAAACACTATCCGCGAAAAGCCAAAAAGAAAGAAACCTCATTCTTTTAGTCTATGGCCGATCGACATTATAAGATGCGCGCGTATAGGAAAACTGATTAATATTTTCCCCCATTGTGAAAAATTTTGCAAAACTCGTTTTCACTGATGAAATTACAGTTATTTATTAATTAAAATGTCTACAAGTACTAATTATGAACAAAATGATTTATATTGTACACCAACCGATATAAGATGTGAAGCCCTTATCGTTATGGAAAGTTTACTACCTGAAAACTCCAAGGAAAAATATCTATTAGCGTACAAAAATTTCATACAATGGCAAAACAACAAGAATACGCAGTCTTTTTCAGAAAATATGTTCATGGCGTACTTTAAAGAATTATCTTCTAAGTACAAATCTAGCTCTTTGTGGTGTATCTGTATATACTCAATGTTATTAGTACAGTCCGAACAAAGAATGGAGTGGACTTAAAAACATACTCTCCAGATAACCAATATCTGGCTTTAGTTTAGTTAAAATAATTTTTCAACACACTTGCTCATAAAGTGGCTCTAAGTTCACCGCAATCAGGTACATAATGACACCTATAATCAAACTGTGACATTTACATTACTATTATTCACGAGTGAGTTATAGATTCCAGAAGTTGTGACTGCGGCAGGATACCTACTGCGCCCAATGTTGTTGTGCAGTTGAACAAGTTTAAATTTAAATTGAGTGAAATTAAATCAATTTCGCCTCGTTCGAAGTAAAGTTAATAGTTTGTGCAGAAATGAGAATATACATTTTTTTCTTCACAAGTGTGTTGAAAAACGTCGTATAATACACGTGTGTATTGATGATTATCGTCCTCGGCTATCTTAAGACCCTCACCTAACGGCTCGGGTCTCAATGGCGCCTCAGCTGCAATCACCAACATTACACACTTGTACCATAATGTACTATTTTAGTATTATTTTCTTCACAAGTGTGTTGAAAAACGTCGTATGATACACGTGTGTATTGATGATTACCGTCCTCGGCTATCTTAAGACACTCACCTAACGGCTCGGGTCTCAATGGCGCCTCAGCGGTAATCACCAACATTATACACTGGTACCATAATGTACTATAATATCATTAATAGGTTTTTGATCCTACTCCTCACTTAGTTCGATGAGAAAGGAAATAATTAGTTAAGATAAAAATTCCTCATATTTTTTATTGTTGTAAGAACAATGTTGCATTACATCAGTCTTGTTGTGTTAATCTTGATATATAATTATTGTTAGGTACTAAGTAACCTTTCAATTAATTAATAATAATAAAGGCCTTATCGGCTCCCATAGGTATCGAAGTTTATTATGTTGTTGATTGCTTATATAATATACACACTTAATACTCTTAACTTATTATCTACTTCCTCTCAGCTTTTGCTACTAATAAATTAAAACTACACTAGCGGCACGCTATGATGGCCGGTTTGACACATTACAATAGTGATGTGGAATGTCAATTTATTCTCGAACAAAAAACAATTAAGTTTTGTTTTTGTACCTGATTAAATAGGTTTAATAAAACAAAAATGTATATGTTTATTTAATTTATTTGAACGAACTGAATATTTGAATGAAAATGAATATACATACTTTATATGCACACAAGAAACATATGAATACAAAAGATACCAAAAAAGGTTCCACAAAAGGCCATAATTAATCAGATTCGTCCATACTACTATTTTCACTGTCGTCACTGCTATCATCACCTACATTAATAATTATATGTTCGTTTTCTATAATATTATCTATTTTCACATCTCTTTCATAATCTTCCCTTATTAATTTAACAGTTCTATTCACAAGTACATTCACCCCTTAAATGGTGCAAACTGATTTTTCTACACTTGTATACATTTTAAAAATCAATTTAATAAATAAATTTTGAGTCCTAAACCTAAAACTACATTCGATAAAATTTATGAATCTCTGCACATCACTATCGTCAATAAAGTAATACAATTATTTCCTTCAAAGTCGTTATCAATTAATACGGAACTTCATGAGCGGACAAACGTCAAACCGGCCATCATAGCGTGCCGCTAGTGTAACTAAATATAATGCAAGTCATATTTTTAATTAAGAAAAGTTAAATCTTTAATACTTAATAAAAATGTGAAAGTAAGTTTGTTTCTTGGTTTGTCTTAAATTATCTTAAATCACGCAACATCGGAGCAACGGATCGACGTGGATTTTTTGCAAGAGTATAGTTGAGGATCTGCAGAGTGCAGGCTAAATATTATCCCGCAAAAAATTTCCTAAGGGATTTTTACATACCTAACTCTAACAAAAGCTATTACAATATATACTAACTTTATAAAATAACTACTACTTTTGAGTAGTTAAATGATACTCTTTTTTTCGTTGGTTGAAAAACTATCGATAACCGATTGGTCGTTTAAAAATTCATTGCAGTAGTAACATAAGTCATATTATGTGCCTACAATTTAAATAGCTCGCGGATATAATTGTGCTGATTTATACAGGATGGAGACAACAAGTAGATATGCGCAGGAGACTTTTTTCACTTTAAATAATTTTACTTATATATCATAAAAATATTTCTCTTGAAATATTAAGAAATTAACTACATTACCCTGGCCAGTAATTACTGGTAAGTTACCTTCGCAAACATAATATTATAAGTATTCTGCGCGGTAACGAAGCCAGCGTTCTGCGCACATTTCCACGTTCCAGTGTTAGTTTAGATGATATTTTTTATTATTTACTAGCTGATGCCCGCGACTTCGTCCACGTGGATTTAGTTTTTAAAATCCCTCGGGAATACTTTGATTTTCCGGGATAAAAGTAGCCTATGTCACTCTCCAGGTCGTCAATTATACCCATGCAAAAAATCACGTAGATCCGTGGCTCTGTTGCGGCGTGATTGAAGGACAAACCAACAAACAAACACACTTTCGCATTTATAATATTAGTAAGTATGATTAGAATATTAACTTACTTATGAAAACACTGTAATATTACGTCCATACGATGTATTACATCCATACCTACTATGTAATATGTAGGTATAATGATCGTTTGGCAAAATCTGACGCCTTTGGAGTAGTTTGACTTTGACAAAATAGTATCCACGATGGCTATATTCGATAAAGTACGCTTGCCAGCTTAAGATGAGCCGTTCATTCAAAGTATCCTGTAGATTCCGGGGTTCAAGTAATTTGGACCTTATACTGAAGATCGTGATGTCTATAATTTCAGAACTACGAAATTGACGACCTTGAAATAATTACAGGACAATCTCTAAAGAACCTGCTTTCTAACAAAAAAAAGAATGGATTAAATCGGAATACGCCTTAATGAATTACAGCGATATACACATTTTGACTTTCATCCCCTCTCCCAAGGGAACCGTGCTGAATTTCGAGATAAACAGTATCCTATATTATACCTCGTAGTATTAACTTAAATCGTGCCAAGTTTCATTTAAATCCGTCCAGTAGTTTCGGCGTGATGCGCGGCCAAGATACAGACAGACAGACAGGCAGACAGACAGACAGACAGACAGACAAAAAATTTTAAAAAAAATATTTTGGCTTCAGTATCGATTACAGAGTGCCCTCAAACAAAAATTTTCAAAATATCTTCAATGTACAGAATTGGACCTGTTACAGTTTTATTATATTACTAGCTGATGCCCGCGACTTCGTCCGCGTGGATTTCGTTTCTAAAATCCCTCGGGAACTCTTTAATTTTCTGGGACAAAAAGTATCCTATGTCACTCTCCGGGTCCTCAACTATACCCATGCAAAAAATCACGTCGATCCATAGCCCTGTTGCGGCGTGATTGAAGGACAAACCAACAAACAAACACACTTTCGCATTTATAATATTAGTAAGGATATGATTAGAATTATAAATTGCATAGGAAAACACTGTAATATTACGTCCATACGATGTATAACATCCATACCTACTATGTAGGTATAATGATCGTTTGGCAAAATCTTACGCCTTTGGAGTAGTTTGACTTTGACAAAATAGGGCTATCTACGATGGCTATATACGATAAAGTACGCTTGCCAGCTTAAGATGAGCCGTTCATTCAAAGTATCTTGTAGATTCCGGGGTTCAAGTTATTTGGACCTTATACTGAAGATCGTGATGTCTATAATTTCTGAACTACGAAATTGACGACCTTGAAATAATTACAGGACAATCTCTAAAGAACCTGCTTTCTAACAAAAAAAGAATGGATTAAATTGGAATACGCCTTAATGAAATACAGCGAAATACACATTTTGACTTTCATCCCCTCTCCCAAGGGAACCGTGCTGAATTTCGGGATAAAAAGTATCCTATATTATACCTCGAAGTATTAACTTAAATCGTGCCAAGTTTCATTTAAATCCGTCCAGTAGTTTCGGCGTGATGCGCGGCCAAGATACAGACAGACAGACAGACAGACAGACAGACAGACAGACAAAAAATTAAAAAAAAATTGTTTTGGCTTCAGTATCGATTATAGAGTGCCCTCAAACAAAAATTTTCAAAATATCTTCAATGTACAGAATTGGACCTGTTACAGTTTTATTATATTATAGATAGATAGATATTTATCTTTAAGTTTTGATGTTTAAGATTCATGTTATTGAAATAGAAATTAATTTAAGATAATCTTAATATATATAAATTACGTGTCACGTTGTTTGTCCGCGATGGACTCCTAAACTACTTAACCGATTTTGATAAAACTTCGTAACTATCTGTAATTTGGTCTAACTTGAAAGATAGGATAGTTTTTATCTTAATATTAATTTAATCTATTATACCTACTGGGTCACAGCAACGCGTGGCTGGGTCAGCTAGTTTAATATAAAAAATTCTTTTTAAACAACCGTCTTCAAACTCCCGCTTTACTACATTACACACACACTATACAAAGTATTTAATTTATTGTTGATAATTTAAAAACCGCTCGACCGATTTCGATAAAATCTATATGAGATCACCTGGGAAGTATCCCCTTTGAAACAAAAAAAAACTTTTCAAATCGGTCCACACGTCTTCGAGTAATCGGTGAACATACATAAAAAAAAGATTCCGACGAATTGAGAACCTCATCCTTTTTTGAAGTCGGTTAAAAACAATCACCAGTCACACTTCACGTTTCCAGCTCATATGACCTATGTAACCTATCAAAGGCGCTACCAATTTTGAAACGTGACCTAATTTTTCTTGAGGCAATATCCCTGTAGGTGAGAACTCTTCTCAGCGTCAAACGACAAGTTGTTACAGTCCGACCGCCCTCAAGGGCTGTTGGCAATCTTTGAAACACCAATGCGGTGCCTAATTGCGTACAGTACAGCCATACTGATTCAACGCCGCTTCACTTGAGGATTCACTTAAGATCTCAAGGGTTTTGACATCAAAGAACTTTATTTAGCGACATTTTCCGAATATGCGAGTGGTATTTCGATTGAAATATTTTAAGTACCTGTTAGGTGTTGTGTGGATGTGGCGAGAACGCCACATAAGCCATAAATTTAAAAAGTATGTACATAATTTTGGAATGAAGTTCCTTATCGGATGGTACGGACTTGGTAGACTTGGTAGTAGTAGATGGGGGATAGGCGAAAAAAAGCGTAAGAATTTTCCGTCACGAGAAGTGTTGACGGTTATCCATAGCGCGTACGCTATATTACGAGATTGTTCTAACATGTAGCGAGAGATGGTGTTGATTCTAATAAGAATTTTCCCGAAATTAAAAATGACAGATCGGTAAGCCCGCACATTCCATACATGAAACTTTCTAGAAATAGGTACATAATATATCTTAATCTAAAGCTGATGGCCACGGTGTAACCATAACTAGGTTTCGTGTTGGATACCATAATTTTTTTAAAGGACTTCATTTGCACATTTGAAATTATTAGGCTACTATAATTCAAGACCTAGCATGTAAAAATATACACCCCCTATAATCTCTTAAATTAGCTTTTAGTTTTACGTTTAATTTTTAAGTTTTAATTTGGTGTATAAAGAAGTGGTATTGCTGTACAAGAAAGTTTCAGTAAAAGGTGTCTTTTGAAGTATTTTCACTCGTGTTCACTTTTGAAATACACGGCAAACAGATTGTTTGCTTGTGATTTGAAGAGCCAAAGTAAACAGGTTCGGACAGAGGCGTCCCTCTAAGCAGATTGGGGCCGACGCGACGTGACGGGGCCATTGAGTGGCTGGAGTACGTTACTAACTTACTAATCTTGTTGCTTCCGCCTACGTACTGTTAATTCCAAAGATACATAACAGCATGATTTTGAATAGAGGCAATCATCATTGGAAAAAGTTGTGTGTAATATTAAATAACACACAATATTAAACAGCCGTGGGAATGTGTAAAAATCGGCCAAATGCGAGTCGGGCCTCGCTCTTTTAGGGTTCCGTTAAAAAAAATTTAATTAAAATATTTTCATGTACCCATGGAAATATTTTAATTTAATTTTTTTAATTTAATTTAATTTTTATTATTTGTTGTTATAGCGGCAATAGAAATACATAATATGTGAAAATTTCATCTGTCTATCTATTACGGTTTACGAGATACAGCCCGCTGACAGACGGACGGACGGACGGACGGACGGACGGACGGACAGCGTAGGCTTAGTAATAGGGTCCCGTTGGTACCCTTTGGGTACGGAACCCTAAAAATGATTGCTTA
Organism: Oeneis ivallda; assembly: GCA_029955525.1. Lineage (NCBI taxonomy): Eukaryota > Metazoa > Arthropoda > Insecta > Lepidoptera > Nymphalidae > Oeneis > Oeneis ivallda. The sequence goes on along the minus strand of JARPMR010000020.1, from coordinate 9,821,955 downwards.
GTATAACGATCGCAATTACCTCTGATTGGCCGACACCCTCGCTATCGGTTAAGATACATTGTTGCAGCAAAAACGCGAAAGGTAAGTTTTTGTATATTAGTGAGCTAAGATAGGATAAAATGTGCACGATCTAACCTTGCCACCTTGCACCATCTCGCTTCAAAGCTTCAAAACCCTATTACCTATCAATCCCATCGACGAGCTAATCAAAACCTATATCAATTTTGCCACCCACTCCCTAGCTAGACGTCACATATTCTTTCTCATATTCTCTCTATCCTCATAAAATTACGTGTATTCCATCTTGAATAGGAAAGACAAGCCACAGGGACCGGTAAGCTTTTATTAAATTTTCGGTATCTGTACGAAACTTCTAGGTATACGGACCCATGTTACCCGCGTGAGATCGACTAATTCTGTCATTATTGATGACGTTTTGGTCCTGTCTAGTCCTACAAAAGTGAGACAAACCTTTTACTTTTCTGATAAAAGGACTTTAGACTTAATTCCAACAATTGAAATGCTTACTATTCTTTGTACTTAATTACGAAACATTTTTTTTTTTTTTTTATTATCAATTATGAGGAATATACAAAAATGTTCTTATTAGCACACGAGAAACCACTTAGGTTTAAATTGTGAGCAAATTGCGAAAGTGTGTTTGTTGGTTTGTCTTTAAATTTAATTTAATTTTTGCATGGATATATAGTAGTATATAGGTATAGTTAGTAGGTATAGACACAATCTTCGAAAGTATCATTATACTTTCCAACCCGAAAAATCATATAGCACACAAAAAAGTCTGACTGCTTCATAAATTCCTTTAGATTAAACGAGCAATCAGAACTACCAACCTATATGCTCGTATTATATTAAACTAGACTTCAACATCCACAACGATATCCTTTGTGCGCCACTGGATTTTGGATTAAGCTAATGCTCCAGTGAAGTGAATAGAATAATAATTAGATGGCTGAATTCAAACCAAGATTCCAAATAAGCCAAATTAGCCTAAATATCAGTATTAGGATTTATAAAGATTGTAATAGAATAAATATAGCAGATTCTTGAAAAAATCAAGAAATATCCATAACATAAACATTATATAACATCTTCTTTCTCTGCGCTCTGGAAATATTAGGTATATGTAGTATAGTCACATTACGATCGTCTCTGTATTTAAATAATATAACTTCTACACTTTTTATAAATTCAGTGCAGTTTGTACCAAAAAGTGTAAAACCGGAATAATCAAATTGAAAGTATGTCAAGACACCAGACAGTACAGGTCTAGTAAAGTAAAACGTTTTTCCGTCAGTAGATTTATAATAATGGAACATAATATTATTTTACTTTTCAAGATAAAATGCCATGTTGCCCAGCCATCTTTAGCTGCAACCTCACTTACCATTAGATGTGATCGTAGTCAAGCGTCAGTCTATTTATAAATAAAAAACTTTTCAATGGTGAAGTGTAGCAGTGAAAAGTATCTTTGGAATAATTTACTATATAGTTTGAGCGGAAGACCTAGTCACCGCCTGAGGTATGTGAGCGGCAGGACGGGAGAGGTAAACAATCTTGTAGCTAACTCAGTCTGCCGTCGACCACGGCGACGGTTACACGTCTTAGTTGTTTGCGCCCCTTTGTCCCAAACACACACGAGATAAAATACCCTGAGATGGGTCCGCCCATTCCACTTAATGTGAAAAATGTTATTTACACTGTGCACAGTTTTTTTCTCAAACGAAAGGGTGTCAAGGAAAGTATAGAACACAAATATGATATGAACATTAATAAATTAGTGGCAGAGGCTACAGGACTGTCAGCTCGAAGCGTAATGAGAATTGTAGCTGAAGGGAATTCGAATCGGCAAACATTGGAAAACCCAAAATTTTCATCTCCATGGAAACCTAAAGAAATAAAAAAGAGAATCCACATTGATGATTTTGATATGGGAGTAATAAGAAGAAAAATTCATCAGTTTTATATAGTTGATAAAAAAATCCCAAGTATTCGTAAATTGCTTGCAGTTTTAAAAGAAGATGGCATCGTGAACTGCGGTTATACCTATTTACGGGAGCTTTGACACAAGATGGGATATTTTTTTAAGAAATGTAAGTCTATAAGGAGACACATTTTAATTGAGAGACCCAGTATTGCTGAATGGCGCGTAAGGTATTTACCTAAGAGCTATACAGAACTATAGAAATGAAAACCGAAAAATATATTTTCTGGACGAAACCTACGTTAACAGTTGTCACAACTCCAATATGTGTTGGCAATCTGAATCGGAGCCCGGGATTTATGCTGATATTGGCAAAGGGCGTCGTTTAGTGATTGTTCATGTTGGTAGCCGAGACGGATTAGTTGACGGTGCCTAAACAATTTTCAAATCAAATTCGAAATGCCACAAATTTTCATAACTGGGTTAGTCACAAATTGAAAAATAAACTAGCTCCTAACTCAGTGGTCGTTATGGACAATGCCTCCTACCATTGTGTACAGGTTGAGAAAATACCAACAATGTCCAGTTTAAAAAGAGTTTACAAGAGTTTACAAGATTGGTTACGAAAACATAATGTTGACTTTACACCAGACAATACTAAACCCGAACGGCTTTCTCTGATAAAAAGTGTCGGGTCCGAAAAACTTTTACACCATTGACGAAATATTAAAGGCTGCAGGCCACATCGTTCTTCGCCTTCCGCCGTATCATCTCGATCTCAACCCCATTGAGCTTGTATGGGCCGATATAAAGAACAACTTAGCTTCAAATTACATAAATTCTTCATTGGACAAAAAAATTCCAATCATCACAAGATTGTTTTCTGAATTCACTCCTGAAAAATGGCAGAAGTGTGACGACCATGTACAAAAAATTGAGAACCAATATTGGAACCACGACATGAGGTTTGACAATGTGATAGATGAGCTGATCATAAATCTAGGAAACGAGTCAGATTCTGAGGAGGATATGGAAATTGACGACAATAATGAAGAAGAAGAAGATATGGATTAATTTTGTACTGTAACGGTGGCAGTGAAAATTTTTTTATTTGCTTAGTGAGAAATGGTAATTTGCAACTGTTTTGTATCGTAAATAATAAAATGTACTCATTTTAGATATGCGTTTATTCTTGTTTAACCAGGAAATAATTTTTTTTTGTTATAATTACCCATTACATTTATTAAGACATTTTCCGACACGTTATCCTGAGATTTATCTGCCCTAAAATATCTCATGTGCGTCTAGTCAACGTCTTGTCAATCGCGCCCTCCCCCGTCTCACCGCCCACATACCTCAGGCGGTGACTAGGTCTTCCGCTCAAACTATAGTAAATTATTTTTAAAAACCAACTTCAAACGCCCACGCCAATACAAAGTATAAATGCCTATTCACTCTTGCTTTAAAGAATTGCTTTACCGAAATTGTACATGTTAGGAAACACATATCTCGGAAGAGCGTTCCAGACCCTAGTCGTGCGAATCAGAAATAAATATTTGAACCGCTCCATGCGTGTGGATGGTTTATCAACGATATAGGGATGGCAGCCCTTCCGATGTCTTGCAGTGCGGTGGTAAAAAGGTGAAGGGGGGACAAGGTCGAAGAGCTCCTGAGCACACTCACCGAAATATATCCTATAAAACACCGATAAGCCAATCCAAGTATGAAAAAATCCAAAGAAGTGAGCATTCATATGGTCAGTTATAGCTACTTAATTTCGAATACCTGAACGTGTACCTGAATAATTTTCTCCTTTCCCCTCCTAATGAAGAGTTAAGTTTGCATTAGTGTGCGCACGGTAATAGTTTCGATTTCAATTTCAATTTTCTTTATTGCGAATTTGGGTAATGTACAGGTGTCGAAAATATACAAAAATGCATGAGCAGCCAAACTCTGCTTAATTACAGCATGCAAAATGTTCATAATCCTATCAGCTAAAATGTCTAACGTTCTTATTATAATTATTATATGTCAAAAAATTAAATAAATGTCAAAAAACAATATACAACAGTTAAAAATTTTCCATAAAGTAATTACAGATTGTATATTATGTAATATCTATCAAAAAAAATTAACTTTATTTAAACATCGAGATCTCCTGCGCTTATATACTACTGTCATGATTTTATAAAAAAGACGGTGTTAAATGAATTTTTCAAGTGGCAATTCTTTCAGTGTGGCAACACTTGTTTATGTTGGTAATTTGTTAGTTGTTGGCAAACATGGTTGCGTTGGCCAATCAGGAATAAGCACGTGTAGCCCCGACAAAATGACGCAAAGAGTGGGAAAAATGGGGGGGATAAAGCGAGTGCCGGATGGTCGAGAGCGTCGACAGTCAGTTAGTGATTTATCTTTGAATAGCTCGGTTAAAAATGGGCAAAGTATCGATATTTGTGACAACTTCAGAAGTGACAATATGAACCCAATGGTATGTAAGAAGTGATTACTTTGTATGAAATGTTATACCTTCAAAATAGTTGTGAATAATTATTTTTCGAATAGCTAAGATTTTATATTTTATATGGAATTAATGGTGTTAATTTAGTAATAAGTTGTTGAAAGGCTTTGTTTGTCCTTTACAATAATTTTATTAAGACTACAGTGATTCTATCATATCACTTGGAACATTTGGCCAAGGCTTTTCTTTGATACTATTTTCCTGTGATATTGTTATCATTGCGACACCCATAATTAATTTCGGGTAGGTCAATTTTCATATTGGATTATATCCCGTATGATCATGACGAAAAGCTATGTTGACATATCAGTTTGGATCATTTGGTCAAAGCGACTCTTTGATAATGTATCCTTGCTATATTCAACATTTGGAGAAATAGTCTTTCTTATGTTATGAGAACTCGATACATTTAGAAGATGTTAAAAGGGTTGAAGGTATGACATCAATTATGAATCATTTATATAGAACCCAAATTATATAATTTTCATAGTTTAATTTTGCCGGTGTTAAGTTAAGGCAGATAATATTAATACAGTTGCGAACTCGATGAACAGTTTATAAACAGTGTGGGGTTGCTAAGGATAGCGAGTGAATATAAATCTGAGATTTAACAAAGTTTATTCTATATTGGACTAAGTGTGAATGAATGAATGAATGAAATTTTATTCACAAAAATGCAGGTACAACATGATTGTAAGTGTGTTCATATGTATCCAGGTTACTATAATAGTGAAGTTATGTAAGTCCTTAATTTATTTATTAATTTTAAGTTTTAACCATGTGTGTTAATGCCATTCGTTTCAACTGACTAAAAATGTAATGTGCAATCAAATTCAAGATTTGTAATTTTCGTCATGTTTTATTTGGAGGGTAAAATGAAATGATGAGTTGAGTGAAAATGATAGTTTGTGGCAGCCAAAGTTTGATAGATATGTTTGATTCTAAGCCTTCTTACTTGAAAGGCATAGTTAGACTATGAGTTGAGTCAAAATTATAGTTTTAGTTTTAGACGGTAACTATGATGTTACCTACTGTATGAGACCATGTGTGTCTGTAGATGGTAACTATGTATGTGTCAGATTCGTGTTTTGAATTGGTTTCCGTTTAATTAATTAAGAGTATTGTTTTGATTTCCGTATCCTTTTGTTTATTGAAATTAGTTTAGTCAAATTGACATTTGACTTTGACAGCGCGGGCACCCCATCTTGCGCGCCATTTTGAAATATTAGTATAAAACGGCTGTTTTGACGATACGAATTCAGTCTCTGCCCAGAGACTCATCCGACTAGTAGATGCTTTCATGTCTAGGTCGTTGTACTTGATTGAGGGATTGCGATAGCAATCGCACCCTAATCGAATAAATATTGACAGTACGCTTAGATTAGTGTAATTGATATTTAGATATTTTTGATAGTTACCCTCACGTTCAGATGGTGGTTTGTCTGTCGTGCTGTGGTTATTAGCTGAGTGGAAAGGGGCCGTTTTGTGGAGACGGCTATAGGTAGGGTTTTAGCGTTTTAAGAGATGTATTCTCTTAAGGCGTGATTAGTTTTGAGTGATAAGTTCCGCTTCTGAGTCTATGGCTAACATATGTTACCTACTGTATTGGACCAGTGCGTCTATAGGCGGTAAATAAGTATTTTACCTACTGTATTGGACCATGTGTGTCTGTTGATGGTAACTATGTATGTTACTTACTGTATTGGAGTGCGTCCATAGACATTCGAACAGTGGCCAAGTGTGCCGTGGATTTCAAAGAAGTGATAAATTTTATTTGGCGGACTACGGGTGTCCTAAAGATAAGTGAGAGTGTCAAGTTATACATGAAATGAAATGAAATCGTTTAGTTGCTAAAGGTGAGTAGTAAAGCGATAGTAATATATTGTAATAATATTTTCTTTCATATTTTGCCATATTATGCATGGCGTGCAAATTCTCAGTTAAGTATCTGCATTCAATTGAAAAACAATAAAATATGTCTTACATAATATTTTGATAGTTAAACTTTATGATAGTTTTATATCCACTTTTTTCTTGGTTCACGATACTAGTGTGCATCCCAGGAAGATAAGTTCTATAATTTCAAACAGCACTGAAATATGTTCTCTATTTGAGAAATTTAATTCTAAAAAGTTATTTGGTCCACTTTATTGATAGAATAAATTTATCTTGGCACATTGTAGGTATTAAAAATATTTCCGTAAAAAAAAGGAGACCTACTACTACTATAATAGTTTTCGTATCATAGACCTTTATTTCAATATTTTTATATTTTTATAATATTTAAGGAAATATTGGTAAATTCAAGTATCGTGTACTCGATGCAAACTATGCCACACGTTTTCCGCCATGATTTCATTATCTTCCTAAGATTCAATTCTTAATTTGGATCTACCCGCCTAGTAGAATAAAATCAGAACCAAGCCGAAATCGAGAATGATTATCATTATTGGACATGAGCGAATCTCTTTTAAAGGGTTCTGCTGGTTTTTTTTTTTAACCAACTTCTTTTAGTATATATTTTTTCCAAACTTTAAAATTACCGTAATTTTCCTAAATACAGTAATTAGCCTGAAAAAATTGAATAAACCTAATTGGGATAAATAATAGTGGTTTAGAGGTGGACAAAGTGTAACAGTGAATTATATCTTAAGTAATTTATTAGCAATCATTTAAATAATACGAAGGTCAGAAAGCCTGTGACACGATTAAGGGCAAAATGCCCAATGATACGAATTAGAGTAGACTACTCAGATTGGCAAGATTGTCCTTTGATGATAAACTTAAGATCACCTGCATGATTGTAAATATTTGTCAATATAATAATTGTTCTTAATTGGCCGCGAGGGCAAGAAGGGCTTAAACTTTAATCATAATATGAAAAGGCAAGACTGTCAAAAATCAGATGAAATTAAGAGTACTTTCTTCATTGTTAGGTGGTCGTGTAGCTTTTTGATCAGCATTTACGGGTAGGATACGCGTTTGGTTGACCGCGTGCATTTTATGTTGCGTTGTTTTGTAGGACTTACCAATATTTTTTAAAATAAATATATTAATATGAAGTTATTATTGAACGAAATAAATATACCTTCGGGTCGTTTAAGTTGGTATATATATATATAAAAAAAAAGTTTGAAAAATCACGTCTATGTTATATACTTTGCTTTATAATAATGCGTATGAATAATCGCGTAAGTAGGGTTCAAAAAAAAGAAAACAGACAAAAAGAGGGTTATTTTTAAATTCTTTGCAATCGGGAATTTGACAGTTTGTAATAGGTATACATGTACAAGATAAGTTATCTAAGTAAGATAACTTATCTTGTTTTTGAAGATAACTTTTTTGATGAATCTTTATTTACTTACTCACATTTTAGAAAATTTTATTGCGTACCTACTTGATTACAGAGTATGGTAGGTACATGCAATATTTTATTCATAAGAACTTGACTTGATGAACTGAGAAACGGGAAATCGCAATTAATACGTGGAGTGTTTTAAATAATAATACATATTATTATTTAAAACACTATTTTATTATTATTATTTTGTATATAACTCCAGTAAAGCTTTGGTAGCAAATATGTTAGTGACATATAGTGCTTTTGAGAATTACCTAATATTATCATTATGAATATTTGAAGTTGATGAATATGATGAATATGAACTTTTCTTTGAGAATGTTATAATAAATATATTCTAATGAACTGTTTCTTTGTGAGTTGATGAAACATTTGTGTTTTGAGGATATTCATTACGGGTACGATAGGCGGGGTATATTGCCGAGGTTTTAATCATGAATTATTGATTATTATTTATAATTCTTGTAAATCAATTTGGTGATCGATTTACCAATTTATTGCGATGAAAATTACGATTATTCTTAGGGAAAATAAATAAACAATGTATAATGATTAGTGACAGATTGAAACTGAAGAAACGTACGAGTAGGTTAAAATACACTTACGAAGGTAAACTGGAGCAAAATATTGTGCAATACTTGGAATTATATCTGATGTTATTTTGTCTTATTCTTAAAATTATCTTTTCTTGATTTAGATCTACTCGTATTTAACTGTGCTAATGGCATTAAAAATACTTTATTAGTGGCATTCTTCAACCTTTCTTAGAGAAAGTTAATGTGTGTGTTTATGAACTATTTAATGTAAGTGCCCACAAGTTGACGCATATTTAAAAATTTTCCAGCATTGGTTCTACAAAGATAGGCAAGCAGATTATTTATTTATTTATAAATAAGTATTTCAACGCATTGAACGTCAACTTGCGCCTGTAGTAGAAATTTAAAAGATAATATATTTTTAAAAAGAAACTCTCCATGGAAGTTTTGAACGATAATATCATTAATTTTATAAATACTTAATTTGAATTTGAATTGGATTTGAATTGAATTTGAATATATTTATGTTATTTTTATTATTTATGTACAAGAAAAAAATCTCTTAAAATCTATTATCAGATGAATTGGACAAAGGTGAAGCTTATCTCTATGTGGAGATTTCTTTCATCATGCTCAAAAGTGAGAGGTGAAATTAAAAAGTGGTGCATGGGTATAAAATGTACATCCATATATAATTATATACTAGCAATAATATACTAGCAAAAAGCTGAGCTTTGTGAGGGCTCGCGTAGTTTTTCTAACGGTTATTAAGTTCCGTTGCAGCGATGTTAAACTCTTTGGTTTTCTAACAGATGTACATGGTAGTACAATAACATTCTATCCAATGAAGTTAAATTTTTTTTTAAATAAATTATATAATAAACCATAAATACGCAAAAATACATAAATATTTTCATAAAAAATTTTATAAAAATTATAATTCTATACAGTACGTTAAGAAAGATAGTGCTGCTTCACTCTAAATTTGCAAGTGTGTATTGACTGTCTTTAATATGCTGAGGTAGTGAGTTTCATAGGCAATAATGCGGTGAACGAAAGATTTTTCTGAACATTTCCAATCTGATTTAGTAATTGGTATGGTAAAAAGAGAGTTTCGTTGACAACAAGCATAAAATTATAGAAATGAAGGGATGGTGATTTTGAGAGGTCGTTCGTCAGGTACATTACAAATCGATAGGGACGGATATAGTTAGATTGTCTAGGTATTTTTAAAGGATCTAGCAATCAAGTTCAGTGTTGATTAGTAGCTAGAGATTTTGAGATCACTTGCGAATAAAAAAAATATATATTGCGACTGCTTGAAACAAAGATGAACGTCATTAGTAATGTTAGGGATAGATTCTCAGAATTCGAACCGTTTACCATTAACGAACAAATTAATTGCTTTGATTGCCGATTATTTAGTTATTTTAATACAAATTAGTGATTGTTTATTTTAGATTTATATAGATATATTATTTTCTTGTTGACTATATTTTTTGGATGAATAATAAATTTTATATTATTTAAATTACTATTTAGATGACTGTGAATGATTTTTTTTTAAATATTTGATAATGAATGTTTTATAAATAAGCAATTTTAAGATGAAAACATTGTTTAAAGAAATGAATAACATAATTAATTATTTGATACAAGTTCTGGGTTGTAGCCAGTAAATCTGTCAGGTAAAACATTTTTTTTTGAAAAGACAAATTATTGCGTGATATTTTTATAAATTCGTAGACTGCAATACTCGATAATACAGAACTGATGGCACCGCATTCACGAATGTGGTGGTGGGATAAACTACTTTTTTAGGATAAATAAGAGATAATTTGATATTATTGGAATTTGCTTAAAGTAGACCAAACCAAGGTGAAGTAAGTTTGCTTTCGAAGTGAGTGAGTCACTTAATTGATTTCCGATTTCAAGATGGTATTTAAGTGAATAGTCAGTATACCATATTCAGTAACATAATTGAAAAGAAACAGCGTAATAGTAATAAAAAAAAATGACTTAATTAGTAAATATTTGTTGCGGTATTTTTACTGGTTCTTCCCGCTAGGTTGCGGTATTTCCGCTAGGTTGCGGTATTTCGAACCAGAACTTTTAATTTAAAACTTAAAAATTTAAGTACTTAATATTATTGTCTAATTGACTAGACAGAGATTATGAATGCAGAGTTTAGTTTGTAATTGACAGATAGTTAAAAGAAATTGTTAACTTTAACTAAAAATTATGTTGAGGTTGATAGAACGAATAAAGATTTGAATGAAATGAAAAGGTTTAGGGTTGAATTTGTGAATAAATTAAAATTTTGAATTTTTAGTCTTGAGATATTTAGTCTGAAGATTGGATTTTGAGTGAGATAATGACATTTTTATAATAAAATGATAAGGATTGAATGAGTTAGGTTAACCTCGCTCCTAAAATATCTTAGAGACTGTGCTGGCTAAGCTACGATGAGTAGTTGTTTCACGTGGCACGAGATAGTTCTTAGATAGGTCTAAACCTCTCGTTAGAGAGTTTATGTTCTGTGGGTCTAAAGTTTCTATAACTATAAGTGTAGTGTGTAATATGAAATTGGTGTTAATTCGTTAGTGCTAGAGTAATTCATAATATTAAAATAATGATCAAGCTTAGTAAAGATAATTAGTTTCGAATCTGATTCACAATAAAATAAGTCCAGTGAGAATTACGATCGAATGTCATGATCAAAAATTAGGTTATACATATACAAAAGCATAATCAATTTAGTTGAAATGTAGTGTGGGTATATTAACAAAAAAATTATGGATATTATTTTATGTTGTTATTCTAATGCAAGTTGATAATACAGTGTTGAAGTGCAACATTCCAGCTAAACGGTTTATATTGTGTGTATGATATAGATATATAGATATACTAGCTGATGCCCGCGACTTCGTCCGCATGGATTTAGTTTTTAAAAATCCCGCGGGAACTCTTTCATTATCCGAGATAAAAAGTAGCTCTCCCGGTCTGAGGAACCACTACTGCATCCATTACTATACCCATGCAAAAAATCGCATCAATCCGCTGTTCTGTTGCGACGTGATTGAAAGACAAACCAACAAACAAACACGCTTTCGCATTTATAATATCTTTTTATAATTGTCAAATTTTTTACCATACTTAACCAAAGACAAAATTACGTTTAGCTGTCATTTACGTTTTGTTATTCCACTGTCATTTGCGTTTTGTTATTCCATGTCAGATGCTTTTTTCTTATACCACGTTTTATAGTGACATGACGGAAACGCGGTCGAACGGGATAAAAAGTATCCTATGTCCTTCTCCTGGTTCTAAGCTACCTCTCCACCAATTTTCAGCCAAATCGGTTCATCCGTTTTTGAGTTATAAATAGTGTAACTAACACCACTTTCTTTTTTATATATAGATCTATATCTATGTATGTAAGGTATGCGGTTACCAGATTTTTAGTAGGGTACGTGCGCCGGAGGCTGCACGATATCGGATGGCCGAATGTCATGATTTTATAAAAAAGACGGTGTTAAATGAATTTTTCAAGTGGCAATTCTTTCAGTGTGGCAACACTTGTTTATGTTGGTAATTTGTTAGTTGTTGGCAAACATGGTTGCGTTGGCCAATCAGGAATAAGCACGTGTAGCCCTGACAAAATGACGCAAAGAGTGGGAAAAATGGGGGGGATAAAGCGAGTGCCGGATGGTCGAGAGCGGAGGACAGTCAGTTAGTGATTTATCTTTGAATAGCTCGGTTAAAAATGGGCAAAGTATCGATATTTGTGACAATACTAGCTGATACCCGCGACTTCGTTCGCGTGGATTAAGGTTTTGGACTCCCGCGGGAACTCTCTTATTTCCCGGGATAAAAAGTAGCCTATGTGCTATTCCAGACTAATATCTATCTGTAACAAATGTCAGCCAAATCGGTTCAATCGTTGCGACATGATTGAGTAACAAACATACAAACTTTCACCTTTGTAATATTCTAGCTTCTGCTTACGACTTCGTCTGCGTGGACATCAGAATTGGATCAAAAAAAAAATGATAAATGTGAAAGTAATAAAAAATGGAAAAAAATTTACACCCATGCTATCGCTTGCGCTGTAATAGAAAAAATAGCTGCAGTTTTGCGTTCGTGCAGTGGGGCTTCGCTCGTAAAAAATAAAATAGAATAGAAAAAAATGTGTTTGTTTGTCCTCTCATGGCTATTCAAAATGATTCAAAATTCAAAATGTTCCTGTAGGATAGATAATAATTGCATAGAAATATTGTTCCGCTTTCACGCCTTAATCGTTGAACCCAATTTGTTGAAATTTGGTACAGAGATAGATCCGACCTTAAAGAAGGACATAGGCTACCTTTTATCCCGACTCCTCAAGTGGTTCCCGTGGGAAAAATCAAAAATATATATGGGCGAAGCGCAGATAGCTTTGAAATTATAGCGGATTATAGGGATAGTTTGTAGTCAGAAAAGTGGCATAGGTTACTTTTTATCCCGGAAAAACTTATTCCTACGGGAAAACACGTTTAAAGCGTGTTAACCGAATTACATGCGGACGAAGTTGCGGGCGAAAAGCTAGAATGATATAAAAATGAATTATTGGTTCGCTTCGCTCGTTAACAATTTTTAATCTTACCACAGGAACTATTTGAGAGATCGGTATAGAAAGTATATACCGGTTGTAGCGTTTCCCCCTGGATCACTTATAGAGGGAAATCCCTACCCGGACTATGGTCCGAGTTGGTCGTGCGTTGTGGATCCAGTGAGAAAGCTAACAGAAGTTCTGTGACTGTGTGACTAGGAATGTGAAAATAAAAATCTTTCCCTAACAAGCTATCTTTGTTTATTTAGACATAGGTAACACACTAGGTTATTAGAATTTAGAAATAAACACAGATTAGAATAACTATATCACAGACTAATATTTGACCCACCAATACCTACCCGTCAACTCATATCATGGGCTAACTCCGGCTGGCGGAAACCTCAGGGGTGTGTCCGAACGGACAACGCACTAGGAATGTGTTGACGGAGAAGCAGGTTGAGACAATGATTTAAACTCATTAAACTAAATAATTAGATTTAATTGAACTAAAAAGAAAATTTCATTTACAAAGGAGGTTATGTCTTTGTGTTCACCATATGTTAACAACTAATCGTGTCATGCTATTTTATAAAACTCATAGTTAATTAAAAGGTTACTATTTAGAATTATACTTTCATAGAAAAACAAAAATGAAAGAAAAGAAACGAATCCACCTGGTAAGAGTGCTGTCGACTCGACTCGAAGACCATGACGTGGCCGAAATATGTCCTCCAAAGGACGGCACGCCCCTCGTTGTCGATGATGCACCACCGAATCCCGCTTACAAGCGAGGATGCGCAGGATAGGCCCGGATGTAAAGGTGTGACGTCACAGATGAAATCACGCCATCATCACCAACAAAACTTTCACTAAATTTCCGACGAATTGCGTCGGAATATGAAATCCCACGCTCGCTGCAAGGAGAAATAAAACAAATTTCAACAATTTGTATCACAGCGACACGTGTATCTCTCACAAGGAAAAAACCACATAAGAGCTAACCTGCATTTTCGCAGTCTGCGTTTCCCCACCCAAACACCACAATTAGGTCAAACGTTAGGCTGGAAAGATTGGAAAACGCACTTTAGTATCGCGGACTCACAAAAGAAAATACGAACACGCCAAAATTTATACTCACTATTCATTTACAATAAAATTTTCACTCCAACAAGGTATGTCCGGCCATGTTGTACAACTCAATGCTTTCTTAACCACTCCGCGGCATGTCTGCCCTCCACGATGGTCAACCAACGAAAAGAAAAACTCAGAAATCAATTTCGGGTCGAACACCGAATGGGTTCTCCCGAACTTGATTTGATGTTAACTCGCGTAATGCCTTCTAACCTCTTCCCAAAGCGAAGGCTGTCAACTGTCCTTGATTAACTGCAGATCAATGTCAACTTATGTTGGTGACATCTGTTTCTTACCTTGTTTTTAAAACAGCGCCCTCTTTCGGCGCTGTGGCAGATTACGAGACTTCAGACGTCTCGACAGGAGCTTACGCCCCCGTGGTCCCACAGATGGAGTTAGCAGTCTCACTTTATACATAAAATAATTGATTTGTTTTTTACGAAAATCTTAAACGAACTGATATTGAAAATATCATGTTACAATACCTCTCCTCCCGGAAGAAGGTTCGACGAAGGGGAACCGTTCGCTGCCCTCAGCGTTCTGCACCCAAAAGACAAAAAAACCAAGAAACTATTTGTAACAAAAAAAAATTCTACCATTATACTCGACAAACATATACTTATCCCTAAACAAACAAAGATTTAAATAAGTTACAACTTAGCCTAACTGACTTAACCTATGGAAGTGAATTTCATGATATACCTAACCTTTGTCCTATATACAAAACACAAAAATAAACATATTTACAATGACACCATTCATTGTTTGAATGATTTAAAGTTGCTTGATGTCTCGGCGTCACTACCTGAAATGAACTAGCACTTGTCAATGAATCAATGCCTACGACTCTTGCAGCTAAATCCTATTTTTATATCAACAGCCTAGCTGTGAAATGAAAGAGAACTTGTCTCAATATACAATATACAACAGTTTAACTGTTATAAAATAGAGAGCAAAAGCTTCTCAAAGTATTTGGTTAACAATAACCGTCTATCCAAAGTGTCATGGAACTAGTTCCTAGCATCCAAAGAGCTAAATGAACACTGCGATAGTTGTCTCTGCGCAAAGCGCAGCAAGATACAATGCGAAACTAAACTTCGCATAAAGAAGTCTCTGTGCGTAGCACAGCGAAGAAAATGCGAATCCAATTCGCCTTTCACAATAAATGTGCACCCAAACATAAGTGCTATGGTTGAAAAAAGGTAACGCGATTGTCTCAGCTCACATGTGATTCCACAATTCCATCAACGTACCTACATCTCTCACATACAACTTTCATACTTCACGCTTATACCTAGGTAGTAACTTACAATTTAAGTGTACCACACCCTAACACATCTGTGTGTGAATACTGTATCGTATTCAGACACTGATTCGGAACTGGATTTGAACTGAGTAACAATCTAAGCCTTTAGGTCTTTAATGTGCCAGGAACCAATCTTCGTACCATCCATCCGCTCTAACTCGTACACAAGTGGGGATAGTACCTTGGTTACCCTACATTTCTCATATTTTGGAGCGAGCTTTGCCATTTTAAATTTACTGGCGTCACTTTGAGTGTAGGAAGACCTCCATACCCAATCTCCAACCGAGAATTTTGCATTTCTACGCCTAAGGTTATAATGTTTGGCGTTTTTAGCGTGTGCTTGGAGTAGCTTTTCGCGCACTTTGTCAAAGATCTCTTGCAAACAACCAAAGTTCCCTGCATACTCCTCTCGTGGCATACCTACTGTATAATCATTGTTTGTATCCATGTAGAAGTTACCATTTACTACTGGTTCGCGGGCATGAACCAAGAAAAATGGAGAGAATCCAGTGGATTCGTTCACCGCACTATTTATTGCAAACTGAATCTTACTGAGGTTCTCATCCCAACTGCGGTGGTTGTCTTCAACGTAAGACGCGACCGCGGTCATAACAGTTTTGTTGTAACGTTCTACTAGGTTTACCTGTGGTGTATACTTTGGAGTATAGTCCAATCGTGGCACATTGTATTTCTGGAGGGCCTTTTTGAACTCTGAACTAGTTAGTATCGAGGAGTTATCGAGGATAACCCTCTCTGGCACCCCCTGAACTAATATGAGACCATTCTCCAAGTGTTTAACTACCTGAGCTGATGTTGCACGACGCAAAGGGAAAAGAAGGGTGTATTTTGAGAAACAACACGTAACAACCAGAAGGAAAGTGTAGCCAGATCTGGATCGTGGCAGCGGACCAACCAAATCCACTGACACTACCTGAAACGGTCGACAACAAACCTTCGGTTTACCCATCAATCCTGGTGTTGCTTGAGTCGAGTGTTTGTACGCCTTGCATACCTCACAAGCATTCACAAATTTTAACACATCCTTATGCATACCTGGCCAATAATATCTCAGACATAAACGTCTGTGTGTTTTAAAAATACCGAGGTGTCCTGCAGTCGCTTCACAGTGATTTTCACGAATGATTTCAGATCTCTTGTCCCTAGGTATAACCTCTTTCCAATCAAACTCGCTGGTGAGATTATATTTACTTTTACTAAATCGGAAAAGAGTGTTATCTTTAATCATAAAATTTGGAAAATTAGTAGGATAAGATCTGCAACCATTATAATATAATCTGTCATACCATTCATCATTCGTAGGGGATGTAGACGCTGATGGACTTGATTGGATCGCCTCTACTTTCATCAACCGAGACAAGGCATCTGGAACTACATTGTCCGTGCCCTTCCGATGTTCGATTTCGAAGTTGAACTGAGACAATCGGCAACCCCATCTAGCTAGTCTACCCGAAGGGTTCTCCAAATTTAGAAACCACTTCAGTGACGAATGGTCAGTAACGATTTTGAATTTTTGAGAACCTAGGTATGCCTGAAATTTCTCTACTGAGAAGATTACTGCTAATGCCTCTCTCTCAGTAGCGCTATAATTCCTCTCGCTTTTATTTAAGGATCGGCTAACGTACGCGATCGGATGTTCAACCCCGTCAACGACTTGCGACAACATACCTCCTAAACTATATGATGAAGCATCGCAATGGACGATGAAAGGTTTATCAAAATCTGGAACTGCGAGTACAGGCGCTGATACGAGCGCGTTCTTCAGCACCGTGAATGCTTCCTCAGCTGCGTCGTCCCACTGGAACTTTGGTGCATTTTTGCCTTTGCTGGTCAGCTTGTTCAACGGGGCTGCAATCGTTGAGAAATTTCGAATGAAACGTCTGTACCACGAACAGGTTCCTAGGAAAACCTTGACTTCATGAGCTGTGGTCGGAGTAGGAAAATTTAGTATCGCTGATATCTTATCAGGGTCCGTACGTAAACCATACTCATCAACAATATAACCGAGGTACTTGATAGAATCTCTAAAAAATTTACACTTATCAAAAGAGACAGTAAGATTAGCTGATTTTAATTTATCCAGTACTCGATTCAGTAGTAATAAATGGGTTGAAAAATCAGAGGAACAGATGACTATGTCGTCAATGTAACAGAACACAAATCCATTTTCAATGTCACTACAAAAATTCTGATTTATCAACATATCCATGAGTCGTTGTTGACGAGCCGGTGCATTACATAAACCAAAAGCCATCACCTTAAACTGATATAAACCACGACCTGGTACCGTGAAGCTAGTCTTCTCCTGTGAACTTTCCGACAGAGGAATCTGCCAGAATGAGGATGACAAGTCTATAGTTGATAAGAACTTAGCTTCCTTCAAACTATCTAAGATCTGTGGAATATAAGGAATTGCATAAGAGTCCCCTTTTGTAACAGCGTTTAGCTTTCTACAGTCCAAACAAAACCTCCAGTCGCCATTTGATTTTTTAACAAGAATCGCTGGATTGTTCCACGGACTCTCGCTAGTAGTGACAACATCCAGGGCCAACATCTTGTCTAACTCGGCTTGAAGAGCTAGCTTTTTGTCCGGTGACAAAGGATATTGTTTCACCCTAATCGGTGCAGCATCCCCAGTGTCGATCACATGCTCTACCAACGAGGTTCTACCTAACCCTTTGTTTTTGAAGGAAATGTCATTATATTTCTCTATGATGGCTCTGGCTACTTCTCGTTGTTCAGAGGACAGATTGTCGAATGGCTGGATGGCGTGGACATTCTTTGTAGTTAAGGCGTCACAAAAACTTGCAGGAGAACATCTATAATCTATGTTATCAAAAATTTCTGGGGCTACTCCAAACGCCTTCCAGAAATCGCATCCTAGGATAATATCCGAAACTATGGCAGGAACTACGTAAAATTTAATGGCACAGGTAATTTTATTGAAGGTTATGGGTAAATACATATGACCTAGAGATGGTAATTTAACGCCATTTGCCACTGTGCAAGTATTATCAAGGAACGAATTGAATGTATACCCCAAGTGTATAAAATGTTCATGGGCATTGTTGCCTAAAATTGACATACAAGCTCCCGAGTCAAGTAAACCATAGACTTCCAAGTTTGCAATATTAAATTTCAAATAAGGCCGAATATCATCTTTTTGAGGGCAAAATCGAACTGTAGCTAAAGAGCCGAAAGTATTAAATTTTGAAATATTATTATTAACATTACTACAGTTCGAGCTAACTAGTTTTTTGAATTTGATTTATTATTTTTGCAATTCGGGCATGTCAACTTTGTAAAACCGGGAGTTTTACAAGTAAAGCAGTACACTTTCTTTTTCGTGGGCTGTTTCTGTGCATTGCTAGGTTTGCAATGACAGCAGCTGCCTGACGGACCTGGTTGCTGTGGGTTAGCACCACTACCATATTTATTACTTGACGAACCGGTCTTGATGAAAGGTCGCTTGTCAGGAACCGTATTTTGATGAAATTTTGATTCCTGCTTATTAATGCCCCTACTATCAACGAAAGCTACGGGTTTGCTCTTGGGTTTGTATGCAAATTCCGGGGTAATAACATTTGTTGACTTGCCAGGCTCCGAGAAATGAGTTGCTCGGTGGCTAGCCGCTTCAATTTTTCTACAACATTCCTTCAACCGACAGACCGATTCAATGGGAACCAGCGCTAATTGTTGAGAAAAGGTTGGGCGAATGTTATGTAAAAGAATCTCCAGTTTCGCAGCCTCCGACAATTCTGTCCTTAACCTGCCAAATAGACAGGCCATGACAGAGAAATAAATGTGGATAGGCTCATCCACCCCCTGTGTTCTGGCTCTAATTTCACCCTGTAGCCTATAATCGTAGTCTACTGGGTCAAATTCCTCCAGTACCAGGTTCTTAAGTTCAGACCATGTACTCACCTGATTCTTGATCCCTCTGTACCAGAGAAGAGCTTGCTCACTGAACAGCTGAGCGGCAGACTTGAACAACTTCTCCTCTGACACCCCATAGCAACTCTGCAACTCTTCCAGTCTTTCTAGGAACGACCGAGGATCTGTGGTTCCCGTGAATTTAATGTTCCATTTTGCAATGTTCTTTTCACTGGAACACTCGACCGTTGACGACTCATGAGTGGGTGCAGAAGTTCCTGGAACGACAGTGGTAGAGGTTTCAATGTGTGTCGCAATCATTTTCTCAAGCTTACGTTTTAAGTCGGCTGTCCTTGAGAGGACCTTTTCAGGTTCGTTGTCCGATATCTTATTTAGTCTATGAAACAGGTGGTAAGCTAGGGCTTGAGCTCTAGCAAAAGAAACCTTCTCTTTCATCTTCTCCCATTTCCCAAATAAATTAAGTAATTCTTGACACTTTTCAATTATAATGGTCAATTCAGAATCAGCGCTAAGGTCTGTCTCCACAATGGCCTCAGATGGACATTCAATCATGAGTTTACGCATTTGTCGTCTAAGGTCATCTACAGTGTTAGCTGGAGTTTCCGAACGAATGGAAACTTCATAAATTAATTCGTCCTTCCTTAACGAGTGAAATTGTATAATCCTAGACTTTTCCATTTTTGTAACGGATGGTGTACACAATTACAAACAAATAATAAATTAATTAAGTTAATATAACTTAAATTAATTGAATATGCTAAATTACTAAATAAATTTTAGCTAAGACAAAGTCTGGTATAATATTATACAAACATTAAATGCACTCTAAGTACGAGTATGGAAGAATATTATTATATTTTGAATTTATGGTAACACTGGTATTTACCTATATTGATTACAATTTAATATGGTGATACACAAAGTCATAATATAAAAATCCCCTAGCACACAGCCACAACTTTTATAAAAAAATTTATTTGATTATACAATTTGGTATTCATTTACAATAAAAATCTTTATATACCATAAATTAGTATTCGCAAAGCAAACAAAGCAAATATACACACAAAATTTAAAAAAATCACATAACGGTACCACTGTATTACTATTGGATATAAAAAGAATTATGTGAGGGCGTCACTGTATTATCAGTGGCTATACAAAATTAAAAATAAACAGGTATATAGTTAAAAAAATCAATCACGAGTGAGCATCACTGTATTATCAGTGACTATCAAATTAAAAAAAATAAACAGGTATATTATTTTCCCGCCTAGGTATATAGTTAAAAAATCAATCACGAGTGGGCGCCACTGTAGCGTTTCCCCCTGGATCACTTATAGAGGGAAATCCCTACCCGGACTATGGTCCGAGTTGGTCGTGCGTTGTGGATCCAGTGAGAAAGCTAACAGAAGTTCTGTGACTGTGTGACTAGGAATGTGAAAATAAAAATCTTTCCCTAACAAGCTATCTTTGTTTATTTAGACATAGGTAACACACTAGGTTATTAGAATTTAGAAATAAACACAGATTAGAATAACTATATCACAGACTAATATTTGACCCACCAATACCTACCCGTCAACTCATATCATGGGCTAACTCCGGCTGGCGGAAACCTCAGGGGTGTGTCCGAACGGACAACGCACTAGGAATGTGTTGACGGAGAAGCAGGTTGAGACAATGATTTAAACTCATTAAACTAAATAATTAGATTTAATTGAACTAAAAAGAAAATTTCATTTACAAAGGTGGTTATGTCTTTGTGTTCACCATATGTTAACAACTAACCCCACGTTGGGCGCCACTGTAGCGTTTCCCCCTGGATCACTTATAGAGGGAAATCCCTACCCGGACTATGGTCCGAGTTGGTCGTGCGTTGTGGATCCAGTGAGAAAGCTAACAGAAGTTCTGTGACTGTGTGACTAGGAATGTGAAAATAAAAATCTTTCCCTAACAAGCTATCTTTGTTTATTTAGACATAGGTAACATACTAGGTTATTAGAATTTAGAAATAAACACAGATTAGAATAACTATATCACATGACTAATATTTGACCCATCAATACCTACCCGTCAACTCATATCATGGGCTAACTCCGGCTGGCGGAAACCTCAGGGGTGTGTCCGAACGGACAACGCACTAGGAATGTGTTGACGGAGAAGCAGGTTGAGACAATGATTTAAACTCATTAAACTAAATAATTAGATTTAATTGAACTAAAAAGAAAATTTCATTTACAAAGGAGGTTATGTCTTTGTGTTCACCATATGTTAACAACTAATCTTGTCATGCTATTTTATAAAACTCATAGTTAATTAAAAGGTTACTATTTAGAATTATACTTTCATAGAAAAACAAAAATGAAAGAAAAGAAACGAATCCACCTGGTAAGAGTGCTGTCGACTCGACGCGAAGACAATGACGTGGCCGAAATATGTCCTCCAAAGGACGGCACGCCCCTAGTTGTCGATGATGCACCACCGAATCCCGCTTACAAGCGAGGATGCGCAGGATAGGCCCGGATGTAAAGGTGTGACGTCACAGATGAAATCACGCCATCATCACCAACAAAACTTTCACTAAATTTCCGACGAATTGCGTCGGAATATGAAATCCCACGCTCGCTGCAAGGAGAAATAAAACAAATTTCAACAATTTGTATCACAGCGACACGTGTATCTCTCACAAGGAAAAAACCACATAAGAGCTAACCTGCATTTTCGCAGTCTGCGTTTCCCCACCCAAACACCACAATTAGGTCAAACGTTAGGCTGGAAAGATTGGAAAACGCACTTTAGTATCGCGGACTCACAAAAGAAAATACGAACACGCCAAAATTTATACTCACTATTCATTTACAATAAAATTTTCACTCCAACAAGGTATGTCCGGCCATGTTGTACAACTCAATGCTTTCTTAACCTCTCCGCGGCATGTCTGCCCTCCACGATGGTCAACCAACGAAAAGAAAAACTCAGAAATCAATTTCGGGTCGAACACCGAATGGGTTCTCCCGAACTTGATTAAATGTTAACTCGCGTAATGCCTTCTAACCTCTTCCCAAAGCGAAGGCTGTCAACTGTCCTTGATTAACTGCAGATCAATGTCAACTTATGTTGGTGACATCTGTTTCTTACCTTGTTTTTAAAACAGCGCCCTCTTTCGGCGCTGTGGCAGATTACGAGACTTCAGACGTCTCGACAGGAGCTTACGCCCCCGTGGTCCCACAGATGGAGTTAGCAGTCTCACTTTATACATAAAATAATTGATTTGTTTTTTACGAAAATCTTAAACGAACTGATATTGAAAATATCATGTTACAATAGAAAGACAATAACAAGTAGACAGAACAATAGAAAGTATAGCCTTTTCAATAGCATAGGTGACATGCCTACCAAATTTCAAAACTGTCTGCCCGCAGCTTAGCTCGTAAAAAAATTTCAATTTTCCCTCGGGAACTACTTAAGGAATCGGGATAAAAGGTAGCCTATGTTCTTTTCCATGTCAAAGGCTACATGCATGCCAAATTTCATCCAAATCCGTTCAGCCGTTATTGCGTGATTGAGTAACAAACATCCAAACATCCACACTTTCACATTTATAATATTAGTAGGAAGTAGGATAGTAGGATCTCTGGGTAAGTGATTATATAATCGAGGGCCAGTGCAGAAGAAGCTTTTTGAAAAATGGGCACATCTACTGGGTGGCTGTCGCAGCTCAATGAGATATCTTTTGCTGTTGCGATTTTGAAATAAATTTTAACTACTTTTAACAAATATATTATAGTTTCATAAATCTACAGACATGGCATTGTAAGAATTTTACATTCTTTACAATAGGGCTTACAACTATCTGTCGCTTCAACAGTAAGTGTGTGTGAGTTTTTCAGTCCATGTCCATTGTTGCGCTATAAAGGCTATATATTTGGTTGAAATCCAGCCCACTCGTACGAAACGCTGTTCAACGTTTTTGAAACGAACTGCTAGGTACTGCTCCACACTGCTAAGGCATGTGGTAAGGTCTGCTAAGGTGCTTTGCGGAACGCCCTTCCGACCTCCGCATTCCCTACCACGTATAATTTGAGTACCTTCAAGACAAGAGTGAATAAGCATTTTCTAGGCAAGCGCGCTCCAACCTAAACCTCAGCAGCGATTCCAGTCATTAATTGTCGTCAATCGCAAGCCTGTCTTGCAATAAAAAAAAGATTCACCATCAGCTATTAAGAGATTGAATAAATATTCCGAATAGCTATTTTGGTCTTTTATAAAAGAGTGATTCTATTAATACGGGTACTGTACGAACAATTTATAATTATTAGTACGGGTACTGGACAAACAATTTATTATTATTCGTACAGAAGTCGGACGAATAATTTTGGTCAAATATTTGAATCATGCTACCTGAATTTGGGGGAGGGATTTTTGAAAAAAAAAATTATTTACAACTCACAAAATTTGAGGTTATGTTTATCTTATAACATGATAAACAGACTGGTTAAACTTTAGTTTAGGTGACGCAACGGAGGGCGGAGGGGGGTGACCCCCCCCCCCTGCAAAGCGCCTCAATAGCCCAACGGTTAAATGTGCGGACTGAAAAACTGAAAGGTCGCAGGTTCGAATCCCACCCGTTGCACTATTGTCGTACCCACTCCTAGCACAAGCTTTCCGCTTAGTTGGAGGGGATAGGAAGGATATTAGTGAACTTCAATTTGACTAATATTTAAAAAAAAAAAAGGAAATCCGTCGAATCCTGATAGTTTTCGAAATATATATTTTTTAATATTGTAATTTTTTAGGTTAGTCTTGCCAAAATTCGCTTAGTGAAGGAGTGAAAGTAAAAAAATAGTGGGAGAGGGGAAAAGGAGTAGAGGAAGCTTAGAAACCCCTACAAATTAATTTTTCACTTCAAACCAATAGAAGCTAAGTGCACCGGAATCTTTTATGTTCTAACCCAACCTAAACTAACTTTAGATTTTCCACAGTCTGGTGGTTCTCCCAACGTGTTACAGTGTAACTAATTAAAAAAAAAATTGACAAATAAAAAACAAGCTAATCATCCAATTCATTCTTAATTAAAAAAAAATTGAATAACTGTACGAATAAATATAATTTAAATATAATTTATTCGTCCAGTACCCGTACAAATAGTCACTTCGTTTATAAAATACCAAAAAATATATTCGGAAATCAAAAAATAATGTTTGTATTCAAACATTAATAATGAATTCTTTGATATTATACAAACAACGTTGTGTATCTACTGAAAGCTGAAAGTTACCAAATGAAATTCGCTCCGTCTTACGAAATAACAAGTCAATCAAATATTTACATTTCAAATGTCACAGTTATAGCGAACTCGGTCATAAATAATCATACTCAAGGAGAAAATAGATCAAGTGTAATTAACTAACGTATAAGCAAATACTTGATACTTATTACTTGTCTTTTTTCGAGCACTGAATTTCGTGAACTGAGTAGTATTCCATTCAAGCAAGTTTGAATAGCTATATACCTATACCCTAACAAACTTCAGAAACTATGGAAAAGTGTCTCGACATAAGATTTACTTGTGAAAACTCAAGTCAAAATATTTAATTCAGAAATTCAAGCTCTAGACAGTGACTTTATTTGCGCGTACTTGTTAAGGTTTTTTCGAAATTCCGTGTGAACTCTTTGATTTCCTGGGATAAAAGTTATCCTACATTTGTCTCCAGAATATAAGTTATTTCTATGCCAAAATCCACCAAGATCGCTTCAGCAGCGGTTAGACCATATTATCTCTAATATGATATTGTTATTTCCGGGATAAAATGTAGCCTAAGTTACTTCTTGTATCTTGAAAAGTTTAGCCATCCTTAGCAATAAAAAAAAAGCGGATTTTTTTTTTTTCCACTTAAGTAATTGCAACGTCTCCTAATAGAATAGAATAGAATATAAATGTTTTTTATTGAAATAAACTTTTTTACAAGTGCTTTTGAATCGTCGATGAGTCTACCACTGGTTCGGAACGCCCTTCCTGCCTAGAACTCTTTTAGTTTTGCTCTTTTCAAAACAAGTTTACAATACAATAGATACTATACTATGTATGCAGTGTTTCCACAATGAGTGGAAGTCCCACAAAAGCATACCTAATTATATAATTCAACACGTGTTAAGACGGGCAGACAGAAAGTAGCCCCATTTCCGCCGATGGCACCCGTTTACGAGCATGACGCATGAGTCATGACCCAGCCATTGCTTCGCTAATGGCCTACATTATAATCTTAAACCATATCTAAGGATTTGCTTTGAGGTATTAATTAATTTAAGTAATTTGGTTTGCCTAGGTCCTGCGTAAAAGTGTATTTAGTGGGAAAATTTAATTTATGAAAGCACATAAATATACAATTATTGTTTGCCAAATGGATTTAATATACCGTTTTTATTACATCGCATCGTGAGTAAAAATAGAGGAAATCCTTACAGAATAATGTTAAGCACCTAACGATACTAGACGAAGTCAGGTCACGTTCGCCACCAATTTGCTTATTGGGACACCTTTATACAGACCCTTTTATTTGGGTCGCAATCCCCTTAGGTACACACAAACAGATTTTAAGATAAGATCTTTGTATCGAGATAGTTGGTGTTGACTGTTGGCCCTTTTATATATTATTGATATTTTACCGTAACCATTTTAAAGTAGTAATTTTTTGACGTGATAACATCTTATAAATCGATGAACACCGGCTGTACACACGAAAAAGTGTCACGTTCGGCCTGAGCCTGAGCGTGCAAGCGAGAGCGCGGAACAAGCGATAGAGAGGCACAATCGGCCCAAGCGTTGGCTTGCGACCGCAGCCGCCCGGCGCCCGCCACTCATCGCGTCCGCGCTATGGTTGGCGGATGTGTCGCGAGCAAGTTCTAGCAGCACGCTGTTCATCTTTATGACGTCTTCACGTAAAACTATCGTCCGTAAACCGACTTTACAGACAACCAATTTTTTTATCAATAAATACACGGATCAAAATTAAAAAATGTAACTCGACTAGAGAAAACTGGATGTAACACATTGATTTTGTTACTAAAATTCATTAAAATCGGCTCAGCAGTTTATTCTTTACGGTGGAACATTCGCACTTGGTACAAAATTGAGATTTCTTCTTCTTTATCAACCGATAGACGTCCACAGATGGGCAAAGGTCTCTTGCATTGACTTCCAAAGGCCTTGGTCTTGCGCCTGAATCCAGCGGCTTCCTGCGACTCGTTTGATGTCGTCGGTTCACCTAGTGGAGAGTTTGCCAACACTGTGCTTTCCAGTGCGGGGTCGCCACTCCAGCACCTTGGGATCCCAACGATCATCAGCTCTTCGAACTATGTGCCCCGCTTATTTCCACTTCAATTTCGCGACGCTCTGAGCTATGTCGGTGATCTCTTCATTTCTAATTCGATCTCGCAGGGATATTCCAGGAGCATAGCTCTCTCAATCGTCCGCTGAGTCACACTGACCCTTCTTATGAGGAACATAGTTAGGTCTCGGATCCATAGTGATCACTGGCAACACGCAGTAGAATTTCTACTGTTTTTTTATTTTCCTATTTTTTTTAAATTTTTCTATCACATCCGTCTTGATGGATTTATAATACTTTGTTTAAGGTGAAAACTCACTCACAATAGAATTCAAAATTATTTATTTCTGCAGGCCACATTTTGAAACTTTGACAAGAAATAATTTAAAATTATATGAATGGATATTTTATCAAAATCGAAGGCTGTCGAATATATCTGCTGCGAAATGTGACAGCAAACTATACTTAGATGCATAATAATAATAAAAGTCTGTTTCGCTTTGAGAAGGTGTGTTTTAAAGGCTTGATACGTGTAGTTTATGATTATGACATGCTACATATAGCAAGCAGATGATCGTATATACTCGTATATTAACAAAGATAGTCTGCTAAAATCATACCACTTGCCCTAGTAAGATAAAAACAGAGCAAGTTCACTTAAAAACTGTTTTACAGCTTAATAGCAGCTTAAAGCGGAGAATAGCTGGCGTGAGGGGCCGAGGGCGCTTATCTTGTTACGCGACTGTCCCTGTCACGCCATGTCGCCTCAAGGCTTCCGCCAGTTAAGACTGAGCTTTATTTGTAAACGCTGCCCTGACAGTGGCAAATAAATAATAGGAACATACGTGTAAAGCTTTATATTAGGCGTATTTAAGCTGATGAAGACATGTTTATCTCCATTGGTAGGTTCTTTTTTATAACAAAAGAGGTGATTCAGTGGCTTTTTTTTGTTTAACTGGTAGAAGTCCACTGCTGGACAGGCCTGTTTTAGTGACTTTATCACGCCTCGGTATTGCCCGTTTGAATCCATCGGCTCTCAATCTTCTCTCTCTTTTGATACCATCAGTCTATTCAGCAGAAGAAAACTGAAATTGAGACAGAGTTCCATATTATCAAAGCAGTAAGTGAGTATTAGAAGAAGGTGCAATCGCTTGGTACGTGTCAATGGAATATGATCTATGGTAAAAAGTTAAGAGAGGAAGTATTGTGAATGAAGATTAATAGGATACATTTCGGATAGAATATCAACCGACACGCAACATTGCACCGATGTAGCCGTGCCGCCTATAAGTCCTGGAGGGTGGCGATTCATCGTGGACAATGCATCGAGTAAGTACGTGATACTTGGCAGAGAGATCCCATAAATGGCTGCAGTTTTCCATGCACGATCAAACTTGAGATAGTTTGACGCTGTTTTGTAGTGAAGGAAGGAAAGGCCAAGTTTCTTGCCAGTTACTTTTGCCTCGTCAGTTACTTGGCCAGTTACTTTTACTGAGAACACAGGCTTTACTTCTGAGAATACTAAAAGTAATTTATCGACCAAGCGAAGCGAAGGTCTCTGAGTTTACTTGAGTGAATTTGCACTTGTCCGTCCGTCCGTCCGTCCGTCTGTCAGAGCCTTATATCTTCTGAATTACTGAACGTAATTACTTCAATTTTAGATATGATAATATGAAAACCGATGGCCTCCAGCCGAAAATGGCTTAAAAAGTTATAAAAATCTTTATTTCAGGGGGGCTCTCATAGAAGCGAATGCGAAGTAAAATATATTTTTTTGCATTTCATAGGGTTGCAGTACCTCATTTTAAAGATAATTTGGAACAGAGTGTTTTCCAAAGTGGAGATTGTATTCGAGGCTAGATCTCTAAAACCACTTTTTTTTAAAACTTGAAACTTACACATAATTTGAGTTATATTCTGTACTTGAACAACAAATACCAAGATTAGATAAATATTATAAAGAAACAAAATTATTTAAGTTTTAATGGGCATCAATGTTTTTAACAAAACTTCACTATACTGTTAATAGATGGCGCTGTCTTTAATATTGTAAATACAGTTTTGCGTCAGCTATTCTTATTTTGTCTATTACTAATTATGTTATTCAATTAGCAAATTATCATCAATAAAAGTATCACGTTGTTTTTGCAAAAGTAAATCCGTTTCTATTTACAATAATTAGACGTTAGCACCTATTTACTACCGTATGATGCTTGTATGATGGTACTGTGTCTATGAATGTAAAGATGAGCGCGCATCTAGACATGCTCGCCGCAGAAGCCGCAAGCACGCAGTCATGGCAGTTTATATTTTTTTTTATTATGAAATCGTATACTACGTAACACCCGTTCAGCGAACCAGCTGAATTTTAGCAAAATACTGTAGGCTTACGCATCCCATCTACGAAAGCAGATGACGATTGACGTCATCAGATTCGGCGCGTTTTAATTACAATATAATATAGTTAAAACTACCTTATGGGAATTATGGGATACCGCGAGGTCTCAATTCGGG
This sequence comes from Oeneis ivallda, assembly GCA_029955525.1. Lineage (NCBI taxonomy): Eukaryota > Metazoa > Arthropoda > Insecta > Lepidoptera > Nymphalidae > Oeneis > Oeneis ivallda. Next base: position 9,792,807 of record JARPMR010000020.1, on the reverse strand, counting down.
GCGAACCACTAGTTAAAAGTAAAAGTCCTAATAGATACTGAGAGTACAGCTTAACCCAGGCATAAATTTACAATTTTGGCAGAAGCTGCTGCTTTGTCAGATTTTATACAATATAAAATCTGACAAAGCAGCAGCTAACTCTGGGTTAAAAGGATAACCCAGCGTTTCTGCAAGCGGGCCCTAGTCATTTTCAAAAAAAAAAAACCTCGGCATGTTCTTCCTGTTCTCACATTCGAGGGCTTCTGGAAGAAATCTCTTCCTAAGAGATAAGCTGTCCTTGTGCACGTCCTTTTTCAATTTTATTTTAAATAATTTCTACATGTGGAATTTTTCCCTAATTTTTTTATAACTTATAAGTTATAAAAAATTAGGGAAAGGTTCCACATGTAGAAATTGTTTAAAATAAAATTGAACATGGAAAATTCGGTCTGTCGAGCTGGGATTCGAACCGTCGACTTTGAACTGTTAGGCGACTGCCGGAGCCACTAGGCTACGGAGACTCAATGTTGTACCGCGAAAATAACGAACACAATGTAATCGAAAGGAACTACGTTCCATCCGGGTGTCCCTTGACACCTCTCAAGTTTTTTTTTATTAATATTAATTAAATACTTAATAATAGCAACTTGTGGAGGATTCTTGTAATCCGGACCACAGCAGGGGTAAGTGAAATAAAACACTTGTTGTAGTTGTAGAGCGCAGGAGATGCGCTCGCCTCGGAGCCTCGTTGTGAAGTGCGTAAATAGGCCAGGGGAGGCCGCTATTTATTGCTTTTCGAGACGCGCGCATACTGCTGGTTTATTGCGAGTTACAGAATAGGCCAAAAGGGCGCGTCTAACTACCACATATTTATTTTCAAAACGTTATAATTACAATACAGTAAAGTAAGTAAACTTAATATTAAAGGTGAGTAAAACAAAACCCATAATTATATTTCTTTATTGGATGAAATTTCTTAACCTAGATAACTTAATTATAAACACAGTTTAATACAACTTTTAAGGCTACTTAATTGATACGAAACGATAATTATATAATATAAAGCAGTATTTAAGCATTTAAAACAATGTTGAGTACTCAGCTCTAGTATTTTAATCAAGATAATCAAAATATAATGTGGTGTCGATTTAAGGAAATAATATTCTATAATATTCTTTATACAGTAAAAACCATCATGTTTTATCGATAGGTACATATTAACTGAGGTATTATTAACATGTATGAATTAATCTTTGGGTTGAGGCTTTCAAAACCCGATCTAGTGAGATAAGTAGGCAACAATCTTCAACATATGTTTATGGATTTGCATACCTATGGCACGTTAAACATTATATATAAATATTGTAGGTGAAATTGATCTTTGATATTTAAGCTCAGGACCCGATCCAGCGAGATTCAAGAATAGCTAACAATCTTCAACACAACTACTATAGTGTGAAAGTTTAATTTATAAATTTAGTAATATATTAAAGTACTTAGGTAAGTATAGGTACATCAATTTTGCGGTCGGTTGGTTGAAACTTTATATCACTCGAAAGCTCTCGTAAAGTCGATTATCTTGCAAACTTGGTGTCGCAATCACGCCATATTGCTCTCGTTGCTAACGTTCTCGCCACTTAATGTGGAGCAAACAATAAATTCAAACTTTTCTTATAAAATTAATAAGTTTATGTGTGCGGTAAAACCTTTGAGGTTTGACGACCTCCCTGACGCAGTGGTGAGCGCTGTGGTAACTGGGCGGTCTCGGATTTGATTCCCGGCGGGGGCAATTTCGGAATTTATAAATTCTTAATTGTCTTTGGTCTGGTCTGGTGGCTTTGGCCGTGGCTAGTTACCACTCTACCGTCAAAGACAAATTAGTGTTCCGATATGGCGTGTAGAAACGGATTAAGGGAATGGGTTGAATGTACACTGCCATACCCCTGCCAAGTTACCGGTACCATCTTAGACTGCATCGTCACTTACCATCAGGTGAGATCGCAAGAATTATATTGTCATCGAATTAAAAAAATACTGGGCTTGGAGCGACGTTTGCATTTCAAAAGCAAAGTGTGAAAAAGCTATACACATTTGTGTGACAAAGCAAACTTTTGCCCATGATTTCGTTCGCGTGGAATTCAGTTATTCCGGAATAAAAAATAGCGTACATAACGTACGAATATATATCACTCCCCAAGTTTTTAACTACGCTCGTGCAAAATATGCGTATTTCAATGCATCGTGTGTGCATCACTATCATGCCATTTTGTTGGAATTTGTCCCCAAGTTGCCTGTGAAATTACTGGTATTGATGGATAGATTGCCAAAGTAGCAAAATTACAACTTTGCAAGCACCAGCTTACCCCGTTCACGTAATACAATCCATTGTCAGCAGATTAACATCTTGTCGCCGCAGCAGAAGAAACGTGACTCTGGACTTAAACATTATAGATTTATGCACTTACAGTCCAGAAATCTAAGATATAAGATGCAAGGTATAAAATATATGGTTTAGATTAAAAGATAGTGTAGGTACCATATCGACACAGTTAAATTCAAAATTCAAAATTCAAAATTATTTATTTCATGTAGGCCAACCTGTGGCTCTTATGACACGTCAAGATTCTACCACCGGTTCGGAAAGCGGATTCTGCTGAGAAGAGCCGGCAAGAAACTCAGCAGTTGCTCTTTTCAAAATAATCATTTTACAATATTAATAAGTAGCTATTACATTGTAATAAGTTTTTATACTATCTTGTGGGCAGCTGGATGGCAAGCTGATTTAACCCGTGCATCTTTGTTAGAATAGAATATGACATTTCCACAAAACGTACTACAATTCAATTCATGTCAAAGACGGGCAGACAGAAAGTAGCCCCATTCCCGCCGGCGGCACCCGTTCACGAGCATGACGCATGATCCAGCCATTGCTTCGCTCGACCATATTTGAGGGAACGTAACAACCCGCACCACACGACACCACCACAGAAATGTTTAAAGAGAGCGTGACATACTTAGTCTACCCGTATCAAAGCATCGAATTGAATAATATTATTCAAACACTAATTTTAAGATCCCATGCAACTTTGTCATTAAGAAAGTCATTACATACATTACAGTTAGAAATTACTCGTTTATTTATTCGATATAATACCTACACCATCTTTTAATCTAAACCATATTTTTATATCTTGCAGATTTCTGGACTGAAAGAAATGTTTAAGTACATCTATCAAGTCGATTCTATCTGATCCAACCCTCGAAGCTGGTACCTTAAATCTTGTCATAATTTACATCAAATAAGAACAAAAATTAATATAATGTATCTAGTTATGAAATTGATTTCCTTTGAACTTTTAAATAAGGCTCAAGTGCTACAGCGCAGCTTATAAAGGAGTGATGGGTCGCTGGAGGGCACTTAACTTGTTAGTCGGCTGTCGCTGTCAGTCGCCCCGTGCAGCCTTAAGTGTTCCGACAAGTCTTTGTTCAGGAATGATGCCTTGCCGGAGACAAAAATATTTACTAACTTATAAAAAAGATAAAGATAAATAAGATATAGGTAGATAAGATTATACTTTTTATATTTTTTTTTTCGAAATGCGGCAAAGCCAAAAGGAAGAGTTTTGATTTTAGCAGTCTATGTTTGTATATATGTGTCTATTTTACTGTATGAGGTGTCAATAGATTCGTTGTTATGAGAGTTTTCCATAATAATTTCAAAGTGAGTCAAGTCAGCCAATTCATATTTAACCAGCTTGGTGGACAATGCCCTAAACCCTTCTATTTTCACTGAAATTTTTCATACAAAATCTTGTACTAAAAAGTCCTTCCCCGTTCACCTTCGCCCCAGCTTCATTCATTCAAGCATAATATTACATTACAAATCCCTAAACGCCCATTTTACTCGACCATTTAGGATCATTCAAGTATCTAATATTTAAGTAGATAGTTGTAAAACTATTATAGGTAGCTAGATTCCGTAAAGAAATTTAAAGTATCTTTAAACTCATATCTTTTTAAACTTTATTTCCTTTGCCGGCATTTCTAGTAACTGGAGACCTTGTTTGCCGTAAATATTTAACGAAACGTGAAGTGTCTTGGCATTTTCAATATTTGCTGCTTTCAATTTTAGATATTTTAATATAAAAAAAACTATTTTAAAAAACCGACTTTAAACTCCTGCGCCACTATACAAAGTATATAATTTATTGTTGATATTCTAAAAACTGCTCGACCGATTTCGATAAAATTTATATGGGTGGTCCCATATAAATTCTGGGGAGTATACCTACCCTTCAAAAAAAAAAAGAATTTTCCAAATCGGTTCAGGCGTCAGGTCGAGTAATCGGTGAACATACATAAAAAAATTCTGACAAATTGATCACCTCCTCCCCCCTTTTTGGAAGTCGGTTAAAAATCAAATGTAACATAAATATGGGTAACTTTATAAAAAAAATACAACTGAAGTTTCTAAAAAGTCAAACCAAAAGATTTTTTTTTTAATTTTTATTCAGTTAAATGCACTATAAACATTCCACTCATGTAACCTTCCCTTCCCTTTTTTTTTATCATTTTCTTTATCATCCAATAGATTGCTGGATTGTCTCTTGTGTGGACTCCTATATGCTTTGATCGCCTATGCCGCCTGTATCCAGAGGCTCCCTTCAACTGCCTGATGTCCCCGGTCCACCCCGGGTGGACTGCCAAAACTGCGGTCTACGGTTCTCGCCTCTTGGACATTTTGGACCCCAACGAACTACGTGTCCAGTCCATTGCCACTTCAGCTTGATAGGGTATGTCATTAACTTTGTTTAAACTACGTAATTACTCATTTCAGAGTTTATACTTGGAGCGTCGGATTCTACCTAGAGACGTAACTACCATGTTTTGGATTTATAACCCATTCAAAGTTAAATAATAACGAAATGCCAATATCACGTTAGTACACTGTTAGCTAGTTCTGCTTGTCATGAAAGTAACGCCTGCATCAAGCAATCATCCACAATTTATTTCCACCATAGCATATTTTCGAGAGTGTTCATTTCCTTCCTTTTCTAGATCTCCAACAGCACCGATTCTTGTAAGTCAACAAAAGAGTCCGAATCCAAATGCGGTTAATGGGCGAGTTAACGTAATAGCTAAAAGCACTCAATGCTTACAAAGTCGTGTCGGTCGCTTTATGGGAACACTAACTGTTAATTTCCTACTTTGTGCCAAAGGGAATTCATCTCTAAAGGGAAATATCGCCCGGTTCCAACAACCATTGTTTTATTTGTTCACGCTCGATTCCTGTTTTACTTTCGTGCTTTTGTTTGTAGGTTTCTTGCGTCATTGCGTGTTATTGTATTAAAAGAGAAGCATAATAAAAGCTTCACTACTCTGAAATAGATTAAATTTTCTTTCAGGATATTATAATATTGTCTACATTACTTTTATATGTACATGAATTTTCCCGTGATATCTGAAACGATTGGCTTAACCTTTTTAACTTTTTTAAATGTGAAGTTTGTTAGATCCTACTTCCTACTATCCCATTAATTTCTACTTAATATTATAATTGTGAAAGTTTGTGAGGATGTTTGGATGGATGAATCTTTGAGTATTAAACCAGAATGGATGGATGTTTGTTACTATTTCACGCCACAACGAATAAACCGATTTGGCTGAAATTTGGAATGGAGATAACTCATACCCAGGATTAACACAAAGGCAACTTTTATCCCGGAAAATTACAGAGTTTCCGCGGAAATTATAAAACCCAAACAAATTATAAAATCCACGCGGACGAAGTCGCGGGCATCATATAGTATTTCCATATACGAGTATATTTTTGGTTCTAACTGGTCAATTCTGAAGCTGCAGAGGTACTGTGCCTCTAATCTGTGAAGATTAAGGAGCTGTCAATGGTGAATGGATATTTTAGGTAAAGATTACATAATTTCAAAGATCGGTGCGAAATTCGTCGTTTCTGTCTATGTCCATCCGTTTCAACAATATATTCTTGACTTCTAAAAAAGGATTCTCAATTCATTAAATTTTTTTCGGCTTCACCGTTGCAATAGAACGTAACAAATGTATGTTTAAAATTATTAAACATACCTAGCTCTATAGCCCAGACTACGAAATAAGTTGTTAGATAACCAATCTTACTCGTATATTCAAACTTAGAAAATCGAATAGGTAATATATTATAGAATATTCCATATTATAGAATAGACTGGCATAGGTAGTTTTATGTTTGTAAGTGCGACGATTTTTCCTCGCAGCTTTTGCCAATGCAAAAGCTGCGAGCGTAAAGCGATAGCGTAGCGATAAAGCGTAGCAAAGACGAGAAAGCTATGTCACATTAATTATAATAGTACGCTTAGCCCACACCTACCTATCCATCTATCTATCTATCTATAATATAATAAAACTGTAACAGTTCCAATTCTGTACATTGAAGATATTTTGAAAATTTTTGTTTGAGGGCACTCTATAATCGATACTGAAGCCAAAACATTTTTTTTTAATTTTTTGTCTGTCTGTCTGTCTGTATCTTGGCCGTGCATCATGCCGAAACTACTAGACGGATTTAAATGAAACTTGGCATGATTTAAGTTCATACTACGAGGTATAATAATATAGGATACTTTTTATCCCGAAATTCAGCACGGTTCCCTTGGGAGAGGAGATGAAAGTCAAAATGTGTATTTAGCTGTAATTCATTAAGGCGTATTCCGATTTCATTCATTCTTTTTTGTTAGAAAGCAGGTACTTTAGAAATTGTCCTGTAATTATTTCAAGGTCGTCAATTTAGTAGTTCAGAAATTATAGACCTCACAATCTTCAGTGTAAGGTCCAATTAACTTGAACCCCGGAATCTACAGGATACTTTGAATGTACGGCTCATCTTAAGCTGGCAAGCGTACTGTATCATAAATAGCCATCGTGGATAGCCCCCTGGCGTCAGATTTCGCCAAACAATCATTATACCTACATACTACATAGTAGGTATGGATGTAATACATCGTATGGACGTAATGTTACAGTGATTTCCTATGCAATTTAATATTCTAATCATTAACTTAACAAATTTAAATGTGAAGTTTGTTAGATCCTACTTCCTACTATCCTATTAATTTCTACTTAATATTATAAATGCGAAAGTGTGTTTGTTTGTTGGTTTGTCCTTCAATCACGCCACAACAGAGCCACGAATCGACGTAATTTTTTGCATGGGTACTATAGTTGAGGACCTGTAGAGTGACATAGGCTACTTTTTATCCCGGAAAATCAGTGTTCACGAGGGATTTTAAAAACTAAATCCACGCGGACGAAGTCGCGGGCATCAGCTAGTAGTTTCTATTTGTCATAATTTTGTCTTACATACTAGTTAATATGTATGTATGTATGTTAGTATACGAACCTTCGTACTGAATATAGACCTTTTAATTCCCTGAGTTCTCAAAAAATGGTAGAGTCTCCTTTCTTTTGAGAACATAATATCAGAGGGCACGGCATCGGCAGTGGCCCCGCAAAGTCAAGCAACAACAAAGACCCAGCCGTAAAAAAAAAAAAAAAAAGTATCATCCTTTTCTAGAATTCCATCTTTTCTGCCCGTCTTAACATTCAATGAATTGAATTGTAGTACCTACGCTTTTTTTTTGGAACTTCACCTCATTGTGGAAATATTATATCTATTATATTCTAACAAAGTTGCATGGGTTAAATCGGCATGGCATCCGGCTGCCCACAAGATAGTTTAAAAAACTTATGACAATAAAATAGCTGTATAATAATATTGTAACTTGGTTATTTTGAAAAGAGCAATTGCTGAGTTTCTTGCCGGCTCTTCTCAGCAAAATCCGCATTCCGAACCGGTGGTAGATTTATGGCGTGTCATAAGAGCCACAGGTTGGCCTACGTGAAATAAATAATTTTGAATTTTGAATTTAGAAGCCAATAAAGACACTTTCGACCCCCCTGTAACTTTGCTGTGGATAAAGCTAGAAGCTTGAATTATTTTCATTTTACATTTCATTTTATAGGCGTCATTCAACAACGTTCGCATACGCATTGACGCAATTTTTTTTCTCCAAAAATTGCTCCATCGAGCTCGAGAATTGAACAGTCGGGAGCGGCGTTGAATTATGCAAAGTACGTCGTGGAAAAATTGATACAGAAATTGCTCATAAAGCATAAAATTAAAATGTGGATCGCGGCGGCCGGTGTTGCAACATGCTAAATACCTGTCGTATTTCAAGCGCCATCTGTGGACGACAAGGCTGAGACTGCCGCTTTTAATTTATTAACCAATTTGCTGAACGCTCCGAAACGCGTTCCACTCGCTATTTTGTTTCTTGACTTAATAAATTCGGAGTCATAATCCGTGAAACAGTATTTTTCATGGCGCCGTTGGCGAGACCAATATTAATATAATTAAATTACCTTAACCGCCATTTTTATTATAATCTACATTTTTCATAAAGTAAAATATAGAAAACAGTATTTAGAACACGACTATATTTCGTTGTTTTAATAAAAAAAATTATGGGGAATTAGAATTTTATATTGCATATTTTCTGACTAAGTTTTGTACTAATTAGCATTGTAAAAAAGGATAATCACTTATGTAAGCCGTGATGAAACTCAAAATTAAAGTACCTACAATATTTTTCTTGAAAATTTTATACGTATAACATGCCAAGACCTAACACGAACAATTGCGGCCTGTAGGCGTAGAAAGTTTCAATTAATGTAATAAACGTTGTCGATCTTCACTCGTAACGAGGTGGTTTAATAAGATTTGTAGCACCCTAAGCTTATAATTAGAGGATGGAGAAACCTACAAAGGAAAGGAATTAGTCAAGCTTACCACTTAATCAAGTTCCAACCGAAGAGTTTTCGTAGTAAAACAATTTACCTTATTAATGACGAGGCAGCATTGAGCGAGAACTTTCCTCTTTGTAAAGCAAATTATCAGTGTTAAGGGCAGATTAATCGGCATGACAAAATTCATATAGACCGATAGACATTGAGGTCCCAAGGTGGTCAAGCGGTGACCTCGCACCGGGAAACGCAGCGTTGGAAGACCCCACTAAGTGGATAGACAATTTCAAGTACTGGCAGCCGCTGGATGCAAGTAGCACAAGATTGTGCTCTAGGGCAATCCTTGCAAGAGACACAATATTTAAGTATTGAACGTCAAAAGATGACGTGGTAAACAAAGTATGTCAATACATCCGCCTCGTTTTTTGCTGGGTCTTCTCGATTGGATGGACATTCCGAACTACTGTGCAGTGGTAGATTTTCTTGACAATTCGTGTTAAAGTTTATTTGAATAAAGAGCTTTTCTATTGTTTATATTTTGTTGACGGTGCTCTAGATTGGTAGTCTCGGGCTACATATTATGTTACTGCGAGAATGACTTTCATAAAAAACTGCAGCAAGAAATTCATTTTTGTTGATATCCTTTAGATATTTACTTGGAATTTTGATTTTTTTTTAAATTTATTACAATTTAAATATAAATATTAGACGACTAGGGCCGATTTCACCAACGTAAAGTAAGCCTTATTCGAGCGTAAATTTTATATTTCGACAGTATTTTCAATACATTAACTATCAAAACGCTCAATTTATTCTTCGGATAAACGTCACTCGACGTTGGTGAAATCAGTAATAAATAATTTAAAAAATAAACTTATAATTGTTTTTGTTAACCTATTTAAAATACGTTACCTGGTATAACTAATATAAAAAATATATTTATACTGCTTAGCCAGTAGTGGAGTGTGGACATCAATCGGTTGATATTATAAAGAATTGCTTAAATTAGCCTCATTTATAGGTGCTAGTAATTGATTTGGAAGATGCGATTGTTTTATTCACACAATGCGAAGATTGCCATTCAGCTGCACGTTGAATACGCCTTTAATGGTTTTAATTGTAAAGAACTTTAATTGCATTCAATGGCTTCGCAATCGCAGGGTCTGTTTCTGGAATAAAAGCATTCAAACCGAGAGTTTGGATTGCTTTTGTGGCTTATCGACAAGATTTATGTGTTAAATTTATCAGATTTTATTTCATCTAATTGGCAACATGTCTTTAAATATAAATCTTAATTGGTATTGGTGGTATTTCGAATACCATTTATGAAATATTTAAGATAGATTATAATCAATGAAGGTGAAATTCAGCAACATCGAGACGAATTCTAGTCTCGAGAATAGGTAAATGAGTAGTTCTATCAAGAATAAACTATATACGTTTCATATTAATTTTTCGTATTCTAATTAAGTTTAGTGTTATTTTCAGTAGTAAATATTATGTAGATAATTTTAATTATTCCTAATAATTAATCTCGGAATTTTGATGCAATTAGGTTTAAATCCATCAATACTAGGTTGCACCAAGCAAACGTAGATAACTCTATAATATTACTATGGCAATAACGTGGTTGAAAGGTAAAATTCGATGGCCATTTATATAAAAAGGGAACCGCACTGAAGAATGACATTTATGTGGATTATAAGCTTGAGGGAAGTTATGAGTTTTCCGTAAACGACATACGATCAGATCGTAAACAGTTTTGAGTTGATATAATGTTAATATGAACTCACAATCTTTACATGCTATCGGTACTTATGTTCAAGGACTTCTAATATATTTGTAATTTGAACAAAGATTGTGACATGCAATACGTACTACCTTTAACAATAGTACCTGGGTGACCCAACTTTGCTCGTTTTTTTTTTGGTAAATCGTGTTTTTTGGAAATTAATATATATAGAAAAAAAAATTGAATAAAAAAAAATTCAAAGGGGAAAAAATAATCGTCTGGACTCGAACCAGGGACTTCTGGTTTCGGGACCGCCCGATTTCCTAACTGAGCTAATGGAAATTTATAGATGATGGCGAAATTTACCTTCGCATTCTAATGTAGGGGGTTTTTCATTACCTGAAAACATGGGTAAAACGACACTTTCTAAAAATGAAACCTTATTTAGCTAGGTTCATTTAAGATTAGATCGATTTATCGCCCCCGAAACCCCCTCATACTAAATTTCATGAAAATCGTTTGAGCCGTTTCCGAGATTCAGATTATCTATCTATCTAATACCTTTAAACTAGTGGTTCACCCCGAACTGAGACCTCGCGGTTCAATCGATACATGATAACCAAAACTGACATTATTATTATGCCCGTTTTCACCAAACATACCTAAATCATCCCCTAAGTAGGAGTCTCTTTACGTAGGTAGCTCCTAAATACAATCCTAAGTCCTAACATACGTCCCAATGTCCTTTTAGGTGTCCCGTACAGGATCGTGATAAATAAGTTGACAGAAATCATCACCTAACTTATCATAGGTAGCCCGTAAAGGTTAGGGAACGTTAGTTAAGGCATTGAATTATTAAGTAGGTACTACCGAGTGATACCGGTTTACGGGCATCTGTACAAATCGTCATCTATCGACGCGAATGGAAAATATACAAAATGTAGTAATTAATAGTTTATTGAAATTTGATATTTAACTAAAAAATAATTTTAATTGAATAATATGGTATTATATTATGTAACTAAATAATAATGGTCGACGCAAAACTGTTTTTGGGATAGGTCGTAGTCGTAACTCCTAGTTCCATGGAATAGTTAATGACTGCGCCATCTATTAGCATTATTGTGAAGCTTTGTTGATGCTATTTGAATTACTGATGCCCATTAAAAATTAAATAATCTCGTTTCTTTATAATATTCATATAATTTTAGTATTTGTTGTTCAAGTACAGGATATAAGTGAAATAAAAAAATAAAATCAGCTTGAAAATACATAGCGGATTTTGCTAGAGAGCGTCTTCAAGCGAGCGTATAAAATCGCCACTTTGAAAGCCCCCCCATTTCGTCAATTTTAAGGGGAAAATTAAAAAAAAATATTTTTGTACTCGGTTCAAAATTATCTTTAAAATGATATGTAGGCGGCGTAGAGTCTACGCATTCGGCGTCGAGGTTGTCTCAACTCTCATTTTTCCAATAAACTGGAGTGATTACTTTGATTGAATATTTAATCAATTCATTTAAAATTTATCCTTAGAGAGCGTTCAAGAAAATTAGGAATAATCTTATTTTCAACTCGAGGCGAGAGACGGGTGTTCTGTAACAGGTAAACGCACTCTACGGGTGAATCTACATGAAAAGGCAACTTTTTATTTGATTTGAATACCGAAATGAGATGTTTAAGTATTGTAAGAGGCTTTTTATTTCACATTGCACGTGATTCATTTTAATTTCTTTAAAAACTTTATCTACCTATCTTTGAATAAATGATGGCTTTTAAAAAGCGTCAAAGAACTATGAGAACGTTCCCAAGGACACATATTTCAGTTTTGTTGCTGAGGATCTTGACCTTTTTAATTTAAAAGCTTTTGGTGAGGGTTTTTATGGATTTATAAGTGTGGATTATAGTATTCGAACTCTATTATAAGGCATAAATCTTACAATACGGCGTAAAACAGTCCCCTGGAGGGACGACAGTAACTCTGTTTCATTGGTTTGAGCCTGCCCATTGTCCCCACACGCACTTCGAAAGAAAGAACCAATTTCTGAGATTTCCGAAGGGCTTAGCTTCATTTCCTTTTATATCTCCCTAGATACTTAGAGTCGTCCATTCCAGAAATTGTAAGGGATAATCGTATTGTCACCGAAACACGAAGTTTTAACTAGCATTACAATTATTTTTAACAAGATGATGCTGCGACTTCGTCCACGTGGAATAAGGTTTTTAATTCCCTCGGGAACTCTGTAATATTACGAGATAAAAGTAGCCTATGTGTTAATCCATATAGCTATCATAGGTATGAGCTATCTCCATTCCAAATTTCAGCCAAATCGGTTCATAGATTGTGGCGTGAAAGAGTAACAAACATCCATCCATCCATACATCCATCCATCCTTTCATTATTTATAATATAAGTAGGAAGTAGGATTAGTTGGATTTTCACAAGTGACGTGTAAGTGTGATAGTAAAAATTGTATTGAGTTAGTTCTCATTGTGGTTACTTTATGGAATATAACTTTCTACAGTACTCGTAGTGTGAAAGCAATGAACGTATCCACACAATGTGCACCGCATCAGTGACTGGCACTGCCTGACACTGGAAAACTAATGCTTCACCCATGCGACTAGTATTTACAGCAATTCCTGACTTCTTGCAGTGTTAACATAGGTCCAGTTTAGTCTTAGAATAATTATTAACTAACAGTTTTGTATACTGAATTATACTGAATATATATAATGCTAGCTGACCCTCGTACTGAACTTCGTACCGCCAACAAAAATATTTAGGGGTGGGGTCACCCTTATCATTCAGGGGTATGAAAAATAGATTTTGGCCGATTCTCAGACCTACCCGATATGCACACAAAATTTCATAAAAACGGTCCAGCCGTTTCAGAGGAGTTTGGGTAACAAACACCGCGACATGAGAATTTTATATATTAGTTAGTATACTGAAGTATTGTATACTGAACAGTTTAGAAGACTGAAGTCTTCTAACCGTCTCTTTTTAGAGCTTGTGCTATCGACCTATCCCCTTGTTTTTTTTGAATCTTAGTTATCGTTTTGATGTGGGTATGACAAGTCTTTAAGTAAAACATGAATAAAACACTTTCTGAAAGCTTATAAATGTAAGTTGGTACCATATGACCGATTATATTATGAGATAGCACTATGTGGGCTAGCACTTATAAGTAACTTAAGATTTTTGATGGAAAGGTCGCGAATTAATCGGCCCACCAAAGTTCATCAGACTTTATAAAGCCATCTTTATTTAAGAATTGAAAAGTGAATTAATTTTCTCGTAATGATGAGAAAGATTTCGGTTTAATGTCATAATCAATTTTAATTTGATTTAAAGAACATTTTCAAGTTTAGCTGCATTAGTAATAAGTTACTATTAGTAACTTGTTAATATGCTCAAATAACGCGATAAATCACTGTAAAAAGCCACCACTATCAGACTATTGATGGTTAAGCAACATTGACACAAGTCTGATATGATGATTTACTTTGGAATTAGAATTTGGCATTACCCAATAAAGCAACTAAACTAATTATAGGATCACACACCGCGGCCGGACTGAAATTTGTAACATTGATCGTTCAATCCCCACCCGTTGCACTATTGTCCTGCCCACTCCAAACACAAGCTTTAAGCTTAGATTCTTTTGAGGAGAAATGGAACATTAATCATCACCCCCGACATGTGAATCTAGGGCTGGACTATTGTACTAAACTGTTACCCACTTTTCTGCTCCATAATCAGATACTTCTCCTCGATCCTCGATCCTCTATCGTCTATCTAGCACTTACTCATTGAGACCATTCTAATGAACCCAAACACACTATATCTGCTGTAAGCTGATGAAGAATCGAGTATCCCGCAAACTGATACCGTTATGCAGGTATTGCAGGTTACGATCTTGCAATACGGTCAGCGTGACCGTATAGCAAGATCATAAGCTGCAAGGTACCTACTCACTGAAACTAATCCATTGAACCCAAATACGATATGTCCGGTGTGAGTTTTCGAAGAGTCAGGTTCTCTGGAGACCATTCTGTTTGTAGCATCAGGTCGAAGTTATCAATTAATTGTCATTTAACGATTATACTGGCACGCGTGAAGCACTTAATCGAGTAATCATACGCCAAAAATGCCTTACAACATTTTGGAAAAGAGCTGATACTCTTACAATGACCGGACCGATATTAACCAAACATAGCTTAGATCCACCGCAAGGAAACTGGCTTTCAAATGAAAAAAACCGCATTGAAATCGGTCCATCCATTTGAGAGCTACAATGCCACAGACAGACACACACACACACACAGACAGACAGACAGACAACATCGACGTCAAACTTATAACACCCCTCTTTTTGCGTCCGCGCGATAAAACTAAAATCAAAAAATCGGCTAAGTGCGAGTCGGGCCTCGCTCTTCTAGGGTTCCGTTAAAAAAATTAAATTAAAATATTTTCATGTACCCATGGAAATATTTTAATTTAATTTTTTTAATTTAATTTAATTTTTATTATTTGTTGTTATAGCGGCAATAGAAATACATAATATGTGAAAATTTCATCTGTTTATCTATTACGGTTTACGAGATACAGCCCGCTGACAGACGGACGGACGGACGGACGGACGGACAGCGTAGGCTTAGTAATAGGGTCCCGTTGGTACCCTTTGGGTACGGATCCCTAATAAAAAGTGTAAGCCAGTCTCTTAATCATATTATTGTTCGTATGCGAAAAGGTAGGATGTTGTATTAAGAGATAGTACCAAAAATACCGTCACTATCAGCTATTTTAGGAGGCCCGGGATTCGATTTCACGGAGTTGTGTATTTGAAGGAAAATATAATGTTCACAAAGGTGTGTAAAGTCTGCCGATCCGCACTGAGCTAGCGTGGTAGACGACAATGGCCCTTCTGATTTGAGACCTAGACCCAGCCGTAGACCTGTGCCCAGTAGGAGGACATACTATCATCATCGCCCATCATTGCGGTGATGATAGTACTATGTTATCAATAGAAGAGGTCACAATCTTCACCAATGAGGATTGAAGACTAGAGAAAGATAATACCTAAGCAAAATCTGAGCATAATGAGATGGCTTACAAGAAATCCCGAGCCGATTTACCGTGAAATACGTCAAGATAGCCTTAAGAGCACGTGAAGACTTCGGAACAAAGATATTATAATGTAAAGAATACAAATTCTTGGTAATGTAGCGTTTTTATGGATACAGCATGGTTGATATTTGCATGAGTTATGCGCAGGGGAAATATTCTAATGAAATGTATATTTAGGATTTTATTTATTTTTATGTTGTTGTTTGAATAGCTTGATTAATGTCCGAGTGTTTTGTTTGCATCATGCATTCAACTGCGACCAGAACCTATAAGGACTCGTCCTAATAGAATGCGATTTCGCGACGCACATATTATTATGTATCATGACGTTGAAGGATAGTCAAAAAAAATGTTCTTTTCCCTTATCTACCATTGAGCTACAGGGGTTATCAAATATTTACGTAGATGGAGGTGTGAGAAGTATTTTGTCACGTTCCGACCAAGTCGACCGTTGAACGTGACCCCACGTAGGTTACCCGCTTGATTTATGAAATAATGTGGAACCCACGTTTGACCAGTAGCAAAAAAATAGTACGGATTTGAATACCTACTTTGGAAACTATAAAAAAATCGGCCAAGTGCGAGTCGGGCCTCGCTCTTTTAGGGTTCCGTTAAAAAAATTAAATTAAAAAATTTCCATCTACCCACCTACCCATTTTAATTTAATTTTTTTAATTAAATTTAATTTTTATTATTTGTTGTTATAGCGGCAATAGAAATACATAATATGTGAAAATTTCATCTGTCTATCTATTACGGTTTACGAGATACAGCCCTCTGACAGACGGACGGACGGACGGACGGACGGACGGACGGACGGACGGACGGACGGACGGACGTACGGACAGCGTAGGCTTAGTAATAGGGTCCCGTTGGTACCCTTTGGGTACGGAACCCTAAAAATGAGCCCGATTTTATTTTGTAGCTGGGTCAAGCTAGTGAAATAGGGTTTTGTCACGGCCCAAGGAAGATATATTGACATCGATATCGAGACATCACGTATCTTTAAGATATAAAAGAAGGCACTTGTTGTTGGCGCGCGGATGACCAAATTAAAATATGGTTTTTCTGGTAAAAGAATTTATTGTGCACTGATCGATAGTTTCAATGGCAGACAAAGAAATGTGAAAAAGAACAAAAGGCTAACAATGATTTAATGAATATGCAGATTAGACAAAAGATAATATCGTTGAACTGTCAGTTGAAAGTTGTAATTAAAAATGCTTTGGCGCGTATTTTCAAATGGTTGCAGGTGCTTCAACACTGGTTAAAAAACATTGAATGTGCTGATATTCTTATTTCATTGAAAACTTTAATGAACTGCAAGTTCCTTTAAAACCTTAATAGTATAGGGCTGAAATCCGAAAGATTTTGTGTTCCAACTACACCAGAACAATCATTGTTATACCTACTGTTAGCAAAAGCTAAAACTATTTGACGCACGTCAGTTGTAGGTAATGACGCACATGACGCGCAATGATCAGCAGAGATGATGAAAGTGTGGGAACAGAGAGTGCTCGCCCAGTGATTGTGTAGCGAAGTCTATATAGTCAGAGCATAATATGAGAGTGAAAGAATAGAGATTGCTCAAATAGGAGCGTCTCAAAATCAAACTTTAAGCATGTACTTTTGCAACTTTCAGTCGAAGCCGCAGGATCCATCAAAAATAATTTTGTAAAACGAACAAAGTAGAAATGCAACGATTATTTCATAAATATAGTACCTATGTAAGTATTATTTTGTCATAAAGTCGGAAACAGAATCTTTTAATGAAGTTTAAAATAAGATGGAGTTTATTTGTATTTAGAAAGTTCTAACTTCTCCAATTAACTGGTATATTCAGTTACAAATTTGTTTTTAATTAAAGCTGCCGAAGCTATAGTCTGTAGGTATTGCTTCAGTTTCGCGCTCTCCAAAGATATAAACTTGGTGCTCTCACAGCTTTGTTGTTTTCTTGGCTCTTGATTGTTGTTGTTGTTCGTAATCTATCCTATTCACTAACTTATAAGACAATGTAAAAGGAGGTTGGCGAATTCTGTCCCATCATTTTTAAAAACCGTTCAGATTCAGAAATAATAGAAACAAGCATGAGAAGTTTGATTCGTGAACGTGGGCGGTTCAGTTCGTCTGGGTCAGAATCCTCCTTTGCAAAATATAATATTAATGCAATATTCTTCCTTTATTCTTTATTGTTAAAACAATAAAACACAAGAGATTACAATAGGATAGATATTGGATCCGCTGTACGTCGTCTTTGTCTGACGAATGAGTACTACATCGCATAGCTCTGGGTGACAGAAATGACGTTCTATACCAAGCCGAGGCAGGCTGATTGTCTCATACACCTACTCTACTTTTGACGACCTCCCTGGCTCAGTGGTGAGCACTGTTGCCTTATTACTGGGAGGTCTCGGGTTCGATTCCCGGCGGGGTCAATTTGGGAATTTATAATTTCTGAATTGTCTCTGGTCTGGTCTGGTGGGAGGCTTCTCGTTGGCCGTGGCTAGTTACCACCCTACCGTCAAAGACGTGCCGCCAAGCGATTTAGCGTTCCGGCACGATGGCGTGTAGTAACCGATTAGGGGTATGGGTTAAATTTTCACTGCCATACCCCTTCCAAGTTAGTCCGCTACCATCTTAGACTGCATCGTCACTTACCATCAGGTGAGATCGCAGTCAAGGACTATCTTGTCATCGAATAAAAAATAAAAAAAAAATACAGGGGGATTGTACAAACTTAATTCCGGTAACTGTTAATTGTTAGTTGTTTAATTTTGGACCAACGGGTCGTCGTTATTTTGTGCGTGAGTATGGTTAAGGACTTCGAGAGTGACGTCGTAGACTAATTTTTATTCCGAAAAAATAGAGTAACTCAATTCACTAACACAGCTAACTCAACGTGGACGACTTACGAAACCCTAACTATATTGAAATAAAGGGTGTGAGAATAAACACTTTTTTCATAATACGTAAACATAATGAAAAAAAGTCTTATAAATAATAGCTCACGAGGCCACGCTTTGTAATAGCAAGCTCGCAGTAAATTGCCCATTGCGGAGCGAATGCGGATTTCTGTTGAATTACCCTAATAGAATCCACTTCTTTAATTCACTTTTAATTAGGCTTTCATACTGTACGATTTAATTTTCATTTTGTACCTCATAATCTTTTTGAGTAACACCATGAAAAAATAAAAATATTTTGGGGAGCAGAGAAGCTTTTTAATCAGCTTTCCTTTGAATTTTGTTGACTTGGTTTTTGTGAGGCCCAAACAATTTAATAACAAAAAAAATAAAAACTTGAGAGGTGTCAAGGGACACCCGGATTGAACGTAGTAATTTTAGCCTTTCGATTAATTTTAGTGAAGGAATTGTAATAAACTAGTGGTGTCATCTAGTATTAAATTGATTAACTACGATGATGACGAAATTATATTTAGTTTATTTCTATTGCAGCTCTGTTACAAAACCAAAGAGTTACTCTGGTTTTTTAACAGATGGCGTTAGTAGTACAATAATATTTTATCTAATTTATACAATAAAAAATTAGGGAAAAATTCCACATGTAGAAATTATTTAAAATAAAATTGAAAATAGAAAATTCAGTCTGTCGAGCTGGGATTCGAACCATCGGCGTTGAACTTATAGACGACTGCCCGATCCACTAGGCCATGCAGACGCCGTGTTGTATGGCGGATATACAGAATACAATGCAAAATTCACATTCAACAAAAAAGTGTCGGTTTCAAAAATGTGTCGAGTGTCGGTTCCTGAATTTTTTCCGTCTAGCCCCCTTCCGTACCGCGCGATAAGGAACTACGTTCCAAAAAATAATCTTCATTTTATGCACCGTAACGTAACAATAAACATTAATGTGAAGCCCTGTCATCTGTGAAAGTAAAAGCTATATTTCAGGTGACAGTGACTGATATATTAATTTTGACAAATAAAGTGAAATGACATACCTTTGAGAATATCCTAGAAAACTTTCAGGCATGCGGGTAACCCATAGATGAATGATATTTACTGCAAGGGGTAATTTCACGATGCTTGCCTTCACCATTAAGGCATTAGATATTTAATTGGTTAAAATTCACATGGGTAGCTCCGTAAAATTAGGGGCGTGCTTGGGAATCGAAGACGATCTCTGAAAAAGAGTCTAAGTTCTGAGCCTTTAAGCTATCACAGCTCTTAGAAAAGGATTTTCCAGCACATTGAAGTCCTCTTATAATGAAAGGAGTCTATCAGAGTTACTACAGAGCTTAGCGACGCTAAATAAAATGCACGCAAATTACAATGTTACGCGTAGCCCGGCGAAATTTATTACGCTTTCGTGCGGTTTAATATTATTAGGGTCCCTTCTATCATGGGAGTAGAAACTCTGTAGCAAAGCTTCTAATTTGCATTTTAAATCACAATGAGCTATGAACAATAATTATTAATCAAAAAATTTTCTTCTTATCTGATCCATTTTAATGCTCAGGTCTTCTTACTAATATAATAAATGTGAAAGTTTACATGTTAGTTACTCCTTCACAACACAAAGATCGATTTGGCTGCAGTTTTGACTGGAGTTTTTGTAGAAAAATGAATGGAAATAGTTTTTACCCAGAATTAAAACATAGGGTACATTTTATCCCGGAAAATTAGAAATTTTCCGCGGAAATCAATAAACTATCCACGCGCACGAAGTCGCGGGCTTCATCTATAATTTGGTTTATAATAGAACATATTCGGTGCAAAGAGATTCTGAAAACGCCTGCTATAATACGGAATCATCTTCATTTGTCGATATGGATCTTTTTCTTCTTCTCTTCTCTTCTTCCTGGGAATTGTCTCCGCAAGTAGGCGACGTTCACCCGTTTTGCGTGATTCCACTGGTACGGCTCCCCGCCGGATCACTCCAGGCAGCCGAGCTCACTCCAGAATCTGTGGACTTTTTCTATGGAATCTGTGGACAAGACTTCCAGAAGTGTTGCTGGAGAGTCAATGTATTTTTTTCGTTGGTCGAATACATTTCTGCATTTGAGCAGTACGTGTTCCGGTGTCTCGTCGCCCTCCATGCTTGCTCTGCATAGAGGGCTGTCGAAGATACCTAAAATAAAAAAGATGTTTGTTGAGCTAACAGTGTCCTGTAATCGTACCTACAACTATCCGATATAGATATAAGAGAGTAAAGATATCTAAAAAACATGGGCCTTTGGTTTATACACTAAGTACCTGCGGGGTTGACCTATTCGACCGGGTCACTGGGTTTCGACTGGCTGATTTCACTGCTCATTATCTAGCCTGCGGGGAAACCCCAAAAGCAGAGTAATGACTGAGTTATTTAGACTTTCATTAGCTTAGTGGCTAGTTTATTCAGCTGTGAATTATGAGGTCCTGAGCGAGGCTCAGGTACCAGAACTAGTAAAAAAGTTATCGGGGTTTTCTGTCACGGAATTCTCAGTCATAACTCATAGCCGGAGTTAGGTTTGTGGTGTGCCCTCTTGCCTTCGAGAGCATGTAAAGCTGCCTGCTGGCGTCTCATATCTTTATGATTGTGTCGGACTGCGAAAGTAAGGGAATAGAAAGTACCCGTATGTTTTGCTCACAGTTGTTTACAGTTGACGAGCCTCCGTTGACATTGGCTGTCATGTTATGGCCGATAAATTTGCTGAGAAGACATTATTGTTGAATGAGTAATCAACCGATGACAATTATAAGATCATCAACTTATCGCCGGTCCACAACTGGGCACGAGTCTCCTCTTAAAATGATAAGGATATTAAGAATTAGTCCACCACACTGATTAAATACGGATTAGGAGACTTCACACACCTATGAGAATTACGGAGAACTCTCAGGTTTCCTTACGATGTTTTTCTTCAAATATTATAGGTTATAGGCGAGTGCCTGGGGTTCAAACCCGGATGAACTGCCGATGAAAATGTGTTAAACAAAATACACGCAAATTAAAATGTAATTCGTAGCGCTGCGAAATTTATTGCACTAACGTGCGGCCTTAATATTAGGGTTACGCGTATACTGTACACACTGCGGGGCGGGGAGTTCGCTTGCCTTGTTTGTAATTTGCATTACAAAGGTATCGATAGACACGATGGCAACACGGCTTCAATAAGTTGAAAAAATAATACAATTATTATTTAGTTACCCTCTTAATTATTTCTAGGCATTGGGTATAATTCAATGGCTCCGTTTTTACCTAGCCACCGATGAACATCAAATTAAATCAAATTATCATTTATTTATGCAAATATCATCATATTAGGTAATTATTATTATTATTGATTAAGATTTTGTAATTTAGCTGCTGGATCCCTTCGTGATCGCAGGTTCGGTTTTCCATTATCATTGTTTTAAAATACAGATAATAAGGTTTCGAAATTATAAACTAGGCAAGGCAAGCGCGCTCTAACTTAAACATCATCATTGCTTTTAGGCATGACTGTCAAGCAAGCGCATAACTATCTTGTAATAAAAAAATAGAATCGTTGATACATGACATTATACCTTTTTTAGTTCACCGCTAAGTGTGTGTACAGACTTTAAGTAAACAAACAGTTTAGGCATTACAAAGTTGCCTCTGTGTTATGCTTCGCAAACTTTTAACTGCTCATGTTCAAGAACCTTGGACAATGTACAGTAATTGTATTCATCGTCGTATAATTAAATTATATTTTCTTGTTTACAATTTACATTTATTTACAATTAAAAACGTGGGTTTGGGTTTGTTCCATAATTAAAATATTCAACCAGCAATTATTTCAAAATCACTGACAGAACTTCAATTTTATTTATTTGTATAAATTATACCAAACTATTAGTTCACATTTTTTTAGTTCTATAATAACTATAGTTCTATAGTAAATAGTAACTAATATTCTCCTCTCTCCTCCAAATAAGCGGAAAGCTTGTGTTAGGAGTGGGTACGACAATAGTACAACGGTTGGGATCGATCCAACGATCTTTCAGTTTTCAGTCCGTAGGGGCTACATCAATTCAGTTACACAGTTCAAAATTGATTTTATACTGTACTTATAAAATATGGCCGATAGTTTACCTAGTGTTCGGCTCGAATATAGTACTGAATTCCTGAACAAACTTACAAACTAAAACTGAACTAAATCTCGTTCAACGCATCAATAGTTCCAGAAAATAGTTCGCGGGGCAAGTGCCTTCCGTCTAAAAATTGAATAATTGACTGAAATAAATGATTGAATGATATTATATTATCTAGCTATTTTAGCCAACATTTTTTAGGTATTCTAATAGCACAGATTAAAATTATTTTTAAACTAGATGATGCCCGCGACTTCGTCCGCGTGGATTAAGATTTTTTAATTACCACAGGAACTCCTTAACTTTCCAGGATAAAATGTAGCTTATGTGTTAATCCTGGGTATGAGCTAGCAGTATTCCAAACAGCCAAATCGGTTCATTCGTTGTAGCGTGAAAGAGTAACAAATATCCATCCATCCATACATCCATCCTCACAAACTTTCGCATTTATAATAAATTAACTAGCTGATGCCCGCGACTTCGTTCGCGTGGATTTAGTTTTTAAAATCCCGCGGGAACTCTTTGATTTTCCGGGATGCCTGTCACCCTCCAGGTTCTCAACTATACCTATCCAAAAAATCACGTCAATCCGTAGCTTTGTTGCAGCGTGATTGACGGATAAACCAACAAACAAACACACTTTCGCATTTATAATATTACTCGCAGCATTGTTAATAATGAATATGATGATTCAAAGAGAAAACATATTACTGATGATATTATCAATTACGTTTAGCTATCATTTTTATAATTGTCAAATTTTTTACCATACTTAACCAATGACAAAATTACGTTTAGCTGTCATTTACGTTGTGTTATTCCACTGTCATTTGCGTTTTGTTATTCCATGTCAGATGCGTTTTTGTTATACCACGTTTTATAGTGACTTGACGGAAACGCGGTCGAACGGGTTAAAAAGTATCCTATGTCCGTCTCCTCGTTCTAAGCTACCTCGCCACCAATTTTCAGCCAAATCGGTTCATCCGTTCTTGAGTTATAAATAGTGTAACTAACACCACTTTCTTTTATATATATATAGATAAGAAGTAGGATTTCACCCGTTAATATCTTCAATAGTTAACTTAATATTCTGCTTGAATATTATGTGTGCTATTTGCTAAACAGACGTATGTACTAAAACCGAACTAAGGTCATGTTTTCGCTATGGTCAAGTAAACACTTAGAAACCGGCGATGAGATTATGAAATACTGCCATTGCTCCGTTGCAACTTGCAGGGTTATTGAAGGACATACTAACAAACAAACACTTTTGCATTTATAATACTTAGCAAGGATAGTGTTAATTTAATTAAATTTAATAGAAAATAAAATAAAATATGTCCCTTGTATTCCGGTTGTCCTTGGCAATTTTATTATTGGCTGGGTGAATTTAGTATCTAGGGAGGCATAAAAGGAAATGAAGCTAAGTCCTTCGGAAATCTCAGAAATTGAGTTTTTCTCGGACTGTATGAGGACAATGATAAGGCTCTAAACCAATGAAGCACAGTTATCTACTTTTATTACGCTGGAGGACAGTTTTACGATCGCGATGAGATTTATGTTGCGATGGCAGACTTGTTTGGGAATTAGTAATACTAGCTTGTACTAAAAACTAAAACATGAGTGAATAGGCATTTTCTAGGCAAGAACGCCCCATTTTAGGCTGCATATCCACTTACCAGGTGTGATTGATGGCAGTCAAGCGTTAGTCCATATATTTAAAAAAAAACTACAACACCTCGCTCGCTTCCCTTGATTATTCAGTATGTATGTACAAAATTTCGCTTCGCTTAGCCATTTTCCATCTGCGCTGAGCGAGGCTAGGAAAATGAAATACCAGCCTATTGATGGATTTGTCCCCCGCGAACAGCATTGTTGGTCGCAGACTTTAATCATTTAAGTTACTATACATACATAATTATATTCCTAATTCAAACAGTCCACTGTAGATTCGAATAAACAACAGTTTATGTCATTTTATTCCTGTTTAACTTAAGCAGTTGTAAGTTTTTAACTTTAGCATTTTAGTGACACTGAAACCGAAACGAAAATGTAACTGATCGTCCTCAAGGGAATTTTATTCGGTTTCCTTTTCTCAAATATTATGTCAGGCAAACGCCTGTAAAATTACGTCAAGGTAGATTACATTCCACTGTTATGAGAATGGCTTACTTTATCTTTATCCAACTGTAGGAACTACAATTGAACAACTTCAAAACTTTTACACTTGTGTGGATGTGTAACTAATGTTCCCCAAAGTTTCGATAATATCCGCTCATTTATATACCAGACCTCCTCTGTAATAGCTGCTCTCCGGTAACTTATGGTCGAACCCAACAAACAACCGGTAAGTACCTACCTACTAGTGTCTACGGCGGGATATTAAATCAAAATATTTTAATTAAGGCGTACCTATAAATTCAGTAGGCTTCATTCATGAAAGTGTAATATTACGTTACCACTTTATGTTAGGATAAGATCATTTTATTGATCGCGGGTACATAACAATATAATTATTGTATAACATAATTATTATTATTAAATGTGGGCATATAGACGTATGTTAGTCATTAGCTGGACTCACAAGGTCACGAATGTGGAAGCTCTGCGGCGCGTCAATAAAAAACTCATGCAAACCATCAAGATGAGGAAAGTCGCATATTTGGGGCACGTGTTCAGGCACGAGAGCCTATACGAACTCCTACAACTCATCATGATGGGAAAAGTTGCCGGAAGAAGAGGCGTTGGTCGCAGAAAAAAGTCCTGGCTGCGCAACATCCGAGAATGGGCAGGACTATTTCGCCTCGCGAAGAACAAAGTTGAATTCACAAAGCTGACTGCCAACCGTCGCTAGTCAGAGAGGCACACGAAGAAGAAGAAGATAA
This sequence comes from Oeneis ivallda, assembly GCA_029955525.1. NCBI lineage: Eukaryota > Metazoa > Arthropoda > Insecta > Lepidoptera > Nymphalidae > Oeneis > Oeneis ivallda. The sequence goes on along the minus strand of JARPMR010000020.1, from coordinate 9,767,208 downwards.
TTATTATTGTGAATTTAAAATAGGGCATGTCTGTCTGAGACAGGCCGTATAAAATAATTTTTTATTGTAAATAGGCACATAAATAATTGTAGAATATGTAAATGTGCGACTAGATTATGCTTATTTGAAGTCTCTAATCAAAATTATGAGTTTAGGGATTTAACTCCATGGAGTAAGCTTTTCATTTTATTTCAGACTTCAGCCCACAATTTACTCCATTGTGGCGTGATTGAAAAACTGACATACAAATACACATTTATAATAGCATTAGCAAGGATTAAGGATACAAACATTTTGTTGATTATCGATCAATATCCCATCCAATCGTCCGATACCACGACACAAATTGCGAGCACGTCAATCAGAATAATTGCCGATAGAGGCAGTAAATGGTAAAATGTAGTTAAATCCTTAGTTACACTGTTATTTGGTACGGTGATTTTGTCTAATATTGTAACTAAATTGTTATTATGATTTTAGACAGGAACAAGTAATTATGAGTTAGACAGGAACAATTTTATGGTGAAAAACAGACGTTGTTTTGTTTTGACATGGTGCTCAAAGTGGCAATGCTGCCAGCATCTTGGGTACTACGCCACACTGCGGTAACTTCGATAGGGTTTTAGATTTTATTTAGATTCACCACTAAATATAACACACAGCCCGGTGAGAAAAAAGGTCATATCGAAGTGAAAACCTGGTATTAATAAAATTGTTGACGAATTTAACACTCTTTTCAAGCGTTTATCCGAATGCTGCAATTAGTGCAGCTCGTATCGCCTCGTTAAACTGTAGTTCACTGGTGATCAAAAGCTCATCAAACCGCTCGTCACCGTGAGGTATTAGTAGAGTGCTCGTCAGAACAATTGACGCTAGTTTTACGCGTACTTAATAGCTTCGTTTCAAGCAAGCAAGAGCAAACAAGAGCAAGGAGCAAGAGTGTGGTAATCCTTTTCTTTGAGAAGGTTGACAAGGAGCTTCTAAAGAACTATCGGCCGATATCACTCTTGAGCCACGTTTATAAGTTGTTTTCGAGGGTGATCACAAATCGCCTTGCCCGACGACTTGACGATTTTCAACCTCCGGAGCAAGCTGGGTTTCGAAAAGGCTACAGCACCGTAGACCACATCCACACCTTAAGGCAGATTATACAGAAGGCGGAAGAGTATAATCTCCCACTCTGCCTTGCTTTTGTGGACTACGAGAAAGCCTTCGATTCTATCGAAACTTGGGCTGTTCTGGAGTCACTGCAGAGATGCCAAGTCGATTGGCGTTATATCGAGGTGCTGCGATGTATTTACTATACTGCGTCAATTACCGTCCAAGTACAGTCTCAGCAAACAAAACCAATAAACTTGAGAAGGGGGGTTAGACAGGGGGATGTAATATCTCTTCAAAACGCTGGACTGGACAGGACGAGGCTTTAATATAAATGGCGAGTCCATCTCACACCTGCGGTTCGCCGACGATGTGGTTATCCTGGCAGAGACTCCAGAAAATCTGGAACAGATGCTGAATAGCCTAAGCCGCTCTTCCAGACGAGTTGGTCTTGGGATAAACATGGACAAAACCAAGGTTATGTTCAATCAACATGTTGTCCCGATACCCGTGAACGTCGAAAATTTTGGAATCGAAATTGTTTCAGAGTACAACTACCTTGGCCAGATCATACAACTGGGTAGAAACAATTTCGACGAAGAAGCCAACAGAAGGATACGGCTGGGCTGGGCGGCATTTGGAAAATTAAGTCGGGTCTTCTCGTCGTCAATACCTCAATGCCTGAAGACGAAAGTATTCAATCAATGTGTCCTTCCCGTCCTCACTTATGGCGCTGAAACGTGGACACTAACAAAAGGCTTGATCCACAAATTTAAAGTCACTCAGAGAGCTATGGAGAGGGCTATGTTAGGAGTTTCTCTTAAGGACAGGATTCGGAATGAAGAGATCCGCAAGAGAACCAAGGTCGCCGACATAGCCCAAACCATTAGCAAGCTGAAATGGCAGTGGGCAGGCCATGCTTGTCGTAGAAGCGATGGCCGTTGGGGCCGAAAAGTTCTAGAGTGGAGACCGCGAAATAGTAAGCGTAGTGTGGGGCGCCCTCCAGCACGTTGGACCGACGATATAAAGCGGGTGGCGGGAAGTGGCTGGATGAGGAAGGCTGAGGACCGGGTGTGGTGGCGTTCTCTGGGAAAGGCCTATGTTCAGCAGTGGACGTCCGCAGGCTGAGATGATGATGATGATGAATAGCTTCTTTACAATAGATCAAAGCAGTTTTGACATCATGATAACTATAGTGTTTTAGGGATGCAAATAACGTGTTGTCATTGTGTGATAATGATTAAAATACTGCCATTTAAAATAATTATCCGTATTCGGAAATAATATAAGTCTTGTTCATCTTTTTAAGCTATTGCATAGCTTTTATCGCGGGCTTTGAAATGGACAAACAGTTAGAGCGCGGCGACCGAATCAAGAAATTCCGTAACGAAAAAAAACCTAACACCGTCGTTCAGTTAGCTCTGTTTGGCGCAGTGGGCGAGCGGCCGCTTTCTTTAGATGTCGCAGGTTCGAATCTCACTCGCGAAGTAGTGACAGTGCGCTTTTCTTGTTTGTTTATTAATAATTTTTTTGCATAATTTTTATTATGCAAAAAAAATATTGCATAAATATTATAATTGCATAAATTGATAAAAAATGCTATGCAATAGCTTTACCGCGGCAGTCCCTGAGTGCCACTTAATTTTTATTAAATGTAGACGTCCACAGCTGGACAAATGTCTGATGCATAGACTTTCTCATGACTCGGTCTTGTTCGGCTTATGTCTAGCGGCTGCCTGCACTCGTCTGATTTTAGTGGAAATCAGCCAATACTGTATTTTCCGGTGCCAGGTTGCCACTCCAGTACCTTGGGACAAAAACAACGATCGGTTTTCAATCTGGATGCCTCACATTCAGCTTTGTGTCATAATGAGCTATGTCGATAATTTTGGTTCTTCTACGGATCTCTTTATTTTCTAGTTTTATCTTAAACCTTCTAATAAACGTAATTTGGCTCGATACACTATGACAGGCAACATGCACTGTTCAAAAACTGGTCTTCAGGCACAAAATTAAAATGTTATGAATTATCATATTACGAAATATCAATTATGACGGGATCTCATATATTTTATGAAAGAATACCAACGCATGATAATGATGTTCCCATTTTAATTTCATCATATTTTATTAATTTCAAAATCAGCCTTTCATTGCGACCACAATGAATTCCGAACAGGCTTCGCTGGACTCGCAAGCGTAAATTGTATACGTAAGCCACACATAAAGGTTTGCATGAATTATTTATTTATTGTATAAATTTCGAATATAATTTTTGGTATCTGTAAAACATAATTACTTACGTAAACAATTTCAGATAAACATTCAAGTTATGTGATACTATTATAGTAACTTTATACTATTGATCTATAAGGCGTCAAATAGAAGTTTCTAACAAAGTCCGCTCCAAACGTAGCCTCAAAACAATCAATGAATGTGTAAGTGCCATGTAATTACTTTCTGGTACTGTTACTGTTAATTACGTTTTTCATGATAATTGTGATAAATTGATGAAAGGGTGAAAGGAGAGGAAAAGTGAAAAGGTATCCATACCCTTTCACAGGACAGTACGTAATTTTTTTATAATTTTCTGCGAACTCGTCGTACTAATGCGACGACACTGCGAATTCGACCTTAAGCCTTTAAGGCTTAATAAAATTGACAAAATGGCGTTGACTATTGCGCTTCTAAAGTTATAGTTCGATGCTTAATAATAAAATATCATTTTTTTAAAATTCGCTTTATTGCACAAAAATAGTACAAAGGGCGGACTTAATGCTAAAGCATCTTCTATCAGTGAACCTTGAGATGGGAGACAACACTTGTAGGTGTGCAAAAGAGTAGGGTTTGAAAAGCTAAATATATTACATGATACATAATACATTACGTAGCATGATACTGTACATAAGACCATTCATCTTCTTAAGCAGAACGTCTTTGACCTGGAGTGGCTCACAAATAGATTTACTCGTAAGAAAATTATACCATAAGACGACCCACTCCCTCACGAAAATATATTATAGTGGGATATTTCTTCGTGGGTTGAACTTGAATAGACTAAAGCAAGAATGCTTCATCGCAGCAACGTCTATGTAGGACGCAGCGGCGATACACACTCAACGCAGCGACGCCGCACGAAAAAGTTTGGTATTGCTGCTGACACATTTGTATTTTAAATCCGATCCGATTATCCGTGATAACTTTTTATTAGACGAACCCGGTGCCTGGAGTTGACATGAAAAGCCATAAAGAGAATCGTAAAAGTAGTCGTTGAATTTAGTTTTTATTCAGAGGCCGATTGGAAACTAATAAAATTGTAACTGCCTCTTATTTTTGGGTGTCTGTGGTGAGTATAATATTATAGAAATGGAGATGTTTTTTGTTTTTTTTTTGTTTCAAAAGTATTCGCGTGATATAAAGTGATCGTTATAGCTAGGAGATTCATTTACGCAGCCACACATTATATGCGTTAACTTGAAATGACTATCCTACAAATAATATTCATACATATTATACTACATAAAAAGAACCATGATAGCTGCATTTAAAAAAAAATACATAAAAACGGAAAACTGGCCAATAACTTCACGGCAGTAATGTTAGGCATACTTTTAAGTTGTGAGCCATGATAAATTGATGGAAAACAATCGTTCTTCAAACAAGCATCGTTCTTTACTTCTTCTTCTTCTCTTCTTTATCAACCTATAGACGTCCACAGCTGGACAAAGGTCTCCTGCATGGACTTCCACTTTCTTTACTTATTATATTGTAATAGCATTCTGAGGTCAGCTCTACCACAGTCGTTATTTCACTCAGTTACCATAAACATCTCATTTATAATATTGACCACTGTTGTCTCTGCATAAAAATAGGTCATGCGAGTGAACAACATTGAGCTTTTCGCTTCTGCGTCACATTCATTTCTCTTTTATTATGAAAAACTAGCATATTAGAATCATTCCGCTCTTTCTTGTATATTATTTATTATTTTATTTTAGTTTATTGTTCACATTACTATTAAGTAAAGGTCCGTCTAGGGTACCGACGAATGTTGGACTGCGAAGTTCCCAAGGTGGGAGTGCGAACCCACACTGCAAAGTACCAGTATTTGTATACCCAGGTGGTCATACTCATACAAGCACCACAAGAAAAACGGAGGGAACAGATCTACAATTTCTGTAATCAGAAATAAAATATTCAATGATAAAATTGACTGTCCACAATCTAATATATATAAATTACGTCTCACGTTGTTTGTCCGCGATGGACTCCTAAACTACTGAACCGATTTTTATCAAACTTCGTAACTATCTGTAATTTGGTCCAACTTAAAAGATAGGATAGTTTTTTTGGATTGGGATAGTTTATTTGTTTTATTTATATAGATAAGTTGGCGGTACGAAGTTCGCTAGGTCAGCTAGTTGTTACATAAATTTAGATTAAGAGTCCCAGTCCGTTATCCACGTAAACCCATTACACCACTTTATCCTCCTTTACGTCGAACTGTGCTTGGTGCGAATTCTCCAATTTCAAGATTATCTAAGACTTTAAACGAGTATAGTACGGATGTCGATATTTTTTCTGACTCATTATATAAAATTCGAGAAAAGTTATTTAAATCTTGGAAGTCTTAAGTCTTATTTGCTCAACCTTCAGGTGGTAGTAGGTGAGACTTAAGAATTCCTTTTTGTCTCTCCACTAAATCTTAAGATATTCATATTATTGTCTTTACTATATAATATTGTATTATGTAGTTTTATTTCTAAGATATCACTTTTGCTTTTTTTAATTCTTTTTGTCTTCTTTGTGAATGCTTTTTGCTATCTGTCCAAGTTGTGTTTACTTTTAAGTAATTACTACACTTAGGTAGTATTAAGTTAAACTTAAAAGTATTTTTGTTAGTGTATTGGTGTAAGTGATTGTTATTATACCCAATAAAAATAATAATAAAAAAAATAGGAACGTGGAGGCGTGGGTAACATAAAGTACGAGTGTTTGCAAAATTTTCATTAAATTAAACAAAGAAGGTATATTGCTATTAAGTAGGTTAATTTAGCAGAAATCCGCATCCGCCCACAAAGGGCCATTTAGCACGCGCTGGATTTGCAAAACATTGCCTCGTAAGGCACCCCGCACACAGTCAATATTATTGTCAATATTTACGAATATTGACAATATTATTGACTGTGTGCGGGGTTTGATCAATATTATTGTCGAAGTCCGGAAATTTCGTCAATATCGGGGGGAGGCAGGGATATTGACAATAATATTGACAGTGTGCGGGCGCGCGTCAATATTTTAGTTGAAAAAAGATTTCAAGGCAGGAGGACGTGCGCTCGCAACCAAAAATGGAGGACATCCCCAGTGCAACAAGCAATGAAAAAGAATATTTAATAGAATTTATTAGAATGTGGGAGACGTAACGATTTTCGCATCAGTATATCTTGTTTTTTTAAGTAAGGGGTTACTAAAGATAGTATTTTTTGAAAGCTACTACCTTTTATTCTCATGTAATTTTTAAAATCATCTTTTTCTGTATTTCGAAGTTCTTTTATTAGATTTAAATGATTTAATTCCACTTTTCCACTTTGTCATCCAGTATTTAAGCCATCATTAATGGTAAAAATGGAACCCTTATGGTGAGACTTTCTCCGTCCGTCCGTCCGTCTGTCACAGTTGATTATTTCAGTAACTATTAAAGCTATCGACATGAAATTGGGCATTGTATATAATAATATATAATATATAATAATGTATAATAGTGGCCCAACATCATTGGAATAAAGAAAAATCGAAAATTATTTTTAGGGTTCCGTATATTACTAAGCCTACGCTGTCCGTCCGTCCGTCCGTCCGTCCGTCTGTCAGCGGGCTGTATCTCGTAAACCGTAATAGATAGACAGATGAAATTTTCACATATTATGTATTTCTATTGCCGCTATAACAACAAATAATAAAAATTAAATTAAAATATTTCTATGGGTACATGGAAATATAATAATTTAATTTTTTTTTAACGGAACCCTAAAAGAGCCTTTCTGAAATCACTTTTTGTTAGAAATATTGACAATATTACTGCGTAGTGTGCGGGGTCTAAATATTGACGAAAATATTGTCAATATTTTCGTCAATATTTTCGACAATATTATTGACTGTGTGCGGGCTGCTTAAGTCCCGCCGTAATAACGATTATTAAGAAAAACGTGTATGCTGTACAGCAAATATTACTTTATAGGTATCTCATTTAAATGAGGACAATAATTTTTGATTAACATAACGTATTTCATTATCTCAAGCCATCACTGGTCCACTATCACTGGGCACAGGTCTCCTCTCCTGCTCGATTGAGAAGGGTTTAAGCCAGCAATATGCTGGCCAAATGCGTATTGGCAGATTTCACTCACCTTGAACATTATGGAGATCGTTTTCTCACGATGATTTTGTTGATCGGTAAAGTAAGTAATATTTAAATTGCTTTCAATACAAATAATTCCAAAAAGACGGAGATGCGTTCCCTGGAATCAAAACTCAGATCCCTCGAAAAGAGGATCGGTGTGTTAACCAATAGGTTATCATCGCTTAACATAATGTAAAAGGTGTAATCATTTTATTGATAGTTCTCGGAAGTAATCAAAAATAAGGCTATTCGTAGAAAAACCAGACTAATTAATGATGTAACCGATTGGACCTCATGTTTGCAATTCCAAAGCATTACATTTTAATTATCGCTTTCGCGGAAACTCGTTTTGGAAATATTTCATCATTTTATCACCCATTGTGAATACTTGTACTGTGCTAGGTTTAACAAATTGCATACCTATACTATACTTACACTATAATTGCATACATATATGGGGCTCCTCAGCCGCCCCATACTGTTATTGCTCGATAAATTAAAAATAGACTTCGTGACTGGATAAACTATATTATATTAAAGTATAAAATAAAATAAATATAAAAATATAAGCACTAGAATTTTGAACGTGGCCGGCCTAAACGGAAATTGATACAGCATTGATATAGAATCCTTGCGCAGACAGCCTGCGCATCTATTTATACGTTCACAACGTTCGGAACTCAAAACTTTCTCGCTGACATGCACATGTCATGTGCATGTCAGCGAGAAAGTTTTAAAGGAGCTATTTTTTAATTCCATTAATAGAGGTTGTATACGCCACACATATGTATGTTATAATTTATATACCTTGCATGAACATTGAAAATCTTCTATAACCATTACTTTAAAAAATAAACTCACTATTTTTTGTCCGATTTGAATATTTTCTTGTTTGTTTTGTTCGCTTTAATATAGGGGTGCTCTAAAAAAAATTGAAAACCTCAAAAGAAAAGCTGATAAATCGAGAAAATAAAAATTGTTTATTGTATGTAGGAATTCCCATTGCATTTCGGATTATTTTAATAGATGTCGAGACCGAAGCCGCGAGTGAGAGCTAGTATGGTATATAAATTATATATTCAGGCAACGAGAGGCAATTAACATGAGAATTCTCATTAGCACTTTGCAAAGGGAAACTTTTGATGTTAAGCAGAAAGAAAAAAATTCAAGAGCGAGTCCAAGGCTCATTAACGTGCCTTTAATAAAAGTGAAATGCTTCCGGGCAGTAGCGGCTCAGCTATTCAAAATTGCTTTCAGTTGTAGTCTTAACCAATCTAGACAAAAAAAAACAAATATCTTGGCTTCTTTGAATGTAGTATGTTTTTAAAGAGCTTGGTAAGTAATTTAAAGTTTAATTTATTTTTTATTCGTACAACTTGAATAAAAATTGAATTTTACATTTATAACGACTAAGAGGGTTCATAAGTTAAGGAGTTATATCTGTTTTGTCTAGGTTAGGTATTACACGTACTGTAAGTTGCATATTTTGTAGTATATTATAGTCTTTAAACCATGGACCTCAAAATATATTCAATATTCATAAATAAGATAGAAGCACTATCCTAGCTCAGCAATAATACTTGTGACTTGCAACTACGGAACCCTACACTGCGCGTGGCCCGACACGCACTTGGCTGTTTTTTTTTTACTTTTACACCGTTTCTACCAGATTGAAGGACAAACAAACGAATAAACACATATTTTTCGAATTAAGTATAAATAATCTTAGACAAACATGCAGGAATTTTATTTGAGTTTCTTAGTAATAAATGTATAATATTTTGAAATCGAAATGTCTCTGAATATGAAGCATTAGGAGTACAACAAATACTCGTACTATTCATAAAGTTTTAATGAGATGCGACGTCGAAGAGTTGAGAAAATGAAGTTAAGTCGAATTAACTGGGGACAACTGCCAGAGTATTCATATAAATATATAGGTTTTTTTATTTAGCATTTTTGCATGTTATTATTTCAAAATCTCATACAAAGCTTCTTAAAACCGATTGGTTAAATAAAGTTTTCAAATGAAGCAAACGTTGAAATTTGGTAAATTTCTATACACTGAAGAACTAAGTACGTTTTCTAGAAATTTTTTGCTTAATAATTTGCTACTCTACTTTGAGTACTGGCTGCATATTTGAAGATATATTTTTTTTACTTGTTCTATTTACTTTCCGTTTTATTTTTCTTTTAAAACTCGAATGTGCAATTTCAAAATTAAAGCAAAATGTTTGTATGAAAACTGGAATTGAGTCTACGGGAGAACATAAATAATGACATATTCATTTCCCGTCAAAAGTAGTACTGACGTCAATAAAGACAGTGGGTTTTTAATAAGCGACGAAACGACGGATTTAAATTAAATATATTATATTGAAGAGGGCTTTACAGTCGGGCTTCAGTCGGGCTTTAAATCTGCAACTACAAAAGCAGCTTCAACGATGACACTTCTCCTACCACAAACATTCTAATACTTAGATTTCTAATATGTATTTTGCTAATTTTATGTTTTTATATTGGCGAATCTAAAGCTTTTTCTAGGTACGTCCTTGCTAACATTATAAATGCGAATGTGTGTTTGTTTGTTTCTTAGTCCTTTTTAATCACGCAGAAACCGAGGAATGGATGAACGTTATTTCTGTGGTATACTTAAGGACCTGGACCGTGACATAATAGACTACTTATTGTTTCGGAAAACATAAAAGGTTCTCGTGGTATTTTCAAAACCTAAACTCCACGCGGACGAAGTCGTGGGCAAATTCTTGTCACCTGTAAAGAGTGCTCTAGGATAAAATATTATTTCTGTTGAAGCAACGGCTGAATCATGCGTCATGCTCGTGAACGGGTGCCGCCGGCGGGAATGGGGCTCCTTTCTGCCTGCCCATCTGCCATTCCCCTCATTGTGGAAATACTGCACACATAGCATAGTACCTATTGTGAACTATATTGAAAAAGAGCAACCGCCGAGTTTCTTGCTGGTTCTTCTCGGCAGGAACGACATATTTTCGAGCCAGTGGTAGATTCATCTGACTATTCAAAAGCACTTGTAAAAGTTTATTTGAATAAAACATATTTATATTCTATTTTATTCTATTCTGTTTAATAGTGAATATGGTTACAATTTCTGAACTCCATCAACGAAGTTTCCCCGTATACAGCGTTTTAGTGGGAATTGTGATAAATCACTTTAATATAATGGACATTCGGAAGAAGTCGGAGTCTTCATTCCCGGAATGCGCACTTAATTTACTGTAAAGGAACTTATTATCTTGGGGACATCCGCAGGTACCTACTGGCAATACTAGAAAATAAAATATAATTAAGTATTTCTAGGTAGTTAATAAAAATACGAAACTAATTAATTTTTAAATACAAATCAAAAATTCCGAGGCCTGAGGCCTAAAATAGATTTTGAGTTATTAAGGGGCCAAAAGTGGCTCTAAATGGTTCGTGTAATATAACACACGGTCGCAGCGTCGCCAGTTCCTTTCTCTTAGCATGAAACTTGGCTTGACACGCTCTCGCGTGTCTTGATAAGTCTATACACAAAGGTCCCTTTCATAATGTGGACTAAAAGAGAATGAGGCTGGAATTTTCGTAATTACTACGAGATAGGGAATAAAAAGGATTTATATTTTAGGTTTAAAGTTATAAGTATGTATTTAATTATAACTACAAATAACTCTTTTCAGGATTTGTCAAAGTTCGACAGTCGCTGCCACGGGCAGTCGCTAGTTCACACGTAAATGAAAGCCAGCAAGCAAATTAATATATGCCAAGTTTTTATGCTGCTGTCTTAGGTTTGATGTTAGACAAATAATTATCATAAAATATTATGTTTAAATGATACCTTTAAACATTCTTTCAATGCATAGCTCATACGAATTACAACCCTACTACACACGCCAAAAGTATAAAATAGCAAAGGTTTACATTAATGTTACAATAGCGTCTCTCTGAAGTCTTCACGTACTTCCTAAGGCTATCTAGACGTATTTCCAACAAACCAAGGTACGTGATGTCATGCACGCTTGTAAGTTATCTCATTACGCTACGCCTTTGTTTCTTTTCTATCGAAATACAGAAGCATGCTCATATTTTTCAAAGAAAACAATAACATACTAGTCGCCAACGCCGAGTTTTTGTTGCCAATGTTTAACCGACAGAAAGTTCACATTTTGACAGTGCTTAGAGTCTTACTTGGCGATAAGAAAACAGGTCCCGTTTTGAACCCCTCAAAAAATCAGTATAATGAATCCAAGCGACATCAATGATGTGAATGCTTGACATGAAAACTTGCACAATGCTTTTAAAACCAATATTGAAGTCGTATTTATCCATTTGAAGACCGACATAATGATAATACCTAATATACCATAAGTTATTCCAGCTTCAATATTGTAACTAACCTCCATTAGTCCAGTTCCACTGAAGCTAAGATTTAGAGGGTTACTTTCCATACACATCACTCGCTAAGCATCCTCGCACATCTCTAGTCCTTAATAAAGTCCTCTAATAAATTAAAACTTTTATTCTTTTTGTTAATAACCTAGCATGCGCTTAACGACAATTATGCCTGATGGAAAGCGATGATGGAGTAGAGTCTCGGTTGTAGCGCGCTTGCCTAAAAGATATTTATTTACTCTTGCCTTGAAGGTACTGAAAGGTATTCCGAACCAGTGGTAGACTCATCGACGATTCAAAAGAACTTGTAAAAATTTTATTTGAATAAAATACATTTCCATTTCTATTTCTATTAAACATAGCAGGAAACTCGGACGCCGGGAGAGCGTTCCACGCCGTAACGAGTCGTTTCGTTGATTTTCGTAAACACGAGACCTAAACTTTTTTAAGCTCACTACGTTTGCAGCCTCTCCCTGGAGGCTTGTAATCTTTACACGTAATATCTAATAACCTACTCTGAGGTGATACCTGGCCAATGTAATAAACATCATCAAAATCAGGAAAATAGTAATGGAGCGCCCCCTTGTGGTATATATAAATGCAACCGTAAAACGTATTTAAATCTAAGAAACTGCTCAAAAGTAATGTACACTTAATGCAAAACATAAAGCTTGGAAAATGAAAAATGTTAACAAATAAAGGCATAAACAAACATACGATATATTTCTATACGGTGTGAAATCATTGCCTAGAACTGACAGCGGCTTGGGTAGAAACTGTCACGCTCGAAGAGGATTAGTGAGATCCATCGTCCTATTTTACGCTCTGCGAATTTCGGATCAAGGTTATGTTTCCAAGAAATCTTATAACGCTTATGGATTATATCTAAGGACTGTATTGTACGAGAAAGGATTATGTTCTGTCAAGAATGATTAACTTGCACACATAATATTCTAATAGGTACTTTGTTTTTGAAAAAAGCAACTCCTAGCCAGCTCAGTTCTCAGTAGAATCTGCTTTCCAAAACGTTGGAAGTCACAATTGTCATGATCTTTTGCCTGCGGCTTCGCTCACTTTAAGTTTTATTTTTCAAACCCCTATTTTACACCTTTAGGGGTTGAATTTTTAAAAATCCTTTCATAGCGGATGTCTACGTCATAATAGCTATCTGTATGCCAAACAGCCCGATCCATCCAGTGATTTTAACTGTGTGTTGATAGATCAGTCATTCAGTCAGTCACCTTTTTCTTTTACTTTTAATATATTTATTGCCATATTTTATAATATAGCAAAAGTTCAAGTAAAACTTAGTAATATACAAAAGGACGTTCTTAGCTTAGTTCAAGGAAGCGATTTCTTCCAGAAGCCCTATAGGTACTTACTAATTACCTATTTGTAATCGTTGAAGTAAACATTTTCGTTGCTTTATTTAATGGCGCGTTTAAAATATTTCGTGTCTGGTGATTTTCTTGTAGGAACATTATTAGAATTTTGAGTTGCTTTACTCTTAAGGTAGAATAAACAAGCTCCAGCTCATAATCTGCTTAGTACAAAGTACCGATTTCCCTTTGATCGTTCGTACGTTTATACTTAAATACTAAAATACTCAATTTAGGCTTTGATCAAAGTTCTAAGGTTACACAAGGCTTTTAATATAGCTCCAAGAATATACCTGAAATGTATATAAAACAGACTAGATACTTCTGTAGACAAGAGTCTAATTCTTCTAAAGAATACATATACAAAGCGTTTGCGAGATGCTAGGATGATTGTGCTAACGAGCTACTGCATCATTAACCAACATTTAATGAGGCCCTTATAGCGTAATAAGCAATTATATTTACTTCCAAGGGCTACTTTCGTGTATGTAATATAACTTCATTGCAATCCTGGAGATGTATTGTAAATACATAATCATCAACCTTCTTTTTATCTATACTAATATTATAAAGAGGAAAGATTTTTTTGTTTGTTTATTTGTTTTTACCGAATAGGCTCTGTAACAACTAGGCCGATTTTAACCATTTTTTCACCAATAGAAAGCTAAGTTATTAGGGTTAACCCGGGGTTATGCGAGTTAACCCGGGTTTTGGCAGTCTGTGAAGCCTGACCGACCTTTGACCACGACCTTTTTCGCACGTTCTTGTCGTACCTTCTTTTTCGTTCTATCCTACGTACCTAGGAAGTCTCATAAAATATCAAATCTTAGAAAAGAGTATTTGTTGTGTTGTGTGTTGCAATAATCAAAAATAACACATTCTTGCCATAGAATTTAGTAAGTGCTTTTTAACAGACTTCAAAAAAGGAGGAGGTTCTCAATTCGTCGAAATCTTTTTCTTTATGTATGTTCACCGATTACTCAAAGACGTGTGGCCCGATTTAAAAAAAACTCTTTTTTTGTTTCAAAGGGTATACTTTCCAGGTGGTTCCATATAAATTTAATCGAAATCGGTCGAGCGGTTTTTAAAATAGCAACAACAATAAATTAAATACTTTGCATAGTATGTGTGTAATGTAGTAAAGCGAGAGTTTGAAGTCGGTTGCTTAAAAATATTTTTTTATATTAATTTTTGTTAGATAGAGGCGGGGCACATAGTTCGAAGAGCTGATGGTCGTTGGGGTCCCAAGGTGTTGGAGTGGCGACCCCGCACCGGGAAACGCAGTGTTGGCAGGCCCCCCACCAGGTGGACCGACGACATCAAACGAGTCGCAGGGAGCCGCTGGATTCAAGCGGCGCAAGACCGAAGCCTGTGGAAGTCCATGCAGGAGACCTTTGTCCAGCAGTGGACGTCTATAGGTTGATAAAGAAGAAGAAGAAGAAGAATTTATGTTAAGGTTAAGGTTTGCGTGCCAATACTTTTCCAGAAACTATCTAAATTTTTTTTAATGTAAGTGGAAAATTGGTCTTCCGAATTGCAGTCCCACCATTGTATCCCAGCTAGAAATTTAGCATACTCGTATTGTTTCAATAATGTTCTCAATCTCGTTGTACATACTGTAGCATGTTGCGACATGTGCCTTGTTTTATTGGTTTAATTAATTCTAATAGATCGATTGCAGCGTTGTGCAGACGTAATTAAGATTTTGATTAACAATTCGATTGTTGTATAGATACATCGGTAATTGCTTCAGAAGTCAAAAATAAACGCTGACGCTTGGTTCTGTAAAAGATGCTATTGCATTTGAAAAGAGCAACTGCTGAGTTTCATACTGGCTCTTTTTAGCAGAATTCGCTTTCCGAAGCGGTAGTAAAGTCTTAACTTATCATAAAAGCCACCAATTGGCCTATATGAAATTTATAAAAAATTACAATATTAATTACTTTTGTAGTTAAGAAGAAGCAGTGATAGCCTAGTCCTAGTGGATAGTACTGTGGTCTTCTATTCGGGGGGTCGCAGGTTCGATCCCGGTTACGCACCTCTGATTTTTCGGAGTTATGTGCGATTAAGCAGTTATAACTGCTTAATCACGTGCTTCAACGGTGAAGGAAAACATCGTGAGGAAACCTGCACATCTGATAGTTCTCCATAATGTTCTTAAAGGTGTGTGAAGTCTATCAATTTGCATTGGGCCAGCGTGGTGGACTATAGCCCATAAGCCTTGTCTGAGAGGAAATCTGCGCTCAGTAGTGAGCAGTTGATGGTTAATGATGATGATGTTTTAGTTATGAACCTTCTAAGCGCACTATGGGGTAGTTACCTTAGGGTACAGTGATGTGAGGCACAATTTTTTAAATAAATGCTTTTTCTTTTGACGTGATAACATCTTATAAATCGATGAACACCGGCTGCACGCACGAAAAAGTGCCACGTTCCGCCTGTGCTTGTGCGTGCAAGCGAGAGCGCGGAACAAGCGATAGAGAGGCACGAACGGCCCAAGCATTGGCTTGTGACACTGTGACACTTGTGACATTCATCAATGTTTCTTTATAACGTTATCACTTAAAACTATCATCCGTAAACCGACTTTACAGACAACCAATTTTTTTCTTTCTTTCACTTTTAATGCGGGCCTCAAGGATGCTTGCATTTGCGTCTATAGATATCAGATATTCGAAATAGGTACCTTATTTACAAGTTGTCGTGTCGCCACTGTATACAGGGGCACAAGACCGTTTAGTATTATTCTGTGTATCCTTTAAAGTTACCCGTAAATTATTTTCCTATCGTTAAAGGAAATATTCGACCTTATCCATCCGTATTTATTTCCATTTGGCATAATGAACCCAAGAAAGGTGCGATTCAAAAGATTTCATTCTCGACAAAACTCCGCGCGGAATCATTGAATGCAATAAAATTTTCTTCACAATTGAAGCCATTAAAGACCATCGCAAGCCCGCGTCTGAATGTTAATCACGATCTAGTGTGAATAGAACAATCTCACTGTGGAAAAAAACTTCTTTTTTCCTCTATTTTATTCGAAACAAAGGCTTTGTAGTGAAATTTGAAATGGAACTGTGTTTGTTACTTGGCGCTACCGATTTGGTGCTTAAGTGAATACTTTTATAATACATATGTTAATGAGCAATTTTTCTTATGAGAAACTTTGTAATTTTCTCTTGAACATAGAATAGTTACGCAATATTAAACAGTACTTGGTGTAAAAAAGGTTGTAAAGAATTGTAACTATCTGAAAATAAAATAAAATAGAGAAGATAAGGTCTTTAGCACATCTCCGTCGTGAAATCAGCAGTACAGATGGGATAGATTAATAAATAGTCATCCCAATTAAAAAACACTTATTGATTGACAAACTAATTCTTTAACGTTAATTACCACTATTGACATAATAATAATTTTTTCGATTTTGTATCGAGTGTGAACTGCACAAGATACTTATATATAATTTAAATAAATATGCTTCTAGGTACACATATATAGAGATTGACTTTTTCAGAAGAAGTTTGAAATTGATACCAGGAATTTGTAGGTTCCTGGAATTGTTCACGAAAATTTTGGCATAGAGAAAATATTGCAAAAAAGGGGTATTTATTTTATTTCTGTTTGATTAATTCTATTCTGACAATTTTAAATTCAACTAAGTAAGTAGACTCAGAGAGCTCAATCTGCCCGGTCCAAAAGTAAGTTTTTTATCTAGTACGTCTAGTATTTATAATAACGTCTCTGAAGTCCTTGTTCTGAAAACAACAGAAATTCTTGCCATGAAAAGGAATATGTTTTATGTCGAAGAAGCTTAAGCCATCTTTGAGTATTAAACCAACGCCATAGACTTGGTATATAACAGGCTTAAGCTGACAGAAATACTCGGGGAAAGTGTCAAGATCGATGCGGATTTGTGGGTATCTGGGTACACGGCAGTGTCCCCGCCACGACGAGCCAAGCGAAGCGCCTACCTTTTCTCGAAGCGCTTCGTCGTTTTTTTTGAACCCTCATAAATTGGGTTTGGATTATACCTGATAAACAAAATTCTCGGGATTTGATATCAATTGTGGACTTACTAAACATAATAGTTTCAGTTGGATAGCTCTTATACTTTAGATTTTATTGAGATCTAGAAAACCCTGATTTCGTCACTGACTCACTCACTGATCGAAAATTCTTAGGGCACTTTCCGAAGTCCTAGAAAGCTGAAATTTGGTATATAAGCTAGTCCTCCTTGCGTCGCTAATCTAAAGTATACTCTAGATTTTGTTGATATCTAGAAAACCCCGATTTCGTCACTACCTGACTGACTGATGAACAAAAAATTTCTTAGGCTACTTTCTGAAGTCCTAGAAAGCTGAAATGTGGTATGTAAGCTAGTATCAGTACACAATCCACAAAAATCCTAAAACTTGGAACTTTACCCTTAAACTAGGAGATGGAAGTTTGTATGAGACTTCCGCAAATTTTGATGCTAGAGATCTGAAAATTGATATAGGGACTCCTTACTATATTTTTTTATTATTATTATTTTTAAATTGTGTACATGAAACTTGGTATTTTGGCTCCTGATTAAATATAAAGAATAACGTGTTTCACAGTTTTCGAGAATTCTACACACAAGAAGGTTTTTAGGGTTCCGTACCAAAATGGTAAAAATGGATCCCTTAAGGTGAGACTTTCTCCGTCCGTCCGTCCGTCCGTCTGTCACAGTCGATTATTTCAGTAACTATTAAAGCTATCGACATGAAATTTGGCATAGTTGTGTATAATAGTGGCCCAACATCATTGGAATAAAGAAAAATCGAAAATTATTTTTAGTTTTATTAAAAAAGGGGGAAAATCGGGGGTTTGAAATTTCAAAGTAAAATAACTATACCGAGTGGGGTATCATATGAAAGGCCTTTACTTGTGCATTATAAAATAGTTTTTTATTTATTTCTGTAGATAATAGTTTTTGAGTAATCGGCCAAAATGTCGAAAAAAATACCGTTCCCCCCCCCCCCCCCCCCCTTATCTCCGAAGTTCAGCAATCGAAAAATCTGAAATAATTATGGTTAATAGAGGTTTATGTATATTTTACAGGAAAAATAAAAGCAACGCGAAAGTAATTACAGTTTGATTAAAAAAGGGGGAAAATCGAGGGTTTGAAATTTCAAAGTAAGATAATTATACCAAGTGGGGTATCATATGAAAGGCCTTTACTTGTGTATTCTAAAACAGTTTTTTTATTATTTCTATATATAATAGTTTTTGAGTAATCGGCCAAAATGTCGAAAAAAATACCGTTCCCCCCCCTTATCTCCGAAGTTTACCAATCGAAAAATCTGAAATAATTATGGTTAATAGAAGTTTATGTATATTTTACAGGAAAAATAAAAGCAACGCGAAAATTATAAAAGTTTGATTAAAAAAGGGGGAAAATCGAGGGTTTGAAATTTCAAAGTAAGATAATTACCGAGTGGGGTATCATATGAAAGGCCTTTACTTATGCATTCTAAAACAGTTTTTTATTTATTTCTTTATATAATAGTTTTTGATTAATCGGCCAAAATGTCGAAAAAAATACCATTCCCCCCTTATCTCCGAAGTTTACCAATCGAAAAATCTGAAATAATTATGGTCAATAGAGGTTTATGTATATTTTACAGGAAAAATAAAACCACCCAACCAACTCTTTAACTAGCATAGTTTTTTTTTTTTTAATTAACAATAAACCTCTACAAACAAAGTTAACGATAAATAAGCAAATTAATATAATATTATCGTTTTACTTTTACTTTTGGAGTACGGAACCCTCGGTGCGCGAGTCCGACTCGCACTTGGCCGGTTTTTTATTATTTTGTACACAGTCTTTAAAATAATAATAGAATTAGTGGACAAAGGTAAAGCTTATCTCTAAGTAGAGATTTCTTCCAGCTTCCCTCGAAAGTGGGTAAGGTGAAATTATAAATTAGGTGTTAAAGTTCTGAAATGTACATCCCTACAATATTATAATATACTATAATACTCTTATAATACTACATACACAAACTATACCTAAATAAATAATAAACTACTAATACACAAAAATAATATATAAATAATAGATTCATAAATATATGCATATAAAAATATATATAAATACAATATATAAAGAGAGATAGTGCTGCTTTACTCTAAACTGTTTGTGTATTGACTGACTGTCTCTAATATGCTCAGGAAGTTAGTGAGTAGCTTCAAAGGAAAAAGAATATTTGTAGTAAACAGTGTCAGAAGGGGTAAGATCGAGAGGTTCTTTAAATAATAATAAACAAAATTACAATGGCTCGCACTGTCAAAAAGTTATCAGATCTCATGTAGAGCCAAGCTTCTAACTCTACACGCCCTAACTCTACAAGCTCTAACTTCACAAACTCTAAACCTTAGTCAAAATATGTGGCTTGGCCGTTTAAAATTAGCTTTTATTTTTATTTTTTTAGGAATTTATTTTAAAATTAGCTTTTGCCCACGGGTTAGTTAGATTTTAAAATCAAGCGGGAACTCTGTGTTTTTCCGAGATAAAAGTCATTCTCCAAATCCTCAACTAAACCCATGCAAAAAATATGGTCGATCAGAAGCACAACCCAAGAAACAAACACACCTCATTGATAAAATGTATTAGTAAGATATTAGCAAAATCATACACAACACTGAAAGATGTATTCAACTTTAAACGAAATAGCCAAATGCGATGCTCAGCGGACGGGAAAATTGGCGCGTCACGTCACATGCTTCGCTACTTTTACGCTGCAATTTTCATCTTTGATTGAAAAATTATGTACAAATAAATAAAAAGTGTATATTATCTGGTAATTCCTGGTTCCTTGATATCTGTGATTTGAAATGACACTACCTGTTATTAAGTTTATATATATATCTTTGCCAGCCACACGTTTTTTAAATTTTTTCCTTTCTGTCCATTTGTACGAACTAGTTTTAAGCTGGTTGTTTCGAATTTGACGGAATTTTCACAAGTAGTTAAAGGATTAAAATAGGAAGGAAATAATTAAGGTTGCGTAAAAAATAAAAAAATATAGTAGGTATTAGGGAAAATGTATAGCTATAATTGCACTATAAAGTTCCCTCATTATTCTTAGCTAGATTGTGAAATGAAACTCCGTAACAACTCGTATCTTTTATTCGTATTTACAATATAAATTGGTATCACAAACGCAGTATCAAAAATAAATCCAATATAGCGGGTTAAAGGTCGCCTGTTTACAGATCGGAAGCTTGAACGGTAATGAGGAACGATATAAAATAAATACAAGGAATTATGCGGAGGATCGATTTTGAAGAGATTTGATTGAGATTGAGATGGAATGAAACGGCGCAGACAAATTCGCGCAGAACCTGCTATTCTTAATACTTCTTCATAACTAGATATGCTCGTGCTCCAAAGAGATTTGAAATGTCAGCCAAAACCAACATCTGCAAACTCCTTGATACACCAGTTTTGAACAGACATAGACTTATGATATTTACTACCGTATCCACAGATGTACGTTTTTACCGCTGAACCAATCTTGATGTAATTTGGCACCGAGTTAGCTTCCTGGAAACGGTCATACGTTTCCGGTAATACTGGTAATTCAAATAGTTCCAACGGCATTTCTGAAAATACCTTAATCTGTAAGAACGGAGTCGCGATCATAAAATCTTATTATATATATTATATTATAATTTAATTGCTATAACGTTTGTAGGTTAGTAAACAAGAAGATTCCATTTCCCAAGACATCCCAATAACATCAGTCGAGAAAAACAATACAGTAAAGAAAAATTGTGTGTGAACAAATAAAACAAAGGTTCATAGGAAACGGACAATATTTTCTTAAAAACGAATTTTCTTTGGCACAAAAGCGAAAGTTAACAGTTTGGTGTTCCGATAAAGCAACCTGCACGACTTTGTAAGCATCGAGCGCTTTTAGCTATTACGTTAACCGATCATTAACCGTATTTGGATTCGAACACTTGGCTTACTGGTGTTGTCGACGATCTGATTAGGGAACGGAAATAGAGCACGAAAATACATTGTATGAATTGTGTGTGAACAATGTACACTTGTAATTATAGTAGAACTAAGCCGTCAATCCTACTAACATTATAGAGGCTAATGAGGTATAATTTCCAGTTACTGCGTTTATTTAATAAAACTAAAATCTTTTTTTTTTAATTATTAAAATTCGAATATATATAGATGTACATGCAGATTTTTAAGCCGAAGAATCGGAATGTTCAATAAATATAATATCTTGCACACATTTCTAACAATATTGTAGTGGAATATATTTATATTAAATATATTTCTGAAGCAGACAAGTATTGCAAAATGCACGTATAAAATGGAGTGCAGCAAATATTATTTGGTTGCCAACAGATTTCACACTCCCTCAGATATATATTTAAAGATCTCAAGCCAGTGAAAATGTCAGCAGAGGATAAATAGAGCTTTGCACAGAAAAATACATGACGTATAACGCCGTTCTAGTTCGTTTATCTAAAATTACTTTTGGTAATATTCAAATGCATTTTGAATATACATAATTATAATATACACACACAAAAATATACACCTTCTCTCTACCACCTGCACACTGATGATCTCCAGGTCTATTCTCATTCTAAATTGCAAGATAAGATAAGACTATTGAACAGGTAAATAAGGATTTAGATAACAATTTTGTACAATGGAGCAAGTCTTATGGTCTAAAGGTAAATCCTTCCAAAACTCAAGTGATCATAATAGGCAGTCAAAGGCTAGTGTGGATTGATTGGGTTTCCCTTCCTAGTGTTGTTTTTGATGGAGTAAAATTACAATACTGTGATACTGTAAGAAACCTTGGTGTTATTTTTGATATTTTTTTCTCCTTTTCCCTGAGGTGAGTGAAGTGAGTAGGAAGATGTTTGCGGCTGTTGGTTCTCTTAGGAGACTCAGGGATCAGTAGTATTGCTATTCCTTTCACTATTTTCATCAAGATCATCGCACTACTTTTGTACTTGTCAATTTAGTTAATTTAACTTCCCCACTCGGTGTCTTAGTCTTTAGTCTTGATTAAAAGAGTTCACACTCAATCAAATCAATCAAAGTTCACTAGGAATATAATATTATAAAAGATAAATAAATGATGATCAGTTAATGACCTTCAGTTAATGATTAATTAGACATAATTCAATGCATGTCTTTGAGTGCGGCAATTAGAGATTTGTATAATCACAAAATTCTGTAGTGTAATGTTACACACTACTTCCAAAGTCACTTTACCTGCGCATTCGCAGTTCCATGACATATTAGATTTCCGAACGCACTTGACGGAACATCAGAACAGTCTGTCCCTCTCTGTGGTATCGTAATTCGTAACCCGTCTCTTTCATACTCGAGCGGCGGCCACGAGAGTGACAGACGACAACCGACAGTTAGTCGAGGCTCGAATACCGCCACCGGAGGTCGCGTACGTGATCGACTCCCGCGTTTTTGTCACCGTCTAACCTGGGACGCGCGGTTTATTTGGCAACCATGTTCTAAAATCATCCCGTTTTAAGGGCATCTTGAGAGTTTTTACCTCTCCTTAACTACCGATCATGTGACCGGACAATTTGCCGTCGCCGCAGCGACGTATTTTGGCAGCGGACCTATCAAATGAGTATGGACGCCTGCCACGCCACGCGATTACCCTGTCTACCATATAAGCGATATTCTCGTTAAGTAGCAAGAACAATGTAGTCGGCTTAGACTCAGTGACGTCTCTAGTGTAAATAGTGAGTGAACTATGTGAGCTCGACGCAATCTCCAGGAGATAGCCTCCTCGCCGCGCCGGTTCCCGCGAGACGCACCAAGGAGGCGGCGTGCTGACCGAGCCGCGCCTCCTCGCCTAACCAACCCTGCGGGGTCCGTAACCCCTTGGTCGAGCGGACCTTCCCTGCTACGGTCGGCTTAAGGCGGGCCTGACCAGGTCAGCCTCTGGCCCAGCTGTCAGCCCTCGTACTCGTGAGTTACAACATCAAATTCTACGGACGATGCGTTGGACTCAGTGCCACTAGTCTGTAAGTCTTTTTAGTTAATTTTAACTTAGTCATAATCTAAATCCTTGCAGAAACTTAAATTAAATCACCATCTTGTATTTAGTCAAAAAGGTAATTTCATTTCAACTGCAACCTCAGACTTCCCTCCTCATCAACAGCGCATCCAGACCGACGGCAAAAGGACGGCCTTTGAAAATAAAGGCCCGATGCTCACGCCGCTAGTATCCAGCAACCGGTCGCCACACCCCAATATGGCGTCCCCTACTTTGTACGAAATCGCATTCTCATTCTGTTCGTGGGACACTACGCATTAAGTAGGTTGCTACCAACCATCTTCTTTACACACACGACAACATGGCGCCCGAACAGGGACAGGGGTAAGGTCATTATGATAGATGATCGAGCTTCTTAAGTTTGAGTTTAGTAGATATTAACTATTTATATATTTATTTATTTTCAAAACTAAGTAATATCCTCGCGGAATGAAATAGCGCTTGGATTCTGTCATAAAATGAAAATTTATTTCTATTGGCTGTGAAGTTAAGTATGATAAAAGACCCAAATCAAACTTTGAAAACATTTTGCAGAAAATATTTTACTTAAAAGTTTTGAAAGTCTGCTATATACCTAAAATTAATTAATATAATTATCTTAGCTTAGATAAAAGTTTTAAAAATTTTATTAAGTAACGATTTACTGATCAGAAAATCAAATAGTTCCCGCGGGATATTAAAAACGAAATCTACGTGAAGTCGCGGGCATCACCTAGTATATTTATTTATTTATTTAGGTATACTAGCGATTTCACATTGGTAAATATTGTAAAGGTGCATACATGCAAGTTATATATAATATATAACATTAAAGTATGTAAAATCATTTTAAAGTAACTATGACATGTATACATAATAAAATACTAAAAACAAGAATAAACTTAAGAATTTGTAACCCGAAAACGGAAAATCAAACATACGTCATAAAATCATTCATCAAAATCAACTCTGTAGTTAAGGCTACATACATACATACATACATACATACATACATACATATTATTTCTACATACGTACATAGACTGCTAAAACCATAGAATAGAATAGAAATATTTTTTATTCAAATAAACTTTTACAAGTGCTTTTGAATAGTCAATGAATCTACCACTGCACTGGTTCGGAATGCCTTTCCTGCCGAGAAGAACCAGCAAGAAACTCGGCGGTTGCTCTTTTCAAAACAAATTTACAATACAGTAAATACTATGCTATATATGCAGTGTTTCCACAATGAGGAAAGTTCCAAAAATGCATACCGACTAACTTCTATCTTAAGATGGGCATAGTTAGGTAAAAATATCGAAATTCAAGCGAACCAAAAAGTTAAATCGAAAATAATCTCCTCAGAGTCACGTCTTGAAAGATCAACAGTAGTAACTACTCAGTAAAAAAAAATACAACGGGAGCTTAACTTATAAAAAAAAAACACTAAAAGCGCTCAAGCAACGACAGTTAAATACGGGCCAACGTAACGAAAGCTTTTTACGAGGTGCCGGTACAAGTGTGCTAACAAGCTGCGCTGCATCATTAACCGGGTCTTAATGAGCCCTGGCGATGACAATGATACTTCAAGGCTATCTCTTTTGAAGGTTTTTTTTAGGTAACCCAATTTATATTGTGTTCATTTTTCCGGTTTTTAAATTTTTTATAAATGCATTTTTTCGAGTTGTAAATCCAGGTTAATAATCTAGGTCAAAATTATAATGTTTTAAGCGGGTAGGTACTTAACCGATAAATGTTTAATGATACGCGTACGATAAATGTTTTAAAGGGATAATGATATAATGTCTAAAATTTTAGACTTGTTTCGTATGGTTTAATGACATAAGTATGATGATACGAGTACGTACCACGATAAATCTATATATATATATAAAAGAAAGTGGTGTTAGTTACACTATTTATAACTCAAGAACGGATGAACCGATTTGGCTGAAAATTGGTGGAGAGGTAGCTTAGAACCAGGAGACGGACATAGGATACTTTTTATCCCGTTCGACCGCGTTTCCGTCAAGTCACTATAAAACGTGGTATAACAAAAACGCATCTGACATGGAATAACAAAACGCAAATGACAGTGGAATAACAAAACGTAAATGACAGCTAAACGTAATTTTGTCTTTGGTTAAGTATGGTAAAAAATTTGACAATTATAAAAAGTGTTATAATAAAGCATTACTGATATTATAAATGCGAATGTGTGTTTGTTTGTTCGTTTGTCCTTCAATCACGTCGCAACAGAACAGCGGATTGATGCGATTTTTTGCATGGGTATTGGGTATAGTAATGGATGTAGTAGTGGTTCCTCAGACCGGGAGAGCTACTTTTTATCTCGGATAATGAAAGGGTTCCCGCGGGATTTTTAAAAACTAAATCCATGCGAACGAAGTCGCGGGCATCAGCTAGTGATTTATAAAATCAAAAAAAAATATAAAGTTACTCCTTTTACTCATACGTAAAGCTTAGCCAGCATTTTCAATGAAAGCGTCTGAAAATATTTTATTATGATTTACACAACATCGACTCTTTACTACTTTCTTTTAACATATTATCATCATCATCATCATTAGCAACCCATCAACGGCTCACTATTGAGCACAGGTCTCCTCTCAGAGAAGGGTTATAGGCCATAGTCCACCACGCTGGGCCAATGCAAATTGGCGGACTTCACACACTTCGAGAACATTATGAAGAACTCTCAGGTGTGCAGATTTCCTCACGATGTTTTCCTTCACCGTTGAAGCAAGTGTTATTTAATTGCTTAAACGCACTTGACTCCGAAAAGTCAGAGAGCGTACCCGGGGTCGAACCTGCGACCCCCCGAATAGGAGACCACAGTCCTAACCACTAGGCTATCACTGCTTGTAACATATTATACTTACCTAATTTTATAAAACTTTGGAAGAAATATTATCTGAATAATAATGAAATAATATCAAAATTCGTTGCGTAGTTTAGAAGAACTAAGCGTGCAAACTGACATCGACTCTGTTTTATGCAACATAATATTATGTAGAGGTTCATTTTGAAGCAGCATTGACTCAAATAGGTGGATGCGGCTGAAACTTCCCCAACTGTGAAGCCAGACTTTGTACATATTTCACAGCTACGTCAAAATCCACTTGAAACCGAAGCGAAGTTCGGTCATCTCTTATCTAGCCAATGAATCCGACAGACAAAATTGCAGTAACTATGTAATTCTCTAGTTTACTCGTATGTACTCTAATATTGTACTAACATTGAACAATAATTTAAAGTATTCTCGTGTATCAAAAAAAAAGCCGGCCAAGTGCGAGTCGGTCTCGCGCACCGAGGGTTCCATACTCCAAAAGTAAAAGTAAAACGATAATATTATATTAATTTGCATAATTATCGTTAACTTTGTTTGTAGAGGTTTATTGTTAATATAAAGAAAACTATGCTAGTTGGAGCGTTGGTTTTATTTTTCCTGTAAAATATACATAAACCTCTATTGACCATAATTATTTTAGATTTTTCGATTGGTAAACTTCGGAGATAAGGGGGGGGGGGAACGGTATTTTTTTCAACATTTTGGCCGATTACTCAAAAACTATTATATATAGAAATAAATAAAAAACTGTTTTAGAATGCACAAGTAAAGGCCTTTCATATGATACCCCATTCGGTATAATTATCTTACTTTGAAATTTCAAACCCCTGATTTCCCCCTTTTTTAATTAAACTAAAATAATTTTCGCGTTGATTTTATTTTTCTTGTAAAATATACATAAACCTCTATTGACCATAATTATTTTAGATTTTTCGATTGGTAAACTTCGGAGATAAGGGGCCCCCCCTTTTGAAATTTCAAACCCCCGATTTTCCCCCTTTTTTTAATAAAACTAAAAATAATTTTCGATTTTTCTTTATTTCAGTGCTTTTGGGCTACTATTATACACAACTATGCCAAATTTCATGTCGATAGCTTTAATAGTTACTGAAATAATCGACTGTGACAGACGGACGGACAGACGGACGGAGAAAGTCTCACCATATGGGTTCCATTTTTACCATTTTGGTATGGAACCCTAAAAACTAATAATCATACGTCACATCATAAATCAATTTGAAAAATTCGAAATAACTGCCCCTGTAACTCATTTGTTATTATTTAAACGAATGCATTTAAATAACCCAACACACGTTTAACAAAAATTGTCTATCTGTCTGTATGTCTGTCGATTTGTTTGTAAGAACTGTGTGATATTTGTTGTTGAAGAACATAAAAATGTACTTTAATTATGTAAAAAATGATTTTTATAATGTAGCTGTTGGCTCGTCCTACAATTGAAAAAAAAGGAAAACTACCGGAGATTCTTACAATGTTCTTGGAAGACAAAAGGTGACAGATGGTTCAAACGGTGCGTTCGGAAACTTGCAACTTATTATATTAATAAAATAAATTAATAAAATAATATTTTAAATCCATATATATAAAAGAAAGTCGTGTTAGTTACACTATTTATAACTCAAGAACGGCTGAACCGATTCGGCTGAAAATTGGTGGAGAGGTAGCTTAGAACCAGGAGACGAACATAGGATACTTTTTAATATTATAAATGCGAAAGTGTGTTTGTATGTTGGTTTGTTTTTCAATCAAGTAGCAAAAAGCTACGGATCGACGTGATTTTTTGCATGGGTATAGTTGAGAACCTGGAGGGGTGACAAAGGCTAAATTTTATCCGGGAAAATCAAAGAGTTCCCGCGGGATTTTAAAAATGAAATCCACGCGGACGAAGTCGCGGGCATCAGCTAGTTTAATATTAAACAAGGGCCTTTCCGCACTGCATCCGATCCGAATCTGAGAATCCTCAATCCAAAGTAGCCGTAGTACATTTTGCATAAAGAGTTGCGCTCTAGAACCGAATTTTGTTTTCCGCATTCGGAAAACAAAATCTACGGAACAGCTGATGACCGTGAAAACATATTGCACCGACGCGACGCCAAGTAAACTTTTTTGTCATGTTTTTGTATGTGCAATATGTCAAGATACAAGATTATTTGTCGTTTGGGTCGATTTCACCAACGTCAAATATGTCTTATCCGAGCGTATATTAGATATTTTGACAGTATTTTCAATACAAAAACTGTCAGAACGCCCAATTTATTCCTCACTTAGACGTCACTCGCCGTTGGTGAAATCGGCACTTAATATAATAGGGTATTTTACTCCTAGTGAGAAATAATCTAATAATATAAAAGTAAGATAGTTTAGGAAATAAAGAATCGGGAAGTGGAAGTTTCAGTTCACAAAATTATAAAATAAATTTTATATTTAATTTCAAAGTTTTCACTTTTTTTTATCTATGCTACAAATATGCGAAGCGCATCGAAACGTCAAACAGTATCCGCCATTACACTACGTCAAAAATACTGACATTTGACGTAGGTAATGGCGGGTCTATATAGTTCATCCGCTCAAATAGTTTGTAGTACAAATTCACGGTATTTTAGAAACTATGTGAAAATAAATAATTACATTATTTAATCATTTAGTACCATCATTTATTTACTTTTTTTTAGATTAATGAAAAATACAAAATCAAAATACTGATAGTATTAGATCTGAATCATCACTTTATATACATATACTATCATCATAATACAACACACAAACATTTAGCGTGACGCACTAAAGTACACAGTGGGTCACATAAGTCGCGCCGCCTTCGGCATGTACCGGCGGTCGCTATGTGTCGGCTTTACAAAGGGCGCCAACCATTTGAGCGAACGAATTTACTGCCGAATACTGCCCTTACGACGTCACCACATAGTCTGACGTTACTTGACGTGAGGCGTCTAGCGTTTACGCGCGGAAATTTGAAAGGCAAACTTTAAATGCATTTTTTTGGTACTTATCGATTGAATAAAATTTTAGTAAATTTTCTAGTAGTTTATTATCACCTTAGAATCAAGTTTACACACTTTTCAAAAAAGAGTAAAATACCCTATTGTTATATTATCCTCGAAAAATTTTCTGACAAATAAAGCGCCTACGACTCTGCAAATTAAAACATTAGATTATAGTTATAACGGCCAAAAAAATATCAACCCTATTCATCTACTCAAATACAAGACAAAATAATTAAAGCTGTCAAGATTATCTTAATTTAAGGTAATGAACTTCAAAGGCCTCCGGGTAAGTCAGGTTCATTGAATTATCTTTGTATAGATCTTTACAGGACATATTTTATCTTACTCGACAGGAGACTAATTTGTACTTCAAATTAAAGTTAAAAGGTACTTTACAACGAACAAAAGGAGATTGGCGAATTCCATAGAGTTTCTGACCCAGACGAACTGAACCGTGGGCCTCAAGCCCACGTTCACGAATCAAACTTCTCATGCTTGTTCTAGTAAATCAGTCTAACAAAAGAGTTCATCAAAGTCTATCAAATAAAGTTGAGAGAAAAAAGATATTCACTTGTATGGCCATGTAATGGTTATTAATAATGTGTAATTGTGAATAATTATATTTTTGATCCCCATCTTCTAAAAATATCGGGTTTACACGGAAAAATGCTCTGAAAAATATTAATTAAAATTAAATGTTTTCTGAATCTGAACGGTTTTTAAAAATGTTGGGTCAGAATTCGCCAATCTCCTTTAGAAGTTTTTAAATTATGTCAGTAATACGTAGGTAAATAATCTACAATTTTAATTTCAGCGTATTTCAAATGTGTACCTTTAGGCATTGACAGTTTGTTCGGGTAAACAATAAAAATACATAAGCCGTGTTAATGATTTTGAATACATACCCGACAACTTTTCTGCGAAATAACGAAGTTTGAGCACCCCGATCCCATGCAGTCTTGTCTATAAAACTCGCGGGCCTTCTGACGTAGCCCATTTAAAAAACCTGAAGGCCTCGGGTCTTTCTGCGGCGACTCTGCTACTTGGTTGCGCATGATTGAAGTTCAAACTAAAAACAATGACACTTTTACATTTCTTTTCATATAAAAATTATTGTAATACTCATAAAAAAACACTTTGTGTTCACACAATGATTGTGTGGTCTCTTCCCTGTAATATCAAACCCGATAAATCGCACGGCGCTATATAAAAAGACTTTGTAAAACGAGTTTATTTGGGCTTAGCTCAATAGATACGAGATTGCGCCATGTTCGAGTTTTAGTTTCCTTGTCGGGCTCTCAAGCATTACGACAAACCCTTCCTTTTCTACTTTAAAAGAAAACCTACTTAAGTAGCAACATATTATTTTTTTCGACACTGTTTTTACTCAACTACAATGAAGCCAAAATGAAGTGTTCTTTCTGATTTTAGCTGTCTTTGTAAGTATTTATGTGGGGTAAAAATATTCGACAAGCCGTACAAATATTTCGGTAATTAATTCTACATTTGTAATTAAATAATATTACGACTACGAGAAAGTCACAGACCATCATTATTTTTATTTCAAACGAGGAATGATTTATTTCGATAACATTTTAATGCGAAGCATTAAAATTGATGAGTGTAACGAAATATTTAAACGATCAAATAAATATTATTTTGAAGTACTTCATTCAACTGAAGATCAGTTTATTTTTAAATATAATATTCTTGATTACGGTTAAGTTGTTCGCAAAAATAATTGGTTGATTTCTGTCGATATTATGAATAATGCAAACTGACAGTGATTTGCTTGTCTATTTACTTATGAATTAATGACGAATATATTTTTTTTTTAATTTATAACGGCCTTATTTTATTGATTTCTAGATGATGCCCGCGACTTCATCTGCGTGGATTAAGGTTTTTTTATTCCCGCGGGAACCCTTCAATTTTCCGGGATAAAATGTAGCCTATAAGTTAACCCTGAGTATCTATCTTCGGAGCTATCATCATTCCAAATTTCAGACAAATCGGTTCATTCGTTGTGGCGTGAAAGAGTAACAAACATCCATCCATCTATCAAACATCCATCCATATATCTTCACAAACTTTCACATCTATATATCTATATTTGGCCGACAGCCGATTTGGCTGAAAATTGGTGGAGAGGTAGCTTAGAACCAGGAGACGGACATAGGATACTTTTTATGCCATTCGACCGCGTTTCCGTCAAGTCACTATAAAACGTGGTATAAGAAAAACGCATCTGACATGGAATAACAAAACGCAAATGACAGTGGAATAACAAAACGTAAATGACAGCTAAACGTAATTTTGTCTTTGGTTAAGTAAGGTGAAAAATTTGACAATTATAAAAAGTGTTATAACAAAGCATTAGGGTAGACTGGGTACGGTTGTAACGGGGTACGGTTGAA
The DNA here is from genome assembly GCA_029955525.1 of Oeneis ivallda. Taxonomy (NCBI): domain Eukaryota; kingdom Metazoa; phylum Arthropoda; class Insecta; order Lepidoptera; family Nymphalidae; genus Oeneis; species Oeneis ivallda. The sequence continues at coordinate 9,735,539 of JARPMR010000020.1, read as the reverse complement.
ACAACTCAAATATTTCCAAAACTATACACAACACAGGAAGGGGTACAAGGGGAGAGGCACGCGGATTTCAAGTGCCAAGATGATTTACAGTGTTGCGTCGCACTCTGCGCACTTATTACGTTTAAACGAAAGCCCATTGTGTTTTGTCAACCAAAAGTAAGTATTTTTGATGAGTTTCTTTCCGATATAGCGTGACTACTAATATAATTTTCATATTTTAGTATTAACATACGCAATTGTTGTATTTTAGAGATTATAATAAGCTAGTTCGTTTTTGTATACGTAATTAGGCTTCATGCCTGTGACCTTTTTATTGCCAAAATAGGTGGTGGGTACGGTTGTAACGATTTTTATGGGTACGGTTGTAACATTAGTTTTATTGGTATTTTTGCATTGCAGATGCATAGGAAACGCGTAAGAAAGACTTCGAGAGGTGAAAGCGACATATTGTTGTACAAGAACACCCATGATGAAAGGAACCTGCTGTTCATGAGCAATCAGAAACTATTCCGTCCACAATCAGAACATTTGAGTTCGCACCTGAGGCATTACGGCCCTTCCTCAAAGCTCCTCCTAGGAAAATAAGAACCAGTGGTCGAAAAACCAAAAAATCGGCAATTTACACAGATAGGCACTCCTGAAAAGAAAGCTGTTAGAAGAGAATATACAGAGTGGCAGAAAAGATTGAAAAATATCTACCATAACTGCAGAGAGTCAGATTAAGTATAGGAAAAAATAATTAATTGTTGTTTTCAGTTTAAACTTAGATTTTATTGACTATTTAATTTTGTTTTATTTAATAATTAGAGATTATGTTCGTTTGGTGAGACTGATTGCGTACCGATGCATACGGCAAACATTATCTATTTTGTTAATTTATTTTTATTCTAAAAATTATCTAAATAACTATTAAAAATGTGCCTAAGATATAGCGATATTTTAGGTAAAGTACTTTTTAGCGTTTTTAAATAGTAAAGTTGGTTTAAATACTTCAATTCTGTATTGTTTCTGCTTGTTACAACTGTCCCCCATCACTGTTACAACCGCCCCTGGTATGGGGTCGATTGTAACAATCGCACACACTCAATAAAACTACTCATTTCTGCTAAATTTTTTCACCTGTGCATGTGATTTTGATAATCATTTAAAGAAAAATAACCTGGCTATCATCTCAAATGCTATAACCGTTGTTTATAGCAATATTGGCAATGCTATGGGTGTTCAAAGGGAAATTGTTACAACCGTACCCAGTCTACCCTACTGATATTATAAATGCGAGTGTGTTTGTTTGTTGGTTTGTTCTTTAATCACGTCGTAACAGAACAGCGGATTGATGCGATTTTTTGCATGTATAGTAATGGATGTAGTAGTGGTTCCTCAGACCGGGAGAGCTACTTTTTATCTCGGATAATGAAAGAGTTCCCACGGGATTTTTAAAAACTAAATCCATGCGGACGAAGTCGCGGGCATCAGCTTGTTTATAATATTAGTAGGATAATTATATTGATTTCAATTTTGCTGTTCATAAAAAATAATTGATAGATTTTGGTCAATATTAAGACGGTTACTGTTTATAAATAAATGACTAAGTATGATTTTTTTTTCATTTAACGGCCACATTTTATTGATTCCGATTAAGCTGCATACTGCTGCTTGCTGCTTGAATTGAATTGAAAAAAAGATAGGTCAACCATGATTATAATAACGTGAACGGCCATTGTTTTACAGTATCATAAAGCTTGTCTATTTATGATTATTTATTGATGATCATTCACAATATCTTGTCGTTGTACGGAGTAATAAAATTGTTATTGCGAAGGAGAAGCGAGGGGGGAGGCGGCGGCTGCTATTTTCATTAGAGCATTAAGTCAAGCTGCTGGGAGGTAGGCGGCATTAATCTGTTTACGAGGTATCAGGGTGATGTAACCGGCCTACTCGTGTTACTATGTGGAGAAATTATTAGAACGCGTCGATATGTGAACAGTATTCGCATTGCAGCATCGCTCGACTGCGACCATAACTGATGGTAAGTGACGATGCACCCTGGACAAAGAGCACGCTTGCTTAAAAGATGAGCACGCTTGTGCAGAAGATGAGCACGCTTTCGCAGAAGATGCCTATTCACTATTACTATAAAGGTATATCTAGTTACAAAAAAGTTATAATTATGTAGGCCTAAACGCGTTGCTCGGCAGATGGGACTTTAGACATATTATTATTATGCCGTCCCTGCAGGGCTAACATGGGCAGGAGACAAAAATTATATCTTCCAATTGTATCCACGGACAAGAGATAAAATTATCTTCAGCATGATTTTTATAATGGCAATAATTGCGGGGTTAAGTTTTTCTCCCATTTTATCCACTGTGGATATTATATCCACCGCTGTGCTCATATTCGATGGATGGATAAAACTGAACGAGGAGAGAAACATTTTATCCTCTCCCCATGGATACATAATTTATGTCCCCTGCCTATGCTAGCTCTGCTGCTGCTCTATTTAAAAATATGTCTATCCTACAACTCAATATTAATCACGAAACTTCTCTATTATCTCATTCCCAGTCTGTTATAATAATAAGCAAGGCAGATTCATGACGTGAATACGTTAGGTAACGCAAAAATAAAGAGTCCACGTAGGTAACATATTATGGTATGAAAAATTTGTTCGATACATGAAAACTGGTCGTGACAGGATCATAACTGAGCTTCCCTACATATAAATAGCTGATAGCTCTGACAATGTGCCAGTATTATTTTGTTGTGATGAATTTTGTTAGTGAATATTTTTCATTAACTTTCCATGCAATGGATTAATAATTTATTACAATATCTCTTTTTTGTTTCCATATTATAGTAGCGCAAATAAAAGACGTTCAAAGACGAAAGTTCATCCTAACCGGTGAACCGTGCTTATTAATTACCTATACTTGATGAAATTCCCAATTAATTTTGCTCACTTGTAATATTATATAACAAACTTTATCAAATATTTAAACACTCTACAGTATTCATCTTATTAATTAATACAGTTTATGTATATGTACTTAACTTTACTAAAAATCGTGTATGTGTGGATATTGTCCCTGTAGAAACAGAAATAAGAAGTTGGAACCTATACTTAGTTTACCAAATGTTTTTTGTATCATGAGAACGAATTTGTTATGTGAAGTTCTATGACTCAGTGGAAGTAATTGAAAAATCCTTAATAAAAAATTAACCGATTTTAAATAAGGAGGATGTTCTCTATTCGTCGGCATCTTTTTTTTCATGTATGTTATGTACCAATTACTCGAAGACGCCTGAAACGATTTTTAAAATTCTTTTTTGTTTTAAAGGGCATGCTTCCCAGGTGGTTCCATTTAAATTTTATCGAAATCGGTCGAGCGGTTTTTAAAATATCAACAACTAGCTGTTACCCGCGACTTCGTCCGCATTTGTTTCGGTTTTTTAAATCCTGCAAGTATGCATGCAATCAAGCAAGCATCGGGTTTTAGAATCCCAAGCAAACGAGCATTGGTTTTTATAATCCGAAGCAAGAAAGCATGCAAGCATTCAAGCAAGCAAGCCAGCAAGCAAGCAAGTAAGCGAGCGAGCAAGCAAGAAAGCAACCGATATATTACGGAACAAACACCCTTGCATTATTGTAGAATTAAATTGGACCAGGTTGGCGTCTCCCCAATCGAACGCTTCGTTTAAGGTCATATTTTTAAAATTCCAAGCATCGGTTTTTAAAATCCCAAGCAGGAAAGCAATCAAGCAAGCAAACAAGCACCGGTTTTTAAAATCCCAAGCAAGCAAGCATGCAAACAATCAAGCAAGCAAGTATCGGTTTCAAACATTCAAGCAAGCAAGTATCAGTTTTTGAAATCCCAAGCAAGCATGCGACAGCGTGAGCATAAAAGTATCTTCCCATAGGAACTGTGCATTTCTCCGGGGTAAAAGTAGTCTATGTCACTCTCCGGCCCATAAAATATCTCTATGCAAAAAATCATGTCGATCCATTGCTCTGTTGCTGCGTGATTGAAGGACAAACGTAAGCATACGCGTATCTTCATTTTTTCGGGATAAAAAGTAGCCTATGTCACTCTCCGGCCCATAAACTATCTCTATGCAAAATCATGTCAAGCCGTTGCTGTGTTGCTGCGTGATTGAAGGACAAACCAACAAACACACTTTCACATTTATAATACTAGCTGATGCCGGCGACTTCGTCTGCGTGGATTAAGTTTTTAAAATCCCTCGAGAACTCTTTGATTTTCTGGGATAAAAAGTAGCCTATGTCACTCTCCAGGTCCTCAACTCTAGCCATGCCAAAAATCACGTCGATCCGTAGCTCTGTTGCGGCGTGATTGAAGGACTAACCAACAAACCCACTTTCGCATTTATAATATCAGTATGATTAGTAGGGATAGTAGGGAAGTATGATTTTAACATGATAAATTAGTTATAGTAACATAGCTGTAAGAGTTAGATATATAGTATTCCGGATTTTTTTTGTAGGTATTGATGTCTTCTATTTATCTATAACTAGCTGATGCCCGCGACTTCGTTCGCGTGGATTAAGTTTTTAAAATCCCGCGGGAACTCTTTGATTTTCCGGGATGCCTGTCACCCTCCAGGTTCTCAACTATACCTATCAAAAAAATCACGTCAATCAGTAGCTTTGTTGCAGCGTGATTGACGGACAAACAAACAAACACACTTTCGCATTTATAATATTACTCGCGGCATTGTTAATGATGATTCAAAGAGAAAACATATTACTGATGATATTATCAATTACGTTTAGCTATCATTTTTATAATTGTCAAATTTTTTACCATACTTAACCAAAGACAAAATTACGTTTAGCTGTCATTTACGTTTTGTTATTCCACTGTCATTTGCGTTTTGTTATTCCATGTCAGATGCGTTTTTGTTATACCACGTTTTATAGTGACTTGACGGAAACGCGGTCGAACGGGATAAAAAGTATCCTATGTCCGTCTCCTGGTTCTAAGCTACCTCTCCACCAATTTTCAGCCAAATCGGTTCATCCGTTCTTGAGTTATAAATAGTGTAACTAACACCACTTTCTTTTATACATCACTTTGCTCTATTGTCAATAGTTTCCGCAGCGTACGCAATATAAAAAAAATTCGGCTTTACAATTGCATATTTTAACATGGAAAGGTAGTTATTGTGACTTATACGTAATAGTTAAACGTATGGTATTCCGGACTTTTTTGTAGATATTGATGTCTTCTATAAAACTGTGGTATCCCTTTGCTCTATTGTACATAGTTTCCGCAGGGATTTTCTTGGTGTGTTTTTCGCACATTGGGTTACATTATCGAAGTTTTCATACGGATCCCTAACTTTTTTAAAATATTCTATAGCCTATGTTCATCAGGGATAATGTAGGATTCTAATGGTGAAAGAATTTTTCAAATCGGTCCAGTAGTTTTGGAGCCTATTAAATTCAAACAAACAAACAAACAAACAAATCAATCCTCTTTATAATATTAGTGTAGATAAATTATTATATACTTTGTATTGGCGCGGGCGTTTGAAGTCGGTTTTTTAAAAATAATTTTTTATATTAAATTATTAGGGCGAGCGGAGCGAGACCTATCACTATCCCACAACCTGACCATTTTGTGGTACACTTTACTGAAAAACTATCACGCTTATAGATTTTTGATTTAACCTAGTAATTTAAATTCATATCCAGATGTGTTATATGTCAAAAAAAAATAATTTTTCCATTAACTTAAAAATTATTACCCGTTAGAAAAACTACGCGAGCCCTCACAAAGCTCAGCTTTTTACTAGTTTTAAGAATCATATTTACGAAATAAAAACTGTTGAAAAACCTGTATGCTTTAGTTCTCAATTCTCACGTGTTCTAAGCTTCTACTCGTCAAACACAGATACTGTCTGCGAAGATGCCAAACAAAGATGTTTATTTTATTGAACAGTTAAAAGGCGCGGGAAAATGAAAATTCAGCAAGCATTTCATATAATACTAGTGGAAAAGGAAAAAGACAACTGCGGATGTCAGTTTTGTTGAAAACTTTTATATAAAATGTTTTCACTGACGACGTGTGTTTATTTTTTGTCACTATAACTGTGTACTTTTATTTCTAAAAAAGATTGTTCGTCTATTACAAAGTTAGGGTTTCTCTTGAACTGGTAGGTATATAATCTTTATTTGTAGTCATAGTAAGTTTATAAAAGACTAGCTTATGCCCGCGACTTCATCCACTTATTAACTCTAAGTTTTTAATAATCCCGCCGGAACCCACTGTTTTTCTGAGATAAAAGGTAGCCTATGCCTCACCTCCAAGTCCTCAAATATATACCCATGCGTAAAATCAAGTCGATACGTTGGTCATTGCTGCGTGATCGTAGGACAAATCGACTAACAAACACACTTTCGAATTTATAATATTAGAGTAGAGATTCTATAAAATAGTTTCATCCACATCAACTTCCGAAAAGTCTGTTGCGGTTTCATGTTTCCTTGTGCAGTACAATTGAGAGGTGTTATTGTGAAAATTGTTGTAAACTAAGTACATTGCTGTACAAAATCAATCGTATATAAACTAGCGGCACGCTATGATGGCCGGTTTGACGTTTGTCCGCTCATGAAGTTCCGTATTAATTGATAACGACTTTGAAGGAAATAATTGTATTACTTTATTGACGATAGTGATGTGCAGAGATTCATAAATTTTATCGAATGTAGTTTTAGGTTTAGGACTCAAAATTTATTTATTAAATTGATTTCTAAAATGTATACAAGTGTAGAAAAATCAGTTTGCACCATTTAAGGGGTGAATGTACTTGTGAATATGAACAATTTTCACTATGTGGACAAACCTCTGAAATCGCAAAAAAATATCAGCTGTTTCATACAAAAGGTAAAATTTTTATTTTTATATGATATATACCACAACTCGGCATTTGGTTTTCTAAATTGAAAATTTTTAAAAATGGAATCTAATACGATCGTCACATAGGATCGCTGGCTAGCACAACTACTACCTCCGGCAAACTCGCGTCAATGCTCAATGCAAAACAAAGCAGTTTCGAATTGACGTTGCTTCGAAAAGTATAAACTGTCAGTGCAATGCGATTGTGATATAGTTTTGACCTGGCTTTGGATTTCAAATATTGATACTGCATTACTGTTGACCCTTGCTCGTTAATTTGGACTCTGTTCAAGCCCTTTGTTGTGGATTTCGTCGATATGACCGAACGTACGCAGAGAACTGTTCTAAATAGTCAGACACGTGAGTTCGTAATACGCCTTCGTAACTATTTCGATCGTGAAGCTCAAAATGGAGGGCCAATTTTACCTATAACGTCAGTGGTTGAACGCGTAGCTGATGCGCTTAATATTGGACAACGAACTGTTAGACGGATAACTAAAAAAAAATATGGCGAGACTGGCACAGAAGAAAATAAACTTCACACACCAAAAAAGAGAAAACGAGCAAAACCAGTCGTAGGCATCGATAGCTTTGATGCCGATGCTATCCGAAGACATGTTTACGGCTACTATTTACAGAAGGAGTATCCAACAAGAAAAAAGTTGGTGCATTCACTGAAGGAAGCTGGATTATTCTTCGGTGGGGAAAGTTCTTTAACGAAGATTTTGAAGACCATTGGATTTCGATACAAAAAATGTAACAAACGCAAAATATTGATGGAAAGATTTGATATAGCGATGGCAAGGTATACTTTTTTACGGCAAGTGAAAGAAATCAAAAATTGGCAAAATGTTGTGTTCTTGGATGAAACATGGCTTAATGCTAACCATACTGTAGGCCGTTCTTGGAACGATGACACAGCAGCATCTACTTCCAAAGTTCCTGTAGGAAAAGGATCGCGACTTATAATTTGTCACGCCGGAACCATCAACGGGTTTGTCGAAGGTTCTCTCATGGCTTTTGCGTCAAAAACCACTGGAGACTATCATGAAGACATGAATGGAGAAAAGTTTACTGAAGAGACCAAGACCATTGGATTTCGATACAAAAAATGTAACAAACGCAAAATATTGATGGAAAGATTTGATATAGCGATGGCAAGGTATACTTTTTTACGGCAAGTGAAAGAAATCAAAAGTTCAAATAAATTAAATAAACATATACATTTTTGTTTTATTAAACCTATTTAATCAGGTACAAAAACAAAACTTAATTGTTTTTTGTTCGAGAATAAATTGACATTCCACATCACTATTGTAATGTGTCAAACCGGCCATCATAGCGTGCCGCTAGTGTAATAGAAGATAATATTATGCATCTTCGAATAACACGAGGGTTTGTTGAGGATATTTATTCCACCCTTGGACCTCCGTTACTAAAAAAAACGTGTAACTTTGTTTTATCCACTGAATCCTACTAAAACGGAAATAGGTACATAAATAAAATCCTGAACAAAAATTTGCAGTATTGGAAGTTGCGTGTGTTTTATTGATCATGAACTTGTATCGAAATTGAGCTTACAAAGCCTTGCGCGGTACATACCCGCGCAAAATGCTATCGAACAAGGAAACGGAAAAACGCCTCTCGGTTGCATCACGTTGGCGTGTTTCCGTTTCCGTGTTCAATAGGAGGCAGTATTGCCTCGAAACGCGCACGGGTTTGTTTTGCTAACTCCATTTATAAACACGTGTTGGATTGAAGGCATGAGTCCTCCAATCGCGCACGGGTTTGAAAGAGAAAGCAAGGGTGCAAGATTTTGGCAAATATACTTAGTAGGTACTTGTTAAACAAGATTTGGTGATAATTTACTACATGTGGTCTTCGAATATATTTTTTAGGAAGAAAGCTTAGGGTCTCATTGTATTTCGGATACTAAGAAGACCGTTTGTGGTTGGAGGACAAGTGCTTAAGTGCTCGCCTTGAATTAAACACGTGTTTGGAAGAAATTTTTGGTTACAAACCCGTGCGCAATTGGAAGACGAGTGCGTTTTATTGAACACGGGTTTGTAACGAGTGTTGGCACAACAAACCCGTGCGCATGTCGAGGCAGTGCTGCCTCCTACTGAACACTGAAACGTTAAGACGCGTCGCGTTGCGAACGCGTCCCGTAGTCTACGAACGTAAGTACACAATGTGTGATTTTTATAAAAGTGCCACAACTACCGACAAAAGTCAACCACGTGCCCTTTGTCAGCAAAGGCAAAGTCGAATTTTGCTGACAACCAATATGAAAGAACCTTAGAACATTCAATCCAAAGAACGTATCCACTCTACATTGTAGCTTAACGCCAAAGCATGCCAAAATCAAATTACCAACAGTAGATACTTATTAGCGCTTTCTAGCAAAACTGAATTAATTTGTTCTTGTAAAATCCTAAACTAGCGGCACGCTATGATGGCCGGTTTGACACATTACAATAGTGATGTGGAATGTCAATTTATTCTCGAACAAAAAACAATTAAGTTTTGTTTTTGTACCTGATTAAATAGGTTTAATAAAACAAAAATGTATATGTTTATTTAATTTATTTGAACGAACTGAATATTTGAATGAAAATGAATATACATACTTTATATGCACACAAGAAACATATGAATACAAAAGATACCAAAAAAGGTGCCACAAAAGGCCATAATTAATCAGATTCGTCCATACTACTATTTTCACTGTCGTCACTGCTATCATCACCTACATTAATAATTATATGTTCGTTTTCTATAATATTATCTATTTTCACATCTCTTTCATAATCTTCCCTTATTAATTTAACAGTTCTATTCACAACCTTTTCCCAGTCTCCTTTAGTCACATGTTCACAAGCTTCTTCTAATAATTTTAGCATTTTTTTTGTGGTAAATGGGGGTTCTGTATTGTGTCTTGCAGCATATCCCTTAATTTGAGCCCACACCAACTCAATCGCATTATACTCACAATGGTAAGGCGGTAACCGTATAACTCTGTGCCCATGTTCTAATGCTATTTCGTCAATGACGTATCGGATCTTGGTTGGTTTGTTTTCTTTTAAAAGACGTACTAATTCCGCTTTTAACATATTCATGTTTGCATCTACGCCATTTTTACGAAGCCATGCGACGATATCAGCTTTCTTTTGGGATTGGGCAGGTGGCTTGTCAATTTGCATCGAGTGGTATGGGGCGTTGTCCATAATTATAATAGATGGTTCAGGGAGGCTACACAACATTGAGGTAAACCATTCAGTAAACTTTTCTCCATTCATGTCTTCATGATAGTCTCCAGTGGTTTTTGACGCAAAAGCCATGAGAGAACCTTCGACAAACCCGTTGATGGTTCCGGCGTGACAAATTATAAGTCGCGATCCTTTTCCTACAGGAACTTTGGAAGTAGATGCTGCTGTGTCATCGTTCCAAGAACGGCCTACAGTATGGTTAGCATTAAGCCATGTTTCATCCAAGAACACAACATTTTGCCAATTTTTGATTTCTTTCACTTGCCGTAAAAAAGTATACCTTGCCATCGCTATATCAAATCTTTCCATCAATATTTTGCGTTTGTTACATTTTTTGTATCGAAATCCAATGGTCTTCAAAATCTTCGTTAAAGAACTTTCCCCACCGAAGAATAATCCAGCTTCCTTCAGTGAATGCACCAACTTTTTTCTTGTTGGATACTCCTTCTGTAAATAGTAGCCGTAAACATGTCTTCGGATAGCATCGGCATCAAAGCTATCGATGCCTACGACTGGTTTTGCTCGTTTTCTCTTTTTTGGTGTGTGAAGTTTATTTTCTTCTGTGCCAGTCTCGCCATATTTTTTTTTAGTTATCCGTCTAACAGTTCGTTGTCCAATATTAAGCGCATCAGCTACGCGTTCAACCACTGACGTTATAGGTAAAATTGGCCCTCCATTTTGAGCTTCACGATCGAAATAGTTACGAAGGCGTATTACGAACTCACGTGTCTGACTATTTAGAACAGTTCTCTGCGTACGTTCGGTCATATCGACGAAATCCACAACAAAGGGCTTGAACAGAGTCCAAATTAACGAGCAAGGGTCAACAGTAATGCAGTATCAATATTTGAAATCCAAAGCCAGGTCAAAACTATATCACAATCGCATTGCACTGACAGTTTATACTTTTCGAAGCAACGTCAATTCGAAACTGCTTTGTTTTGCATTGAGCATTGACGCGAGTTTGCCGGAGGTAGTAGTTGTGCTAGCCAGCGATTCTATGTGACGATCGTATTAGATTCCATTTTTAAAAATTTTCAATTTAGAAAACCAAATGCCGAGTTGTGGTATATATCATATAAAAATAAAAATTTTACCTTTTGTATGAAACAGCTGATATTTTTTTGCGATTTCAGAGGTTTGTCCACATAGTGAAAATTGTTCATATTCACAAGTACATTCACCCCTTAAATGGTGCAAACTGATTTTTCTACACTTGTATACATTTTAGAAATCAATTTAATAAATAAATTTTGAGTCCTAAACCTAAAACTACATTCGATAAAATTTATGAATCTCTGCACATCACTATCGTCAATAAAGTAATACAATTATTTCCTTCAAAGTCGTTATCAATTAATACGGAACTTCATGAGCGGACAAACGTCAAACCGGCCATCATAGCGTGCCGCTAGTTTAAGTAGTGTTTTGCTTTTTTATTGAGCAAATAAAGTGTATAAGTACTATGTTCAAAGGTTCGCTATATATCACTTGAGGGTCGTCGATTTCAAAGGAGGATAAATGTAAAATATAAGTGGCACGTGGAAAATTTGACTCAGGGAAGTAATCTGCCATCGTTTGATATTTTTTTCGTGTCCTCATTCCACTCCTTATTTTTATGAAAATTCACTGTTCTTTTTAAACTAAGTACCTACCTACCTACCGAATCATATTAGCTATAGCATAGCAAAAAGTAATTATTAGTTTAGAGCACCTTTAACCATCGCCGAGTATTGCATAGATACTGATGACAGTTTTCATTTTAAATCTGTCAAAACGTCTTATTCGCCGATTAGTTTAAAATAAGGTCTAAAAAGTCTTGAAATCGTTTGAAAATTGTATTTTATTTAAATTGCAATGTATCCTTGTAGACGTAGGTAAATTGATCGTTTAGTAATGTTTTTATATATATATAATATTGAGCGATAACGGATTCAAAAAACGGGACTTTACGATATATCGTAAAATTTATCTTCAGCCAATGCGGGAACGCTTACAGCGGCGAATTTCACAATGGGGCTTAAACCAAAGGATTGTAAGTGCGCATGTTCGGGCGTTCTATGTCGCCCGCCGCCTGGCCTACGGCACTCCAGTCCGCGAATTACCGGGACGCGTTGTGTCCAGGACCGTAGCCGCCGCGCGACACCGTTGTAAACATTCCATTTTCAAAAGTGCAATCGGATTTGTGACTGACAAGTGAAAAAAGTTTTTAAGAAAAGAGTTTTCATAAGAAAAACTTTTCAGTGCTGTGGTATAAATGAAGTCAATTTTTATTCGTTTTTTTAATTAAGTGCTTGCGTTTCTGGAGAGGTTTTAAATTATTAACAATTAACTAATTTAAATATCATTATAATTAGTAGGTACGTACGTAATATTTTTTCTTCCAGTAGTGCATAGAATTACTGCTAGAATACTACAAGAATTTTGAGGATCCAAGTTTATTCTAAGGATCCAAAATCTAATTTTTGTTGAATAATTTAAGGATAATAATTAAAAATAACTTATACTTCTTGAACAGTTTTATAGTAAAATCTTAATTAAAGAATGATTTACTGTATTCAAAATAGCTGTCTACAATATATTTAAAACAAAGTTTTCATACATACTGTAATATGACAGTATAGTATAGTATGATACATAATTTTTATTAAGAAATAATTTATTTAGGCCATTATAACAAGTTTATGATTCAGAAATTATAATTTTGATAATCGATAAAATAATTTTTAATGTACGATAGTAAATTAATCCTTATAAAATATTAATTAATTAGGTACTTACTCAATTATTATTCATGCTCTTTTTAACTGACTTCAAAAAAGAGGAGGTTCTCAATTGGTCAGAATTCTTTTTTTTTTATGTATGTTCACCGATTACTCTCGAAGAGGTGTGGACCGATTTGAAAATTCTTTTTTTGTTTCAAAGGCCATACTTCCCAGGTGGTCCCATATAATTTTTATCGAAATCGGTCGAGTGGATTTTAAAATATCAACAATAAATTAAATAATTTGTATATTTTGTAGAGTGAGAGTGTGTGAGTGTGTGTGTGTGTGTGTGTGTGTGTGTGTGTGTGTGTGTGTGTGTGTGTGTGTGTGTGTGTGTGTGTGTGTGTGTGTGTGTGTTTTTTTCCATGACATCCGGAAAGTGGCAGGCATCTGGCATATATTAGATGCAAATGATGCAAAAGGCCGAGGATAGACAACTTTGGCGGTACCTTAAAGTTTACCTTGTGGCTGATGATGATGATGATAAAGCTATAAAAATATACAGCCTCCTCAATGGTGCAGTGGTAAGCGCTGTGGTCTAATAAAGGAGAGGTTTGGGCTTCGATTCCAGGCAAGAAAAATTTGGAATTTATAATTGCTAAATTGTCTCAAGTCTGGACTGGTAGGAGCCTTCGGCCGTGGCTGGACTGCACTACTGGCAAAGGCGTTCATAAAAATTTAGCGATTCGGTACTATCGCGCGCGGTGCGCTGCATACAGCGCAGATATCGATTGAGGAGATATGGGTTTAATATAATTTAGATTTTGACTAAATAGGTATACTAACAAGGCCTAATTTGAGATCAAATTTAAGAAAAGCTTCATTTTGGGAGGTTATTTTCGCATACACCTGGTGAAAATAAAGTATTTCGTGTAAACAGTACGAAATCTAGCTATGACATAATACAATTTAAGGTAAATTACGACAATTTTAAACGTCAATCCACTGTATAATATAAAAGTATTACGACGTTAAGTGCATTGAACATTGACAATCGTAATAGTTTGATTCTGGAATGAACCACTCCTGGTAAATTTCCATTTCGAAAATACAGTTTTGCGCTTCTAAAAAGAGAATCGCAAAGAAATATAAACTTAGACTAGACCCTCATAATTTACTTACGCAGTTTTAAAATAAACGACCTTGTACCATAACGTAAATTAGCTGTTCATATCATGCCTAATATTTAACTTAATAATGATAATAACGTTCTAACATTATATTTATGTTACTGACCGTTATTAATCACAGCGTGGGCGATTTATGATCATAACGTAGCAGATATTTACGAAGTTTTTGTAATAAATCCTATGTTATAATCATAATCGAGCAATTTTCGATAATGTACGACTATTAAAAACTTGTTTGAAAACCTATCCAGTCATACACTTTTATCGCCTATCGCTAAGAAAACTGTTACTGACAAATTTTGACGTTTTGACAGATTGATCAATACAAAAAAAATTAAGTGGCACTCGGGGATTGCTGCGGTAAAGCTATTGCATAGCATTTTTTATCAACTTATGCAATTATAATATTTATGCAATATTTTTTTTTTGCATGATAAAAATTATGCAAAAAAATAATTAAAAAACAAACAAACAAGAAAAGCGCACTGTCACTACTTCGCGAGTGAGATTCAAACCTGCGACATCATACACCATACGGTAAAGAAAGCGGCCGCTCGCCCACTGCGCCGAACAGAGCTACTTGTGAACCTCTAAAATGTTGAACGCTTACTGAACGACGGTGTTAGGTTTATTTTCGTTACGGAATTTCTTGATTTGGTCGCCGCGCTCAAACTGTTTGTCCTAGTTCAAAGCCCACTGTTTCAACGTAAATTTTACTCGAAGATTGTCAAATAGACGATTAGTCTTTAATTTTTTTTTGTCTCGTCGACTTTGGCATGGATCAGCTGGCCATGCACGACATAGATGCTGTGACAAGACATAAAAATCTCTAGGACCTTAATATTGGCAAATTATAGTATTCAAACTAGAATTGTCGAGATTTCGCCATCCAACTAAGTGTAAAGCTTTTACTAAGCCGCACAGGCTTCAGGAAATGATTCTACGAATGAATATCCGAATTTTGGATTTCAGTTCATACTCTGAATCGTGGAACTAGTATGATATCAGTTTATGGCTATATTAGTTTCTAAATAAAACGTAGGTATGTGAAATAGCAGCAAAAGTAACAGAAGGTTTTCTTGTTTAACTAAAGAACACTGTAAAGGTAGAACTCTAATGATCTTTTACAAAGCAGGTAAAGAGAAAGAGCTCACGAGTTCTCACTAACTGCGTTCCTCTTCACTTTGATACCACTATGTTAATAAATTACATTGCAGCGTACAGCGAGGTCATATTATACGTAAATTCACTTGAAGCTAGAGCTTCCTCTACCTATTCTATTATGAACATTTTCGAGTTATGATACATTTTATGTTTTAACAAGTTGGATACTTGTAAAATAATATAATAGGTTATTAGTTGAATTATTTGTAGTCCTATCCGACGCAGTTCATTTTCGACGAACACGTACAATTCTATTTGTATCTTCATTTCTAGGATCTGGAATACTCTCCAGGCTTTTCTCGGCTATCTATGTATAGTATAGGTACCTACTTCTCTCAAAATCAGGGGTAAAGAGAGAGAGGTCTTCTGAGCAAACGTGGCCACCCTGGATTCATTACTGCTCACGGATATGATTAAGTACAGTCAAACACTCAAAAAAATTCCTGAATCGTTCTTTAAAAGGCCTTTTAAAGAATAAAATGCAAAAATACTCATAAGTTCCTGTTACCTTGGACATGTCTTATTTTGTTGAACATTTCCGAACGAAACGGTTTCGCTTTTACCAAGCGGAAGTGGGACGACTATAGCAAGACTGCCTGTTCTAATGTTCCTCTTTTTCGCTACTACCTCAAACTCAAAAGCCGGGGGTTTGGTGATGGAGATATACTAAAGTCCTCAAAAATATTTCTTATTCTTACTAATCACATCACACTAATATTATAAAGGCGAAAGTTTGTATGTGTGTATGTTTGTTATTCTTTCACGCAAAAACTACTGAACGGATTTGGCTGAAATTTTGAATGGAGATAGATAATCTATCTCCATTCTGAATTTCAGCAAAACCCTGGATTAAAACATAGACTACTTCTTAGTCCAGAATATTGGAGGATTCCCGCGGGAAATAAAAACCTTAATACACACGAATAAATTCGTGGGCATCAGCTAGTAAATAATGAATGAATGCAATCTCCATTGCAACAATGTATACACTCCTGAACAAAAAATTTTTATGGATCAAACTTTAGTCGTTACTGAACCGATTTTGAAAGACTCAGAAACCTTGAATGTGGAGACGCACATAGTAATCATAGGAAATGTTAGTCCCACGAAAAAACTACTCAAACGAAGTAGCGGGCAACATCAGCAGTTTCTTTATGACTTGCAATTTGATTTATTTTATGTTTCAAGATTGTAGATCATGTGGATTAGGTATTAAAGTTTAAATATACCCTAGATTTTACTTGTAAAATACGAGGCCAAACAAACTAGGAGACTATAAACTTGCTAAGTCTCGGTATTTGCATGAAATCCCTCTAGGGCGTTGGCAATTTCTCTTTAACCATACTACTCTTCACTATAGTGAAATGCAATTACATCCCAACTCAAATAGAGTGAGGTCGTTAACGGTTACTGACAATATAAGCTTGCTTGTGTTAATAGAGCAAACTTCATGTAAAGAAAATTACGAATACCTACAGTGTCTAAGTTGTTTACGTGTCGCCAAGCTATATAGTATACATATAGTAATGTATATTGGCCGTACTAATAAATAAATACCTAAATAAATAAATAGTACCTATACGATGTGAAACCAATTAATTATTATTTTTCATGAATCCAAGTTAATCTGCTACTACCTTAGAATACATCGTCTTTTGCCATCAAGTGAGATTGCAGTCAAGGTTTATCGTTAGTTAAAAAACCTATCTTATAATGTCTAATACTAGTTTTGCCCGCGAGTTCATCCACGTGAAATTATGTGCTTTAAAATTCCGGCGGGAATTCTTAAATATTCCGGGTCAAAAAGTAGTCTATGTCACTCTCCAGGTCCTCAAGTATATCGCCCAAAAAAATCACGTCCATCCGTTACTCCGTTGCTGCGTAATTGAAGGGCAAACTAAAACGCTTTCCCATTTATTAAAAATACTAGCTGATGCCCGCGACTTCGTTCGCATGGATTTAGTTTTTAAAAATCCCGCGGGAACTTTTTCATTATCCGAGATAAAAAGTAGCTCTCCCGGTCTGAGGAACCACTACTACATCCATTACTATACCCATGCAAAAAATCGCATCAATCCGCTGTTCTGTTGCGACGTGATTGAAGGACAAACCAACAAACAAACACTTTCGCATTTATAATATCAGTAATGCTTTATTATAACACTTTTTATAATTGTCAAAATTTTTACCATACTTAACCAAAGACAAAATTACGTTTAGCTGTCATTTACGTTTTGTTATTCCACTGTCATTTGCGTTTTGTTATTCCATGTCAGATGAGTTTTTCTTATACCACGTTTTATAGTGACATGACGGAAACGCTGTCGAACGGGATAAAAAGTATCCTATGTCCGTCTCCTGGTTCTAAGCTACCTCTCCACCAATTTTCAGCCAAATCGGTTCATGCGTTCTTGAGTTATAAATAGTGTAACTAACACCACTTTCTTTTATATATATATATATATATATATATATATATATAAGATATATAAGATATAAGATAAGATATAAGATTAGTGATCACACAATTTCCAATTTTTCCATAGCTATTATTATTTATTAAAGATATTCTCTTATTTCTTACTAGCTGATACCCTGACTACGTGACATCCGCGTGGATTTTGTTTTAAGAAATTCCACGGATCTCTTCCTCTAAAGAGGAGGAGAGGAGGACTTTTTATTAATTTAGGAGGAAAATTAAAAATTTCCGGAATAAAAAGTCTATTTCACTCTCTAGAGCCTCAACTATGCCTATATAATAAAAATCACGTCGATCCGTATCTCTGTTACGGCCTGGTTAAAGGACAAACTAACAAACCAAAAACAAAGACACTTTCGCATTTAATAAATTAGTAAGGATGAAAAAACAAACACACTTCATGTAATTTTTAAGATGAAATTTTTAATTTGTCATAATTAATCTAAAGGAACCAGATTAGCTTTTTTATTAAAAAAAACTTGAGAGGTGTCAAGGGACACCCGGATGGAACGAAGTTCCTTTCGGTTCACTTCCTGCAAATGAAAAGGGGGTACTGTCTTAATATTTTCTTGAGGTCCCTCGAGGATGTTACTCTTCCCTTGCTTACCTACCTTTCATTATTATAATGGACCGAGGTCCTGTGGCAAATAAATAGTATAATGTGGTTCTCCCCACGAGGTATCGTCCGTAGATTATTTTGTGTTGAGTATCAAGTCTGAACCATGTTAAAGCACGCTTTATTGATTTCAGCCTATTAATTACCTAAAATATTACTTTGATAAATATAATAATATTGAAATCACGTAATATTATTAGATAAGAGCTTATATACGGCCCACACGCCATAATTATTAATAGCTACTAGAATTTCCACGAATTGTTGTTGTTATTTTGTCGATTGTTTGACCGAAGGCTGGGGGGTTATTGCTTTACATTTTTTTCGAAACTAACGGAACTCAAAGTATATCTGTTTCTATAGATATAGCATATATCATAAACAGTACCTACATACCTATAAAAAATATGTTAACGTTGAAAGATCAATACACGGAAAGCTTGACTTTATGTCGGTATGTCGGTTGGTTTATGGTTTATGTCGGCAAATGAAGAAGCTTATTTACATTTAACTCCTTGAGGGCGTTAGGAGGAAGTTCTCTCTGAGCGAACATCCTATGATTGTGGATTAAAGTTTACATCGTACCGCAAATAAAGACGTCGTGGTGTCTTGATTAAAAGTGAGTACTTAAAGTTGCTTTTGCTAATCAATTGATGTTGGATGGATTCAGATGTTTCGTTCTTAAAGTCCATCACACACAAGTTTTCTTTACTAAACTCCTTCATTTACAGTTATGTAAATTTTACTGCTCTATGATTCTCCAGTGATGGTATGAAACGCGCGTAGAGTGAGATTTTGAGGATACATTTACTTTATATGTGCTCTGTTGTTCTGCCTTTTCTACATAGTATTTTAATAATATTACCTATTGTGTTTTAGTTGGTGTAACTTTTCTGAACTAAGTATAAAAATAGTTTAAAAAAACTAAAAACAAGCTTTTTATAGAAAACCAAACTAAAAAATAGAAAATAAATTTTAATAAATTTAAATTAAGAATAGGGTCCAAAAATTTCAATAAATATAAATTAATAATAGTGTAAATAAAAAAAATCGGCCAACTGCGAGTCGGGCCTCGCTCTTTTAGGGTTCCGTACATATGACTAAACAAAATTGGTCTAAAACCGAAAACTTTGACAGCCCCCCATGTCTTCATTTTTGTATCTAAAAAATAAAAAAATATATATTTGAACTCCACTTAATAAGCTCTAGACAATGACACCCCACATGCCAGGGTAAAAAAAAAATTATTTCTTAATTTAATTTGATTATTATCCCTTTATTTTTTAATTTAATTTGATTTTTATTATTTGTTGTTATAGCGGCAATAGAAATACACAATTTGTGAAAATTTCAACTGTCTATCTATTACGGTTTACGAGATACAGCCCGCTGACAGACGGACGGACGGACGGACGGACGGACGGACGGACGGACGGACGGACGGACGGACGGACAGCGGAGGCTTAGTACCCTATTACTATATTCCGTTGGCACCCTTTGGGTACAGAACCCTAAAAATGTATTTTATTTTAAAAAAGCGTGGGGTGCATGGTGTCAATAGTTATAAATATTTTATTGACAGATATGAGTAGAGTGATTATCATTTTGATAATATCTTAAAAAGCACCCCACGCTTTTTTTAAAATAAAATACATTTTTTTTATTTACACTATTATTAATTTATATTTATTGAAATTTTTGGACCCTATTCTTAATTTAAATTTATTAAAATTTATTTTCTATGTTTTAGTTTGGTTTTCTATAAAAAGCGTGTTTTTAGTTTTTTTAAACTATTATTTATTTTCTACTTTTTAGTTTGGTTTATTTTTAATAGCTTGTTTTTTTTTTTTTCAAATTAGTGTATTGTCATCGGTCCTCGATAAATCTACAAAGTTTGAACGAAATCTGGCCGTTTAAAGTGGGTCAAAATCGCGCCCAAAGAAGTCGGTTACAAGTTACAAACATACAAGTGAAATCGCGCCCAAAGAAGTCGGTTACAAACATACAAGTTTTTTTTTTTGTTTTTTTATCAAATTAGTGTATTGTCATCAGTCCTCGATAAATCTACAAAGTTTGAACGAAATCTGGCCGTTTAAAGTGGGTCAAAATCGCGCCCAAAAAGTCGGTTACAAACATTGTTACAAACATTGTTACAAACATTGTTACAAACATACAAGTGAAGCTAATAAAAAGCGTATAAAAACTCCTATTTCAAATGAAAGTTTCGTCTATTCGCTGATTTATGCACTTGTTAGTTAAAGCATCTTTGATAAATGATTTTAAAATATTTTTGGTACAAAAAAATCGCCCCTTATTTAAATAGTAATTTACGATTAAAGGAAATTAAATCTTTGAATTCTTTGTTGTAGTAGAAACGCTGAAAATTGAATACAAATTATTTGATTTTCCGTTACTTTTCAACACAAAGCAACACTGAAACATTATTTTCGAAAGATGAAACAATAGCATTTTAATATTTACTAGACACCATTAATTCTACTGCAAACATCAAACGAACCGTCGTACTTTTGATTAATTTGGTGGAAATGCCTCAATCGCTTGCTCATAATCTAAGTTAGGAAGTTAGACATTGATGTAATATACGGTATCGTTATGTTATATAAGGCTCTGCCCGCATTTACCCAAAGTAGGTACGTCGTTTATTAACCGACTTCAAAAAAGGAGGAGGTTCTCAGTTCGTCGGAATCTTTTTTTATGTATGTTCACCAATCGGTGAGTAGGTATAATCACTCGAAGACGGCTGAACCGATTTGGAAAATTCTTTTTTTGTTAGAAAGAATATTATACTTCCCAGGAGGTCCCATATTATAGATCGAAATCGGTCAAGTGTTTTTAACAATCAACAATAAATTATATACTTTGTAGTGACGCGGGCGTTTGAAGTCGGTTTATAAAAAGAATTTTTATACCTACTTGCCTTCTAAGTTTAAGGTCATTTTCTATAGGTATAAAGTTTGTAATAGCTTTGTTTGTAAGTTTGATGTGTGTGGTGGACAAGTGCACTATACCCGAGAGTACGACGGTTCATGCATACTATAATAACATTTTGCAATATTTATATTAAAACCAACCTTGCACCAAGCAATGCCAACTTTCACGTCCAATAAAGTGTTTATCAGAAAATCACTCGAAGTGGCATGGGCTCCCCTTGGCATTTGCTTGCACAATAAATTGGCTCGGCGATGTGATGTAGGTATATTTATAAGGCTATAATGACTTGAAGTGATGACTTACGGATCCGAGACATGGTCGCTAACTATGGGCCACATAAGAAGGCTCAGGGTCACTCAACGAGTGATGGAGAGAGCTATGCTCGGTATATCCCTGCGAGATCAAATCAGAAATGAGGAGATCCGTAGGAGAATCAAAGTCACCAACATAGCTCAGCGTGTCGCGAAACTGAAGTGGAAATGGGCGGGCACATAGTTCGAAGAGCTGATGGTCGTTGGGGTCCTAAGGTGCTGGAGTGGCGACCCCGCACCGGGAAACGCAGTGTTGGCAGATCCCCTGGATTCAAAGGTCCATGCAGGAGACCTTTGTCCAGCAGTGGACATAGTCTATAGGTTGATAAAGAAGAAGAAAAAGAAGAATGACTTGAAGTTACTAACTATAAAGCCTATGATTATTAATTATTATTTTTGATATCTATTAACAAGTTCAACAGCAAGTACCTACCTATATATTAAAAGTAAATAAACTTTCAGACTGTGTGATTTATTCATTTAAGTATGATTTAAGCTCATAGAGCCTTGCCACATGGCGCGTTTTGTGCCGCCTGAATAAAGACTTCCTGCGATTTGTTTGATGTCTTCGATCTACTTATTGAGAAAACTTATAGCTAAACTAATCTAACTACTATACAAATCATGCCCGCGTGGAATGGTGCCAAGAATACTGGCTGCATTTCCGCGCTGGACAGCCAGGCTGATCCTTTGCGCAAAAAATGAGCCAGCCCTTCTGTCACCAGATTACTGAGGGTCTGTCAACTGTGCGAGGTCGCCTTACCGACACCTACCTACTTGTGCCATTGCTACTATATTTATAAGTACTTGCAAAGGAATCTTACCAATGAATTATTATCTATACTTTTTTAAGCTGTTTGTGTATAGCATGGTTATGTTGACAAAAACAAAATATTCAAACTGGATAAAAACATTGAGGCTCGACATTAAAAGCCTCTCGTTCTCTTGGGAGAATGGATATAGAGTGTTATTTTTTAAACAAACTGTCGAATTGCTTGTTTTGTAGACTTTGTCGAGAGTGTTTGAATAGTGTTATTCATAGTCTAAGTGCTAGCTTGTGTCCGTGGTTCAGGCGTGAATTGTGAACGTTAGGTTAATGAATATTAAGTCTGCCTCCGCACTCTTTTCACACCTTATAGATCCAGGGCACCTCGTAGGTTTCAGTAAATAGTACGATCAATTCTAATTATTCTAAAATAATAATTTTTAGTGTTCATCAAAATAAATTTTTATAAGCTTAAAGTAAATATTTATAAGGCAAGCCTTACACCTGTAAGTTGTATTCACGAAAGTAGCAATGAACTACTTACGATAAATCAAACCCTTTAAAGTAGCTTATTTTTAATTATTAAGCAAAATCTTTAGTTAATCACGTAGGCTACTCACCTATGTAAAAGTAGTAGGTGTTTAGTCAGCCTTATATTATGTTTCGTATGAAATTCCTATTTAAATACTCTAAAGAGAAAAAATACTTAATACGAAACAAAGGCTCGCTTCAATTTTATTTGGCGATTGTTTCTTGTGAACCTACCAGACAAAATAACACTTTATACTTAATACCCCTTTATAGTCATTCCGAGGCTTTTACCAGTACTTTTAAAATAAAGTACACGACATTTAAACACGAAGTGTATAGTACAAGCATTTTCATTTTGCGGTTGATCGAGGTGGCATCCATTACAAACTCATTACGGATCTTATCTACAAATTGGTCCGTCATTTTTCGAAATTATTGCCCCCAGCTAATTGATTTTCCGACATGACTCGTGAGCCATTATCTGCGACTTTAAAATTTGAATACACATTAATTATTTTTACATTGATGTTGACCAGAGTTTTTTTTTATCCCGTGAGGCCGTTTGAATGAACATATTTTTATAAAACTTAATTAACGCAAGATACATTTTCTGTGTAATGTAATTACCGTATAATGAAATTGAGCCTATTAATAAGTACGAGTATAAGGTTACTCGCAAGATTGTACCTAAAATGCTTGGATGATTGTGACGGACCTTCTTTGATAGTTTACTACTTTACTCTACCACTGGGTACTACTTTGAGTATTAAATTGGTTTAATACTCAAAGGGGTACTAACTGTTCAAGTAGGGTTAATAGATAATAAAACATCTTGGTTGAGCACATGTTATTTAGGTTATTTAATTCACTTTTACATTTTAGGTACAGATTACTCCTAAAACAAGTAGTAGGAACTTACAATTAGAATGCAACTAACGCGACTGCCTAAGGAGGCGTACCAGGATGTAACTCCAGGTGTGTCTTCATGCAGTGCATTTTATAAGAATCAGCAGAACGTACTGCATATGCACATAGTATTATGTGTCGCCACAATAGAAACATGGATAGGTTGTATAGGAATACTCTATAATCAAAAATTGTTTAAAAGAAAACTGACCTCAAACGCACGCGCCACTTCAAAGTATTTAATTTATTGTAGATTTTTTAAAAACTGCTGGAACCTGGGAAGTATACCCTTTGAAACACATATCTATAAACACTCATATATATCGGT
The DNA here is from genome assembly GCA_029955525.1 of Oeneis ivallda. NCBI lineage: Eukaryota > Metazoa > Arthropoda > Insecta > Lepidoptera > Nymphalidae > Oeneis > Oeneis ivallda. The sequence continues at coordinate 9,711,402 of JARPMR010000020.1, read as the reverse complement.
GAACCTACATAAAAAAAAGATTCCGATGAATTGAAAACCTACTCCTTTTTTGAAGATGGTTAAAAATATTAAGATAATAATAAAAAAAATATATATTTTTATTACAGGTTAGTGGTTACATTCAGTGCTACAGTGGTATATAATAAATAATCCGCAAGTAAATAAAATGCGAAAAACGAACATTTAAAAAAAACATGCCAAGCCTGAGTGGTCGGTGTTACAGTGAAGTGGTATTTATTAGAGTGGACACAATGTGAAAAGCTTTCGTGATGTGGGCGGCGAAGTTGAGCTGTATTTTTATATTATTCGGTGAGTATAAAAGTTATTACTAGATATAATATTATTAACATACTAGCTGATGCCCGCGACTTCGTCCGCGTGGATTTAGTTTTTAAAATCCCTCGTGAACACTTTGATTTTCCGGGATAAAAAGTAGCATATGTCCTCAACTATAGTACCCATGCAAAAAATCACGTCGATCCGTGGCTCTGGTGTGGCGTGATTGAAGGACAAACCAACAAACAAACACACTTTCGCATTTATAATATTAGTATGATTATATTAAATTGCATAGGAAAACACTGTAGCATTAAGTCCATACGATGTATTACATCCGTACCTACTATGTAGTATGTAGGTATAATGATCGTTTGGCAAAATCTGACGCCTTTGGAGTAGTTTGACTTTGACAAAATAGGGCTATCCACGATGGCTATATACGATAAAGTACGCTTGCTAGCTTAAGATGAGCCATTCATTCAAAGTATCTTGTAGATTCCGGGGTTCAAGTTATTTGGACCTTATACTGAAGATCGTGATGTCTATAATTTCTGAACTACGAAATTGACGACCTTGAAATAATTACAGGACAATCTCTAAAGAACCTGCTTTCTAACAAAAAAAGAATGGATTAAATCGGAATACGCCTTAATGAATTACAGCGAAATACACATTTTGACTTTCATCCCCTCTCCCAAGGGAACCGTGCTGAATTTCGGGATGAAAAGTATCCTATATTATACCTCGTAGTATTAACATAAATCGTGCCAAGTTTCATTTAAATCCGTCCAGTAGTTTCGGCGTGATGCGCGGCCAAGATACAGACAGACAGACAGACAGACAGACAGACAGACAGACAGACAGACAGACAGACAAAAAATTAAAAAAAAATTGTTTTGGCTTCAGTATCGATTATAGAGTGCCCTCAAACAAAAATTTTCAAAATATCTTCAATGTACAGAATTGGACCTGTTACAGTTTTATTATATTATAGATTAAATTAACATATTAAATGGCATAAAGTCAGGAACTGAACACGGTATTTTGGTTGGTTGGATTGGTTCTAAATTATTAAGAAAACTAGCTGATGCCTGCGACTTCGTCTGCGTGGATTTAGTTTTTAAAATCCCTCGGGAACTCTTTGATTTTCCGGGATAAAAAGTGGCCTATGTCACTCTCCAGGTCGTCTACTATACCCATGCAAAAAATCACGTCGATCCGTAGCCCTGTTGCGGCATGATTGAAGGACAAACCAACAAACGAACAAACAAACACACTTTCGCATTTATAATATTATATTAGTAAGGATTGTAAATAATAAAAAGTTACTTAAACTTCAAAAATATCATCAAAACCAACTTTCAAAAAGATGGAACTAGGAATGTTGGCAAAGGTCAAATAGATCTAGCGTTTTAAATTTGCGCCGCTTGGCTCTTTTGGCCTTAGTTACCAACCCCGCAGTCGAGATCGTCTGCAAGTGAAACACCGCCAGTGTAATAATCATACTCTTATTATAAATGTTGTTCGAAAGAGTGTTTGTTTGTTGGTTTGTCCTTCAATACGCTGCAACAGAGCTACGGATTAACATGATTTTTACATGGATATAGTTGAGGACATGAAGAGTGACATAGGGGTTCGAATACCAGGCTTAACCTTAAACATTTCGGTATTATTTGCATTTTAACCAATTAAATATTACCTGCTTTAGGACCGATTTCACCAACGTAAAATATGTCTTATCCGTCCGTAAATTAGATATTTTTATAATATTTTCAGTACAAAAACTGTCAGAACGGCCAATTTATTCCTAGGTTAAACGTCACTTGACGTTGGTGAAATCGGCACTTAACGGAGAAGGAACACATCATTAGGAAACCTGCATGCCTCATCTAAGACTCTATAATGTTTTCAATATATTGTGTGTGAAGTCTGCCAATCCGCACTTGGCCAGCGTGATGGACTTTGACCGGAAATCTTTTCATTCTGAGAGGACACGATGTGGAAATGATGAAATAAAATTATGATCAGAAACCTCTATAAAATTTGTGTACTTGTACGCATAACTATAAAAGTAAATAGTCTAGCACGATAGGTTATTATAATAATAAAACGGCGATGCCGTATAAAAGTAATTTCCAGGCGAAACTATCTTTCCTACAGACGTAATGTAACCCTCTGGGCAAATACAAATAAACTTTTACTATTAGAAGATAAAAGGCTTTTGTAAACGCTCCTGCAAAGGGGATAATAACGATTCTACCCTTAAAAGCGGGCACTTCGTCGAAACCTAATAGTTGCTTAGAGAATCGCATGTCCATTTTTGTTCCGCTTCCGCTTAGATAACAAAGTTATTTTTAGACAGAAATTAAGAGTAAAGAAAATTCTCTTTTTATTCATTTTGATATTTAAACTAATGTAAATTTTGTATGTTATTTTTTCTTTCATTCAATCAATAATAATTTAGAGAACTGAAACACATATTATATCAATTTATTAAGAGATGACTGTGTTAAATCGATTTTATCAGTATTTGAATGTTCATTATATTTAAATATAAAATATACATCTCTGTTTATATAAGAACGAAAAATTGAATGTAAAATTATTGACTGTTTCGTAATTAAAATTCGTTAGGTAAACATTTTCCGCCAAACAATTATAATAATACAACATCCTTGAAGTGCGGGTGAAAGTGTAAGCTTACTTACTTACGTATCTCCTTAAATATTTTTATACAAAATGCTGATATACGTCCTCAGCTAGCACATAAACAATCCATTTTGGAAAGTCATTTTTGGAATATTTACAAAATACCTCAGTTAACGCTTTAGGAATAAAAAACAACGGTACGTGACGGGAAACAAAGTACAATTTTATCGCCGAGGGATCGCCATTAGGGACGGTGTTTCGGGGGGAGTCAGCTGAAACCGGCCAGTTTCAGCATGATTCAGGGAAAATTCTTATAAAAATATCTACGCATCGACTTGTTTATTCGTGTATTCAATGTTTTGCTAAGTTGCTCGTTTTCTCTGTTAGCTTAATAGAAAAATTCCGATAAATATCCTACATAACATCTTTTAGCGTTTTCTCTAATGAAATTGTTAAAATTTAATATAAAAAAAATATTTTTAAACAACCGACTTCAAACTCCCGCTTTACTACATTACACACACACACTATACAAAATATATAATAAAATTTACTGTTGATATTTTAAAAACAGCTCGACCGATGTCGATGAAATTTATATGGGGCCACCTGGAAAGTATACCCTTTCAAAAAAAAAAGAATTTTCCAAACCGGTTCAGGCGTCTTCGAGTAATCAGTGGACATACATAAAAAAAAAAGATTCCGATGAATTGATAACCTCCTCCTTTTTTTGAAGTCGGTTAAAAATGGGATTCAATGTTATGACGTGTCAGGGCCAGTTCATGCTATAGTCAGGGCACTGTCAAAATTATGTTTGTGTTATGACTTTGTTGTGATATGAGTCTTGTTAAAGGTTTTTATGGATTGGACCATCTATAGCACAGCATAACTTGAATAATTACGCCTTGAATTCATGCAACGTCTGGGCACAAATGTATTGTTAACTGCCCAGATATGATAAATGTGACCCAATTCATTTGTAGCTTGAATTTTTTATTTTAAGTATTATTTCTTTTTTATATCCGTATGAAACGAGATAATTGAAACTTGAAAGCTAGTCGCAAGACTAGCTTTCAAGTTTTTACTTTGTCTACGTCATAAATAATATATTTAATAGTACCTAATATTTGTATGAAAATAACTTAAACACTATTACAAAATAAGTTGCTTAGTTAATGTTAACTTTATGAGAGCACAATTTTCTTTCTAGTTCCATTTTACTATAAACGAGTACTCATAACTTTGAATGTAACATGAATTACACGTACAATTTATGGCACGACCATTTTGAGCGCTAACCACGACGTCATACGATCGTAACTTATTTACAATGTGCCTTGTTATTTTCAATTACCGACTTAATAAAAGAAAAACCTTGTTTAAAATTCATCAAACGCTTTACACGTGACGCGAATAAGTAGAAAAGCACCAAATTCTTATTCTGTTTTTTTTTTGAGCAGTAGATATATATAAAAATTAGAATAGTATATTAATTAAAAATCTAAAGCGCAGATTAAACTGCAAAACACTATTCCGCTATATAGTATGGTAAACTGCGTAATATGTAGTATTGGCGGACCCTTATTAATTTACAAAAAAAATACAAAGTAAGGAATTCTTCATTTAGCAAATATCCGTTACTCAATAATTGAATAATCAATACAACACAAGTAGGTCTATGGAGACCCGACCGGCGTAATAACTCAAAGCATAATGGCGCCTGACGTCGATACTTGTTGGCTTTTATTGAATTGACGAACGGCGCACTCGGTAGTTATTATAAAAATCTACCCTCAGCTAACACGGCCTCTCCTGACCTGTGGTCGTCCCGACCACATTTTTATTGCTGTCGCTGCAACTATGCAGACTTTGTCTATCTTCAGCATCCTGAAGATAAGTAAATCACTCTTTTAGGCAGTCCAAATAGCGGAACTTAAAGCTCTTCGCACAACTAGCGGAGCGACAGTTCGACGAATAAAGTACATTGGACATTAGGAGCATCTGTTCAATACAGAAACTACGGGACATAATGTACATTGGACATAGGCACCAAGTTCGCATATCCCTTCTCAGAACTATATCTACAGGACATAGGCACTCAGTTGGCATATCCCTTCACAAAACTACATCTACAGGACATAGGCACTCAGTTCGCATATCCCCTCTCAAAACCACATCTACAGGACATAGGCACTCAGTTCGCATATCCCCCTCTCAAAACTACATCTACAGGACATAGGCACTAAGTTCGCATATCCTCTCTCAAAACTACATCTACAGGACATAGGCACTCAGTTCGCAAATCCCCTATCAAAACTACATCCACAGGACATAGGCACTCAGTTCGCATATCCCCCTCTCAAAACTACATCTACAGGACATAGGCACTCAGTTCGCATATCCCCCTCTGAAAACTACATCTACAATTCATAGGCACTCAGTTCGCATATCCCCTCTCACAACTACATCCACAGGACATAGACACTCAGTTCGCATATCCCCCTCTCACAACTACATCCACAGGACATAGGCACTCAGTTCGCATATTCCCCTCTCAAAACTACATCAACAGGACATAGGCACCCAGTTCGCAATATCCCAGTTAACAAAACATGAAGTGCTATACATACATCAGTGTTGCATACGTTTACCATCGGTATCGCATGTACCAGGACCAGCCACTTCATGTCGTGCCTAAGGAACACGCTGCATCTGGGCTATATTAGCCACACACCCAGCAAGGCAACTTGCCTCACACCAACATGCTCGCTAGCACATTTAACGTGCTACTATAACATAAAATAAACATTTAAATGTTGGGTTGAACATAACTTCAAAAATGCAGCGTAACTCTCAGAACATCATTCACCTCCTAAAACTTTTCAACTCTTTTGCGTTTTGCTCACGCATTGAATATATAGGAGATGGTACTTGGTAACAACCAATTTAAAAGCAACTAACTAGAACTACCAGCTCTAATTCCAAAACTGCAGCTCAACCACCGAAAATGTCTGCTAACCACTATAACAGCTGCTCAACTACCGTAACAGCTGCTCAGCCATCAAAACAGCAGCTCTCGACTACAGCAGCAACATTCGACCACAACAGCAGCTCTAGATCACAGCAAAAGCTCTTAACCACAGCAGCAGCTCTCGACCACAGCAGTAGCTCTCAATCACAGTTGCAGCTCTCAAAAACAACAGCAGCTCTCAACCACAACAGCAGCTCTAGATCACAGCAGAAGCTCTCAACCACAGCAGCAGCTCTCGACCACAGCAGCCGCTCTCGACCACAGTAGCAGCTCTCGACCACAGTAGCAGCTCTCAACAACAACAGCAGTTCTCGACCACAACAGCCTCTCTCGATCACAGCAGAAGCTCTCAAACACAGCAAAAGCTGTCGACCACAGCAGCAGTTAGCAGTAGCTAACCATAACAGCAGCTAACCAAAACGACAGCTAACCAGAACAGCAGATAAACCAAATCAGTAGCTAAACAGAACAGCAGCTAAACCAAATCAGCAGCTAAATCAAAACAGCAACTAAGCAGAACAGCAGCTAAACCAAATCAGCAGCTAAATCAAAACAGCAGCTAAACATAACATCAGCTCAACAGAACCGCAGCTAAACAGAACAGCAGCTAAACCAAATCAGCAGCTAAATCAAAACAGCAGCTAAACAGAACAGCAGCTAAACCAAATCAGCAGCTAACCAAAACACCAGCTAAACAGAACATCAGGTAAACCAATTAACACTTACAACAGTAGGTAAGTTATTGATTTCACATCGGTAATAAAATTCGGTAGGTAGCTCATGATAAATTAAACCACTAAGTATAGGAAAACTAGTCAAAACAAGTCCGTTACACGGGATCCATGACAACAACTTTAAATTAAGTAGGAATGCAGGATACGTTCAATTAAGTAACCACATAGGTACTGTATACCAAAAATTCAGAATTAACGTAAAAGTTTAAGGACAATCAATTTACTGGACTAGTCAAAGCATTCATCAAATAATGGCTCGGTCACACCTGACCTTATCTAATGATTCTAATGAGCAATTTCAATTATGTACGTCAGTGATAGCAAGTATACGTCACACGTAAACACAAGGACATTTGCATCGGATCTAACTTCTAGTTAGTGCTATTACACCACTACCGAGCATCTTGTTACATCATGAAATGCGCAGTCACATGTTACGCAAAATCGTTACTTTATTTGATCTGAAGCAAAGCATTTCAATCTACCCGCGTAGGTCGTTACATTTTATCGCTAACAAATCCAACAGACGAATAACCCATATCACCGGTTCGCATATACCTATGTGCGACAACTTTCTATTCAACAAATAGGTAACACCGGCAAATAAAACAAAGTACGTAACCGCACATTTTTAAAAAGACTTATTAACACGTCAGAATAACATAGAAGGAATACTATCCACTTTTATAGCAATTACAAATGTAACAAGAGGTTTGATATTCGTTACCGCGTAAGAACTAACTTGTCGAAATTATTTTTATCCAACAATTTTGAAAACATCAGCAAAATGCTCGGAAAATGAACTATTTCACGAATTTAATTTTTACCGTCATTTGCACAACGTAATATTTACATCGCGGAAAGTTTATTTAATTTACAACACGACCTTTGATAAAGAGACTGCTATTATACCCAGAACACGGGCACTACACTTTATTATTTTAACCCGTTTTTGTAACTGCTCACATCGCGATTCAAGGATACTCAAGTACCCGCTCAACTTAGGGATTCCACTCAAAAGGATATTGGAAACGTCTTACTTGTACATTTTTCTCGTCACCCCATAACGGCGTTGCGCTCATATCCGCTTGCACCGGTCGGCGCAGCGGTAGCTCGCACCACATAAAAGCACGTACAGTCACCGTGGCGCTTAGCGACGTGAACACCATCGCACCAACAGGCAACGCGTAGACTGGCGCCTTCCAGCACCGATAGGTGCTGGTGACAAGCGCTGCGACAGGCAGTGACATGCCTCACCCACCGGGTCGTCACGTGACCCGATGCTATTCACACCACACATCATCGAAGCCGCTCGTGACTCATGAAGCTCTTGAAGCTTCATCCTCTTACGTGAAGTACACTCACGCAACTTCAATGGGAAATTTACCAGAACCTTAAATTCCCAAAATCAGAGATGGAAATCGAACGGTAAAAGGCATTCAATCACACGCCTGATATTGGCGGACTCTTATTAATTTACAAAAAAAATACAAAGTAAGGAATTCTTCATTTAGCAAATATCCGTTACTCAATAATTGAATAATCAATACAACACAAGTAGGTCTATGGAGACCCGACCGGCGTAATAACTCAAAGCAGAATGGCGCCTGACGTCGATACTTGTTGGCTTTTATTGAATTGACGAACGGCGCATTCGGTAGTTATTATAAAAATCTACCCTCAGCTAACAGTAGATATAGGTAGGTAACGTCAACTTAAGAAGAAGTACTTACCTGAGTAGTTCTCCCTGAGTTCCACTGTTAATGTTAATTTTTTAAAACCTTATATTCAGCATTGAATCGATATCAAGTGTTTGAACAAAATTAAAATGTCACTAAAGTTTCGCTCTGAAGAATATTTTTAAAACGAGACTTTTCCTATATAATATTTCAAAGAGCGCGCAGAGTGTTAAATCGTCAATATCCTTTTTCAGTCTTTGATTATAACTTTACGAAAAAAGTATTCCTAAAGAACTTTTAATTTTGCAGTACTAAAATTCATACGGCCTTATTAGGATAAAAATTTGTGTTAAAGATGGTCGTTTTGAGACTTTGATAAAGTTTCAAAACATCATCATTTCATTTATTAACAATCATTATTTATCGTAGATAGTCTCATAATAATTTTATCTCTTTCAATCCATCGCCGGCGCACTACTAGCCGAAGGTTTCCTCTCGAATGAGAACTGAGAAGGGTTTAGACACCACGCTAGCCGAGTGCGGATTAGCAGACTTCATACACTTTTCGGAATATTAATATGGAGAGCCATAATGATGCACGGTTCCTTTCGATGATTTAATTTATCGCTAAAGCAAGTGATAATGCTTTAGCTGTAGTACTCGTAGGTGGTACGTATCCTTACTTTTTATGTACATTTATGTATATTATTAACAACTGCTTCCTGATTCCAACAACTTCGTTCGTGTGGATTTATGCTGCTTAAATATTCCATAGGAATTTTTTAATCAAACAGGTTTCTGTCTTCAGCAAGCAAGTTATCTCTTTGCCCGTCAAGATCGCTTCGGTAATTTAGCTGTGAAAAAAAAAACACACTGACAGGCACTCTTTTGCACAATACTAGATTAGATAGAGGCCTGCGACCTCATCTGCGTGAAGTTAGGTTTTTAAAAATCCTGCGGGAACCCTCTGATTTTCTAGGATAAAAATAAGCCTATATGACTCTCCAAGTCTCCAACCATACTCATGCAAAAAGTTGAGTGTCTTGGAACACTCGGTTGGAACGAAGTTCCTTCCAATAATTAATTAATAATAAAAATAAATAAAACAAAAAATAATAATCTGATATCAGGATTCGAACCCCGAACCGATAGTTTTACTCCTAAAGACATTAGTCGGCATAAAGTGTGCGTGAACAAGTGTAAATTATTTTTAATTTTTTAACAAATATTGTTATTAAATTATAAATAATGAAAAATATACTTAATAAATTAATAATAAAAATAAAATAATAATCTGAAGTCAGGATTCGAACTCCAAAACCGATAGTTTTACTCCTTCATTTAACCGATAGGCCACCTAAGTTATGTGTGATAAACGAATGTAAAGTACCTAATGTGTAATATAATAAACGAAGGCAACAAGTGTCGAGACGTAAAATTCTTACACTTTTTTCGGCTAGTCTCCATCCGCCAAACCGTCTGAAAAGGAACTTCATTCCAAAAATCATGTCGATCCGGACAAACAAATACACTTTCGCATTTGAAAATATACGAGTAAGGTTTCGTATGGTAGGTACATGTATATTGTATAGGTATAATATTATGTTATTATTTCGATGTGAATCTGTCTCTACGGCCCGGACGGTCCAATTCCCCGAACGTCCAGTATGTCTGTTATGTTTTCATAGGTTTATTAATTGTTACACAATCTTATAATAGGTAGGTATAGCTCCATAGCTGCACTATATTTGTTATGGAGTTAAAAGCAGTAAACAATAATAATAAACGGCTGTAAATAAACAATCACGAAGCCAATTGCATGTATTATGGGTCACAATTGTGATTGTATTGCAAAGCGCAATATAGTCATTATTATGGCTTATCATCAACAACCGTTAATTGTGCTGCAGTTGCATAATCCTTACGTGAACGTCCTTATAATACAGCGGTGGTATGGCGGCTTTATGTTTTTACTACTACTATTTTTTAACTACTCTTTTTACTATTGAGTTTTCTATTTTTTGACCTTTTAAATTAGACTATTATCATAGGAAGTCATAATCTAATAATACCGACATACTCGTATCCTGCGATATAAATTGAGGTCGTTGGTCTTATCACATCCGCAAAGTACTTAAGTCCTTTGTTTGGTTGAGTTTTATTAATATTATGATTTTACGTATAAAAAAAGCAAAGTTTAGGTAAAAACACATTTATTCAGTCGAGGTTATCACACAATTTATGAATTTCTTAATGATAAAGTTGCGTGGGAGCAGTCAAAGCAGTATCAGATACATAATATTGAAAAGAAGTTGCTCTTTGATGAAGATGCCCATTTTATCAAACCATAGATAAATCATCCCCTATCTAGGACTCGCCTAAGGTAGATAGCCCCCAAATGCAAATCCTCAACTATTGCTCATTTTCTCCAACCATGGATAATCATCCCCTATCTAGGACTCGCCTAACGTAGATAGCCCCCAAATGCAAATCCTCAACTATTGCCCGTTTTCAGCAACCATATATAAATCATCCCCTATCTAGGATTCGCCTAACGTAGAAAGCCCCCAAATGCAAATCCTCAACTATTGCCCGTTTTCAGCAACCATATATAAATCATCCCCTATCTAGGATTCGCCTAACGTAGATAGCCCCCAAATGCAAATCCTCAACTATTGCCCGTTTTCACCGACCATAGATAAATCATCCCCTATCTAGGACTCAAATAGTTTTCAATTCTTGAAGAGCTCCAACAGAATATGTTATAGGTAGGTCTAGACAAAGATGGCCCATTAAAACATTAGGCATACAATACAAGATGGTTCATCTAAAATATGACACTCCTTGACGTGACACAATATGGTTCATTACCAAGGGCTTGCGAGTATGAAACATCGATATCTAGGGTTGAGTGGTATTAATCCAATACCGGGTTAAATGTCATCAATATTACTGTAACCACATACCATTCTAGCTTATGCCCGTGACTTCGTCCGAGTAAAGTTTAAAAACTCCCGCTGGAAGCTTATGGTTTTGAAAAGAAGCCTATGTCACTCCAGATTCTCAACTATCACCACGCAAAAAAATAACGTCAACCCGTTGCCCCTAACAAACCAAGTGACAAATACGCTTTCACATGAATAATATACCTGGATGAGTTTTTTTTTTTGGTAAATCGTGTTTTTGGAAATTACTTCCCTATAAATGTATAGTATGTTTGTGGGAAATTAATATATTGTTGCTTTACAACGCCATTTTTTTCGAGACCCGATTTCCTACCTGAGCTATTATATGTATAACCTTGTAGATGGTGGCGAAATTTACCTTCGTATTCTAATGATATTGTAGCAGTTTTTCATTGCCTGAAAACACGGATAAAACGACGTTTTCTAAAAATGAAACCTAGCTAGATCGATTTATCGCCCCCGAAACCCCCTGCCTGATAAATTTCATGAAAATCGTTGGAGCCGTTTCCGAGATTCAGATTTTATATAATATACAACAATTTCTCGTTTAAATGTATTAGATAGATAGTTAGTTATATTAGTAAGTAATAATTACTCATTTTTCAGCGTAAAGGACTTCACACACGGGAGCTATAAATGTAATGTATTAATGTATGATCGTGCTATAATATACATCTTTACATTATAGCTGCCGTGTGTTAGTTAGTGTTGCGATGATTACTGTCAGGCTGATTTTTTGCACGAATTTACAAATTGAGCTTTATTTACTAATGCTAGGGTCTATATTTGGTTGCAGGTGTAACAGCCGGCGGCGGAGGCTGGGAGCCCCTGGGGCAGCCGTACTTCGACAACAGCACGAAGCGCGAGGCCACCGCCGCCGTGGGCCAGCCAGCGTACCTCCACTGCAGAGTCAGGAACTTAGCTGATAGAGCGGTCAGTATCACAGAAATTACATTAGGTAAGGGAGACCGGGACTAAATGGGATAGGTACTAAAGAAAAACATTTCTCCATAAAAAATTTTCATCCCTCATCCCGGAGGAACCTTATTATTTATCAGGATAAAAATTACCCTAGGGACATTCACTGCTGGACATAGGTCTCCTGCATGGACCTCCACAGGCTTCGGTCTTGCGCCGCCTGAATCCAGCGGCACCCTACGACTCGATTTATGTCGTCGGTCCACCTAGTGGGGGGTCGGCCATCACTGCGCTTCCCGGTGCGGGGTCGCCACTACAGCACTTTGGGACCCCAACGACCATCAGCTCTTCGAACTATGTGCCCCGCTCATTTCCAGTTCAGTTTCGCTGAGCTATGTCGGTGACTTTGATTCTCCTGCGGATCACTTCATTTCTGATTTGATCTCGCAGGGATACTCCAAGAATAAGCTGAGTGACCCTGAGCCTTCTTATGAGGCCCACTGTTAGCGACCATGTCTCGGATCCGTAAGTCATCACTGGCAACACGCACTGTTCGAAGACTTTTGTCTTCAGGCACTGAGGAATTTTGGACGAGAAGACGTCTCGGAGCTTTCCGAACGTTATCCAGCCGAGTTGGATTCGGCGGGTCAACATAAAGGTTGATAAAGAAGAAGATGTTGACCCGAAGTATTAGATACCACTATACATAATTTCATTCAAATCCGTTCCGTAGATTTCGCGTGATGCGCGCACGGACAGACAAAACAGTTAAAAAAAAATGTTTTGGGCTCGGTATCGATCATAAGCGTCCTCCAATTAAAATTTTCAAGCAGAGAAAAGAAATGCTGGAAGTGAGACACTAAAAATTTAAGGTTAACACGCAACGATATTATTGAAATGAATTATGACTGAACCGCTAAGTGAATTCGTACAAAAATAACACATTGTAAAAGCAAAACTTTTTTCCTAGCGTGTTTTTCTACTAAAACCACTGAAAGCTTTAGGTTAACCATCGAAAGTCACGATTTCCAGCCATTTGTTGAAGTCTAAAATAGAATTAACACCATTCTTTAATATAGGTAACAAAAGTTTGTAATTATAACTAGGTACTTGTACTAAGCATTCAGTTAAAGATTTATTACATATTACATAATTATTATAAATATTATGTTACTTTAAAATTGCGTGGTATTCGTATATTTGAAACTCCCCTTACACGCATGTGAACAAAAAATGGGTAAGTAGGTACATAAAATGGCGGCAGAAAATTTTCTTTTTCTTCATTATCACCGACAGACGTCCACTTGAAGAAAGGTCTCTTGTATGGACTTCCACAGGTCTCAGTCTTGTGTCGCCTGTATCCAGCGGCTCCATGCGATTCGTCTGATGTCGATGGTCCACTGAGAGGCCTACCTATTACATTTTATTACTGTGGTGCGAGGTCGCCACTACAGCACCTTGGCATCCCAACGTTCATCAGTTCTTCGAACCAATCGAAATTAGGTTTTTTGTTCGCACAAAGAGAAAATATCTGAAAAAAAAAGTGTATTTTAATACAATATTAATCATGTGTTGTTTTCTAAACACATTATCATAATGACCATTTTAAGTATATTTTGGCAAAATTTTATACATTCAAAGCTTATTTAGAAGCGCTTTTGTTCCTACACTCGAGTTTTAAGCTTTATTCATATACATTTTATAAAGGCGAACACTAATTGGGTGAAGAACAAAGAGGATAAGGGGTAAACAGGTTAAAGTATAAAATGTCAATGTCTTTATTACGTCTGCAGCATAGGTGCAGAAGTAGAATTACTAATTACCAGGCAAGTTCACCACATCGAATTTCACCACTGACAGAGTTCCATTTTCAAAAAAGTTGTTTTTTTCCAATTCTCAATTACCTATTTTATCACTCACTTCGCGGGCCTACAAAAGGTAAAGAGAAGGTTTTGTAGGTCCGTAGCGGTTGGGGCCAGATAATAACCGAATAGGGGTATGTGTTTAATGAGAAATTCCATATCCTGCAAGTAAGCCCACTAACATCTAAGACTACATCGTCACTTTCCATCAGGTGAGATCCTAGTCAGGAGCTATCCTATTATCTAAAAAGCCGGCCAAGTGCGAGTCGGACTCGCGCACCGAGGGTTCCGTACTCCAAAAGTAAAAGTAAAACGATAATATTATATTAATTTGCTTATTTATCGTTAACTTTGTTTGTAGAGGTTTATTGTTAATATAAAAAAAACTATGCTAGTTAGAGCATTGGTTTTATTTTTCCTGTAAAATATACATGAACCTCTATTGACCATAATTATTTCAGATTTTTCGATTGGTAAACTTCGGAGATAAGGGGGGGGGGGACGGTATTTTTTTCGACATTTTGGCCGATTACTCAAAAACTATTATATATAGAAATAAATAAAAAACTGTTTTAGAATGCACAAGTAAAGACCTTTCATATGATACCCCACTCGATATAGTTGTCTTACTTTGAAATTTCAAACCCCCGATTTTCCCCCTTTTTTAATCAAACTAAAATAATTTTCGCGTTGCTTTTATTTTTCCTGTAAAATATACATAAACCTCTATTGACCATAATTATTTCAGATTTTTCGATTGATAAACTTCGGAGATAAGGGGGGGGGGGGGGGGGGGGGAACGGTATTTTTTTTCGACATTTTGGCCGATTACTCAAAAACTATTATATATAGAAATAAATAAAAAACTGTTTTACAATGCACAAGTAAAGGCCTTTCATATGATACCCCACTCGGTATAGTTATCTTACTTTGAAATTTCAAACCCCCGATTTTCCCCCTTTTTTAATTAAACTAAAATAATTTTCGCGTTCATTTTATTTTTCTTGTAAAATATACATAAACCTCTATTGTCCGTAATTATTTCAGATTTTTCGATTGGTAAACCTCGGAGATAAGGGGGGGGAACGGTATTTTTTTCGACATTTTGGCCGATTACTCAAAAACCATTATATATAGAAATAAATAAAAAACTGTTTTAGAATGCACAAGTAAAGGCCTTTCATATGATACCCCACTCGGTATAGTTATCTTACTTTGAAATTTCAAACCCCCGATTTTCCCCCTTTTTTAATCAAACTAAAATAATTTTCGCGTTGCTTTTATTTTTCCTGTAAAATATACATAAACTTCTATTGTCCATAATTATTTCAGATTTTTCGATTGGTAAACTTCGGAGATAAGGGGGGGGGGGGGGGGGGGAACGGTATTTTTTTCGACATTTTGGCCGATTACTCAAAAACTATTATATATAGAAATAAATAAAAAACTGTTTTAGAATGCACAAGTAAAGACCTTTCATATGATACCCCACTCGATATAGTTATCTTACTTTGAAATTTCAAACCCCCGATTTTCCCCCTTTTTTAATCAAACTAAAATAATTTTCGCGTTGCTTTTATTTTTCCTGTAAAATATACATAAACCTCTATTGACCATAATTATTTCAGATTTTTCGATTGATAAACTTCGGAGATAAGGGGGGGGGGGGGGCGGTATTTTTTTCGACATTTTGGCCGATTACTCAAAAACTATTATAAATAGAAATAAATAAAAAACTGTTTTAGAATGCACAAGTAAAGGCCTTTCATATGATACCCCAATCGGTATAGTTATTTTACTTTGAAATTTCAAACCCCCGATTTTCCCCCTTTTTTAATAAAACTAAAAATAATTTTCGATTTTTCTTTCTTCCAATGATGTTGGGCCACTATTATACACAACTATGCCAAATTTCATGTCGATAGCTTTAATAGTTACTGAAATAATCGAATGTGACAGACGGACGGACGGACGGAGAAAGTCTCACCATAAGGGTTCCATTTTTACCATTTTGGTACGGAACCCTAAAAAGAAGTTAATTTTGGATTTAGAAACGCGTGATTTTTTTTTATGTTTTAAAAGATTCACTCTCCTAAGGTTTAGTTAGCTTGAGAATGCTATATACATACGAGTACATAGCAAATAGGTATATAATATTGATTGTGGTACCAACCTCAGAAGTTGAAAAAGTTTTTTCTACTCCGTTCGTAAGTAATATTCCCGAGCTGTCTATTCAACTGAAAGTGCACTTATGTTTTTGGAGTTATGTATTTCTGCTTTAGTGCTAAACGAGGCATTTTTACTTAAGTATTTCGGCTTTAGCGGGGAATATATTCAATAGAATGGATAATCTCTTACATGGTTTCCGGTGTGAGCGGCGAGTGAATGGTAGCCAAATTGTCTATTGAAGGGCTTTAGCGGGCTGACTCATTCGGGTCGCAGATTGCGCTTCGATTCACAGCAACAGCACTGCAGTGCTGTTCATGTTTTTACACTGATTCGTAAAAACTTCAAGCGTGTTTCATACCACCTACTTTATATAATACATACTAGTGAACTGACGTAGTATAAATTGAATGTTTTGTAGAAATTCTCATTAATAAAAACCGAGAATTTAAAGTACTTATCAGTCTAAACTGTTTCATACATATGCGTTTTTATATTACCTAAATAAAAAATAAAGTGAGAGGTTTTTAGGGGAAAGTCTATAAGTTGACGAAGTAGATATACTTTCATAAACTGGGCTAGACTATAATCTCTGAGTGCTTAAAGCCGTTTACGCCCAACAGACTGAAATAAATTGAACTAAAACATCGTCACTATTGCGTTTTTTTTCCAAAGAGAGTTTTAATGCCACTTGATCTGGGCTTGACCTATATAAACTTTTTCACGGAGCGAAAGAATAGTTTGTGAATATGCAGTTATAGTTAGTTGAATTCCGTCGCCGCAAAGCTTTTAAACGCGTTGCGAAGAAAGTTTTAAAACCGCGGGCGCAACGTGCCGAATACAAATTTGAATTAAACTCCCAATGGCGTTGTATTGAAGACGTTTTTATGGACAAATAAATACGCAAGGAAAGACATTCTTGCTGATAACTAGAGAGATAAGCCCACTGAACTTTATAATTAATCTTTGAACAACACTGGACTGGCTGTGCATGAACAAATGACAGTTTAAATTATTTATTATGGATCAATTTGTAGCGCCACATTTGACGTACGAGTGTCTCTGAAACTAGTAATATAGGGACGCAGGAAATGCCGAAAATATTAACTATCAGTTGGCAACTAGTGATCTCACTAATTTTAGTTCCTTGGACACTCGTAACTGTTTACAGCGCCAAAATGGCGCCATTCAAGTAGATCCAAAAAATATGACAACATCAGGTCCAGTGTTAGTCATAGATTAAATAGAGGTCAGTGGATAGAGCGACAGGTATGGCGACGGACTGAAAACCGAAAAGTCGGCGACGGACGATTCAAACCACACCCGTTTGGCTTTTGTCATACCTACTCCTAGTATAAGCTTTTAGTTGGAGAGGAAAAGGGGAATGAGAAATATTAGCAGCATGACTAAAAAAACAAATAGAAGCAACACGTATTGAACTTGTTTGGCGACAAAGAAATCGTTTAGAACATGTTATAATATTATTTTATACTTTTGCGTGTGGCCAAGTTCTATGACAGTGAAAAGGGACACCGCTTAAGTTATCCCACATCTTAAACAGTGTGTTTTTAGTGTAAGTTTATCTCTTGAAATGTGCTTAAGTGTGGGGTGAAAATAAATATTATTATAATTTTTAATAATGAGGACAATTGGCTTTTTAAATTCAACTGGTGGAAGCTACGCTGCGTGCGGTATTGATATTTATAAAGTTTGTTTGTTTTGAGACGCTTCGACTGAGATGTTAAAGAGAGGGCTCTAGCCTCTAATTTAGCTAGATCTTGAAACAAACTTAAAATACTTAACACACTAAATATGTCTTGACTTAAATCTGTCTTGTTTTAACTCTGGCTTGAGGCTGAGCGTTTTGAGTACATTTTCTTTTTTCAAAATTATTAATGAATAGTTGCCATATTTTGAAAAAAAAATAATTTTTAAATAAAAAAATTTAATAAGCCTTTGCGTAGTTTCTTTTTTTGTTATAATTTAATTGTAAATATTATTTAAGTGTGTAGCAGTAAAGAATCTATCTATCGAACTAATATAAATGCAAAAGTGTGTGGAGGACTTAGAAAGTGACATTAAGGCTTCCTTTTATCCTGGAGAAAAAGCTTGTATCCTATAGGTATGTAAAAGTAGGCTAGGAATTGTTTTATAGCACACCTCGTGAATAGGCACAATTTTTCATCCCAAATGTATATTCCAAATGTATAATTTTATTTATATCGCATACCGTACCTGGTTATGGAGTCGTGAAAATTTGATATTACGAGTTATGTGTATATGGTTGGCTTGGTGAAATTTTTAGCTGTCTGCCCAATTTTATTCGTCAGCGAAAACAATATTTTCAGTACTTAAATATAAAATGCTGTATCCAATCGTTACTATCGAAGTTTCTTTAAATACGTATTCCTATAAATTACATTTTTAATAAAATGAAGATCACAACTCTGTTATAAATCTAAAAAATAAATAAAATTGAAGTGTCTGTGCTTTGGAAATTATTAAGGGCATTATTATCTATATAAATAAAAATGAATGTTGGTAAGCGCATAACTCAAGAATGGATGGACCAATTCGGTTAATTTTATTTTTTTGTATGTTCCTTAAGTTCCACGGAAGGTTTTAATACAAAAAAAAACAAAAACTAAATTCACGCGGACGAAGTCGCGGGCATCAGCTAGTTTTAAATAAGAATCACTCGCTACGCTCGTGATTCTAAATTAGAGTCCTTCGCTCGCTCGGGATTCAAACTAGGCACTAGCAACAAAAAAAACTGCTATTATGTTGAACAAATAACTATTTTGTTAAAAGCCTGTTTCACCATTAAAATTATCCAAGTAGGGAAAATTTTAACCAAGGAAAAAAGGAGGATGGGTAAGAGAGGACCCAGACACAAAGTTAATTTTATTATTAAAATACCTATATCGGTATTCGTTGCTCATATAGAGTAATTTAATAAATTCCAAGATAAAATGTCAGAATTCACTCAGAGAAAAGATACTCGACCCTTAGATTAATAGTTTACGGTAATTATTACATAGAATTCAGACGTATGCTGGCTTAGGTTTGATTAAACTACTCCATTAGGGCAACAAAAGCCGACATAGCTCATAATGCTGCAGTCTTGGGTACGGGGCCTATACAAAATTACCCATTATACTTTGTCGTTCACTTCTTTTTAATCTAGTTCAAAAAACGAGGAGGTTCTCAATTCGTCGGAATCTTTTTTTTATGTATGTTCACCGAGTACATCGAGTGCGTCTTCGAACGCCTGAACCGATTTTGAAAATTCTTTTTTTGTTTGAAAGGGTATACAGGTGGTCCCATTTAAATTTTATCGTAATCGGTCAAGCGGTTTTTAAAAATTCAACTATAAATTATATACTTTGTAGTGGCGCAGGTGCTTGAAGTCGGTTTTTTTAAAATATTTTTTTTACATTAAATTATTTCGCTCACGTCTATTTTCCTTACTGTGTCGCGTATTACGCGGGCCATATGATTCTCCTCGCATGACTCTGTGCAAACTTCTGAAAGATTGTTAAAATTGTAATCTACACTTAGTGCTCAGGTGTGGTCGGTATAATGGTGGTAGAAATTGGCTTTTATTGCAAAAAATAGGTTTTATAATGTAATAAAATTTCCTTTCACGTTTATTTCTCACAGTTTCATAAATCATAACTTATGTTTTACGAACAACATCCCTGAGTAATCCCGTAATTGTTTGATGCCTGGTAAAATAAAATACATTTATTTGCTCTTTGGCTGATCAGCTTTCAGCCGCATGACTCGTCTATATTACCCATTCAGACACATTTCTTACATGTATTTGTTCTACTGCGAATCAATCATGCTTAGTCGATGTAATCCTTTTACTCGAATGAATGAACCAAACGACCTTAAGGCACCATTTTCGCATAAGATAAGCATTTGCCTAAGCCTATGTCGGTCAATCACGGTTAGACATATCTGTTTTTGTCTCATTTGCTGTAAGTTTTTTGAACGTTTGCTAACCTGGCTTTGTACGGTGATAAGTAACTCTTACATTTCAGCTCATCTCTTCTAAGTTTTTAGAATTTACAATATTAGAAGGGATGCGAAAATGTGTTAGTTTTTTGGTTTACCGTTCCATGCAGCAACGAAGAAACACATTATCGGCCTAATTTTTTTGCATGGGTATAGTTGAGGACTTGAAGAGTGACATAGGCTACCTTTTTTCTCGAAACAATAGAGGGTTCCTACGGGATTTTTAAAACTCTACCTCAAAGCTGACGAAGCCGTGGGCAAAAGAGAGTTTATGTAGTAGTAGCAGAAAAGGCATTCCGAACCAGTGGTAGATTCATCGACTATTCAAAAGCACTTGTAAAAGTTTATTTGAATAAAAAATATTTCTATTCTATTCTATTCTATAGTACCTACCTACCTAAGGATAATTTGGGTACCATTAAATTAAGAGTAGGAACAGGGATCTTCTAGGCAAGCACGATCCATCTCTCCATTTTCACTTATTTTACTAAGTGCAAATTTCACCAACGTCGAGTGACGTTTAACCAGGGATTAAATTGGGTGTTTTGTGTATTGAAAACCTTGACAAATGAACCACGTAAATATCATTCGTCTATGATTGAAAATGTGCCAAAATATCAAATTTATTCCACGGTAAAGGTTTCTCAACGTTGGTGAAATCGCCCTTAAATAATATTTAAAAAAACAATGTTTCTAAAATATTGGATAAGTTTCTAACTAATCAATAAACTTTGTTGTACTAAAACTAAAACAACTTTCTTGTTATATTTGCGTCTTTAATTACGGTCTAGTGATCCTTGGTTTGTATTTATACATAGCTATTATCTCGATATATATAACAAAACCGGCCAAGTGCGTGTCGGGCCACACGCAGTGTAGGGTTCCGTAGTTGAAAGTCTCAAATATTATTGCTGACCTAGGATAGTGCTTTTACTTTATTTATGAATATTGAATACATTTTGAGTTCCATGGTTTAAATACTATAATATACTACAAAATATGCAACTTACACTACGTGTAATGCCTAACTTAGAAAAAACAGATACAACTCCTTAACTAATGAACCCTACTTAGCCGTGATAGTTTTCCTTTAAAATTCGTTATATATACAACTGCTGTGAATTTTTTCTTGAATTCTATATACAACCATTTAGCTGGCAGAGGGGGGGGACACTTGACTCTAATAAAATTTAGCACTTTAAAATATCATATTTCACAAACGGATCCCTGAATTGAAAAATGGTGTTCCCACACCCACAATATTTTTGAAAGACCACGACACCCAACACTATGGGATAGTCGAGAAAAAAAATTCATCCCCACTTTACATGTAGGGGAGATACCCTAAAAAAAATTATTTTTCACAATTTTATTTCACCACTTTGTCGGCGTGATTGATATTTATATCCTTGTCAAATTACAGATTTCTAGTACCAATAGTCTCCGAGCTAAACCGCCGACGGACAGACGGACAGACGGACGGACATGGCGAAACTATAAGGGTTCCTTGTTTACTACGGAACCCTAAAAATCAATTGCTGTTCGTTAGTCTCGCTAAAACTCGAGACCGGCTGGGCCGATTTAGCTGATTTTTGTTTTGAAATGTTTGTCGTAGTCCAGGGAAGGTTTAAACGGTGAGAAAATATGGAAAAATTGCGAGGAAGATAGTAAAAACAACAATTTCATTTTCCCATAAAAAGTGTTCTACCTACTTTCCTGTCAAACATTTGACGTTCGTCTCTTAGCTTCGGTACGGTAGGCTCGGGTCCACTCGGATCGGGTCATTGTTTGTTCGTTCAGAAATATATTATGTCATTTAATAAAATAAAATCAGTAGGTAATCATACTTATCATACTAATATTATAAATGCGAAAGTGGTTTGTTGGTTTGTCCTTTAAAACAGATACGGATAGACTTGATTTTTTTCATGGGTAGATATAGTTGAGGACCTGGAGGGTGACATAGGCTACTTTTTATCCCAGAAAACCAAAGAGTTCCCAAGGGAGTTCAAAAACGAAATCCACGCGGACGAAGTCGCGAGCATCAGCTAGTTATTTATATATAAATCGGTTCTAGCAAATTTTCAATTAGCTTGGCTGTTTCATCTGCTTTCTTGTCAAATTCGTTACATTGGATTTTATCCAATTAGAACATTTAGAGCTCTCTTTATCGTTTCACGAGAAAGTTTCTATCCGAGGACTAATTCTATTGTACGCCGTCCAAGTCCCGTCTTAGTGTTCCAGATTTTAAGGTGCTTTTAGGCTACAACGCAAGAAATTTTAAACAAGTTTACAATTACGGCTAATTGGTTCTTATTCTGCTAGTCTAGAAGTTTTTGTTCATAAGTGGTTCACAGGAATTTTAGAAACTTGGTTTTATAATATTTTGTAGGGTTTTACTGTAATTAACTACAAACTCAAAGACTACAAATCGCGAGTGATGTTTTATTTTTATATATATATTTTTTATATTTTCTGTCTATTTCTTTTTTTATGTTAGCCGTCTAAGGCCAGCTTGCAGAGACCCCGGGTTACGCTTAACCCAGGAATAAAAATGTAATTTTGAGAGAAGCTTTATACGAAATCTGTCAAAGCAGCAGCTAACTCTGGGTTAAAAGGATAACTCAGCGTTTCTACAAGCGGGCCTAATTAGTTTTCACATGAAGATGAAGACAGAGATTATTATAAAATATATGGATAGCCAAACCTAGGTAGGTACCTTATTTTCCTTTTCTTATCTATGAATGCCTTTTCTTAAACTCGGGCCAAAAATAATTAATTATACCATTTTATTCTATAGATTTAGTATATTAGTCTTTGAACATTGCATGTTGCGTGTGATGATAGGGCTCCGGGATATGGTCTCTAACAATGGGCTGAGGCCCATAGGAAAGCTCAGAGTCATTCTGTGGGTGACTGCTAACACCACGATGATTTATTTATCTACTTTAAATGTTTCTAAATAACTTCTAACGACGTTTTGTAGCGGCACATTGCGGTTATCGATCTTGTTATAATAATTTTAATTTGAATATTACAAAGTATTTTTGTTTACAGGTATCCTGGATCCGTAAAAGAGACTTGCACATACTAACCGTGGGGGTGCACACATACAGCAGCGACGCGCGGTTCGCGGCCCTCCACGCGGACGGCTCGGACGAGTGGACGCTGCGGGTGGCGCCCGCACAGCCTCGCGACTCTGGGGTCTACGAGTGCCAAGTGTCCACAGAGCCTAAGATTAGTTTGTCGTTTAGGCTCACTGTTGTTGGTTAGTATCAAATTGGTTAATTACTTATTTACCCATTTTATAATAAGGCAAAGCAACGAGGAATAATAAATAGAAAAGTACTGTTGCTATTTGAACACGCATACTGCGACATGTACATACTCTCAGAACATTAACCAACGCAGAACACGGTGTAGTAGTAGTTAGTATATACCAGCCCTGAGGGTGGACATCTACAGCAACGACGCGCGGTTTGCGGCCCTCTACGCGGACGGCTCGGACCAGTGGACGCTGCGAGTGGCGCCCGCACAGCCGCGCGATTCCGGTGTTTATGAGCGCCAAGTGTTCACAGAGTCTAAGATTAGTTTGTCATTTAGGCTCACTGTTGTTGGTTAGTATCAAATTGATTAATTACTTATTTACAATTTTATAATAAGGCAAAGCAACGAGGAATAATAAATAGAAAATTACTGTTGCTATTTGACATGTAAGTACTCTCAGAACATTAACCAACGCAGAACACGGCGTAGTAGTAGGAGTACTAACCCTGAGGGTGGACACCTACATTAGCAACGCGCGGTTTGCGTTCGGACGAGTGGACGCTGCGAGTGGTGCCCGCACAGCCGCGCGATTCCGGTGTTTATGAGCGCCAAGTGTTCACAGAGCCTAAGATTAGTTTGTCGTTTAGGCTCACTGTTGTTGATTAGTATCTAATTGCCTTTCACACAAAGGTAGAGCAGCGAGACATAGTAAACAGAACAATACCTACTGCAGTTATTTCAACGCACGTGCTGCAATAGACAAGTAGGTTCTATCAGAACAGAAACCAACGCAGTAAATACATAGTGTTCAATTAGTTTTGTGTAAATCTGCGCACTACTTTGCCTCATTGCTCTGCTCAGTAACAATATAATCACGATCGTCGGTACCAGTTACCTAATGGTGGCAATTAATGCATGCACTGATAGATGAAGAACGATAAGTAACAAACTTTTGATTGATCATAAATGGAAATGCCCATTTTTGGCCAAGGTTCAGCCACTAGACCAAGAGTTGCTGGTTTATGGCAATATCCATAGTTATTTAGCTTAAAGAATTAATGATTGTATTCGATATAATCTTTAATTTTTTTTAACGTGAAACAGGAATACAATTATTTATTGAACCATTTATTGAAATGTTTAGATATTGGAGATTAAATTGCTTTCACGAAGTAATATAATATTTTAAAAGGTGCTCCCTTTTTTGCGTAGAAGCTATTTGTTTTTTATTACTCTGAAATATTGTTTTAAAATCAAACAAAAGCGAATTGAAACCTGCGTAATATGTTAAGAGGTTTTTACAACTCTTTTGGATGGAAATTTGAGCAAAATGTATTCAATTAGTATTAATAGGCTCTGATTGAAATACCTATATTCATTGAAAAAATTATTAAAAGGGAATAATTTTTGAGAATGTGTGAATTTTCATTTAACAAAATTTTCAAAAGCCTCATGCTTTTTAAGGTTTCTATATTATGTCTATAAGGTTGTATATTTCGATAAATGGGTACATTGTTTGTTTGTTGTAAATATAATATATACTACAAAATATATATTTTGAATACGCATAATATCAAATCATATCATTGCAATTTTGAATTGAAAACCAGACAATTTTAATGAGAATTTATCTATGCAGAGAAAACGCAGGAAAATTTTAAATATTTAGTACTAAATAATTCAAAGTAATATATAGTCACATTTCACGTCACCAACAAGCAGAAAACTAACAGTGCTTAATTTGTCAATGTTTGCTATTACATTAGCGTTTCTATTATATTGAAATTCTATACCGCTCAGTTCTACAATAGAGGAAAATTACTACTAATGCAAATAGGGTCATTGACGCGAAGCTATTAACACTAGTTATAACCCTTCTCTGAGAGGAGACCTCGCTCAGTAGTGAGCCGATGATGGGTTGATAATGATGATGATGATGATGATGATGAATAGCTGGCCAGTGGTCATAGCCTAGTGATCGAGTCATTGGCCTTCTTTGAGGGGGGTCCAGGGTTGAATTCTCAGGCATAGGTACACCTCTAACTTTTCAGGTATATGCGTTATAAGCAATATAATTTGTTCTAAAGATGAAGGAAAACATCGTGAAAAAACCCTGTAGGTTTTCTCTAGACTGTAAGTTTTCCAAAATGTTCTCAAAGTTGTGTGAAGTCAGCACTTAGCCAGCGTGGCAGACTACAGCCTAAACCTTCTCATTCTGAGAGGAGACACATGCCCAATTATGGGCTAGCGATAGTTGATATGAATAGCTTGTTAAATGAGTGTCACATAGGTATAAAACATACAAAGTGTACAATATTTTTAGACTCGGTACATAGAAATCTATGAAATGAACAGAACAATATTGTATGGCATGCCTTATCTACTATGGTGAGTGGTACGTTCCACACCTGCTCCTTTCATCATACCTAACGACGTCTGACTAGAATTGATCGACTGGCTCTATTGTACTAGACTTTTAAAATTGCCGCTTCAGAATATTTTTAATACAAAACACATAAGCGAAATTTTCTATGGAGAGTGTATGGAGTTAGTTGTTTGTGACGTCACACGCAAGTAGCGCTCACTTTGTCTAATAGGAAACTTTAAAGCTCTATATTTCCGAGACTAGATAAGATATTAAGAAAAGAAAATTGTCATTGTGTTATAATATTTTCAATTTTATTTTAAATAAAGAAAATAATATCAAATACTAAAAAATAATATCTCGACAACGTTTCGATTCCCGGTAAAAATTTTGATTAGGACCAGCTTGTTGCCCTTTGGCAAAGGCATCCTACAATATTTTCTATTTGCTTTTTCTCTTGTTCATGTTGTTCCTGTTATGGTTTCAAAATAAATAAATAAATTATTTAATTAAATTATCCTTAATTTGCTAAATGTTTTTAGAGTGATCACACTGCAAAAACATCACTACAACACTACAACAATATTGTTCACTGCAATCATGCAGTGAACAATATTGTCATTAAGAGGCCATAACATTCAATTATTGAAAAGTTTGTAGAGCTGTTCAAACTCACACTAAAGATGTTGTTCAATCTTAATACAGAGCTAAAGGTAGTTTATATCAATAAAGTGTTTTCCTGTCAACAGTGTCGAAGGCTGAAATTTTATCTGGGCCAGAGCTATTCGTGCGAGCTGGCTCGGATATCAATCTCACTTGCGTCGCGAAGTACGCCCCAGACCCACCGAGGTGAGTTTAGATTTCATTTATGTAAGAACGTAAAAGCATACCTACTCCACTTTTCCATTACGATAATGAGAAGTTAGTGAAAAACTTCTGCTGCATTCAAATATAATAGAGCTGCATAAAACATTTCTCAAACTATGACTGTTACTGCAAAAGAGCATAATTTCGACGGAACGATCTTTACGAAATATGTAAATTCCTGACAAGTTTGAGTACGTCACTGATGCCTTTTCAGTAACGAAATGGATAACATTTATTATGAAAATATGTAATATCAAATTTAATGAGAATAGATTCCCGTCAAGAAAATTTTAGTTCGGGTGTTCTAGTAATACATGGATAACAATGATAATAATTATAAAAATACTAATTGAGTTGAGTTCTCACTGAGCGCGACTGGTGTCTGTGACCATATCTCAACCGATGGATGTGCTTTTGCCTCGGGTGAGACTCGAGAAATGACCACCATCCGCATTAAACAAAGCAACTTGCGAGGTTTCAGAACACCTAGTACGGGTCCGTACTAAGTTACGCTATAAATCTAGATTCAAGACGTTCATAATATAATAAACTATATAAATCACAATAAACAGTCAATAATTTGTACTGTGAATAAAAGATTATAAAAATGTAGGCCTTTATACATACTGGATCTCAATTATGTGGTATGAGTTTTTAAATGAAAAATCTCGTATCATCTTATTAGATTGCATTATATCCATGGGTTGAATTATCTCATCACTCTAAAAGGGTACGCCTGCATCAGATAGAGCTTTCGCGTAATGAAAGGACAAGACCGACTCTTAATGAAGTATTGCCTTTGAGAACATCTTTGCAATCACGAATGTGCTTATACTAAACCTGCTTACAGATATTTTCGAAAATAAATAATTTCTTATATAATACAAATAAATTCAAAAATTATTAATTAAAAAAAAAAGAATAAAAAGTCCGTACTTTGACAAATACGGTAGTAAATATCATTCGTCTATGAGTCCGTATGATACGTTGTTTGGCACGCCATGTCAACGTCGTATAAAAGGTCTCCGATCATCATATCGGAGGACAAATAGAGGACGCACATCAAAAAAAAGTTAATTAAACTAAAATAAATAAATTTTATTTTTACTCAATTTTCATTAATTAGAATTAATAAAATCTGTAGGAGAACCAGACTTAAAACTTAGCCTCATTTAATCGGGAAGCTGAAGTGGCAATAGCCGGGCATATATCCAAGAAACGATAAAAGTTGGGTTCCAAAGGTGCTTAATTGATATACAACGTTAAAAGACCCCCTAATATGTAGATTAAGATAATATGGTAGATTCACTTGACGATTCTAAAGCACGTATTGTAAAAGTTTATTTGAATAAAAAATTATTCTATTGTATTCTAGAAAGATCCTCTCGGGAAACTTATGTCCAGAAGTGGACGTCTATTGATTAAGATAATGATGATGAATAATAAATTCGTTGATAGAGCTTTATGTACTTGCCAGTTTCGGTGGGAAGATACCACACACTGAACGCAGTCTTAAGATACTGACGAAAAATTAATTAAAAAAGAGCTAAATCCTGTATACACTCGTACATAACTCAGTTTACTCGAATAAAAAGAAACAGAGTTTCTCACGGAACATAGCACCTCATCAATATTCAAATTGAAGGTTCCTCCGCTGAAAGATCTCAGGCACATGGTGCCATTAAATGCTGATAGGCAAAGAATGCCTCACTTAGGGACCTCGACCGACCCTTTTATCAGAAAATAAGCTTATCATGTTTATGGATGCGAGAATAAATAGGTTGCGTGAAAAAATATATTGGGTTTTAGTGAAATGAAACTGTTCACCGTTATTGATGGCGGGCAGAATTTATTTTTGAATCATATTATTATTAGAGAAAAGAATATATTAGCATAAATATATTAGTTTTTTTCTAAAGCTTGCTCTATAAAGATCTAATCATAATGCAATTTTATTGAATCCTTACTAATATCCTACTATCCTACTAATAAAATGAGATAGCTCATACCCGGGATTAGCATATAGGCTACATTTTATCCAGGAAAATTGAAAAGTTCCCGCCGAAGTCGGGCCGGGAATCCTATAGTTATAAATACTAAAGTGTGTTTGTTTGTCCTTCAATCACACAGCGACAGAGCAATGGATCGATGAGATTTTTTGCATGGGTACAGTTGAGAATTTGGAGAGTGACTTATGCTATTTTTATCCCGGAAGAACAGTAGGTTTCTGGGGGATTTTTAAAAACCTAACTCCAAACGGATAAAACTAGAAATTTATAACAGCGATTAGATAATTACATAGAAATTCGTTAAAAAAATTAATATTTTACTAAAAAAACTAATTTCAAAGATCAAACATTATGATTTTTATGACTGATGCGACAATAGCCAAAATAGAGATAAAGGAGTGGATTATCATTGAAAAAATTTAATTGAATAAACTGTAATTTTCAATGTATTTTGAGTAACATAATTTTTATGCTTAAAAAATAAAAGTCTCTGTTCTGTTTAGAGATTTCATGAAACCTACAAACCTGGATATCTAAGGAAAACAATTCGAACCTTCAGCCTCCTCTACACAAGTTGACGAAATATTTATTTGATATCGAGATTGTTTACTACGTGCGATTTCTCAATTTTATGAAAAATCCAAAACAAATTTCAACTAAAATATTAAAAATTATTTTATAAGCTGCATGTTATGTTATGAAAATTGTCTCATCCAAGATTCATTTACGTATATGGAATGAGGTTATGCGTGTATATAGGCAAATGAGTTGAAAGGCTTCAGACAAAGGAGGTACATATGAAGTAGATAGATTATCGGAGTGCTTCAACAAGAACTGTTTGCCGTGTCTCTTTGTCTCTTCAAATATTTTGTTGAACTTCGAATCGGTACTCGAGTACAATATTCTTATGTCGAGATAACTCTGATGGGAGATCTTAATACCTATGTCGCAGTCGAATATAAGGGAGGCTGCGTAGCTACCGGGTGCTTAAAATTTAAGTAGACGTTGTCATTTTAAGTACACCTCTTGCAAAGCTTCAGAAAGACTTTAAGACATCTTGGGTACCGTATGAAGCTCAAGACTTTTATTTTATGAGGTTTAAAGCTGTAAAAGTCACACGATAAAATATTTTGACGAAAATTCTTTGAAAACATTAGGTAGGTGGGGTACACGGTAAGTATATATATAGCTTTTTATTTCATCGTATATAATATAAAACTTTATACCTACGCAAACTATGTACTTCAGCATTAAAAGAGGGCGTTTTACTGCTAAACCCACTTTACGGCTGAAATTTTGATGATGACCAAGTAAATTACGGTTGGTTTAGTCGTCTACATTAAATCTTGTTAGACAAGAGGTTATAGGGCTCCTTTGTGCGATTAATGTTCCCTATAATTAATCTTTAATATCATTAGTCAATTAATAAAGTGTTTGTTCTTAGGGTAGTGTACACGATATAATACTTCAATTATATTTAATAATGTATTTATTTCATCATAAAATTTAAGTTTAACTAATAAAATCTTAAACATAAAAAAATATATTAGGATCATAATATCATCCAAGCCACTTGGTAATTTAAAACGTTAATTATTTTTTTAAAGTAACAATTTTATTATAATTTATGAATTCTTATTACAAACTAGTGGACACCCCGGCTTCGCACGGGTAGGCTACAAAACAAACACAATGGTATAATCATCTAGGGCCTGAAGGTTAATGATAAAGTCTATGTCTATAACCCTCATATAAATATGGAATGCCTGTATTCGATCGTTGTCCTTTATGTGAGTGACTTTTGCTGCTACCCGTGAAGCATTATGTCCTCTATCTCCTATAATATTTATCAGATCTTCATCAAAATTAGACGAACTATGCTTGATATTATACACTTTTAAATAAAAAAAGAATGATTAAAATTGGTTCAAATTTGACGGAATTATGAAGTAAAACCGATAAAAACTTTAATCCCCTATCCTGGAGGAACCTTATTGTTTATCAGGACAAAAACTATCCTATATGTTGACCCGGAGTATAACCTACTACTATACCAAATTTCATACAATTCCGTTCAGTAGTTTTTGCGTGATGCCCGGACAGACAGACAGACAGACAGAGAGACGGATACACAGACAGACAGACAGACAGACAGACAAAAATTAAATAAAAATCTGTTTTGGGATCAGTATTGATAATATAGCATCCCCCGGTTAAAATTTTCAAAATAGATTAAATGTACAGAAATCCTCCAGTTACAGTTTTATTATAAGTATAGATATAGATATATTAATGTGTATTTTTTGCAGTTTTATATACTGGTATCGGGGTGAGCAAGTCGTGAACTACGCACAGCGCGGCGGCATCAGCGTGGAGACTGAGCAGAGAACACGCACAAGTAGACTCCTCATAGCGCGGGCGTCACCTCACGATTCTGGCAACTATACTTGTGCGCCGAGCAGTTCTGGTGAGTAGTCATGTATGACAAAAGATAATTTTTAGGGTTCCGTACCCAAAGGGTACCAACGGAACCCTATTACTAAGCCTACGCTGTCCGTCCGTCCATCCGTCCGTCTGTCAGCGGGCTGTATCTCGTAAGCCGTAATAGATAGACAGATGAAATTTTCACGTATTATGTATTTCTATTGCCGCTATAACAACAAATAATAAAAATTAAATTAAATTAAAAAAATTAAATTAAAATATTTCCATGGGTACATGGAAATATTTTTATTTAATTTTTCTTTAACGGAACCCTAAAAGAGCGAGACCCGACTCGCACTTGGCCGATTTTTTTTAGAATATCAGCCAAATTGAAGTTGACTCATGTCCTCCTTTCCCCTCCAAATAAGCGGAAAGCTTGTGTTAGGAGTGGGTACGACAATAGTGCAACGGGTGGGATTCGAACCTGCGACCTTTAAATTTTCACTGTTGGGCTATTGAGGCTTATATTATTTAAATTTTTAATAATTATTGTAAAATTTAACTCAGGAGTCGAGGTAAGTAAAGCTTCAACATTGAGACATAATTATCATCATCATCATCATCATCATCATTAGCAACCCATCAACGGATCACTACTGAGCGCAGGTCTCCTATCAGAGAAGGGTTATAGGCCATAGTCCACCACGCTGGCCCAATGCGAATTGGCGGACTTCACACACCTTCGAGAACATTATGAAGAACTCTCAGATGTGCAGGTTTCCTCACGATGTTTTCCTTCGCCGTTGAAGCAAGTGATATTTAATTGCTTAAACGCACTTGACTCCGAAAAGTCAGAGGTGTCGAACGGCCGAAATAATAGTAAATAAGCGTAACACGAATTAATATTAGGTCTTTACCTATGAAATTGCCTTTCTTCAGTACTGGTCATTTCAAATAAAAAAAAGTTTGAAATGGCTCTGTATTCTAAATTCAAATTAATTTTGTTTTAAAACCATGACATTCTATTTACAAACTCAGTCTTTTGTTTTTTGATTAGCGTTGTATTTTCATTACATTTGAACATTTTTCGTCATAGTGGATAATTTAAAAATTCGTGTAATTATGGAATATGAGTTCCGTCGTGGCACCAACGCGACACAAACGGCCCGTAACATCAAAAACGTTTACGGAGAGAACTGTACAAACGATCGCACAACCCGTTATTGATTTTCCCGGTTCCGTTCTGGAAATTTTGACTTGAAAAATGTAGCTCGTGGTCGTCCGGAGACTTTGGTTAACAATAATGAATTAAAGGCGATTGTGGAAGCTGACGAAACTCAATCTACAGCTGAGCTAGCAGCAGCTTTTGATGTAAGCATCAAAACAATATTGATCCATTTGCGACAAATTGGCAAGGTAAAAAAGCTTGATAGATGGGTGCCCCACGACCTTAACGATCGCCAGCGCAACGTACGCGTCGAGACCTGCCTTGTGCTGCTCAACAGGCAAAGAAATGAAGGAATTTTGAAACGAATTGTTACGTGCGACAAAAAATGGATTCTGTTCGACAATCGAAAGCACTCAGCAAGTTGGTTAGACCCTGGTTCAGCACCAAAGCAATGCCCTAAACCAAAAATGACCCCTAAAAAGGTGATGTTCACTGTTTGGTGGTCTAGTGCGGGTGTGATTCACCAGAGCTTTTTACAAAACGGCATGAGCATTAATGCAGATGTGTACTGTGAAGGGCTGGAGAGAATGATGGAGAAGCTTGCACATCTGCAACCAGCTTTGGTCAATCGGTCGTCCCCACTGCTCCTTCACGACAACGCGCGACCCCATACTGCGCAACAGACAGTCTCCAAGCTGCAAGAGCTGGGGTTGGAAGCTCTCCCTCATCCGCCATACTCACCAGACCTTGCACCTACCGACTATTACTTTTACCAAAATTTAGACAACTTTTTAGTGGGTAAAAAATTCAATTCCCGAGAGGCAGTACAAAATGCCTTTGAAGAGTTTGTTGCCTCCCGTCCAGCTGATTTTTACAAGAAGGGCATCAATAAACTGCCAATGCGTTGGCAAAGATGCGTCAATTGCATGGGTGATTACTTCGAATAACAGAAATAAAAAAGTTTGAAAAAATAAGTACTTTCACTTATTGCATACAAAACGGCAATTTCATAGGTAAAGACCTATTATAATTAATTTAAAGTCTCATTATGTTTAGGTACCCTACTTAACATTAAATCGTTTTATGGTTGAACTATGATTAATAAGATATGATAGTAGGTAGTACAATCCACGCCCTTAACAATCATTTAGTACAATTTTTTGTATGCCCTGAGCAATGCACAATTTAAAGTTGCTCAGACGCGCAAATTCAAGTTTATTTCTTGGTCGGTGGATTCCGCCGCGTGGTTTAAAGCAGTCCAAAATATTGGCAAGAACTATATCTTCTATACTTAATGATTAAACGAACTTACCTGTTAAGTGAAGTTCTATCATAATTATACGAAGGCTTCGTACGAAGAGGTTATAGACTTGGTAGTATACGCATACGTAGTGGTTACCGTTCACTTTATTGAGATTTATATATATTTTAAAAATAGGGTAGGTTGATATAATATCGTCCCTGCACCGTACAGCTAGGTACCTCATTTAGTTTAGAGTTCAGCTAATACACCACCTCATATTTTACGATTAAGGGTAAACGCATAACGTGAGGGTGGGAGGGTTATAACCTCTTCGTACGAAGCCTTCGTATAATTATGATAGAACTTCACTTACAGGTAAGTTCGTTTAATCATTAATTATACTTCATGGCTTCGTACTCAAGGTTATAGACTTGGTAGACTTTTAGAGCTAAGATTCGTAAAATATGAGAAGATGTATTGGTTAAGTTGTTTTTTTATTTTTTTTTATTTTTATATATATATGTAAATATTTTGTTAATAATATAACAAAAATCATACAATGACTATGGGTTATCAAACAACAATTTGTTTTTATTGAATCATTCATAATAGCTAAATAAATCATTTCGGGCATTGATAGGCCGATTATAAAAGCTAGCAAAAGTATGGGAACTTATTAAGCTTCAGCCTGCAGTAGTTTTCATATTATGATCCACTGAAACATTTAACCTTTGCGCAGCAGATGTGGTAGCATGCCCAATGATGGGGGAGATATGGAAGTATAAATTCCAGTTTGGTTCAAGGTATTTTATATAGGTACAACGTGATAAAATTTGTAAACCGTCCAATTAATGAGTATGTTTCTTTTTTTTTAAGTAAGAAATATTATGGAGTCTCCATTTTCCCGAAGCGAAGTGGTTTAGTAAAGATATGCAATGTTTTTCCAGGCGAAATCTCTGGTTTTTATTTAAAAAATGGAATGACTAACAGTTTTAATCTAGGAGTTTTAATATGATATCAGATGAAAACACACTGATATTACACACTTTTATTTTTGATAATGTTTGCACTTTTTGTGCAGTAAGCGTAACAATTTTTTTTTTGTTTCTTTTTTTTTTTTTTTTTTAGAAATTGTTTAAAGATTTAGGATCTGATTAGGATATGTATATACCTACTATGATTGATCAACTGTATAGTTGACCAATATAAATTTAATGTAAAATATTGAGCACCCTGATTGTTGATCGTTTGATAAGGTCAATCATCCAGCCCCTTTAAACATCAACATTTCTGACATTAAAAGATTTTTAAACAGTGGATACCATGGCTAGATAGCCCAGTGTGGAACAATAAATAATTATACCCTTGGTATTATCAGAAATAATTTTACGTAACGATTTTAAAATCTAAGTTACTTATAGAGAAAATGCAAATGCATTTAATAGTAAAGGTTAGATCATGATATCGTAAAAGTATATTCCTACTGCGTTCGCATCTGGGTCTCTGTGCTATGAGACGTATCTTTGACAGATATTATTATCCACATAAATCAATGTTTGAAGAACCAAACTTGAGTATAATTTGTCTTTAAGCGTATAAAGCAGATTACTGCAAGTTGCTATTCAATATCTTGATGCGTACGCCTAGATTCTTGATCTTTTTCAAAGTTCTCCGAAGAGCACATTTTATATGAAGCGAAGACATAAAACTTTCTGTTGACCTGTGTCTACTATATTAAAATCTAAAGTTTTAGATAGATTAAAATTATTACTTTTATCATTTTTTTTTTAAAAAGAAACCCAGGTTCGTAAGAAACTTTGTGGTTTCTTGTAAGTTTTGATAACATGTTTCATATTAGTCGTTTCCAACACTACAAATATGGTATATGTATAATATAATTGTTATAGTGAGTATTTGTCCACATGTTCTCAATAATTTTACTACTGGTTTCATACTTTAGTGAACACAAAAGTAGTATTTTAAGTATATTTACAAAAAGAGCAGTATTTAAGCCGAAAGGTAAAAACTTAAATTTAATGATAAATTCATCAAACTGGAACCTGGATGGATAGTGGATAATTTTATCCTCATTTGTGTTTAATAAAAAGTATGTGTGTTATAAATATATTGTGCACATAATGTTATTAATTATATAATTTTATTACTAAAACTTAATCTTGATTGTAAGCGTTGCGCGACAGTTTTATACCTACTACTGTAACCATTATCGTTTTATAATAAATGTATGTTTCACATGTATTTAGTGTATTCTAAAATTAAATAAATAAAATAAATAATTTTTAGCAAAGTTATTGAGTCTTTCATCTAGAAATGACTCTTTATTGTGTGTTCATTGATGTTTTATTTTTAACAATTTTAAGTTTTAAATAAAGCGCATCTTTTCATTTGGCTTAAGTATTGCAAAAAACATTCGATAAATATTGGTCAGATCAAGCTTCAGATTTTGAAATAGCGCCAGCTAGTAAAATTACTGATAGAATCCATAAAATTACATAAAAGTACCCTTTGTCGACCGAGCGAAGCGAAGGTCTTTGAGTTAACTAGGGCGATTTGCACTTGTCCGTCCGTCCGTCCGTCCGTCCGTCCGTCTGTCAGAGCCTTATAACTTTTGAATTACTGAACGTAATTACTTCAAATTTAGATATAATATGTAAACCGATGGCCTCCAGCCGAAAATGGCTTAAAAAGTTATAAAAATCTTTATTTCAGGGGGGCTCTCATAGAAGCGAATGCGAAGTAAAAAAAAAAAATCGCGTTACATAAAATTGTTACGTATCATTTTAAAGATAATTTTGAACTGAGTACAAAAATATTTTTTTTTTAATTTTTCCCTTAAAATTGACGAAATGGGGGGCTTTCAAAGTGGCGATTTTATACGCTTGCTTGAAGACGCTCTCTAGAAAAATCCGCTATGGATTTTCAAACTGATTTTATGTTTTTAGGTCACTTATATCCTGTACTTGAACAACAAATACTAAAATTATATGAATATTATAAAGAAACGAGATTATTTAATTTTTAATGGGCGTCAGTAATTCATATAGCATCAACATAGCTTCACAATAATGCTAATAGATGGCGCAGTCAGTAACTATTCCCATGGAACTACGAGTTAAATTCAATGTTTGATAAATAATTCAATGTTTTCACTAACGTTCCCTAACCTTTACGGGCTACCTATAAGTTAGGTGATTGATGTTTTCTGTCAACTTATTTATCACGATCCTGTACGGGACACCTAAAAGGATATTGGGACGGATGTTAGGACTTAGGATTGTATTTAGGAGCTACCTACGTTAAGAGACTCCTACTTAGGGGATGATTTAGGTATGTTTGGTGAAAACGGGCATAATAATAATGTCAGTTTTGGTTATCATGTATCGATTGAATGAATAATCATGGGATACCGTTACCGCGAGGTCTCAGTTCGGGGCGAACCACTAGTTATAAAGATTACATTTGTATACACGGTTGCTAGGAGGTACTGTTAGGGATGGTGTTCGTGAAAAAAGGAATTTTGAAACATTTGATGTATGAAAGAACCGTAGGGTCATTAGCGATCATATACCATTCCTTATAGAATAAGGACAGCCTGTCAGCAAGTTTTAACGACGTTAATAACGATATTAACTATAATTAACGACGTTTTTAGCTCGTTCGTTGCTGTTGATTCCAGGACTATCGAGGAGTAGTCTCGCTGAATATGTGTTGAGGTCATCGCAGGGTCTTTTGTCCTTGTGGGTCCCATTGGCCTGCTAGCCAACCCTGACCCTTTAAATTTCTTGTAGAATTTGGTGTTGTATCTTGTGTTGTGTTTCGCGAGATCTTCTTATTTGGAAATATCTTCCTAATAATTCCTAATTTATTTATGGCTTTTGTCAATAGTTTGAACAATGAAGTATTTCTCTCTTGTGCTTCTCCTAAATAACTAATAGCCGAAGACGTTTTAACTTGTTTGTTTCCTATTGCTTCATTGCGTTTTTCAATATTAGATTTATCAACTTGGAAATTTCAGAAGTTAAAAAAAATTTCATTTAGCTACTTAAGCTGTTCCATTGTTGACCCATCGTGGTCCAATGTTGTAATCTAATAGCCAAATCTTTTTTGTCATATATGTAATATTTGGATAAGAATGATTTTATCTGACTATTGATAACATCAGATAGAACCAACTATGGTTCTATATCAAGAATATCTTTTAACTCACTGTCAAGTCCAAAGTTTTCTGCTGTAGGTATTCCAATAGGCTCCGGAGAAAGTTTCGGCGCAGCTCCCTGATTATATAGAACTGCATTCGGTGTACCGCATACCGGGGTTTGAATTTGGGTTCAGTTCCGGCTCCTGTTGTTCTGAATCTCCGTCTGAGATAGCCATGACGTCATCATTGGTCAAATGTGGAAACTGAATAACCTCCTATTCGATTAACGTACAAAATTATCATTACGAAGGAGGATCTGGGTGTCACACAGTTCTCTGACAAATATTTTTATACCAGTAAAAAGAGCTATTTTCAAATAATTATTATGTCATTTATTTTCATCGTCACTCCATTAGCTCTCTGATTTCCACAGGCAATATCCCTACCCAGTCGTTGAGACATCAAAGAGAATTTCCAGGCCATAGTTATCAATTATTATAATAATTTTATATACTGGCTGGTCAATAGTACGAACCCACCATTCAAACTAAAGTTTCAATGGATTTCGTATGAAATTTTCGTAATTATTAAAATTTTTATACTAAGATTATTAGTACAAGACACCTTTCAGAAAGTTTTGTATAAAAACAACTGTACTCAACAGCAGGCCAGGCAGATACCAATAAAACAACAAATCTGGCTAACATTCTAATTTAGCGTCGTTTTATTTTCGACATTCATAATTTAACTGTCCGAAATCAACATGTAAAATACATGTGAAAAATAGAATTCAGAAAAAAGGGTAAGTAAACAATAAACGATGAGCTGATTTTAATACTTCTCATACTCCGGATACTGTGTCTCATAGTCAAAACAGACTTTCCTTAAGTTAATCATATATCTGTGGTAAGAAGCAGTCCCAATACAATAGCAATTACTGCCTACAAACTGACTAATAAACAGTAAGAAACAGCCCCAATACAAAAAGTAAGAACTGTCCACAGACTGTGTGTTTCGCAAGAAAACACTTTCAATAAGGTTTATTCGCTATCACGAGTTTAATAAACAGTAAGAAACAGCCCCAATGCAAAAGCACGAACTGTCCACAATACTGTGTGTTTTATAAGAAAACACTTTCACACAGGTTTATTCGTTATCACGAGTTTAATAAACAGCAAGAAACAGCCCCAATGCAAAAGCACGAACTGTCCACAATACTGTGTGTTTTATAATAAAACACTTTCACTCGGGTTTATTCGCTATCACGAGTTTAATAAACAGTAAGAAACAGCCCCAATGCAAAAGCACGAACTGTCCACAATACTGTGTGTTTTATAAGAAAACACTTTCACTCAGGTTTATTAGCTATCACGAGTATAATAAACAGTAAGAAACAGCCCCAATGCAAAAGCACGAACTGTCCACAATACTGTGTGTTTTATAAGAAAACACTTTCACTCAGGTATATTCGCTATAACGAGTTTAATAAACAGTAAGAAACAGCCCCAATGCAAAAGCACGAACTGTCCACAATACTGTGTGTTTTATAAGAAAACACTTTCACTCAGGTTTATTAGCTATCACGAGTATAATAAACAGTAAGAAACAGCCCCAATGCAAAAGCACGAACTGTCCACAATACTGTGTCCCTACATTAGGGTTAATAATATCGTGTAATAGCCAACTCGTATAGTGAAGAAACAATCCCAATGTACAATACCCAAGACACTAATTTCTCGAGCACCAATAAACCATAGCACAATTATTATTACTTAATAATCAATCTTACCTTGATAACCCAACGGTGCATTTTGGAATTTATGTGGAATCGACGTTGTGTCAGAATCATCCGACTGATTGTAATTTCATTTCAAACTTCTTAATTTTTGCTTTAAATACATTCACATTTATCACCCTTAGGTTTGGGCATTATAAAAATATTATTTGTTTACTTTTTCACGTTTTAAATATCACTTTAAATAACACTTTAAAATTAAATTAGGCGAGGGCGTGGTGGAACGGTAGCGCACTAAAAAGCGAATGAGGTACCTAGCTGTACGGTGCAGGGACGATATTATATCAACCTACCCTATTTTTAAAAAAATATATATAAATCTCAATAAAGTGAACGGTAACCACTACGTATGCGTATACTACCAAGTCTATAACCTTGAGTATGAAGCCATGAAGTATAATTATAATAAAACTGTAACTGGAAGATTTCTGTACATTTAATATATTTTGAAAATTTTAATTGGGGGATGCTTTACTATCGATACTGAGCCCAAAACAGATTTTTATTTAATTTTTGTCTGTTTGTTTGTCCTTCTTTCACGTAAAAGCTACCGCACAGATTTCTACAAAATTTCATACCGTGGTAGCTTATTACTCGGGTCAACATCTAGGCTACTTTTTATCCCGGAAAATCAAGGAGTTCCCGAGGGACTTTAAAAACTAAATCCACGCGGACAAAGTCGCGGGCATCAGCTATTACTAAATATAATCCACATTTCTACAGTAAGTAAAACAGGGTTTTCATATATTACTTGTTGCAACGTAGACAAATACGAATATAAAACCATTTATTGCTTCTGTATTTATAATAGCTCAATTTTTGATACAATACAAACATTTGCTCCGCCTACAGTAGTTTTAGCGAATAAACAATACGAGCCCAAATCAATAACAGAGAATGAGAACCAAATATGCTTATACTCCATCATTCTCTGACAATACCTACTAGAAACTATTCCAACTTTGTACCTCCGTGTGGACGGTACAAGAATGCTATTTGTATCTGATACGAAATTGACCTGTTTTGGTTGGTAGATTGTGAAAGCTTTTACGGGCTGAATTCGAGGAAATTTCTTGGGTGACTTTGGTAACCATAGAAACTTAACACGTACCTTTTAGTTATTAAATACAGCTACTAAAATGTTTAATGTTTGTGAGATTGATTATTTATTGTCCGTTGCTTTATTAATTTACTTAATTGAATACATTATGCATAAAAGCAAGGTCAATCAAAGTTCAAGTGTATTAATTATAATTAATACACTTGAACTTTGATTGACCTTGACTAGTTATGCTATAAATTATTATATATATAACAAATAATTATTTGTGATCGAATTACTAGTTCACCTACCCCGGCTTCGCACGGGTAGGCTATAAAACGAAACACGATGGTACAAACATCTGGGGCCTGGACGTTAATGATTTAGATTTTAGTCTATTTGGAATTGATGCCTGTGGCTAAGACTCTCATATAATAAATGGTATGCAATGTATTTGATCGTTGCCTCTTATACGAGTGACTTGCTGCCATCCGTGAAGAGGGAGATAGAGGATATTAACCTCTATCTCCGAATACGATAATAGGATATTTAAAATCTTCATAAAAATTATATAATTTAATCATTTTCATATTAATTTGCAATTAAGAAAATTCATTAGTTTATGGATTTGATGTCAAAATTTTTCTGGTTTGGTTGATTTATCATAATATTCGGTATTTAAAAAAATATATATTATGATTTTTGTGCAACTTGATCGAAAATCATCTCGATGAGGTTAGAAGCTGAAAGGGAATGATGAAAATTGATTTTATTGCGTAAGTAAAATATCAGGTATTGGATAAGTGTGTAGAGGAGACTTATCTGAGATCTGTAGATCTCTCATTCTGCTCAGACTCGAGATAGAGTTATGTGACTGATTTATATTAGAGCATAATTATATTTAAGTATGTCTCGTTTTGATTCTGTTTTGTCTTGGGGCCAAGTCATAGCACGCTCTATAGATCTCGACCTAAATATTTTCTTATATTATTTTCTAAATAATTATAAACTTTTGACATATGTGGTATGCTTGTGATATTGTATAAATGATTATGATTATATAATATCTTGTCGTGTAGATAGTAAAGGATCTGAAAACACAATTTGCATGTGACGATAACGTGACCAATTTTGTAAGTAAATTGAAACCTTGCAACGCATTGCGGTTATAACGTGCACAGACCGAGTTGGGTCAACTTTACAGCCCGACTATGGCAACTAGTTGAGCATTCATGAAGATAAACTCATCATGAGTATGGTTGTATGTAGGTACTCTTTAGATTACTCTTGTGTTATTTGTATCGTTTTATTTCGGATTGTATAAATTTATAAAGTAACTAGCTGATGCCCGCGACTTTGTCCGCGTGGATTTAGTTTTTAAAGTCCCTCGGGAACTCCTTGATTTTCCGGGATAAAAAGTAACCTAAATGTTGACCCGAGTAATAAGCTACCACGGTATAAAATTTTGTAGAAATCTGTGCGGTAGTTTTTACGTGAAAGAAGGACAAACAAACAGACAGGAATCTTCCAGTTACAGTTTTATTATATGTATAGATTTTTGAGTGGAACTGAAGTTAAATAGGTTTGCGGAAACCTGACTAACCATAGGTAACAGAATTTGTTACGAGCACAACAAAGTACCTATTTACTTAATTTTCTACATAGTCTTTCTCCGTCTTTGTATCAATTTACTTACAGCCGACGATATTTTAGGAACACAATTTACATCTTTCATTATATTGACCTATTGTGCGAGTAAATTCCGTTGGGAATGCGATGCGAATACGATCAGCCAAGATTAAATTTAGTAGACCTCAGGCCGGCCCTACACTGTAAGTTTTACCACAGAATAGGTTACAGAATAGTACTAAAGATTTTCACTCACTATAAGTAGCTAATATAAATTTAATAGACCTTTGTAAGTTTTACCCTATAACCTAGGTAATAAATGGATGGTAATATAATTTCGTAAGCTTCTTATAGTTGTAGGTAAAGCTGTTCGTACTATGCATAATATAGGAGTACCTAGTTAACTCCTAAAGGAGAATGTGGACCACTGATTATAACACGATATGTATGAAAGGTGTAAGATATCAGCCATTTACATTTCTGACAGTGTGAACAACGTCAGTAGCACAAGTGGTCTAAATCGGAAAGACCGAAAAAATTTGTAGTTTAGTACAATAGTATTGTAATTAGTATGACCAGTCCAGTGAAATAAACTCGTGCTATCGACGTCAATCAAGTACTCTATGCATTTAAATATAAAACATGTTCTGTGATAAAAACTGTACCTACCTACTAAGTACTTTGCGTCACGTTGCGTGCGCCATTTGACATTTTTGCTTCTCTTGCGGTTCTTGCCCCTTTT
The DNA here is from genome assembly GCA_029955525.1 of Oeneis ivallda. Lineage (NCBI taxonomy): Eukaryota > Metazoa > Arthropoda > Insecta > Lepidoptera > Nymphalidae > Oeneis > Oeneis ivallda. The sequence continues at coordinate 9,668,385 of JARPMR010000020.1, read as the reverse complement.
GCGGTAGTGGGCGATCAACATAATGGAACTATTAACAAGAGAAATGTGTTATGAGTATCCCCGTACGTGCTTTTTAGTTACTGCAGTATGGCTGCAGCAAAATTGCTGGCGTAGTATAAACTTAGTTAGCGTACAATCTCTTCAGAGAATTTTTCCATCTACTTAATACAAGGGACGTTGTTTTGGAAATTCTTACATTTAATTATCATGCAATAAAACACTTATAGTCGTTGTCTCTATCAACAGATGTCAGCATTTGAGTGAAAATGAATTCTAAACTGTTTCACTCTTTAACCAATTAAACGAATGAAACTGAGAGCTTAATTAAAATTATTCTAATACCGCAGTTAATGACCGAAATCAGTTTGATTTTTTTTTCGGGTTTCCAGCCTTTATGGGCTTTTTGGGATTTTCACAAGCCACGGTCTTAGGCTTCTAGTAGCGCCTCCTTATGACCTGTTTGATATTATCTCTCCACCTAAAAACACATACTTAGAGGTTTTTTAAGTGTATTGATTTTGAAGAGGAGATGGTTCTTCTTCTTCTTCATTATCAACCGATAGACATCCATAGCTGGATTTCTTGCATGGACTTCCACAGGCCTTGGTCTTGCGCCGCCTGCATCCTGCAGTTCCCTAAAACTCGTCTAATGTCGTCAGTCTAGCTAATGGGGAGATCTGCCAACACTGCGCTTTCCCGGTGTCGCCATTCTTAGACCTTGACCCCAATGACCATCAGTGCTTGGTGCCCGCCTAATTCAACTTCAACTTCACTGCTCGCCAAGTTATGTCGGAGATGAATATTGCACAAAATATCTTCCTAAATATATAAATATAATACCTTTTCCGAACACTTGTTACCATAAGGGCATTGTTATAACTATATTGAGCATACGTTGGGAGCTTACGTGCCCTATCTCATCTACGCTATCGGTGCTCGAGACTCAATTTGAGCTTCACACATCTCTATAAGAGTTACTTCACAAAATACACGTTTACTCTGAACCTTTGTCACTATATTTACCAAAGACTGTTTTGTGATTGTTTGGATTAATATTTTTAATCTCACTTTCTTTGACGATATTGTGATTGAAATATTATACCTAGACGTTTTTTTTATTGTCTAAGTAAATCAAGTTTAAGTTAAGTAAAGTTTAAGGAATTTGGTAACAATGAAAACAAAAATCATTCATATTAAAACAAAATCTTCCGTATCATACGCATAGGATCTTACGTATCTACTATTAGGAGGAATCTTACGTATCATACGCGTAGTTTGTAAACAAGTGTAAATTGTAAATTCAAAACACCCCCGACATGAGAATCTATGGCTGTCGAAGTTATCAATCAATTGTCAGTACCTGGACGACCAAGCTTTAATCTGAATGCTCGTTTAAAGATATTAGATTTAACGATTATACTGCCACGCGTGAAGCACTTAATCGAGTAATCATACGCCAAAAATGGAAAAGAGTTGATACTCTAACACTACTGGACCGATATTAACCAAACATAACTAAGAACCGCAAGGAAACTGGCTTTCAAATGAAAAAAAATCGCATCGAAATCGGTCCATCCGTTTGAGAGCTACGATGCCACAGACAGACACACACACACTCACACAGACAGACAGACATCGACGTCAAACTTATAACACCCCTCTTTTTGCGTCGGGGGTTAAAAATCGTTTTTGTCAGTTTGAAGCTTGGAAGGAATTTGTTTTACGCAGGTGTGGTGTTTGCGAGGATATCAAAGGTCCATCAAATTAGTTAGAGTGGCTTAGGTAAAGTTATAAAAAAGTATAAGATCGGCCACCTGAGACCTTAACGCGTTGAGACCATTAGCACATTCTGCCGCGAATCTGTAGCAGCGAAACCGCTGTTACAGCTCTTTTTTTTGTTAACGGGGGGGGAATCTTCCTAAGATACCCAATATCCTGAGGGGGAATATCGGTTTATGTAGGATTTTTACCTACTAAAACCCCCTCGATGGCCACCCTTAGCGCATATTGGAAGGCTCCGAGATCTCTACCAAACACATACCGGTGCCTCCCATGCGCGACGCCCATTATGGGCTTGTCCCAGCAAAACTACGCGCACCTCACTAGGAGGTAAGCTGTTACAGCCCTACTAAACTTATCCTTTGTATGACACGCTAAACAGAAGCGAATCTCTGTTCTAACGCATAGATTTGACTAAGAATATGTCCATCCATGTGATTTTCTGAGATCACAGACATCAGTCATATTTCTGCGTTCAAATATTCGTTTGGTATATTTATATTTCGAAAATGTTTCGAAGGCGTGCTAGGGCATAGCTGAAATTATGTAGTAAAGAGATTCATAGTAAAACACTAGCTTAACTTTAACTGACAAGTAAAATCAGGAGCAACAGTTTTCGATATTTTTATTCTTTGCTGCGGAGGTCTACTACAGGCCTTAATCATATTTAGTTTCGGTTTATACATTATTTTTTGTGAGTTTTTGAATTTTAAATTATCTACTTTCATATTAAAGCATCGCTAAAGAAAAACTTTGAAAAGCTCAAAGCTTTTCAAAGTTTTTCTTCATCATCATTCAAGTCATTAAAAACTGTATATTGGAAGGTTTTATTTTTAATTACGTTTGGGTAACTTTAGCTACTTGATAATAATATATTGGTATAAGGTATTGGTATTACTTATATCTTGCTAACTTATAAACTGGTCTATTATATTCAACACATAAAAATAATAACTGTCCTATAATAATATAATTAGTGCCACAGATGATAAAAAATATTTGTTGAATAATTATGCTGGTTGGTATCACTTATGTGGTATAGCAGTAATAGCCTAGTGGTTAGAAATGCGGTCTCCTGGTCGGGGTATCGCAGGTTCGATCCCGGGTACACACCTCTCTGATTTTTCGGAGTTATATGCGTTTAAGCAATTAAATAATTATCAGTCTTTGTATAATATTATGTATTTGGTTTTTTACGTATGCTCCAAACTACTGCCTAAACTACTGATCCGATTTTGATGAATGATGTGGCAATTGATTCCTTAAAATAGTCCGGGTGTTATAGGCTACATTTTATACGAACAAAATCAATATTATAATGGATGTAATATCTCCGTAGTCGGGTTACAGTTTAAACTTTTTTACACTTATTACAAGCTTAATTAACTTACAATGTATGTATATATGTATGCACGTATGTATGTATGTATGTATGTATGTATGTATGTATGTATGTATGTATGTATGTATGTATGTATGTATGTATGTATGTATGTATGTATGTATGTATGTATGTATGTATGTACGTATGCATGTATGTATGTATGACTACCCTTACCTAGTAAATTATTATTGATAGAAGCCTTGTACATATTTTTGTCCAAGTAACTCCCTGAAGGTGTTATATCAGAATTTTAATATTAAAAATATCTTCACACAGAGTCTGCGTCGGTGATCGTCCATGTACTGAGCGGGGAGCGGCCGGCCGCTATGCAGAGCTCCAGCCCGCCGCGTCAACGCGTCCACCCAACGCTTTGGGCCGCCATCGCCACCCTGTCCGCGTTCCAGCGACGACGGAGCTGGTTCCATCTGAGTTCTTCCTTTATTTTCTACACTTTGTCACTTTCTCTTACCTGTGGTGCCATCTATGTCCATGTAATCATCCGAGATGTTTCAAGGTTCATGGAAAACTTTGACATGCGGTCCTGGAGATGACCTACTACGGAATAAGTTCTTGGTTTATTCGATATGTAATGATAGATTAAATATAAACTGCTTTATGTATAGTGCAACTAAAATTTTGTAACGATGTGTATTTGGAATACAACGACTCAATAGCTAGTGAATATAACCTTCAAAAGGTAATGTTTGTTATACATGATTCGGAGTGTAATGTCGGTTCGGTTTTCATTTAATTTTCTTATTATTATTCTCATTATTTTCTAGTTTGTAGACTTCAGTTTTCAGGAAAATAGGATTACAGTTGCCTAATTGGATTTTACAATAACGCAATAAGCGCCTTATATAAATGGAAAGTTATAGTGATATTCATTTTGATAATAAGCATCTTTAAGAAGATTAATGGTACGCATTTACTTTGGCGGCTTAAAGTCTTTAGGCGATTATTCGCCGCTTATTCTCTTTCGTTTTTCCAGCTAACTACGTTGATCTTAATCCTGTAGCAAGATTAAGAGAAAATCGATTCTGTTATTCCGATCTGGCATCAGCTGAGATTCAATAAGAAGCTTAGTCTATGTGTTATGTATTTAAGCCGTCGGTCGGTCTCTTTGCCACGTTATTTGCCTTTCTATCAAGTTGAGTAAATAGCCCAGAGAAACAACTGACTGAACATAATTCCGGAACGAGTAAAAACTCTGAATCAGCACGTTCTATTTGAACTACCATTATAAGATTGATAAATTAATGTAATACAATCTATTCCGAAAAATTTATCAGCATATTCGGTTAAATTGAAATCTTCTTCTTCTTCTTCTTTATCAACCGATAGACGTCCACTGCTGGACAAAGGTCTCTTGCATGGACTTCCACAGGCCTCGGTCTTGCGCCGCCTGAATCCAGCGGCTCCCTGCGACTCGTTTGATGTCGTCGGTCCACCTGGTGGGGGGTCTGCCAACACTGCGCTTCCCGGTGCGGGGTCGCCACTCCAGCACCTTGGGACCCCAACGACCATCAGCTCTTCGAACTATGTGCCCCGCCCATTTCCACTTCAGTATCGCGACTCGCTTAGCTATGTCGGTGACTCTGGTTCTCCTACGGATCTCCTCATTTCTGATTCGATCCCGCAGGGACACTCCGAGCATAGCTCTCTCCATCGCCCGCTGAGCGGTCCTGAGCCTACTTATGAGGCCCTTAGTTAGCGACCATGTCTCGGATCCGTAAGTCATCACTGGCAACACGCACTGTTCGAAGACTTTAGTCTTCAGGCACTGAGGAATTTTGGACGAGAAGACATCTCGGAGCTTCCCGAACGCTGCCCAGCCGAGTTGGATTCGGCGGTTGATCTCTTTCTCGAAATTGGACCTACCTAGCTGGACTGTGTGTCCCAGGTAAATATACTCGTCGACAATTTCGAGTGCAGAGTTCTCAACAATTACTGGGTGGAGCGGTGCATGAGCATTGGACATGATTTTCGTCTTGCTCATGTTCATTTTCAGGCCCACCTGTTGAGAAACCCTGCTGAGATCATTGAGCATTGTATTGAGGTCTCTCAGAGTCTCTGCCATGACTACTATGTCATCGGCAAATCGCAGGTGAGTGATGTACTCGCCGTTTATGTTGATGCCAAGCCCGTTCCAATCCAGAAGCTTAAAGACGTCCTCCAACGCAGCGGTAAAGAGCTTCGGGGAGATAACGTCTCCCTGTCGCACTCCACGCTGCAAGTGGATTGGCCTCGTAGTCTGGTCCTGTATACGTACTGACATTGTGGCGTTTTCATACAAGCACTTCAACACTTGGATATACCGGTAGTCAATCCGGCATCTCTGCAGCGACCTCAACACAGCCCAAGTTTCCACCGAATCGAAGGCTTTCTCATAGTCCACAAACGCTAAGCAAAGTGGCCGGTTATACTCTTCTGTCTTTTGTATAACCTGCCGCAGCGTATGAATGTGATCTATGGTACCAAAGCCTTTTCGGAATCCGGCTTGTTCGGGAGGCTGGAAGTCGTCAAACCTACGAGCGAGACGATTCGTAATGACTCTCGAGAACAACTTATAAACATGACTCAACAACGAGACGGGTCTATAATTCTTCAACAAGGTATTATCACCCTTTTTGAAGAACAGAACCACCACGCTCCTGTGCCATGCTTCCGGCGTTGTGCCCTCGTGGATGACGGAATTGAACAATCGCTGAAGGATCTTAAGTACCGGTTTTCCACCCGCTTTCAGGAGTTCCGCAGTGATTCCGTCATCACCTGGCGCCTTGTTGTCCTTGAGCTGTTTGAGAGCCATTCTAATCTCGTATAGGCTGACGTCCGGGATATCTTCGGTATAGTGTCGGGTCAGTTTGGCTCTGGGATCTTTCGCCAGATCTTCAATAGGTTTTTGTGTCGTGGTATATAACTGTCCATAGAACTTCTCAACCTCTCCCAAAACCTCAGGTCGAGAAGAGACGAGACGGCCGTCATCAGTTTTCAGCCGCGTCAACTGGCTCTGTCCGATAGACAGATCTCTCGCGAACACTTTTGAGCCTTTGTTCCGCTCAATGGTATCTTTAATACACTTGGTATTAAAGACACGGAGGTCGCGAGTTTGTGCTTTAGAGATCTGCCTATTAATCCGCCGGTAGGCAGCCGCGTCTGCCGATGACTGCAGCCTCATCTCTTGTCTCTCCTTCATTAGCTTGAGAGTATGGTCAGAGAACTTTTCGGTTCTTTTCCTGCGGTGGGTCTTAAAGAATTTAGACCCCACAGTATGAACAGTTTCCACGAACCTGTTGTTTAGATCGTCCACAGAAACGCAGTCTGCTAGGCACTCGAATCGGTTCTGCAGTTCGAGTTGGAAGTTTTCGGGATTTTGGATATGAGCACGAGAAGGTCGGAGAGTGGACTTCACCAGTCTGGCCCTTTCCAGCTTCACATTAATATTCAACGTGCCTCTTACCATCCGGTGATCGCTACCGGTTTTCACCCTATTGATCACAGAGACATCATTGAATATATGCCGCTTGGTCGACATAATGAAGTCGATCTCATTTCTCGTGGAACCATCGGGACTCAACCATGTCCATTTTCTGTGTGGCCGCTTCCTGAAGAAGGAGTTCATCATAAAGAGGCCCTCCTTCTCCATGAAGTCGGCCAACATTTGGCCCCTTTGGTTCCTTCGCCCATACCCAAAATGCCCCACTCTCGTCTCTGCACCTCTTCGTTCGCCCAGCCTTGCATTGAAATCCCCCATCACAACACTGTAATGAGTGGTAGAGGCGAGTATGGCTTTTGATATATCCTCATACAGCGCCTCCACCTCCTAGTCAGAATGTGTCGATGTCGGTGCGTAGACCTGTATAACCTTCAGCGAATACCGTTTGGTGATTCTGAGTATAAGGTACGCTACCCTACTCGACACACTCTTGACTTGTACAATGTTGTTGACGAGGGACTTGTGGACGATGAACCCGACACCACCCTGGGACTGTTGATCGCCCTCCCGGTAGTAAAACAAGTTGCCGGAATTAAGGATTATCGAGTCCTCCCCCTCTCGTCGGACTTCAGACAATCCTATAATGTTCCAGCGCAACTTGCTCACTGCTTCTTCCAGCTCGATGATCTTTTCGTCGGTCCTCAAAGTGCGTGCGTTATACGTCACCAGGTCCAGTCGTCGGGGTTGGCAGCGGAATCTCGTCCGGAGATTCTTAGCACCCCCTGCCCCGCCATTACCGTGACCGCTGCCAGGGTCAGGAATAGCGAGGCCGCCGGGAACTAGGGGCCATGGTCTTGTGCGAATATCCATACAAGGTTTTGCCCATAATGACCACGCTGGGCAGGCGTGTTGGTCATCGCAGGGCTAAACTGATCGCACCCGTGTCGCTGCTGCCCGACACAGGCCTGTGCCATTTGCTCAGTTTAGCCAGTATGAAATGGTTATACCGCCATTTGTCGGTCGTCATAGCCTCGTCAGTAGACTAGCAGGGGGCACCGCGGGCAGGTGAGGTTGACGTTTGGAGCGCTAGATGGAGGTGCGCTCCCTTACCCCCCTACCTAAATTGAAATGGGCGAAAGCAATTAGATTAAATTTCAATTATCCCTTATTTGTAGCTTTAACTCCAAAGTTGGAAGATTTGATTTGAAAATTCGTTTTAGTCAATTTAAGGGCCAGGGAAAATGAATGGTGCTGAAGCGCAGCGTCTTTCGTCTAAGTTTAAGAATAGTCTAATTTTATTATCTTTATACATATTAAAAAAGCTTTATTTACTTTGAATATTTAGTTAAATTTTGGTACTATGGTTGATGAAAAAACCGTGCACAGTATCATAATTCATGTTTTGATTTCAACGTTAAAATAAATGGAATAAAACTGAGTTTAAGTTGCTATTTCATTTCAAAAACTAAAGTCCGACACTTTCATGGTTAGATTAGTGATGATAATTCTTTGTACGAAATGCAAATGAAATAACTTTCTATAATAATTAATATAATACGGTGTTAATTTATACGGTACAAATACATACATAGCAAAAACAAATATAAAAGAATCGTTTTGTGTATGTTGTATTAAATAATTATGTCAATTTGCATAGAACGTAGGCTGTTGGGTAGGTACATTCTCGGTAAAGTACAGTCTCCACAAACCTACACTGAATATGCAGCCCTCGAGAGCTCTGCAAAGATACTCAGGGTACGGTACATCGAGTCGATATAGTCCATAGTTGTTTAGAAATCTCAAAAGCCAAGCTCTCTCTTTTATCTATTCATGTCTTGTGCTATCAGCGAGCTTTACGAGACAAAATGTAAACGACTTGATGAAAGTAGAAAAACACATCTGCAAATCTTAGTCAGCGGTCCATAACAATGCTTTGATTTTATTTTTCTGTGGAGCTGCGAGTTTTATGTAGTAAATTTTATTATGAAAGTTTTTGCATTTATATTTTTATGTTTTTCTTGGATCTCGTCGATGAATAATTGGTTCATATTATAAGCTACTTTTTACAAAAGCATTAAGACTTACGTATTAATTGTGTTCGATTAAATATTCCTCCGTTCGTATTGCCCTTATTTTTATTGCATTAGCTCCCGAATTTAAATACATATTTTTTTTATAATTCTTTCGAAATGTTTTTGTTATGATGTCTAGGTATCGAAAGTTTCAGTATAACTAAAGATTGTTGGAATTGTCAAAGACAAATAATAGTAATCTAATTTTATTTATACAAAGTACTTATTATGTACCTACTGTAATAAATAGAAAAATTGTGAATAGTTTGAAACATAATCCTTACTGTAATTTTAGATTATATTCAATGTACATAATATTTCTATCACTTATATAATTAATGTAAATATTGTAATGTAAATAGGCAAACTTGTTTTATAATATAGTTTTGACAGCTAATAATTTGATGTAAAGTTTAGCAAAGCATTTCTTTACACATCAGAGTCAATGTTACACAGAGTCGTTGTACATTCAGAATGACACTGCACCAATATTAAAATACATAATAATTATTATCTAATATATAAAATTCCCATGTCGCGGTATTTGTTACCAAACTCCTCCGAAACGGCTGAACCGATTTTTATGAAATTTTGTGTGCATATTGGGTAGGTCTGAAAATCGGCCAATCGGATTTTTCATACCCCTAAATGATAAGGGTGACCCACTCCTAAATATTTTTGTTGGCGGTACGAAGTTCGCTGGGTCAGCTAGTACATGACCGAATTTATTTTGATATAATATAGTTTAAGGCATCCGCTGTATTATGGTTATAAAAAAGCTTAAGCCAAACATCCTAGTATTTTTTCTCTCCTGTACCTACTCTACATTACGTCATAAGTTTCGTTGATCGTTACAAACATGCGAGAGGGGGGAGTCTTCTAACGCTGTATCTCCTGGTACGGATTCCATCGGGGTCCCCCATTGCCACTAGCATTGCGGCGTGATAAAGCATGTCGGTAACTGTCGTCATTATATATTTTTTTACACTCGTAGAATAACTGTTTAAATAAAACAAAGTGCTTATTCTTTTAGATAACTTTTTTTACCACATCACAACATATCACAACGGTCTCTGTGCGCTGACTCTAAATGATATTATTGTTTGATGTTAAGGCCTGTAGTAGACCTCCACCGCGGATTAAATACAGCGCTGCAGCTCCAGGATGACTTGTTCAACAGGAGTGAAACTACCTGTTCTAACGCAGAGATTTGACTGTGAATTATTCCCCTTCCCACGTGATTTCGACGATGCCCCTACCACAACCACACCTCCGTCACGAAATATAATACGAGTAGGTATAATAAAACCGCACGCAGAGAAGTGAGTGGCGTCAAGAAGGCAAAGCGTTGACATGGCATAGGAAGGAAGTACACTGGTTTCTTGGCATCTGAACAAGTATCTAGTTTCGCTTCTGTTTCAAGTTTCACGCGTAAAAAGTCATCGTTTTTCATCGGAAAAGTCACACGAAGGTTGAGCTATTTCGCTGCTACAGTTTCGTGGTGCAGATGTGCTAATGGCCTAATGACGCTGTCTTTAAAATACAAGTAGAAAAAAGGGTTGTGTAATAAACTATCAAATGTAGAAGTACTTAACTATGTTACTTATTGTTTTTAAGGATATTGATAGAAATAAATTGCTAATAACAATTAAAATTATTTGGTTTTCTTTCATAGCCCTAATATAAAAAAATTCTCAATGTCTTTCTTACTTTCTATCAAACTCGATTGATCTGTAGTGCGATTATGTAAGAAAATCGTATTAATTTAACAGATTACAACGTGTGGTTTCATTTTATCAATTCATAACATAGAAAACGTGAATCTGTCAAATGAATGCGATTTCTTATACATTACATAGCTGAATGCTCTGAATGTAACGATTTGCACTGACAGAGCCAAGAAGCTTAAATGTGGTTGTAAGTATTTAAGCTTCTTGGACAGAGCCAATTACGAATAGGCTAGGAAACAAGCAAAATATTAATAAAGAATAAAAAACCCGACTGCTTTAAAGAATATCAATGAAAATATCAATTATCAAAATGAGAAAAAAACTGAAAAATATATTTTCGTAATCACCTTTTAGTTTGATACCCCACTCAATAGGATTTGAAGAAAAAAAATTTAAACCCCACATTATGGCGTCCAAAATGCGCCATTTCGAATTTTTCAAATGTGTATGTTCTTGTTGACACTCGCGCTGGCATGGCGAATCTAACGACGTGCTACTTATCAAAATCGGCCCAGTCGTTTGGTCTCTAGAGTGCCACAAAGGAACAAACATACAATGACTGATAAACACATTACCACTCCTTTGCGTCACGCAGTCGGGTGATAAAGGTGAAACGCTACGCTGCGCGCTGTGGCGTAGGGCGGCTACGCGATAGCGGACCTACGCGGCACGATGCTTCCCTCATCCGATTTTTAACCGACTTCAAAAAAGGAGGAGGTTATCAATTCGTCGGAATCTTTTTCTTATGTACGTTCACCGATTACTCGAAGACACCTGAACTGATTTGGAAAATTCTTTTATTGTTTGAAAGAGCATACTCTCATATAAATTTTATCGAAATCAGTCGAGCAGTTTTTAAAATATCAAAAATAAATTATATACTTTGTATAGTGGCGCGGGAGTATGAAGTCGGTTTTTTAAAAATAATTTCTTATATGAAATTATACGCAGACAACGAATCTATCCAAACCTATTGTAGCAGCAGCGCTGACAGGGCATTTTGGCGACCGAGTTTTACTAAACGTTTGGAACTGGCTTCGAGTCAGTTGTACCTTACCGGCCACACACTTCACACTGTTCCACTGTAGGGTTTAGTAATTTTGTAATTTAATATTAATGTGCAATTGATTAAATATTTAAAGTCACGGAGTAACTTCTTTTAACAAGCCCTATAACCTTGGTAGAGAACACGGCGCTACAGACGGAGTAGTAAGGAGATTCCTCTAAACTGGTGACGCAATCATCTCCCACATTGGTGACCACCGCGTCGGACTATCAAGGTTACACGTGTAAATAAATTTGCGGCGTTGCGTTTTTAAGGCGGTCGGTTCTACGAAAGGGCAACTCAACTCAATTGGACAGTGTTTTAAGTTAAATAAAGACATTAATTAAATTCAGTGTAAATCGGCGAAAGACTTTTAAAAAATGACGTAACCAGCGACCGTGCTAAAACTTGAAGATTCGGGACTAGCATCCATATCGCTAGCATCCAAGATCCCGGAGTTCAGGACAGACAAGCCCAGGGTCTGGTTCATTCAACTGGAGGCGAAACTGGCACCGCAGAAGCTTGGCGATGACACCAAGTACAATATGGTGGTAGCGAAGTTAGGCAAAGAGGTCATACAGCAGGTGACAGACATCCTGGTCAACCCGCCCGAGGAACGGAAGTACAAGGTACTCAAGGACAAACTCCTGGAAATTTACGAGGAATCCGAAAATAGGCAGATCCAGAAGCTGATAGGAGAGATGGAGCTAGGAGACCAGAAGCCCAGTCATTTACTCAGGAGGATGCAGGATCTCGCGAGAGGCAAGATAAGTGACGATACGTTAAGCGTTCTATGGCAAAAATTATTACCAGCAGCTGCCCGAGGAGTTCTAGCTGCAACCGAGGCCAAAAGCTTAGACCGTCTAGCTGTAATAGCGGATACAATTATGGAGAGTATGAGGCCGCAACCTGTCGCCGAGGTAGTGACAACAGACACAGCGTCGAACACTACGTCGGTGTTGGCGGCAGAAATAGCTAAGCTCAGCGCGAGGATAGACCAGATGGACCGTTCCAGGTCAAGTTGGCGAGGCAGTCGAGGTCGCGGAAGGTTCCGCGGACGTACACGTTCCCGAGAGAGAGACAGCAGCAGGTCGAGACGGACACCGGATAGCCCGGACTGGCTATGTGTGCACCACTATAGGTACAAAGGAAGGGCCAACCGATGCGAGCACCCATGCAGCTGGAAGAAGAGTCAGGAAAACTAGAGAAGATGCAGGTAGAACCGGTGGGTACCTGCATCGAATTAGGAAACCACCGCTTATGCGTCACAGACAAGAACAATGGTATGCGATATTTGATCGATACAGGAGCAAACATATCAGTGTTACCTAAAGCTCATAGATCCGTGCGTAACAGTGCAGTGAACGAAAAATATAAACTTTACGCCGCGAACGGTAGTGAAATACAGACATACGGTACCAAAACTTTAGTGTTAAATTTAAACTTGCGTCGTGCTTTTAAATGGACCTTTGTGATAGCCGATGTAAAGCAACCTATTTTAGGAGCGGATTTTTTGTCTAAGTATAATTTGTTAGTAGATTTAAGAAACAAACGATTGTTAGATCAAGAAACTAATTTATACGTCGTTTCTACAATAGTTAACTCGGAGCATACGTCGATTTTTACTATAGCCGAGTCTCATCCTTGTTATTCTCTCCTAAGTAGGTTCCCTGAATTGACTAAGCCAGCGACGTTCAAAGAACCACCACGTCACAACGTGAGACATCACATCGAGACTACAGGTCCGCCAGTACATGCGCGCCCAAGGCCACTACCACCAGACCGATATAAAAAGGTAAGAGAAGAATTTCGCCTTATGCAGGAAATGGGTATTTGCCGCCCTTCGAAGAGCGCGTGGTCGAGCCCCCTACACGTAGTACCCAAAAAAGATGGAAATATAAGGCCGTGCTTAGACTACAGAGCGCTAAACGCTATAACAAAGCCCGATAGATACCCAATTCCTCACATAAGAGATTTTACGTTTATTTTAGCGGATAAGAAAGTATTTAGCCGTATCGATATCAATAGGGCGTATCACTACATTCCGATAGCGAGGGAAGACGTAGAAAAAACCGCGATTATCACAAATTTCGGTTTATACGAATGGCCTTGTTTGTCTTTCGGTCTTAGAAACGCCGCGCAGACTTTTCAACGTTTTATGAATAATTATGTTTTACAGGATTTAGAGGCAAATTTTCAGCAAAATAACCCCGAATACGCGAAGTATAAAACGGAATTCGTTTTTTCGTATTTAGACGATTTAATAATAGCTAGTGAAAATAGAACTCTGCACGAAAAACATTTAGAAGCTGTTTTTGAAAGATTACAGGAAGTAGGGTTAACGATTAATTTAGCAAAGTGTGCGTTTTCGCAAGACAAAGTCGAGTTTTTGGGTCATGAGGTTTCAGCCAATGGCTTAAGGCCGCTGCTAAGCAAGGTCCAAGCTATTGTAGACTTTCCCAGACCAAAAACGGTCGAGGAACTTCGTAGATTTCTCGGCATGGTAAATTTTTATAGAAGTCATTTGCGCCAGGCAGCCCAATATCAGGCAGAATTAAATAAGTATCTTCACGGGGCAAAGAAGCGTGACAAAAGTTGTATAGTGTGGACAGAAAATGCTGTTCAAGCGTTCGAACAATGTAAGTTGTGTTTACAGAACGCCGCATTGTTAGCGTATCCAATTTCAGGTCAGGCGATTGCGATTATGGCAGACGCATCAAATAGTTGCGTCGGTGGAACATTACAACAGAAAGTGAACAACGAATGGGTACCGTTAGGTTACTTTTCGAGGAAGTTGACTGACACGCAACAGAAGTATAGTACTTACGATAGGGAGCTTCTTGCGCTTTATTTGTCAGTGCAATATTTCAGGAACATGTTCGAAGGTAGGGATCTGATATTGTATACAGATCATAAACCGTTAACGTTCGCTTTCAAAAAGCTAGGGAGTAGCAAAGAAACGCCGAGGAGAACCCGTCAGTTGTTATTTATTAGTGAGTTTACGACGGATATTCGTTATTTGAAAGGCGATGAAAACGCGCCCGCGGACACGTTATCGCGGGTCGAAACGATTTTGTGCCCGTCAGTACTCGATTTCGCCGAAGTAGCACGGGCCCAGGCGAACGATAAACAGCTCGCTGGAATGCTTGGAGCAGGAAACGGTAATACGAAACTAATAAAAATAAATTTACCAAACGTACCTTAGGCGATTGTTTGTAACTTGCGGGACGATAAGGCTAGACCATACCTACCGGAGCAGTTTAGGCGTACTGCATACGAGGCAGTTCATAATCTTAGCCACCCAGGCATTAGAACAACGCGAAGGATGGTATCTAATAATTATTTTTGGCCTGGGATGAATAAGGATATAGGTATTTGGGCTAGGTCGTGCATAGAGGGCCAAAGAGCAAAGGTTCAGAGACACACTATGTCACCATTAGGACAATTCGAAAAGGTGGATAGGATGTGTCATGTACATATAGATATTACCGGTCCCTTTAACACTTTTGAGGAAGGATATAGATATTGCCTCACGATGATTGATAGGCAAGCAGGGTGGCCGGAAGCATTCCCCATTAAGGATATTTGCGCAAAAACTGTAGCTAAACACGTCTACGAGGGATGGATCGTCAAATATGTAATATTTTCTAGGTTAAGCTCTGATTGCGGTTTACAATTTGAGAGTAATCTCTTTAGACATCTGATGAAGTACCTAGGTGTACATAAGTTAAGGACGACACCGTACCATCCGCAAAGTAACGGTGCTATAGAACGTTGGCATCGTAGTTTTAAGGCCGCCTTAATGGCGAGGTTAACGAATAATAGGTCATGGGTCGATGAAATGCACACCGTGATGATGGGACTGCGTGCAGCACCGCGTAGCGACACAGGGGTAAGTCCTGCCGAGCTAACCTTTGGGCGAACTCTAAGGCTCCCTGGAGAATTCTTCGAACCATCGGATGGCAGAATAACGGACGGTGAGGAATACCTAAGGCAGTTGAAACAGGTAATTAGTAGCCTAAGACCAAAACCCGATACCCAACGAGACTCCCGGACTATATTCGTTCATCCAGCCTTAAAAGACTGCGAGAAAGTGTTTGTAAGAAACGATGTTATGAGGAAGTGTCTGCAACCCCCTTATGACGGGCCGTATGACGTCATAAAGCGGTTGGACAAAGGGTATGTGGTACAGTTACCCAACAGGCAAGCACTTGTCTCCATTGATAGGTTAAAACCAGCGTTTGTCCTGGATGTTAAAAATTCACGACAAACGCCGGGTGACACAGTAGTTCAGAAAACGTGTCGATTTAGCAGCGATGACATTTTGCCGACCCCAATTATAACTCGTACAACGCGCAGTGGTCGGGTCAGCAAAATGCCAGTTAGGTTTAGGTAGAATGCTAAGTGTAACAATTAAGCTTATTAGTAATTATTGTGAAATGACCCCGATCCGCAAAATTTATTTTTCAATCGAAGTAAATTTTATTATTGGGAGAAAAATCTTGTTCGTTCCACGTTCAGTAACCAGTTGTGCACAATGGGTAAACAGTAGAGCAAGGCGACGACAGTTGGACGGCGCGGGCTTAGCAACAGAGCAGCGACCCCGCCGCCTCCCGCACAGGTAGTGGTGACGTCAGCCAAAGTAGTGTGATGCAATAGAGTATGTGCCGTGCGTTGAAAGTGAAACGAACAATGTAATAACATTATAAGGGTCGAGTCACATTAGAGTTGTTAGCTAAAGCGGATCTGGATCATTAATAGGGTTGTCAAAAATAAAAGTTGGTATAATTGTTGGAATAAATTTATTACTGTGTGCCTAGTTTAAGATTTTTGTGTGTTAATTTTTACCAAGATAAAAATTTGGGGTGGTGTGATGTAGCAGCAGCGCTGACAGGGCATTTTGGCGACCGAGTTTTACTAAACGTTTGGAACTGGCTTCGAGTCAGTTGTACCTTACCGGCCACACACTTCACACTGTTCCACTGTAGGGTTTAGTAATTTTGTAATTTAATATTAATGTGCAATTGATTAAATATTTAAAGTCACGGAGTAACTTCTTTTAACAAGCCCTATAACCTTGGTAGAGAACACGGCGCTACAGACGGAGTAGTAAGGAGATTCCTCTAAACTGGTGACGCAATCATCTCCCACACCTATCAACACTAGCTAATAACTTTGTCAGTATATAGTATTAAAGTTACACATTCTCGGAATGAAAACATTTTATATACTTGTTTCAGCTTTTCTATTTACAAAAAATAACATAAGTAAATGAAATCGCACCGTCGTGAAATATCGCGCTGCTTATGGGCGAAAACAAGGTGCGGTGTTTTCGCCCTTACGCAGCGAAGTTCTGCTTCCGAACAAGTTCTACGGGCCCGGGCGCCCACCGCCGATTACCGCGTTGCGGCGCCGCACCGCTTGGATGTGTTTTCGCCCTAATAGGTGTGCTCTGCCATTAACTATGTAGGTACAATATAATACGATACGAATATAAACATTACTAGCAAAAAGCTGAGATTTGTGAGGGCTCGCGTAGTTTTCTAACGGGTAATAATTTTTAAGTTAATGGTTATAAAATTATATTTTTTTTGACAGATAACACATTTGGATATGAAGTTAAATTTTTATGTTAAATCACAAATCTATGGGCGTGATAGTTTTTCAGTAAAGTGTACCACAAAATGCTCAGGTTGTGGGATAGTGACAGGTATCGCTCCACTCGCCCTAATTATTTGACCGCCTCTACGCCAATGTAGTCGTCTGTCGTCGCTATAGCTGCCGTGTGTGGGTTAACCATAAATTTCGAACACAAACGATCAGAACATAAGAGAAACCGACTGGAAGATGTTGACTTGAGCGCACTATACGTTCATCAAGCCTCAATCGTTCCTCACATTCGCAACTAGAACGCAATGAGTGGTGTGCCCTATTTTAATATTCAGTTACTCCAAGCTAAAAGTGTGCACAAATCTACCATTTATGAAATAAATAACACTGGGCCAGGATGGGAGTTTTAAAAATAATACACCTGAAATGTACCAAAAATATTAGCGTGAAAAACTTGGGTCTATTTAATATAAATAAATTGAGTTGGGACTAAGCTTTTATTTATAACATTACCCTCCTAGTGTTATGGCAGTTTCTAACCAACCCACACAAAATAATTTAATACCTTTTGTTCAGCTAGTCCATAAACTTTCAAATTAAAACAAAATGCTCTTTTTCACGCAAGCTGATTACGATGTTATCTGTACGTGTGTTTTAATAAAAAAGGAAAGCGTTCACATTTAAAAATTGCTTGATAAAAAGACACTTATAAATGGACTGGCTGATGCCCCCGAACTCGTCCGCGTGGATTCATCCCGCGGGAACTCTTTAATTTTTCGGGATGCCCAGTTCACCCTCCAGGTTTTCAACTATACCTATCCAAAAAATTACGTCAATCCGTAACTTTGTTGCAGCGTGATTGACGGACAAACCAACAAACAAACACACTTTCGCATTTATAATGTGTATTATTAAGGAAGAATTAATACTGCGATAATAAAGGCGATCTAATTAAATTTTAGAATGCAAAAGCAACTACTATGACTTAAATATGATAGTTAGATATATTCCCTTGGGGACTTTTTTTATGGAGAATAATGATTACTTTAATCATGTAGTACATCATTTTTATGTATCATCAATAGTTTTCGCAGCATACGCCAAATAATGCATTTTATAGGCAAAATTTTGCTACTTTGGTTTACATTATTGCAATTTTCTTAAAAATCTCTAATTTTTTTTAAAATAAATTATAGCCTATGTTACTTCCTGATAACTTTCCTTTCCTTTCTTTCTAAACTTTCTATTGGTGAAAAAATGGTTCAATCGGTTCAGTAGTTACAGAGCCCATTCGGTACAAACAAACAAAAAATCTTTCCTCTTTATAATATTATAGTATAGACTATAGAGTATAGATTAGAATCCTACTTATATTATAAATGTGAAAGTTTGTGAGGATGGATGTATGGATGGATGTTTGTTACTCTTTAACGCTACAACGAATGAACAGATTTGGCTGAAATTTGGAATAGATATAGCTCATACATAGGATTAGCACATAGGCTACATTTTATCCCGGAAAATCAAAGAGTTCCCGTGGGAATTAAAAGAACCTTAATTCACGCGGACGAAGTCGCGGGCATCATCTAGTAATCTATTATTCGGAAGCAATATTTATCGCAACTTTAACATTTGTATGTTTTCAAAACAAATCTGAAACTAGGTCAAGATCTAACTATCAAACATCGCGAGAGGCATAGACAAATAAAATCCTACATAAAAAATTCTACTGCTCGTAAAATAACGATTGGTGTACTTTCTCTTCGATTCAGCCTAAGAATTCGTGCTCACTCCAAAACTCCATCTCTTAAAATTCTTATATAAAATGGTTGGCTTATTTTTTTAAAGGATGCATGGAGCTTAGGACACCGTTAACATTCGTCAATATTTTAATGATGATAGTTGCAATATACCTGCGTAGCTGTATAGGGATACTTTGTCCTTGAGTTGTTGTCATAGCATTGTAGTGAAGTTTGTTGGCGGAAAGACGCTTAGAACTTTTCTAGTTTAGAATAGCATTTTCGTATATATATGCCAAGTCCGAGTGGCTGCTCCCTGGAGCTACATAACAATTCGGCTCATATTTATGGTCCAAGATCCCAGTGCCGCCAGACCTAAGTTATTTTCTCAGCAATTATTTGTGTACGATAGAGTACTGTTCGAATGTCCTTTCAGTATATGCGTACCAGTTAGATTGTGCCGACGGCCAATTTCCAGATACCAGGTGCTAAAGGTAGGTAAAAACTAGAATAACTTATCTTAAATTCTCAGGGCTGATTTTCATATATGTTTTAAAGAATATTGTAAAAATTCATAAATTAATACTGCCAGACTCTTACCGCCGGCGGTTACTTTAGCCAGACGCTTTGAAGCTCCCAAAAAAATATATAATTTAAGTTAACTTATATTCTCAGTTCTGATTTTTATACATGATACTCAGGGAACTATTGCGATATTATCTGTAAGCTGCCAGACCTATTGGAAGGGTCAAACATCCCCCCAGACACACATTATGCGTCCCCATATGTATGAGCGCTAGAACATGATTCACTTGTTTAAGTGTGTGAGAGATAATATCATGTGAAAGTGTGTTTGTTGGTTTGTCCTTCAATCACTCTGCAACAGAGCTATGGATCGACGTGATTGTTTGTCTGGGTATAGCTTAGGATCTAGAGAGAGAACTATTGCAATATCTTCTGCTAGCTATACCCAGGCAAAAAATCATGTCGATCCGTAGCTCTGTTGCAGAGTGATTGAAGGACAAACCAACAAACACACTTTCACATGATATTATCTCTCACACACTTAAACAAGTGAATCATGTTCTAGCGCTCATACATATGGGGACGCATAATGTGTGTCTGGGGGGATGTTTGACCCTTCCAATAGGTCTGGCAGCTTACAGATAATATCGCAATAGTTCCCTGAGTATCATGTATAAAAATCAGAACTGAGAATATAAGTTAACTTAAATTATATATTTTTTGGGAGCTTCAAAGCGTCTGGCTAAAGTAACCGCCGGCGGTAAGCGTCTGGCAGTATTAATTTATTAATTTTTACAATATTCTTTAAAACATATATGAAAATCAGCCCTGAGAATTTAAGATAAGTTATTCTAGTTTTTACCTACCTTTAGCACCTGGTATCTGGAAATTGGCCGTCGGCACAATCTAACTGGTACGCATATACTGAAAGGACATTCGAACAGTACTCTATCGTACACAAATAATTGCTGAGAAAATAACTTAGGTCTGGCGGCACTGGGATCTTCCTCTATTAGGAAAATATATTATATTACCGTTTACTTTGAAAGCGACGGGTGATGTCATCTAAATATAATATATGAAAGGAAAAGGTGACTGACTTACTGACAGAGTGACAGATCTATTAAAGCACAGCTCAAACCACTGGACGGATCGGGTTGAAATTTGGCATACAGAAGGCTATTATTATTATTATTTTTTTGTTTATAATAATTAACAAAATGGAACTTAAGTATCTATCTCGCCAAACTGGTGGACCAGTTTGTTGGCGAGGTGGTTTATTATGACGTAGGCATCCGCTAAGAAACTCTTTAAACCAGATTTGCCTATACTGGCTAAAACCAACGGCATAGGTATTAATAACTGCATAGCCTAGGCATAGCATAGTATCAATTTAAGAAAACAGATTTTCTGAAATATTATAGTCTCTATATATTTTATTGGTGTGAATAAAAACGTAAATAACATTTTGAGTTCAACAATATGATATGCTGATAGCTTACGTTCTTTTGACCTGTCACTTATAACGAAAGAACTGTATTACAAAAACAGGAAAGTTTCATTATTTCAAAATCTAAAAGTTGTTAGGTTCCCGGATTTATTACAAACCTACATTAATTGCTCTCATTAAAATAAATATTGTAAGCAAAATCAAACAAAGATGAATTCAAATCTCAGTCATTAGAGAAACACAAAGACAAAAGAAAATCATTATATTAAGTTATGTAGGGTGGAATCGGGATAAAAGATGGAAAGGGAATTGAGGAAAGGGGATAAAAGAAATCGAAGCGTATCTAAATGAAAAGCGGGAAATAACTCGGGTATTACCTGTACCTTTGGTCCGCAAATAAAAATGTTTTGAAAGAAACGTTTAACATGATAATATGCGTTGGAGTATTATGTATTGAACTATATCACAGATAATTTTGTAAGGACTTTACTTTTTACACAAACATGATTCCAACATTGCTACCGTACGAGTACTCATACATACTCGTAGAAATTAATTTTAGTAGTAATATAATATTAGTTTTAATGTTTCTTATTATACCTAACTATTTAACTGTTGTGAAGAAAATTATTAATTCAAAATCACACGCCACAGCTAAAACAGAGCTTCGCACCATATTTTATGTATTAAAATAGCCACGGCCTCGATCATCACGGCATTACATAATTTAGCAGAAGGTTGCAATTTTTTGAAGAAAATGACTTAAATTATTTTTTATCAGTTTGGTACATCATACTGTGCTCAAAACAAGAGCTCCTTATTTCATATTTTTAATTCATCATTGTTGCGTTACACCGCGGCTGCAGTGTAACAGCGTGTTCTTTGTAGAGAGACGTCGGGTGAAGGAAATAGAGAAACACAGACTGCAGTGTCTAATGGTAGTGGCATATATTACGTATTTACAAAAGATCTTATATACTAATTAATTTTATAAATGTGCTTGGATATTACGTACGTGCAAAAGTTGCTGAACTAATATTATTATAAGTTTGTTGAAATAAATTACAAGGTTTTTTATCGCGGAATTAAAATATGCTATGAGGTGCCCTATGGTCACGTCTCGTAAGTGCCATAGATATTCCCCCCTTTAGGGAAAATGACGCAGACATCAAAAGGGAAGAAAAACTACTACTAATTAACATTGTTGAAAACGAACTGTCTTCTTAATCTTGCTGTGGTTAGTTGAGGTAGGGAATGGTCCTGCGATATCACTTTGCTCATGCGAAAAATGCTGTGCAGGCATAAATTTCCCGAGTGGCGATACTGTGTGCCTATGCACTTTTGATAGTTGGCATGGTATGCACGAATCGCACCACTGATTTATTTCTGTGTTCATGCTAGGCCAAATGTAATTTCTTCCGATTAATTTCCTTGTCGTATTTTTGCCAGGATGGCTGAAGTTATGATAGCTGTCGAAAATAGTTCTTCTAAGTTGCTTTGGAATGTATGGTCGCGTAATTCCAGTAGAAATGTCGCAATAAATCTTGCTATTTGTATTGGGTACTGCTACTCGCGTCATGTATAATGACCTATTTTGTTTGAGTTGCTGTAGCTCGATGTCACCTTCTTGGTATTTTTCTAGCTCAGAATAATCGATAACGGTGGGTAACGTAATAGTTTCCACAAGTCGAGATAAGGCGTCAGCCACTACGTTGTGATTCCCGCTTACGTGCTGTATATCGGTGCTAAATTGTGATATAAAATCCAAATATCTTATTCTCCTTGGAGTGTCATCTAGTGACGGCTTCTTGTCGAAGGCGTGCACCAATGGTTTGTGGTCGGTGTAAATCGTAAAAATGCGACCTTCTATCAGTCGTCGGAAATGTTTTACCGCCATATAAATTCCGAGTAGCTCTCGATCATAAGTTGAATACTTGACTTGCGTATCTGATAAGGATTTTGAAAAATATGCAATAGGTATCCATTTTTGCTTGACCTTTTGTTGTAAAACTGCGCCGACGCATTTTAAACTAGCGTCGGTCATTATTGCGATCGGTGCGTTTTCATCAGGAAATGCTAACGTTGCAATGTCACGTAAATCTTGCTTGCATTGTTGAAAAGCACGCTCGGCCTCTGTGTTCCACTTAATCAGCGTATTGTCGTTCTTTCTTGAATTAATTAAAAATATGTTGAGTGGAGCTTGATGATTGGCGGATTGCTTGATTGCATGTCTGTAAAAGTTGACCATGCCCAGGAAACGACGAAGTTCCTTCACAGTTTTGGGTTTGGGATAATCGATGATTGCTTGAATTTTTTCTTGTGTTGGTTTCATTCCTTGGCTCGTTATATGATAACCAAGAAAATCTAGTTCTTGTTTGGCGAACTCGCATTTGTTCATGTTGATTGTAAAACCATTTTGTTGCAATCTCTTGAAAACTGTTTCCAAATGTTCGTAGTGTTGTTCTTCGGACTTGCTTGCGATTAATATGTCGTCGACAAAAATGAAAACGTAGTCCAAATCTCGGAATATTGAATCCATGAATCTCTGGAAGGTCTGTCCTGAATTACGTAACCCGAAAGGCATTTTTAAAAATTCGTATAACCCGATCGGTGAAACGATCGCGGTTTTCTCGGGTTCCGCTACTGGTATAGAATGATAAGCCTTCCTAATGTCGATTTTGCTGAATATGTTTTTTCCGTTTGCGATATATGTAAAATCCAGTAACCTTGGCAACGGGTATCTGTCTGGAACAGTAATCTTGTTAAGGGCGCGGTAGTCACCGCAAGGTCTCCATTCACCATTCTTCTTTTTTACCATGTGCAATGGACTGGCCCATGGGCTACTGGATGGTCTGCAAATTCCCATCTCCATCATCTCTTGAAATTCCTTTTTGGCGATTTTGTACTTGTCAGGAGGAAGTGGACGAGCTTTGGCGCATACTGGAAATCCTTCCGTGATGATGTGATGTTGAACATTGTGTTGCGTAGGTCCTTTCATTGAAGTTGGCCTTGTAATACTTTCGTATTTTTCTAGTAATTGTTTGAGAGAAGCGGACAAGTTGTAGTCGATGGAGCGGACAGACGGAATATTTACTCGTATAGAATTAATCGGTTTCTTGATTTCAGTCGTTTTGTCGATTAAAGTTTTCCCGTGTATGTCTACCAAAAGTTGGTAGTGGTCTAGGAAATCAGCTCCTAATATAGGCATCTTGACGTCGGCAATAACAAAGGTCCAGATGAATGGGCGGCGTAACCCCAAATTTAAGGTTAGGGTTTTTTCTCCATATGTATTGATAATGGTTCCGTTGGCGGCAAATAATTTCAACTCGCTTGCCTTCTTTGAGCTCTGTGATGGCTTTGAAATTACTGAAATGTTCGCCCCAGTGTCCACGAGGAATCGATAACCACTGTTAGAGTCGGTAATCGTTAGGCGATTTGAGGGAAGAATAGCACAGAGTCTCGCCGCACGCTGTGCTGAATCTAGTTTTCCGAATGTTTGTTTACCCAAGAACAGGGTTTTTCACACTTTCGAGCTTTTTCTTTAAAGTTTTTATGATAGTAACAAAAATTGCTACGTAGTTCCGATCGTGAATGCAGGCGTGAACTTAACCTAGGTCTATTGTACCGAGGTTGACCAAAACTGCTGCGTTGATGCATTGTTCGCGAGCGGTCATTGCGTAGCGCTGCAATTTCTAACTGCATCGTTGCAATTTGTGACGTCAGTTGGGTGATTAAATTTATGTCAGCTGATGCCGAAGACGATATGTTCGTATTGCAGCGGCTGTTCTCGTAGATGCGATCAGCCATTTCGCTTAGCTTGTCCAGTGCCAAATTTTCGGAGATCGCTAACACGGAGGTTACGGATGGAGGAAGTTGTCTCATCCATAATAAGCGTAGTGTGTCGTCATTAATATTGCCGCAGCCAGCTTCTTTCATTTTTCTTAATAGTTGAGATGGCTTTTGATCTCCGAGGTCCATCTCAGACAAAAGCTTATGGAATCGCCGATGTTCGCTTTCTTCATTGACTGTTGCGTTACACCGCGGCTGCAGTGTAACAGCGTGTTCTTTGTAGAGAGACGTCGGGTGAAGGAAATAGAGAAACACAGACTGCAGTGTCTAATGGTAGTGGCATATATTACGTATTTACAAAAGATCTTATATACTAATTAATTTTATAAATGTGCTTGGATATTACGTACGTGCAAAAGTTGCTGAACTAATATTATTATAAGTTTGTTGAAATAAATTACAAGGTTTTTTATCGCGGAATTAAAATATGCTATGAGGTGCCCTATGGTCATCATTAGCAACCCATCAACGGCTCACTACTGAGCGCAGGTCTCCTCTCAGAGAAGGGTTATAGGCCATAGTCCACCACGCTGGCCCAATGCGAATTGGCGTACTTCACACACCTTCGAGAACATTATGAAGAACTCTCAGGTGTGCAGGTTTCCTCACGATGTTTTCCTTCACCGTTGAAGCAAGTGATATTTAATTGCTTAAATGCACCTGACTCCGAAAAGTCAGAGGTGCGTACCCGGGATCGAACCTGCGACCCCCGAATAGGAGACCACAGTCCTAACCACTAGGCTATCACTGCTTCCAAAATTTCTTATTTTTAATCAAAGTAATGTACTTAATTTTTAAATCTGCGATGTACCTAAATAAGTAATATTAATTCAATGCAATAACCGAGTGATTCCATATTGAATCTTGGCACTGAAACATGAATTTAATGCTAACATTGTATGTCGGGATTTTGATTCGATTTCCCAAAGGTTTTCGGTGTAACACCTACCGTGTTATGGTTTGAACATTTACGTAATGAAAAATTGTATTTATTCACTCGTATCATTTATTTACAGACTAAATTATTGGAAGTTATCATGTACTAAAAATATAGTTTTTAGTTCCTATTTGATGATAAGATAGCCCTTGACTACAGTCTCACCTGATGGTAAGTGACGATGAAGTCTAAGATGGTAGCGGGCAATTTTGGAAAGGGTTTGGCAGTGTACATTCATCCCATACCCCTTATCAGTTTTTGATGGTAGGGTGGTAAATAGCCACGGCAAAAGCCTCCCACCAGCCAGATTAAAAATAAAATAACCAACTTAATAAGCAAGCTCGCTGCATAAAATACAGGTAGGTAAGTAAATTTGGGAAAATTTCCTCTTTAGTAACCTTTCAACGCCCAACTAGCTAACTTCACGAAAGCTTGTTCGTTTGTCTATTTTGTTTAAGCTTACACGTTTCACTTTATATAAAAGCATACAAAGCTGAAAGAAAGTGTAGTAGATACTTAAAGTAGAAATTAACATGCAAATCTTGTTTTCTTTAAATATCAAGCTACTATTAAATACCAAAGTTAAAGCTTCATTAAAATTATTTAGGTTGTATTGTAATACCTTGAGAAAATGGTATGAAACCAAAGTATTACAATAATGGGTAGAAATTAATTTTATTTAAACTTGCACGTTCCAGTTTACACTGGAACGTGCAATTCTATTGTTGTTTGGCTATAAAACACCTTTTGTTCTTTTATATGCCTAAATACAGCGTTTTTTTTTTTTTTTTTTTTTTAAATATATAGACTAGCGCTTGACTGCAATCTCACCTGATGGTAAGTGAAGATGCAGCCTAAGATGGAGCGCGCTTGCCTAGAAGATGCCTATTCACTCTTGATTTAAAGGTACCCAAGTTATAGTCAGTTGGAAAAACGGAAGCCGGAAGGGCATTCCAGATTCTAGCGGTGCGTATTAGGAACGAGGAAGCAAAGCGCTTAGTGCGGGATCGTGGAATTTCGACCACGTAGCGGTGCAGATTCGAGCGATGCCTTGCGGTTCGGTGGTAGAAGGGTGATGGAGGAACTAGTTCGAATAGTTCTTGAGCACACTCTCCGAAATATATCCTGTAGAATACCGACAGACAGGCAACCTTGCGCCGATGTTCCAGACTTTGAAGTTTGGAGTTAGTTAGCGATTCGTCGCCAATGAGTCTTCTGGCGCGTCTGTCCACCGAATCCAATGCAGCAAGCTGGTACTTGGCAGAGCCGTCCCATAAATGGCTGCAGTACTCCATGCATGATCGAACTTGTGCTTGATACAAGGTAACAAGCTGTTCCGGCGTGAAGTAGCGCTTGACCTTATTGAGGATACCAAGTTTCTTGCCAGCAGTTTTTGCCTTGGATTCGATGCATCGTCCAAAGTTGAGATTTGACGAGACATTTATGCCAAGAAGATCAATATTGTCAGTGACCGGTACGGATATATTTCGGAAAGTCGGAGTTAGCGGGAATGGACTCCGTTTAGCGGTGAATAAACACGCCTGCGTTTTGGTAGCATTAAATTTGACAAGGTTGGCATCGCCCCAGTCCGATACCTCTTTCAAAGCCAAATTTATGCGTTCTACCAAAGCCTCTCTATGCTCGAAAGTTTCAACGCCACTAGCACGGGGACCGGACATGTATCTCTCCGTAACGGTGCTGTCATCCGCATACCCAAAGATACCGGGCCTGAGGAGATCATTAATGTGCAGCAAAAAGAGCGTTGCGGAGAGAACTGATCCCTGAGGGACACCGGCGTTAATCGCCATTAGATCAGACGAGGTGCCATCTATGACCACTCGAAATGATCGCCCACTCAGGAAATCTGATATCCAGCGTTTCCGAAATTAGAAAAAAGGTATCCATATTGACAAAAAGCGAGTACTAAAAAATCTTTTCCCATAAACAAACCTAACTGGTTTTTCCCTGGAGTATTGTCCGCCCCCGGATGCGATAAATATAAACACAAATGCTGTTCCAAACCTAAACTTTAAATTTTCTACTGATATAACGTTATATTTATTACGTTTATTTTTTTGTCTCCTGTAGGAACAATTTTAACAATTCTCTCTTTTTCAAGTATTGGGTGTAAGTATTGGATAGTAGGTAGGTAGGTTGGTAGGTATGATATATAATGTAGGTATGTATGCTATATTATATGCTAAGTATGAAGGTTGGATGGAGAGAGCTATGCTCGTAGTGTCCCTTCGGAATCGAATCAGAAATGAGGAGATCCGTAGGAGAACCAAAGTCACCGACATAGCTCAACGAGTCGCGAAACTGAAGTGGAAATGTGCGTGGCACATAGTTCGAAGAGCTGATGGGGTCCCCAGGTGCTGGAGTGGCTACCCCGCACCGGGAAGCGTAGTGTTGGCAGACCCCCCACCAGGTGGACCAACGACATCAAACGAGTCGCAGGGAGCCGCTAGATTCAAGCGGCGCAAGACCGAAGCCTGTGGAAGTCCATGTAGGAGACCTTTGTCCAGCAGTGGACGTCTATAGGTTGATAAAGAAGAAGAAGGTTATATAGAAGGTAGGCAGGTTGGTAGGTAGGTAATAGCAGGTATATTAGACACTTTGCGGAATTCCTTGATACCTACTCAAGAAAAACAAAACTTTTATGCTATAACCCGCCAAACCAGAAAAAACACGTCTCGAATCTGCATGACACGTGTACCATACAGATTTTGCCAATTTGACTTAATGAGCTCGAATAAAAATTTGGGTAACTTAAAACAAACCTTTGCTTATTATTTTATTGCCCTGAACCAATTTTCGGCAGTAGATAAAAGCAAAAACAGCGTGTAAAAGAACCTGAATTGAATGTACTCGTTTTATACGACATCATAACCGAACTTGATTTTCCTTTACCATTGAGATTAATTAAACGCCATAAACAGCGTCGGGCCTATAATTTCGATAATAATCAACATGCGCTTCGACTTGAAAGCGCTTTATTTTTACCAAAACTCAGAGGTAGAAGATTTACAGGTAATCTTTTCGATATTTATGGCTTAAACTTAGTGCCCTAGTTCGCAATAACCTTTGCCTGCATCGTCACCAGCGTTGTTAGGTAAGCGCCAATGTTTATTAAGTAATTTTCAATACCAGTAATTATAGGCGCATAAGCGCACTGTAGTAAAACACGTTGATTTATCAGCATCCATCTTTATTTTCTACAAATTTAAGTACATAGAAATCTCAACTCATTGCTGGCCCACTACTGAACACAAGCTTCTCTCAGAATAAGAAAGTAGTTAGTAGTAGAAAGTTGTTGTCACCTACATGTCTTTGTTAAATGTGCGATTTTGATTTGGCGACGACTCTTTATAACAAGCTTGTTTTACTACACTACTTCTACATCTATCTATATTAGAGGTATAGATTCACAACACAGGTGTGTCGCGTCTTTATTAAATAACACACAACAAGATCCATTTATCTAACGTAGGTACTCGTATTAGATTCGTAAGATAAACAAGGATGGACACGGCTTTTTCCCACGAGAAAATAGAAGGACGTGTGAGTGAAATTCATCGGTCATCTGCCTCATATGTCACTTGTCGTTAAGTTTCTCATGAAAAATTATGATACCTTTGGGCTTCTCAGCTTCAACTGTAAATTATCCCTACTGATACTTATTATAAATGCGAACCCTTTTTTGCTTGTTGGTATGTACTTCAATCGCGCAAAAACTGAGCAATGGATCAACGTTCGGAATCTTTTTTTGTTTATGTATGTTCACCGATTATAGCGACTGACTTATGGTTGTGTGTGTGTCGTATCTGTATAAGTGTGAGCGAGCGCAATGCTCGCGCCTGCCCGCTCCTACCTAGGCTTTGACAGGCACGCACACTTATGCAATGTGCATGTACACGAAGTAACCACAAGTAAAGCTCACTCGCCTTCGTGAATTGCAAAAACTGTACTCGAAGACGCCTGAACCGATTTCTTTTTTGTTTGAAAGGGCATACTTTCCAGGTGGTCCCATTAAAATTTTATCGAAGTCGGTAGAGCGGTTTAAAAAAGATCAACAATAAATTATATACTTTGTACGGGGTTTTGGTAATTTTTTATATTACATTATACGAGGTTTTTTTGGAGTGCGCTTACCTAAAAGATGCCTTTTTACTTTTGCCTTTAACGACGTAAATTATACGTGACAGGAATTACGCACATTGGAAGGATCCACACCAGCAGCAGAAAACTTTTCAACTAAAGCGCTCCGTAGTAGAAGGTTGGATGTCAATCACAATATAAGGATATC
Organism: Oeneis ivallda; assembly: GCA_029955525.1. Classification (NCBI taxonomy): domain Eukaryota; kingdom Metazoa; phylum Arthropoda; class Insecta; order Lepidoptera; family Nymphalidae; genus Oeneis; species Oeneis ivallda. Next base: position 9,638,523 of record JARPMR010000020.1, on the reverse strand, counting down.
TTCTAGCAGTCCTATGGTTGGACGGTGAATATACCTTGATAAAAGAAAATTCTTCAACATTCATTAGTCTACAGTTGGTGTCTCTAATGAAACCGCAACGCTACATACAGTGCCGAAACACAAAAAGCTCGAACGTTATAATGTACTCTTTCTAATAAAATATGTATGTACATACCTGGCTATAGTCGCTTTGTAAGCTTTAAACAATTATATCCTGCCCAACTTTCAGTGCCCAACTTGACGGCTCAGTCTCACTCAGACTGAGCTGTCAAAAAGAAAAACGGTTGGACAGTGTATAGTTATCTGTGTTGCAGTAAATTTTTATCTATTTTTATTTTCACCTAGGTATACAAATATGTACCTAAAATTGAAATGCCTGTCTGTGATTTCGAAATAACTGTGTCTTAATAAACTTATTTTTTTAAGAATATGAAAAACACGCATGCTGAATCGTACTAATATTCCCCTTTCCCCTCCAAATAAGCGTAATGTTTTTGCTAGGAGTGGGGATTGAACCATCGACTTTCAGTTTTTAGTCCGCACCACCAACCACTAGACTATTGAGGCTTCTTGTGAGGCTTTCTTTGTATTTGGATAGGATTCTTTACTAGGATTCAATACTTTACGAACAAGTACTGAGCGGAATTTCGAAGAGTTCATCGTAATACTTAAAAGTATGCCAACACTAGTGGGTACTTTCGATAAAACTAAAAAACATTTAAAAGTTTTATCGACGAGAGGAGCGAGCCCATATCCGGAACTATTAAGGCTTGGCACCGGAGGCTAAGCGGAGAAAACAGGTTTGCTAGATCAAATGGTTTAGGTATTTACTATTAAATAACGGACTTACAAAAAATATATGATATACCTTAAGATATTATCTAAAAAATGTGCTAATTCGATACACGATACAATGTACTTCACTCGATCAAATAAAATCTTGAAAAAGGCTAAAATAAAATTCTAAAACGAATTGTTTAAATATAAAATTTCTGAATTTGCACATAATTTTTATATTCCCTTTAAGTACTACAGAGAACCTGCTAAATTTTGGTTTTCAACTAAAGTTCTATATTTATTAAATTCAAATTTAACCCAGAACTTGAACGTTGCCCAACGTTTTCAGAACACGCCACGCTGCCCGCTACCCCGCCAGTCTCAATCGAGCGCTTGCCGAGGTTGGGTCTGTGTCAATTTCTCCATCCAATCTTACGTTTGCGCATCGCTAAAATGGCTAATAGAAAAACAAAATTATAAAGAAATCAGTGGTTAGATCTAAAAGAAGGATAGGAAAAGAGAACTATATGAAAAGATATGGAAATTACTCTCTTTTTATGCCTAGTAAAATAATGTACATTTAATTGAGGCGCGCGCGGGAGGCACCCCACACCTCACCTCCTAAAATCTTGCCTCGCGTTGAAATGTAGCGCCTTAAATTTCCGTGAAAATGGCTCACAATATATCATTTCCGTTTCGTATCGTATTCTGTTTTTGTTCCATGACTGTGCAGTGTGCAAGCTTTTACGTTCACATTTTACTTATAGCGTGATTATGACTATGTACGCGATTTAGGTGCCTCCAGCGCTTTTGGTTTGTTTTCAATCAAAAGTCGCAATAGCGCAACGGTTCAAGGTGTAGGCTGAAAACCAAAAGGTCCACAAGTTACATTATTGTCGTATCTACTCCTATGACAAGATTTACGCTTAAGTAGTTGGAAGTAAATTAAGTTGAGAATATTAGTCATGTGGATTCAGGCGGCGCAAGACCGAGGCCTGTGGAAGTCCATGCAAGAGACCTTTGTCCAGCAGTGGACGTCTATCGGTTGATAAAGAAAAAGAAAGAAGAAGAAGATTAGTCATGTTGAGAAATCTTTAAAAATAAAATCTTTTCCAACCTCATTGACTGTTTCAAATTACGACAGTATTAAAGTTAAGTTGACCAGAAAGTACTTCAGTCTCGATGGCTGTGTTTTTGAGAAAATTATGAAGTTTAACCGTATAGGAGATTTAATTAAAAATACTAATTTTATATTCTGGTAATGTAAGATAGGTCGGAAGAGTATAACCGGCCACTTTCCTTAGCGTTTGTGGACTATGAGAAAGCCTTTGATTCGGTGGAAACTTGGGCTGTGTTGAGGTCGCTGCAGAGATGCCGGATTGACTACCGGTATATCCAAGTGTTGAAGTGCTTGTATGAAAACGCCACAATATCAGTACGTATACAGGACCAGACTACGAGGCCAATCCACTTGCAGTGTGGAGTGCAACAGGGAGACGTTATCTCCCCGAAGCTCTTTACCGCTGCGTTGGAGGACGTCTTTAAGCTTCTGGATTGGAACGGGCTTGGCATCAACATAAACGGCGAGTACATCACTCACCTGCGATTTGCCGATGACATAGTAGTCATGGCAGAGACTCTGAGAGACCTCAATACAATGCTCAACGATCTCAGCAGGGTTTCTCAACAGGTGGGCCTGAAAATGAACATGAGCAAGACGAAAATCATGTCCAATGCTCATGCACCGCTCCACCCAGTAATTGTTGAGAACTCTGCACTCGAAATTGTCGACGAGTATATTTACCTGGGACACACAGTCCAGCTAGGTAGGTCCAATTTCGAGAAAGAGATCAACCGCCGAATCCAACTCGGCTGGGCAGCGTTCGGGAAGCTCCGAGATGTCTTCTCGTCCAAAATTCCTCAGTGCCTGAAGACTAAAGTCTTCGAACAGTGCGTGTTGCCAGTGATGACTTACGGATCCGAGACATGGTCGCTAACTAAGGGCCTCATAAGTAGGCTCAGGACCGCTCAGCGGGCGATGGAGAGAGCTATGCTCGGAGTGTCCCTGCGGGATCTAATCAGAAATGAGGAGATCCGTAGGAGAACCAGAGTCATCGACATAGCTAAGCGAGTCGCGATACTGAAGTGGAAATGGGCGGGGCACATAGTTCGAAGAGCTGATGGTCGTTGGGGTCCCAAGGTGCTGGAGTGGCGACCCCGCACCGGGAAGCACAGTGTTGGCAGACCCCCCACCAGGTGGACCGACGACATCAAACGAGTCGCAGGGAGCCGCTGGATTCAGGCGGCGCAAGACCGAGTCCTGTGGAAGTCCATGCAAGAGACCTTTGTCCAGCAGTGGACGTCTATCGGTTGATAAAGAAGAAGAAGAATGTTAGAATGGTATTTTTTATTCTTCCGTATGTCTAAGGGTTACAGCTTCAGCCGTAATAGATAGCCAGTTTACTTTTTCAGAAAATAAGTGAGCCATCAACTCTGTTACGACAAAATATAATATGTATAATTACAAAAACATGGTATAAAATCTCCGAATAGAAGCCTCAATAGCCCAACGGTTAAAGGTGCGGACTGAAAATTGAAAGGTCGGAAAGGTGATTTGCACTTGTCCGTCCGTCCGTCTGTCACAGCCTTATAACTTCTGAATTACTGAACGTAATTACTTCAATTTTAGATATGATATGTAAACCGATGGCCTCCAGCCGAAAATAGCTTAAAAATTTATAAAAAATCGGCCAAGTGCGAGTCGGGCCTCGCTCTTTTAGGGTTCCGTTAAAAAAATTAAATAAAAATATTTCCATGTACCCATGGAAAGATTTAAATTTAATTTTTTTAATTTAATTTAATTTTTATTATTTGTTGTTATAGCGGCAATAGAAATACATAATATGTGAAAATTTCATCTGTCTATCTATTACGGTTTACGAGATACAGCCCGCTGACAGACGGACGGACGGTCGGACGGACGGACGGACAGCGTAGGCTTAGTAATAGGGTCCCGTTGGTACCCTTTGGGTACGGAACCCTAAAAATCTTTATTTCAGGGGGGCTCCCATACGAAATGGGGGGCTTTCAAAGTGGAGATTGTATTCGAGGCTAGATTTCTAAAACCACTTTGTTTTAAAACTTGAAACTTACACATAATTTGAGTTATATTCTGTACTTGAACAACAAATACTAAGAATAGATAAATATTATAAAGAAACGAAATTATTTGAGTTTTAATGGGCATCAATGTTTTTAACAAAACTTCACTATACTGTTACTAGATGGCGCTGTCTTTAATATTGTAAATATGCATCCCATCCACGAAAGCAGATGACGATTGACGTCATCAGATTCGGCGCATTTTAATTACAATATAATATAGTTAAAACTACCTTATGGGAATTATGGGATACCGCGAGGTCTCAGTTCGGGGCGAACCACTAGTTACAGGGTGTCCCCTTTCATAAAAAGGGTCCTTTTTTGCTATTTCTATATTCGTCCGTACTACTTATTCTAAGAAAGGTGTGGTCAATGGTCATGCTTCAAACTCGGAGCCCGGAGTGCGCAAAATAGGAGAATCGTTCCGGCTTTTGCCAGGAGCAGAGCGACGCGATTTATATGCAAGTGCCATCTATATATGCTTACGATATAAGAGGCACTATGCATCTCTATCGGTCTCTCTGTTCCTGGCAATAGCTACTCTCGCTATTTTGCTTGCGTACTCCAGGAACGCATCTCTGCCAGAGGCTTCGCCCAGTATGGTGGGCACGGAGTCTCTGCACAGCTTCAAACGCAATTCCTGCTGTAGGTCCTCCCGGGCCGCTTCGTGTTGAGGACAGTCCATCAGAAGATGTATAATCGATTCTGATACACTGTCGTCGCACACGCAACCCGGGTGGTCCTTGCGTTTGAACCTGTGCAGTTACTCCGCAAACCCTCCATGACCAGTCAACACCTGGGAAAGCACCATATTGTGGTCGATCTTTTTGACCACGTGATGTGCAAAACGCACATCCGGCAGAAAGACCTTTGTGGTGCCCGCGGTTTCTTCGGACGTATACCTCCGGTTCCACTCCTCAAGCTACTCCTCGCGAAGCAGTCGCTTGACGAACGAAACCGGGCACCGGTCATAGTCCGGTTTCCTCCTTAAGCCTAGAGCCGCCTCTTTCGCGAGCTCATCGGCTCTTTCATTTCCCTCCAACCCCGCATGCGCTTTCACCCAGAACAAGGAAACTTCCTTGTTCTGAGTGCGACATATTTTTAAATTGTCGACAATGCATGCGACTAAGGGGTGGAGGGATTTGCGCCCGACCACCGACTCAAGAGATGATCTTGAGTCGGTGTATATGCCGATGGAAGCTTCCGGGCGCTTCGTCGCGAGAGAGGCAGTTCTATCCAGGGCAAGGAGCTCAGCCTGGTAGACCGAGCAGTGCGCACTTAACTTTAGCTTGACGGCTTTGGTTTCGGCCTCGTGATTCCATATGGAAAGCGAGGCCCCCACCTTGCCGTCAATTTTACTGCCATCAGTAAAGATGCGCACTGCTTGAGTGTTGTTGTTCTCAAGGTCTTCTCGGTCCACCAGGCTGGTAAACCGCAGGCACGTCTGTTCCGCCGGGTGTGGTCGCTCACAATATGATACCTTCCCCTCCATCTCCCTATCAAGGAGTACCCGCTGAGACACTCCCCTTTTGGCCTCGTACAATGCCGAGGCCTCTCGGATCCTAATATCCAAGGGGAGTATCCCAGCCAGTATCAATGCCGAGTTTAGGGAGATGGTTTGGTAGGACTTGGTCATCTTCAGCGCGAAGCCCCTTTGGAGTGCACCCAAACGCTTCCGCACTCCGAGCTTTGAAGCGGCAGGTGCCCAGGCACAGGCAGCGTACAGGACTAGTGGCTCCACCACTGCAGTATAAATCGTTTTTATGACGGGGATGGAGGCCCCAGCTCACCTTGGCGGCTCTCGACAGGTGCTTGTAGAGTCCTTGAACTCTCATGCAAGTGTTACTTACATGAGAGTTGAAGGTCAGCTTGCTGTCGATCGTGAGCCCCAGGATTTTGATTTCGCTGGACAGACCAATGCTGGTCCCACCCATGGTCAGTTGCGGGGAGTCGTACTTCAGCTTATTGGTTAGCACCATCGCCTTTGTTTTGTGAGGTGCAAACCTCAGCTTGTTTCTTACTCCCCACTCCTGAACATAAGCTAGAGCGGCATTGGCCCTTCGCGAGACCTCCAGCCCCGTGTCGCCGTCGAAGACGAGGACAACATCGTCGGCAAAAGCCTGAAAATATTCTCCCCGCCCTCCCAGGCCCCGCAGTAGTGGATCCAATAAGAGGTTCCACAGGACGGGACCCCCAATGAAGCCCTGACCACAGCCTTTGGTGGTATTGCGCGTGTGCTCGGCTCCCGCGTACCTCACTCTGACCTTCCGATCTCGAAGATAGCTGTCAATCACCCTGCGGATGTTAACAGGACAGTTTTCCTCAGCCAGTCTGACTCTAATAGCTGGCCACCAGGCGCTATCGAAGGCCCCCTCTATGTCCAATGAGACCACAGTTACAAGTCGCTTCTCTTTGAGCTTCCTGTAAATGCGGTCCATTAGGACATAGAGGGCATCTTCCGTGCTTCTCTGGGGCATGAAGCCATACTGGCGAGTACTAATCCCGGGCAGGATGTGCCATTTAATTCGATTGACAACCATCTTTTCAAGAAAAAGGTCGCAGGTTCGAATCCCATCCGTTTTGTCCACTATTGTCGTACCCACTCCTGACGCAAGCTTTCCGCTTATTTGGAGGGGAGAGGAGGATTAGTCAACTTCAACTTGACTAATATTGAATAAGAATGAACGTTGAAAAAAAGCTAACGAACTCCAATTCATTCAAGTTTTAAAAGTAAGATTCCACAGTAAAGCAATAAATAATAAAAATTATTAGAAGGTATTCCAAAAACAAATAGTAACTATACAAAATTAGGCATCCTCTGAGTACAGAGATGGCCGATTTGTTGGTCAGACCGCAGACGCTACCCCAAAGCGTCTTGTATTTGTTGATGATGCGATATTGCTAGGTATTGTATTTTACTACAAGAATTTATATCGTGGTAGTACAAGACTCTTTGTGCACAAGTTTGAGGCATGCACTTGACTGTTCTTTTTATTTTATTTTTTAAATCCCTTATAATTACTAACATTGGTATACATACCTAGCTAACTTACGGTAGTAAATATTATAATAAGTCTATGCTAGCTAAGCTTTATTACTTAGTTGTTTGTCAGCTTAATTTTTGTCCTTCCACATAAAATTCTACTTCATAACTAACTTAAGAAACTCGGCTACAATTTTAAGCCCGAGATATAAAACTACTTTGAAGTAAAAATAAAAATGTTCTGAACCCGAGCGTGCAAGTTTGATTTATGTCCGAACACTTAATACTTACGATAATATTCACATAATGTAACAGAAATGAAATATTACACTACGTTATGGACCGGGAGCCAAGACGTTTCAGACTTTCGTTATTTTATACAAGCTGAAAGTTCCTCTGCGTATGTCCCCAATAGAGATAAGAACGATCCCCGACTATGAAGTTTGGATCTTGGTGGCTTGTGATGGTGGTGGTGGCATCTATGGCACTATGATTAAATAACTTATGTAAAAGGCGATTGAGCTCTAGTTTATTATAATTTCTTTATCTGTAATTTGGTGCAACTTAAAAGATAGGATAGTTTTTATGTTCATTATTGACATCAATATTTGTTATTGCAAATTAAAATATGTTAATTACACGACAGTCAGTTATATACAGTTCGAGATTGAGGTTGCTAGGCAACCTAGCAACCTAAATCTCGAACGATGTTATTACGAGTATTATTATGTTGCTAGGCAACCTAAATCTCGAACGATGTTAGATTGCGAGATAGTCTTAACCCGAATAGACTACTTATCTTACTAATCCTTACTAATATTATAAATGCGAAAGTGTGTAGTGTGTTTTTTTGTTGGTTTGTCCTTCAATCACGCCGCAACAGAGCAACGGATGGACTTGATTTTTTGCATGGATATAGTTGAGGACCTGGAGAGTGACATAGGCTACTTTTTATCCCGGAAAATCAAAGAGATTAGATTTAGATTTAGATTTTAAAAACTAAATCCACGCGGACGAAGTTAATAGCCTCGTGTTTCGGATTTGATCTTCTTTTCGGGCTTAAGGGTACGAATACCGGGCTAGACCTTAAACATTTCGGTATTATGTGCATTTTAATCAATTTAATAGTACTACTTATCTTACTAATCCTTACTAATATTATAAATGCGAAAGTGTGTAGTGTGTTTGTTTGTTGGTTTGTCCTTCAATCACGCCGTAACAGAGCAACGGATGGACTTGATTTTTTGCGAGTTTGAGTTAAGGACCTGACATAGGCTTCTTTTTATCCCGGAAAATCAAAGAGATTTAGATTTAGATTTTAAAAACTAAATCCAGGCAGACGAAGTAATAGCCTCGTGTTTCAGAGTTTGATCTTCTTTTCGGGCTTAAGGGTACGTATACCGGGCTAAACCTTATTAGTTAATACGAGTTATCGTAGTTCTGCAATCCATCTGTGTTGATTTGAATTTTTTTTCCTATATATTTTATTTTTTATTTATATTATAATAAGTATATTTGTTCCAACAAAATATAGTATTACTATGTATCACGGTAAGTAGTATGTGTATTATATGCTTCTTAATATTTATTGTATAACTTAAAATTAAAACTATTATGCTTAAACCTCTCTTAAAATATTAAAGCACCATTAAATACACCTTCTATCACGCGAGCCAATAATTACTTTTCTCTGCTATGGTAACTTTCCCACTCACTGTCTTAACAAGGTACTTAAGAAAACATTACGTTTCGCCTATTAACATTATTATAATATTCCTTTTATTGATAGAGAAACATGAACTCAGCATAAAGGATTTATCACACCGTAAGTCTGAACAAATGTTTTATAAATTCTGATTGCCGCCAATATGCATTCGGACAAGAGGTGCATGTATCACGAACATGAATGGAAAAACATTTTTTCAGATTTTCCCGTCAAGTTTACGTGAAATATAGAATGCAAAACGATAATACCATTAAAATGTATAGCGAAATTTTAAAACAAATAACTAATAGAGTCAACGGGAGATACACAATATTATGAAAGGTTGAGCAACTGCGACTATTAATGAACTCTATATATTTTTAATTTCCATGTTTCTTTTGGTCAAAATAAACATGGAAAAACTAGAAACATGCCAACACGGAATTGAAAGAAGTATTTTACATATTAAAATGAGAGACAAGCAGAGATTAGTCACTATAAGAGCGAAAACAAAAATTTGCGATGTTAAAAAGAAAATAAGTGAACAAAAATGGCGATGGGCCGGTCACACGGCAAGAAACAAGGTACTGAAATGGACTAACGATATGATGGATTGGTACCCAAGAGATGGGAGACGTAAAAGAAGACGACATCTCAGATGGGCAGATGACATTAAGTCTATTGTAGGGACTACATGGCTAAGAAAGGCCAGGGTAGAAACCTTTGGAAGGGAATGGAGGAGGCCTATGTCAGAGGACACACTGAGTAGTAGAACGGTCACCGACTTGAATTACAAATAATTAGTAATTATTGTAAACCTCAGTAAATAAAGGCTTTATATATTTATTTATATTTGAACTTTGTTTTTATAAAGAAAAACGTAAATGTAAATCCTTACGCTGCTACACCTGGTTGTAAGTATGTAATAGATAAGTATTTTCTCAACTAGGTCTCAAACCCATTGAAAATCTGATCGAAAAAAAAAACAAAGGTGACGCAAAGCATTTTTATATTATTATACCTACTTATGTAATAGGTATAAGTATTTCGTGAGTAAACTGAACTTTTTTAATACTTAATTGCACAATTATTATGCACAAAGTACGAAGCAAAATTATGCAAGACAATGGCATTCCATATGACTTTTGTTGAATTTTTTGTAACGAATAGATATCAAAGACTTAAGAAAATTTCATATATACAATACTATATTAAACCTAAATTTAATTCTAAAATTAAAACTAAAATAAAAACTAATTAAAATCTAAAACCCCATCCAAGCCACCGCAGTGTGGCATAGTACCCAAGATGCTGGCAGCATTACCTCTTTGGATGGCCAAGCTAATCCTTTGGCCAAGGTAGCTGCCAGCTCTTGGATCCCCGGTAGACTCGATCACTCTTTTTGATATCTTTAAAAAAAGTGCGCGAGCCTCCGGGCCCCACGGCCCCAGGGTCTCTACACCAAAAGGCGCAAATATGAAACCACTGTCAAGTTTTTCATATTTGCGCCTCTTAGCCTGTTCGGCGTTAGTAGCCGCTGCACCCGCCACAGAGGAGGTCGCATGGATGTGGGAAGCAGCTAGAGTATCTACACAGGTGGCATCCCACACAAGCGACCTCCCTGTCGTCCAAGGTACAAGCGTCATACCATCAGGTCTCTTGCCATCACTACGTGCCAAACCAATAGGTTCTAATACAGCTGGCACGTGAGCTAGCAAGAGACCTGCGGATGATGTCGTTGAGGGCATTGTGGCGGGAGAAAAATATCAAATATCAAATCATTTATTTTAAAGAAGCATTTAAAATTTGATGGAAAAAGATATACTATTTCGGTGTTTCGCCACAAAAAGATAGGCATGCAAAAATTACAATACGCATGTTACACAAATCATAAATACTAAAAATGAACAAAAAGTTACATTTTTTTAAATTATTTTAAAGTGTTAAATTACTCTAAAAAATATCATAATTAATTTTAAATACACTCAGGCGCGATTCCCGAGAGATATGTGTGTTCGATCCCCGCTGGCCCCTTAAATTTGCTGATAGGTATATTTAGAATTTATTCGACAAAAATTACAAATTAAAGTAGGTACCGCTAAATTAACAATTATTCTATGGCATAATACCTATATTATTGCTCTCCAATATCTATCTGAAGCTTTATTTGAAGTGTATGAGTGTAAGAGTGTTTTTATGTTTTTATAAGAAATATCGTCTAACATTTATGTCTGTTCCATTTTAAAATCCCATTTAAATTGGGACAAGGTATACAAGTAAACATGGATCCTAAGGTAAACACCACGCTCGCTGAGCGACATATCTACGGATGACAAATGACTTAACGCCACACGTCCACATGTCCAGTAGTCGCTGTAGTAACCATTTATTTGTTTTACGGGAACGACGAATACCCAAGTAAAATTAGTTTTGTGAAATACAATTTCATCTCTTTTCTCATCTCTATAAAATTATCAACAGGAGACTAAGACTTCGGCCTATAGTCTAGGCAATGAAGCTAGTGGACCCCAACATCAATTCCTCAGGCGACGAAACTTTACAGAATGATAAAGTATCAGTAGTTAAACGTATTTTATAAATATCCAAAAAAAAATTAGAACGGAAGTTAGGTATTTTTACCTAAACTCTTTTATGCTTAATATCTCAGTTCGGCAAAATGCTCGGTCAAAACTTTCTTCACCTAAAACATTCATGTAAAGTCTAGAAACAAAATATAAAATATCCAAAATATACTCCTAGTCGAAACCACCAAATTTTGAAAAATACGTTTTTTCAATGTAACTTGCAGCGAAAAATTGCTCTGTGAATTTTTTTCACTGGAATGTCCTTTTATAGCCGTTTTGTACCTACAACTTGAAAATCCAAACAATATACCAAGAGACTATATTTTTTTCAAAAACTACCCTTTTACTCACAGTGCAAAATTTCTCCATCCATTTTTTTTATTCATATGATTACAATTATTTTTTTTGTATCAAGTATCAAAATATCCAAAAAAATAATCAAGCGCATTAAAAACTATAAACATTTTAGAAAGAAATATTTTATATTTAATCCATCAAGGGAAGCAGGAGCGTGGTGACGTCACGAGACCCGACATATTATCTGCCTATTATATCGACATATTTTTTCTACGGTGACGCGAGCCTGCACTCGATAATCGACTGTATTTCGTTGAATCATGTTGAATCGACAGTGCAATTTTAAATCAAAAACTGTTGCCAACGACGGTGACTATGACGATCAATTATTCGTTATGATTTATGAACTATACCGAAGATGTCCCAGATGTCAGTCAGCCTATACGAGATTAGTATGGCTCTCAAACAGCTCAAGAACAACAAAGCGCCTGGTGATGACGGAATCATTGCGGAACTCCTGAAAGCGGGTGGACGTTTATAGGTTGATAAATAGAAATAGATATGAATATTTTTTACTTTTTAAAATTAAAAAAAAATAATTTTGATAATATTATGTTTTAGCTCAAGCTTTACGACCATTAGAATAGAATAGAAATGTTTTTTTATTCAAATAAACTTTTACAAGTTTTTTTACAATCGTCAATGAGTCTACCACTGGTTCGGAATGCCGTTCCTGCCGAGAAGAACCAGCAAGAAACTCGGCAGTTGCTCTTTTCAAAATACTTTTACAATATACTTAATAGATATTATGCTATGTATGCATTACATAGTGTAGTATCATTAGTAGTGACCTATTTATTCGAAAATTCATGTTTAAGAACACCAAAAATCTAGATCGTCAACGACATTTTTAGCGAATATTGAGACGTAAATAAGACAGATCGAAAGAGCGTTAAAAACTGATTATGATACCATTAAAAAGTTCAAGTTTTGGCCAAAATGTCCTTTACGCCCTTTGTAATCCGAGGTCCGTGTGTAATCCGATATATCGATGCTGGATATTTCAAATTTTGTAAGCGACAAACCCCTAATTTTCAGGAGGACCAAACAAAATTTTACCTTTTAAACTGTCATAACTCTCATTTTTAGGGTTCCGTACTCCGTACTAAAAATGGAACCCTTCTAGAATCACTTCGTTGTCCGTCTGTCTGTCCGTCTGTCAATACCCTTTTTCTCAGGAACACATGGAGGGTATCAAGTTGAAAATAGTATCAAATACTCAGGTCTGCAATCCCTCGTAGCTGTGACAAAGTCTAAGTCGACGCAATCAAAAGATACGGCCTTTTATGGTCCATCTATGCAGCATATTTTAACACTCGCAAGACCTAGAGGGTACTTCCTGTTGACCTAGAATCATGAAATTTGGCATGAAGCAATATCATGTAGCACAAGTAAAGGAAAAAATCCGAAAATCGTAAATTTGTAGCTGCATCACAATTTTTTTTTTGTGATGCAGTATATCCTACTATCCTAGTTCCTACTATGCGATGCGATGACTATGCAAAAGTTTGTGAGGATGTATAGATGGATGTTTGGATGGATGTTTATTACTTTTTCACGCTACAACGAATGAACCGATTTGGCGGAAATTTGGAATGGAGATAGCTTATAAACAGGATTAACACATAGGCTACTTATTATCCCGGAAAATTACAGAGTTCCCGTGGGAATCAAAAAACCTTAAATCACGCGGACGAAGTCGCGGGCATCATCTTGTATAGTATAACAAAAAAATATGAATAATCAATTTAATATAATAATATCGAAAAATTTTGGAATAAAATAAAAAAAATTGGTTGTCTGTAAAGTCGGTTTACGGACCATAGTTTTACGTGATAACGTCATAAAGAAACATCGATGAATAAATGTGTCACAAGCCAACGCTTGGGCCGATCATGCCTCTCTATCGATTGTTCCGCGCTCTCGCTTTCACCCTCAGGCTCAGGTGGAACGTGACACTTTGTCGTGCGTGCAGCTGGTGTTCATTGATTTATAAGACGTTATCACGTCAAAAGAATCTTACACCTTAAGCCTAATAGTATAATAGAAGTAATTTTGTCGTAACTGCCTGAAAAGTCTTGCTCACTCAGCTATTAATTCATGATATAAAGCTTATAAAATTATCAGATTAATGACGTGAGTCGCTTGTCAAAATTGGTTCGATGACAATAAATAGAAAATAGTAGTACTCTTAAATAGAAGACAACTCACTTGCTAATTTTAGAGTTTTTTTTAGAACATTTGAAGTATAAAACCGTATTGATATTGTTCTATATTTGCATTCAACTTTTCAGATCATTGCATTTTGCTACAGATATTTCAGGTTCCAATTCAATTCTTACATCTTTAGAAGATTTTTGGTGCATTTGAAATGTTGGACTCTTCTTCCATTGATTTTTAACAATCATGAATTTTCATTGAGACACTAATTATGCATTTTTTCTAAATTGACTTAGTTTATTAACAAAGAGCTTTTGCTATTTGTAAATAAACTAAGCTAACGCCTTTTGCTGTTTGTGTCGTTTAGGCTAAGGTCGATTCTTAAATATTTAAAACTTATTATTTCAAGACATTACCAAGTATGTTAAAAACAATATACTTTGTAATGTCTTTGGATGTTATCTAGCACATTCGATTGGAATCAGACCATTGCATAGAGAGGGTCGTCTTAACCACACTGGACGCCGGGGTGCGAAAATCCGCCTGCGCCCCCCTTGCCAACAAAAAAAAATTAATTTTCCATTTTTGTATTTCATTTACTCTAAAATAAAGTTAGATACTTTATAATTGACTTCAAAAAAAGGAAGTTTATATCGGCGCGCAATCGGCTCATATTTTTTTCCATGCAGGTATGTACACCAATTTCTTCGAGATTTCAGACCCAATCGCATTTTTTTTTATTTGAAAGAGAATGTTTGCTATTAACTATGAAGATTTAGAAAATATCGATTGTGTATTAATAATGTAAGTAATAGGTATCAAGCATAGACTACATCGTTAAGCTCGAGGCCCCAACTCCTCAATTCTGATGCTGCAGGGTGCTGCAATCTTAAGCTGTGAGAATTTAGGAATTTTTGATTGTGAATTCATATTGTAAAGACCAATTACCTTTAGTTAGACTACACCACGAACTCCAGATTCTATCACCTGACCTGAAAATCAGACCTGATGCTGCAGAATATTGCACTCCTAGGCCACTAAAAATAATAACGATTTTCAAAAAACTAACTTCAAACACCTCTGTAAATTACATATATAATCTTTGTTTCTACACGTATGTTGAAGTCGGATGGGCATATAAGAAACGTCGAAACAAACGGAGGTGCAACGCACACCAGATTTACACATTTGCCGCCAGTAGGCTATTCAAATTTTGCCGCCCCTACAAATCTCTACAATATTGTGATTTGTGTCAGTTCCTAGATTATTTTAACGACCCAATGATTTAATTAAGGCTAGCTGAGTCTGGTGGGCCGAAGCCCAGCAGCATCAGGATTGAGGAGTTGGTACCTTGAGCTCAATGATATAGGCCAGTGATTAACGGCCGTACTACGCAGCTATGTATTCCATACTTGATACCTAAAATATCAATCTGTAATGGAAATTTTCGCGAGCGAAGCGATCGTGAAAATATTTACTAAGTCAGAATCTAAAATTTGATCTATACGATCTAATATTTTACTTTTTTTATTACTTACTACAAATATTACATCTCGTATCTCCAGTCCTTATTTATAAGAGATATCAAAATTTAAAATATACAGATCGATAGAGATAAAAATTTCGAGTTCAATGGTGTATCAAGTGTACTTAGGACAAAATGTCCCTTACGACATTTGAAATTTCCGGCGTCGATATCAATTCGTCGCTACTTACGTCAATGTTAATTCAAAATTTTTAAATACCAAAATAGATTTTAGATCGTAAAGAATTTTTAATTTTTGTAGAC
Organism: Oeneis ivallda; assembly: GCA_029955525.1. Taxonomy (NCBI): domain Eukaryota; kingdom Metazoa; phylum Arthropoda; class Insecta; order Lepidoptera; family Nymphalidae; genus Oeneis; species Oeneis ivallda. Next base: position 9,623,005 of record JARPMR010000020.1, on the reverse strand, counting down.
GCGTTACAGCATAGAAACCAGACAGTTTGAAATAAATTACGACATTACAAAAAGCTACAGTACCCGGCCATAAGGCCGATGTGCAATGTATATCGCCGGGTACTGTATGTACTACTACTACTATATATATATATATATATATATATATATATATATATATATATATATATATATATATTGCACCGGCGATATATATCTCACATCGGCTTTATGGCCGATGTGCAATATATATCGCCGGGTACTGTACAAGAAAGTTAGAATCTAAAATTTGATCTATACTAACTAAAATTTTACTTTTTTGTTACTTACTACAAAGTATTACATTTCGTATCTCCAGTCCTTATTTATAATTATAAGAGATATCAGAATTTTAAATAAATATACAGATCGATAGAAAGAAAAATTTCAAGTTCGATGGTGAATCAAGTGTACTTACGACAGAATGTCCCTTACGACATTTGAAATTTCCAGCGTCGATATCAGTTGCATAAACTGTCTAGCATTTTGTTTTAAACAGTTTGCAAATTTCTGGCGTGCCAAATACGTACTTAAACAAAATATATTTAATACATTTCCTCCTTTATTTCCTCAAATCCAAGTAATGAAAAAAAATTGAATTTTAAGCTATTGCGTAGCTTTTATCGCGGGCTTTGAACTAGCACAAACAGTTTGAGCGCGGCGACCGAATCAAGAAATTCCGTAACGAAAAAAAACCTAACACCGTCGTTCAGTAAGCGTTCAACATTTTAGAGGTTCACAAGTAGCTCTGTTCGGCGCAGTGGGCGAGCGGCCTCTTTCTTTACCGTATGGTGTATGATGTCGCAGGTTCGAATCTCACTCGCGAAGAAGTGACAGTGCGCTTTTCTTGTTTGTTTGTTTTTTAATTATTTTTTTGCATAATTTTTATTATGCAAAAAAAATATTGCATAAATATTATAATTGCATAAGTTGATAAAAAATGCTATGCAATAGCTTTACTGCGGCAGTCCCCGAGTGCCACTTAATTTTTTATTTTAATTTACTTACCTAGACATAAGCTTACAAAAATAATAATTTATGAGCCCTTATTTAAGCTCATTTATCTTTTACAAATAAATTAATGTTCAGTTATAAGCCGTGTCAATAAAGAAAGGAATCTGAAATGGCGGCTTGTACTTGTAATGACAGGCACAGGTTGGACCGTCAGCAAAAAACGAAGCGAAGTTGGGCTGCTATATATGTGTAGCTATACAGACACACATTGTATGTTTATATTATTTATTTAGTATTTGTGTTGATACCTTATTCATTTATGTACCTACTAGCTGATGCCCGCGACTTCGTCTGCGTGGATTTAGTTCATAACATCCCGCGGGAAATCTTTGTCACCCTCCAGGTTCTCAACTATACCTATCCAATAAATCACGTCAATCCGTAGCTTTGTAGCAGGAAACATTTGATCGTCTTGCTCGCGGCATTGTTAATGATGATTCAAAGAGAAAACATATTACTGATGATATTATCAATTACGTTAAACTATAATTTTTATAATTGTTTTTACCATAATTAACCAAATAGAAAATTACGTTTAGCTGTCATTTACGTTTTGTTCTTCCACTGTCATTTTCGTTTTTTTATTCCATGTCAGATGCATTTTTGTTATAACAGGTTTTATATTGACTTGACGGAAACGCGGTCGAACGGGATAAAAAGTATCCTATGTCCGTCTCCTGGTTCTAAGCTACCTCTCCACCAATTTTGAGCCAAATCGGTTCATCCGTTCTTGAGTTATAAATAGTGTAACTAACACCACTTTCTTTTATATATATATATAGATATTATGTTATTAAATATACTATTGATTTATATAGTTAGCACATGTTTAATATCTCTAGGTATTTATTTATTTCTTGTTATCTTTAAGTCCTCTAACTTATCTTATATGTTTCGCGTCAGGTCGCAACGTATTTTATATTTCTTCTTCAAAATATTTTGTAACATTATATACGATTTCACCCTCATCACTTCGAAGAATCTTTCCTCGTTTCGCGTAAACGCTCATTAAATTAAAGCTCATTTTTTAAACGTAAGATAATTATTGATCAATAAACAGCATACGAACGACAATAACAACGAAAAAACTTAACAGAAAACAAGACAAAGAACAGTAACAAAAACACAGTGTGCAAGCAGATACAGACTCATAATTTTTTTGCGTGCTGTAACGACGTGTGCGAGTGAGAGGGAATGATTAGCGACGCCATTTACAATTCCTTTCTTTAATGACACGGGTTATACACGTTTATGTTCAATATTTAGCATTGTAGAAGGCATGTAGTAACATGTATATTATTTTGTGAAGTCGCTTCGCTCGCGCACGCTAAACTATACCCAATGTTTCAAGAATTAAAGTGCATTATCGCGAAAACGCAGTTTAGATTTCAAAAAATCTGTTTCAATATCAATGTTCTTCGTGATATTTTTTTTGGATATTTAGGATAAGAGTGTAAATGTGACTACCTACTATGATAAAAAAAAGAAATTGGATTGAGAAATTTTTCATACCGAGTTATAAACAATTTTCAGTTGAAGTAAGATAAATAGATTTTGGTATCGATTTTTTTTTGGATTTTCTTACACGTTATGCTAAATTACATTTTAAGGACATTTAAAAATGAAAAATTGACTGAGCAATTTTGTGGTCGAAATTACGGAAAAAAAAAAGGAAACCTCTTTAAAAAGTGACAGTTCCGTTTGAAAAAAGTTTTGGATTTTTATCAAGTACCTCTTATTAAGGCTAATAATTAGTTTGGTAAAAAAAATTTGACGGAGAAATTATTTATTTCAAAATATTGAGCTATTTGTACTTTTAGGTATAAATACCTAACTTCCGCATGGATTTTTTTTTGGATATTTTTGTGTAAATTTTGGGTCATTCCATACTACAACCTCGCCAAATTTCATCGACTGAGGATTTGATGTGGGGGTCTCCATACAACAGACCGCCCCATTGCCTAGGCTACTACATTATGTTCTGAAAAGTATGTGAAGGCTCCTAATCAGTCATTCTTTACATGGGTATAGTTTTAGACTAGATAGAGACCAGTAGGTATTCAATTCTGAACCGAAATAACTTTGACTTAGTGTCATCATATCAAAAATGAATCCATAGAAGAACCAGAGTTGGTAACCAACTTACAGAAATGTATTAGTTTCAAAGCAGCTTTTTAGTAGAGTTCCAGTCTCAATACTTAGGCGTATGTATGAATTTTCTGGCGTACTTGCTGCAGCAATGCATTTTAGCGAATAGCGAAAGAGGACAGGCAAATCAGAAGCGATTGCGATAGTTACAGTATCCCGCAGCTGATATGGAAATATCAGGTTTTTTTGGTGTGTTTTCACATCTTCGGTTATATTATCGAAGTTTTCATACGGATCCCTAAATTTTTTGAAAATATTCTATAGCTTATGTTCATTAAAGATAGTATAGGATTCTAATGGTGAAAGAATTTTTCAAATCGGTCCAGTAGTTTCGGAGCCTATTCAATTCAAACAAACAAACAAATCTTTCTTCTTTCTAATATATTTAGAGTAGATAAGACCATGTTAAAACTTTAAAACTAATATTCTTTTTAAATTCTGATTAGTAATTAAAATAAATTTTCAACTGAAAGTTGCTTTATCCTTTAAAATCTAATTTTTCAAATGGGTTTTATCATTGTCTTGATTGTAATATTTACCGTGTCGTGCTTTAAATACAAACAAATCGCAGCAGGTAACGGTGTTGTGGAACAAATAAACGGTCATTACTCTGCGGGACACCAACCGGACATGCTAACAGACGTGGAGTGAGAAATCATATATCATTCGCTAGAAAATGTGATTTGTCTATCAAAACCTAGATCTGTTTGCATTGCAATTTCTAATTTATTTGTAAATCGTAACGTCATCTCAACCCGTGGACGACATCTGCTGGACAAAAGTTTTTAGGTGCTTTTGGGGAGTTTTCATTAAGCGATTCCTTAGAACTCTTTTGATGCCATCTATTCACTTGAGGATTATCAAGACCAGTGCGGTCCGGTGCGGAGTTGGTCTTCATCATCTTGGAACTACAGCCTTGATCGTCATACCGCATACGCTGCGGAAACTATTCACAATAGAGCAAAGTTATGTACTACAGTTATATAGAAGACATTAATATCTACAAAAAAGTCTGCGATACCATTGCTACTAACTATTACAGTTATGTCACAATAACTACTTTTCCATTAAAATATGCAATAGTAACGCCGAAAACTCTTTACGTCGCGTACGCTGCGGAAACTATCTTCCTAATATTATACATGTGAAAGTGTGTTTGTTTGTTGGTTTTTCCTTCAGTCACGCTGCAACGGATCTACGGATTGATGTGACTTTTTTCATGGGTATAATTTAGGAGCTGAAGAGTGACATAGGCTACTTTTATATTAAATCAAATAGTTCCCGAGGGATTTTAAAAACTAAATCCACGCGGACGAAGTCGTGGGCATCAGCTAGTTTAAATATATATTTAAAAAAATATCATAATCTGAGGTGCATAAACTGAATTTACTGGCCACTAAAAAAAGTATCACGTCATGATTATCACGACCAGTCGACCTACAGACAAGCTTTATACGACGAAGAAAAAGAACGTGCCCACTTAAGCGATAAATTTTGTTCTAATAGAACGAAAGTACTTAATAAATATTTAAGTACATTCGTTTTTTTCGTACCATACAAAAAAAAACCTTTTCAACTTATTATCCGTACTACACAGAAAATGATGAGGGTCAGCGAAAATGCTGTAATTACTGGAAATTTAATTGTGGTGCTCCGCGAAAATTTTGAGCACGTAAATGTGAAGATAGAAATCGGAACTGTATTTCGAAATCGTAAGTGTATGAAATTGGACAGAGATTTTTAATGAGTGTGATGAGTAAGGTCTTTTTCTTTGAAATTTTCTTAGGATATTGAGTAGCGCTTGATGATGAGATTTTTTTTTATTGCCTATTATATTATAGGTAGGTGGTACTATCAAGACTATTTATAAAATGACGAATAAAAATTGCAAATAAATTGAATTTGTGTAGGAAATATTGGCATATTATAATGAAGCCAATATGCGTAAAAAAACAGACATGTATCACGTACACAGATGTTTTTGCCCGATATGCCGTGAATGAGAGCAATTTAACGGACAGTGATAGTAGCAATCGCAACACCGATTAATTTATTTATGGAGGAAGGCTTTCCCCCATATTTATGTCCCTGTTGGCTATACTCCTGACTCCAAGAAATGAAAGAAGATTCGCACAGTTTCACGAAGTAAATATGAACTCGTATGATTGACTGAGTTAATATACAATGGTTATACTGAGGTCGGAGCTGTTCTCACTTTGAGAGGCAGAGGTAGAATGAATAATATAAACAATAATAACTGCTAGGCACACACGACCTTCCTTGATGAGGTCTGGATGAGATGTGTGCATCCAAGAGACAAACATCAGTCATACGGTTTCAAAATCGAATACGCTCTTAATATAAATCATTAATCGTAAATAAGTTGCTATGGCTGAGAAAGGAGGCTCGCTTCGCAGGAGGTTTCACCGCCACATATTCATGATCAAATTGATTTGAATTTCTATTGTAGACATTCAAATCAATTTGATTTTCAAATCATTATTTAATAGCTAAGCTATTTCAGTATCTATACTGAAATACAACTAGTCATGGGTAAGTAAAAATTTGACGTAATATAATAAACATCCTTAATAGTTCTAGCATATATGTTTTAATAATGACGAATGTTATGCAAGTGCTTCAGGAGATATTTGGGGAACATCAGAAGAATTGCAACACTTTTGGAGACATCCGACTGTTTGGTGTATGGCCGTTAAAAGGATTAGTTCTTGTAAATAATTAGTAAACCACTTATGCATGTAGATTATTACTACTAATAAAATGTGTTATTATATAACTTTGATTTATTAGGGTTCCATACCAAAATGGTAAAAATGGAACCCTTATGGTGAGACATTCTCCGTCCGTCTGTCCGTCCATCTGTCCGTCCGTCTGTCACAGTCGATTATTTCAGTAACTATTAAAGCTATTGCCATGAAATTTTGCATAGTTGTGTATAATAGTGGCCCAAAATCATTGGAATAAAGAAAAATCGAAAATTATTTTTAGTTTTAATAAAAAAGGGGGAAAATCGGGGGTTTGAAATTTCAAAGTAAAATAACTATATCGAGTGGGGTATCTTATGAAAGGCCTTTACTTGTGCATTCTAAAACAGTTTTTTATTTATGTCTATATATAATAGTTTTTGAGTAATCGGCCAAAATGTCGAAAAAAATACCTTTCCCCCCCCCCTTATCTCCGAAGTTTACCAATCAAAAAATCTGAAATAATTATGGTCAATAGAGGTTTATGTATATTTTACAGGAAAAATAAAATGAACGCGAAAATTATTTTAGTTTAATTAAAAAAGGGGGAAAATCAGGGGTTTGAAATTTCAAAGTAAGATAATTATACCGAGTGGGGTATCATATGAAAGGCCTTTACTTGTGAATTCTAAAACGGTTTTTTATTTATTTCTAGATATAATAGTTTCTGATTAATCGGCCAAAATGTCGAAAAAAATACCGTCCCCGTCCCCCCCCCCCCTTATCTCCGAAGTTTACCAATCGAAAAATCTGCAATAATTATGGTCAATAGAGGTTTATGTATATTTTACAGGAATAATAAAACCAACGCTCTAACTAGCATAGTTTTTTTTATATTAACAATAAACCTCTACAAACAAAGTTAACGATAAATAAGCAAATTAATATAATATTATCGTTTTACTTTTACTTTTGGAGTATGGAACCCTCGGTGCGCGAGTCCGACTCGCACTTGGCCGGCTTTTTTTTTATCTTGATAATGAATTTTTCGATAGTTATATGCTAAATTGCGAAAGTCAATCACAGAAAATGACCGCTCAGGGACATCAACCAATCACAGGCCACTTTACCGAAGTGGCGTGATCGGGGAATTGCGTTTTTTGGAAACCCGGCGGTCGGGAGTCTTGACTGAGCATTCAAAGAGAAAACAACGTGTGATTGTATAAGTGTGCACAATGTTATATAATAAAATATAATAAATAGTGCAATATTAAGTGAATTGAAATAAATAGTGAGAAGTAACGTCCTTTTTATTTCCCTCTTACCTTAAACCCTTTTATATTATGACATACATCCCTTAAAGGAAAAATAAAAAATTCAAATAATAGAAATACGCATACTTAAAATGTACATACAGCTACCCGAGCTTTTTTTCTTATAGAACTTTCTTTATATTTTAGTTAATTTAGTTAATTCATTTATAAGTTATTTTGTTTTTAGTATTTATTTTCTTTAGTTAAACTAATAAATTTCATACTCTATGAATGCTTTCCCTTTAAATACAGGAATAATGTTTTGTAAATTTTTGTCACGAAGAGACAGTAGGTACAGTGATACCGATGTTTTGTCTGTCTTGTTACCCTTATAATCTACTAATTTAAGTTGACGGGTTGAAATAGTAAGTACAATAATTATTATTATAGCCATAAAATGAGATTATAGTAAAACGGTTCCACTTAATTACAACATGGTATTATCAAAGGGGCGGAACAATAAATTCCAGAAAAGCCGGCAACGCATTTGTGGTGCCTCTGGTGCTCCAAATATTTTTGCGCGGCGATAATCACTTACCATCAAGTGAACCGCCTGCTCATTTGCTCGCTATTTATATAAAAATAAGTTCAAACTAATGTATTCTCCGACTGTGGATTTTTCGCAGATGTGTGGATATGCCGCGAGGATTCCAATGCAAAGAACAAACGGTCAGCATTCACACGGTTATAAAAGTTTCAGGAAAAGCGTCATTCACTCACTCTGAGGTGAGATGATACAGTTGCACAGAAATGTTTTGAAGGGAAACGACGTGCCTACAGATTTACTACAAGCAGGAAATACATGGAAATTTCACATTAATCAGAACGTTATAGCAAGAATAATTTACTGTGCTATTTTAACATTAAACACTAAAAATGCGTAACCAAAGTGGAATTCTTCATACGAATAAATATTTAAAAATACAAACATATGAAAATCGAGGAAACTGTCATCGAATATCTCTCAACTACATACAAAGTCAAGTCAACCTTACACTACTATGCAACTGCCAAAATCATTGGAATAAAGAAAAATCGAAAATTATTTTTAGTTTTAATAAAAAAAGGGGGAAAATCGGGGGTTTGAAATTTCAAAGTAAAATAACTATATCGAGTGGGGTATCATATGAAAGGCCTTTACTTGTGCATTCTAAAACAGTTTTTTATTTATTTCTATATATATTTATTTCTATTTATTTCTATCTAGGTACATAGCAGAGATGGTCTCAAACGTAACTTTAATAATAATCCTATTAGGAAAACGTGAACGGAATTTAAGCTGAAGCTGACAAAACCACGACACAGGAGCAGCGTGTAGAATGTGTTATGCTTACAAATTAATAAGCTCTAATGAAGCCAACTATTTAGTTCAGTTTGCCTCGTGACTTGTCATCGTGACTTAGCAAACAGAATGAAAATGATAAGGACAAACACACGGCGGTAAGAATCTCATAAAGTTTAATCTTGGATCTCAATCCTTTTTTTTATTTTCTTGCGGCTTTTGCAAGGCTTTGTTCGTAGTAGGTACCCTAATTTCTTCCTATACATGCGAGTAAAGTAAATGTAGCACGACTACCTGTATCGTACCTAAATATATTAGAAAATTAGCCCAATATCCGTCATAGTAATTAATTAGTCTCCAATATATGTAGACATGTTCACCGAGCCTCGGGTAACGGTAATCGATTTTACTGTATGTATATCGCATACCGCTGACGAGTTATTTATAGCGATTAATTGCTCATATCCCGTGTTGGTATAATTAAAACAGTGAACATTAGACAAGATTTATGAGTAGAACTTAGGTCATTAATTCTAGATGAAATTGTTTTGTCTTGTTACAACCATATACCTATCTAATTCCTCGTTAATTAGGTGTCAGATTATGGTGATTAGACTCTAAGACCGTAAAAACCAATAAAATTTAAACAATGTCGCATTCTGCGTTACTGAACTTCTTTTTTTTTTCACCATAACTAAGACTATTTCAACAATTGTTTTCGAACAAGAATTTGCCGCAAAGATAACAAAACCTTAAGAGTCAGAGTCACAAGATGAAAATCTACTTTTTAGAAAAGTTACGACGCTCATTTTCATTTCGCTCCTTTTCGATGGATAGAGAGATAGCCTCGGGAATGATTCCAATTAATTACAGAGCCATTTTTCCCTTTTTTTCAAATTTCGTTATAAGAGTGCATTAATGTAATTACCTGATTATTTTATCAAATTAATTTTTAATAAATTTGCTCGTAATGGTATTTTCGTACTAAATCATTGTGAAAACTATAAGGTAGACTTTTACCGCACCCATACGATTAAGTATTACACATTGTCCACATACAAAAACTGTACAGTAACGTGCGGTATGCGGTAAAGTGAGTCTTTTTAATTACCTACTAGCGGGCTTGGCTTTGCCGTGTGGTGACGGAAGATCAGAATACAGTTGTCACCACCCCTCTTGATGATGGGCTTGGCTTGATGCCTCTAGCTAAGTTCACGCATAGAATTTAACAATTTTGATATCGGATTATTTATTAACGCTTGTTGCCATTTGTGTTCGATTAATAGGATGATTCCACTTTCCATGAATTTAAACAATAGGTAGCCTAAGTACACTCGTAGCTGAAAAATAGAAAAACTGATTTGAAGCCCTTTCAACATCAGACTCCCATATTATTAATGTTTGTGTTTTGTTATATTACGCCGAAAAGATACACCTTAATCAAAGGCAGTTGTTCCGAAATCAAATACAGACACTTCAATTTGATTTAGTCATACCTACATTGTACAAATAGTTGACAAAACTTAGTAACCACAGTAAACAACAGGAAATTCAGTATGCCACATAAGTTAAGTGTAAGTTATGGCTCCGGCTACTAATATAGCTTGCAAGGCAAAAACTCTTTTGGATTTATGGCATACGTTGAGTTACCTTTTTCATGCAGGGACCTTATATTTATTTATGTTCATCCCTTCATGAATATTTATGAGTTTCCAGTACTCATCGGAGGAAATCTAAATAAATCTTGTTCAGATATTTCTGATGCTTTTTCTTATACATAATTATTTATGGCGTGCTAGGTGTTTACAGTAAAATGCAATAAAAATAATTTTATTTTATTACATAATTTATTTAATCAAGCGTTAGTATCTGGCCAAAATTAATATCAGATAATCATTAATAATATTCGAGGTACTTATGTAAATAATAAAATAATATTTTTTGGAGTCGTGGGAAATGTTTGTTTTTCTGGATTTAAAAGGAGCCTTTGACACACAATATATTATCGACCGAGCGAAGCGAAGGTCTCTGAGTTTACTAGAGCGATTTGCACTTGTCCGTCCGTCCGTCTGTCACAGCCTTGTAACTTCTGAATTACTGAACGTAATTACTTCAATTTTAGATATGATATGTAAACCGATGGCCTCCAGCCGAAAATGGCTTAAAAAGTTATAAAAATCTTTATTTCAGGGGGGCTCCCATACGAAATGGGGGGCTTTCAAAGTGGAGATTGTATTCGAGGCTAGATTTCTAAAACCACTTTGTTTTAAAACTTGAAACTTACACATAATTTGAGTTATATTCTGTACTTGAACAACAAATATTAAGATTAGATAAATATTATAAAGAAACGAAATTATTTGAGTTTTAATGGAAATCAATGTTTTTAACAAAACTTCACTATACTGTTACTAGATGGCGCTGTCTTTAATATTGTAAATATGCATCCCATCCACGAAAGCAGATGACGATTGACGTCATCAGATTCGGCGCGTTTTAATTACAATATAATATAGTTAAAACTACCTTATGGGAATTATGAGATACCGCGAGGTCTCAGTTCGGGGCGAACCACTAGTTATATTCGTACTTATTAGGGTTCCGTACCCAAAGGGTACCAACGGGACCCTATTACTAAGCCTACGCTGTCCGTCCGTCCGTCCGTCCGCCCGTCCGTCTGTCAGCGGGCTGTATCTCGTAAACCGTTATACATAGACAGATGAAATTTTCACATTATTATGTATTTCTATTGCCGCTATAACAACAAATAATAAAAATAAAATTAAATTAAAAAAATTAAATTAAAATATTTCCATGGGTACATGAAAATATTTTAATTTAATTTTTTTTAACGGAACCCTAAAAGAGCGAGGCCCGACTCGCACTTGGCCGATTTTTTATATGTGTAGACTTTTACGCATAGTTAAGTCTACACATAGTCTGACCGCGATCGAGCAATTTCCTTTCATTCATTTAGGAGTTCCGTCCTCCATCTCCGAAGATATTCATCAAATCTTCACCAAATTTAAATGGGACCAACCTGACGATACACCCTTTCAAATTAAAAAAAATATTGAAATAAGTTAAAATTTGATGGAGATTTTAAGGAGTAACATCGACAAATAATTCTTTAACCACGAAATAATTAAAAATAAAAAAATCGGCCAAGTGCGAGTCGGGCCTCACTCTTTTAGGGTTCCGTACATATGACTGTTGAGGGGGATCTTGGTGTTACGAGTAAAACCCACGATTAATATTGGAATGGAATGAATGAATCAGAATGAATATAATAATTATTGATCAAACTTAGCCTAGTTATATTTACAAAATTATCTAGACATTTGACGAGCGTAGTAAGTCAAACTACCAATGACGGCGCTGAGCGGTATGGCATGTCTTCGCTCCTGCTCACGCTCTCTGTCTGACGACGCGCCAGCGACGCGTGACGTCAGCGAGTGAGAGGTGATGGTGTTATAAAACTGATTCGCCGGTCGTCCAGGCGCTCAGTGTCTCGTGCGCGTCGCGATGTGCAGACGTGTGGAGGAGATTGCGGCGGCAGGCGTAGACTGGATATTTCGTAAGTATCAGTAAGTATTGTACGACAGCTACAATGACCAAATATTTTTTTTAACTAGATACATATTTAGATATCTTGTTCTAGTTCTTAGAAAGTACTAAATTAGCATATGGGGAAAAAATTCTCGTTTGTTTTGGTCACAACTTAAAAACCGCACTATACTTAAATCGGTGTTTTCAGTATTTTTTGTTTAAATAACCTTTAAAGTACATAATATACCAAAATTTCAAATTCCTAACTAGTTTAGTTTTTGAGATAAGCGCCCTAACAAAATTGGTCTTAAACCAACAACTTTGACGGACAACTAATTCTTCATTTTTGTAGCTAAATATATATATATGGTTTACGAGATACAGCCCGCTGACAGACGGACGGATGGACAGCGGAGGCTTAGTAATAGGGTCCCGTTGGCACCCTTTGGGTACGGAACCCTAAAAACCGACTTCAAACACCCGCGCCACTACAATGTATAATATAATGTATTGATTTTGTTAAAAGCACTCGACCGATTTAGATAAAATTTAAACAAGAAATTGGTGCAGGCGTCTTCGAGTAATCGGTGAACATATATAAAAAAAATAAAAAAAGATTCCGACGAATTGAGAACCTCCTCCTTGTTTGAAGTCGTTTAAAAAAATCGTTTTGAAATACTTGATCTTCTACGTCATCCGATAATGACGTAGAAGATCAAGTATTTCAAAACTAAGCTTTCGACTACGCGGACAAATGACATAAGTCACAGAGAACCGCTGGATTCAAGAGGAGCTAGCCCGAGCGTGTCATCATTGGAACTTGGACATCTATCTCGATAGATAGATGTCCAAATTCCAATGATGACACGTTCGGGCTAGCTCCTCTTGAATCCAGCGGCTCTCCATGACTTCTGTCATTTGTCCGCGTAGTCGAAAGCTTGCCGACACTGAGCTTTCCAATACGAAGTCGCCTTTAAATATATTGGGGGCCTGACTTCTATAGATTCTTGGAACAATGTGCCCCACCCATTGCCACTTCAACTTCGCGATGAGTTGTGTTATACCGGATACTCTGGTTTTGGAACGTAGTTCTTTATCGCGCGGTGCGGAAGGGGGCTAGACGGAAAAAATTAAGACAAAATTGAACTGACACTCGACACTGATCGACACTTTTTTGAAACCGACACTTTTTTGAATGTGAATTTGGCATTGATGTGTTCGGTATTTTCGCGGTACAATATTGGGTCTCCGTAGCCTTGTGGTTTCTGCAGTCGCCTAACAGGTAAAATGGAAAATTCGGTCTGTCGAGCTGGGATTCGAACCATCGACCTTTGGCTGTTAGACGACTGCAGAAGCCACAAGGCTACGGAGACCCATTATTGTACCGCGAAAATACCGAACACATCAATGCCAAATTAATTAATCGAAAGGAACTACGTTCCATCCGGGTGTCCCTTGACACCTCTCAAGTTTTTTAATTTATGGTACTCCTCATTTCTACTGCAGAATTGTCTAAAGATTTTATTACATCAGTGATGATCGCAATTGCCTCTGATTGGACAATACTCTCTCGCTATTAGTTAAAATGTATTGTAGTGGCATGAACGCCATAAATGCTGCCAGTCACAATTGAGTCTGTAGCAATGTATGATTCAGCTTTTCCTCAATCGATCAGCTTATTTGATCTCGTAGAGTAACACCAACCGTAGCCTAGACCTAATAAATAGTTAGCGACTTGTCTATGAAGCTTTATGACGTAATCACTAGTAACACGCACTGTTCATAGACTTCGTTTTCGTTATCTTTTGGTTAAAAACATCAACTCGCTTTTTGCAATTTGCTAAACATTAATGGGGCTAATTTTGTTCTACACAATCTCCAAACCAAATTGACAGGTCTGAATCTCGTACTGTCCATTTCATATTGTTTTATGCAGAAAAGGTTAGCGCTAGATTTAGGCTTTTCTATTTACACACATCAAAAGTGTCTAGGGATCAAGCATTTTTATGCGGATTTCTTGAGATTGAGATGTGGCTTTGTAATAAATTTATGATTTTATAAATTTATATGGATCCTTTTTGGTGCATTTCATAATTTCATAATCAGCGATTAAAATCCTGCCAGGAAGTCCATCCTTATAGTGGTGGAACCATCATGGTATGGGCGGGTATTTGGATCGGCGGAAGAACTGAGTTGATTTGGATCAGAGGCAACCTCAACGCTCAAATTTATGCTGAGACGATTGTATCAGACGTCATCGTTCTTCTACAAGTGCAAATCGGTCCCTTATTTCAGTTAATGCATGATAATGCACGACCGCACACCGCAAGAGTTGTAAGACAGACTCTCGCCGCAGCTAACATCAATGTCCTGCCCTGGCCTGCTCAGTCGCCAGACTTGAACCCGATTGAGCATGCATGGGATATGCTACAGAGAAGAGCTCTGCCGAATATGGAGGGTATCCAGTGGCAAGAAGACCTTTTTTTGTTGTTGCAACGAACATGGGCGGCCATTCCACAGCGTGATTTGGATGAACTCATTTTGAGTATGCCAAACCGATGTTCTTGTGTTGTTAGTGTTCGCGGTAGAAACACGGATTATTAATTGTTTAAGTTACCCAATAAAATTTTAAAGAAAACTGTTATTTCAGTCTTTTTTTCGAACTTTAATGTTAGTGGTTCAAATGTCAAAAATCCCTTTATTAGGAAAATGGCAAATTTCTTTATTAATGCAAAGGTGACTTGGTTTATCGTTACTGTGACAAACGAAAACACTTTATTTGATGAATCCTTAAAGAAAATTTTAATTAATATCAATCAGGAGAAAAGTTATTGCAAAAATATATGTTGATCCCTAGACACTTTTGATGTGTGTAGTTTATTTTCATAGCTTGTGTAGAACAGAATGAGCTACATTTTAATTTGAAAACGGGATATAGAACGTGATAAAATACACGAAAGAAATTATCACATATATAATACCAGTCAGTAAAACTTTCCTCAGATCTGTCGCTTTTACTTTTTCCATTCATACGTAACTTTTAAGGGTCAGCTAAAATTGTAGAAAAGTTTTACTGAATGAGGATTTTTAGAGGTTTGGTATTAAATGCTTAAAATTTATTCCCTCGTGTTATGCATAAAATACTTTCTGGCATGTACGAATTACGATAAATGCTGGAAAGTGTGTTAGGAGCCAAATTTTGAAATTTGTTTCACAAAAAAGATTTGCCAAATCAAAACCAACTGTAAAGTTAGTACAATTGTTATGAGTTTCCATTATTGTGTCAGTTATTAAGTCCATTATAACTTATTACAGCAAAGAAAGCTTTCTTCTCTAACCCCATTTAACAGTTCTATTCAGCAAATAGGTCACCGACTTTCAATGCATCAATCTAGCCCGGTCCTCATTAAAAGTTAACGTTGTATTTTCCCATTTTTGTTTGCCCTGTATTTATTTTAGTAGGGTTATTGGTACTACTCAGATCCTCATGCCAAATAATACCTCAGATCATCTCTTTCGAAAACGTAATTTTCTATGGTGTGTGTATATTTTACATAATATATTATACATATTATGGTATTGTATAATATAAAATATCAGGAGAAGGACATAAGATAAAGGGATACCTCCGATGGCGATAAACAAAAAATCCTCACAGGCAAATCAGACTAAATCCACACTGATGAAGTCGCAGATAAAGGCTCCCAATTCAAAGAACGTTTAACATCTTTTTTCGTTTCATATCCTTGTAAGAAAATATTAATACCTAGAGTTCTGTCTTTCAGTGAATGCGTTCCTGACACCTGTCAGTTAGTCACGACAACTGTCACAAAATTATAACATTAATTGATTATTGATATAATTGACCGAGCGAAGCGAGGTCTCTGAGTCTACTAGGTGAATTTGCTCTTGTCCGTCCGTCCGTCCGTCCGTCTGTCAGAGCCTTATAACTTTTGAATTACTGAACGTAATTACTTCAAATTTAGATATAATATGTAAACTGATGGCCTTCAGCCGAATATTGCATAAAAAATTATAAAAACCTTTTTTTCAGGGGGGCTCTTATAGAAGTGAATGCGAAGTAAAAAAAAAATTATCACGTTATATAAAATTGTAACATATCATGTTAAAGATAATTTCGAACTGAGTACAAAAATATTTTTTTTTTATTTTTAACTTAAAATTGACGAAATGGGGGGCTTTCAAAGTGGAGATTTAATACGCTCTCTTGAAGACGCTCTCTAAGAGAATTGACTATGTATTTTCAAGCTGATTTTAGTTTTTTGTTTCACTTGTATACTGTACTTGAACAACAAATACTAAAATTATATGAATATTATAAAGAAATGAGATTATTTAATTTTTAATGGGCATCAGTAATTCAGCAGCAGCAGGGGTCGTCTTCGCTGGCCGTGGCCAGCGGAGGGTACGGGCTTCGAGGCAGGGCCTCATTACCCGGGCGGGGCGCGGGGAAGAGCACTTCCCCGGTGATGGATTGTGACGAGCGCCGTCACAACGCAAAGCAGCCTACACGGGCGGCGTGAATCATCGCACGAGGGACCCGCGTGAACACGCCGTCACAGCGCAAGCAGCCCACGATACACGTGCCGCCTGACTCATCACGCGGGGCCGACGTGAACGCACACGCCAGGGCAATGACACCAGCGGCGCGATCCCCGCCGAACCGCGCCGAGGCCCACCGAAGCAGCCAGCAGAAAAGTATAAAACGCCGAACAAGAGCGTCCACCGGCAGTTCGCCAGCGGCGCCCGTACCATCGGGGTCGGTCTGATTTCCCTCTGGATCGATCCCATCGTCGGCCTGTTTACCCTCTGGGTTGACGAGTGGTACGAGCTCTCTGGTAGGACCACAGGGGCTGTTGCTCGCGCTTGGCCTCGCGGCCCGGCCCGTCCAACCACCCCGAGCGTCTGCGTTCCCCCCCGCGACCGCCGCGTCACCCGCGCTCCACCGGGAGTCCGTCGTCCTTCCGTCAGCCGCCCGGGCGGTCCCGCTTCATATAATATTGTAACCGTGTTTAGGCTTGCGTCAACGTCTCTCGATATCATGTAATAGGTTAAGAGAATTGTAAATAAAAGTCGTTATTGTTTATCGAGTATTTTATTCCTTGTCCTAGGAAATAGTGAAAAGCGAGGTTCGATCCCTCACATCTAATGAACGAAGTGGGTCGCTCTCAGCCGGGTCGATCCACTCCGTTACAGGATTTTCAGCCGTCTTGGCAATTAGGTCCATGGCGGCTGAGGCTCCTGGTCCGTGGGGAGCAGGGGCCTTGCGGAGGGGCTTCAAGGGCTCCGCTCGCTGGCGGGCAGGATTGCCGCCGCGAGCGGGGCGGTGTCCAATGTGTTGGCCCACGCTACGGGCGATGGTGTCGCCACCGTGCGATGGGCCGACATCAGTTCAGGGGGTACCGCTCGCTGGCGGGCAGGATTGCCGCCGCGAGCGGAGCGGTGTCGGGTCCAGTGGGTGGTCCCGCGCTACGGGCGATAGAGTCGCTGCCGTGCGCGGGACCGGTGTCGGTCCGGGGGCCCCGCGTCGCAGGCGAGCAAGTCGCCGCCGCGAGCGGAGCGGTGTCGGGTCCAGAGGGTGGGCCCGCGCTACGGGCGATAGATAGAGTCGCTGCCGTGCGCGGGACCGGTGTCGGTCCGGGGGCCCCGCGTCGCAGGCGGGCAAGTCGCCGCCGCGAGCGGAGCGGTGTCGGGTCCAGAGGGTGGGCCCGCGCTACGGGCGATAGAGTCGCTGCCGTGCGCGGGACCGGTGTCGGTCCGGGGGCCCCGCGTCGCAGGCGGGCAAGTCGCCGCCGCGAGCGGAGCGGTATCGTGTTTGGTGTGAGGCCCCGCGCTACTGACGAAAGGGTCGTCATCGAGCGCGGGGCCAGTGTATCGCCAGGGGCCCCGCGTCGCTGGCGGGCAGATAGCCGCCGCGAGCGGGGCGATGTCTAGTCCGATGGTAGGCTCCGCGCTACGGGCGAGGGAGTCGCCGTCGTACGCGGAGCAGGTGTCTGGTCCGGTGGGTCTCGCGTCGTCGTCGTCACCATCGTCGTCGCTGTGGTCGCCTGCGTGCCTCCTCGGTGATGGCGATCGCAGGAGCTCTCGAGGTAAGGGACGCCCGGTCGCTGGTCGGCTGGCTAGCGGTGCGATTCCGTGGAGGTGCTCGTACGGTCCGTTGTCGGCGCTGGCGAACATGCGCCGCGCCAGTGTACGAACGTACTCCTCCACGGTGGGCGTCTTGAGGTCGCGATGGATGACGTCGTTCCTCACGTACCTCGGAGCTCCAACGATCAGACGGAGGCACTTGTTTTGTTGGACCTGTAGGCGGCGCCTCTGGTATGCTGAGCAGAACGCATACCAGGCTGGGGCCGCGTACGTCAGTCTAGAGCGGACATAGGCTCCATAGATGAGGAGCTTGGTCTTCGGCGATAAGCTTGAGGTGAAGACTTGGTGAAGCATCGACAGTGCCGCCTTAGCCTGACTCACCACGTGATTGACCATGGGAATCAGGTTCAGGCTGAGGTCGATGCGGCACCCCAAGTAGCACACCGAAGTTTGCCACTCTATGTCCTGCCCTCGGAGTCGGAGCTGACGTATAGGCTTCCGGATGCCGAACAGGATCGCGGCCGTCTTCCCCACGTTGACGGCCATCCTCCACTTGTCCAGCCACTCTGGAAGCAGGTCCAACAGGCGCTGCATCTTGTTGCAGGCGACGATCTGGTGGTGCGACGACGCGAGATACGCGCTGTCGTCGGCGTAGAGCGACAACAGCACGTCTTCCTCCCCCTCGCGCAGGTGTCCGGCGAGGGTAGGGATGTCGTCGGTGTACAACGCGTACAGGCACGGAGAGAGGCAGCTGCCTTGGGGCACTCCGGCACGGATGGGGCGCGGCTGGGATTCCGCGCCCTCCACGGAGACGTGGAAGGACCGCCCGTCCAGGAAGGAAGCCACCAGCCGCACAATCGCTGGTGGTAAATCGGTTGAGAGGAGCTTCGCCAGGAGTCCGGTGTGCCATACATGGTCAAAGGCCTTCTCGATATCGAGAAAGACCCCGACGGTGCAGTGGCCCTTGTTCTTCTCACTGGCGATGTGCTGGAGTCCTCTCGCCAGCTGGAGCGTCGTGGAATGGTTGCTGCGAAAGCCGAACTGCTCATCCCGTAAGCGGATGTACGGGGTGAGCCTTCGCAGCAACAGACGCTCGAACAGCTTGGCGATGTGCGATTGGCGATCAGATGGCGACTGCTGCAGTCGGTATCCTTTGCGCACGTGCCTGATAAAGTACACAGTAACTAATACGGATTTCATTGGAAACCTGATTTTAGTTGCGCCCGCGACGCATTCGCGGAGCAGATCGCCTTCTCAATAGCATGCCCGGTCCCACGAGCCCGTGGCGACCGAAGGCAGCGCGCCGACTGCTCTTGTGAAGCTCGCTAGCGCGATGGAGCCCACCCCGGGCCCCTCGACCTCGAAAGGTCCTTCTCAAGGCCAACCTCAACCGCCGCGCGATCCCAGACGTCCCAGGACCACCGCTGCTGGACCGGGACAACGGGCAATCGCCGCCGGTGCCCCCGCGCTCGCGCACCCGTCGCGTGATGTCAACACCGTCGTGTTCGACTCCGCGACCCGCTCGCGCGCCGTTGCGCGGCCCGTGCCGCAGCCCGCGCCCGCGAACCGCGCGCACGCCGCACGCTCGTCCGCCGACGATGCTTGTGCGCCTGTCGCCGCCACTCGCGCACCCGCCGCCGCTGCGCCCGCTACCCGCGTGCCTCCCAGTGCCGCGCTCGTTACGCGCACGCCTGTTCGCACCGCGCCCGCCGCTCGCGCGCCCGCCCGCGTTGAGCCCGCCGCGTTTGCGCCCGCCGCCGCGTACGGCGCACCGCCCGCACACTACTCGCAGCCCGCTGCTGCGCACGCACCCGGCGTCCCGTACGACGCCGCGCGTGCGACGCGTGACGCTACTGCGCCACCCGTTGGTGCAAGCGCGACCGCCGCCGCGCCAGTGCCGCGTTCGATGCCGTCGCTCGATGACGACACACTAGATGAAACTTTCAGTGATTTTGTGTTACCGCGCAACAAGCAACTTTCACCTGAATTCTTTCTGAGACTGGCCCCTCATGTGAAGGCGGTCGCAGACACTAGTCTGGAATTCCTCGAGCCTGCGCCTCTGGATGAGGATGAGGAAAGGCTCCTAGCACAGATTGCGGAGAACTCCAAGACTATAATAGCCACGCAAGCGTCACGCCGGCCCCGTCTTGACTCGGACGAAGACGACGCCGAGGCTAAGCGCCAGCGCACTATCTCCGAAGCGTCGGTGCCCCCAACCCAACCACATGACCCGGCAGAAGGCGAGGGGGAGAACGACCCCGTAGAAATGGAAGAGTACGAAGACGCCATTCCATCAACCGCGGCCCGCACGTACGCTTGCTCGGCCCGGTCCAGCCCGAAACCCCAGGCCAGCTCAGCAGACAAGCCCAGCGGCCCAACTCCAGCCCCGGCACCGCAACCACCTCCCGCCCAGAAAGGCAAGCCGAGGTACCCTCCTCTTATAGTAGAGAGCCTGCCGAATTGGGCGCACCATTTTAGGTCGTTAAAGGCTACGCTTGGAAGAGCGCCTAACGCCCGCCCATTCGGCAAAGGAGTAAAATTCACCCCCCAGGAGGACCACGAGTACCGTACCATACAAAGGTACCTAATTAACCTTGAGAAAACGGAGAAAATCTCGTGGTTCTCGTATTCCCTCCCTGCAGAACGCAGCTTGAAGGTAGCGGTCCGCGGCTTGCCAGCCGACACAGACCCGGGCGAAATAATTCAAGACCTGGTGGACCAGGGTTTTGAACCGGAGTTTGCTCGCCCGATAAGAGCCAGGAAGGGCAGACCGGGCTGCATCTTCCTGGTGATCTTAAAGCGAACACCAGAACTGGTACCCACAATCTATAAAGTGAAAGAGATTCTCTGCATGCCGGGCGTGACAGTGGAGGCGTGGAAAGGTAAGAAGGGTCCCTCTCAATGCCACCGCTGCCAAAAATTCCGGCACTCCTCACATAACTGTCACAGGCAACAGGCCTGTGTGAGGTGTGGCGAAGAGCACAGTGCACACGAGTGCCCCCGCCCCTTAGAAGAACCCGCCACTTGCGCCAATTGCAAGGGCCCCCATCCGGCGAACCACACCGCCTGCCCAGTGTTCCGCAAGGAAGCGCGGAGCAAGAAGGTGGGCACAGTCGCCTCCACTGTCCCAATTCCTCCGAGGACAACCCAGGAGGCCTCGGAGGCTATGAACTCAGAACAAAAACAAGGCCAGACGGGCAGCAATCTCAGAACTCCGGCCAATGAGCCCAGAGCCCGTACCGCAACTGCCCCCAAGAAAAGACGCCCGAGGGGGGGAAAGAGACGCAAGCCAGCACAGCCAGCACAGGCACAGGCTGAGCCAGAAGCCCCCCGTTCGAAACCAAAACCCGATACGGACACCACCGGCCCTACCAGCAGCCAGGGCCAATTAATAAACACGGTGTTAGAGGTTCTGCTAAAGGTCATTCAGGCTGTGCGGGACGGAAAGGACCTTAGCCCCAATATCCTCGGAGGTGTGACGAATTTAATCTCCGAAATACGATAAGCCTCTGAGGATATTATACTGGAATGCCCATGGACTCAAGCACAAAGAGACCATGCTCAAGATGGTGCTAAAGGAAAGGAATATTGACGTGGCTCTTATCTGCGAGACCTTCCTGGGCCCAGCGGATAAAACACGCTTTCCGGGGTACCAAATTTACCGGCGGGATGAGCGCTCCATAGCCAATATCAGCTACAGAGGTTTAGTGGTTCTGGTGAAGAGGAGGATCGTTCACCAGCCTCTACCAGAAACGAAGCTAAACGCGATGAGTGCCCTCGGTGTGGAGATTTCCATAGGAGGCAGACCACACCATATCTATTCAATCTACCGGCCCCCGGCGGGCAAGATAGACATAAGAGATGTACACAAACTCCTTGATACTCCTTTTCCAGTCATAGCCGCCGGGGACTGGAACAGTAAAAGTCCCGCGTGGAATTCCTCCACCACTTGCCCAAATGGGAGAATTCTGGAGATGGACGCCGAAGCCCGGGACTATGGGGTAAGCGGGCCAGAGGTCCCTACTCACTACCCTTTCGCGTTGTCCCATAACCCGGACGTGATAGACCTGGTGGTACACAAGGACCTGGACGACCGCCTAACACTTGAGGTGACGGACGATGAGCTACAATCGGACCACCAGCCGGTTGTAGCAACTCTTGAAGCACTCCCAGCCAGAGCAGCGCCTCCCGCACGGCGCGCCAAGATAAACTGGCAAGTATTCACCAGCGAGTTAGAGGCCAAGTCTCTACATAGACCAATACAAACAGCTGCGGAGGTGGATAGCTACACTCAGCTGCTCACCACGACCATCCAAGGGGCATTGGATCAGGCCAGACAAGAGCTACCCTCATCAATGCACCAAGGGCTGCCATTTCGCGTCATGAAGTTGATCCATGAGAAAAGATCCCTCAGGCGCGAATTCCAAAGAACAAGATGCCCTAGACTGAAAACGAGACTGAACAAAATCGCGGAAAGAGTGTCCCAAGAATTGAGGGAACTGGAGGCAGAGTCATGGGACCTGCGCATAGAGGAAGCTGAAGGTGACATGACTTCGCTCCATCGACTCTGCAGGCAAGTAACTAACGCCTGCCCCCCACAAAGACCCTTATTCCACGAAGACGGCACACTTAGATACCGCGCAGCAGACCGCGCCGAGATCCTCGCCAGACACCTGCAAAAGCAATTCACCCTGAACCCACTTACAGACACTCATCACCAGGCAACAGTCGAGAAACACCTTGGGGAGTACTTCGCCGAACCTATTGGCAACGAGGAAGACCCAGTAGTGATTTCCCCTGGCATGGTGAGGCAAACCATTAAAGAATCAAAACTGAAGAAAGCCCCCGGCGCAGATAACATCACGAACAACGCGCTGAGACACATCCCCCGTAAGACGCTGGCAGCGATTACGCACCTTTTCAATGCCATTCTGCGTACGGGGAAATTCCCTGATAGCTGGAAAGAAGGCTTAATCATAATGCTTCCCAAGCCGGGGAAAAATACTATGAAACCGGAGAACTATAGACCAATAACTCTCCTCCCATCACTCTCCAAGGTGTTCGAGAAACTCCTGCTGCGTCATCTGAAGCCCCATATACCCTCTAGATCTGAGCAATTTGGGTTCAGGTCAGAGCACAGCACCACGCTCCAACTGTCGAGAGTACTGCACCAGATTACGGCGGCACTTAATAAGAAGGAAAGCGCCACAGCAGTATTCCTCGACATGGAGAAGGCTTTCGACAGGGTCTGGCACGACGGTCTGCTGTACAAGCTAGCCCAAACGACTGCCCCTCGCCGCCTATTACGCGTGATAGCATCATTTCTTGCGGAGAGACGCTTCCGCGTCAAATTAGAAGACCAGATTTCCAATGAAGGCCAAATCGCTGCTGGAGTTCCGCAGGGTAGCTGTCTGTCTCCCGTCCTGTACGCTAAATACACGGACGACATACCATCAACGGCAGACACTACTCTTGCTTTATACGCCGACGACACGGCCTACATAGCAACCTCATTACCAACCCGGCCACAACACGCAGTAGATAGACTGCAGCGGGTTCTGAATCTGCTCCCCGAATGGCTCAATAAATGGAGGCTTGCGGTCAACGTGGGGAAGACGCAAGCCATCATGTTCGGAGGAGCCAAAAAGCTGCCCTCCCGGCTCACCCTGTTGGACCAACCAATCCCTTGGTCTACGGAGGTGACGTATCTGGGAGTCACGATTGATAGACGCCTTAATATGAAAACGCAAGCGAGGAAAGCCGTCAACAAGACACGCGCGGCAATAATGCTGCTCCGCCCAGTCCTGCACTCTAGACTCCCGCTGCGTACTAAGCTTGGAATTTACAAAACTTACATCAGATCCAGGCTTACGTACGCAGCGCCGGCATGGTACTCGTTGACCAGTGAGTCCAGCAAAGAGAATCTCCGCACACAGCAGTCTATCGCCTTGAGGCGTATCACAAAAGCTCCCAGATACGTCAGAAACAGCACCATAATGCGTGATTTAAAGGTGGAGAGCCTGGACAATTTCATCATCCGCCTCACGAACATGATGTTCACCAGAGCGGACGCCTCCACCTTTGACCATATCAGAGGGATAGCGCCATATCATAGGCGCCCCCCAGATAAGAGAGGATATCCGCGCGACCTGATCACGCCATAATAATAGAAGACCTTAACTAATATCAAATTCCCAACACATGACGAACAACCAACTTCAATTGGTGGACTCCTGCTCGACCGCGGTAGGCATCTGCTGGGCTTCCTTCGGGTCTCACCCGGTAGGGCTAGTCCGCGACAGCAGTGAGTCCACCAATTTACTCCAAAGGTCACATAAGACCGACCCAAAGTCCCTGCCGTATTGACGGCAGGCGATAGAAACCGCATGCAGGGGGCCATGCCCTGATCATGCCTCACCCGCGCCCTTGCGGGCGCGAGTGATCCCCACGTGATCCAGGCGCTCAGTGTCTCGTGCGCGTCGCGATGTGCAGACGTGTGGAGGAGATTGCGGCGGCAGGCGTAGACTGGATATTTCGTAAGTATCAGTAAGTATTGTACGACAGCTACAGGACTCTTCCTCTAGCGAAAGCGTACAGGTGGCTTAGTTATGCGCCCGCTTCTAGTCTTCTTCAATATGGGTTGTAGCACACCTTGAGCTGGCGCCTGGCTTTCCTCTGTAGTTAGCTCGAGTGAATGAGTAACTTCCTGACTGTCCAATGTATCATTCAAGGTATAGGCAGGTTTGAGACGATCGATTGATACAACTGAAGTCCTATTCTCGGGTAACTGTATTTTGAAAATCTTGCTGTCTCTCTCTAACACCTTGAATGGGCCTTCGTATGACGGTTGTAGTGATTTCTTCATTCCTTCGTTTCGAACAAAGACTTGCTCGCAGGTTTTTAAATCCTTATGAACGAAAATTGGCTTCTTGTTGCTGTGCAATAAGGGTTGATTTTGAATGACGGAGTTGATTGTTTCCCTCAATCTGCTCACGTAGTCGTAGTCCAAGTCTTGTTCGGTTGATTGCGAAGTAGTGAAGAAGTCGCACGGTAGGCGTAGGTTCATTCCGTAAGTTAGTTCTGCAGCGCTGACGTTTAAATCGGAACGTAGTGCAGCACGTAGACCCATCAGAACTGTCGGTAACTCGTCGATCCACGTTGATTGTCCGGATAGACGAGTTTTTAATGCGGTCTTCAGAGAGCGGTGCCAACGTTCGATTTTTCCATTCGATTGCGGATGATAAGCTGTGGTGCGGTTCTGTTCGATACCCATGATGTTGAGTAGCCTGGCGAAAAGGCGGCTCTGGAAGTTCCTGCCCAAATCGGAGACCAGGACCTTGGGATTTCCGAATCGAACGGTCCAGTTTTCGTAAAATATCTTCGCTATTGATTCGGCGGACGTGTCGTTTGTTGGGATTGCTTCGGGCCATCTCGTCGCGCGGTCGATCATGGTCACGAGATATCGCTGTCCTTCTCTTGAAGTAGGCAGCGGACCGACGATGTCTATGTGCACGTATTGAAATCGTTCAGCTGGTGGAAATGAAGCTAAACCACTCGTCGTATGGCGCTGAACCTTGCATCGCTGTCATCTTACGCAGGTTTTTGCCCAAGCTCTGACGTCAACGTTCATTGATGGCCAAAAAAACTTTAGTGCGACGAGTTTGCTAGTAGCTCGAATCCCAGGGTGACTGATATTGTGTACTGCTTCGAAAGCGGCTCGACGAAATTCCTCCGGCAGGTAAGGTCGGATGAATGCTGTTGATGTTTCGCAGTAGAGTGCAGAGCTTGAATTTGGCATAGTCATCTTCCTTATAGCGATGTTATTATTTTGCCTTGTGAGGATTTCGATAGTAGCTCTGTCTCTCTCCTGGGCTTCTGCTATTTGCTCGTAGTCGAGAGTCGTCGGGCAAACTATACTCTCGATCGGTATTCGACTCAACGCGTCAGCGACCACGTTGTCCTTTCCGCTGATGTGACGGATGTCTGTGGTGAATTCGCTAATGAACATCAGTTGTCTCGCTCGTCGCGGAGTCTCCGATGGTGATGGTGATTTTTGTAGCACGAAGGTGAGAGGTTTATGGTCAGTGAAGATTATTAGGTGTCGTCCCTCAAAAATCTTCCTGAAGTTCTTGATTGCCATATAAATTGCAAGTAGCTCGCGGTCGAATGTGCTGTAGTTACGCTGCGCGTCGGAAAACTTCTTTGAAAAATATGCGAGTGGTTGCCATGCTCCGTTGATGTATTGCTGAAGTACTGCCACGGCAGAGGTATCTGATGCATCAGTAAAGAATGCGAGCGGAGCGTCGTGCGATGGGTGTGCGAGTAAAGCTGCATTCTTGATCGCATTTTTGCAGGCTTCAAATGCATTGGTTGCTTCCTCGGTCCAATCGATGATTGTGCGGTCCTTCTTTTTGGTGTTGTGCAGATATGAATGAAGTGGTGCTTGAAGATCCGCAGCCTTCGGAATGTGTTCCCGGTAAAAATTTATCATCCCGAGAAAACGCCTGAGCTCTTCGATCGTCTTAGGTTTCGAATAACTGCAGATTGCTGCGACTTTTTCGGCAGGCGGTTTAATCCCATCCTTGTTTACGGTGAAACCAAGAAATTTAACTTCATCTTGACCAAAGTTGCATTTCGAAGGGTTTATTGTGATACCGTTGTCTTCTAATCTTCGTAATACAATTCGTAGGTGTTCTTCGTGAGCTGTTTTGTCTGGACTTGCGACTAATAGGTCATCTATGAATGCGTAGACGAAATCGAGACCTTGGAGAACTTCGTGAATAAATCGCTGGAATGTCTGGCCGGCGTTTCTAAGTCCTGGGGTCATCCTGGGGAATTCATAAAGTCCCATAGGGGTTATCAGCGCGGTCTTCTCTATGTCTTCTTCACGAACTTGGATTTGTTGATATGCTCTGTTAAGATCGATGGTAGAAAATACTGTCTTCTTCGCTAATTGGTATGTGAAATCCTTAATGCGTGGAATGGGGTAGCGGTCGGGAACAGTGATGTTGTTAAGTCTTCTATAGTCCCCGCAGACGCGTAGATCACCGTTTTTCTTCGGAACAATGTGTAGTGGTGATGACCAAGGACTTTTGCTTGGACGGCATAATCCTTGCTCCATCATATTTTGAAATTCTTTGCGGACTCGCTCGTAGCGATGCGGTGCGATTGGTCGAGGACGGCAGTGAAGAGGTGGTCCGGTTGTTTCGATGAAATGTTCAACATTGTTCTTCGTCTTGAGATTCATTGAAGTTAATCTTGTTACTCCGGGAAAATCGGCCAAAATGTTGTGGCATGACTGTTGAACGTCAATACTTCGTATTGTAGGCATGTTCGTTGCACGGACGATCGATCTTGATGATAAGTTGGTCTTCCCG
The DNA here is from genome assembly GCA_029955525.1 of Oeneis ivallda. Lineage (NCBI taxonomy): Eukaryota > Metazoa > Arthropoda > Insecta > Lepidoptera > Nymphalidae > Oeneis > Oeneis ivallda. Next base: position 9,595,491 of record JARPMR010000020.1, on the reverse strand, counting down.
TCAATAAGTCTTCGGTTCGTGATGTCGACAATTAACTGGTGATGCTCAAGGAAGTCTGCTCCGATGATTGGTTTTGAGACTTTTGCAACGATGAACTTCCATCTGAAGGGTCGACGAAGGTTGAAATCGAGCTCCATTGACTTCTCTCCGTAGACTGGAATAGGCGTATTGTTCGCGGCGTAAAGATGGAGATTCATCGGCGACAGTGTTTGGCCTTTTCTGGACGGTAACACCGATATGTTCGCCCCAGTGTCGATGAGAAATGTTGTTGATGTCTTCCTGTCAGTGACAAACAAGCGGTAAGACTTGTTGGATACGTCAGACCCCGCCTCGTCCAACGTATTCTTTAGTTTTCCGGTTTTTCGTTTCTGAAAGAACACGGCGAAGTGCATTTTCGTGCGTTTTGACCGAATTTGCGGTGGTAGTAACAATATGGTGTTGCACTTGGCGATCTTCTGTAGTTGCCATAGCGACGGTTTGCAGAGCGTCCTCTTCGTTGGAATGGCCTGTTGTTGAGCTGTGACTTGAGTGAGGCAACTTCGAGTGACAGCTTGGTGATTTCACTGACGAGGAATTGCATATCTGTGCTTGCTTTGGTGCTTTTGCTTGGAGTGGCGGCTTCAACAGCTGATATTTGCGCAGGGCTAGACTCGATCATTTTATCTGCCAGGAGAGCTAGCTCGTCGAGTGCAGTCTTCGTGCTGAAAGTTTCACTGACTGCCAGTATTGATCGGACGTGTGCCGGGAGATGGTTTGTCCACATTAATCGTAGCGTAGTGTCTGGTACTTTGTCTCCGGCGAGAAAACGCATTCGACGTAGCAGTTGCGTTGGTTTTTGATCCCCGAGCTCAATCTCCGAAAGTAATTTTTGCAGCTGCCGACTATCGGATTCTTCATAGACAGAGATTAGGCGCTTCTTTACGGCTTTGTATAAATCTGTTGGCGGTGGGTTGCAGAGAATGTTCGAGATCTGTTCTATGTCTTGCTTTTCAAGTTGGGCGATAACCATCTGGGCTAATTGTTCTTGGCTTTTCTTCATTTCGCTGGTAGCGGCTTCGAAGCTAATAAACCACAATCTGGGTTTGTCCCTCCAGAATGGTGGAACACGTAGTGAAAGAGCGATGGCTGCAATTTCTTCTTGGCCCGGGAGACGGACAGAGGCTTCTGATTTTTTATCTTCCATTTTTCTTTGTTTTTTGCTACGGCGTGCTTTGTCCGGGGTCACCACTGTTGAGGGGGATCTTGGTGTTACGAGTAAAACCCACGATTAATATTGGAATGGAATGAATGAATCAGAATGAATATACTCTTGTGGTCTTCGCACACTTCCCGCATGGGTAGTGGGGTGATCCGTTCAGGGCAGGTGTGCCCCCTGCGGATGGGGTCTTTCGCACGCCGTAACTACGGCGCGGTCCTTGGATCGTCCCTTTCGGGACACTTTCTTTTTCTTCTTTGCTGTCGTCCTCAAAAGTCGGAATCCCTCCTCGGGAGAAGATCCCGAGGGAACGCCTTCTTGTCAGGAGGGCGAGCATGCCATGGGGCGATCTGCCGGATGTGGGCGTGCATGGAACTGTCCGCCCGCTCGAAGAGTAACTTCGTCTGGCGGGCGATAAAGTCGTCGATCGTCTCGATACGCAAGTCCCTCTGAATAACAGAGTTCCTCACGTATCGAGGGGCGTTCACAATCCTCCTTAAGGCCAGGTTTTGTTGTGAGCGTAGGGTCTTCCTCGCGGACTCGCTCACTAGCGCGTACCAAGCAGGGGCTGCGTATGTGAGCTGGGATCGTATATACGTCTTGTATATGCCAAGCTTGGTACGCAGCGGGAGCCGGGAGCCGAGTACAGGGCGGAGAGCATGAGTGGAAGCCCGGGCCTGGGCAGCAATTCTCTTGATATGTGGGCGCATGGTGAGTTTAGAGTCCAGAGTCAGCCCCAGATACTTGATTGTCGGGCTCCATTTGATGGTCTCACCCAACAAGGTAAGTTCCGGGGGGGGCTCTTTGACGCGACCGCCAAAGAGGATCGCCTGCGTTTTCTTCGGATTAGCACTCAATCTCCATTTCTGAAGCCAGGGCGGGAGGAGGTCCAGGGCCTTCTGAATCTTCCCCGCGGCGTGAGCCCGGGTCAAGGATGACGCGACATAGGCAGCGTCGTCTGCGTACAGGGCTAAGGTGGCGTTCGGTGGGCAGAATGAATATAATAATTATTGATCAAACTTAGCCTAGTTATATTTACAAAATTATCTAGACATTTGACGAGCGTAGTAAGTCAAACTACCAATGACGGCGCTGAGCGGTATGGCATGTCTTCGCTCCTGCTCACGCTCTCTGTCTGACGACGCGCCAGCGACGCGTGACGTCAGCGAGTGAGAGGTGATGGTGTTATAAAACTGATTCGCCGGTCGTCCAGGCGCTCAGTGTCTCGTGCGCGTCGCGATGTGCAGACGTGTGGAGGAGATTGCGGCGGCAGGCGTAGACTGGATATTTCGTAAGTATCAGTAAGTATTGTACGACAGCTACAATGACCAAATATTTTTTTTAACTAGATACATATTTAGATATCTTGTTCTAGTTCTTAGAAAGTACTAAATTAGCATATGGGGAAAAAATTCTCGTTTGTTTTGGTCACAACTTAAAAACCGCACTATACTTAAATCGGTGTTTTCAGTATTTTTTGTTTAAATAACCTTTAAAGTACATAATATACCAAAATTTCAAATTCCTAACTAGTTTAGTTTTTGAGATAAGCGCCCTAACAAAATTGGTCTTAAACCAACAACTTTGACGGACAACTAATTCTTCATTTTTGTAGCTAAATATATATATATGGTTTACGAGATACAGCCCGCTGACAGACGGACGGATGGACAGCGGAGGCTTAGTAATAGGGTCCCGTTGGCACCCTTTGGGTACGGAACCCTAAAAACCGACTTCAAACACCCGCGCCACTACAATGTATAATATAATGTATTGATTTTGTTAAAAGCACTCGACCGATTTAGATAAAATTTAAACAAGAAATTGGTGCAGGCGTCTTCGAGTAATCGGTGAACATATATAAAAAAAATAAAAAAAGATTCCGACGAATTGAGAACCTCCTCCTTGTTTGAAGTCGTTTAAAAAAATCGTTTTGAAATACTTGATCTTCTACGTCATCCGATAATGACGTAGAAGATCAAGTATTTCAAAACTAAGCTTTCGACTACGCGGACAAATGACATAAGTCACAGAGAACCGCTGGATTCAAGAGGAGCTAGCCCGAGCGTGTCATCATTGGAACTTGGACATCTATCTCGATAGATAGATGTCCAAATTCCAATGATGACACGTTCGGGCTAGCTCCTCTTGAATCCAGCGGCTCTCCATGACTTCTGTCATTTGTCCGCGTAGTCGAAAGCTTGCCGACACTGAGCTTTCCAATACGAAGTCGCCTTTAAATATATTGGGGGCCTGACTTCTATAGATTCTTGGAACAATGTGCCCCACCCATTGCCACTTCAACTTCGCGATGAGTTGTGTTATACCGGATACTCTGGTTTTGGAACGTAGTTCTTTATCGCGCGGTGCGGAAGGGGGCTAGACGGAAAAAATTAAGACAAAATTGAACTGACACTCGACACTGATCGACACTTTTTTGAAACCGACACTTTTTTGAATGTGAATTTGGCATTGATGTGTTCGGTATTTTCGCGGTACAATATTGGGTCTCCGTAGCCTTGTGGTTTCTGCAGTCGCCTAACAGGTAAAATGGAAAATTCGGTCTGTCGAGCTGGGATTCGAACCATCGACCTTTGGCTGTTAGACGACTGCAGAAGCCACAAGGCTACGGAGACCCATTATTGTACCGCGAAAATACCGAACACATCAATGCCAAATTAATTAATCGAAAGGAACTACGTTCCATCCGGGTGTCCCTTGACACCTCTCAAGTTTTTTAATTTATGGTACTCCTCATTTCTACTGCAGAATTGTCTAAAGATTTTATTACATCAGTGATGATCGCAATTGCCTCTGATTGGACAATACTCTCTCGCTATTAGTTAAAATGTATTGTAGTGGCATGAACGCCATAAATGCTGCCAGTCACAATTGAGTCTGTAGCAATGTATGATTCAGCTTTTCCTCGATCGATCAGCTTATTTGATCTCGTAGAGTAACACCAACCGTAGCCTAGACCTAATAAATAGTTAGCGACTTGTCTATGAAGCTTTATGACGTAATCACTAGTAACACGCACTGTTCATAGACTTCGTTTTCGTTATCTTTTGGTTAAAAACATCAACTCGCTTTTTGCAATTTGCTAAACATTAATGGGGCTAATTTTGTTCTACACAATCTCCAAACCAAATTGACAGGTCTGAATCTCGTACTGTCCATTTCATATTGTTTTATGCAGAAAAGGTTAGCGCTAGATTTAGGCTTTTCTATTTACACACATCAAAAGTGTCTAGGGATCAAGCATTTTTATGCGGATTTCTTGAGATTGAGATGTGGCTTTGTAATAAATTTATGATTTTATAAATTTATATGGATCCTTTTTGGTGCATTTCATAATTTCATAATCAGCGATTAAAATCCTGCCAGGAAGTCCATCCTTATAGTGGTGGAACCATCATGGTATGGGCGGGTATTTGGATCGGCGGAAGAACTGAGTTGATTTGGATCAGAGGCAACCTCAACGCTCAAATTTATGCTGAGACGATTGTATCAGACGTCATCGTTCTTCTACAAGTGCAAATCGGTCCCTTATTTCAGTTAATGCATGATAATGCACGACCGCACACCGCAAGAGTTGTAAGACAGACTCTCGCCGCAGCTAACATCAATGTCCTGCCCTGGCCTGCTCAGTCGCCAGACTTGAACCCGATTGAGCATGCATGGGATATGCTACAGAGAAGAGCTCTGCCGAATATGGAGGGTATCCAGTGGCAAGAAGACCTTTTTTTGTTGTTGCAACGAACATGGGCGGCCATTCCACAGCGTGATTTGGATGAACTCATTTTGAGTATGCCAAACCGATGTTCTTGTGTTGTTAGTGTTCGCGGTAGAAACACGGATTATTAATTGTTTAAGTTACCCAATAAAATTTTAAAGAAAACTGTTATTTCAGTCTTTTTTTCGAACTTTAATGTTAGTGGTTCAAATGTCAAAAATCCCTTTATTAGGAAAATGGCAAATTTCTTTATTAATGCAAAGGTGACTTGGTTTATCGTTACTGTGACAAACGAAAACACTTTATTTGATGAATCCTTAAAGAAAATTTTAATTAATATCAATCAGGAGAAAAGTTATTGCAAAAATATATGTTGATCCCTAGACACTTTTGATGTGTGTAGTTTATTTTCATAGCTTGTGTAGAACAGAATGAGCTACATTTTAATTTGAAAACGGGATATAGAACGTGATAAAATACACGAAAGAAATTATCACATATATAATACCAGTCAGTAAAACTTTCCTCAGATCTGTCGCTTTTACTTTTTCCATTCATACGTAACTTTTAAGGGTCAGCTAAAATTGTAGAAAAGTTTTACTGAATGAGGATTTTTAGAGGTTTGGTATTAAATGCTTAAAATTTATTCCCTCGTGTTATGCATAAAATACTTTCTGGCATGTACGAATTACGATAAATGCTGGAAAGTGTGTTAGGAGCCAAATTTTGAAATTTGTTTCACAAAAAAGATTTGCCAAATCAAAACCAACTGTAAAGTTAGTACAATTGTTATGAGTTTCCATTATTGTGTCAGTTATTAAGTCCATTATAACTTATTACAGCAAAGAAAGCTTTCTTCTCTAACCCCATTTAACAGTTCTATTCAGCAAATAGGTCACCGACTTTCAATGCATCAATCTAGCCCGGTCCTCATTAAAAGTTAACGTTGTATTTTTCCCATTTTTGTTTGCCCTGTATTTATTTTAGTAGGGTTATTGGTACTACTCAGATCCTCATGCCAAATAATACCTCAGATCATCTCTTTCGAAAACGTAATTTTCTATGGTGTGTGTATATTTTACATAATATATTATACATATTATGGTATTGTATAATATAAAATATCAGGAGAAGGACATAAGATAAAGGGATACCTCCGATGGCGATAAACAAAAAATCCTCACAGGCAAATCAGACTAAATCCACACTGATGAAGTCGCAGATAAAGGCTCCCAATTCAAAGAACGTTTAACATCTTTTTTCGTTTCATATCCTTGTAAGAAAATATTAATACCTAGAGTTCTGTCTTTCAGTGAATGCGTTCCTGACACCTGTCAGTTAGTCACGACAACTGTCACAAAATTATAACATTAATTGATTATTGATATAATTGACCGAGCGAAGCGAGGTCTCTGAGTCTACTAGGTGAATTTGCTCTTGTCCGTCCGTCCGTCCGTCCGTCTGTCAGAGCCTTATAACTTTTGAATTACTGAACGTAATTACTTCAAATTTAGATATAATATGTAAACTGATGGCCTTCAGCCGAATATTGCATAAAAAATTATAAAAACCTTTTTTTCAGGGGGGCTCTTATAGAAGTGAATGCGAAGTAAAAAAAAAATTATCACGTTATATAAAATTGTAACATATCATGTTAAAGATAATTTCGAACTGAGTACAAAAATATTTTTTTTTTATTTTTAACTTAAAATTGACGAAATGGGGGGCTTTCAAAGTGGAGATTTAATACGCTCTCTTGAAGACGCTCTCTAAGAGAATTGACTATGTATTTTCAAGCTGATTTTAGTTTTTTGTTTCACTTGTATACTGTACTTGAACAACAAATACTAAAATTATATGAATATTATAAAGAAATGAGATTATTTAATTTTTAATGGGCATCAGTAATTCAGCAGCAGCAGGGGTCGTCTTCGCTGGCCGTGGCCAGCGGAGGGTACGGGCTTCGAGGCAGGGCCTCATTACCCGGGCGGGGCGCGGGGAAGAGCACTTCCCCGGTGATGGATTGTGACGAGCGCCGTCACAACGCAAAGCAGCCTACACGGGCGGCGTGAATCATCGCACGAGGGACCCGCGTGAACACGCCGTCACAGCGCAAGCAGCCCACGATACACGTGCCGCCTGACTCATCACGCGGGGCCGACGTGAACGCACACGCCAGGGCAATGACACCAGCGGCGCGATCCCCGCCGAACCGCGCCGAGGCCCACCGAAGCAGCCAGCAGAAAAGTATAAAACGCCGAACAAGAGCGTCCACCGGCAGTTCGCCAGCGGCGCCCGTACCATCGGGGTCGGTCTGATTTCCCTCTGGATCGATCCCATCGTCGGCCTGTTTACCCTCTGGGTTGACGAGTGGTACGAGCTCTCTGGTAGGACCACAGGGGCTGTTGCTCGCGCTTGGCCTCGCGGCCCGGCCCGTCCAACCACCCCGAGCGTCTGCGTTCCCCCCCGCGACCGCCGCGTCACCCGCGCTCCACCGGGAGTCCGTCGTCCTTCCGTCAGCCGCCCGGGCGGTCCCGCTTCATATAATATTGTAACCGTGTTTAGGCTTGCGTCAACGTCTCTCGATATCATGTAATAGGTTAAGAGAATTGTAAATAAAAGTCGTTATTGTTTATCGAGTATTTTATTCCTTGTCCTAGGAAATAGTGAAAAGCGAGGTTCGATCCCTCACATCTAATGAACGAAGTGGGTCGCTCTCAGCCGGGTCGATCCACTCCGTTACAGGATTTTCAGCCGTCTTGGCAATTAGGTCCATGGCGGCTGAGGCTCCTGGTCCGTGGGGAGCAGGGGCCTTGCGGAGGGGCTTCAAGGGCTCCGCTCGCTGGCGGGCAGGATTGCCGCCGCGAGCGGGGCGGTGTCCAATGTGTTGGCCCACGCTACGGGCGATGGTGTCGCCACCGTGCGATGGGCCGACATCAGTTCAGGGGGTACCGCTCGCTGGCGGGCAGGATTGCCGCCGCGAGCGGAGCGGTGTCGGGTCCAGTGGGTGGTCCCGCGCTACGGGCGATAGAGTCGCTGCCGTGCGCGGGACCGGTGTCGGTCCGGGGGCCCCGCGTCGCAGGCGAGCAAGTCGCCGCCGCGAGCGGAGCGGTGTCGGGTCCAGAGGGTGGGCCCGCGCTACGGGCGATAGATAGAGTCGCTGCCGTGCGCGGGACCGGTGTCGGTCCGGGGGCCCCGCGTCGCAGGCGGGCAAGTCGCCGCCGCGAGCGGAGCGGTGTCGGGTCCAGAGGATGGGCCCGCGCTACGGGCGATAGAGTCGCTGCCGTGCGCGGGACCGGTGTCGGTCCGGGGGCCCCGCGTCGCAGGCGGGCAAGTCGCCGCCGCGAGCGGAGCGGTATCGTGTTTGGTGTGAGGCCCCGCGCTACTGACGAAAGGGTCGTCATCGAGCGCGGGGCCAGTGTATCGCCAGGGGCCCCGCGTCGCTGGCGGGCAGATAGCCGCCGCGAGCGGGGCGATGTCTAGTCCGATGGTAGGCTCCGCGCTACGGGCGAGGGAGTCGCCGTCGTACGCGGAGCAGGTGTCTGGTCCGGTGGGTCTCGCGTCGTCGTCGTCACCATCGTCGTCGCTGTGGTCGCCTGCGTGCCTCCTCGGTGATGGCGATCGCAGGAGCTCTCGAGGTAAGGGACGCCCGGTCGCTGGTCGGCTGGCTAGCGGTGCGATTCCGTGGAGGTGCTCGTACGGTCCGTTGTCGGCGCTGGCGAACATGCGCCGCGCCAGTGTACGAACGTACTCCTCCACGGTGGGCGTCTTGAGGTCGCGATGGATGACGTCGTTCCTCACGTACCTCGGAGCTCCAACGATCAGACGGAGGCACTTGTTTTGTTGGACCTGTAGGCGGCGCCTCTGGTATGCTGAGCAGAACGCATACCAGGCTGGGGCCGCGTACGTCAGTCTAGAGCGGACATAGGCTCCATAGATGAGGAGCTTGGTCTTCGGCGATAAGCTTGAGGTGAAGACTTGGTGAAGCATCGACAGTGCCGCCTTAGCCTGACTCACCACGTGATTGACCATGGGAATCAGGTTCAGGCTGAGGTCGATGCGGCACCCCAAGTAGCACACCGAAGTTTGCCACTCTATGTCCTGCCCTCGGAGTCGGAGCTGACGTATAGGCTTCCGGATGCCGAACAGGATCGCGGCCGTCTTCCCCACGTTGACGGCCATCCTCCACTTGTCCAGCCACTCTGGAAGCAGGTCCAACAGGCGCTGCATCTTGTTGCAGGCGACGATCTGGTGGTGCGACGACGCGAGATACGCGCTGTCGTCGGCGTAGAGCGACAACAGCACGTCTTCCTCCCCCTCGCGCAGGTGTCCGGCGAGGGTAGGGATGTCGTCGGTGTACAACGCGTACAGGCACGGAGAGAGGCAGCTGCCTTGGGGCACTCCGGCACGGATAGGGCGCGGCTGGGATTCCGCGCCCTCCACGGAGACGTGGAAGGACCGCCCGTCCAGGAAGGAAGCCACCAGCCGCACAATCGCTGGTGGTAAATCGGTTGAGAGGAGCTTCGCCAGGAGTCCGGTGTGCCATACATGGTCAAAGGCCTTCTCGATATCGAGAAAGACTCCGACGGTGCAGTGGCCCTTGTTCTTCTCACTGGCGATGTGGTGGAGTCCTCTCGCCAGCTGGAGCGTCGTGGAATGGTTGCTGCGAAAGCCGAACTGCTCATCCCGTAAGCGGATGTACGGGGTGAGCCTTCGCAGCAACAGACGCTCGAACAGCTTGGCGATGTGCGGCAGCAAGGTGATGGGGCGGTAGCTTCCTGGGAGGCGGCGGTCCTTACCCGGTTTGGGGATGGTGATGACCTTCCCCCTCTTCCAGGTCTCCGGGAAGTGTGCCGTGCGGAGTATGCCATTGAAGAGCCTCGCTAGCGCTACGAGGGCTCTTCTTGGCAGCTGCTGAAGTGCGGCGATCGGAATTCCGTCGTAGCCTGCCGCCTTCCGTTTGGGGAGACGGATGACGGCTTTCCTCAGCTCAGACGGGGAGATGAACTCGTCCCCCCGGAGCGGAGGAGTCTGGGCCGACAGGAATTCCCGCACTTGGTGGTCGAACTCGGTGTGGTGCCTGTACGCATTGTCGTTGGCCGGTGGGTTGGGGGTGAACTGCGCCTCCATATACTCCGCCATGATCTCAGCTCGGTCATGCGCGGAGTATCTTCGCCTACCCTGGCTGTCCAGCAAAGGGTAGACGGGTGAGTCTGATCCGGTGAGGGTCTTGCACAGGTGGTACAGCGTTGTTTCGGACTCGGCTGCCGCGTCGATGGTCTTCTCCCAGTCATCATCTTCGCGGGCGCCGAGTGCTAGCCTCACTTCCTGTGCAAGGCGGTTGAGGTCACGCTTGACCGTCGGACAGCGAGTGCGCGCCCATAGCTTGCGCAGGGCGCGCTTCCTCCTCAGCATGTCGCGGAGCGAGCTCGAGAGCAGGTCACGTCGACCAGTGGGGGGCATGGTGGTAGTGGCCTCCTGTTTGGCCGTCTGGATGGCCGCCATGATGGTGTTGGCGGCCCGGTCAACGTCCACTGGGGTCGAGATGGGACCTGCGAGCTCAAGCTCCGACAGCGCGGCGGCGAACTTCTCCCAGTTGGTCTTGGCTCTGGGAGGACGCGGTATGGTGAAGTCGCGCTGGAGGTTAAGCGTGACAAGTATTGGCAGGTGTTCAGTGTCGAGGTCATAGAGTGGCTCGACTCTGATGGGGTGGTCAATCCGGTAGTGCAGCACGATGTCCAGGACGTCCGGGTGGTAGTGGGGGTTAGACGGTATATTGGTCGGTGCTCCTGGACCCAATATACCGTACTGGTGGCGCTCGCTGTCCTCGAGTAGAGCCCTTCCGGCCGGGGTGATAACGCGCGAGCCCCAGGCTTGGTGCTTCGCGTTAAGATCACCCACGACTAGTGTGGGGGCATGCGACTCGAGGAGTGTGTGGACGTCGGTGCTGCAGAAAGTCGTGGCAGGTGGTCGGTAGGCGGCATACAGGAGGAGCTCCTCCTCACCGGCGTGAACACGCACTCCCTGCGTGCGCAGGGATGTGTATGGTGCGTGTTCAACTTCCTCGTGTACGATGTCCCTCCGCACCAGGGCCGCCGTTCCTCTGAAGGCGTGACCCCGGGGAGAGACTTCGTCGCGCCGGTACACGAAGAAGTTCGGGATACGGAGCTCGACGTGTTCCGCGAGCTTGGTTTCGCCCAGGAGGATGACGTGAACATCCTGCGACTGGGCGAGTGTTGTGAGCTCGCGGATGTGGCCTCTGATGCCCGGGTTCCAGTACAGGACCCTCAGCAGGATGGGAGTCGCGCTAAGACCGCCATCCCTGCTGCGATCGCCTGTACTGCGCCCTGTCCTTGTAGGTAGGTAGTCAGCCCGGTCGTTATTGCCTCTAACACAACCCGGACTATGGCCATGATGTCCGGGCTGTGTCTCGCTTCCCCCTGTTGAGGTGCGGGGGGAGGCGGTTGGGAGGCGGTGTGTTGCTCAGCAGGTGGGGCTGCGCGCCGGGCAGTGCGCGGCGCGGCGCGCGGTGCAGCGCGTGATGGTGCAGGTTGTTGCTCGCGCGCTTGCTGCTGCACGCGAGCTTGCGCCTGCGCCCTCTCAGGAGCAATCCGCTGCGAGCGGCGAGTTTGCTCCCTAGAAGCGGCAGGCGTCGGCGAATGTGGCCGGGCTGTAGTGGCGGGGGCGGTCGGGGCCGATTGGGTCGGCGCCGGTTGGGTCGGCGCCGACTGAGTCGGCGCAGGTTGAGTCGGCGCAGGCGCCTAGGATTGCACCTGCGCGGCCGGTTGCGTGGGCGCTTGCCTCGCTTGCCTCGGCTGAGGCGTGGAGGCGGCGGCTGGCTCGTTGCGAGCGGGACGGCGGCCGCGGTTGCGCTTCCTGCGCCTACCGCGCAGCGCCTGTCCCCGCTCGGTGGGTGGGTTGGCTGCCACTGGGAGAGTGGTGGTGGAGCCCCCAGCGGCGTTAGGCGTGGCGGCTCTCGCGGGTGATGAGGGGCGCGGGGCGCGCGGCGCGGCGGTCGCCTGCGCGCCCTCTGCGCGTGGCTGCGGGCGAGGACGACTGGGTGCCCGTGGCGGGGGCGGAGGCAAGGCGATGCCTCTCCTCCGCGCCTCTCGCTTGTAATGCGGGCACCGGCGGTCGTTGGCGGCATGACTTTGCCCGCAGTTCGCGCAGGTGGGCGTGCCATCGCGCGGGTGCGGGCAGACTTGCACCGAGTGGGCGCCTGCGCACCGGATGCATTTGAAGGGTCGGTGGCAGTTCAGGGACGAGTGTCCATATGCCTGGCACCGGTGGCACTGGGGCGGTTTAGTACCTCCGCGCCAAGCCTCGACGGTGACCATCGGCATACACAATAGTTCCGTCACTGCGTACAGCTGGCGGAGCTCTTCGGACGACATATGCGCCAGCTGCACGAAGTAGGTGCAGCCGTGCTTGCCGACTTTCGGCGGGATGGCTCGGACGCTCTCGGCGGGGAAGCCGATACGCTTGAGGGCCTCGACTACCTCTTCCGGCGGTGTGTCCATGGGTAGGCCTCTCACCGCCACCTTGGCGGGGCGTTCGGTGGCCGGGCTGTAACAGTACCATGAGATGGTACTGTCCTGGAGCGCCGCCTGGGTTAGGTAGCGCTGCACAGCCCGGAACTCGTCGGCGGATTGCGGCAGGAAGCGGACACCCCTGCCCAGCGGCCTGGCGTTCGGCGCGAATCCCAGGTCGCGCCGGATGGCCTGGAAGTGCCTCGTCCAGTTGGGAAGGCACTCCACTACTAATGGCGGGTATTGTGAGCGGGGAGGTTGCTGCGGCTGGCCGGCCGCTGGCGCAGCAGGCGGGGCCGCACGGCCCGCTTGCTGGGTCGAGCGGTGTTCGGCGGGCGGTGGAGTGCGGCGTGGCGCGGACGGCGCCGCGGCAGTCGCGGCGTAGGACGTGCTCGGCAGAGGGGAGTGCGGCCGAGTCAAGTCCATCGGCACTGGAGATGCGAGACCTGCATAGCTGGTCGAGTCTCGCGGCCAGCTTGCGGTCGCAGCCTGCGATGACGATGCGGCTGCGGACTCGGTCGAGACGGCGATATTTGCCGTCGCATCGGCTGGCGGTGGGTGTGCGACAGGGACGGCATAGTGTGCCGTCTCACCTGCGGGCACGGTGGCGGGGGGCGGGGGGAGCACCTCCGGTTGCGGGAGGGGGCTGCTCTGCGGGGGCGGGGGGAGCACCTCGATGAGAGGCCGGCGCGTGGGAGGACTGGGCGACATCGGCGACTCATCTGAGAAGTCTTCCGGCGGTGGTAGAAGCGCAGAACGGGATGAAAGTTTGGTTCGCTTGTCTTCCTGGCCGTCAGATGCCCCCGAGGAGGACGAGCTCGGGCGCGCACGTTTGGCCAACTCACCACCGTGCGGAGCCAATGTTCCGGCGGCAGTGGTCGGCTGCGGTGCGGCGTCGTCGGAGCTGTCCTCGCTGCTCGAGGACGTAGGGTCCGAAAGGCGGCGTGGTGGCGCCGTCTGCATCGGCGTGGGGCGGCGTGTTTCAGCTGCGGCAAACGGTGCGATCGAGTGATCAAAGATATCCCTACGCACTACTGAGCGTGGGATACCCGTCCGGCCGCGTCCCGAACGTTGCGGTCGGGGATGTTCGTCCGACATCGTGTTGCATGGGGGGTCGTGTACTACGTGCGTCCCTTGCAGGGCGACCGAGCGCAATCGCGTGCAACCCAGCCAGGCGAGACCCCTAAGGGAGACCCAGCTTAGGCGCCCGCGTACACACTCGATCAACCCCGCGCGGTGTGAGGTATGACGGTACGTGTACGAGAATCCTGTGTCTTTTTCCACGAAAAAGAACGGGATTAGGGCCGCGCAGTTTTCGCGGGCGGGGCGCAGGGGCGCCGACGCGGGTCGAACCCGGCCGCTTCCTCAAGCCGCACGAGTGCGGCGAGTACCACTGGCACCGGGGAACGCGACGGGCGGCGGAAGACGCGAGCCGCGAGCACTGCGGGATGTATCACAATTCGCTTTCTCGCAATACATGCAATCAGAACTCTGACCAGTGATGGGACGAGTGCTTTTATTAGATCAAAACCAATCGACGGAGGGCCTCGCGTCCGAAGTCGTTACTTTTGATGAATCAGTAATTCATATAGCATCAACATAGCTTCACAATAATGCTAATAGATGGCGCAGTCATTAACTATTCCACAGAGTACATTAATTATAATATACGAACTATTCCATGGAACTAGGGAGTTACGACTATCCCAAAAACAGTTTTGCGTTGAACATTATTATTTAGTTACATAAAATAATAACTTATTATTCAATTAATATTATTGTTTAGTTAAATATCAAACTTCAATAAACTATTAATTACTGCATTTTGTTTATTTTCTATTCGCGTCGATAGATAACGATTTGTACAGATGCCCGTAACCCGTTTTCACTCGTTAGTACTTATTAATTCAATGTTTTCATTAACGTTGCCTAACCTTACGGGCTATGATAAGTTAGGTGATGATTTCTGTCAACTCCTTTATCACGATCCTGTACGGGACACCTAAAAGGACATTGGGACGGATTTTAGGACTTAGGATTGTATTTAGGAGATACCTACGTAAAGAGACGTCTACTTAGGAGATGATATAGGTATGTTTGGTGAAAACGGGCATAATAATAATGTCAGGTTTGGTCGTCATGTATCGATTGAATGAATAATCATGGGATACCGTTACCGCGAGGTCTCAGTTAGGGGCGAACCACTAGTAATGTTGTTTTAATGCTCATCAATTGTTAAAACGGTAAACAACCAGCAATAATATTTTTATCGTAACTGCAACGCCATTACAAAGTTACGTCGTCAGTTCAATCGCGACGTGTCAGGAACGCATTCTCTGAACGGCCGTCGTATACTACTTGAAATGGTGCAATACACCTTTATTTCCAACAAAAACTAAATTAAGCAACATTGTTCCGAAATGTACAGTGGAACAGCATTTGTTAAAAGTTTGCGAGCGAAAAGGTTTATTTTATCTAATGAGATATGTTATCAACTCCTGTTAAGGCACGTGCTCGTTGTATCGTGGAATTTTATGCTAAACTAGATGATGCCCGCAACTTCGTCTGCGTGGATTAAGGTTTTTCATTTACCGCGGGAACTCTTTATCATTTTTCTGGATAAAATGTAGCCATGTTAATTCCGAGTATGTGCTATTTCCTCTTAAGAGTTTTTAACAAGTTTAAGACAAAATCATCTATATATTTATATTTATATATATATTTATATCACTTATAAGGTATATTGGATGTTTTTTATTAGCCCTTGACTAAGATCTCACTACTGACTGATGGTCAGTGACGATACAGTCTAACTTTTAAGGGAGTATGATAAACTAAACTCATAAGGTACAAAAGGCCCCTGTTTAAACTAAGAAAAAACTAAACTATCCACAGCAGCCTCCCAGCAGATCAAAAAATATATTATATAGCCTTTCACTGAAATATAATAATATGATATTTATAATTATTGAGGCATTTTATGTACAAATCACAAACTTACATAGCTACATCTACTTTGCTGATTTGCGACGATTTGCCGGGATTTCCCGGAGCTATAACTTTTCCAATCATAGTAGCTCCAAACGATACGAATAAGAGTAAACCCACAACTCACCCACGAAGAGTTTTCCTTGAATTGTACGAAATTGACTTCTTTTTTTATTATAAAAGGTAGGTACAGTGATAACCTAGTGGTTAAGCTTCGATCTCTTTTTCAAGAGGTCTAGGGTGCCATCTCAGGCATGCATCGCACGTCTTATGCAATCAAATATCGCTTGATTTAACGGTGAAATAAAACATTGCGAGGAAACTTGCATGCCTGAGAGTTCTCCATAATGTTCACAAAAAGAACTTAATAAATACAATACTTAAATCTTGGCAGAGATACAGCAAAAGGCAATTCGTTAATTAAACAGGGCTCCGTATTACGACGTGTAAGAAAATCATTAATTAATTCAATTAATTAATACATTAAAACAACAAAAGCGGCAATGGCTTAACGCAAATGATAAATGACAAGCTCATAAGACCCAATAAGGCTTTGATGACCTCTTCTTAACAAAGAGAGACATCTGAAGGATAAAAGGGATTAGCCCAATTATTTATTGCGCCACTCGGTTAAGTTAATGTACCGAAACAAAATATTTTTGCTTCAATTAAGATCATGTCTGTACTAAGATTTAAAACGCAGTGTTGGTAAACTTCAACTTCCTGGTAAGTGGTAGCCAAACTTTATCTAAGTATAAATATAAGTAAATTTATGATCTATGTACCTAAAACTAAAAAAATAAGGTGATTTTTTTTTAATTTAATTAAAACGGACACTATCCAATAACATTAATTAAACTATCAATAGCTCAATTACATACAAATTTAAAAAGAAAAATACTTTCTGTGTAATCCAAAACACGGGTACTATAGTTTTTCAGGAAACTGGTACATAAAGGTTAGGTAATTCTTTGTGTCCTTAGATACAGAGGTAAAATATATCTAGATACCTGCCCAGTTAAAATAAAATAAATAAATAAAATAAAAAACCTCAATAGCCGTTAATAATAATAATCAGTTGAAGGTGCCGACTGAAAACTGAAAGGTCGACAGTTCAATCCCCACCCGTTACAATGTTAACGTACCAACACCTAACACAAGCTTTCCGCGTACCTATATGGATGGGAGTAGGAGAGTATTAGTCAAGTTCAGCTTGGCTTAAAAAAGTATTAAGACTTGATTAATTAAAAAAAAATTGCTTTAAAGTCTGCGGAGTACTTTTTGAGGAAAATGGTAACAAAAAAAACCGCCAAACTAATAATGTAATATACCGTTATCGCTCCGTCATGGTAAAGCAAGAGCTGATTATCTCTTGTTCTAATAAAATACAAGTGAAATAATGAAATTACCAAGCAGATAAAACGACATGATGCGGTCAGCTCCATAATAAGGAACGTATGACAAATGATCATCGTGACTGGCGAAAAGTATAGAAATAAATGTCTTTGTCATCCCTCGGGACTTGCGTTTTTGACGTTCCTTCCATTCTATAGACCTCACGAGACTTCGATATAATATCTATCTCCGTATTATATTTTTGAAAGATGGACATTTTGATTATGTGAGATAATGGAAATATTTTCATTATTTTTGCCTTAGATTGATCATCATTGCTACACTACCACTTTTTGTGATTAGTACCTACGTAGCATTATTTTATTATTCTTTCTAATATATTTTGAATTAATAAATGAATAGTATACTTTTATTGTACACCACAACCTAAACATAACAACCATAACATATGATTCTAAGATAAAAAACAATTTGGCGGTCTGATTGTTACCTTGCTATCTCTTCCAAGCAACCATTTTTTGAGACAATACTTTTGGATATGGATTTAAACTATCTATAATTTTGCCAAACTTTGTAGAAATCGGTTTCATTTCACATGCATTTTTTACGTAAATTTTGGCTCATTCAATCATTCATCATCTTTTCAACATAAAAACGTCCAAACTGTTGAAAATTGTGTTTCGAGTATATTTTTCGCTAAACACAATACAAAATAATCATTCCTGTGGACTCGGCTTTAACTTACACCAGATTTGCATAACCTAATTATTACCATCCTCAACGTTTAGGTACATTTTTCTCGGAAAACCATGCAAGGTTTGAGCCAACTTTATTATGTAATTAACTATAAATGTTTGGGCAATTTAGGAAGAACCCAGCAATCACAATGTAAATGGTAAAATATGAGCTCAGCGCCGGACCATAATTTTCCCACTCCAGGGATCTATTCGTTCAAACGTGGTAAATGTGAACTAAAAACGTATATAGAACGTCTCTATATAAATGGAAAAACATTGTATCTGTTCTGTCTACAAATTTTTCACTGCACTAGCTGCAACATTTTTTGTAAAATGTCGGTATTGTCGATGAACATAATTTTATCGCAATGAAAAGGTTTGTTTTGCTTATGGTTATGTTGGTAAAGGGCAACAGCCCTTAAATAGTTTCATTTTGTAATTTAATTGTTTTATATCAGCCTATTTACGTCCACTGCTGAATGCCTGAGAGCGCGCTTTTACGTATATATTCAGCCAATGACCACCTCTCATGGTCATGGATTCATTTATCTGGAGCATCAGATCCTACGCTGCGCTTGAAATCCGGATTGGTTCCAGAACACTTCTGCCCCAACAGCTATCATCTCTGCGATATACATGTTCGGCTTATGACTATGCCAAAAACTTAGGTATGCACTCATGAGAATTTCCGCGTTACGGACTTTGACTCTGAATTTATTTTTGATCATAATATTACGTATCTACTACCGCAAATTAATGTTGGACTCTATCAACAGTTATCTGGTGTCATACAAACATAATAAAACGTGACAGTTGGGAAGAAACATATTTCACTGGGTAGCTTGCCTCATTACAGGTTTATCTTGTTTGCTTCGTAGCAGTAAACGTGGTGCGATACCGAAATGGGTGTTTGTTTCACCGGTGAAGCAAATTGTTTTTTTCTGTTTTGTGTTTTTACCTAAAGTTAGTTAAAGGAGAGGTAATTTGTTTTCAAATCTGTAAACGTTACGTAAATGTAAAGGGAAAAGAGCGAGAAAAATCAAAGCTTAATCGTTTAAAGTCAAAATTTTGTAATAGGTACACAACTTACCGCGCTCAGAGATTATATTTAATGAGGCATTACTAATAATTATTATGTAAAAGTATCTTTTGCACTTTAATATTATAAATACGAAAGTGTGTCTTTTGCGATCAAAGTATCTAGGATCGTTTTTAGTGGAACTTAATTCAACTAAAGACTAACCTAATTCTTCTTAAGTACTAATCTCTACTCAAGTGATATGACTATGAAAGTGAGAGAATATCAAGGTGCGGAGTTTTACGTACATACTTTGGCACAAAAAATCTCGTACGTATAACTATACGCACTAGCTATGATTGGCCGAATTTACTAAAATTCGGTCAGGAGAATATTAATATTATAAAAGTATTTACCCAACAAAAATAAACCTTTTAGCATATTGTTTTGCAACCCTTTTAGAGTAGGACACTCAAAGCATTTCTTAGCAAAGAAATCCTTTACGGTGATACGATATATTCCATTAGTGGAAAAGCGTAGACCTTTAGAAAATAATGAAAGGAAAAATCTATTTGCTATAATATACCTATATACGCGCAGTATTAATCATTCAATACAATGAAACTTTCTATAAGTACTCTAATTTAACCCAGTACAAAGAGAATCAACTCATCATGATATGGTTTAAAAATGTAAGCTTGAAGCTTTTTGGCACGGTTTCTGGAATATGTTTACAAAATTTCATTGACTTTTTTAATTAAAGAATAAAGCCATTTTATATAACATAATATTTACTCTGCCCTCCAAATAAGCGTAGAGCTCGTGTTAACACAATAATTTTTGATCTGAATAAATTTATAAACACATATCAAAAATTCCGAGGCCAGCGGGATTCGAACCCACATCTCTTGGGAATCGCGCCCGAGTGTGTTAGCTTTTTACACTATAGCCACGGTTGAACTACACGTCAGTATCGAAATTAATGGTATGTATCTACTTTTTCAGTTTTTAAGCAACTTAATCTATACATATAATAAAACTGTAACTGGAAGATTTCTGTACATTTAATATATTTTGAAAATTTTAATTGGGGGATGCTTTACTATCGATACTGAGCCCTAAACAGATTTTTATTTAATTTTTGTCTGTTTGTTTGTCCTTCTTTTCACGTAAAAACTACCGCACAGATTTCTACAAAATTTTATACCGTGGTAGCTTATTACTCGGGTCAACATCTAGGCTACTTTTTATTCCGGAAAATCAAGGAGTTCCCGAGGGACTTTAAAAACTAAATCCACGCGGACAAAGTCGCGGGCATCAGCTAGTAATTTAATAAAATATCAGAATAAATTTATTCTGATATTTCCTTAAGTATAGGTTAACACTTTAATAAAAATAAAAATAATTTTTGATGTCAGAAGGCAATATCAATGCTACAATATCGAGGCTTTTTTGATTGGATATTGTTAAAATGAACCTTACTGCGATTGTATGTAACGCTCTTGGATGCCTAGGGAGAGACTTCTTGTAACTATTAAACATACATTTTCAATTCATCTCTCACTTACAGACGGCACTTAATCCCATTTCTTGTGAAACAAAGGCTGACAAGGGTCATTGGAAAGGTCGTGCACGACATTAATGTCACTCAATCGTATGTTTTAATAAGGCCTGCTTGTAGAGATGCCGGGTTAGGTTTAAGCCAGGAATAAATTTGTAATTTTGACAGAAGCTTTATATGAAATCTGTCAAAGCAGCAGCTAACTTTGGGTTAAAAGGATAACCCGGCGTTTCTGCAAGCGGGCCTTAATCTCCTCTAGCTGTAACCTCATGTGGTTGCTCATAAAATCCATACCTACTAAATATTATACAAGATAAATAGTGCTTGTCTTTTGGTATGTTCATATTTTACTAATTGTCATGTTTTTCTTTTGCGGACATATGTAGATACAGTTAGTGACTTCCTACGTAACGCATCACGTTCATACATGCCGCTTGCCCAAAATGTGCGATGAAAACAAAATTTTTGGGCATGTTATTAAACATTATATAAATGATATATAGTATGGGTTCTTTAGCGTTAAACCGCGGCTTAGGATAACTTGCGTGTTCACTGTTCAGAGCCTATCACTTAGCTCCCCAAAGCTTGTATAGGCATTATGACTTGATGTTGGTTTATAAATTTATATTATATTAACGTTCTAAGCATAGGTTTATAATTGTAATTTATGGATAAATCTTTGGTTATAAGCTTTCATTTATAATACGTCGTTCAGACACAATCTCATAATCCTACTAATATTATGAATGCGAAAGTTTGTGAGGATGTATGGATGTTTGGATGGATGTTTGTTACTTTATAACTCCATAAAGAATGAACCGATTTGGCTGAAATTTGGAATAGAGATAGCTCATACACATTAATACAACAATTACTTAAACTTAATTAAACTTATTTAAACAATACTAGAACTATACTTATTAATTAGTACTTATTATACTTCGAAGTTCGAAACAGCCAAACGTTCTTACCCGCTTTACTGTCATCATCATCATCATCATCAACGATAAACGTTCACAGTTGGACACAAGTCTCTTGAAATGAACAAAAGTCTTATAGCTCGTGTGTTGTTTTAATTTTACGTAATATTAAAAGTTATTGATAAAAAGGCGTCAATTTTTTTTATAAATAACAATGGAAAAGTTTTTTGCCCGTATCAATAAACTCACGTAAACCGTAGGTTGATGAATGTTTGCTCAAAATAAACAGTATCCCACAAAGCCTTTAATCTCTGATTTACGCACCCGCCCGACTGCGACTAAACAATAAAAAGCAATTTATTTTACCCAGAGCACTTTTTTCATTAGGAAACATGAACGACGAGTAAAACACTGTGTGACGAGGGTGCCTGTAAATAACCGAAGGGTAGTAATTATCCTGATGTACGTATGGGTAAATTGCAGATAAATGTCGTCAAATGGTTGTTCTTGCCATACCTTATGTTAATCCGAGTTGTATGGTAAACTGGTATTTCAATTAGTCTCTGAAGTTATTTTTATACCTATATAAGTGCTTACTTACTTTCACTAACGGCTTCGCGTGTAAGCAGTTAGGTATTTAAAAACCCCTTGGAAAACCTTTGTTTTCCGAAGGCCGAAAAGTAGCTATACATTTATCGACCTCCAGATCCTTAACTATATCCATGCAAACATATCCAATATAATCAATTTAAGTAGATGTGACATTGTAGTAGCTCTAAGAATACGTTGCGGACACGTTCCCTGAACGGTTTTGCATACCTTGTAGTTAATCTTACCAAAATGCACAGAATGCAACGTTATCGAGGATGTATATTACGTTTTAGTGGAATGTGTCCGCAACGAAAGGGAAAGATTAAGTTTTAAGTATAAATTTAATGTTGATTTGCGGGAGTTAGGCACTGTGTTCTAGCCTGCCCGTTATCGAGGGAGGCTAACTAACACTGTACGAGATATACAAAGCATATGTAAAATGCAGGTAGTGGCTCCGTGAGCCGGTCCGATGAGGGTGGCATGTTTATAGTTTCTTGAACAGACCTTTTATAATTATTTGAGGTTAAAAAAATTCACTGTACAGAAATCATCCAGTTACAGTATGCATAGATAGTGCCACAAAGAAACATACAAACATATTATTAAGACTGATTAAAACATTACCACACCTTTGGTTAGCGCTGTTGGGTTATCGATTTGGGAAACTTATCTAACTAGTTAGAAGATTTTAAATGGAAGAAGATTATTACAAACAAATTTTGCAAGAACGAAAATTGCTTTGGATTCTATTTGATTTATTGTACAAAACTGTGAAATGTAATGTCGCTCTATGAACAACTCGAAAATCCCGTAGCCGAGTGAAATATGAAGCGCATTAACTAAAGCTCTTGTTCTGTACTTTTTCATCAGAAAAACATTTCGAGGAATTGTATTTAAGAAATCTCCTTTATTAATGAGTTTTTATACAATATCTAGGTAACGATCTCAATAATAGGTATTTTAAATATTTAACAGAGATGGCAAATGACTCCATAAAGAATATTACGATGAAAGTGTTGGTATCACAAATTAATGAAGAGGATTTTTCTTCATCTTACGAATACATTTACTCAATGAATAAAATAAAATGGCAGTGAGCGAGCATATTATATTATTAAATTATCGTATGTTGGTCAGTTGGGGCAGCATAATCAATGTTTATTGGAACGAAGTTCCTTATGGCGCGTTGCGGAGTGCACCCTAGCCAGCAAAAAACGTCCGTAACGTTAAATAAAAAAGCGTATGATTTTATACATTTTTTGATGGCCTAAAAATCTTATTTAATAATTTCAATTAGTTGTGTATCGCCTCCGTGGCGCAATCGGCTATGTGCGGCTGTTAACCGAAAGGTTAGTGGTTCGAGTCCACCCGGGAGCGATTCCAAAAATGCCTAAATTTAAAAAAAAGAGCTCTCTTACACTGCTGGGCCGATATTACCCAAACATAGCTAAGAACCACCGCAAGGAAACTAGCTTTCAAATGAAAAAAACCGCATCGAAATCGGGCCATCCGTTTGGGAGCTACGATGCCACAGACAGACAGACAGACATCGACGTCAAACTTATAACACCCCCTCTTTTTGCGTCGGGGGTTAAAAATATAACTACAAGGTATTACAATACAAAAAATATGCAAAGCAAAACGTAAGTACAATCCGCCAAAGTGCCCGACCTCCAAACTAGGATCCCTTGTGCATGTCCTATAGGAAATAAAAACTCAAGCATTTTGTAATGGCTTCTCATTTCAGAAGTTAAATTAAATCTTAGGATGAAGACGTAATACACAAGTAAGCAGCTGCATTTAAGGCTCCACATGAAAAACGTAATGTGCAAAACTTTGGCGCAGATGCTACCTCTTGCCGGTTAGTGCTCAGCGCTGAAATGAAAAACAATTGAATCCCTTTTTGGTGCGTTCGTTATAGAAAATCGTAGTACGTTTTCAATAACTTTAGTAATTGGCTCGTCGTAGTCGAACACCATTACACCAGTAATGGATGTTCGACTTTGGATCACGAGGTCCCGGGTTCGATTCCAAATTGTGAAGCTGATTGTAAATAATGTAAAGTGTTCGCACCATGTATTTACAATTGTAAATACATGGACACAAATACATTGTAAATACATTGCATAATTATGCAAATAAATTCTTTCTATTTCTGTCAAATGTACTGGGTTTTTCTGTCAAGAAATTCTGACCCTGTGTCTCTCGGTCATCTCGAATTTACGTCCCATAGGACTATGAGAGTAAGGGAATAGAGAGTACACCTGTTTTTGCGTAGCACCTGTGCACTATAATATCTTTCGCGCAGATGGCGAACCTTCGTGGAGATTAGCTGCCGTTGCCGGATTTGGTCGGGAGAACTATTATTACGTTTTCAATACGTAAATATTCCAAATAGAACATTCTGCATTGCTAGGCTATACGTCAGAAATATTATACTTTGTTTCTATTGATTGTTCGACTATTTTCAGCTGCTAACCTGAAATACAAAATAAATCTAAATTGCAATTTGCATGCTACTGTACGGATTCGCTTTTATGTAGCTTTGTGATCAAAATATACATATTTCGTGTTATGTACCTAAGTACTAGGTACTTTCTTAACAATCCTACTAACCTATATATATAAAAATCTCGTGTCACGATGTATGTTCGGGATAAACTCGAATACTACTGAACCGATTTTGATCAAACTTCGTAACTATCTGTAATTTGGTCCAACTTAAAAGATAGGATAGTTTTTATCTTAATTATTGACATCAATATTTGGTATTGCAAATTAAAATAAATTAATTACACGACAGTCATATATACAGTTCGAGATTTAGGTTGCTGGGCAAACTAGCAACCTAAATCTCGAACGATGTTATTACAAGCATTATTCAATCACGCCGCAACAGAGAAACGGATTGACTTGATTTTTTGGATGGGTATTGTTGAGGACCTGGAGAGTGACTTATGCTACTTTTATCCCGGAAAACCAAAGAGGGAATTTAAAAAATAAATCCAAGTAGACGAAGTGTTGGGCATCAGCTAGTAATATTATAAATGCGAAAGCTTGTGAGGATGTATGAATGGATGTTTGGATGGATGTTTGTCGCACCATAAGGCTACTTTTATCCCGGAAAATTACAGAGCTCCCGCGGGAATTAAACAACTTAATCCACGCGGATTATAAGGCATCATCAAGTAAAAGATATGAAAAAGAGCTTTCACTCAATTTCAATAAACGATGGTTAACAATTACTTAGTAATTAAAATTTTCTGATGAAACGTATTCAATTAACCTCTTCGTTCACGCTACTTCAACTAATCAAAATAAAGACGAATAGATTTTGAACAATTATTATGAATCTTCGTAACTTCGCCGTTATATAATTAGAAAAGTTGTAAAATTAGGACACTGTAAAATTTTAATCTCTACAAAAGTTAAACCGAAAGCTAACACCGCGTTTTATAATTAGAAGAAAAGTGTACTATTATTTTAGTTCTGCGTAAAATTTTTTGTGGTTGCTGAGAGGCTCGCCGGAATTTATATTCCGCACTGCGACTCATAAATTTGAGTGAACGTTCTGGCATCGCCTGGTTGTTCTACGTGCGAGCACATCGCGAACTCTGATAAAGTGCTCAAATTGTTCACTGGGTACTTACATTACTCATCTCAGAGTACTTTTTTATTTACCCGCAAGTAAATGGGCGGAGCACATATTTCGAAAAACTGATAGTTGAGAAACTAAGGTGGTGAGGATTTCCTTCACCTTCTTGAGACTCCAACGACTATCAGTTAACAGTTGAGCTAGCTCTGGAACGCATAGTGTTGGCAGACCCCCCCCCCCCCCCCATCCGAGACGAGTCGCAGGGAGCCGCTGGATGCAGGTGGTCTATGTAGAGAGTCTAGTTTTTCTATGTAGAGAGTTCTATAGAGTACTAAGTAACACATCCCAATGTCAAATTAGAACTTAAAATAACATGGAAGTAGGAATGACTATTACGACTTTATACCTATATATCTACATATTTTTATAACCTCAAAATACATACTAGTGGTTCGCCCCGAACTGAGACCTCGCGGTAACGGTATCCCATGATTATTCATTCAATCGATACATGATAACCAAAACTGACATTATTATTATGCCCGTTTTCACCAAACATACCTAAATCATCCCCTAAGTAGGAGTCTCTTAACGTAGGTAGCTCCTAAATACAATCCTAAGTCCTAACATCCGTCCCAATATCCTTTTAGGTGTCCCGTACAGGATCGTGATAAATAAGTTGACAGAAAACATCAATCACCTAACTTATAGGTAGCCCGTAAAGGTTAGGGAACGTTAGTGAAAACATTGAATTATTTATCAAACATTGAATTTAACTCGTAGTTCCATGGGAATAGTTACTGACTGCGCCATCTATTAGCATTATTGTGAAGCTATGTTGATGCTATATGAATTACTGACGCCCATTAAAAATTAAATAATCTCGTTTCTTTATAATATTCATATAATTTTAGTATTTGTTGTTCAAGTACAGGATATAAGTGACCTAAAAACATAAAATCAGTTTGAAAATCCATAGCGGATTTTTCTAGAGAGCGTCTTCAAGCGAGCGTATAAAATCGCCACTTTGAAAGCCCCCCATTTCGTCAATTTTAAGGGAAAAATTAAAAAAAAAATATTTTTGTACTCAGTTCAAAATTATCTTTAAAATGATACGTAACAATTTTATGTAACGCGATTTTTTTTTTTTTACTTCGCATTCGCTTCTATGAGAGCCCCCCTGAAATAAAGATTTTTATAACTTTTTAAGCCATTTTCGGCTGGAGGCCATCGGTTTACATATTATATCTAAATTTGAAGTAATTACGTTCAGTAATTCAAAAGTTATAAGGCTCTGACAGACGGACGGACGGACGGACGGACGGACGGACAAGTGCAAATCGCCCTAGTTAACTCAAAGACCTTCGCTTCGCTCGGTCGATAAAGTTGTTAATATCTTTTTTTGTGAGTTCCTCAAACGAAAGAGCTCAGTAATTATATGTTTTAGTAATGGAACCTCTACGGTTTTGACAATTTTTCATGTATAGACGCTTCGAATCGATTTCAGGTAAACATTGCAAACTTATTGTTAAACCTCTGAAAGACCATCGAAAACTTGAGACAATTAAATTTAATATCGACGGAAAATACGTAATTTTCAGATACCTACAGTTCTGCGAAATTTGAGATCCAAATATTATAAACTTAATTATTTTACGTAACAAAACTTTACCGGCATGAAAGGCGGTTATAATATAATTTAAGCCGTAATTAAAACATTTAAAGTGACGGCATTATAATATATTTTGTAATAATAATAATAATAATAATTTGCTGAACTCTCACGGGACAAAGCCTATACTCATCAAATTCAAATTTATTTATTTAATGTAGGTCAACCTGTGGTTTTTATGATACGTCGGGACTCTACCATCGGTTTTGAATGCTGAATTTTCTGAGAAGAGCCGGTAGTTGTCTTCAATAAAATAATGCAACAATATTGATGTAAATCTACAAATAGAATCATCATCATTATCTCAACCAATAGATGCCTTGTAAGGATTGCCACTGATAACGATCTTATGCTACCTTCTATACCCAACGACTGCCAGCAGGTCGCTTGAGATTATCCGTGCACCTATTGGCGATTCTCGGGATCCCAACAAACATCGGTTCTTCAAGCTATATTCACCGGGCCATTTCAGGTCCATCCAGGATATCCGAATATTTGATTTGAACCCGCAGGGATACTCTATATATAACAAAAATAAGTGCAGTATTGGCGTCCTCCAGCACGTTGAACTAAGATATAAAGTCAGTAGCGGAAAGTGGCTGGATGATGCAGGCTGCAGAATGGTTGTGGTAACACGCAAGGATGGGAGGCCTATGTCTAGCCGTGGACTTTCACAGGCTGTTGTGATGTATATAAATAATTCTCGATTACTGATCAAATATAACCCATAGTTGCAATATTGTGAGAATATATGAAAATATCTTGATTTCAAGGCAAGTTTAACAACATTAATTCTACTTTAGGTCCAATGAAACTGTTTCGGGTTTGTAATAAAGGACAACTAACACAAAGTTAGTATTTACCTTTTAACCTATTACCCAAATACATCTAAAACTTTATTCAACTTATTATATTATATTCGTATTGGAATAGATATCTGCAAATAGAAGTCAGTAGAGACTTTAGTAGGCATTAATTCAAGTTCCATTATTTCAACAAGTTCAAAGTTTCAATAAAACGCAAACTTCTGGAAAATCTTATTACAATTTAAAAGTTATTCTTAATGACCTTAGAACCTTGGGATAGATTTGCACTAGTTGATACTAATAAAATAATGAGAAGGTATGTTTGTCTGTTAAACCAATAAACAAACACAATCTCCATCAATTCTTTATTTAGTTTATTGATGAACTATTCAATAATATTAAATAAATATCTTCGGATGAAGTGACTCATAATATAATAATGATCGAACTTCACTTTAGGTAAGTTCCTTTGATCATTTATTATTAATAAGTATCACTACACCTCACTGGCATAATTTTATAGTGAGAAATAGCAGTAGGTTGGAGACTAATAATACAGATTTTATTGGCATCGAAAGTTTGTCGCCAAGGTTTTTACGTTATCGTAACAAGCTTTGTGGTGATGCGGTCTGCCTTGGTGCGCTCCGACCACTCGCCGACCGAGGCGATCCAATTTTCAATCCAAATAAACGATGTATCTTTGTGATATGATTCGACGCTTTTCTGCTGTATTAAGTAGTTACCTACTTGCTTTGCCCGCGACCTTATCCGTTTTTAGTTAGATATTTTAGAATTCCCGCGCGAACAAACGAAGGTCTCCGGGTCCTCAACTAGACCCATGCAAAAAATCACGAAGATCCGTTGCCACATGGTTGCTACGCAATTGTAGAACAAGCTCATAAACAAACTTTTTGCATTTATAAAATAGGTAGGGACTGTCACTCACCTGCGATTTGCGGATGACATAGTAGTCATGGCAGAGACTCTGAGAGATCTCAATACAATGCTCAATGATCTCAGCAGGGTTTCTCAACAGGTGGGCCTGAAAATGAACATGAGCAAGACGAAAATCATGTCCAATGCTCATGCTCCGCTCCACCCAGTAATCGTTGAGAACTCTGCACTCGAAATTGTAGACGAGTATATATACCTGGGACATACAGTCCAGCTAGGTAGGTCCAATTTCGAAAAAGAGATTAACTAGCGTTCAGCGGCAGCGTTCGGGAAGCTCCGAGATGTCTTCTCGTCCAAAATCCCTCAGTGCCTGAAGTCAAGTCTTCGAACAGTGCGTGTTGCCAGTGATGACTTACGGATCCGAGACATGGTCGCTAACTATGGGCCTCATAAGAAGGCTCAGGGTCACTCAGCGAGCGATGGAGAGAGCTATGCTCGGTATATCCCTGCGAGATCAAATCAGAAATGAGGAGATTCGTAGGAGAACCAAAGTCACAGACTTAGCTCAGCGTGTCGCGAAACTGAAGTGGAAATGGGCAGGGCACATAGTTCGAAGAGCTGATGGGCGTTGGGCGCCCCGCGTCGGGAAACACAGTGTTGGCAGACCCCCTAACAGGTAGACCGACGACATCAAACGAGTCGCAGGGAGTCGCTGGATTCAAGCGGCGCAAGACCGAAGCCTGTGGAAGTCCATGCAGGAGACCTTTGTCTAGCAGTGGACGTCTATAGGTTGATAAAGAAGAAGAAGAAGAAGAAGGGACTGTATAAATTATACCAATGCTAGTTTAAACATTATTATATAATACAGATATTATATTGAGACGACAAAGTAAAACTAACAAGAAAACGGCATAAATATGCAATTTAATAAAATTTTTGGGTATATTTCTTAATAATTGTTTTATTAATTATTCCTCTTCAACCCAAACAACCACTGTGTTTGCAAAAGGAGTCTTCCCCGTTTAGCTGGTAATTAAAATTTTATAAGAGGCTCATTTAAGTACCATTATCTGTACTAAGACGTCATATTTTCTTTTGTCGGATAATTATGTTGCCGAGGTAATTATTATAATTGCTTCGAGCGGCATATTAAATTTAACCCTTTTAAGGAGAAGGTTTAAATTGGTTGAAAGACAAGTCAAACACATTATTACGAGGCATCTCAGCTGATAGACGTCCACTGCTGGACATAGCTTCATCTACATCATCATCAGCAACCCATTACGTCTCACTACTGAGCATAGGTCTCCTATCAGGGAAGTTCTATTTGGCTATAGTCTAAAACGCTGGCCCAATGCGAATTTGGTAGACGTGAACTCTACTAACTTTGAGAATTTTATAGAGAACTCTCAGATGTGCAGCTTAACAGGATATACCTTAGGTTCTTTAAATAATTGCCACAGCACACGATCCTGGTGATAAAAATTATATTAACAAAAACTAAACAACTAAAACTACTCACAAACGGTTCCGAATGCACTCTGGAGAAGAAGGTCTTAGAATTCCATACCAACCAACAACGTGCCAATCTTAAAAGTCATGAGGCAGAGGAAGATATTTAGTTAAAAATTTTGAATAAGCATAATACTTTAGTAATTTCAGCAGGTTTTTAATGTCTTAATTACAGTTTAATCTGCTTGCGGTATAGTCCTATCAATTAAAACAAACAAATCATTTTATTCTGCCTCTGCACTTTATATTATACTGATGTACAACCATTTCACGAGACAATTTTAATCTGTACTTAGTTACCAAAGTACGTTTTATGTATGGTACGATAATTATTTTCAAACAGTCCTCATACTTGATACAGAAAACTTTTTCGTTTAAAACAACTGTATGAAAATTTATTTATGCTGAAACGTAATACCACTCACTCACTCGCGAAATCTCAGGAATTTTAACAGTGCTTACCCTTTATAGAGTACATTAATGTTTTATGTATCCTTAGTTTTAGTACCAGTTTTGTAGATAGAAATACGATGTTGATGGTAAATATAAGAGCCATTCCTAGTCATTGTAGTTCCAAAGGATAGACGTCTACTATTGGAGATCGGTCTCTTGAAAAATTTTCTTAAAACATTATGATCTTATGCTAGTTCGCAGCGGATCCCTGGATCGATTATCTATACGTATCTAGTTGGAAGTCCTGTCACACTGCATTTTCACAGTTCTTGGGACGCTAATGTTTGTGTTTCCTTTATCTCAAAGATAATGAAAAGTATCCAAGCGACATTTTCCTTCTTAAAACCATTTCTTCCTTACGGAGTCCTGGATTCATGGAACGATTTGGACCCACGTTTGTACCACGCGGTCCATATTTACTGGTTGAAATTTTATGGCATGTGGTATTATAACTTCACTCCAACCAGCATTTACTTTTGGTTGCGCTTGTCTTATACGATTGTGGTCTTATGGCTTGTATGTTTCATGCCTTGTATTGGAGAGGTCGTTTATTTACTAAGGCGAGGTGAAACTATTGGCGACGTTGCTGAGGGGTAATAAGTTAACGCTTTTTATTCTAAAAATATATTGATTTCAAAAATTTTTACTTAAAACTATTAAAAAAGACATAGTAATTACATCGACTAAGGCAAAAGGTCTTATTTTTTTTATTCGTTGACAATCTAGTCCTTGACTGCGATCTCACCTGATGGTAAGTGACGATGCAGTCTAAGATGGTAGCGGGCTAACGTTGAATGTTCACTGCCATACCCCTTGTATGGCAGTGAACATTCAACCCATACCCCTAATTGGTTTCTACACGCCATCGTGCCGGAACGCTAAATCGCTTGGCGGCACGTCTTTGACGGTAGGGTGGTAACTAGCCACGGCCAAAGCCTCCCACCAGACCAGACCAGACCAGAGATAATTCAGAAATTATAAATTCCCAAATTGACCCCGCCGGGAATCGAACCCGAGACCTCCCAGTTATAATGCAACAGCGCTCACCACTGAGCCAGGGAGGTCGTCAAAGCTATATATAGCTATATGTAGCTATACTAGCCTTTTCCCACGACTATAATAAAAACGTTTTAATAGACTATTGAACTATTTTATTTTTATTGAATTATTTAATATTAGAACTTTATAATGTTATATTAACAATTATTGTAACATTTGCAATGCCCTGACCGGGTCTCATGTTTGTAACCCAATATGAAAGCAAATAAATAAAAAAATAAAAAAATCCCGCTATCCCGTTAACCTATGTTACTCTCCTAAGTCCTCAACTTAACCCATGCAAAAGAAAACGTCAGTCCATTGCTCCATGGCTGCGTAATCGAAGGACAAACTAACAGACAAGTACACTATTTTTTCTTATTGTATATTCAAAAATTCAAAATTCAAAATTATTTATCTCATGTAGGCCAACCTGTGGCTCTTATGACACGTCAAGATTCTACCACCGGTTCGGAAAGCGGATTCTGCTGAGAAGAGCCGGCAAGAAACTCAGCAGTTGCTCTTTTCAAAATAATCATTTTACAATATTAATATTCTATCTATTACATTGTAATAAGTTTTTATACAATCTTGTGGGCAGCTGGATGCCAAGCTGATTTAACCCGTGTGTTGCGGACGGGAGCAACGTACCAAGCGCGGCGTCAACGGTGAATAACGCTGATTGGTCAGCCGCGTAAGCCCCCGCCCCCGCTACGCCCTCAACACCCGCGAACGCCTTGTCTCTCGCTCGTCATGTTCTTACGCGCATGCCGGGTGGGAAAATTGTATATAACAGCCCCCTTTTGGCGATTTCAATCAGTTCGCCTACAGCTCCCGAAGAAGACTGAACAAGAACTACGAACTGCGAACATAGAACATTGTGAACTAGAACATTGTGATATATAGTGATCAAGATAATACAGTCCACTTGAACCACCGAGGAATTTTATTTAAATCCCTCCCCAACACCGTGCATCTTTGTTAGAATAGAATATGACATTTCCACAAAACGTACTACAATTCAATTCATGTCAAAGACGGGCAGACAGAAAGTAGCCCCATTCCCGCCGGCGGCATCCGTTCACGAGCATGAACATTTTAGTATGATAAACCGTTATTTTTCCGTAGTGGTATTTTCAAAGCAGTAGTCCAATTTTGTTATTGAGCTTTATCTAGTACTCGTAAAAGTGCAATAGTAGTAATAATAGGCAGACACGGTATTTATTATTCAGTGCAGTCGAACTAAATATGTGTGAGCTTTAAAACGTGATTTTTAAAAACATACTCTTTCCAGGCTGTACTTATTCCTGAGTGAAATGTACACGTATTTTAAAATTGCTGTATTTTGGCTGCACAAGGGTAAAATTTTAAACCTTCTCAAATTTTTACATTGCGAGGAATTCAAACCGGACGAGGACGAGCACCGAGTGATTTTGAGAAAAAGTATTAAAAAGGCGCGCTTCATAATGACGTACTATTCTACCATGTGTGTCGGAGCGGTCTCAGGTAAACACAGGATTTCTTTTGCACATTTATAAACGATCTCTCATTAGTTAGATAGAAACAGGTTGTACTTTGTAGAAATCTGTGATACACCGGGAACGAGAGGCTTGATGCATACTTTTATTATAAGTCTAAAAGGTGTATCTTTCTGTCTGTTTCCTTTTTGTACCAGTTCACCTAAAATTACCTACTGCAAAGACAATTAAATTCAAGTCGATCTCAACTAGCTGTTATGCTTTTCTTTGCTGCACATTATAACATGATTATTATTACTTCTGCTTTTAGTACTCCTAGAATCTATTTCACTATCCCCAAGTTAGTCTTTAAATAGTAAAATATTAGTCCATAATTTTGTAAAGAACATATAATATGGTTTCAATTTTTGTATCTCTTTATAGTTGCAATAATTTTACCACTCACCGAGAACTTTCATATTATACTGCCTACTAATGTGGAGTACCCGTATTTCGATGTGTACGAATCGCCGCTGTATGGTATCATTTACCTGCATCACGTAAGTTTTACAAAAAAAAACTTTAACACGTAAATTAATCTGTTTTTTTTAATATATAGACTAGCGCTTGACTGCAATCTCGCCTGATGGTAAGTGAAGATGCAGCCTAAGATGGAGCGCCTAGAAGATGCCTATTCACTCTTGATTTAAAGGTACCCAAGTTATAGTCAGTTGGAAAAACGGAAGCCGGAAGGGCATTCCAAATTCTAGCGGTGCGTATTAGGAACGAGGAAGCAAAGCGCGTGCGTTAGTGTTTTTCTAATATTCTGTACATTCCTATCTCTTCGGGTCCCTTTATTTTTCCGATTCATCGCACTAACGTCAATTTAAACTGCCGAGTCAGCGCTCATCATTTTTGGGAATCTAATGAGAACCATTTTCCTGAGAGGCACACGGCACACATGACCGATCCATTTGGGTAGCGGTTGCAAGGCCAATGTTGATTATTCGCGTTTTGGAACTAATAATACGATCTAATGGTTTTTTATTAAGCCAAGTATACTGAGTTAATTAAATTGCTCTTCGCAAAATTACGTGTTGAAGATTTTATGAGTGAAAACTTTAACTAACTTTAATTTTTAACTAGTTCTAACTTTAACAGCTAATCTCTTGTTTATTTAACAGATTTATTATAAGCCTGCGACTTGCATTATTGATGGTGTTATGGACACCATACTTGCAGCGTTTGTAGTTTCAGCTAGTAAGTTTTTAACTCTTTTATCCATCTATGTTACAAAATTGTGATTTTTATATTTATTCAAAAAACATCTATAAATTTAGATAATAATAATTATAAATTAATCAAATTATGTCAATAACGCAATAATAATTTCAAGTTACTTATTTAATAACTTGCAATAAATGTAATAAAATGTGAGCATTCCTTTCAGTTGGTCAAATAGATATCTTAGCATTCAACTTACGCAACTTTAAAGTTTTAGCAGAGAGGAAACGGAAAAGAGATGAAGTTAAGGCATTACAGCATTTTTATAACAAAGATGATAACTACAATAACATTTATAATATACATTTTATTTTAAAAAAGAGTATTGTCCATTATAATGCAATCATAAGGTAAGAGAATACATATTATAAGCTTTTCAATTTACTTTCAAGCATTTATGAATAAAAAATGGTAGTTTGTGTAACTTACTTTTCTATTGAAAGTCTGTATTTAAAAATCGCTTTTAAAAACTATAACAAAAGTTATTTATTAGAAACAAGATGTTACGCTTTGAAAGTGGAATTAATTTTTAATAATATTTTGAAAAAGTGAAATAGTACATTACACATCTAGGGCAGTAAAATAAGGAATGTCTCAGATCACATGTAATTGTTGTCCGAGGCAAAGCCGAGGTCAATAAACATGTGATCTGAGGCTTTCTTATTTACTGCCCGTGGTGTGTATACTATTTTTCTCCTCGATGGAGGCGGAAAGCGACATTTTCGTTTAGCGCAGCGGGAGGAAAATTGACGCTTTCCGCCCGGAGGTGAGAAAATACTATTTGCACGTTAAAAATCTGATGTATTCTTTGCTCCATCAGTCATTCTTTACTTATGATTGATTGAATTGATTAGTTTAGTAGGTATCTATTCTCTTTAAGGAGTCGCTTTAAAGATCACAAACTCATTATTAAGAAAATAATCATCCGATTTTGTTTTGGTAATAAAATGCACTTTTTACTTGATTATTTTATTGTAAGCTTTTATTTTATTTTAGATACGTATCTATGATCGAAAGTGCTTTCAGTTTAGCATCTGCTCTACAATTCATGCTAAGCGCAATGGTTCTTTGTTTGGTTGGAATACAATTTTTATCCGTAAGTTGTATTTTTATGTAAAACTTTTATTTTTTAATAACTTCTACACCTCATATAAATGTGCGTCATAATGTGATGAAGAAAATGTTGTACCGCAATTTTTTATTTCTGTTTTAGGTTTTACTTACAATAACAAAAAAGAAAATGGCAGTTTTACCATCCTTTCTTTGATTGTGTTGTAAATATTCTATTTTTTAATCATAGTAACTTTTTACGTCCTTTTATCTCAGGTATTTCGGTTCCTTCACGATGTTTTCGTTCGCCATTATAGCATTTATTAATTGCTTTAAACGTTATCACAGAATACATAACATAAAAGTTTAAGAAGCCTGGAAATCAAGTTCTGGACCCCTGATAAAGAAGCTTAAGTGTTAAACACTAGATTATCCATCTCCGCTGTCTATTACAAGCAGATTTTTTACTTGCTAGTTACTATAAACCTTCTATACTATACTCGTAGATTTTAAGGTACGTAACTTTTCACGCGATGAAATCTAGTACGGGAGAGGGTTGTTGGAGGTGAGGCAATAGAAAAGAGTTTGAATATTTTCCTCCAGATTGAAAATCCGAGTAGTCACCCTATGCAAATCGTATGGATGGCCATTTATTTGACGTGTATGCTGATAGAGGTGTTCATATTGTGCTGGTTCGGCAACGAACTTATATTGAAGGTAATCAATCTCTTCCATTCATCCTGGTACAATTTATTTTGTTCCCGAGCCTGGCTGACAGGGTCTATGTAACATATCGTGCAGGTACAATGTATAGCCGACTATAGATTGAGTACTTTGAAAAACTTTTGTGACAATAGTTTGAAGCAAGTTTAGTGATATATTTTAAGAATTTAAACTAACGTCGAAAACAACGTACAATTTTAATTTTTATATTAAAAGTTCTATTTTGAAAATTCGAAATATGGTAAGAAAATTTAAAGGCGATTGTATGATAAAATTGAGTTAATTTACTAGATTCTATATTGAGTCTTATATTGGTTTTATTCAATTCATTGAATTTCAGTAGCGAATATCACGTGTACGAGTATCTATCTGATACCATTCTACCATCAGAGACGTGCCTCCAAGCGATTTAGCATTCCGGTATGATGGCGTGTAGAAACCAATTGGGTGTACCTACAGGTTTAATTTACGGTGCCATACCCCTTATCCGAGGAGTCCCGTACGCCACATCAAAATACACAACATCACACACACAGCTCATAAGATCGAACATGTTAGGTACATCGAAGTTAGTTTGCTACTATTTAAGACTACATCGTAAATTACCATCACATATCTAATAAAAACCCGGCGAAGTGCGAGTCTGTTTCGCACAGGAAGGGTTCTGTACCATCGTATAAGATTTAACACTGTGTACTTTTTAAATTTAATTTTTATTATTTTTTATTAAAGTGGCAATAAAAAACTCAACGTGGATCCGTTAATTATATGAAGTAGGCAGTTACACTAAATAATATTTTGCCTTTTTTCGATAGAATCAAATAAGTCCATAAAATATTTAATTTGGAACCCAATACGTTCATTTCAATTTACTCTGAAACTGCTTCACAGATGAAAAAGCAATTAATTCGTTGAAAAAGTCCCAAATTCCCTAATAGGTTAAAGGCATCCATAAATTGACTCTTCTTTTTTCCGGTAGAGACATTTTTTTACTGTAGGTAATCGATTTAAAATCTCCCGTACGTACTTTTAAGCTACACACAAACCTCATTTTTTCACCGAATTAATTAGAATCTACAGTAAATATCAGATTGATATCATACTTTGAAAATGCAATATAGTGAAACGTGTCAAAAAGATTTAAGATCGGTATTTGTTGTAAAAAAGTTAAAATTAAAGTTAAGATTCTACAATTTCAAACATATCTCCGCCCCATTATATTTGCTAAGTTTGATAAGCGAAAATCGAGCTTACTACTTACTACGGGAGTTTACGGGAGACCCTTAGTTAGAAAATTAAAAAAAGTTCTTTCACTCTACTTGAAATGAATTAGTATAGCGTATTTAGTTCACAATCTCATTGGAGTGTAGTGACGGAATAGAGAGTGCTTGTGGTTTATGAGTAACTTGGTAATTTTAAACTCTGTTATTGGAATGCAAATAATTATTTTAAGATAGTTTAATATCTTTGTTTATGTTACAGAGCCTTGAGCTGCGACAAGCTGCGTTTGATGGACCTTGGCTTGAAACTGACCCCAAGACAACCATGTTCATCGTTATATTGCTTGAACGATGCAAACGCCCGCTGAGAGTCACCGCGGGAAAAATATTCACTCTGTCATTAGACTCTTATACTAATGTCAGTAGGAAGCATTTTTGTTTATCATCAACCTATTAATCCCAATTCCCTATAACCAGTTGTCACCACCCCTCCTCTTCCCGCGGGTGTCGTACGAGGCGACTAAGGGAATATAACGGAGAACGGGCAACAGCGTCCTCTGTGCTACTACTACCATCTACTGCGATCACCAACCCGTCTGCCCCGCGTGGTGATTATGGGCAAACCCTCCCCTTGGGAGAGGCCTTTAGTCCAGCAGTGGACTGTTATAGGCTATTGATGATGATGATATCATTTTATTGATTTATTTCAGATTTTATTGACCGATTAAAACATAGGTAGCGGAAACTTATTTCAATAACCAATTTCTGTTTCAGCTCATAAACTGGTCGTACAAAGCGTTTGCAGTGATGAGAAACATGAAAAAATAAGACAACGTAAACCACTTGTGTAATAATCATTATTTCTTTAAATATTAAAAAAAAGAGAAATCACATAAGATTGAAAAAAAACTATTTCGCTATCGGCTAAAATGCATTGTTGCAGCAAGAATACAATTATAGCCAATCATCACAATCAATACTGTAACAAGGATTGATGCAGCTTTTCTTCTACCATTCTACTTCTTCCATTGATCTACCATTTCGATGCTTTAGCGGTTGAGGACCTGCCGACTCGACGCAGGCATTGCAGTGCGCAGGACTGCACGGTTGCACCAAGAATTATTAGATAAAAATTTAGTTCACAACATTCGCTTTTAATTTCTACTGTACTTTTACCCTACTGATGATATTGTCTAAGGCCCCGTTCACATGTAGTTGAATAAATCTTACAGAAAAGTACATAGTGGGGCATTGGAACCGTACAAACAGGTTTTACTGTACAAATAATATATATACGCAGTTAATAATTTATGTGAACGGTTGTATTATATTAAAGTTCTATTCTTAGACCATTAAAGTTAAATCCAATGTATGCGCCACTACCACTGATCTCTATCGTACCCGTATTAGTAAGAAATATGGACAGGCGAATTCAGTGCTAGTAGAAAATATTTTAAGAGAATATATTTTATTAGTGCATAATAGCTATAACATGCTTTATCTGCCCGTAAAAGAGCTGGTATAGTGATAAGTTTTAAAAGTCTTAAAATTAACATTTCTTGTACATTTCAAATTATTCAAAACTCCATATATCTACCTACCCATTATTATAGCACTTTTGTGACTGCTGTCATCGGATTCTCTTGGGATCAGTCCCATTTTATTTAACTTCGTGAAAATTCCTCAGTCATTAGTTAAGCTTTTATAAAATGGAGCACAATGGATAATTCAATTTGAGTAATGAAAACGATCTGTCAAATAATTAAGAGGACATTTTTCTTTCTCGATCTTCGTAAGAAATAATATTCAAGGCTTTTTTGAGTTATCATCAATTTCGTTTTCTGAATTGTGATCTAAACGGTTAAAGAACTTTATTTTAAACGGTAATATGATTTTAATTTAACTAAAATATTTGAAGAACTGTGAGCTACTTGTATATGAGCTAACTCGTATAGCAGTGAGATCTGAAGGAGAACTATAACTCAGCGAGTTGCGAAGCTGAAGTGTAAATGGGCAGGGCACATGGTTCGACAGACTGATGGTTTGAAGAACTGTGAGCTACTCGTATATGAGGCAGGGCACATGGTTCGAAGAACTGATGGTTTGAAGAACTGTGAGCTACTTGTATATGAGCTAACTCGTACAGCAGTGAGATCTGAAGGAGAACTATAACTCAGCGAGTTGCGAAGCTGAAGTGTAAATGGGCAGGGCACATGGTTCGAAGAACTGATGGTTTGAAGAACTGTGAGCTACTTGTATATGAGCTAACTCGTACAGCAGTGAGATCTGAAGGAGAACTATAACTCAGCGAGTTGCGAAGCTGAAGTGTAAATGGGCAGGGCACATGGTTCGACGGACTGATGGTTTGAAGAACTGTGAGCTACTCGTATATGAGCTAACTCGTACAGCAGTGAGATCTGAAGGAGAACTATAACTCAGCGAGTTGCGAAGCTGAAGTGTTAATGGGCAGGGCACATGGTTCGAAGAACTGATGGTTTGAAGAACTGTGAGCTACTTGTATATGAGGTAACTCGTACAGCAGTGAGATCTGAAGGAGAACTATAACTCAGCGAGTTGCGAAGCTGAAGTGTAAATGGGCAGGGCACATGGTTCGAAGAACTGATGGTTTGAAGAACTGTGAGCTACTTGTATATGAGGAAACTCGTACAGCAGTGAGATCTGAAGGAGAACTATAACTCAGCGAGTTGCGAAGCTGAAGTGTAAATGGGCAGGGCACATGGTTCGAAGAACTGATGGTTTGAAGAACTGTGAGCTACTTGTATATGAGGTAACTCGTACAGCAGTGAGATCTGAAGGAGAACTATAACTCAGCGAGTTGCGAAGCTGAAGTGTAAATGGGCAGGGCACATGGTTCGAAGAACTGATGGTTTGAAGAACTGTGAGCTACTTGTATATGAGGAAACTCGTACAGCAGTGAGATCTGAAGGAGAACTATAACTCAGCGAGTTGCGAAGCTGAAGTGTAAATGGGCAGGGCACATGGTTCGAAGAACTGATGGTTTGAAGAACTGTGAGCTACTTGTATATGAGGTAACTCGTACAGCAGTGAGATCTGAAGGAGAACTATAACTCAGCGAGTTGCGAAGCTGAAGTGTAAATGGGCAGGGCACATGGTTCGAAGAACTGATGCTTTGAAAAACTGTGAGCTGCTTGTGTATGAGCTAACTCGTACAGCAGTGAGATCTGAAGGAGAACTATAACTCAGCGAGTTGCGAAGCTGAAGTGTAAATGGGCAGGGCACATGGTTCGAAGAACTGATGCTTTGAAGAACTGTGAGCTGCTTGTGTATGAGCTAACTCGTACAGCAGTGAGATCTGAAGGAGAACTATAACTCAGCGAGTTGCGAAGTTGAAGTGTAAATGGGCAGGGCACATGGTTCGAAGAACTGATGCTTTGAAGAACTGTGAGCTACTCGTATATGAGCTAACTCGTACAGCAGTGAGATCTGAAAGAGAATATACTCAGCGAGTTGCGAAGCTGAAGTGTAAATGGACAGAGAACATGGTTCGAAGAACCGATGGTCGTTGGGATCGCATGGTGCTGAAGTTGCGACCCCGCACCGGGAAGCGCTGCGTTGGTCGACCCCCCATATTTAGGCGGACGGCGATCTCAACATGGACAACTGGACATTGGTGAAATCGGCACTAAAACGACAAAATGTTTGCAGGGGTAGAAAAAACTAAAACAATAAAGTTTTCAAAGGAAGAAACACTGACTAAAATGTTGTTTCAAAAATGTATTCGTAAACAAATAGTAATAAAACAGTAATTTTTTAGAATTAAATTTATTTTTAGATAAGTGAGTTTCCACAAACAGTGACTATACTACACTAAAAACACTTTGTAAAAGTATATTTGATTAAAAACTATTCTATTCTATTCTATTGAGAATATTGACTAGTACAGTCATTATTCATCATTAAGATCGTAAAGACTTGACCTAGAAAAACATACATGATATTATTCTTTTCTACAAGTCGCCGACGTTGCGCCGATCCCAAGAATGCGGGCGCAATAAATATAAACGGGTCCCGCTTTTAATCTCCCAAGCCCTATTTATTCACATTTATTCCGAAGGTATTTTCTTATCGGAATTTCCCCGCGGAACTGGGCGCATTTTCTGTGGTTAACAGATTTGTGTCTTCTGTCGTTGTCTCCTGCGAAAGGGTGGAGATATAAAGTATTTTAAATCATATTGCTGTTTTCTGCATATTATTGATATTATTTTTTAAAATTTTTATAATTTAGTAACATAATAAACTATTATTTTTTATTTTGTTAAAAAAAATACATTGAAAAGAGCCACCTAAAATAAAATAAATTAATGTTTTTAATTTTTGTAACTTCAGTTACCAGGAACAGGGTCGATTTTGATGTGGTTTTTTGCATTACCATTATCATTATGGCCTCAGAGCAGTTTCTTAGAAAATGCTTTAGGTTATTATGGGAGCTGCTGTCAGTACCTAAATACTGACTTAGCCTGACTAAGATAGGCTTGCGTTTGACTACAATCAATGTTGGGAAGCACTGATGAGGGCTAGGTTGGAGCGCGCTTGCCTAGAAGATGCCCATTCACTCATACCTTGAAGGTACTCTAATTATATAGGTAGCAGGAAACACGGAAACGGGAAGGGTGTCCCACACCTTAAAGAACAACTTGGAGTAAAGCGCTTCGTGCGAGCAGGTTGGATTTCTACCACGTAAGGATGCCAACGCTCACGACTTCTTGCAGTTCTGTGGTAGAACGGTGAAAGAGGCACTAGGTTGTGAAATTTCTGAGCGCACTCTCCAAAGTATATCTTTATTCTTTTTATTTCTATAAATAAATACTTTATATTTTATTTAAGTTAAGTGCGTTTAAGCAATTAAATATCACTTGCTTCAACGGTGAAGGAAAACATCGTGAGGAAACCTGCACACCCGAGAGTTCTTCATAAAATTCTTGAAGGTGTGTGAAGTCCGCCAATTCGCATTGGGCCAGCGTGGTGGACTATGACCTATAATCCTTCTCTGAGAGGAGACCTGCGCTCAGTAATGAGCCGTTGATGGGTTGCTTATGATGATGATGATGATGATTTTATTTAATAAAAACGTGCTAAAACAATGATTTTATTGGCCAAACCGTTGACTATAAAATAGTGTATTTTCTAAAATTTACTGACATAAATCCAAAATGCAATTAAAAAAATCTTTGTTAACAAGCAAATTAGTTAGGAAAGTGGTTTATAGAAACTCTTAACAGAGGGTCTGTTTGTTTCGCTTACACAAAATCTCTTTGTGGGGGATAAAGTCAAGCTCAGATTCGTTCAAGTTTTAATGAACATAACAGGAAGGTTTTAAATGAAAATATGCAATCATTCGTCATATTCGTTTTCATTTTATTTGTTTCTTCTGTTTTCGCAGTTTAATTAAATGTTTGCAAACAATGAGAATTTTAAGTTTCCATCTTTTACTCTCAAAAACGACCACTTCATTATGTTTCAAAACGATTTTCACAAAAAAGTATGAACTTGTTGGTTTTTATGAATTCTATGTATATTTATGTACCCGACTTGTGAGTATATAGATTTTCTTAAGGATTTTCCAGTAGCTTGGACACACACTAATGCTTCCAGTAAAAAGCTGAATGCATTTGAAATGAGGGCTTACAGAAAAATGTTAAGAATATTCTGGAGAGAGACACTGGAGATTACTAAGAAATGAAAAAGTATTCCAGCTCGTTGGAAAACATAGTAAAAAAGAAAAATTTGAATAATTGGTCACATACTTCGTGGTCCTAAGTATGACAGTTGACGTGAGTAGTAGATCATCCAATACAAGATACAAGGCAAAAGGGCGTGGGATGGAGGACATCCTGGCTGAAGAACTGCGCCAGTGGTTCAATTAAAGTACCCGATTATTATTCAGAGCATAAGTGTCCAAAGTACAGGTTAACAGAATAATCGCCAAAGTTTATTAGAAAAGGCGCTTTGAAAAGAATGTTCTAATATTTAGTCGCGACTGCTTCTTCTTAAAAGTGTACTTTGTAATTTATTGATAAGTACTTTAGATCGATTTCGTGTAGACCGATTAGGGGTAAGGGTTTAAGTAAAACCCACGTAGCCCCTTCCAAGCTAACTAGCTACCATAGAGTGATTCATCAGCATCAGATGAGATCGCACTTAATGTCATGAGTTAAATAAAAATAGTGTGCGAGTCCGATTCGCACTTGACTTGTTTTATTTAACACTTTTACAACGCACCAATAACCGCATCACCCTTAGCGCTCTTTACAACATGTATAAAAGTTTAAAAATTATTTTTAGACAACCTACTTCAAACTCTCGCTTTACTACATTACATACACACTATACGAAGTATTTAATTTATTGATGATATTTTCAAAATCGCTCGACCGATTTCGATAAAATTTATATGGGACCACCTGGGAAGTATGCCC
Source organism: Oeneis ivallda (assembly GCA_029955525.1). Lineage (NCBI taxonomy): Eukaryota > Metazoa > Arthropoda > Insecta > Lepidoptera > Nymphalidae > Oeneis > Oeneis ivallda. The sequence goes on along the minus strand of JARPMR010000020.1, from coordinate 9,551,698 downwards.
TTTAAACAAAAGAAAATGTACAAATCGGTCCACACGTCTTCGAGTAGTCGGTGAACATACAATAAAAAAAAAAAAAGATTCCGATGAATAGAGAACCTCCTACATTTTGAAGTCGGTTAAAAATTGTAACCCGAATACGGAAAATTGGATGTAACAGCCATCATTTATTAATTTTGGTTCGTATTAAATCTAGCCATATATCACCCGGACTATCATAGCTAAACGATTGGCAATCGATTGACTCATTAATCAAAATCGGTTCAGTAGTTTATTTGCTACGGTGGAACATTCGAAATACATACATAGACTGCTGAAATCATTACCCTTCCTTTTGGCTTGCCGAAGTCGGGTAAAAACTATGTTCTACCTAATTGGGTGATACCCGCGAGCATTTATATTGCGACATTTTGATATCGTCTCAATAATGCAAACGGATTGCCCGCACATCCAGCGTTGGACTTAGGCCAAGTCGCATTACTTATAGCGACAAATTGCTGGTTAAGTATGACTTGGCTAGAACTTGTAGTTTAGCATTACGTAACTATTGAATAAAATGTAACCAAATTTTGTATGTTATACTAATCTAAAACTATTAGTATAGTACCAACTATTTTGTTTTCTATATAAAAAGTTAACAGTCCAATAAATTTGATAAAGAATTAATAATGTTTTGATGGTGAACAGATCAAAGCTTCTTAATTTATAATTGTTTTATTTTGTTTTTCGGAATAACAGTGACCTAATGAATAATGTCACTTTGCAGGCTCTCAACGTTCTCAACTCTCTCAACTTTACCCGAAAAAAATCTCATGAACCCTAGCTCTGTTGCAGCGTGATTGAAGGACAAACCAATAAACAAAAACATTTCTGCATTAATAATTTTAGTAAAACGATAGACAGAGTATCTAAACTAATAGAGTGTCTTCTTACAATTATTATGCAAAGATATACAAGATGGAGTCTAAAGGCTGTGAACGCGTCGAAAATTTGTGCTGCCACCCACTATGTAGTATATTATCTATGCTGCCACCTGTGGCACACGCGCTCAGTTTGAATTAGGTCATCACCAGATATGGAGCTCGCGAGCCAATATATTGTTTTTTTAAATGGCGGTTTTGGTAAATAAAATGTGAAAAAACTAAACAGAACGATCTAAAATAACCAATAACATCACCTACCATAAGTAAATAACATTAATTCACATCAGTTCCTGCAAAATAAGAAATTGAAATTTTTCGAAAATAATTAAATTATGCTTTGTCAAATTTAGGATGTTAATTTTGGCAGATCACGCACATGAAGTTTCCTATTTTTTTGTTCGGTAGATGTACTACAGTTAATTTCGTACTTCATTGATGGGTACCGCCCACTTAGAAAAGTGCCATACCTCTCGAACAACCACAGACAATAGAAAATCGATTTTGAAATGAAATAAATCGATAAACATTGTTTAGGTTGTGCACCGTTGTACTAGTATTAAATAGCCTTAAATATTTATTCCTTATTTCATTTCACCCTAAAGGCCCTCTCACAGCAACAATTTCGACTTACGCGTATTCCGCGCTACAAGGTTGAATGATGAAACAAAAATACGCAAAAATAGTCATATTAATTAATAAATTATATTAATTTAATAGAAAAAAATAGTTTGATTTGTATTATCTGACTATACAACATAATATCGAATATCTATGCGACTATCGATTCTAAGTTCTATGGAAATATTAATCGATAATCGAATAAGTTACGGTAACGATTACACACGCCGCGCATGCGCGGGACTCACGTCACGCACACTAGCATATTCTCATTGGCCTGGTTTTTTTCGTTCTTTAGTAGCGCGACACTCCTTCTAGATATATAAGTATTCATAGTTATTATGTATGTTTTTATTAATTCGAAAATTACCTTCAATTAAGGATAATGAAAGCTTATTATATATTATCATTAAAACTACTTCTCTGGTTGCCATTAATACAGGATTCAATAATATAAAATCGAAAGCTAGTTATTATCTTTATAGAATTAGCAATGGCGAATGAATAACAGTCATTATTAGCTAGACCAATTAATAAAGTTTTTCATGATATAATGTACTCATAGGATCGTATAAATTGGTTATATTGAAATAATTTGCACTTCAATATTGAAATAAATTAATTTTGAATGTTATTGAATTTAAGCTCTATACAGGGTGGGCCAGACCAGGTGGATATAAAATTTTTTTTAGATTGTTCACTTAAGGGCCTACCAGGACCCGGAAGGAAAAAAATCGGTTCCCACCCAATTACGAGAAAAAAATTTTTATTTAAAATTTTGGAAAATCATTGCTTTGACGAACTTTTAATTTTTTTTTTAATTTTTCCAGTGACAATTTCCACAATTTTTTATGGAATATCTTTACCTAATAACTGTACTCTCTTAGAAAAAAAAATCCGGTCTGGTTAGCTGGTTATAAGAGCATTAAATTTTAAATTATTTCAAGAAAATTAAGTTCATCCAAAATCTACAGAAAATTTTAAAATTCCATTAAAAATAAAAATCTCCAGCGCTATGCACTGGTGATTTTTTAAAAACTGTAGCCACTTATGTTCTTTTGATTGCCAAAAGAAAAATTGTATGTCAATGTGCCGGATAAAAAGTTATGATTTTTCAAAAGTCTTTATTCCTCATTCGTGTAAATAACGACCATATTGAAAAAAATGTTAATTGTTTGTGGAGACTGCAGTATGTCCTTTAATTTTAACTGCCTCGTTGGTCTCGTGTTTGACTGCGGCCGACGAGGTCCCTGGTTCGAGTCCCGGGTCGGACCATATCAAGTATTGGGGTTTTCCGTAAGAAATTCTCAGTACTAGCCTGGAGTTAGGAAGTTGGCGTTGTGTCACCCCCGTACCTTGGAGAGCACGTAAAGCCGTTGGTCCTGCGCCTAATCTCTCTCCGCCTGCGCCTAATCTCTCTCCGGTTGTGTCAAATTTTCCGTCCTATCGGGCTATGAGAGTAAAGAAACAGAGAGTGCACCTGTATTGGCGCACACACTTGTGCACTTTAATATCTCCCGCACAGATGGTTAATCTCTCTGAAGATAGACCGCCACCGTGACCGAAATTCGGAAAAATAAAACATTGTTTTATTTTTCTTTCTCTTAAAAATGTAGATACCGTCAGTCATCACTAAAGGATTAATGTCCTCCCGACCAAATTTCGACCACGGTGACCTATCTCCAGAGAGATTTACCATCTGCGCGGGAGATATTAAAGTGCACAAGTGTGCGCGCCAACACAGGTGCACTCTCTGTTTCTTTGTTCTCATAGCCTGATAGGTCGGAAAATTTGACACGACCGGAGAGAGATTAGGCGCAGGCGAAGAGAGATTAGGCGCAGGCGAAGATAGATTAGGCGTAGGACCAACGGCTTTACGTGCTCTCCAAGGTACGGGGGCGAAACAACGCCAACTTCCTAACTCCGGGCTAGTACTGAGAATTTCTTACGGAAAACCCCAATACTTGATATGGTCCGACCCGGGACTCGAACCCGGGACCTCGTTGGTCGCAGTCAAACACGAGACCAACGAGGCAGTTAAAATTAAAGGACATACTGCAGTCTCCACAAACAATTAACATGTTTTTCAATAAGGTCGTTATTTACACGAATGAGGAACGAAGACTTTTGAAAAATCACAACTTTTTATCCGGCACATTGACATACAATTTTTCTTTTGGCAATCAAAGGAACATAAGTTGCTACAGTTTTTAAAAAATCACCAGTGCATAGCGCTGGAGATTTTTATTTTTAATGGAATTTTAAAGTTTTCTGTAGATTTTGGATGAACTTAATTTTCTTGATATAATTTAAAATTTAATGCTCTTAAAACCAGCTAACCAGACTGGAATTTTTTTCTAAGAGAGTACAGTTATTAGGTAAAGATATTCCATAAAGAAATTGCGGAAATTGTTACTAGAAAAATTAAAAAAAATTAAGAGTTCGTCAAAGCAATGATTTTCCAAAATTTTAAATAAAAAATTTTTTTACGTAATCGGGTGGGAACCGATTTTTTTCCTTCCGGGTCCTGGTAGGCCCTTAAGTGAACAATCTAAAAAAAATTTTATATCCACCTGGTCTGGCCCACCCTGTATAATACACATAATTATCATACATATTTCCTTACTTACTTATATTATGTAGGATTTTATTTAAATCCTATATAGGTAATATGTATTATAAGTTTACCACCCCTTTTCACCCCTGCATTCCGCCAGATTTAGATTGTTTTAGAAAGAGCCAATGGTCAATGCTGAGTTCTTGATGTTACTTCTCAGCAGAGTCTGATTTCTAAACCTGTCACATCCTTGCCTACCTACATGAAATTAATAATATTTTTGAATTTGAATTAAGTTATTTGATGTTTGTCAGTCATTGAGTTAGTACCTAGGTAGGTATTAGAGGATTAGAATTTTATTTAAATCATAAATTTATTAAGCGATTGCATAGCTTTTATCGCGGGCTTTGAACTAGGACAAACAGTTTCAAGAAATTCCGTAACGAAAATAAACCTAACACCGTCGTTCAGTAAGCGTTCAACATTTTAGAGGTTCTTAAGTAGCTCTGATTGGCGCAGTGGGCGAGCGACCGCTTTCTTTACCGTATGGTGTATAATGTTGCAGGTTCGAATCTCACTCGCGAAGTAGTGACAGTGCGCTTTTCTTGTTTGTTTTTGTTTTTGCATAATTTTTATCATGCAAAAAAATATTGCATAAATATTATAATTGCATAAGTTGATAAAAAATGCTATGCAATAGGTTTACCGCGGCAGTCCCCGAGTGCCACTTAATTTTTTATTTATTTTTATACTCTTTGTTTGTACCATCCCAAAACAACAAAAAACGCTTGGGCCGATCGTGCCTCTCTATCGCTTGTTCCGCGCTCTCGCTTGCACACTCAGGCTCAGGCGGAATGTGACACTTTTTCGTGCGTGCAACCCGTGTTCATCGATTTATAAGACGTTATCACGTCAAAAATATAAAACCTAAGTAAGTAGGTAAGTATATAAATAGTTACGTACCTAAGTAATATTCACCTACGTGTGTACTTCAAGACTCAAATTAAAGCAGAAATTATACTGGCTGTAATTTCTAGGCTTTGAAAGATAAATAATAATAAATTATACTTAGATTGATGTGGCGTTTAATTACAACCTATCGCACAGACTTGCGTTAGTCCACAACTCTGATAGTTAAACCGCACAACTTTGCCTTAATGAATGAAGAGTTTGCCAACTAATTTGCCACCGCACCGCAGGGGAAACACCCCCTAAACCCATTAATATCGCTTTTGAACTAGCAATTGTTGCCGACCAGTCTGGCGTGTAATGTCGCAAAACAGTCTTTCAATATTAAACCTTATTCAAAATTTAGCAAGTTCGATCGAGATATCCCTTCTATTCTCTGAACAATACAGGCGCAAGAACAGCGATCAGCGGTACTGTATCGGTTAATACAATAGACACATCAAATACAAGTAATGCAAGTGTTATCACGAAACGTATTTTAATAAGTAGTTATCGTCATTTTACTACTGGATACAGATCTCCTCTTGAATGAAAAGGGTTTAGGCCCCACGCTGGCCAAAGGCGGACTGGCAGACTTCACACACTTTTGAGAATTAAAGAATTTTTAGATGATAGTTGGGTGGTAAATTGACATTGGTGCATTGACATTTGTAATTTTAATTGTGGTGTATTGTTTCTTTTGACATTTAATAACATTATTAATGTGTAAAAATTTTTTTTTTTGTATGCCCTTTGTTCGGCGGATTGCGGAATGTTTTGTACCTACCTTACTATAACACCTTGTATGTACCTGCGATCATGCAAATAAATGATTTGAATTTGAGAACTTTATGGAGAACTTTCAGGGAGGCAGGATATTTAGTATTGGGAACCTATTGCTTTGGAACGCAGCGATGGCAAGAGACTCTTTGGTATGACACTTGCCCCATGGAAGTAAGGCAGGTTGCTAGAGTGGCTTGCTACGTGTGTTGATACTTGATACACTGGTGCTATCTCACTTGCAGGTGACCTCCACCGCAGCGGCAGCGCGGCTACTGACTCCTACCAAAGACAAAGCCGAATCCATGTAAACCCATAGCCCACGTTTACCTATAAACAGCTTGCATTTATTTCTTTTTACATCCGGTAGTGTGAAAATTCTATGGGTTATCCCTCACATAAAAGAAGTAAAGCTTAGGTATGAATAATAATAAATAATTTGTTGATTATAATCAATCTGTACCTATGCACAAAATGATTGGTTTCTTAGTAGAAATCACATTGTTTTACCATATTTTGGTGAACACTTTACAGCATATTAGTGTTAAAAATATTCGAATACCTAATTTTTTAACCCGTTGAATTTGGGTTTATTTTAAATGAGGTCAATAAAATGTGCCATTAGAAATGACTTGTGAGTCTCAACGACAGTCCGACTCAAAGGTACTAAGCACCTGAACCTTACTTCAAATTAAGAGTGAATAATCATTTTCTTGGCAAACCCGCTCCATCTTTTTTGTCTGGTGGGAGGCTTTGGCCGTGGCTAGTTACCACCCTACTGTCAAAAACATGCCGCCAAGCGATTTAGCGTTCCGGCACGATGGCGTGTAGAAACCGATTAGGGTTATGGGCTGAATGTTCACCACCATACCCCTTACAAGTTAGCCCGCTACCATCTTAGACTGCATCGTCACTTACCATCAGGTGAGATCGCAGTCAAGGACTAGCTTATGTCATCGAATAAAAAAATAAAAAAAATCTTACGCTGCATCGTCAAGCGCTAAGCTATAAATTAAAAAAAATATACCAGTAAGTACTTAAGTTCAAAAGTCTCTTGTGGTGTCTATCTATAAACACAAACATTTTGCCCGAGCATTTTCACTTAAATCCCTTATATTATATCGATGGCCATGGTTATATTGGAAGTGACATCATTATCGCAGTATATGACGGCATTAACGACGAATCCCTCCACCTCGTTAACCTTCCTATCTTTGGGCCGTAAATTCTATCCTCTTGTAATAATAAATCTATTCCAGTAGCGATTGAATGATATTACATTGCTTGAATAATTTAATTTAATCTTATTGAACTACTTATCTGTTAATAATGATTGAAGAATTGACTGAGATTTCGAAAATACTGTACTCTTTTTTAAGAAACGAAGGTACATATTGATAGTTATTAGGATTTAGGCCTCCTATTCGAAGGGTCTGGAGTTCGAATCTCTGGTACGAAACTTTTCGGAGTTATGAAGAATTACCAAATTGAAGAAATTAGATATCACTTCGTAAGAAAACCTTAAGCCTAATAATTCTCCATAAAATTCTCAGAGGTGTGTGAAGTTTATCAGCCAGCATGGCAAGCTATGGCCTTAACCCTTCTCATTTTAAGAAGAGACTCTTGCCCAGTTGTGAGCGTGCGATAGGCAAAATGGTGATAATTTTATTATTTGAGAGATATATTATATAGTCTATACAATATGTTTAAAGTATTTATATCAGTCATGCATCTGTTCTGTACATAAAAATAGGAAGACTATAGCTTATGCTTGTATTAATTACGCACTTGGATAGCTCAGGCACGGAAACGATTTTTCAAGTTGTGACCTTATTATTTAAAGAATGAACGACAACTCAGTGAGTTGAAAGGAATACTTGAACCTCTCGAGACTCTGGCGGTTTTATGTGAAACCAATTAAGTCTTATTTTATTTTATTTATTAGTAAGTATTAGGTAATCTACAGCGCTGAAAAATGTTCAAAAAAAATCTTCACAGCAAACCTTTTCCCAAAAGTTTCACAGCAAAACTTCAAAGGCTATCTTGTTAGATTTCATCAAGATTAGTATGGTGATTGAGAGGTAGAAAAATAGATAGACAGACATACCTACTTTTGCATTTTTAATATCATGAGTTTGGATTGTCAAACACTCCTGTTAATTAGTAAGTACTATTAATTGTTATAATTAAAGCGGAAACCAAAATAGGTTCAATATAATAACATTGGGCATTATATTGTTTCAATACAAAGCCAAACTCGGCCAAAATCTCGAGTGAGTATAAAACATTTAATTAAGGTTTGCGTGTTGGTTAATTAATACTGCGGTGACGTATTATGCAAAATTAAATTATTATTAGACCTATAGATATATTTATAATACACATTGTTAACATTTGATATCCTTTGTTCATTTCAATTGACATAAAATTATATTTTTTTTTTATTAATAACTAATTAAAAAAAATTACTAAATAAAGGTAACCTTGCAATGTCCTGAAGGAGATTTATGTTCAAGATGCTAAAAGGGCATATTTTCTGACCAATGAACGACGTTCTGACAGATTACGAATTTACTGTCAAAAAGTTATTCTTCGGTTAAATTTAACTAAGCTATGGTGAAATAAGCCCTTAGCCTACCCATACCTACTGTGTGTTAGTATTAGACTAAATAAAATGAAAACGTTTTAATGATTTTAATATTTTATTATTATTCAGCATCACAAAAACGTAAAGTTCCAATTCAATAAAAAGGGTAAGTACTAAGTTCGTAGTTCTATGAGCACGAAAGCATTTTATTCATAACTAGCTGACTAGCTGATGCCCGCGACTTCGTCTGCGTGGATTTAGTTTTTAAAGTCCCTAGGGAACTCTTTGATTTTCCGGGATAAAAAGTAGCCTATATCACTCTCCAGGTCCTCAACTATACCCGCGCAAAAAATCACGTCGATCCGTGGCTCTGTTGCGGCGTGATTGAAGGACAAACCAACAGACCAACAAACACACTTTCGCATAATTAGTATGATATGATATTGGCGGTTAATATACAAACGCGCTTTATATTTTCACGCAGTTTATATGTCAAATAACCGATGTGAAGTACGTCAAGTCAATCTGCGTCATACATTTCGGCAGCATAAAAATAAAAAAAATAAAAAAAAAATAACTTTATTGCCATAAAAAATAAAATAATAAATTAGTTTTGCCGTTGGTCTTCACACTAGGAAGAACCTGTGTCGTGGAGACCTTAATTACAATTGATACCTAAGTAAAACTTAACCAGATAACTAGGCGGGGCGGGTTACCATTAGGTACAAATTAAGTGTGTGATATTATAATAATAATATGATATAGTAAATAATATATATAATATTACTGCAAAATATATATTACGTATGATATAGTTAAATAAATTAGATATAATATGTTTTTGAGGTGTTAAAAAGATTTATTTCTTATTTGCCGTTAGTGTATTTAGTATATTTTCCGTGTCATCATATGTCAGACTTTTCAGCCAGTTAGTAATTGCCTTCTTGGCTTGTTTTGTTGTACAGCTCCTGAGTTTACACGATTTTGAGACTCGGTTGTATATTTTTGCAATAACAAAGGGGCCGAAACGTCCTGCAAAGGCCGTTCTTACGTCATAGCGGTGTATGGGTGAAAATTAACTGCTGTAACAGGCGTGATGAGTCGCCAGGTCATAATTCAAGTCTACGGGTACGCTCTCGTATAATAGCTATGCCAATGAGCCGTTTGCATGAAATACTTAGGGTTTATGCAGACGTTACTCATTTAGTGTTTAGACTATATGCCAACTGCAAAATTCACTGCAGTTTGGATGCGGTTGTAGTGCCGACGATATACCTAGTTGGCGACCGACTAGTTACATTAACGTTGAGTCAAGCATTGTTTTTAATCGCATAACAATAAAATTTCAACAGGCACTAGCAAAACACACAGGAGATATTATAGTATACACAGGTGCACTTTCTTTTCCCTCATTCTCATAAACTGATACAAAGGCAATCTGTAATAATTTTATCATATTCATTATCATATCATATCAATATTAATTAAAAGCGCAAGATTATACTGCATACATACTGCACATTTACATAATCCTTTACGGCATAATCTTTTGTCTAATCTAAGTCCAGTTGTAGCAACGTAGCAACGTAGCCACGTAGCAGCGTAGAAGCGTAGTAGCGTAGCAGCTTAGGTTCGAGATACATTGTGGCAAGGAAATGAGAAGTGAAGCGACACAATTTTGCTAAAACTCGCTCGCTTTGGATTAGTAGTCACTTCGCACCTACTTAGGCGACTATGCGACTAGCTACCGATCCTAAAACTACGGTACAAACTTCTATTTTTTTAGGGTTCCGTACCCAAAGGGTACCAACGGGACCCTATTACTAAGCCTACGCTGTCCGTCCGTCCGTCCGTCCGTCCGTCTGTCAGCGGGCTGTATCTCGTAAACCGTAATAGATAGACAGATGAAATTTTCACATATTATGTATTTCTATTGCCGCTATAACAACAAATAATAAAAATTAAATTAAATTAAAAAAATTAAATTAAAATATTTCCATGGGTACATGGAAATATTTTATTTTTTATTTTTTAACGGAACCCTAAAAGAGCGAGGCCCGACTCGCACTTGGCCGATTTTTTTTCTATGGTGTGACGTGAAATTTAAAAGAACGGGAAAGCGTGCGGTCATTTATTTTCGTTGTGATTGTATTTTTTTAGAAATAGCTAGGTATATGTATATAATACTATAAATGCGATGTGAAGTGCGTAAAATTTGCAAAGTATTTTTATTTGTTGGTTTATTTTCAACTTTCTTGCCAAAATGGAACAACGAGTCGGCGTGATTTTTGACATGGGTATAAGTAGTTGAGAACCTGGAGAGTAACATAAGCCACTTTTTATTTCTTATTTAAAGCAAAAGGTTCCCCCGGGATTATTTTGTCGCGGACAAAAGCTAGTTATATTTATTATTTACATAATATTATGTATAATGCAAATAAAGTTCAGTTTATTATCACTGCAGACTCCAACATTATAATATGTTGAGCAATTTGCAGACCCACATTGTAACGACCCTAGTCTTTCGTACTAAGGAATTTTTCATGTTTGATAGTACTAAAAATTGTTGATTGAATTTTATCAAAATCGGTACAGTACTTAAGTTACGAGATGTACTTCCACATGAGATCATAAAAATAATAATTTTAGGAACTTCAATTTTCATGTCATATAATTTCAATTTGACGTTGACGCTATTCTGTAGAACAGTATACTATAGGGAAGGCAGACTGCGACCGCAGCGTCGTCGACGTGCGGATCGCGAAGGAGGAACATTGCTTGTGTATTCGGGCATATGTTCAGAGACTTAAATATGCACAAACTGTTTTATGAGAAATGTGAAGTGGTATGTAGAGACATACTTTATATCAATTATTATTATTGATAAAATACAAGGGGCGATACACGAAATCTATTATGACTTATGAGTGATACCTAATCTGACTTTGGAAGCTGCTTAATGGATGGGGAGCTCTAGCGCCTTGGTGCTTTATGAAGCTGTCTTTGGGCTAGCGACCGACGAACTCAGATGTAGATTGATCTATATCGCGATGCTCTATGCTGAGTGTTGTGTCAACCTGTAGGTTGGATGCCGAGATAGGATAAGCTTAGGATGGGCTAATAAACTTGCCAATCCGGGCTATCTGGTCCAGGTGTCTGATTCTACTTTCGAACTTGCTCTTACGTTATGTTGGAGCCTATCACCACTTCGTGGTGACAACTCACTGTTGGATGCTGAGATAGGATGAAGCTAATGATGGCGATTGCTATTATGGTTTTGTCTGATCCAGGCGTCCGACACCAACCTCGAACTAGACTCTAACGTTGTTAGAGTCCTTCACCACTCCGTGGTGACTTCACGCAGTATAACTATTAACTTTCACAAACTATACATATGAGAGGAACTCACCTCTATAAAAAGTCTCAGTGGATCACACCACTCTAAAAAAGTCTTGTGGAAACACACCACGGTTAAAAAAGTGTCTTCAGTGGATCACACCACTTTAAAAAAGTCTTGTGGAGCACACCACGGTTAAAAAAGCCTCGCACATTCGTGTGTGAGGGAATGATGACAGTGTGGGGGGGGGGGGGGGGGCTCAAGGTTTGATGGTATTTCAGGGACTTGTTCACATTCCTGATTATTGACAAATAATTACCCATAGTAATATGTATGTTTAAGAAATTTAAGCTGCGATCTCATTGCGTCATTGCATATTATAATAATACATTATTGTTTTAATGGACGCAACTGAGTTGTCCTTGATGTACCACAAAAGGTAGGAGCTCACCATCGTTTGGCGTGCAGGGAGCCAACGATCATCATTTCATTTTTTTAAATGAAATGATGCCATTTTAATTTCGAACGTTGCCTATGGACTCAAAGGAACTTGAAACAACGATGTGTAGTGTAGACGTTCAACGTGATGTTGAATGTCGAGATACATAAGTTTTGACGTAGGTTCTTTTGATGTTTACCCATAGAAATAATTGTGTCTCTCAACATCAGTGTTAGGTCTCTTGATAATGGAGCAAACCGGTATCATTCGTACTGGATTTAACCATTCTTTAATAAAAACCAATACGGGAACCCACTCAAATCTAATGCACGAGCTCTCGCATATATCGCCTAGATCTTGTGAACTCATTACTTCTGACGCTCTAAAAGTTCTTGGGTTAATACGATCACAACATTATAAAGGGTTCTACCACTAGCAAATCACGTGCCATTCTAAAGAAATAATTTAAAAATAGAAAGATTAATAGGAATCATAGGGTAGAGTTTTTCGTAGGATACTTAGTTCAGTTACAACATTCCTGTCAATTCTAAATTGCTAAGTGACTACTAATATTTGCAGAACCAGAGGAACCACATATACGAATACATACTTAGTCATCGGCTGTTGAGAAGCTTATCTGCATTTGGAATAGTTCCCTTTGATAGAACACAGATGAAAGCTGGTGCCATATTTGTATTACTTTATCATTTTGATATCAACGCGGGACCAAAGCCATATAGCAAACATTAAATTTCATAAGAATATCATTTCCTAAAATTGAATGAGAAATATATCCTAAGATCTTTTTCCTCCCACAAAGGTTCAGACTTTTACAATATTATATGGCCCTATTCAACAGCACAATATAGACAACAAATTGCTGCCAGTACAGGATCGCGTTCGACAAAGGGCGAATTGTTATGCTCGTGACGTTAATAGGATGGGAGCTATTCTTCACATCTTGGCTTTATTGGGCAATATATCAGTCGCGATTGTTTAAGCCCTGATAAAACTAACTATTTCAATTAAATACGTAATTAAGAAGTTTTAAAATACGCATACAATTTTTTTTTGGGAACAAAACCAAAATTTTATACTAAACAGGTAGATACCTTCAAACTTCTTGTTCACGAGGTTTTAGTTTGACGTGAACTATTAATCATATTTTTTTAAGCGGAACACTTGTGTTCAGAATGTGCTTATACCACAATAATGCAACCGGTGGGAATTGGAACGTTGAGTTTTCAGTCCGCACCTTTAACCGTTGGGCTATTGAGGCTCCATAAATGAATTCCGTATGCAACATAAATTTTTTAGCACTCAACCTTATTGTTTTATGGAAGTTGAACGTAAGTATGTACTTACAAACGTAAAAATCAGTATAAAAATTGAAAATTCCCAAGACAAGTGAAATATGCTGCACATTTATAACTCTTATTTATCTCACTTTGTCGATTTCACCAACGTCGACTGACGTTTTACCGACGAATAAATTGGGCATTATAACAGTTTTTTTATTGATAATACTGTCAAAATATTAAAAGTCACGCTCGGATAAGACTTGATTTACGTTGGTGAAATCGGCCCTAAACAGCCATTCACCTAACCAGGTACAATGAATTTATAATTAATTCATGTAACATAAATCTCGTTACACTCAATCTTATTCATGAGCTTCATGTAATTGTTTTGTTCTAGATGTACTGGGAAATGTAATTCCGGTGTATGAATGTGAAATCCCGCAGCCAAGTGAAATATGATACACATTAACTAAAGCTCCTGTTCTGTTCTGTTTTTGTCGCCAAACCGTTTTGTTGAATCGAGTGTACAATCCACTGGGATGCTGAGCACTCACGAAACGCTTCAATTTAATTTCATGCACGTCATCATTAACAAAAGCACTCTTTTTCGATTCATTCCTATTTTCATTTGTAAACTAATACTTTTTTCCGTAGCGATCATTATGAAAGAGACAGCTTAATCAAACTTATCAATTGAGTTTAGAGATTCTCAAGAACATGACGTAATTATTATTTATTAATTACATAATTGATGTTTTGGCAATAAGTATTTAAATCAATAAATGCGAAGTTTGTGAGGATGGATGCTTGTTACTCTTTCACGCAAAAACTATTAGATGGATTTTGATGAAACTTCACAATATCATACATAACTTATATACATCAGAAAAGCACTAGGTTATCCCATCCAGAAAATCAAAAACATCGGATGAAGTCGCGGGCATCGTAAAATTACAAGTCTTCCTAGTTCCATGCGTAAATATTATGTCAGACGAAAAAGCAACCAATAAGGCGTCACAAAACCATATTATTATCCATAATTCCAAAGCTGAGCCGTTTATAGCATAATTTGACAAGTAGGTAGATTGTATCCTGAGGTGAGACGTAAAGACTAAAGTTCTAAAATAATTTCTGAAATATCATTCTCTAGTTTGATCCTAGCGGGCAACTTTGATCGTGGCTAATTTGCCCGCTACCATCTCAGACTGGGTCGTCACTTCAAATAATGGTGAGATCAATAAATAAATAAAAAATTGTCTTTCAAATGATTATAAACTCTAAGCCGATTTCACCAAGGTAAATAAAATAAGTCTTATTCGAGCGTAAATTTGATATTTTGGCATATTTTCAATTAAAAAACTGTCAGGATGTCCAATATAAATCTCGGTTAAAGGTCACTTGACGTTGGTGAAATCAACACTAAAGCAGTAAAGTCCTATACAATAAAATACGACAGCTTATTTGCTGACCATTACGGTAGCAACGGACGTCAACATTAAAGTAAATAGTAATAAAATTTCCATGGGGCCTGTTAACAATATTGTTTTGCTTCTTCGAAACATGATAATAAAGGTGATCGATTTCAGTGAAAATTGTATTTGTGATCCCTCATGGGTTTGTATACCGAGAATACGAATTAATTTAATAAATAAATAATTTATACCGTTAACATTTAACTGAATAAAATATGGTCGATTCTTTGTATTTTCTGGGCTGTTTTTGCTCGCTGATCGGTAGGGTATTCCTGCAATTAGTCATACCTATTTAAATAATTTTTAATTTAAAATTACTTTGGAACAAGGAATATAATTGTTTTGAGATATTCAGTCGTAATCCCTAGTTCCATGGAGATATTACTCGTTTTCACTTCTCATTCTTATTCTGTGTACTGATATTATGTACTATTATAGTTCTTGCAATTCACGAGGACGACTGACTTATGGTTGTGTCTGTGTCTGTATAAGTGTGAGCGAGCGCAATGCCCGCGCCTGCCCGCTCCCACCTAG
Source organism: Oeneis ivallda (assembly GCA_029955525.1). NCBI lineage: Eukaryota > Metazoa > Arthropoda > Insecta > Lepidoptera > Nymphalidae > Oeneis > Oeneis ivallda. The sequence goes on along the minus strand of JARPMR010000020.1, from coordinate 9,536,205 downwards.
GCTTTGACAGGCACGCACACTTATGCAATGTGCATGTACACGAAGTAACCACAAGTAAAGCTCACTCGCCTTCGTGAATTGCAAAAACTGTAGTCGTTTTCCAATTTCCATGGTACTGTTCCTGTATCAAATATATCCTATACTTATTTAGGAACAGTACAATACTTTCAAAGTTCCTAGTTCCATGAGGCAAACCTGTTGCTGTTGACAAATCAAGACTTTACCACCAGTTCGGAAAAAAGATTCTGTGGAGAAAAGCTGGTAAAGATTCAATAGTTGCTCTTTTCAAAACAAAATGTTTTATTATGTAGCTATTTTAGTGTAACAAGTCATTACAGTATCTTGTGGAAAGCTGAAATGAAATTTGCTGCTTTTTTGACAAGTCTTATATTTTGTTACTTTAAATATGACCAAATTTCCATTGTCTCCTGCAACTAAGCATAAATCTATTACTTCTACACTACTAGTACTAAAAAAATAGTCCTAGGTAAGGCTAAATTAATGTAGTCCGTCAGGTGGGAATTTAAAGTCTTTTATAGTCTACAATATTTACCCATCACTGTTGATAGCTATAATGATTTTAAGCTTATTAGATTTTATTAAAGGTATTATGTTTTTGTTTAAAATATTATAAATGCGAAGTTTGTGAGGATGTATGGATGGATGTTTGTTATTCTTTCACGCAAAAACTACTGGACGGATTTTGACGAAACTTCACAATCTAGTAGCATCAGAATAGCACATAGGCTAAATTTTATTCCGGAAAATTTAAAGATTTCCGCGGGAATCAAAAAAATTTTATCTGCACGGATGAAATCGCGGGCATCGTCTAGTGATCATACCCACGATCATTTTGTAAAGTGGCCTTTAGAGCAATTATTGTATGAAGTAATTAAAAGAAATTGTGAAAAATGTTCAAATGTAGCACATTAAAAATGTTATTTGTTAGTGTCCAATACAGACGATGTTGTTAGACGTTCTGTGAAAACGGTTGTCTCATTCCTATGAAATGGAAGAGAAAAATGGTAAAGAATTTAATAAATTCTTTAGCATTTTGAGTACAAACAAAGCTTATTTTTTTATATTAAACTGAAGTAACCATAATATTTTAAAAAATTCAGTAAGGCACTGATTAGTCAATGGATAAGAATTATATTAGCCATGCTGTACTTGACTCTTAATATTTGTTTTCCTCTTCCCTCCAAATAAGTAGAAATCTTGTATCAGGATCGAAGCGTCGACCTTTTAGTTTTCAGTTTTACCTTAAACTTTGGGCTATTAAGGCATTGTAAGATAAAAAAATAATCTATCCCGTCGATTCAGTCTGTCGTCAGTTTATAATTATCGTTTCATATAAAATATGTTTTATGTACCTTGTAAATGTAATATAAATTAATTAAATTCAATAAATTAACCTTCCTCCGTGCCTCGGAGAGTACGATGATGATGATGACGATTAATTTAAAACTTAAAAGTCTAAAATTAAGACTTTTAAAAAAATCTACAAGTATTAATCGCAATTTCATAATAATTAAATTAATTCTTAATTTCAAGGAAGTGGTAAGGAAAAACAATTTAAGTACTTTGTAACCCCCGACACAAAAAGAGAGGGGTGTTATAAGTTTAACGTGTCTGTCTGTGTATCTGTGTATCAGTCTGTGGTAGCGTAGCCGCCAAACGGATGAACCGATTTTCGTTTAGTTTTTTTTTGTGTCATAGATCATTTTATCCCGAGTGTTCTTAGCCATGTTCCATGAAAATCTGTTCAGCCGTTTGAAGATTATCAGCTCTTTTCTAGTTGATTAGGGGATCTGACTAACTTCCTTGTGTCCGATCGATTCGAAATTTGGTACCGTGTTACTTCAATGATATTGAAAGTATATGGTAAGGTAACCATGACCTGATCAGCCGTTTGAAGATCATCGACTCTTTAATAGTTGATGAGGGTATCTGACTACCTTCCATATGTCCTGTCAATTCGAAATTTGGTACCTTGTTACTTCAATGATATTGAAAGTATATGGTAAGGGTAAGGTAACCATAACCTGATCAGCCCTTTGAAGATCATCAGCTCTTTAATAATTGATGAGGGGATCTGACTACCTTCCATATTATGTCCTATCCATTCGAAATTTGGTACCGTGTTACTTCAATGATATTGAAAGTATATGGTAAGGTAACCATGACCTGATCAGCCGTTTGAAGATCATCAGCTCTTTAATAGTTGATGAGGGGATCTGACTACCTTCCATATGTCCTATCGATTCGAAATTTGGTACCGTGTTACTTCAATGATATTGAAAGTATATGGTAAGGTAACCATGACCTGATCAGCCGTTTGAAGATCATCAGCTCTTTAATAGTTGATGAGGTGATCTGACTACCTTCCATATGTCCTATCGATTCGAAAGGTACCGTATTACTTCAATGATATTGAAAGAACATGGTAAGGTAACCATGACTTTAAATATGACATGTTAGAGTAAGGTTTAGATTTCGAAGGTGGGTAACTAAATGGGATCAATTAGGCTCAATTACCACTGCGCTAAAAAATCACTATAAATACCTTCCTAATATTTATACCTACTTTAAAAAGGACTAAATAAAAGTAAAATTAAAAATTTTAAAAACCCCCGACACAAAAAATAATCTCTAAAAACTAACAAATAATATTTTATACCTATATATAATTATTATCGTCACATATATTATGTAAGTTCAAATATTTTTATTTTCCAAGTGTCGTCGTCACGTCGGGGGACCGCTAAGTGAGAAAAACAGGTGTAGTCGCAGATTGCAACAAAAGAATTTACTCCGAAAAATTCGCAAAATCGACATAAACTTTAGCGGTCCCGCGACGCGACGACGACACTTGGAAAATAAAAATATTTGAACTTACATAATATATGTGACGATAATAATAATATATAGGTATAAAATATTATTTGTTAGTTTTTAGAGATTATTTTTTGTATCGGGGGTTTTTAAAATTTTTAATTTTACTTTTATACTTAATACATCGTAGCCTTAGAATAAATACTTAATCTAAGATCGTAGCAGTATAACAGCATATTTCAAACAAAAAAGGTAGTCAAAAAAAAGCCACTCCGAAGAAAAGACTAGCACAGGAGTAGATTACCTAGTTTCACGGAATTTGGAACAAGGCTCTCGTCACTTTTTCACGTTTTTTACCCGGGTATTTATGAATGCAAATGAAAAGGCTACGGCCGATGGCTTTTGATTTTAAAAGATGCCAAGAAAAGCAATCTCTCCCAATTATAATATTTATCTTGAAAATAAATATCTATAAAAATTCAACTAGATTTTAAATCCATTCCATTTGATGCCATGAGTATTTATTCTAGATAGGAATCTGCGATTTAAAAAAGTTTTTGAGAGATCATTAAAATGCATCCATCTTATATTAAACTAGCTGACCCAGCGAACTTCGTACCGCCAACTTATCTACATAAATAAGAAAAGTAAACTATCCTAATCAAAAAAAACTATCCTATCTTTCAATTTGGACCAAATTACAGATAGTTACGAAGTTTGATCTAAATCGGTTAAGTAGTTTAGGAGTCCATCGCGGACAAACAACGTGACACGTAATTTATATATATTAAGATTATCACTTATGCTATCAATACTAATTCGTTCGTTAAAGTTAGTAGTTTTTTCTTTAATAAAACTGTTTGATTTAATGATTTCAAAACACTTATGGGACACATATTCCGGAACATCGTTATTCATTTGGCTCATTTTTTATATCTGGCCCTTTAAACTTTCAAATTTTAATAGTTTCTGAATAAACGAGCTGTGACACACAAACAGACAGACCGACAGACACAGTAAGGAAGAAACTGTGTTCCTTGTTTTAGTACGGAATCCTCAAAATATCCGCATCAGTTCACAGCACTTACTCCGTTGTGTACCGACCGTTAACAGCTCAAATCTCATTTAACTTCATCTCATTCATGAGCATCACTCAGTTCTAGATGGTCTAGGAAATGTAATGTCGCTTTACGAGCAACTCGGAAATCCTCCTGCTGAGAGAAATATGATGAGCACTAAGCGAGTCCCTTGTTTAATTCGTCCTTTTGTCGGTGAAATGTTTTGTTAAATTACTACAAAGTACATAAGTTATCAAACGAAGGCACTTAATTATTTCATAAGGTTGCAGTACCTCATTTTAAAGATAATTTGGAACAGAGTACAAAAGTAATTTTTTTTTTCCTAAAATTAACGAAATGGGAGGCTTTCAAAGTGGAGATTGTATTCGAGGCTAGATCTCTAAAAGCACTTTATTTTAAAACTTGAAACTTACATATAATTTGAGTTATACTTGAACAACAAATACTAAGATTAGATAAATATTATAAAGAAACGAAATTATTTAAGTTTTAATGGGCATCAATGTTTTTAACAAAACTTCACTATACTGTTAATAGATGGCGCTGTCTTTAATATTGTTAATACAGTTTTGCGTCAGCTATTCTTATTTTGTCTATTACTAATTATGTTATTCAATTAGCAAATTATTATCAATAAAAGTATCACGTGGTTTTTGCAAAAGTAAATCCGTTTCTATTTACAATAATTAGACGTTAGCACCTATTTACTACCGTATGATGGTACTGTGTCTATCTATGAATGTAAAGATGAGCGCGCATCTAGACATGCTCGCCGCAGAAGCCATAAGCGCGCTCTCATAGAAGCGAATGCGAAGTAAAATATATTTTTTTGCATTTCATAAGGTTGTAGTACCTCATTTTAAAGATAATTTTTAACAGAGTACAAAAGTTATTTTTTTTTATTTTTTTCCTAAAGTTGACGAAATGGGGGGCTTTCAAAGTGGAGATTGTATTCGAGGCTAGATCTCTAAAAGCACTTTATTTTAAAACTTGAAACTTACACATAATTTGAGTTATATTCTGTACTTGAACAACAAATACTAAGATTAGATAAATATTATAAAGAAACGAAATTATATAAGTTTTAATGGGCATCAATGTTTTTAACGAAACTTCACTATACTGTTAATAGATGGCGCTGTCTTTAATATTGTAAATACAGTTTTGCGTCAGCTATTCTTATTTTGTCTGTTACTAAATATGTTATTCAATTAGCAAATTATTATCAATAAAAGTATCACGTGGTTTTTGCAAAAGTAATTCCGTTTCTATTTACAATAATTAGACGTTAGCACCTATTTACTACCGTATGATGGTACTGTGTCTATCTATGAATGTAAAGATGAGCGCGCATCTAGACATGCTCGCCGCAGAAGCCATAACCGCGCAGTCATGGCAGTTTATAATTTTTTTTATTATGAAATCGTATACTACGTAACACCCGTTCAGCGAACCAGCTGAATTTTAGTAAAATACTGTAGGCATACGCATCCCATCCACGAAAGCAGATGACGATTGACGTCATCAGATTACAATATAATATAGTTAAAACTACCTTATGGGAATTATGGGATACCGCGAGGTCTCGGTTCGGGGCGAACCACTAGTAACATAAGGATTTATAAACATTTTTGAACAGTTTAAACACTCGACTTCGGAAAATTTGATGTAACATGCGATATATTGACACCTCACGTTATAGTCGTTTAGGTGTTACGATGGAACATAAGCAAATAGAATACAAACATAATATAGACTGCTAGAATCATAGCCTCTTTTTTGGGTTTGTCGTAAACGGAGTGGGCACGACAAAAGTGCCACGTTGTGTTTAAACCGTCAATCTTTTAGTTTTGAGGCTTCATTTACCTAAACTACAGTTACTTTTAATCACTAACACTATGAAAAAATATTTAATAAATAAATAATTAGTATACTCGTAGGTATAACAGGTATCATAGAGCATCTTTATTATTTACATCGTTGCGGTAAAACATTTCACGTTTGAAAGCTCTCAAAGAGCACTCTAGTAAGGGATTTCAATGATGTAAATGGATTTTAAAAGTTGTTGAAAATTTTATTAATCTGATAGAACTGGTCGAAAAGAGTGTTTATTTTTATAACCTGTAAGAACTAAGAATTTCGGAAAACCTGTGCATTTTTTTATTTCAGCTGGCAATGAGAAACTACAAATATTTGTAGAAATGCCGTAGGTCTATAGATAACAATAGTCTTAATTCATGTGACTTTAATAATTTCATTCGTTTTGTCTGGTAGGAGGATTTGGCTGATTCTATTTAGGTACCACACTACAGTGAAAAACGTGCCACCAAGCTTTTAGCGTTCCGGCGTCTAGAAACCGATTCCGGCTAATTAATTTAAAACTGCCATACCCATTTCAATGGCCTGCAATTTAAGCCTGCATTTTTTTTGCATTGCCAGTTGCCACTTATCATCAGGTGAGATTGCAGTCAAGGGCTATCTTGTCAAGAATTTAAAAAATATGTCAAATCCGATGGGCATAATATCTTATAGTCTTTGTATAGTAGATAGGGTGTCATATCCGGTTGCGGGGGTGTCATATCCGGTTATGACATCGCTTATATGGTTGCCTGGTGGGTCTGCCATTGACAACACTGCCTGTAGTCCATGTGTAAATGGAAGGGTCGAAAGGTCCAACACACTCTTAATAGGAGGTCTAGGTCCGTATAGGCATTTTATACAGACTATACTATAGTCCGTATATAATACCTTTACAAAATTGTGACTAATTAAGAATGCATTTGCGAAAGTACGTCAACGTATATCAATTTGATGACATCCATTTGTAATTAACGCATACGAACGAGTAGATAATTACTACCCCTCGGTTATTTACAGAGACCCTCGTCATTGCGAACACGCTGTCGCTCTCCTTGTGTTGTTTTACACGTCATTCCTATATTGGTAACAAAAAATTCCAAAAGGAAAATAAATTGCTTTTTATTGTTGAGCCGCAGTCACGGATCGATGTGAAAATATTGGCTTTGATCCTCTATACACATTGGTCAAGGTATTTGTAGGTACCTCGTAGGTTTGTATAGGCACAAACTTCACAATCATGCGTGAAAATGCAGAAATTTATTATTGCAAGATAGGCTTGTGTGACGATTAAAAAAAACGAGTGTGCCTTAGACCAAACAACTGAAGTAAAACTTACAAAACGCAACTGGCTATGAAAGAAAGAGAGAAAGAAAATGTGTGCTCGCAACTCTCTCTCTTGCCCCTACAGTAATATACGAAACGTAACTCTCTCTCTTTCTATCTTCATTAACTTATATCTCCCTCACAACTTCCGTTCGCGTCACCCGATCACACTTTTCGTTATAACGCATTCACCAGCTTACTCCCCAAGTCAAACGTGCATAAAGTAAAGTTTTACATCAATAATGCAAAACATTAATGAGGTCTAGGTTCGAGCGCGCTTGTTTAGAAGATTCATGTTCATTTTTGCCTTGAAACTCACAACACAATATTATTATATGTGGCAGTGAACACGGACATTCGAAAGGCGTTCTGCACCTTCGCAGTTCAATCAGTGCGACAGTAATGATACGGGTGGGATAAGAAATATCGACCTTTCTGTTTTCAGCCTCCATCTTGAGTCCTGAACGTTGCGCTTTAGAGGCTATAAATCTGGTAACAAATGTAAATAAAAGGTATTATCAATAACAGGACATTTCATGTGATGCTTCGTTATGGGGTACAAATTATCCCGTACTGTGCCCCTGATTTATAGCGGCTTGTCCTGTTTAGTAAACATCAAAGCAATTTCAAGCCCTGCACATGACAAATAACTTGGCGGGCGGTAGTGCAAATAACGGACTATCCAAGAGACAGCCTTACGATCTCCTATAGAATTAAACCTTATTCAAAAAGGAGTTAATTTTCACATTTTAAATTAACACCAAAAACAAAAATACTTATTTTATCTAAATTAAATACCTAAAGAGGTTAAAATATATGGCTAATAGTATAATTATTAATTAGTCTAGACATGAAAATGTGGGCAGAGATGAGAGAACGTATTTCGCTTACGCTCAAAAATTCCTAATAATTATTATTATGTTATTAAATTAGTTTGACGTACCCACTTTACAAAGTATAGTAGCAATATTTTATTGATCAGTGGGCATTGGGCAAATATTGAAAGATACATAGTATACCTGCTAGATGATGCCCGTGACTTCGTCCGCGTGGATGAAGGCTTTTTGATTCCCGCGGATATTCTAAAATTTGCCCATGTGCCATTTTGATGTATAAGCTATTTATTACATTGTGAAGTTTCATCAAAATCTGTCTAATAGTTTTTGCGTGTAAGAGTAACAAAATCCATTCTCACAAACTTTCGCATTTATAATGTAAGTACAATTAAAAAACTACATAGAATAGAATAGAATGCAATTTTTTTATTCAAATAAACTTTTACAAGTGCTTTTGAATAGTCTATGAATCTACCACTAGCTCGGAATGCCGTTCTTGCCGAGAAGAACCAGCAAGAAAGTCGGCGGTTGCTCTTTTCAAAATATTTTACAATAGGTACTATGCTAAGTATGCAGTGTTTCCACAGTGAGGGGAATTTCGAAAAATGCATACCTACTTACAATTCAATACATGATAAGACAGAAAGTAGCCCAATTCCCGCCGGTGGCACCCGTTCACTTGCATGACTCATAACCCAGCCGTTGCTTCGCTCATAGCTTTTGTAAATCACGCGGAAACCCTTTGTTTTTGTCAATCTTTTCAATTACAACCAAGAAAAGAATCACGACGAAGCTCACCTCTTTATACTCGTGATTCAAACACACCATCGCATTAATAGCAGTATTAGTAGCAGAAGAACGTTCCAAACATTAAGTGATGGTTTTTGACCACTTGGCCAATGAGACAGTTATCTCCTAATAATAACAGGAAATATTATGTCGTGCGTCTCTTAGACTTTGCCACAAACGCGCAGTGGACACGATCATAACCATCGCTGTCCCTAAGTGCGTTACGGGATCGTTAGTGCGATTGTTTGAGGAGCGAGTCTGTGAGGAGAATTTGTCGTTGCGACACCGCTGTTGTGTGATTTCTATGGCTTGAATTCGCCTTGCGCTGTTATCTGATGGACAATAGCGGACAAGTTCACCAGAGAGGCTTAAGATTTATTATAATGATTTAAGTAGTTATATGTACCTATTTTGCCCGCCATTTCACCATTTTTCATTTACTTTCAGTTAATTTATATCCCGCGGGAACTCTTTGTTTAACTTCGATAAAATTAAATGTTAATATAAATAATTATATGACGCCCGCGACTTCGTCCGCGTGGATTAAGGTTTGTTTCAATTCCCGCGGGAACACCTTAATTTTCCGGGATAAAATGTAGCCTATGTGTTAATCCTCGGTATGAGCTGTCATTATTCCAAATTTCAGCCAAATCGGTTCATTCGTTGTGGCGTGAAAGAGTAACAAACATCCATCCATACATCCATCCATCCATCTATACATCCATCCTCACAAACTTTCGCATTTATAATATTACTAGCTGATGCCCGCGACTTCGTCTGCGTGAACTTAGCCTTTAAAATGCCTTGGGAACTCTGACTTTGCGGGATAAAAAGTAGCCTGTCACTCTCCAGGTCCTCAACTATAGGTATACTGCAAAAAATCACGTCGATCCGTAGCTCTATTGGGGCGTGATTGAAGGACAAACCAACGCACTTTCGCAGTTATAATATTTCACCATATAAAGTGTAAGTGCATACCAACGCATAAATATGTGACAAGTAGAACACTAATATCCCGCGGGAACTGTTTGCTTTCCCAGGATAAAAAGTAGCCTTTGTAACTTTTCAAGTCATCAACTATGCCAATCCAAAAAACCACGTCAATCTGTAACTCCGTTGGCGCATAATTGAAAGATAAATGTGTGAAAAGTAGTATACTAATATCCCGCAGGAACCGTTTGTTTTCCCAAGATAAAAAGTAGCCTTTGTCATTTTTCAGGCTCTTAACTTTACCTGTGCAAAAAAATCACGTTAATCTAAAACTCCATTGCGCGTATTTTGAAGGACAAATGCATAAAAAATAGCGATGCTATCCCGCAGGAACTGTTTGCTTTTCCGGGATAAAAAGTAGCCTATGTGCTATTCCAGACTATATTCTATGTCTTTGCCAAATTTCAGCAAAATCGGTTCATTCGTTGTCGCATTAAAGAGTAACAAACATCAATCCATCCAAACATCCATCCTCACAAACTTTCGCATTTATTATATTAATAGGATTAATAGGATAATTAATAATTACTTAAGTAGGATTGGGTCGACCAACAGAAAAATTCCATCGTCGGACGTCCCTGTATCGCCGGTTGGACTTGAAAAGCTTGCTACCCTCAAGAGACCTGATTGGCGTGAAACGTCGCAGTTTCGTCCACCTGAGCACATAAGTTGCAGGCACTGTAGTAGCCAATTAGGGGTACGCATTATCTCTCTCTGCATCGTGACCCTCATTACTGAGGGTCGCGATCCTTGACATGGATTACCTTCTCACGTATGATGTTTTTCCAGGTGGTTCTACTCTAGGCATCGTGTAAAATCGGAGCAGTGCTTAGGGCTACGTCCTCTTTTTCCTTCCGCCTTTGCCGCAGTATACAGAATCTAAAAACTATCTCGTCCACCGCAACGAGATTAGCATGTTACGTAATTAGAGCTCGCGCGACGCGATGCAGGCGCCAGAGCGCAGCAGTCTGCCTAATGAACGGTGTAACATGACAAATTACTAGCAGAGCAGCCTCAAAATTATTGCTCTTGCAAATATCTACAAACAAGTAAATTGTATACGTTACAGGTACTAATTTTATTTAGTAGATTTCGTCCACGTAAAGTTTTGCGGCAAAAACTGCGAGCACTCGACCCTTTGCATAAACGTGTAATGATTTACGACACAAGATAAGCGATGACCATCAGTCATCACTCATCATCAATCTCACCATCATCCTCACATCATCCTCACATCATCCTCATCATCACCTCAAATAGATCAAAATTTCTGAACAAAGGTTTCTTGACTTAAAAAAAATCTTGGTTTTAAAAAAAATCTTTTTAAACAACCGACTTCAAACTCCCGCTTTACTAGATTACACACACACACTATATAAACTATTTAATTTATTGTTGTTATTTTGAAAACCGCGCGATCGATTTCGATAAAATTTATATGAGACCACCTGGGAAGTATGCCCTTTGAAAAAAAAAAAAGATTTTGTAAAATCGGTTCACACATCTTCGAGTAATCGGTGAACATACATAAAAAAATAAAAAGATGCCGACGAATTGAGAACCTCCTCCTTTTTTGAAGTCGGTTAAAAATATGTAAAACATTTTTTCCAAATTCACGCCAAATAGGTCAAATTGGCAGCATTGACAATAATAACACTGTGACATTTACATTATCTACCCCTTTATGTGGACACAAATGTTCGTAATTGGAGCAAAAACAATTTTGGTGCTTAACCATTATCGAGTTCAGCAATAAATAATCGGGCTAATCTTCTTTATCTTTCAGATGGCGCTCTTTGTTCTGATGAGATTATAATGAGGGTTATAGGATTTAATTGAACCAAATAATGAGGCTTCTACGTGCCTAATTATGTTTTTCTGATTGCGACAGAACCGGATTTTCGAACCTGGTTCACAATATTATGCTTTGTATTATTATGGCTGTAGTTTGTCTGGTTTCTGTAAAAAAAAATATAATTAAGATACTTGAAAGAGCGTGTCTACACATAATAACTAGCGACCGCTCGCTGCTTCACTCGGCTTGAAATTAGAAGTTGAGGAAATTTTGTTTGTCCAATCCCAGGGAAATTTCCGAAAACCTGAAAATATGTAGTTATTAGTCATGGTAATTACCTACTTACTACAACTTTGTAAAAATTAGCTACAAGTGTAAATTTAAAAATTTATTTTTAAATACAAGCTTTTAGTAGCTACATCATTAGACTCTAGATATCATCTAGGATCAGAGTTCTTGTCATGACGAATCAAACGAGCCCAAACTCGATAGGTTTACATCGTTTTATTACAGAGTTCCGATAGCCATCTTCCGTCTTCATCATCAGATCAGCTCCATGTCACAATAATCGGAAACCGGGAAGTGGTTCTAAGTCATCTTGCAAGATTTGACCCAAACAAACAAATAAATAAACTGGTCAAGCTAAATAAAAGCTTGTAAAATTGTCTTTAGAAATTTAATCATGGATGATAATTGGTATTGTAAAAACAATGAGGACATCTCCGTTATAAAAGTAGCCCCCAACCGATATGTCCCTCTTATTTTATTTACTTATTTTATTCAGGTACATACAAAGTTTGGTCTTTCAAATATGAACAAATCAAAATCAATGTTTTATTACAAACAACTAGGTTACAGCTAAATTCACACTGTCACATACATAAGTTACACATAATTTATTGGTCTTCGTACTTCCAAAGTCTCAGAGATTTATGGCGTATGTTGATACCTTTTCTGCCAGGGACTTCATACAAACCCTTCATGAATATTAATGTTCACACTCGGAGGCTCATCGTAAACATTCGATCAATCAAGTGCATAACTTCGTTGTTTTAGGGCATTCCATACATTAAATAAAACAATATAATATATTTCTAAATATATACACACTCTCACACGAAACACACACAAACATACGCATGCTAATTTTCAATATTATATGTATTTTTGTTGTTTCTCTGTTAAAGATTTTCTTATAAATTTTTTAGTCATATGATTTTTTTGGCCTTATAAGGTAGTATGTCCTTAAGTGTATCAAGGACAACCGTCCTTGTAGTCGTTATTATTATTAATATGAATAATTATATTATAATTAATTTAAACCCGTACCCTTAATCGGTTTCCACACGGTGACACGTCTTCAACAGTAGGGCCACGTTCAAAGCCTCCTACCAGAAATTTCGTCTGGTTTGAGACAAAATTGGAAATCTTTAGAATCATCATATAGCTTTTGTCCGTGACTTTAGCGCGCGATTTTATCTGCAAATTAGGATTTTAAATACCAACGGTCCCTCTGTTTTCCCGAGACAAAAGGTAGCCTAACTCTCCAAGTCCTAAACTTTACCTGTGTAATAATCATGTCAATTCGTTGCTCCGTTGCTGCGTGATTGGAGGACAAACACACAATCCAAAAAAAAAACTCACTTTCGCATTTATAATATTTGCATGGATTTTATACCTGGCAGAAACGAAATCGCCAAGTATAATTATTGCAATGTGAAATTGCGAGATCAGCAGCATTCGCTGTTATCTGCTGCATGTTCTCGCTCGGAGGGTTTCCGCAACATCATGTAAACCGGTTTTTATTTCCCGCCACCCCACATAAATCGGGCTCAATGTCCGGTTACGAATAATTTACAGTTAGCCCGAAATGGACGCTTACTACCACATATTTACCTAGGGTAGTTACAGACCTAGGTGTTTTTATATAAGTTCGTTTTTTCGTACGCGCACACACGCACTCTAGATTTTGCGCCTCAACAATATCAAGCGCATATTATTGAAGCCTGTTAGCACCATAAGTAAGAAAAACTAACTTTATGGTTAGCACGAACCAGTCGGTAAATGGAACTCGCGCTTATATAGATTGTAAACGTATGTTATGTTATAGCTCATAGAAGAGAGGCTTTTGGCACAGGCCTATGTGTATGAGCCTGCAAAAACGAGTTTACATATTGTATCGAAAATACGCCAGTCTTAAACCGCGTTTAAGGTGCTGACACATGACTGCATTGCGGTATGTTGAACGTTTGTAAGACAAGGGTAACATTAAAAGTAATCGAGTAGGAAATGATCTGATGATCTTCAAACGCCTGAACAGATTTCTATATATTATAGCTAAGAACCATCTCGATCACGTTAGCTTTCAAAACAGAAAAAAATGCATCAAAATCGATCCATTTGTTGGGATAATACGAGGGAACTAACCAAACGGTATACTAAAATTATTTTATCTTCACAGTGTTTTGATTAATCGTTGGCGACGAAGGCATAGTTTTGGCGCAGTTTATTCTCAGTAGAAATCTCAGAGTATTAAATAGACTTGATTAGGCATTCAGAAAAATTTCTTAGAGATTTATACGTTAAAAGGCAAAGCTGCTTTTATGAAAATTCATTGAATCTAATTATTTACCAAAATGAATCCAAGACTTTAGTCAAAAATATCTGTAACGCAATAGCCTTAGAACTTAAGCTTTGGTACGTAAAATGGCTATGAAAAAGTATACCTTCAGATTAGTTATTGGAAAAAAGCATTCCAAATTCCTTCTTGGACATTTTCCATGTCTTTTCCGTGACCAAGAAAATAATGCAGTAGGTTACTTCACTTAAAAATAGATACTTACTTACTATTTAAAGAATAGATTATTTTATCTAAGTGCTATGAGATGAAAAAGGCATTTAAATAAAAAAAACTTGAGAGGTGTCAAGGGACACCCGGATGGAACGTAGTTCCTTTCGATTACATTGTGTTCGGTATTTTCGCGGTACAACATTGGGTCTCCGTAGCCTAGTGGCTCCGGCAGTCGCTTTACAGTTCAAAGTCGATGGTTCAAATCCCAGCTCGACAGACCGAATTTTCCATTTTCAACTGTTAAGCGAATGCCGGAGCCACTAGGCTACGGAGACCCTATGCTGTATCGCGAAAATACCGAACACAATGCAATATTCACATTCAACAAAAAAGTGTCGGTTTCAAAAATGTGTCGAGTGTCGGTTCCTTAATTTTTTCCGTCTAGCCCCCTTCCGCACCGCGCGATAAGGAACTAACGTTCCAATAAATTTTAGCTGGAGATAAAAATAAAATCTGTAAAAAAACAATTTCTCAGTAAGTCCAAAAATAATATTGATGATTAAATGTGTGATATAAATGATGCATTAAATTAGGTCGAAAAACGATGTAGTTGGGACAACCATTTTGCTGCTTTAGTTTTATAAGCTAAGCTACGTCGGTTACTGCAGTTTTTCTACGGATCACCTAATTACTGATTTGATCACGTAGAGAAACTTCAGCAAAAGGTAGTAATTATATTTGCCAATAAAAACACACCCAGGGTTCCATAATTAAATAAAAATCTACAAATACTCTTGGTCGTCCTGTTCCCGAACACAGTAAAAAAGTCGTAAATGAAAACTTTACGACTAGCAACTGCGAGTTGGTTTATAGCTACGTAAAACAACTTTTATTACGTAATGCAATATTGTTATTGATTATTATTTGTACACGCTTTTTATGTTTCGAAATCGAAGGCGCTTTGCGATTGATGTAAGCCACGAAGTGTATTCAAGTTTACGAGTATAAGTACGATTGAATTCTATAGCATACCTGTTCTCAAATTGTGAAAATGAAATAATGTTTTTTTATATTCGTAATGGTGTTTAGATATTTCAGTAAATTCATGAAACATAAACAATGAAAATGACCAAACCCAACTGAAACCGAGGTTTATATTCTATTGTTCAAGCTATTTCCCTCGACTTCGTGAGCGTAGAGTTGCCTTAATAGTAAGGACAATATTTACTTACTTATTTAATACCTACGTTTAGCAAGGATATACAGGAGAGGGCGAGAACGTGTCACTGTCATATAATATTTCTTCTTCGGGAAGTGTACTAGCGTATAACTAGCACCATTCTTAAACTTTAGATGAGAGAATGTTCGTATCCGCATGACGTCACAAGTTACCAGTTCTACAAGGCTGCTTATTTCTAGCTCATGATAAAAACAATTATGTTATAAGAACAACAAGTAACTCTAAAAAATGGTATCAGCGCCTCGTTACACTTCGCCAGTGTTCCCGATTTATGATCGAAGAGCTAGTGACAAAACCCTGCAAATGGTTTTTAATGGCTCATTTTCCAAATAAGTCGCCACCCACTCACAAGAAAAGTTAGAGGTACACCTTTCAGCGGCGCAGCTCATAACAAAACTTTTATACCGACCTAATAATTATCGCGATAACCTTAGTGCCTTTACACACCATAATTATTATCGCCTCAACATCTATTTGACTCCAATTAAAGCATTGTGAGCTTTATATTATGGCATCACCAGTAAAGGTTAAATTTTGTATACAGGGCAACGCGTACTTTTCGCTTCGTACACACCTTTCCAAATTTTCCTGTAGGTACATGTTTTCGTACATATAGCTCAAATATCAATGAGAAAATTTACTTTTAGTTGAGTTGAGTCCTATTGAGTCTTAGACCATTTACTAAATACCTAGTCTTAGGCTGAGATATATAGATCATTCTCTAGCTCTACTCAAGACTCAAGATGGAGTTAAAATGTGACACGTAAATATGTTTTGACATAATTAAATATGTCTCGTTTTAACTCAGTATTGATTATACTCAGTCTGAGCTGAGTGGAAGTCTTATAAACAGATTTCACCTTTAGTGTTGAGTCGATGCGGAGTGCCAATGCCCTTACATATTATTGTGCTTAGGTCCACGCCTCGAAATCAAAGTGCAAGTGAATCCTGTTTCATACTCAGCCCTAATACCTACTAATTTTTTTCATACTGCATGTTGGAATATGAGCTATTACAAAGCTCTTGCAGTTTTGTCGCGAGCTCTTGGAATATAAGCGAAACAAGTGTGCCACTTCCACGTGATCCTCCGCCATTAATTACGAACAGTGCGCCGCAGATTGGTATCTGTCAGCGAGCACGCGAATGCTTGTTCCGCGCTCAATCGCACATCAAATAAATAAAAGATACCGTCTACCGTAACTCGCGGCTTTATCTTTCTTTTTAAACTTTTTAGAACAAAGAGAAAAACAATCACTAGGCACAGGATTGTTTCAAGCAATAACGAAAATAGATACCTATTTTTGCTGCGTACTCACCCCCTGTCGTTTAATCTGTCGATAAGTTACCTAGCAAAGTATTAAAGCAAAGTTTTTGTCAAAGCTTTGTCAAATAACAATAAATCTGTAAACTAAACTCCTTTGTAAACTGTATAGATTTAAAACGTCACTCGTCAGTCTATTGCATAGAAATAGGAAGACTATATCTAGTCGCAATTCCTAGTTTCATGGTCTAATGATTCCTTAGTACCTACTTTATATAGCTAGGTATCATGGAACTAGGAATTACAACTACGTCTAATACTTCCATGCTAGGTATTTAATATGCGGTAGGACTCTCACTTAGCTTGACTATACCTATCACCAATCACCATAATAAGATTAAATAGCTCACTAATAAGATTGCGAATTTTAAAAAAACATACGCCGACGAAGCTGCAAACATCATTATTTTATGATCTAGTATTAGGTAATTCAGTAAGATTAGCAAGTGTTCTTTTATGGGTTATAATGAGTATGTCGCTGGTAGCTTTTATTTTAATTGCCACGCCAATGTAATTATTCCTCAAAAGAAAACGTAGCGCTCTCGAGAGTACAGGAAATTGTATTTACAACGAGTCTCGAAATATAAAATTAAAAGAGGCATTACACATAGGTATATAGTACCGTCCTGTGTAAGTACATTTACAAGAAAAATGTATAATGTATTCACTTTCTATAAACTCTTAGTAGCCTATGTCTCTCCCCGAGATGGAAGTCTTCGCTGTAGCAAAATGCCTCAAAATCCTTTCAGCGGTTAGACTGAAACGATCCAAATACCATTATCATAGCTAGCATTTTTATTTCTGACGGAGGAACCGCTAATAAATATATATAAAAATTTATAACGGTACCTCAGTCTAAACAAAATGTATTAATTATAATTAACTAATAATTCTATCAAAATCGGTTCGGCCGTTCTGAAGATTAGCCCGTACGAGCATAGAGATACAGATATATCCTTCAAAATCAGTTTCTAATTAATATAGCGTTAGTAAACGTTTAGACTGTAATTGTTTCTTATTTGTTGAAGTCTACTATGCTGAGATCTATAGATAGTACTCTGGCTCTGCTCAAGACTCAAGATAGAGTTAAAATGAGACACAATATTATGTCCTGATATAAATCTGTCTAAATAACTCAGTGATGATTTTGAGCTGAGTTCGAGTGCCATCTATTATAGATCTCACCCTTAGTCTTATACTATTTTATAGATAGATAGATAGATAAATTCTTTATTGCAACACACTTAAATAATATTTGTGTGCAAAGGCGGCCTTATCGCTTTAAGCGATCTCCTTCAAGTAACCTAAATATAAAGGAATCCTATTGTAGGAAACGGGAAGGTGCAATAATCTATATATATAAAAGAAAGTGGTGTTAGTTACACTATTTATAACTCAAGAACGGATGAACCGATTTGGCTGAAAATTGGTGGAGAGGTAGCTTAGAACCAGGAGACGGACATAGAATACTTTTTATCCCGTTCGACCGCGTTTCCGTCATGTCACTATAAAACGTGGTATAAGAAAAACGCATCTGACATGGAATAACAAAACGCAAATCACAGTGGAGTAACAAAACGTAAATGACAGCTAAACGTAATTTTGTCTTTGGTTAAGTATGGTACAAAATTTGACAATTATAAAAAGTGTTATAAATTTATAATAAAGCATTACTGAATAAATGCGAAAGTGTGTTTGTTTGTTGGTTTGTCCTTCAATCACGTCGCAACAGAACAGCGGATTGATGCGATTTTTTGCATGGGTATAGTAATGGATGTAGTAGTGGTTCCTCAGACCGGGAGAGCTACTTTTTATCTCGGATAATGAAAGAGTTCCCGCGGGATTTTTAAAAACTAAATCCATGCGGACGAAGTCGCGGGCATCAGCTAGTTTAATAAAAATACTACATAAAAGTACATACTAAAATACACATCTTACCTAAACAATAATAATATATAAACATATATATAAAAATAAGTGTGGCACTCGGGAACTGCCGCGGTAAAGCTATTGCATAGCATTTTCTAGTCGCACGCACACTAACACCGTGCTGAAGTCTGCCGAACTGAAACGACGGTGTTAGGTTTATTTTCGTTACGGAATTTCTAGATTCGGTCGCCGCGCTCAAAGCCCGCGATAAAAACTATGCAATAGCTTAAAGATATATAAAACTACATATACCTACATAACTAAATAAATATATAAAATACATACATACTAGCTGATGCCCGCTACTTCAAAGCATTGCATAGTTATAAATTATACATTCTAGATAGGTAGGTACACGTGGTTATAATATTTCAAAATATCGCACGGTAATTATAGATTGCAGGTAAAATGGCGTTGTAATATTTCAAAATATCAAACGGTGAACGGTGCACGGTACATGGAATTTTGAGAAAATGTACTGTTTACCTGAAAAGAGTTCGGTGTTTAAATATTAAAACGGTGTTGGCGCGCTTTTGACACATTAAACTAGCGGCACGCTATGATGGCCGGTTTGACACATTACAATAGTGATGTGGAATGTCAATTTATTCTCGAACAAAAAACAATTAAATTTTGTTTTTGTACCTGATTAAATAGGTTTACAGTTCTCTGCGTACGTTCGGTCATATCGACGAAATCCACAACAAAGGGCTTGAACAGAGTCCAAATTAACGAGCAAGGGTCAACAGTAATGCAGTATCAATATTTGAAATCCAAAGCCAGGTCAAAACTATATCACAATCGCATTGCACTGACAGTTTATACTTTTCGAAGCAACGTCAATTCGAAACTGCTTTGTTTTGCATTGAGCATTGACGCGAGTTTGCCGGAGGTAGTAGTTGTGCTAGCCAGCGATCCTATGTGACGATCGTATTAGATTCCATTTTTAAAAATTTTCAATTTAGAAAACCAAATGCCGAGTTGTGGTATATATCATATAAAAATAAAAATTTTACCTTTTGTATGAAACAGCTGATATTTTTTTGCGATTTCAGAGGTTTGTCCACATAGTGAAAATTGTTCATATTCACAAGTACATTCACCCCTTAAATGGTGCAAACTGATTTTTCTACACTTGTATACATTTTAGAAATCAATTTAATAAATAAATTTTGAGTCCTAAACCTAAAACTACATTCGATAAAATTTATGAATCTCTGCACATCACTATCGTCAATAAAGTAATACAATTATTTCCTTCAAAGTCGTTATCAATTAATACGGAACTTCATGAGCGGACAAACGTCAAACCGGCCATCATAGCGTGCCGCTAGTGTAATATCTTATCCAGCAAGAACAAAATGTACGATGTGTGCAGCAAGAATATATTTTTGAATAAAAATTCAAAATTGAAAATTACGCTTTTGTAGGTATTGACTTTATTTCGTCAAGAAACTTTCGTTGAGATTTAAAACAACGAAACCGTTCGAGTTAGTGTCAAAAGGTTCTAGTTGAAATATCGGTATTGCATGATTGTGCTACTTAACTACGAGTAGGTACATAGTGAACACTAAACTGACAATAAAAAATTAGGAAAATTAATGGTCTCTTTATATTTTTCCAGGTTAAGTAGCTTTTGTCACTCTCTAACTCCTCAACTTTAGTTATTCATGCGAAAAATCAAGGTTGCTCTGTTGCTACGTGATTGAAGGACAGACAAACACACTTTTGCATTTATAATATTACTAGATGATTCCCGCGACTTCGTCCGCGTGGATTAAGGTTTTTAATTCCCGCGGGAACTCTGTAATTTTCCGGGATAAAAGTAGCCTATGTGTTAATCCTGGGCATCAGCTATCTCCATCAATCGCAATCGGTTAATTCGTGGTGGCATGAAAGAGTAACAAACATCCATCCATCCTCACAAACTTTCACATTTACGAGTATAAGTAGGAAGTAAGGATAAGGATTATTTTATTAGTTTGTTTTGTTGTTGTTGTGTTTATGTATTAATGTTTTTTTTTTCGGATATGACACGTCATTTCCGAAAAAAATATATACAGTGCTCAACCCGGATTTGCGTGATCGCTGAAAGACGACTGACAAGCCGCGGCGTTGTTGGTAACAAATGGCGGCGTATCGCGTGGAAATGGCACACTTGTCTCGCCCAGCGTCGGATGCTCGGAAGAAATGTGGACGATGCTATCTTAAATATTCCAGGGGCCAATACAGCAACACTAAAAATATATCAAGTGTTTCGCGTTTTAAATCCTGCATGTAATTTAGTTTTTTCGGTTACACGAAGGGATTTGTATTTTAATAACTACACATGGACTGCAATATGGCAGTTTTGTGCAGTTCTATTAGAGTTGATATAACTGCATCGCAATCGGCAACAAGACTGCACAGTCCGCGTGCAGTTGGTTTTTAGTCGAGGACTCTAAGACAACAATCTGTGCGGTCGGTTGGCAATTGCGATGCAATTATGTGAACTTAATTAAACTACCATCTTGCAGTTGGTGTGCTTTTCAAAAGTAGTCCGTCTATCTAGACACTAAGACAATTCACAGAAAAACACGGATGGTGACTTTGTTTTATACGATACCGATACTTAAGACTTTATGAGTATGAAGATAAAAAAGTCGGTAGAAATGACCTAAAACCTCATGATGATGATAGTTACATGAAGAATGTAAAAAAATCACTTACGACCTGGCTCCATAGACTATACCGAAAAGTCTTTACATTTATTGTATCATTATAATCTATTTATATGGCAAATTAAGTTTTTCTCTTTTATTTTCAACACGGGAGAAAAACACATTAGAAACCAATAGTATTATTTCATACAAAACCTAGATATTTAAATCATCATACTGATATTTTGAAGCAACGTAATAAAACTGTGCAACAGAAAATAATTCTACAGATTCACTATTAAAATATGGTAGAGACTAATAGCTATTTATGCAACTGCATCGTAATGACTAATTACGTTCAGTTGCATACAAGATTTTATCTACGACAAGGAAAATAAAATCATTAACAAAATACGCCTGCTCAATAAAGTAACAAAAAGTAACTCCGTAAGCCGCCACCAGCCGCCTGTGGCGCCTCTGTCGTATGAACGGTACAAAAGTGCCAGAACTTAAGAAGGTAACCATTTCGATTCAGCTCCCATACAACGAGCTGCATCGAAATGAGAAGCAAAACCGAAAGAGGGTTCATTTCGATTCAGCTGTCAAATTCGAAATTGGAACTTTTCGATGCTGGAGTAGATAAATAAACAATTGCTATTTTCATTACTTCGTCCCCTGTAAAATTATACATAACAGTGCAGCGCAACACGGGGTTTGCCAGAGGCATAAAATCTAAAAAAAATATTTTCAAAAATCCGACTTCTAACGCCACTACAAAGTATAAAAATAATTTTGGTTTGTCCACGTTTGTTGAAGTCGGGCGGGCCTAAATACAAACTATGAAACAGATGCGCGACGCTCGCCTTGTGATAACTGATAACACAATATGAGAGTCTCGTTTGTAGAAGTCGAGTTTGTAGAAGTTTCATAGTTTCTATTTAGGCCCGCCCGACTTCAACAAACGTAGACAAACTAAAATTATTTTTATACTTTGTACTTGGCGTTAGAAGTCGGTTTATGGAAAAGAATTTTTATTTTAAGCTTTTAAGTGTAGTATATTCATAAGATCAAATAATTCACAATAGCAATTTCTTAGGTCCCAAGGCTTTCAAGATTCCCAACCAATATTTGTATGGGATCCTACCAACTCCAAATCACCTCTTAGATAGGTACCTAAAAGAATAAATTTTAAAACCTTGTTTAGGATTTGATCAAGCGAACATGGAAGCATTTGGGGGCCCCCGGGACCAGAGGCCCGGGGCGGGCAGCCCCCTCCTCACCCCACTCTACTGGACCTAGAGCTCCATGATGTAGTCTATACTTGTTACCTATAATATCAATTCGTAATCAACATTTCCTAAATTCCCATAGTTTTAGGTAGGCTGTACCCTGCAGCATCAGGATTGAGGAGCTAGGACCTGGAGCTCCATGATTTAGTCCATACTTGTTACCTACAATATCAATTCGTAATCGATATTTCCTAAATCCCCATAGTTTTAGGTGCGTTGATAGCACAGCTCAAACCCCTGGAAAATTGGCATACATATGATTTTTGAAAATTCAACTCCTAATGGGTTAAAATAAGGGTTCGAAAAATCAAACTTAACGTGAGCGAAGCCGCATTCAAAAGCTCGTTTAAAATAAAACCTTTTCAATTCTATTTTCAGTCTAAATAACAAAAAGTACAGTTATTTATTTTAATAGACCACTAGTTAGCATGAATAATGCAAACCTTATCTAAAACGAGTAATCTAATAGTTCAACCAAAATATTTTGCCAATTAATTTATATGTATTACCAGCTACCATTGAATATTAGATGCATTAATCAGGGAATTAGTAAAACACACACCGAAAACTAGACGATTACGCAATTCAATTTGCTAAACAATGTCTGATTGCAAAAATTATAATGCAGTGTGATATAGAATAAAGAGGAGTAAGTATATTTTCGGTTTTATTACGTAACAAGTGTAAATTAAAAATTTTATTTTTAAAAAACAAGCTTTTAGTAGATGGTTACATTGTCAGATCCTGGCTATCATCTAGAACCAGACTACTTGTCAAGACGAATCAAACTAGACCAAACCCCGTGGGGTTACGTCGTTTTATTACAGAGTTGCCAAAACCACCTTCCGGCTTCATCATGAGACTCTGAATATCATCTAGGACCAGACTACTTGTCAACACTAATCAAACGAGTCTAAACTCGATGGAATTATGTCATTTTATTACAGAGTTACCAAAACCATCCTCCGGTTTCATATTGAGACCCTGATCAGATCAGACCCTGGAGGTAACCATCTTAAAACAAAGTACTCGTCAAAACGAATCAAACGAGCCGAAACTCGATGGGGTTGCATCGTTTCATTACAGAGTTCCTATGACCACCTTCCAGCTCGATCATCAGACCCTGGTTACCATTGAAAGACAAACTACTCGTCAAAACGATTCAAACGAGCCCAACCTCGATGAGGATGTGTGGTTTCATTGCGAAGTTCCTATGGCCACCTTCGAGCTCCATCATCAGATCAGCATCATAATATTGCATTGTCACGCGATTTACACATGTATGCAAAATTTCAGCTCAATCGGTGACCGAGAAGTGGATCAAATTTAATTTGCCAGATTTGATGAAAAACATCGTTGAAGACTAGCATCGGGACAGGTGAAACTAAATAAAAGCTTGTAAAAACAAAGAGTTATTAACATTTTTGCACTATTTTATTTTTATTTTATTTAAAAACTATTGCACTAAATTGCAAATTGTCATCGCCCGCCCACTTTTGGGTACTTAACTCAGTTTGACTTCCAATCACTGACGGTTTTCGGATATACGGAGTTAAGTTAACGATGTAGTCAAAGCAGTCACCGCATATGTGACACGGGCGCACGGACAGGAGTGGACGTTAGGCCTTGCAAGACCATCTTGGCTGCTATCCAGCTTCCAGCGCTAGTCCTTATTTAAAACAATATTGAAGTTATTGAATCCATTAACGCCGTTGACTCGGCTAGCCACCGAAATATCTACATCCTAGCATGCATGTGCTTTAATATTTTGTAATTATTATTTTTTGTTTTTATTTTCCCATATCGTTTGGTAATATAATATATCTATCTGAAATAACATTTTCCTGAATTTAACCTAAGCGGCAATCAAATCTCAGTTCAAGGTATTTATTAACAAACGGTCTCGATGTTGTGGGTGCAATGAACTGGACTCTATATTGTAGAGGTCTTGACATTTTTGCTACAATGCTGCCTTTGTTTTTATAGACCGCCCATTGTTACGTGGGTTTTAGTCGACAAAGTTATTTTTGGCCCTGTAAAATCTTTTCTGGGAATTAGGTAAACACGATCACACTTTCTCATACTATATTCAGCATACTATACTCTATTTATAGTTCTATACATGGAGCAACGGATTGACGTGATTTTTTGTGACAGGCTTTTCTATTTCGGAAAAACAAATGGGTTCCGCGAGATTTTTAGAAAACCCAACTCTACGCTGAAGAAGTTGCGCGCAAAAGCTGGCTTCTGATCTACCTAAATGCGGACATGTCTTTATCCGTTAGTAAATCCTTTGAGAACGCAGCACTGGATCTATATATATTATTTCAGGAAAAAAGGATTCCCACGTGATTTTTGAAATAACTTCACTCCACGCGACGACGTCAAAGCTAGTAGGTATTTAATAAGTATCAAAAGCCCTTGATTCTATCAAAAAAAACTAGTGGTTCGCCCTGAACTGAGACCTCGCGGTATCCCATAATTCCCATAAGGTAGTTTTAACTATATTATATTGTAATTAAAACGCACCGAATCTGATGACGTCAATCGTCATCTGCTTTCGTGGATGGGATAGAAAATGCCTACAGTATTTTACTAAAATTCAGCTGGTTCGGTGAACGGGTGTTACGTAGTATACGATTTCATAATAAAAAAATTATAAAATGCGATAACTACGCGCTTGCGGATTCTGAGGCGAGCATATCTAGATGCGCGCTCATCTTTACATTCATAGACACATTACCATCATACGGTAATAAATATAACATGTCTCTGCCATCGGTAGAATATTTTTTATTCCACGTAAGTAGTTTTATTGATAATTATTTGCTAATTGAATAACATAATTAATAATAGACAAAATAAGAATAGCTGACGCAAAACTGTACTTACAATAATAAAGACAGCGCCATCTATTAACAGTATAGTGAAGTTTTGTTAAAAACATTGATGCCCATTAAAAATTAAATAATTTCGTTTCTTTATAATATTTATAATCTTAATATTTGTTGTTCAAGAACAGAATATAACTCAAATTATGTGTAAGTTTCAAGTTTTAAAATAAAGTGGTTTTAGAGATCTAGCCTCGAATTTAATTTCCACTTTGAAAGCCCCCCATTTCGTCAATTTTTGGAAAAAAATTAAAAAAAAAATACTTTTGTACTCTGTTCCAAATTATCTTTAAAATGAGGTACTGCAACCCTATGAAACGTAAAAACATATATTTTACTTCGCATTCGCTTCTATGAGAGCCCCCCTGAAATAAAGATTTTTATAACTTTTTAAGCCATTTTCGGCTGGAGGCCATCGGTTTACATATCATATCTAAAATTGAAGTAATTACGTTCAGTAATTCAGAAGTTATAAGGCTCTGACAGACGGACGGACGGACAGACGGACAAGTGCAAATTCACTCAAGTAAACTCAGAGACCTTCGCTTCGCTCGATCGATAATTCAACACGACCAACACAAATGTTTCAATTAAAAATTTTAACATCAACGGTACAAGAGTACCAACGAATACCTATAAGAATTTGGAATTTTTAATGAATGTTCTTTTGATAACAAAAATAACATTTCGAATAAACGACCTACTTAATCCTAATAGGTATTATAATCTTAATTTATGTTATCTGAGATTTGCCCGCTTTATCGTTCATCGTTCTTGTTAAATTTAATATTTAATCTAAGCTCTTTTCAATTTGAATTATAGCTTTTGAACTACTCTACAGTCTCATCAAGACAATCATATCTTCATGATGAAACCTTATGAGAAAATTCAATTGTCGCACTTATAATTTTCTTAACTTAAAGGATTTATGCCCCTATTCATCAGTTATACCTAAACAATTTCTTAAGTACACCATTCGTAGCTTTTAAGTTTCCCTTAATTTTTGGGGAAAAACTGGT
Organism: Oeneis ivallda; assembly: GCA_029955525.1. Taxonomy (NCBI): domain Eukaryota; kingdom Metazoa; phylum Arthropoda; class Insecta; order Lepidoptera; family Nymphalidae; genus Oeneis; species Oeneis ivallda. The sequence continues at coordinate 9,509,579 of JARPMR010000020.1, read as the reverse complement.
CGGTTTGGTTTGTGGAAACTGACTTTAAAGATTCTTATTCTGGTGATATTCGTTTGGCGTATCCGTTACCCTCCTAAGGCCCTCATCTATTAGGTATATACAATTATACATAATAGGTATATTAGCCGCAACAGTATTAATCTATATTACAAAAAGACTTGTCCTGACTGACTGTCTGACTGACTGACTGATCTATCAACGCACAGCCTAAACCACTGAAGCTAAAAACTTGAAACTTTGACAGTAGGTTCCTTTTATGACGTAGGCGAGCACTAAGAAAGGATTTTTTTTTAATCAACCCAAACCCAAGGGGGTTAAATGGGGGGGGGGGGGGGGGGGTCATTTTTCCCGTCCCGTCATTTTTCAAGTTATACCCATGAAACTCGGTATTTGGGCTAATTATTATAAAATAAAGAATTACCTACGTATTTCAAAATTTTTCAATAGGGTTCAATTAGGGGTTGAATATTTTTATAATAGTTTTTCATTATTCAACTTATTTTTATGAAACTTGGTATTTTGGCTCTTGATTAAAAATAAAGAAGTACGTATTTTACATTTTTTGAAAATTCTACCCCCGAATGGGTAAAATAGGGGTTGTTAGTTTGCATGAAAGTCCGTCATTTTTTAAGTTTTATCTATTAAACTTTGTATTTGGGCTTTCGATTAAAAACACAGAACTACGTCTTTCACAGTTTTTGAAAATTCTACCCGCAAAGGGGTTAAATAGGTGGTTGAATGTTTAAATGAAAGTCCATAATTTTTCGAGTTACTTAGTTACATGGAGCAACGGTTCTACGTGATTCTTTCATGGGTATATGGTTGTAGACCTGCAGTGTTAGACTGAGATTCCACGGCGCGGTTCGCACCCGCACCCGCAGCGGTTGTGGTACCGCTGTTACCCCGCCCGCCGCTGGCGCAAAACGCGCCGTGAAAATTGCTACTTCATTTTCCATACAAATCTGCATTCTACGGAGGGCCGCGGGCCCGCAACCGCTGCGGGCGCGGGCATGAACCGCGCCGTGGAAACTCAGTCTTACAGGTTACTTTTATCCCGATAAAACCAGGAGTTCCCACGGGATTTTCAAAGAACCTAATTCGACGAGGGCGATGTCGCGAGGGCAACAGCTAGTCTTAAACTATATAATAGAATATAACTATTAGAAAAGTTTTTTAATAAACTTTTAGGTACAAAGTAGCATAAGTAAACTATTTAATTGTCCTACAGATGCCTACCTTCATTTTGCCTTGGACAGTTTTGAATGTAAAACTTATTGCAACTTGATTGCTCATTCTGAATATTAATTGAATAGAGAGATAAAATCCAGAAAATGTTACGTCATCAATTTTCATTACGAGCCAACGACGCTCTTAAGTCGGAGTCTCTCATTATCCGAAAATGTATACGAAGACTCAGATAATGATAAAATTACATCATACTTTTTAGAAGTCAAACACATAATTTATTTCACTAATTAATATTTTTAATATAATATCCGAAGTAAATGGTTCATGTCTTCTAAACATTGATCATGAAAGTATCGGTTTGAATACCTCCAAACCGATAGTTTCACTCCTTCGTTTAGCCGCTACGCCGGAACGTGTGCAATAAACGAAGACAACAAGGAACGTGACGGAAAATTCTTACTCTTTTTTTCGCCTAGCCTCTATCCGCCAAGCCGTCCGAAAAGGAACTTCATTCCAAAAACGTTTTCGCGTTGCAAAATCCGTTTCTTATATTAAATTCTAAGTAAAATTAAACTTACCTAGAACGAGCTACATTTCTGCATTGAATCACAAGCTAAAGCAAAAAACGATGCAGACGTCTAATCAGTTGAGGAGGGTCTACAGTGAGATCTTACATAAATAAAGTTGTAGATTTCGCTGAACCGAGAATCTATTGCGAGCTTTTGCGAGCCGTGTTTTTATAATTATTTATTTATAAAAGCCGATGCTCGCAGTTTTGTACGTATGAATTAATTTATATTTTTACACTAGCTGATGCCCGCGACTTCATCCGCGTGGATTTAGTTTTTAAAATCCCGCGGGAACTCTTTGATTTTCCGGGGTGCCTATATGTCACTCCCAGGTTCTCAACTACCTATACCTTTCCAAAAAGTTACGTCAATCCGTAACTTTGTTGCAGCGTGATTGACGGACAAACCAACAAACCAATAAGCACTTTCGCATTTATTATAATATGTAATACATAAAGTAGTAGTAGTAGTAAGGAAGAATTAATACTACGATAATAAAGGCGATCTAATGGAATTTTAGAACACAAAAGCTACTATTGTGACTTAAAAATGATAGATATATTCCCTCCAGGCCTCGAGGCCTTTTTTGTAGAGAGTAATGAGTACTTCAATCATGTAGTACATATTTTTTATCATCAATAGTTTTCTCAGCACACGCCAAATAGTGAATTTTATAGGCAAAATTTTGCTACTTTGGGTTACATTATTGCAATTTTCTTAAGGATCTCTAACTTTTTTAAATAAATTGTAGCCTGTAACTTCCTGATAACTTCGCTTTCTATTGCTGAAAAAATTGTTAAAATCGGTCCAGTAGCTACGGAGCCCATTCGGTACAAACAAACAAACAAACAAATAAACAAACAAACAAAAAAATCTTTCCTCTTTATAATATTAGTATAGTAGTATAGATGACTGCTCAAAAAAAGGAGTGTCATATTTACAGGGTTCATTTAAGTATGTAGGTATGTATGTATGTATATTTTAGTATTTTAGTTTGGCCATCCAAAGAGGTAATGCTGCCAGCATCTTGGGTACTATGCCACACTGCGGTGGCTTGGATGGGGTTTTAGATTTTAATTAGTTTTTATTTTAGTTTTAATTTTAGAGTAAATTTAGGTTTTGTATTTCTTTCTTGTAAATATTATAGTATGTAGGTATTTGAGTTTATTTATTCTATGGTAACTTCTAAATGCCTGAATAAAGAGTTTATAGCGGTATTGTTAGTTTTACATCATCCCGAATGATACTAGCTTTTCAATATTATGATGTGTGTATGGTGCCATTTTCAACCGTTAGAACTCTGATTTCCCGAACTTTTTAGAATTTAATACACTAACGTCTTATTCGTTCGCAAACACAAATTATATACATATAAATGCGTACTTAAAAATAAAAACAAACAACTACCTAACTAGTGTCTACTCGTACTATTTCAATTAAAGGTGGAAAGATAAAAAAAAAAGCGAAAATGTCTTTATGTATCTAAACTTCTGCTGTTCTGTCTCCAATTTTTTTTTCTTACGCAGGAATTCAAAATATTTCTGAGATAAAAGTAACCAATAGCTTAGATTACTCCTTTTATAATCCTCCGCCTGTCTGAAAAAGTCCTATCAAAATCGGTTTAGCAGTACCTAAAATTAACTTGCACTGATAGATCCACAAACAAAGGCGATTAAATAATCATACCAATTATAATAATATTATTATGATTTTAATAAGAGGAAGTCATTTCAGCTATTTTCTAAATCAAAAACAGACACTTCCATTATATTTCACCGTATAGATGAAAGCATGATAATAATATTATGTTCAAAGAAACATCTCCTAACAAATTAACTCTCTGGAAGATTCCATAATATAGGTATAGTACGAGAGTGCTTGTTGATTGCAAAGAACTTATACGACCTGTAACAGAAACTCACTTCAGTAAGCTTCTATAGTGAGACGATTCAAGACTTCTAGTATTAATTAAAGCCTCTTTTACACTCACTGCCGCGTAATGGTGGTGAAAAACTTGTTTCGTCAGAGGAATTCATTAGAAGGACCTCGGGTAGTCGCGCTTGACCTAATTAACGCCTCGCTGTCAGTGTGATGAGGGATTCTTTTTGTCAGTTCTTTTGTTTCACCATAACACGGGAATCATGAATGAAACTTTTCATGAGCATTTGTTTTGTTTGGCGCAGCGCTGTAATTTGTCAGTTCTTGTTTTAGTTATGAAAATGAATGTTTTACAATGTATGGGATTGTAGTATTTTTCACAATACTAGTAGACACACTTCTACACTGCGCGTCGTTTCTTTACGTATTAAGACTTAATATGCTGAGTTTGTAGTGCAACTTAGTCCGTCTGTCCGTCTATCACAACTGCTTATTTCAGTATCTATATTAATATATTATAATATATTAATATAGTATAATTACTATATATAATATATTAATATAATATAATTAATAATTAATATCTATATTATAATAATGTTGTCAACTTGAAGTTATAACTACATTTTCGTAAGTTAACAAATACCAGTAGGTACATAAATATCATATATCATACCTATTCTTATAACATACTAATAATTTCTACCAAAGTGTATTTGTTCCTTGGTTTGTCTTTTAATCACAAACTTCATTAACATCTAAAATATCTGCGATATCATCATTATCAATGCTTATAGCTAAGGACTTGAGAGTGTGTCTGTCACGGAACAATCACGCTGTTCACGGAACAAAACAGCAACGGGTAGACTTGATCTTTTGCATGGATAGCAGTGCATTAAACCGTGACGACTAATAGATGACTGATTTAGGATTCCTCCGAGTTAAAAAAACTTACACTACATACTTAACATAGTAAAAGCGGACAAAGTCACGGACAAAAGCTAGTTTTTTTACATTAAAATTTCAGCCTAAGCTACAGTTTCTTTTTCATAACATTAACGACTCGCCCTTTTTTGCTACTTCGCTTTTTATGTACTCAGTACAAAGAGCTCGGTAAAAGGTCACTTTTGTACGAGTACCTTCATCTTTCAGCTTTTTTGTGAAAGCAGTCCGAATAGCCTTTATACTAGCCGCAATTTAATATAGTATACGATATTACAATACTTATTACTTACGAAAGCGGTTCTTTTTTTGATCGCTTTGATTTAAGAATTTTATTCAGAAGTAAAAAATTCTGCCTGACTCTGTAAATCAATGTCGATATTTGGCACCAACACCGCAAGGGCTATCTTGTAATGAAATGAAGAACAAAAAATCAACCAGCCTTTTACTAAGCTTTGAATATTCTCAGTAATTGAAAAAATTTCGAAGAATTAGTCGAACTCCATGTACATAATATCGTCCTACAATCGTACTGCCTGCCTCGAAAGTCGAAACTAAACTCCGTCTACAACCGTTGAATGTCTGGCAAACTACAAGCACCACAATCTCATACCCTTTTGTCCGTACATTCCTTTCAACGTAAGTACGTGACAAATGTGGAATGGACTGCCTTCTGCAGAGTTTCCACGAGGCTTTGGCTATTCGAAACGGAGTTATTCAAAACGCGGATGAATGCCTACGTTCAGTTCAAGCCTATGAGAAACTGTAGTCACAAGTCAGATTCTTCTTTACCCACAGGAATATATCAAGAACGGAAAAGGGAAAACGCTAGCAATATGCAATGTATAGTGGAACAGTTTTCAGATAAATTATATAAATAATGTGCCATTTCTAATTATAGAAATAAAAGCTTGGAAGCTATTCTCAAAATAGGAGGCAATTCTTTTAACAAAGCAGTGTTTATTTTCAACAAAAGCAGTATTTTCAAACAAGACGGGCGGCGTGGTCATGTCCAGAAATAGGCACGCGTAAATCCTTAAACGTGCTATCTCGATATATCTTATTTGACTTAACCCGTCGGACTATAAAGAACCTGGGAGTAAATATTACACAATATCGAGCCTTGGAAAGGCTTCGACTAGGCTGACTTTGACTTCATAGGGCGTCATTATATCTAGGTGATAAAGACGACACTTTGGAAAACCGAGGCTGGCTGATTGTCTTTCTGGAGTTCGATAAGTTTACTGATGGTGATGGGATAATTTCTCAGGCTTTGTTTTCACTCAACAATAAATATAATCGGGGTTGAAAGTTAATAAATTCTCATAAGTCCACTTAGCAACACTAAGTCGATGAAAGGCGAACTGTGTTAAGAAAGTGGCCACTAGTTTCAAGTCCTTTTAATAGACTCCTCTGACCTGCTCTGACGAATCCGGGTTTACGAAGCGTTGGGAGTATGAAAGAGCCTTTAATTACCACTGCCCGGACTTAATTGTCACTTTGCAAAGCTTTGGAGAGGAAATAAACTTATTTAATTATTTATTTCAATTAAGTCCAGTTTAAAGTTCCAACTTTTATTTAATAAAACGTGATAGGTATTACTCGTTAACCTTTCATCATACACAAATAATTCTGAAACACTATTCAATAAATAAAATCAAATAGTCAATTGGCTGAATAACCGTTGATCAATTTCATATTATAGTTTCAAAATGGACGGTTATTCGACAATCAGCATTCATTTATTTCATGTAGGTAAAATTTTAAAACTTTCATCGATCATAATTTAAATTCGTTGATGATTCGCATTTCTACAGATCTAGTAGCACTCTTCTAAGGCGGACAGTCCACCAGCCCGCCTAGCATGCACGTCAAAGTGATATCTCGCGCGAAGAGAGAGAGAGAGATTTTGAGAGAGATATTGTCGATGTACACTAATTTCTCGTTTGACGAATCCATGTGTGCAACCATGTTAGTGTCGATAGAGTTAAAGAGATAATACGAAAAAAGGCGTCGACAAAATTTTCTCGCGCGTTCATGCTAGGCGTGCAGGACTTACACAAGAAATAGGGTTTAGTACCTATTTATTGTTTTAATCATTATATTTATAATATTAGTAGGAAGTAGGATAGTAGGAAGTATGATGTTAATATTCTTATTTAATATTAACTTTTTATTATGTAATATGTAGATTTTTTTATCTGAAAAATAAAGAAATAAATACACCGAAACCGAGATACTCAAATTTTTGTTAGAACAGACATTTTCGCTTCTGTTTTGAATACGTTCACTGTTAAAAGGGCGGTCAGCGACTTTAAGCTTGTAATTAATTTAAATAAGACCCTGCAAACTAGTTTTAGGCACTTTTGTTAGATATAAAATATCTTGTAAAGCCTTTATTTATTTTACTAAGCGCGAGCATATTACCCTCATAAATCATAAACCAGAAGTTCCGGGGTTAGTACGTACTACGTACGCCAGTACATAATATAATATTTTTCTCTTCTTCTTCATTTACCGCATACCGATAGACTTCCACAGCTGGACATAGGTATATTTCATAAAGAACAATGGCAGAATTGTACCTGAATGTTTTAGGAGGCGTTTACAAATATGATTTATACAAAACAAAGTATTTAAATTAGTTCGTTTTTTATATGAAATTAGTTTTTCATCTTTTGCCTTAGTTAAGTGTAAATAATTATTGAATTATGAACCATTATCTGATTAATTCATATCGCGCTTTGAGTTTGGATCGTTGCTCGATGACATTGCTCGCCCGGAAATTCAAGAGTTTGTCTATGTAGAGAGTTCTATAGACTACTAAGTAACACATCCCATTGTCAAATTAGAACTTAAAATAACATGGAAGTAGGAATTAGGTACGACTACGTCTTTATACCTATCTACATATTTTATAACCTCAAAATACATATAAAGTTGTTAATATCTTTTTTTAGTGAGAAAAATTGGTTGCCTGTAAAGTCGGTATACGGGCGAAAGTTTTACGTGACAACCGAAATAGAAGCGCAAGACATGAACCGGTGTGTATGCCTATCTCTCTCACTCTCTCTCTCTCGCTCTGTCTTTCTCGCTCTTAGGCGGGCTAACTGTGCTCGAGTGGAAGGGACGCGTGCCTTTCACTTTTTATGTCTGTCTCTCTCGCTCTTAGGCGGGCTAACCGTGCCCGAGTGCCGAGTGCGTGCCTCTCACTCGCTCTCATTGTGAGCGCATAACGTGAGCGGAGCGTAACGCAGTTTCTTGAAGTGTCACCCGGCAAACCAATTTATAAGACGTTGTCACGTCAAAAATCTCAGTGATTATTTTTTAGTAATGGAACCCTTACGGTTTTAACAATTTTTCATTTATTTTATTCGTTGCATAAACTGTTACAATATTAAAAAATATAGTTGGCTTAAACAGTTTGCCAATGCCTGGCGCGCAACATACTTTAACTATTCATTATTTATAATGTCAATAAACCACAATAAATAAAATAAAATATGAGAAGTATCTAATAAGTAAACATTTTAATTTAATTGGTAGGTAATTAACACAACAACAACGTTAATGTTTTACATCGAAATATTTAATTAAGGTATTCGTTAATTCCATAGTAACATTTTTGTATAAGATACTCTTTTAACTTGCTTTTAACTTGAAAAAATCGTCTATTTTATGCTTTGAGTATTAAACCAACACGAAACTCGGTAGGTAACCGGTTATAAAGTTTCGGCAACATAATGTAAGAACTGTTACGAAATTGTACAGTTCTGGACGGTGGAATACTTAACTTGTTCTTGTTTCTCATACTTCTTATATTTCTATACATATTTATATGCTTTTTGGCAAATAATATTGATTCGTAAATATATAAACTAGGTAGGAATAAATTTTCATGTATAGACGCTTCGAATCGATTTCAGGTAAACTGAAGTATGGACCCTTGCCTTTGTTCTTTCATCCTGCCTCAGAAGAAATACATAATATAACATTATCACTAGTTAATACCAATTGCATTTTATCAAGACACTCAACCCTAAAATGCATGTAATTTGCAAAAAAGCTTCTTCGGTACGCTTAAGGAGTTTTGCAACGTTTCCTAAAAAACCGCGGACATCTTTTATTACAATATTTCCTTTTATTTATCCCCTAGCTACCCCAGCCCCGAGGGAACGGCGCGATTATCATATATCAGTTCGCTTTTAATCTCGCAAGCCCTATTTATTTACATTTATATTTTCTAACGTATTTTCCCTTTGGAACTAACGCTTTCCGTGTTTTTTGCTGATTTATATCTGATGTCTGGATTCACTGTGAGAACTGGGAAGTGTATCTTACTCACGTTTGTAGGATCGTTGCAGGATTACGTTTACGGTACCGGGTGGTTGAGCATTCTTTAAAGAATGGTTTATTTTCAAGGGGAAGAAATATATTTTACGGCCGATTCGTGCTTTGACGAATAAGAAAATCAAATTCAAAACTCAAATTCAGAATTATTTATTCATGTACATGTCATATGAACTACACTACAGCTGAACATGGGTAAACATCTTAACATGAATTGATTTGTAGCTTTTTTTTTGGAATTTCCCCTCATTGTGGAAATGTTATATTTTATTCCAAAAAAGTTGCATAGGTAAAATCGGCTTGGCATCCAGCTGCCCACAAGGTAGTATAAAAAAACTTATTACAATGTAATAGCTTCATAATAATATTGTAAAATGATTATTTTGAAAAGAGCAACTGCTGAGTTTCTTGCCCGCTCTTCTCAGCAGAATCCGCTTTCCGAACTGGTGGTAGAGTCATGACTTGTCATAAGGGCCACAGGTTGGCCTACGTGAAATAAATAATTTTGAATTTGAAAAACGAGATACCTCAACGAGTAGCAGATCCCGTCATTTCTACCCTTGAAAACCTATTCACGCGCGAGAGTAAGACCTCTTTAAGTGATAGTCGATTTTCATGTCTAGACCTTTACAAGACAGATTGCCCTTGCTCTATGACAATCTGCACTTGAACAAAAGTTCGAGACATATTTTATTTTTTGTGACTTTTTTACGAAGACCTGAGTATTGATCCAATGTAGACTATATTATCCCCGTGGTTGACCGACGACATCAAACGAGTCGCAGGGAGCCGCTGGATTCAGGCGGCGCAAAACCGAAGCAATGGAGGAGACCTTTGTCCAGCCGTGGACGTCTACAGGTTGATTAAAAAAGAAGAAGAAAAAGACTACAGTATAAGGCATGACAGTACAATTGCTAAAGACGTAATACTTGCTAAGGTAATTTAAGCCGTTTCATTCGTTCAAGTGTTAGCCGGTTCATTTTATCATTAGTACATACTACTATTCTAGTTCAGCTAACTAACCAATAATAATGAAGGATTATGAATTTTATAGAAATTATATTCCCTTTATTTACCTAAACAGAAACGTGTACAGAGATTTTTATGCGTCTAAGTGGTTTAATGCGTCTCCATCAATCTTTACTAATCAGCACTCTACTTATGTAGAGTGCCGTTAATGACGGAAAGGCGTATCCGATGCCGTCACGAATCATACCTACTCATATAAGAGCCATTACGAACCCACTTATGTAGTTCTGTACAACACGCATTTGAGGGCATAATTTTTAAAAGGAATAATGGCATTTACGTGCTACGTTTAGTTTTAACTATTTGAATACGTCCTCTTAGGCCCGCTTGCAAAAACGCCAAGTTACCTTTCTAACCTAGAGTTAGCTGCTGCTTTGACAGGTTTCGTATTTAAAAGCTTCTGTCAAAATTACAAATTTATTCCTGGGTTAAACCTAACCCGGCGTATCTGCAAGCGGGCCTTAAAGTTTTGTGTAGTTTACTGCATACGAATACATAAAATTGAAGCGTCAGTCTGTAATTTTGCTTTCTTAACTAATTGCGTTTAAGGTAGGTAACATTCAATATAGTTACTAATTGGAACATATAATTATCCCGGATATTCCCGGGTCGGACTAAAAAATATGCGTTTTGACTTTTAGAGTCAGAAATTCCCAGTACTAGCCCGGAGTTAGGAAGTATAGGCGGTGAGCCACTCCCGTGTCTCTGAGAGCGCAATAATATAAATCCTTGGACATAAGTGGTCTCGTAATCTCTCTCTGGTCATATTGGATTTTTGTCCCATCGGATTGTGAGAGCGAGGGAATAGAGAGTGTATGTATGATTGCGGAGATACCTGTGCTCTATAATATCTCCCTCGCAGATAACTAATCTCCATGGAGTTTGGCCACCGCGGCCGGTAAGTAGGACTATTATTTACTAAAGGAATTCAAGAACATTTCGTTTCTATTAAGCAAATTGGTGGTGTAAAGTCAAATTCGCTATTAGCAGAAATCGATGACTATTGTCTCAGTATAATTGGCAGAAGGCGTGCCTCTCAGTGGGTGTATCGTCGGCGTTAATCTAGTAACAGGGGCATTAGACGATCGTTCCCGATAATGGAGATTGATAGCTTCAATGCGAATGCAAGGATTTTTTACGCTAAAATAAGCTTTATAATATACCAGCTACCTCGTCTCTGTACCTAATCTATTTTTACCCCGTCAAAAAAAGAGGACTGCTGTAAATTTGACGTGTGTCTCTGTATATTTGAGTATCTGTGTGTCTGTCAGTTTCCTCGTAGCAGCCCAACCAATGGACCGATTTTGATGCAGTGTTTTTCATTTTTGAAAGCTAACTTAATCCAGGTGGATCTTAGCTATAATATTGTGAAGATCTGCTCAGGCCTTTGAATAACATCAGCTCATTTTCTACTTAAAAGATCTTACAAGCTTTACCTGGTGTGATTGATTTGTTTGGTTTATTGTTACTTCGGATTATTTCCAAGGCATGGTAAGCTGACGCTACAGCATAAAAGTAGTCTGCGGGATACCCAACTCCTCAGCAACTTTCAGCAGATAATGTGTGTTTGGGCTCATTGGAATGGTCTCAATGAGTAGGTGTTAGATGGTGGTCGAAGATCAAGAAGGAGGATCCGATGATGGAGCAGAAAACTGGGTAATAAGATATCAGGTATATAGACGCTGTGCCTCCCAGTTTTTGTTTATTGTTACATTATTCCAATTAAGAAAACGATAAGTGGACATGCGATTATTTCTCATTAAGAGAGATTTGCATTTGTAGATATTAATAAAGGTCGTGCGGTTCGCTGTCCAACTAAGCCTGTTGAAGTCATAACTAAACCTCGAGTCTAGACATAATCCCATAGGTCTAGTATTAAATTACGATTTTCATTCTATCTTTTTTAACGTAGACCTTTCGTGGGTTAGGTTAATGATGCGTCATAACAGAGCTCCATTATTACCAAACATTATTACCTAAATTGGGTAAATGTATAGTCATGAATTTGAATAAAACTGAATAATCTTATACAGAACTAATATAGTACCAGAGTCATCAACGGGCTGCAAAAGAAGAGGCAAATAGCGGCGTAAATTTTTCGAATAACCGAAGAATTTCTTACACATAATTATGGTGTCGCGCAACCTCACATAGAAACGAGGAGTGTTGGCATAGTTTCATTGCCGAATGCCGAATGATGAAGACCACTTCTTCATCAACCTACAGACGCGACCGCCGGACATACGTTTCTTGCATAGACTTCCTCCTGCTTCGATCTTGAGCTGCCTGTATCCAGAGACTCGTCTGATGCTGTCGGTCCATCTAGGAGGGGTCTAGCCAACACTGCGCTTTCCGGTGTGAGGTCTCTACTCCACCACCTTGGGTCTCCAATGATAATCAGTTCTGTCTGCCATGACCACGAATAAAATCCTTAAAAGATACCAATATCCAGCACTGGACGACTGTCGGTTGACGACAATAAATACTTAATCTTATATTTCAGCGCAAAATAATTTCAGCCAAGTAAGCAAAATACTTGAAGGCTGGTATTTTGCACGTCAGTAAATTTAAGAAGCGAGTAATTTATCTAGTTAAAATAATCGCATAGACGGCCATTATGCTTGGCTGACCGCCAACCCGCGACTGCCTCGTTTACCGCTACCACTTCCATGTATTTACTTAGAGACAATAATACTCGTATACTGCTCGAATGCTGTTTAAGATGCTGTTAGGGAAGAGTGGAGACATATAAGCGTGCCAACACACCCGAGTGACGACCAAGAATGCTCAGTCAAGAGCAAAAACACTGAGAAGAAGCTGGACTGGACTGCTTCCAGGACCAAGCATCCATGAAAGGGATAAAGGCTCTGAGCCTTTATCCCTTATATTATAGCCGTATTGTTGACAGCCTGAATGTTTAGCCTGGCTTAACATTCAGGATGTCGACATCGACAATACGGCTATCGGCTCATGCATGCCTTAGATTATTTCGACCATATTGCCACATTAGCCTCAAACGCTTTACGGTTAAGGAGCAAACTGAAAACTCAAAGGGTTCATTCCCCTCCCGTTGCATTATTGTCGTACCAACTCTTAAAACATGCTTTACCCTTATTTGGAGGAGAAAGGGCAATATTAGTCAAGTTCAGCGTGGCTTATATTAAAAAAAATTGCTCACCTTAGCCTTGGAAACTTCTAATGACACTGGTCAAGTACTAAGTAGGATTTTCAGATTTTAACATCTTTGGGAATATTATTAGTTCTAATATAGTAATATCGAGGGGTCTAGCCCGGACCAAAGGAGGCTGAAATCTTAAACACTAGGCTATCACTACTGTTATAGTACGGCCACCGAGAGAATACGTTTTTGACGCCTGTCAGTTTGCCATACAAAACAAAAATATCCGGTTGACATAACCTTGTAATATCGCAGTTTAGATTTAGAAAAATATTGTTTACCAAGTTATTTGACACTCAGTTTGGCACAAAATTATAACATTAATTGATTATTGATATAATAATGTTGTTTTAATGCTCATCAATTATTAAAACGGTAAACAACCAGCAATAATATTTTTATCTTAACTGCAACGCCATTACAAAGTTACGTCGTCAGTTCAATCGCGACGTGTCAGGAACGCATTCTCTGAACGGTCGTAGTTTAACATACTTTACCTTCTAATACCCGCTGTATACCCAACATTATATAGACATTATATAGTATAGCAGCAGTGATAGCCTAGTGGTTAGGACTGTGGTCTCCTATTCGGGGGGTCGCAGGTTCAATCCAGGGTACGCACCTCTGACTTTTCGGAGTCAAGTGCGTTTAAGCAATTAAATATCACTTGCTTCAACGGTCAAGGAAAACATCGTGAGGAAACCTGCACACCTGAGAGTTCTTCATAGTTCTTGAAGGTGTGTGAAGTCCGCCAATTCGCATTGGGCCAGCGTGGTGGACTATGGCCTAAACCCTTCTCTGAGAGGAGACCTAGCTCAGTAGTGAGCCGTTGATGGGTTGCTAATGATGATGATGACCCGACATTAAATATTTCAAATGGCCTGGCTTTGGCTTCGTAGAGCGTCGTCTCTGTCACACAAAGTGCCATTACATCGGCGAGTTCATTTCGCTTACACAGCAATGTATATTTTTTATTCTAAATATGGTTTAAAAAATACATACCAACAATTACAGAACTGGTTGGCACGGTAGGTATGCCAATTTATAATTTTTAAATAAATGATATAAAACATTTTCATAGTATACCTACCTCCTATTTATTCGTTTAAAATTTTAAATATTTATTGAAATAGCTATCATGTTCACAAGCACTTACATTTTAATCCAGAATCGATTGAATAACAACAACGATAATGGCATGTTTAACACTCATTAGTTGCGAACATTGAATTTTATAATATCGCAGTTAAATAATATGATTAAAAGATTACTCGGCATAACATACACTAGTAAAATAAATAGTTTGGTTAAATATTTGTGTATGTTACGCGAATCTGCTCTAGTTTTGAACCTATTTTGATGATTCTTTTTTATTGAATAGGTTTATTTTACTTCTCTTTTTATTTGAGTATTTCAAGAAGAAAACATGAAGAAAATCAACAACCGATAAACTTCCAATGGTGGACATAGACAGTCTCTTAAATGATCGCCATATTTCATCACAACACGATTTAAGTAGTACCTAGGTACATTGCCTTGTAAGTAAGTATACTATTATTATGTCCGAGCTTTAAGCTTTTTAATCACTTTATTTATCAACGGAATAGTGCCAGATGTTCACGATGTTTTAGTAATGGTAGGTAGCTCTATATCTATACTCTCAATTTATAAAAGGATCCTTCCAGTAAGTAAAATGGGTTATAAAGCAGGTGGGTCGGGTTAGAAAAGAGTAAATCTGCTCAGGCGTCGTTTTTACTGCAATTAGATCGCTCGTTAATGCTCGAGATCGTTTGCCGGTCGTCTTATTTTTATTCAGTATCTTTATTTTAAAATCTCAGACACGATCTTGTTACGTCAGGAATGGTGGGTGGATATTTTTCACTGCAACAAAAAAGGATCTCTTTTGGTACAATGAAATGAAAAGGAACTGAAAAGATGTGCGAATAGCTTCCTATCAGTTAAATTATGAAAACTGACTGAATCAAAGGAAAAGTAGCATCTACTAACTTCTATAGTTCACCGTAATACAACTACTACTATTAACTATAGTATTGAAATATGATTATGGACTAGTATATTATTATATTAAACAAGTAAGTTCATCGTTGTTTAGCTTCCGAATAGAGTTACTGTAAGTTTCGTATACCTAATAATATGACGGCCATATAATTTAGACTGGTAGTGGCTACGCATAGCGACTACCATTCCTAAGCCTATGATTACGACCAAGTGTGTATTAGCAGACTGCACACACCTACCTTTCAGAAATTAAGGAGAACTCTCAGGTATACAAGTTTCCTCACGATATTTTCCTTCACCGTTAAAACAAGAGATATTTAATTGCTTAAATCATTTTTCCGGACAATATCGTACCATTTTGTTACAAAACCCTAAATACGAGAGCGGGGCTTGCAAAATTTTAATAATTGTAGTAAATTTGATTCAATATTTCTTGTTTTCATGTAACGATATCACGCTTTTCATTGTTAAGACCCCAAGCCAAAGGCGATTATGCAAATCTGTACGCTACGAGGATCACATAAATCGTTTCATATTACACTTTTTCGCATAATATTATATTTTTGTGTAAGCCAGCCATCCGTCATAGCCGACGCCGAATGTGATTACTGGTTTGATAAATGAATGGGTTTATTCTTATTTAGTCGAAAGAACATTAGGGCTTTTAAATATACCTACCTAACTTAAAATTCAAACACTGCAATGAAACTTAAAAGTTAATTGTAGTCATGAACATAAATCAGTACCAATACCAAGCTTAAAACCAAATTCAAATATTTGAAAACCACTCTAGAATTGCACTTTGAAAATTAATGGAAAGCTACTTCATCTCTTAATTTGCATTCATATTAATATAAGAGCTGCTACATATTTGGATTTTAGCCTCAAACGATTTGTTGAGTTCAAATGTCATGTTTGTTAAGAGTGGGTGGATAAAGAACATAATCCATACCTAAAGCTGCGTCCACATTGGGCGAGAAGTGAGGAGCTTTTCGGTCGGACGTATAACCAGCCTTAACAGCCAATTCGGTTGTACACAATCTCTATTAAAAACTAAAAATAGTGATATAGTTTCACCAATGTTCTCTGTGGTATAGTATAGTATATAATAGTATTACAAATAAAGATAATATTCAATTTTATTTAGAGCTGTGCAGCAGTAGAAGCATTCAGATAAGAGTAGGCTGTGGTAGATTTTTAATCCAATATATTGTTTTTAATATCAACATTTTAAGGTTCCGTAGTAAACAAGGAACCCTTATAGTTTCGCCATGTCCGTCCGTCTGTCCGTCCGTCCGCGGTTTAGCTCAGAGACTATTGGTACTAGAAATCTGTAATTTGACAAGGGTATAAATATTAATCACGCCAACAAAGTGGTGAAATAAAATAGTGAAAAATAATTTTTTAGGGTACCTCCGCTACATGTAAAGTGGGGATAAATTTTTTCTCGTCTATCCCATATTGTGGGGTGTCGTTGAATAGGTCTTTCAAAAATATTGTGGGTATATACCATTTTTCGGTTCATTAGATTCGCTAATTTTTATTAGAGTCAAGTGTCCCCCCCCTCTGCCAGCTAAATGGTTGTTTATAGGATACGTGAAAAAATTCACAGCAGTAGTATACATGTATAATAGTAGATTATTAACCAAGGGGATAAAGCAGTGTCTTCTGTCGCGGGTGACGATTTAAATCGCGAGCGTAACGAAGGACTCGAGGTTTACTCCCGAGCGTAGCGAGGGTGTTAAAAACTTAAATCACGAGCGAAGCGAGGGATTTAAGACGAGTCCTGAGTGTAGCGAGGGATTTAAGTTCACCCAAGACTAAGACAGCTTTATCACCGAGGAAAATACTCTACTTTTCGTACCATTTGCGAAAAAATTAACACAATAATAATATGAGATAAGCATTTATTAAAAATAATGACAAAAGTAAAAGTTAACATTCGAAACATTGGTCCAATTATTTATTATTGATAGAGAGAGTTACATTTTTGTTTGGTACATTTATTGTTGATGAGTTGATTTGAGTATTTCTCTGTTCTTGCGTCTGAGCATTTGCACTGATGGAATCCGACAATTCACTGTCACTGTCGCTTTGATTTAACATCGTAACGTATTTTTAGAACATTTACATATTTCATCATCAGCCTGTATTCGTCCACTGCTGGACATAGGCTTTTCCGAGAGCGCGCCACCAAACACGGTCCTCCGCCTTCCTCATCCAACCGCTTCCCGCCACCTTCTTAAGGTCATCGGTCCAACGAGTTGGAGGTCGTCCTACACTGCGCTTGCCGGTACGCGGTCTCCACTCCAGAACACGTCTGCCCCATCGGCCATCGGTTCTGCGACAGATATGACCTGCCCACTGCCACTTCAGCTTGCTAATCCTCAGAGCTATGTCGGTCACTTTTGTTCTTCTACGAACTTCCTCGTTCCGGATTTTATCCCAGAGAGAGATTCCCAACATAGCTCGCTCCATAGCGCGCTGAGCGACTTTTAATTTGTGAACGAGGCCCACCGTCAGTGTCCACGTTTCCGCTCCATACGTCATTACCGGTAGGACACACTTTACATATTTATAAAAATAAATTAAAATAAACTTCACGTTTATGTATTTGAAGAAAACAAAAACGCGGCAAATTCCTAGACTCATATTTTTTTGTCGGAAAAGCAAAGGCATCAAGCTCATACGGCCTCGTCGGTTTTCGTAATTTTATTCAATAATCATAACTGCATAATAAATGCGTATTCCTTTTTCAAAATGATGTATAATGCTTTACATACAAACTCAATGGTGTAAACACAGATGTAGTTCAGTA
Source organism: Oeneis ivallda (assembly GCA_029955525.1). Lineage (NCBI taxonomy): Eukaryota > Metazoa > Arthropoda > Insecta > Lepidoptera > Nymphalidae > Oeneis > Oeneis ivallda. The sequence goes on along the minus strand of JARPMR010000020.1, from coordinate 9,491,608 downwards.
TAAATTTCGGTAAGTATTCCAAATTTAAATCACATTCTCCCCCTAGAGGATGAATGAAATTCAGTACAATTTTCTTTCCCTGTTTTTAACAGATTAAAAATGACTATTGTTATGTTCGCTTTTTGTGGCACAGAATGTCACTTTTTTGAGCAAGTGGTACGAAAAGAATTTTATAGGAAAACTATCACGGCTAAGTAGGGTTCACAAGTTAAGGAGTTATATCTGTTTTTTAGAAGTGAACCGCGAAAAGCCATGGAACTCAAAATATATTCAATATTCATAAATAAAATAAAAGCACTATCCTAGGATAGTGCTTTTAGTCAGTAATAATAATAATTGTGACTTGCAACTACGAAACCCTACACTGCGCGTAGCCCGACACGCACTTGGCCGGTTTTTTTTGTAAAGCAGAAACCCTAAATATGTAGAATGTATGTATGTATAAGTCGGTTTAGTGGTTCCAAAGAATAGCTTGACAATCAGATAATAATGTTGGGTATTTAATTCATCATTAACCCATCACCGGTCTATTACCGGGCTCGGGGACTTCTCTCAAAATAAAAGTAAAGCTAAATCTTTATTTTTATTTAGGTCTGTGTCTAGTTCTAACGAATGTCATTTACAATATCAAATAATTAGTAGGTAAATTAGTAAATCACATATAGGTATGTACCTATACGATTTCAAAATAAAAAGCCTATGTCACTCTCCAAGTCCTCAACTATACAACTGTGCAAAAAAACACGACGATCCGTTGCTCCTGATTGAAGTACAAACAAAAGCAATGCCGAATGTATAATAATATTACTAAGGATTATAATATATGGTTTAAATAATAAATAGCAGTATTATACTATTAAATACAATTTTGAAAATGGCCAAGCTAATCCTTTGGCCAAGGTAGCTTGCCAGCTCTTGGATCCCCGGTAGACTCGATCACTCTTTTCTTCACTCGATATCTCTAAAAAAAGTGCGCGAGCCTCCGGGCCCCACGGCCCCAGGGTCTCTACACCAAAAGGCGCAAATATGAAACAGCTGTCAACCCCCTGTCAAACCCCAGCATCTTGGGTACTATGCCACACTGCGGTGGCTTGGATGGGGTTTTAGAATTTAATTAGTTTTTATTTAGTTTTAATTTTAGAATTAAATTTAGGTTTAATATAGTATTGTATATATTTATGAAATTTTCTTAAGGATCATTGCAAGTTAAATAAATTTATTTATATTGAAAAAAATATATATTTTTACTAGCACCGATTATCTCACCTCCATTAAAACTCACCACGAAAGATCTAAAATATTGGAATAGGTCGGCACGAGGAATCTCAATGATTAGGTACATTCCTATGGAAATTGACAACGGCCCGGGGGCAACAACGCAAACTAGGACACAATAAAGACGATTCTCGAGCCATGTTTTATTAGAAGTTCTCTGATATTGTATTCTGAAAACGATGCTATATTAATAGTCTCTACTATTATAACAGTGATTGCACAAATCATCAGACCGAACGATGTAGAGGAATTCTCTATCGAAAAATTTATAGTCAGACATAGTTTAAAATTAAAACTGTGAAGCTTAATTCACCTTTTCAAGTTAATGTTAACTATGCCTAATCTTTAATTTAGTATATAGATGGATGTTTTTTTCTTTCGTACTAATTGATTTATTAATTAGCGTAGCGTTCACTTGAAAAGTTATATAGAGCCGCTGACAGAGTGTTAAAGTTTCGAGTTAATTTACATAAAAATTGAAATTAAGTTAAGCGAATTACAATTAACATAAAAATAAGTAGGTACGCAGGGATCTCAAAACTTACATAATATAACATTATAAGTCCGCATTAACACGGCTGGCGCGCAGCAATAGAGCAAATGAGACTAAGCGAACCGTCGCGCTCAGAGGCTCTAGACAAGGGGACATTCTATTAGCGGTGTCGCTAGTAGAAAAGTCCAAAAATGTATGGGATTGACATTAGCTATCGATATGTCACGTGGTCTAATAGAATCGAATCGAAATTTGCTAGACAATGTTAATTTAATCGATTCCATCAAAAGAATCGACATCTGTCGAAAGACTAATTCCATAGGATGTGTCGACAATTGCTAGACAAAGTGACATTTTTGACAAGCGTCATCGATAGTTGTCGAATAATACAATGGAAACCCTAGCGAGCGCCAAGACCGCATTCGCATTCGCATTTCGACAAGGTTCCGATCTAAAATGGATAAGGTAAGTTTAGCAAGACGTTACTTTGTTTGTAGTATAGCTGATATCTTTGGCTTTGTGTCCTAGGGAACATTATCAACAAAATACCCCTCCAATTAAAAACCTCCTCTTTTTTAATTCGAAAAGAAAAATTTCTAATCTAAGCAGAGAAAAGTAACTTACAAATAAGATGAAAAGCGTAGGGGCAGCGGCACTGAAGTATATAATAACTATATACGTAGGTAGCGGTATTCGGAGGTCTCAAGGTGGCTCATACGCCCCAAGACGCAGAATTTAGCTTACAACTAAGATCGCTATATAAATAGTTCACGACTGTCGCCAGTAATAGAGCAACGAGTACGCTCTGTTTCAAAGTGTGTGCATTTTATACGTTTATTTTAGAGCAAGATCCCAGTGCCGCCAGACCTAAGTTATTTTCTCAGCAATTATTTGTGTACGATAGAGTACTGTTCGAATGTCCTTTCAGTGTATGCTTACCAGCTAGATTGTGCCGACGGCCAATTTCCAGATACCAGGTGCTAAAGGTAGGTAAAAACTAAAATAACTTATCTTAAATTCTCAGGGCTGATTTTCATATATGTTTTAAAGAATATAGTAAAAATTAATAAATTAATACTGCCAGACGCTTACCGCCGGCGGTAACTTTAGCCAGACGCTTTGAAGCTCCCAAAAAAATATATAATTTAAGTTAACTTATATTCTCAGTTCTGATTTTTATACATGATACTCAGGGAACTATTGCGATATTATCTGTAAGCTGCCAGACCTATTGGAAGGGTCGAACATCCCCCCAGACACACATTATGCGTCCCCATATGTAAGAGCGCTAGAACATGATTCACTTGTTTAAGTGTGTGAGAGATAATATCATCATACTATAATATTATAAATGCGAAAGTGTGTTTGTTGGTTTGTCCTTCAATCACTCTGCAACAGAGCTACGGATCCACGTGATTTTTTGCCTGGGTATAGCTTAGAATCTAGAGAGAGAGAACAATTGCAATATCTTCTGCAAGCTGCCAGACCTATTGGAGGGGTCAAACATCCCCCCAGACCACACATTAAGTGTCCCTACGAGTATGAGTGCGAGAGTGATTTGATGATTTATAATACATAATATAACTTTATTAAACTTTATTACGGGTATTATCCAATCCAATCCATCATCCTGTATTCATCCACTGCTGGACATAGGCCTGTCCGAGAGCGCGCCACCAAACACGGTCCTCCGCTTTCCTCATCCAGCCGCTTCCCGCCACCTTATTAAGGTCATTGAAGTAGTTACTTAATTAATAATTAATCATAATAAAAAAAATTGCATGGTACTTAATTATCGATACTGAGCCTAATCTGAAAATAAAGTATTATGTGGCTATTAATTCTTCTAAAATCAGTCGAGCAGTTTTTAAATAATCAACAATAAATTATATACTTTGTAGTGGCGAGGGCACACAGGGAGGGATTTTTTATTACTTATAAACTATTATTGATAAAAAGCTTTGCGGTTAACCAATCAATTTCGATTTTATTGAGTTATGGAGTACAAAAGTACCTGTCAAATTGACAACTTTGTTTTTGAACTTTTTCGAATTCGAAAAAGGAAAACTATTCTAAGCCACACTTCAGAAATCAGGGGTCTCAAAAGGTTGCTCAATGCAACCCTCCCCAATCCTGTGTCACAGAGTTCAGCTTACAAATAGGTCCGCACTAATGAATGAGAGTTCACGGCTGTCGCTCGGCAATAGAGCTCTTGCGACTAATGAAATTGCGTGACAAGTACGCTCTGTATTAAAGTGGATTATACGGTAATTTTACTATGACGGTAGCTGCTTGGTGTAGAAGAGTGTTTTTTACCTTTGATTGGGTTTGACCGTCAGCATTGCACCTATATGACAGACCTTAAACAGGGTTAATTGTAAAATGCCAACAACCTTCTACAGGAAACTTCTATGCATCAAAGTAAATAACTTTTGTTCCACGACTTTTTAAATTTCTTAAAAATAAAAATAAAAATTTTCATACAAAAATGAATCATTTTTATTTTTCTGTTCTAAAATTTTAAAAACTCTACGCGGCAGGTGTCAATTCCCTTTGGGTGGCGTATTTGACGGGCCATCACTCGATAATATTCGGTACTTAATACTTATCGAATACCTACATCTGACGCCGCGGAAATCCTTTTTGGTGTTCGCGATAAACGCGAAATTATGGACTTGATGATAGCTCAGCCTGATGTTAGTAATACACATAACAAATTTTGTAAATACGAAGCGATAACTTCGGACGTTAATTGTTGCGTAGTTAGTAGTCGACGCTTCACACAGATATGGAAGAGACATTACATAAAATGACCATAGAGTTAAAAAAAGTTACAGACTCTTCAACAAAAACTTAATATTTTTTTTTGTTAAATTTATTGAGTTATGTGAAAAGTTCTTAAACAAATGTTGTTCAGTATTATGCACAGAAGTTACTTGTGTGTGGTTGTCGGTAAATTAAAATTAACCCTGTATAGATCTAAAGGTCCTGATTCATCTCTTAACATTAATCCAAGTATTAAATACCTGATGATAGTGAAGATGTTACTCAGCTCTATTTAAAACCAGGGCACATACGGTGCTGATAACAGCGGCGATCGGCCTTATTGCAATTTTTAGTCGCTTTTTGGAAGCTCAATGCCGTGTTCTAATGCAAAAACGCTGTTCGTCGCTGCTAAAAGCATCGTATTTATAGAAAAATTAATAATATTCCTTTGTTATTATCCGCCTAGCTATATCGGGCATGTCATACATAGACCAGCCATTAATTCTACATGTCGGGGGTGACTTAAATTTTTAATTTAGACCTGTTCTTAAATTTAGTTGATGTAATGAGTGTTAACAGTTTAGACTCACACATTTTCACGCGTAATTTTGTATTTTCTTATATTCCAACTTAGCGCCTATGCTACTGAACCGATTTTGATGAATGTGGTATCAGTCGATTCGTTGTTACTATATCCGGGTGACATAGGATACATTTTATACGAACAAAATGAATATGACGGATGTTATATCCAATTCCGTAGAACTAACAGAACTACGGAATTTTACTTTTTTCTTGTTTATGGACAAAAATATTCAGTTTTTGTTTACGTAGGTAGTAACTTTGTTGTACAAAGTCAAATCAGTGAAACACGGGTAGCGCTAGTTCCGAGGGGAAAATATGTTAGAAATAAATGTGAATAAATAGGGCTTGCGAGATTAAAAGCGGCTGATATATGGCAGTGGCGCCGCGCCCTTGGAGACCGAGGCAGCTGTAGGTATTAGGTAAGCGATAAGTTTAATCAGAATAAACTATCTCCTGTCTAATATACAGCAGAGCATTTATTTTAAGGTAACAAAAAGTAAATGATGAAAAGTGTGGGATTTCGCTGTTGTTTTCAAACTAATTTTACAAAATAGGCCACAGCAGAGGGGTCAAACAAAACCCAAAATTACTTTTAATCACTTACCTGAACATATAAATAAACTAGCTTCTGCCCGCGGCTTCGCTCACGTTAAGTTCGATTTTTCAAACCCCCATGCCCTTAAGGGTTGAATTTCTAAAAATCCTTTCTTCGTTCCAAATTGCAGCCTGATCCGTCCAGTTGTTTGAGCTGTGCGTTGATAGATCAGTCAGTCACCTTTTCCTTTTATATATTTAGAAAACTAAAGATGTGCGAACTATTCTGATGCTAGGATACGACGATAATATTTAAATACTAGCTGACCCCGCGAACGTACCGCCAGCAAAAATATTTAGTGGTTGGTCACCCTTATCATTTAGTGGTATGAAAAATAGATGTTGGCCGATTCTCATATCTACCCGATATGCACACAAAATTTCATAATAATCGGTCCAGCCGTTTCGGAGGAGTACGGGAACGAACATTGTGACACGAGAATTTTATATATTAGATGAAACTTTTTGTCGTTTTGGTTTTCAAGTTATCGTTTGGGTATGAAGACTCGCATAAATGCAAAATATTATGTTCCGTTGATATTTAATCAGAATTTTCGGTTTCTCTTTGATATTACGCTTCAGAATTTGATAAGCAACCAGAAGCCAAGCTAATATCAGCCATCAAGACGATGCCAAAGAATTTAGCTCACAAACAAGATCTCACTAATGAATACCTAAGCTTTATGTTTGTCGCCGTGCAATAAATACAGCTCGCGTGAATAATGAAATTTTGCGACAAAGAGGTCGCTTGGCTAACCTTGATTATCACGTAATTTTATGTTTATTGTAAAAGTTAATTGTAGGGACGCTATATTGTAAACAAAACTTTAAACACGGCGTCCTCTCTCTCTCTATCACTGCATTATATAACATACTAGCTTTTGCCCGCGGCTTCGCTCACGTTAAGTTCGATTATTCAAACCCCTATTTTACTCCCTTGGGGGTTGAATTTTCAAAAATCCTTTCTTAGCAGATGCTTACATCATAAAAACTATCTGTATGCCAAATTTCAGCCCTATCCATCCAGTGGTTTGAGCTGTGCGTTGATAGATCAGTCAGTCAGACACCTTTTCCTTTTGTATTTTTAAGATTTCCTATTATACTTCATTGTCGTGGGTCTTGATTATTAAAATACTTACCCATAATTCATTTAATGAAGTTTTCTTGAAAGTTGGTCCATGCACAATTTGGATGTGCGTGGAAAAAGATCTGGCACAACGGGTAGTTGAAGTACTATAATTATCATGGAATTCTTCTTCTCAGTCATTTCGCTCTTGCCAGAGTGTTCCTGGTCGTCGCTTGGGTGTTGTGACACGCTTTGTGTAAGGGAACATCCACCGCAACCCTCACTAGGTCTGTCCGCCTCATGGGCAATCTGCCACGTGCTCTAGTGCCCTCTACTCTTCCTTGAACCACTCGACTATCGTGGAATTATTTATAGGAAGTACCTACCTATCTAATTCTTGATGACTCACTAATTCTTCTACCTATATAAAATTATTTTGAAGGATTTTATTCTGATATAAAATAGGTTGAAAAGGTATATAATATTACTGATTTATTATAATTTTAGCTTATTGTTGAGAATTCCAAGTCTCGATAAATTGCTGATCACCTCCGTGCCAATGATGTTAATGGATTCAATATTGCATTTTGTTTTATGTACACGTCACTCCCTAAAAGTTGGCCTGCAGCCAAGGTGGCTCTTGTTAGGCCAATACCCGGCGTTCACTTCACGGCAATACACTACACTCGGTGACTATCCGCACTGTGTCGTTAAGTTTACTCAATGAAAGCTTAGTTCGCAACGAAGAAGATGCAAAAGTTCTTCATCTTAATATATATAAATTACGTGTCACGTTGTTTGTCCGCGACGGACTCCTAAACTACTGAACCGATTTTGATCAAACTTTGTAACTATCTGTAATTTGGTCCAACTTGAAAGATAGGATAGTTTTTTTTGGATTAGGATAGTTTATTTCTTTTATTTATGTATATAAGGTGGCGGTACGAAGTTCGCCGGGTCAGCTAGTTATTTAATAAGTTAAACACTGCTACTAAATTTAAAGTTTACACTAAAACTTATAGTGGATGGAATTTTGAACGAATATTGTACACATTTACAAATAAAATTATTATATAATTACTTAGACAAAATTTTTGTAGACGAATTTAATATCTACAAAAAAATATTAAGTCAGATCGCAATAATTAGAAGTTCGTTCGCTTTGTTTTGTTTTTTGTGTTAGTAAATTACTCGTGACTTCGTCTGCGTGGAGTTAGGTTTGTAAAAATCCCGCTCGAACCCTCTGTTTTTTTTTCGGGATAAAAGATAGCAAAAGCCATAGAAAATACCAAATACCTTGTCTTAATATATAAAAAAGAAAAGGTGACTGACTGACTGAATATGTGACTGGCTGACTGGTCTATCAACGCACAGCTCAAACCACTAGACGGACCGAGCTGAATTGCATACAGATAGCTACTGTGCCGTAGGCATACGTTAAGAAAGTATTTTTGAAAATTAAATCCCTAAGGGGGTAAAATACACTAGCGGCACGCTATGATGGCCGGTTTGACGTTTGTCCGCTCATGAAGTTCCGTATTAATTGATAACGACTTTGAAGGAAATAATTGTATTACTTTATTGACGATAGTGATGTGCAGAGATTCATAAATTTTATCGAATGTAGTTTTAGGTTTAGGACTCAAAATTTATTTATTAAATTGATTTCTAAAATGTATACAAGTGTAGAAAAATCAGTTTGCACCATTTAAGGGGTGAATGTACTTGTGAATATGAACAATTTTCACTATGTGGACAAACCTCTGAAATCGCAAAAAAATATCAGCTGTTTCATACAAAAGGTAAAATTTTTATTTTTATATGATATATACCACAACTCGGCATTTGGTTTTCTAAATTGAAAATTTTTAAAAATGGAATCTAATACGATCGTCACATAGGATCGCTGGCTAGCACAACTACTACCTCCGGCAAACTCGCGTCAATGCTCAATGCAAAACAAAGCAGTTTCGAATTGACGTTGCTTCGAAAAGTATAAACTGTCAGTGCAATGCGATTGTGATATAGTTTTGACCTGGCTTTGGATTTCAAATATTGATACTGCATTACTGTTGACCCTTGCTCGTTAATTTGGACTCTGTTCAAGCCCTTTGTTGTGGATTTCGTCGATATGACCGAACGTCCGCAGAGAACTGTTCTAAATAGTCAGACACGTGAGTTTGTAATACGCCTTCGTAACTATTTCGATCGTGAAGCTCAAAATGGAGGGCCAATTTTACCTATAACGTCAGTGGTTGAACGCGTAGCTGATGCGCTTAATATTGGACAACGAACTGTTAGACGGATAACTAAAAAAAAATATGGCGAGACTGGCACAGAAGAAAATAAACTTCACACACCAAAAAAGAGAAAACGAGCAAAACCAGTCGTAGGCATCGATAGCTTTGATGCCGATGCTATCCGAAGACATGTTTACGGCTACTATTTACAGAAGGAGTATCCAACAAGAAAAAAGTTGGTGCATTCACTGAAGGAAGCTGGATTATTCTTCGGTGGGGAAAGTTCTTTAACGAAGATTTTGAAGACCATTGGATTTCGATACAAAAAATGTAACAAACGCAAAATATTGATGGAAAGATTTGATATAGCGATGGCAAGGTATACTTTTTTACGGCAAGTGAAAGAAATCAAAAATTGGCAAAATATTGTGTTCTTGGATGAAACATGGCTTAATGCTAACCATACTGTAGGCCGTTCTTGGAACGATGACACAGCAGCATCTACTTCCAAAGTTCCTGTAGGAAAAGGATCGCGACTTATAATTTGTCACGCCGGAACCGTCAACGGGTTTGTCGAAGGTTCTCTCATGGCTTTTGCGTCAAAAACCACTGGAGACTATCATGAAGACATGAATGGAGAAAAGTTTACTGAATGGTTTACCTCAATGTTGTGTAGCCTCCCTGAAACATCTATTATAATTATGGACAACGCCCCATACCACTCGATGCAAATTGACAAGCCACCTGCCCAATCCCAAAAGAAAGCTGATATCGTCGCATGGCTTCGTAAAAATGGCGTAGATGCAAACATGAATATGTTAAAAGCGGAATTAGTACGTCTTTTAAAAGAAAACAAACCAACCAAGATCCGATACGTCATTGACGAAATAGCATTAGAACATGGGCACAGAGTTATACGGTTACCGCCTTACCATTGTGAGTATAATGCGATTGAGTTGGTGTGGGCTCAAATTAAGGGATATGCTGCAAGGCACAATACAGAACCCCCATTTACCACAAAAAAAATGCTAAAATTATTAGAAGAAGCCTGTGAACATGTGACTAAAGGAGACTGGGAAAAGGTTGTGAATAGAACTGTTAAATTAATAAGGGAAGATTATGAAAGAGATGTGAAAATAGATAATATTATAGAAAACGAACATATAATTATTAATGTAGGTGATGATAGCAGTGACGACAGTGAAAATAGTAGTATGGACGAATCTGATTAATTATGGCCTTTTGTGGCACCTTTTTTGGTATCTTTTGTATTCATATGTTTCTTGTGTGCATATAAAGTATGTATATTCATTTTCATTCAAATATTCAGTTCGTTCAAATAAATTAAATAAACATATACATTTTTGTTTTATTAAACCTATTTAATCAGGTACAAAAACAAAACTTAATTGTTTTTTGTTCGAGAATAAATTGACATTCCACATCACTATTGTAATGTGTCAAACCGGCCATCATAGCGTGCCGCTAGTTTAGTGGTTTGAAAAATCGAACTTAAAGTGAGCGAAGCCGCGAGTAAAAACTTGTTCTTATGAATGATCAGATGAAGAGATAATTCTAGAGAATCAGATGTTAGGTAACCTACCTACTGATTGGCTTTAAGGGTGATTTCACTACAGGCTTGCACAGATTATTTGGAAGCAATAAAACTCCATGCATTTGACTAACTATAACTTCGCATGGAAATAAGAAATATAACTTGGATCAGCTCCAATATCTGGTGATCGGAAAACCATTTCCAATATTATAACGACTTAATAGCAACGCAGTAAAGGTACGAGTAAAAGTCTACGGGATTCAATGCCACTAGAAATTTTATATATGAACATTATACTTGACAGTATACAATAATTACAGATTAATGTAACTTACATTAGGAATAAAACAGTCAAAGCGTTCTAGTTCATCTCAGATTTATAGTTGAATAGAATAGTTTTTATTCAAATAAACTTTTACAAAGTGCTTTCGATTCGTCAAGTGTATCTTCCACTGGTTCTGAATACCGTTATGTGATAGAAGGTGGCTGTTCTTTTCGTAATTCCATGACAGGTACTCAAGGAAATACAAAATTTTGCTATATTCCGCCAAACCAGATAATATTTGTAATGGCGCTGTACCCTGCCGTTCTTCTAGTGATAGAACAAAAACAGGAACGAGGAAACACTTACACGCATCACCACACAAAACAAATCCGCTAATTAAAATATTCTATTTAAGTTTCACTCCGATACCAGGGCATCTTCTGGAGATGTTGACTACACAATACACAATTGCAAAGTCGCAATATAAAAGTTGTAACCAATCAATTATTAGCAATCCATCAACAGATCACTACTGAGCGCAGGTTTCCTCTCAGAGAAGGCGCTTAGTCCATAGTCCAAGGCGTGCAAATGCAAATTGGTAGACTTCACAAAACATTGAAGACATTATGAAGAACTCGCAGGCGTATAGGTTTCCTCACGATATTTTGAAGTCGATTGCTTTAACGCACATTTAACTCCTAATAGACAAATAGTCAACGATCTAACCGCGACGCCCTTAATAGGGCAGTCCTATAACCACTAGGCTACTCGTGAAGTCGTAAATGAATAACAGCAAATGTAGATTTTATTAATTCAGTGTCGGTGTTTAGGAGTTAAATAAAAATAATATGCATGTATACTTAGTAGCAGTGGTGTATTCCGCAGCCTACTGTTGGCGCACAGCCAGTCGTCACGGCTGACTGCGCGATTATTTCAACTAGATAAATTACACGCTTCTTAAAACTTACTGACGTACAAACTGAAAGTATGCGCAAACATATATCAGGTAAAATCGTCAAAGAAAAACCTCTAAGTAACTAAACCTCAACATCTTTGAAAGGCTCCAAGGCATTGGAGACCCCCAAAAGACTGAGAAAGCGAGAAACGTCGGCAGCAGCAGATATGCGATGACGATGCATAAGTAGATGTGGGCGCAATTGATTTCCGTTTAATTTATTTAAAAGTATTGTTTTGGTTTCCGTATCCTTTTATTTAATGAAATTAGTTTAATCAAATTGACATTTGACTTTGACAGCGCGGGTACGCCATCTTGCGCGCCATCTTGAAATATTAGTATAAAACGGCTGTTTCGACGATATGAATTCAGTCTCTGCCCAGAGACTCAACTCGACTAGTAGATGCTTTCGCGTCTAGGTCGTTCGTTCTATTTGATTGGGAGATTGCGGTAGCAATCGCTCCCTAATCGAATCAATATGGTCTGTACGCCTAGATTAAAGTAAATGATTAATTAATTCTTTGATATTTTTGATAACTACCCTCACGTTCAGATGGTGGTTTGTCTGTCGTGTTGTGGTTAAATTGATTAGACGTGAGGTCAGGGGCCGTTATAGGGGTGGTTGGAGACGGCTTTAGGTAGTTTCAGCGTTTTAAAAGACGCGTTCTCCTAAAGCCTGATTAGTTTTTGAGTAATAATTCCCGCTTTTTATCCATGCTAATAAATATAAAAGGGCTTTTGAGGGTACTTTGTTCGAAGTAAAACATCCTAAGTAATTAAATGATCTTTCCACGCTACCTTTCCTCGTTGCGCAACAAATATGTCTGACTCATAGACGAATGATTTTGTCAAAGGTCTGACTTTGTTGCCGACGAGGATATCTGCTCCGAAATAGACGCCGCGTCAGTGCTGACCTATTATGACGTATTCTTTTTATTATGCACCCGTATGCGACCGAATATTAGACACGCATTTTCCTCTGGCTCTGCCCCTGCTACTTGTCGTGCAAGTGACACATGTGACGACAGTATGCGATTATCTTTATTTTGCGCCCATCGAAATCAAAATGGTTCCAAGTCAGCATTATTGTTGCAGCATTTTAATATCTACCTGGATGTTCTGCTGACGCCGGAAAATATCGTGATAAAAACTGCATGCCTGAAAATTAATACCTATTCTGAAAGGTGCGTGAAGTCTGCCAATCTGCACTTGCCCGGCTCGCTTTATCAGGGGTAAACTTTTCTCATTCGAGAGGAGACCTGTGCTCAGTAGTGGGCCGGCGATGGATTGAATTTATGGACAAGCCTGAATTACTCATATAAACTCGTAGGTATTCTGTCTGGTGGAAATTAAACTCCTTGTGTATTATGTATATTATTATCACTGGTTAGTTAGATAAATGAACAAAGATGAATTAACGTGTGTTCGTTCGAGCCACGAAGGTGAATACGCCTAAACACTGTCCAACAAAATTAAACTAAAAAAAACACTTTAAACTAAACACAGTGACAACGCTAGGTCGTAGAGATAAAAAGCGACGCAATCCTCTAAGTTAAGCACAGGCAATTATAAAACTGTGCTACACAAAAGTGGTGTTTACGCTCATGTTTCATTCACGATTCCCATTTTACGATAATACAAAAGAACTAACAAAACGAATCCTCATCACAGTGACAGCATCGTGCTAATTAGGTCAAGCGAAAGTTCCACAAGCCTCCCTTTTGCTAATGAATTCCTCTGATTATACTAGGTTTTTTTTAGCGCCATTGAGAGTGTTAGAGCCGTTAATTAGAATAGTCACAACTGAGTTCGCACAGTCTAAGTGTTGTAGAGTGCCATGTTTGAAATCGTAGTGTCTAGTACCTATTTAAGAGGCTACAACGACACAGATTTTTTTTTCAGCAAAAGTAATGTTAGAAGGAAAGATTTCTACACTGCCGTGTATGGAGAATGAGATGGCATTAGTGCCAACTGGCCACGAAAAATCAAATTACCTAATCTCGGCGCGGCGAACCTTGATCCCTATGACAGTTCGTGTTAGTGATGGGTCGTGTCTTTGGTCGTGTCGATAATTTTTTTTTAGACACCTTGATCCTTATGACAGTTCGTGTTAGTGATGGGTCGTGTCTTTGGTCGTGTCGATAATTTTTTTTTTAGACAAAGGCGTGGCTTGCATTCAGCCACGTTGGTAAACATGTTTTAAAAAATATTATAATGTGCATTTTTAATGTCCATTATGTTGTTGTTGTATTAATTTAAGATTTTTGGCATAGATTAAGTAGGTAAGTAAAACGAAAGTTTCCAACCTTGTTATTTTCTAATAATGTTTAACCCGGTAAACACGTTTTTGCTATATAAGTATATATTTTATCATGAAAATGATTGTTCCCCATTTATTTATTTTGTCTGAAAAAATTTTGTTACAATAGGTTATAATAATATTATAGGATATTTTTAGATATAGCCACACTATTTGGTCGGTCACTACGACGCGACGCGCGCGATCGCTCGGCGGCCGGCGCCTGGCGCTCGCTTCTTCAGTACGAGTGCTAACGCCTTGTATGCGCCACGTGTTTTTTGTTATCGGAGTGTTACTTGTTATTACTGTTTTCTTGTTATTACTGTTTTTGTTTTTGTTGCTGTTTTGTTATTGCTGGTATTGAAAAACGCCGAAAAGACTACGAAAAACTGTACTCAACAGTGAAACGCGGGAGTTTGTTGTGCGTTTGCGAGATTACTTTGCTCGTGAACAACAAAATGGCGGCCCTTTGTTGCCACTTGACAACGTACGCGACCTTGTTGCTGATGCTCTAGGGATTGGCAAGGCTACCGTTTCCCGAATCACAAAGGAAAAGTTCGGCGAATCATCGATGGAGGAGAACAAACTCTCAACTCCAAAGAAGAAAAAATGTAATAGGGTACATCCCGTCACCAGTCCAGATGACTTCGACATGGGCGATACGTAACCATATTTACGGCTACTACTTCCGAGGTGAACTGCCGACTTGTAAAAAGTTATTGACGTCACTGAAATCAGCCAGTTTATTTAATGGCAGTATGACTTCGCTCAGAGTAGTCATAAAAAAATGCGGATTTCGGTATGGGAAGTGTGACAAAAGAAAAGTGTTAATGGAGCGTAAGGATATAGCATTGATGAGGTGTGATTTTCTACGAAAAATAAAGAAAATAGAGAATTGGGACAATGTGGTCTATCTGGACGAAACGTGGCTTAACGCCAATCACACAGTCTCCAAAACATGGACAGACGATACAGCGAAATCCTGTATCAAAGCTCCTGAAGGCAAAGGCCAGCGTTTGATTATCTGCCACGCTGGTACAGCCAAAGGTTTTGTGCCTAATTGCTTGTGGGCCTTCAAATCAGTCAAAACTACAGATTATCACGAAGAGATGAATTTTGTCAATTTTAAGCAATGGTTCATAAAACTTTTGGATAATCTGCATGAGCCCCACCATATTTTGATGGACAACGCCCCATACCATTCCGTACAAGTAAACAAACCACCCACCAGCAACAGTAATAAAGGTGAAATACTAGAGTGGCTGCAACGCAATGGTGTGGAGGCTGACAGTCAACTGTTAAAAAAAGAGTTGGTCAGATTATTAAACTTACAAAAACTCCAAACAAAGCGGACATATTTTTTGGATGAAATGGCAAAATCTAAAGGTCACACAGTGATTCGGTTACCGCCATACCACTGCCAATATAATGCCATTGAGATGATATGGGCGCAAATCAAAGGTGGGTAATTTGTATTTATTTTAACTTTTATGTACAAATTACATATTATGTACTTTTACTTCAATCTCACTCTTTTACTTTGCATCATACTCAAAATAAATATTGTTTCAGGTTGTGCAGCCAGGCTTAACACCACTCCGCCATTTACAGCCACTAAAATGCTGACATTATTAGAAAAAGCTTGTAGTGAAGTGACTCCGGATAATTGGAGGAAAGTCGTAGAAAAGACCAAAAAACTTTGCTACGATGATTGGGATCGAGATGTGCGATACGACACTCTTGAAGATCAACCATTATTGATAAATGTAGGTGACAGCAGTTGCAGTTCAGATTCCGAGTCTGAGACGCAAACACTCATGTCATTATCAGATTCAGAATAAAATACAGAGTGTAACAAAAGTAAGTGATAATACTTTAGGGTGTGTAGTGTCCCTTATATAGAGTTCACTGGCAAAGTAGCAGCGCTAAAAGCAAAAATTTTTTTTTGTGATTTGCATGGGGAAGCTCGTGTGGCGCTTGCCCATACAAATCACAAAAAAAAAATGTTTCACTTTCAGCGCTGAGTACTTTCACTGTAAACCTAAAGTATTATGACTTACTTTTGTTACACCCTTGACCCTGTGTATGTAAATAAATAATTGTTAAACAGATTTTGTTTCATTTCATTTTGTCCTATAGCTGTTATTTTTTAATTTTCTTGGGTATAATATAATCATGTGTGTATGTATGAATGGTATGATCGTAATATTCTGTTCCATTCCATAATATATGAACTAAAATGTGAGTATGAAATAAAATTGTGCACTCGTTTCCATTACCGACATTTTTACTTGCCGCCCTAGTCGATAAACGTCACACGACGTAAGTTTTGCAGGACGTAAACATAAATTCAGATTGAGATAACTTCTTGTAAATGTTAAGAATTGTTAAAAATATCAACGGAATATCATTACTAATGGTATAAAGCTACGTAAAATTTATAAATGGCATTTTTAGACGCCCCCAATATGATCCCAATTTAATGGTGACGCCACTACAATGTTATATGGTGACATTCGCTGTCAGTGTCATAGGGATCAAGGTTCGCCGCGCCGAGTTTATATAGTTTTAAGAATAAACAAAACTAACAAAAACTTCTGCTACGAGTTCTATGTCAAAGCGCATTTGGATTACAGACCCGAAAAGCATAATTCTCATTCAAATATTTAATTGTTGTTTTTTTATTAATTTATTTATATTTTAATGTGAAAGCTTACGAAATATAGATTTCCCAAATGATAATATTAGTTAATTAATAAAAATTACATTTAAATAAATGATTAATTAGGTAGCATTGAGTACGAAAAAAATGAATACAATTTATCATTATCTCTTCGTTTCATATACATTTCAGATAGTCGGAGGCAGGAGCACGTCGTTAATGAAGATTAATGACCTCTCAGCAAAGTCACACTTTCTTGCTTTTATCTCTTCAACTTGATATTCAGAATGAGCAATCAAGTAGCATTAAGTTTTTAGGGGACAAAAGAGTCTCTTTTAATTTTCAACCGTCGCTACGCTTATGCATAAAATTAATTAATATTCGTCACTTGATAGGCTTATTGTCATTTAAATTAATTTTATTTTCATTTTGCTTTTGCTTGTCTACATTGCGATAAATGTTTTAGATGTAAATTATCACATATTATCGCCTTTTACGACGCCCTGCAATTATTTGTATTTAATGTAGTCAATACTTTTCAATTTAACATCATCTCAACCTATCGGTTATATGCGGTATATGCGGGTTGTTACGTTCCCTCAAATATGGTAGAGCGAAGCAACGGCTGGATCATGCGTCATGCTCGTGAACGGGTGCCGCCGGCGGGAATGGGGCTACTTTGTGTCTGCCCGTCTTAACATGAATTGAATTGTAGTTTTTTTTTTGGAACCCACCCTCATTGTGGAAATATTATATTTTATTCTAACAAAGTTGCATAGGTTAAATCGGCTTGGCATCCAGCTCCCCACAAGATAGTTTAAAAAACTTATTACAATGTAATAGCTTCATAATTGACCGAGCGAAGCGAGGTCTCTGAGTTTACTAGAGCGATTTGCACTTGTCCGTCCGTCCGTCCGTCCGTCCGTCCGTCCGTCTGTCAGAGCCTTATAACTTTTGAATTACTGAACGTAATTACTTCAAATTTAGATATAATATGTAAACCGATGGCCTCCAGCCGAAAATGGCTTAAAAAGTTATAAAAATCTTTATTTCAGGGGGGCTCTCATAGAAGCGAATGCGAAGAAATTTTTTTTTATTTGCGATTCATAGGTTTTCTGTGTATCATTTTAAAGACAATTTGGAATAGAGTACAAACGTATTTTTTTTTATTTTTTTCCTAAAATTGACGAAATGGGGGGCTTTCAAAGTGGCGATTTAATACGCTCGCTTGAAGACGCTCTCTGGTAAAATTGGCTATAATTATATTTTCAAGTTGTACTTATTTTTTTACTTCACTTGTATCCTGTACTTGAACAACAAATACTAAAATTATATGAATATTATAAAGAAACGAGATTATTTAATTTTTAATGAGCATCAGTACATTTCACATAGCTTCACAATAATGCTAATAGATGGCGCAGTCATTAAGACTACGATCTATCCCAAAAACAGTTTTGCGTCGAGCATTATTATTTAGGTCCATAATATAATAACATATTATTCAATTAAAATTATTCTTTAGTTAAATATCAAACTTCAATAAACTAATAATTGCTGCATTTTGTATATTTTCTATTCGCGTCGATAGATGACGATTTGTACAGATGCCCCTAACCCGTTTTCACTCGTTAGTACCTACATAATAATTCAATGTTTTCACTGACGTTCCCTAACCTTTACGGGCTACCTATGATAAGTTAGGTGATGATTACTGTCAACTTCTTTATCACGATCCTGTACGGGACACCTAAAAGGACATTGGGACGGATGTTAGGACTTAAGATTGTGTTTTGGAGCTATCTACGTAAAGAGACTCCTACATAGGGGATGATTTAGGTATGTTTGGTGAAAATGGGCATAATAATAATGTCAGTTTTGGTCGTCATGTATCGATTGAAGGAATAATCATGGGATACTGTTACCGCGAGGTCTCAGTTCGGGGCGAACCACTAGTAATATTGTAAAATGATTATTTTGAGAAGAGCAATTGCTGAGTTTCTTGCCGGCTCTTCTCAGCAGAATCCGCTTTCCGAACCGGTGCAGGTGGTAGAGTCGTGACTTGTGATAAGAGCCACAGGTTGGCCTACGTGAAATACATCATTTTGAATTTTGATTTTTTTTTTAATTTTATCGTCGCCAGCCCGCTACTTGGCACACATCTCCTCTCAAAATGAGACATAGCTCATCACGCTGACCAAGTGCAGATTGGTAGACTTCACATTCTTTTGAGAATATTACTGAGAACTATCAAGCAAGCAGGTGTTCTCATAATGTTTTCAGCAAGTGCTATTTAATTGCTTAAAACGCAATAATTGTTAGAGTTACATGCCCGGGGTTCAAACCCCGGAAACCCTGAAAAGAGACGGACGGCTATGCAGGTGGTGGTTTGGAGGCCGTACTAGGAGACTTAGCCGGGTTCGTCTAGGACATGATAATTATTGGCTTCCGTACTTCTTATGTAACTATTACAATGTACTCTCCTTCTTGTAAGTAGTTATTTTAATTGAGTTAAGATGACCGCTGAGAATGACAGTCTGTTCTGGGATGCTTTGTGATTACACGTTTGGAAGCTCGACGAGGTATGGCTTCGACATAAGATGATTGCTGAGAATGATGTTCTGTTCTGATTAGTTTGTGTTTGCTTTTATTAGATGCTCGGCCAGAGATGTTCCGTCATATAGTACAAATAAATCTCAAATATAGTTTAATATTTGATTAAATACCAACGACAGCTGGACCAAGGCGTTATGTAGTGAAACCGATCACGCATTCCATTTTTCATTATTCCCGGGAGAGTGTGCGAACATTGATTATGCTAATGTGGACGCCCTTTGCGCGGATCACATAAATCGTTTCATATTTTACCACATTTTTGCATAATATATTTTGTAAGCCACCCATCAGTCTAGTCAGGACCCGAGGTAAAGGCGGCTACTAATTTGACTAATGATTCGTTTACTAAACGTTTTACGTAGCTGTATAAATAAAATATTTTGAAGGAAAAATTTCTTAGCCAAACAAAAAATTATCTACGAGTATATCATAATAAAATTATTTAGCCCGATCAATTTAGACATCCAAGGTTACAATAATTCCCACTTGGCTGAAAATTGGTAGGATTGTTCAAAACACTATTATAAATGAAATGTGAAAAGTCCTCATCGATCCGACACCTGGAAAAAATTTACTCGGGATCAAAGGTTACAAAAACGGGTTTATCGCGATTTTCACCAAAACGGTAAGTTTTATCATAAAATTTGCCTTGACAAAAATTGTAGGTCAGATGATTATCTATAAAAAATGTCTGAATACTTTTTTTCTTAAGAGCCACCGTTTTTGAGATATAACGATTCAAAAATTTGAAAGAGTTGTAATCGTCATAATTTGTATTGTGAACTATAGGCTCAGT
The DNA here is from genome assembly GCA_029955525.1 of Oeneis ivallda. Taxonomy (NCBI): domain Eukaryota; kingdom Metazoa; phylum Arthropoda; class Insecta; order Lepidoptera; family Nymphalidae; genus Oeneis; species Oeneis ivallda. Next base: position 9,471,441 of record JARPMR010000020.1, on the reverse strand, counting down.
ACAATAATTCACACTTGGCTGAAAATTGGTAGGATTGTTCAAAACACTATTGTAATGTATGTATTATAAATGAAGTGTGAAAAGTCCTCATCGATCCGACAACTGGAAAAAAAATTTACTCGGGGTCAAAGGTCAGAAAAACGGGTTTTTCGCGATTTTCAGCAAAACGGTAATTCTCAAATTAAATAGCTATAAAACTAAGAATATTTAAGAATAATTCAGAATTATTTACTTTCAAGTAAGTGAGTAGTATGAATGATGATGAATGAAGCACTTGTTAAGGTCAACAACATCGAGGTGTCTTGACAAAAATTGAACAAATTCTTAGTTACTATAATATTATTCATATTATTGCCCAACGCCACCCTAATGACTTAGAGAAATGTAAGAGAGGAAAAGAGGCCGAGTAGCCGATCAGCCCTGCCGCATGACTGACTAAATCACTGGCCTTCCACTTACAATCGCATTTAGAAAACCATAGTACCGGACAGAGTGGTATGCTATAGTAACCAACGCCACAAAGGCACTAACGTACGGCCACGACCTTAAGCATTGAAGTATACGAACATGAAGAAGTCAAAAACATAAATATCATTCACACTAGGTGGACCGACCACATCAGAAGAGTCGCAGACAGCCGCTGGATACAGACTATATAAAACCGAGGCATTCGGAAGTCATTATATTCCTGAGTACATTATAATAAATGAATACGTCTATTGGTTGTGGAAGAAGATGTATTAATTAACGTTACCTTTCTTATGGCCGATTTCACCAACGTCGAGTAACTTTTATTCTCGGAATAAATTGGGCGTTCTGACAGTTTTTGTATTGAAAATACTGTCAAAATATCAAATTTACTCCCGGATAAGACATATTTTAAGTTGGTGAAATCGGCCCTTAATCTATTATTTGTACACCACACTGTGGTAGAATATGAGCATCAATATTTGTATGTACCATCTCTACTACCATATTCACAAATTAATAAATGAATTTGAATTAAAAACAAAATTATTACACTATCTTGTCTTTGGATCAAATAATTCATATCGTTTCCTCGAATGCTTGCGTTAATTTTTCCTTTTGCCAAGTACCAATCCTATAACGTTCCATATATTGGAGCCTGTCAAAACTTCGTGTCACGCAACTCTGCTCGACTTACTTTCTTATCGTCATTCAACTGCCATTAACAGCATCTAAAAAGTATCTTTTTCGGCCAGATCTTAATCCATTTATATCTGCGTCTCTAGAGGGTAATTACCACTTTACTTGAACGTGTACATATAAACACCCATATTATTAGCTTATCCACCTTAAATATTTTGTAAGGATGGAGGAATATTTTCATCTGAGCAGAGGCTTACATAAATACCTACACAAATATTTTTCTAGACCTACACACATAATATTGTACACACTTATAAGACTTAAGTATCTACAAACATTTTGGAAAAAGAGCAATTATAAAACCATACTAAACTAATCTATACCGGTAAACCGGTTTTGAAATTGGATGATTATTTCTTGAATAGAGAGGTACGCTTAGGGATTCCCAAAAATATAGACATTTTGAATGAGAATGCCCTAGAGCCTTAGAAGGCTCTAGAGTATTTGTAAAGAAATATTTTCCATTCCAATTATCCACGCTAATTAATTTTCTTTCATGTAAGGAACAAATTATATAATTATCTAATAAAGAAATCTATTGAGGATGTATAAGATTCAAAGGCCGCCTAAGCCGCTCTACCACAAATAGCAATTTGCATTCTGATAAGAGCACAGAATTGGCTTTTAACTTCAGACACTTCATTGCATTCAAATTACATGTTTGTAATTCTAACAGAGTTTAGGGTGGGTACTTAGGTATGTTACGCGCATAACATTATGTAAAATTATAGGAACCTTTTAATGGTACTTTATGAAACTGTTGCATAACAGGGGTGAATTAAACACGCGTGTGAGTTTAATGGCTGAGCCGTAGTAAGCGAATTTTTCATAGGGGACTTACCATACGATTATGTTTAATATTTAAGTTGTATTAAGTAGCATACACTCATCATCATCAGTAACCTATCAACGGCTCACTGCTGAGCGCAGGTCTCCTCTCAGACAAGGGTTATAGACCATATTCCACCACGATGGCCCAATGCAAATTGGCAGACTTTTTCCATAATGTTTTCAAAGCATTGAAAACGTTATGGAAAAAGGTTTATTTTCCATCAGCGTCAAAACTCAAAACATGTGGTATTTAATTGCGCAACGCACGCATTTAGCGCACATAACTCTAAACTCCTGCGATGATGTACAAGATATGAAATAGCTAAAATAATAATTGATAAAACTTACTTTTTAATAATAATAAAAAATACGCGTCGAATTGAGAACCTCCTCTTTTTGTTTTTTTTTTGAAGTCTGTTAAAAATAGCACTCACGAGCAAAACTGACGAGACAACCATCCCACAAACCTGTCTAAGTCCTGCTGGACGCCAGTCAAATGACGACTTCGAAAAGAAGTAGACACGATAAAACGATCATCTCTCTCCGAAGGAGCCTTTAGTGTCCCGAAAGCGTTTGTAAACTTTCGAGGCAAAGGACTGGCTTAAGTGGAGCTGACTTGCGACAGACCTCTGGCTAAGCCCTAGTTGAATAGAGTAACAACTTGTGCTGCTTCTGTAGGTATTGGTGTGGTATCCATTATCATCCAAGGTCACGGGTCGAATTTAGCGGAGACGTACTGATATCAACGCGTAAAAACTGTCTAATAAGAAAATTCCGATACCATGCGATATAGAGACTCGCCAAGAATCGAAAAATTGAAAGTCTTTTTCTTACTCCTTCACTTAAACCAGTTTAGCTCCTAAAATACGGGTGTAATTTAAATGAATGTGGTATTAATTTAAAGTTTACAGTATATCCTTTAAAATGGCACCATTTTTAGGGTTCCGTAGTAAACAAGGATTACTACGGAACTACCCTAACTACTAAACCCTTATAGTTTCGCCATGTCCGTCCGTCTGTCTGTCCGTCCGTCCGTCCGCGGTTTAGTACAGAGACTATTGGTACTAGAAATCTGTAATTTGACAAAGGTATAAATATCAATCACGCCGACAAAGTGGTGAAATAAAATTGTGAAAAATAATTTTTTTAGGGTACCTCCCCTACATGTAAAGTGGGGATGAAATTTTTTTTTCTCGTCTATCCCATAGTGTGGGGTGTCGTTGAATAGGTCTTTTAAAAATATTGTGGGTGTGGGAACACCATTTTTAAATTCAGGGATCCGTTTGTGAAATATGATATTTTAAAATGCTAAATTTTGTTAGAGTCAAGTGTCCCCCCCCCCCTCTGCCAGCTAAATGGTTGTATATAGGATACAAGAAAAAATTCACAGCAGTAGTATATATAATGAATTTTAAAGGAAAACTATCACGGCTAAGTAGGGTTCATTAGTTAAGGAGTTATATCTGTTGTTTCTAAGTTAGGTATTACACGTAGTGTAAGTTGCATATTTTGTAGTTTATTATAGTATTTAAGTCATGGCACTCAAAATATATTCAGTATTCATAAATAGAATAAAAGCACTATCCTAGGTCAGCATATATAATATTTGAGACTTTCAACTACCGAACCCTACACTGCGCGTGGCCCGACACGCACTTGGCCGGTTTTTTATTAATCTTCATTAGTCATTTACTTCATAAGATTGCTCGTAGCATATCACAAGTAGGTGATTCCATAGTTTTTCTCGCAAGATATGTACCTACCTTTATTTTCACTGTGGAAAGTCCTAGAAGACGCACTTACTTTACAACATTTTTGGGTCACTTTTTTTAACTAGGTACTTTTATATTTTCGAATATACGAGGAACTAGATCATAATTGTTATTAATAATTAATAAACGCAGATCCATCGATGGAGTACCTATATCGTATAATCCACGATAACTTATGCTTGGCCTGTGAGTTAATTGATGTATGATAGTTTGGTAGCCGCCTGGCTTTGCATAAACGCCAGCTAATATTGACATTTATATAGAGATATGATAATCTGCATTCGGTAAGATGGTAGTACATAGATCAAGCAGAGACAATAACTAACGCCTAATAATTTGGTCTGGTTGGAGGCTTTGACGTCTAAATAATTTCGGTCAGTATTTACCCGCCAAAACATTTTCATGTTCATGTTGCCGAGACCATATTATGGCTCGCACTGTCAAAAAGTTATCAGATCTCATGTAGAGCCATGCTTCTTACTCTACACGCCCTAACTCTACAAGCCCTAACTTCACAAACTCTACACTTTAGTCAAAATATGTGGCTTGGCCATTTCGCCACATTCAAATGGGCGTAAGGTGAAAAATTTATTCACCGTTCATTACTTTTCTGTACAATACTTTTTTTACAATAGTTCTTGTAGTATCAAAACAGCTTTCCGAACTTGTGGTAGACTCTTGACTCATCTTAAGATCCACAAGGTAGCTTACTACTTTGTTGTTGTAGTTCTTTGAATCACGCACTAACAGATCAACAGATTTTTTCATGGGTAAAGTTGAGAACTTGGAAAATTAATTAAAGAGGAATCCATATGCATAACCGCCCTATGGGAATATAAAATCAATTGATTTCGAGAATTTCCTAAATGCAGTGTCACGAACACACGCTCCCATTATCAGAACCTAATGATATCGTTTCTATATTGGGCACGGTTTTCTCAAATATCCGAATTGGCTTGCTGCCAGTTACCATTACTTACTCGTACCTTACTAAGATTTAACAAGCACATGACGCTAAATTGCACGAATATCAAAACCTGTGCCTAGAATTTTAACAAAATTTCTGCATTAGTATGGACATTTATTTTGAACGTGATTTGAATTATTGATGGACGTGTGGCCAAGAAGTGGCGATGACAAGACCACCAAAGATACTAGGCCACACGTCCTTCAAGAATTCAAATCATGTTCCACAGCTGGACAAAGGTCTCTGGTAGGGTCCACACGCCGCAGTTTTTGGCAGCATGGTTTTCTTCTAGAAGCCCTTGAACGTGAAAACAATGAGATCAAGATATTGCAGAAGTAGGCACTTAATTTTTAAATTTTGACATTCGGTTAGATTTTTTTATTATTGCGAGATAGGCTTGCACTTTACGACAGTCAAATCAATGACTCCGGTGTGTGTTCTTAAGAGATCTTGGAGCATTCCAAAATGTGCTGAGGGTGACCACCGAGGGGGTTTAGTGGGTAAAAATCCCACATAATCCAAACTCTCCCTCAAGGTTTCGGGTATCTTTAAGAAGATTTGCCCCTCGTTAAACAAAACAAAAAAATAGGTAGAATAAGAACCAAATAAGAATGCCAACATTCATGACTTCTCGGAATTCCTATATTTCAAATCCATCATCTCCCTGCAACTCGTCTGATGTCCTCGCCAAAATAGATCGACTGTAGAGCCGATTGCTCTCTCAAAAGCTCTCACCACAATATCTATACACCTTACATGGCTGAGCACTAGCAACTTGCGAGTTCGCTAACGAGCTAACTGGATTTCAAGTTTGTATTTACTTTGATTCGTATTAGATTTAAAACAAATTAAACACTGAGAAGTGCCTGTAGCTCTGTTTACGTAGCTCAGTTAAATTTATATCCTAGAGCGATACGAACTTTAGCTACAACGGCCAGTAACAACAGCGCTCAGCTTGTTTTTTTTCTTCTACTAAGTATCTGATTTTAAGCTACTTAGAACGATGCCAAACGGTGCGATATGGCGCCATTTTGTCTTGTCGTATTTGGTCGTTGAGTCCCTAGGTGCTGGAGTGGCGACCCGCTACGGAAAGCGCAGTGTTGGCTAACCCCCACGAGGTAGACAAGTAGCCGCTAGATACAGACGATACAAGGCCGAGGCTTGGCTTTGCAACTAATAAGAACTTAGTCATGAAATTAATGTTTTCCTAACGAAATTTCAGATATTTACTTAAAAGCACACTCCAAGGAACAGGAAGAAGCCATTGCGAAGTTAAATTAGTTTACTATGTAGTTTCAAACGCTCGCTGCCTTTTACCGTAAGGTAGTTCTAGGAACTCCGTTTATGAAAAACTAGCTGATGCTCGCGACATCGTAAGAGTGAAAAATAACCTTGACAATTTAAGTTCTTAAAATCTTTTACAAATCGCAGTTTGCTTTGAAGGAGGAATTCGACCAACCCCAGCGCAACCTTCATCGCACGCACATCCAGTACTTACCTACTAGAGAAAAATTATTACATATGCTTACTTAATACAACAGTCAAAAATTAGTACAAATATATAATTAGAATATCGTTGAGTTATTTTTATAGAATTTGTACCTACATTATCGTTTTCCCGATAAGGGGAATTTGTTCAGATAACAGCTTTGTAAAATAAGGTAAAAAGTTTTACCCCCAAAGTGAGAGATAATGCTTGGTTCGTCGAAAAACAATTCTCGTACGTGACCCGCACCTTATGTATCCGTAGGGAGCTTCCCACTGATATATTGCTGCAGATGTATACGTAGGAAAGATGTTCTTCGGGCCAGCTCCCTTTTACCTATGAATTGTATTTGTATCTACACTTCGTACGTTGATTTAGAAACCAGATAACTAAAAACTTAAAAGTCCGCTGTACGCCATTGTTTTTATCCCCCGGCGCAAAAGCAAAAATAGGGGTGCTATAAGATTGACCGTGGCTGTTAAACGGGTGAACTGATTTTGGCTGCGGTTTTTTTTTATTTAAAAGATTTACTAGCGGTGGTTCGGCTTCAAAAATCGGTTCAGCTGTTTCAAAGTTATCAGCTGTTTTGTTAGCTGCAATACAGAAATAACCATAAATTATTATTATTTAACCATAAATTATTTATTTCCTTTGTAGTGGCGCGGGTGTTTGAAGTCGGTTTTTTAAAAAAGAATTTTTTATATGAAATTATTAAGAATTACCTATATAATAAGTGGTGTTTGGATTCGTTTTGATTAGTATTTAATTCTATACGATGGTGGCGTCACCATCCAAGGCATGATAGCCTTCAGCTGATGCAACAGCATCAAATAAACTGCGGAATACTCTACTTGTCAGCAACTTACAGCAGATATAGTGTGTTTGAGCTCATTATTGTCTCAATGAGTAGGTGCTAGATAGATGGATCGAAGAGGAAGATCTGATGATGGAGCAGAAAACTGAGTAACAGGATGTCAGGTATATCGTGTATAGTCAGGCCATGGATTCACATGTCGGGGGTTTTTTAATTCAATTTTAATAATGTTTTAAATGTTATTTGTGTAAATGAATTAGATATATAATTCAGCCAAGTAGACTTTTAGACGTAGTCTACTTTCGGTCAATAATACAAGTTCTATAGGATCAAAATTTTTTCATATTGTAACGAAATAACCTCATATTTAGCGACTTCGCAGAACAACCAGCGAGAAACTTTCCCAATTATCGGTTGAACAAAATTTTAACATTCCGAAATAGTAAAATGTTCTTCTACTCGATAATTTAATTAATAATAATAATCAGCTGAAAACATAGTTTAGGTATCGCTTTGTCTTCTCTATCATACTAATATTATAAATGCTAAAGTGTTTTTGTTTGTTGGTTTGTCCTTCAATCACGCCGCAACAGAGCTACGGATCGACGTGATTTTTTGCATGGGTATAGTTGAGGACCTGGAGAGTGATTTACTTGATTGAGAGTGATTGTACTTTTGATCCCGGAAAATCAAAGAGTTCCCGAGGGATTTTTAAATATACTCCACGCGGACGAAGTCGCGGGCATCAGCTAGTTTGATCAATATTTTTAGTTTCACTAGGTTTAAAACAAATAAAAACATTTTTTTACAAAATATCAATAGGTACGTAAATCATGTAATAATACTTACACAATTTTGATGGAAAATCTTTTTGAAATCTACAAATTATTATTATTATTCTATCGATTGCATTTTCGGCCTTGGATTAAAGCGTGTCAATAGCCTATCAATTTACGTGATGATATTGCATTCTGTTTTACCAATTGGTTAACATTTTATACTTTACTTCATAATTGTATTTTATTTCTATTGTTGACCTTTAATCTGTAGATTAGGATTTAATAGGTTTTTACCTGTTCGTATAGCGATGGATGTTCCGTGCAGCATCAGAATTGAAGAGTTGGAATTCGAATATCACATAATAACGTACTGCCATAGAAAGCAAATTCGTTAATTTGCTAATTAAAGGTGTTCAAAAAATAGATAATACTTACATAAACTGGAACGTTAAGAAATAAAATATTTTAACTGTAGATACAAAAAAATCTTCAAAACAATCCTTTTCTACCTATAGGTACGTAAAGTATTTTCGCAACAGATGCTTAGTATACTGACTCGTTCTACGACTGCGGTATTCGGCGGGGAATACGATACCAGAGGATACAGCTAAGTACAATTAGCTGCTGGCTGGATTCCAAAATGAAGGAACTTTTTGCGATATTGAAAAGATTAAAACAGCTTTTGGAGTTACTTACATCCAGTACAGCTTAATTTGTCGCTTTAAAATAGTAATTATTGCCTTGAAAATAATATAATAGAATTATCTATTTTCTACTTTTTTTATTCCCATTCAGCATGTTTTATGTTTTTATATATTTTATTGAAGGTATTGGTAACTGGTTAAGTAACGATGTCTAAGGTTGGCAACTGAATGGGTAACCAACTTTGGAGATTCGAATAGGTCTTTCGTTTCCTTTGTGCCATGAATTATTAGATAACACTAACATTTGATTACAATCGTTAAAGCTATTGAGTCAAAATTGAAATATGCAAAAGAGGAATACGATGTAGCAGAAATGTCATCATCGCGCTCTTTTATTTTAAGTTTTTTTACCTGATTACCTATATTGTGATTAAATAAAAAAATCGGCCAAGTGCGAGTCGGGCCTCGCTCTTTTAGGGTTCCGTTAAAAAAAATTAAATAAAAATATTTCCATGTACCCATGGAAATATTTTTATTTAATTTTTTTAATTTAATTTAATTTTTATTATTTGTTGTTATAGCGGCAATAGAATACAATACAGAGGCAATACATAATATGTGAAAATTTTATCTGTCTATCTATTACGGTTTACGAGATACAGCCCGCTGACAGACGGACGGACAGCGTAGGCTTAGTAATAGGGTCCCGTTGGTACCCTTTGGGTACGGAACCCTAAAAATATCATTCTCGTCATTCTTGTTTAATACATGTAACTATAGTATTATTTCAACACACTTTCTGTGTTGTGGGGCCATAAAAAGATCGTAAATAATGCATTACTCGATATTGTGATATGTAAAAACGAAACCTTCAAAGTTTATGTAAAAAGTTTGCATTACCATATTAATTAACAAGAAACTAATTGTTACTTACAGAAAGTTTTCATGGAAAATTTTCTTATGTTGTATCGTTTGCGTTGTACCTATCGTATAGGTACCTAATAGTTTTTACTTTTTTCGTTTTAAGCTTCGCAGTTTCATATCGCCACGTAGCCGAGTAAACGTTTGTTTCGTGAAATAAAAAAACCTTTGAACTTATAAAAGAAAACCGAGCCAATATTGTTGCTAATAATGACTGCTAGTACAAAACACTTGCTGAAACGCTACTGCAGATACGTTTATTACGCAGGAGCCGGCAATTTTTGGTTCGAGGATATTAACCCGGAAACGAGCTTTTATAAAATTTACAACGCCGTTTCATTTACAACATACTTCGTTATGATACTTCTTGAGAACCTCGCATTTCTATTCGGCGATTTCCCCGAAGTGGAAAAAAAGTCAGCCATGATGTTCGCTGCTATTCACGATATTATTCTTATTAAAATGTTTCTTCTACTTTACCATAAAAGCTCTATAAAACAATTGAATTACGCAATGGCGACTGTCATGGAAGCTATTGAAGAGGAAAAGTTAATGAAAAAACAGCAAAGGAAAGTACAATGGGGAATTACTTTTTATGTCATTACAGTGTACCTATCTTTAAGCGCCTACGGCGTTGAGAGTTTGAGGAAGACAATTGTTGAAGGTAAAACTGCAAATTATAACAACTCTGATTGTTGGAACCTGGTTGTTACTAGTTAATATCTACCTCTACTTTACCATGTCATACCAAATTATCATGACAAAAAAACAAAATTAAAAATTGTATAGGCCCAGTGAGAGCCCCACAATGAAAACATTTGATGACTTTGAACTTGAATTTTATAACATTTCTGAGGAGCTAGTTTTCATGTAACTAGTTGTTCGCCCCAAACTGAGACCTCGCGGTAACGGTATCCCATGATTATTCATTCAATCGATACATGATAACCAAAACTGACATTATTATGATGCCCGTTTTCACCAAACATACCTAAATCATCCCCTAAGTAGGAGTCTCTTAACGTAGGTAGCTCCTAAATACAATCCTAAGTCCTAACATCCGTCCCAATATCCTTTTAGGTGTCCCGTACAGGATCGTGATAAATAAGTTGACAGAAAACATCAATCACCTAACTTATAGGTAGCCCGTAAAGGTTAGGGAACGTTAGTGAAAACATTGAATTATTATGTAGGTACTAACGAGTGAAACCGGGTTACGGGCATCTGTACAAATCGTCATCTATCGACGCGAATAGAAAATATACAATATTTAACTAAAATTTAACTAAAAAATAATTTTAATTGAATAATATGGTACAAAAAAAATTACAATACAATTATTGTATTATAATAAGTAACTAAATAATAATGGTCGACGCAAAACTGTTTTTGGGATAGGTCGTTAGTCGTAACTCGTAGTTCCATGGGAATAGTTACTGACTGCGCCATCTATTAGCATTATTGTGAAGCCATGTTGATGCTATATGAATTACTGATGTACATTAAAAATTAAATAATCTCGTTTCTTTATAATATTCATATAATTTTAGTATTTGTTGTTCAAGTACAGGATATAAGTGACCTAAAAACATAAAATCAGTTTGAAAATCCATAGCGGATTTTCTTAGGGAGCGTCTTCAAGCGAGCGTATAAAATCGCCACTTTGAAAGCCCCCCATTTCGTCAATTTTAAGGGAAAAATTAAAAAAAAAATATTTTTGTACTCAGTTCAAAATTGTCTTTAAAATGATACGTAACAATTTTATGTAACGCGATATTTTTTTTTTTACTTCGCATTCGCTTCTATGAGAGCCCCCCTGAAATAAAGATTTTTATAACTTTTTAAGCCATTTTCGGCTGGAGGCCATCGGTTTACATATTATATCTAAATTTGAAGTAATTACGTTCAGTAATTCAAAAGTTATAAGGCTCTGACAGACGGACGGACGGACGGACGGACGGACGGACAAGTGCAAATCGCTCTAGTTAACTCAAAGACCTTCGCTTCGCTCGGTCGATAATGTAAAAACCTGATGTAATATGTACTATTATGAGGTGTTTTGTTGCTGTAAAGCAAAAACTCCATTAAAATCACTCCATTAGTTTTCAGAATAGTGGTACCTATCTAAAAACGCACAAACAAACACTCACACAAGCTCTATAGAAAAACGCAATAATAGTCTCCTTTTCGTTGTAGATTACAAAACTAAAGATATATATCCCAAAAGCCTGGGTAGGTCAAAATATATATTAAACCTTAGGCCATAGTTTTGTTTATGATTTACTAGCTGATGCCCGCGACTTCGTCTGCGTGGATTTAGTTCATAACATCCCGCGGGAAATCTTTGTCACCCTCCAGGTTCTCAACTATACCTATCCAATAAATCACGTCAATCCGTAGCTTTGTAGCAGGAAACATTTGATCGTCTTGCTCGCGGCATTGTTAATGATGATTCAAAGAGAAAACATATTACTGATGATATTATCATTATTATCAATTACGTTAAACTATAATTTTTATAATTGTTTTTACCATAATTAACCAAATACAAAATTACGTTTAGCTGTCATTTACGTTTTGTTCTTCCACTGTCATTTTCGTTTTTTTATTCCATGTCAGATGCATTTTTGTTATACCAGGTTTTATATTGACTTGACGGAAACGCGGTCGAACGGGATAAAAAGTATCCTATGTCCGTCTCCTGGTTCTAAGCTACCTCTCCACCACTTTTGAGCCAAATCGGTTCATCCGTTCTTGAGTTATAAATAGTGTAACTAACACCACTTTCTTTTATATATATATATATATATATATAGATATATAGATTTGTGAATTTCGAGTAAGCAAAAATGCTGTTACGGTTCATTATTTCAAGAGTTACAGGCGCTCGACAGACAAAAAAGGTGTAAATTCAACCAAGTACATTCGGAGATATAACCCAGTCAATTAAACTTATTTTAACATGTTATTTACAGGAACGCCTTTCTACACCGTGGTTACGTACATTCCTCATTATCAAGATGATTCCATAATTGCGAGTATATTACGTGTGTTTTTCTACATGACTTGGCTGTACATGATGCTGCCTATGATTTCAACTGATTGTATGCCTATAATCCATCTCATTATCATGGCACACAAGTTCATTATGTTATGTCAACATTTCGTGAAGATTAGACGAGAATTCGATAAGAACGTGTTAGTTATGACGAACGAAAAAGCTGTTAAAGTTTTAAAAGCAAGCTGTTTAGAAGGGATACGAATGCATCAAAAATTAATGTTGTAAGTAATGTAACAATACTGTAGTTTATTACATTATCTAGGTGTAAATCGAAAATTTTTCTCTATAAGGACAAAATTGGGCTTTTTAGGAAGGAATTTGAAGGAAAACAGTCACGCAAAATGAGATGGTATTTGGCAGAATTTATAAGCATTCTTGCTGCACCGATGCATTTGAACAAATTACAAAAGTTTTACACTAGCATTTTCAGATAATCTTGCAGTTTATTGTGACACATAAAATCTTCATCTTCGGTTGTATGCGCAGTTTTTAAAGTTGTGTCCTGTTCTAGCCTTGCAGATGAAATACATCGCGTATTCGGAATCACAATGTCGTTACAAGTTTGTGAAAGTTCGGCAGTGGCAGTTTTGCTTTTGCTTCGCTTAGCGGTGAGCACCAACTTTCTTAAGCAAAGAAATATTGTTGTTTGTAAATCTCTGAATTATTTGGGAAACTTTCAGCTTTCTCCTCATCTGAACTTGACAAACGCGTTCATGACGTATACATTTGTTGGCTCCTTGTTCTTCTTATTGGCCTTAAATCTTTGGAATGCGGGAGATATTACTTATCAGGTATTTTGTGGCAATTTTTTAGAGACTTTATTCATTTGAAACTACATTATAATAGCCCCAATCCAATGACCAAAATTAGCCTAAAGCTAGTGTCAGAAGTGGTAATGACGATAGTGTAACTGTTAACAGGGATAGTGTGATAGGGTGAATGGGTTTGAAGCGTCGATCTATATAATACAAATAAATAAAGTTTCTATCTGTGGATCGAAATAACTTTTCTATGTTAGCTTTTGCTCACGATTTCGTCTTCATGGAGATAGGTTTGCAAAATCGCGTGGGAATCCTCTGGTTTTCTAAGATAAAAGGTAATCTATTTTACTTTCCAAGCCCTCAACTATAAACCCATGCAAAAAAATCACGTCGGTCTGTTACTCTGTTACTGCGTCACTGATGGGCAGACCAACAAATAAACACACTCGAATTTATAATATTAGCGAGGATTTTATTATTTTGAAAGATAGCATAACACTTTTCTTTTTTAATTAAATATTCTTTTAATTGATTCAGTAACAATTTTCTTTTTCAATGCCTACAGGCATCACTATTGCCAAACTCGATGTTTCACTGCGGCTGGCATTTGTGTAAGATGGGCCGTCAGCCCCACGATGACATCAGACGAATGGTTCTGATTGGATGTACGCAGGCCCAGAAACCGCTGATACTCAAGGCGTTTGGTATTCAGGATCTCTCGTATAACACTTTTGTGTCGGTAAGCTAATTCCGCTTCCTATAGTTAAGATGAAACCGCACTGCAGCACCGCACCGCAAAAACTACTTGAAATTTCATCAAAATCCGTCCAGGATTTTGATGAAATTTCAAAATGTAATTAATAGCTTATAATCGTACATCAAAATAGCACATAGGCTGTATTTTATCCCGGAAAATTATAGAATTCCCTCGGGAATCAACACCGCGCGGACGAAGTCGCGGGCATTAGCTAGTTGTTACTATAACCATAGTAAGAAATAAGAATACAATATGTGACAGCAGTACGGCGTGGCAATGTTTACCAACTGATCAGAGGCTACGGATCGTAACTTTTTAGGTAAACGTTTAATGTGGGTTAAAAGATAACATCACTGTGTGTAAATATTGCATTAAGGATGAAATTCTCTGTCTACACAGTATGTGTTCATAGATCACTGTTTCCCTCATAAAGTCTGCTACAGGTATAGAAATTGGTTGCAAAGCGTAATTCATCTTTTGTTTATTTTTTTAATAATTTTAGCCCAGCTGAACTTGACTAATATTCTCCTCTGCGCTACAAATAAGCAGAAAGCTTGTGTTATGAGTGGTACGACAATAGTGCTAAGGGTGGGATCGAACCGTTGCCCATATAGTTTTCAGTCTGAACCTCTAACCTTTGGCTCCATTGACTCCAGAGGCTACACGTGTAAAAATAAGAATAACAATTTATTATAAACTCTAAATAAAGACTTGTTTACGTCTCCAAAGGCACGTGCAAGCCTGTGGGTGATATGAAAGCGCCCTACGCTCATTATCGATACTAGGTACTAAATGATGCTCGAAAATGGATAAAAGAAAGTCTTATATAAGAGCAGAAAAACTTTCTTTATGATATACCTAATTGTACGTCCGGAAAGTTAAAAATACAGTCGAGGCGCAAATTATCCCACGTGACACGTGTATACTGTATAATAAACTATTTTATACAGTTGTTCAATGCATTTGTAAGTAAAAATGGTAAAAACAATAAAATAATAAAAAAAAAGTGTGATGTCGTGGGACACCAGATAGGAACGAATTTCCTTATTATAAAAATATTAATTCCAAGTTCTATTCGAGGTATAAAGAAAATAATTATTCGGGTATACATTTTTTATCATGATTTTTTATATCGATAAAAATCAAAAAACTATACAAAATTATCTTAACACCTTTATTTTGTTTACAATGATTTATAAAAATATATAATAACAAATGTTATTTGTAAAAGTTTAATTTTTTACCAAATATTCTAAATTAAATAAATAATAATAAATTAATAATAAAAATAAAAAATAAAATAAATAACAATTATCTGCAGTCAGGATTCGAACCTCTGAACTGATAGAATCACTCCTTCTTTTTACCGCTGCGCCATCGAAACATTGTTAGTCCGGGAGGAATCGGCGCATGCATACCGAAAACTATTCCACCTCAATTTATTTATGCGATCCTCTTCAAATGGCCCTCCTAATTATATAAATGCATGTTGCCAGGGCGCCACCTGGTGCCATATTGTTTAAACCGAAATTGTTTAAACAATTGCAAGGAATTGTTATTTTTCAACCGGACATTTTTTTTTATATTCTTTATTGAAATACCAATAAAAAAGGTCCTGTGACTTTTCACGATAAAGTTAATATTTTTAAAGATATGAATTTTTAAAGGTTCGAAAAATCTCAAATTTGGGTACTTTCGACCCATGAAAAATATATTAAAAAAAAACATAATGTTTAAGTAATATTTTTTTTTTAATTCTCTATACAATATTTAATAATATTGTTAATAGAGATTTAAAAAAATTTCATTGTTTATATCTTTTTTTTAATTGTTAATTTCGCGCGCTCACAAGTATGCGTCGCTTACCTTTAAGAAAATTTTTAAGAAAATTTTATTGGCTTAATAACTAGGCCAGTATCAATAACTGGGTCTTTTACTTTACTTTCCGTTTTAATAACAAAAAAGTAATATAAACTGATAAAAAAGTAATTTTAATGACATGTTCCGATTTACGCTTAAATAACTTTTGAAAAATTGATTTCAGAAAAAAAATTATTAAAAACAAATTGTAGACAATTTAATTATTTTAATTTTCTTAAAGGTAAGCGACGCATACTTGTGAGCGCGCGAAATTAACAATTAAAAAAAGATATAAACAATGAATTTTTTTTAAAATCTCTATTAACAATATTATTAACTATTGTATAGAGAATTTAAAAAAAAATATTACTTAAACATTATGTTTTTTTTTAATATATTTTTCATGGGTCGAAAGTACCCAAATTTGAGATTTTTCGAACCTTTAAAAATTCATATCTTTAAAAATATTAACTTTATCGTGAAAAGTCACAGGACCTTTTTTATTGGTATTTCAATAAAGAATATAAAAAAAAATTGTCCGGTTGAAAAATAACAATTCCTTGCAATTGTTTAAACAATTTCGATTTAAACAATATGGCACCAGGTGGTGCCCTGGCAACATGCATTTATATAATTAGGAGGGCCATTTGAAGAGGATCGCATAAATAAATTGAGGTGGAATAGTTTTCGGTAAGCATGCGCCGATTCCTCCCGGACTATGTAGGTATATCCTTACTATTATAAATGGGAAAGTGAGTTTGTTTGTTTGTATGTTTGTTCCGCTTTCACGCCGTAACTACTGAACCGATTGCTTTGAAATTTTGCAGACGTAAAGTTAGAAGTCCGGATCAAATAATAGGGTATTTTTATCCCGAAAAAGTTTGATTTTCCCGAGGGAAAACAAAAATATTGTTAGTTCGGAGATAGATGGCGCTGTGTGTAGTTTAAAACAAAGTTATGTTTTGCATACGAATATACACAATGTAAACTTAGAAGGTAAATGATACGATAATTAATCCCCGAAAATGAGGAATTTGGTTTATCTTCTAAACTGGTTTTTAGGGTTCCATACCAAAATGGTAAAAATGGAACCCTTATGGTGAGACTTTCTCCGTCCGTCTGTCCGTCCGTCTGTCACATTCGATTATTTCAGTAACTATTAAAGCTATCGACATGAAATTTGGCATAGTTGTGTATAATAGTGGCCCAAAAGTATTGAAATAAAGAAAAGTCGAAAATTATTTTTAGTTTTATTAAAAAAAGGGGGAAAATCGGGGGTTTGAAATTTAAAAGTAAAATAACTATATCGAGTGGGGTATCATATGAAAGGCCTTTACTTGTGCATTCTAAAACAGTTTTTTATTTATTTCTATATATAATACTTTTTGAATAATCGGCCAAAATGTTGAAAAAAATACCGTTCCCCCCCCCCTTATCTCCGAAGTTTACCAATCGAAAAATCTGAAATAATTATGGTCAATAGAAGTTTATGTATATTTTACAGGAAAAATAAAAGCAACGCGAAAATTATTTTAGTTTGATTAAAAAAGGGGGAAAATCGGGGGTTTGAAATTTCAAAGTAAGATAACTATACCGAGTGGGGTATCATATGAAAGGCCTTTACTTGTGCATTCTAAAGCAGTTTTTTATTTATTTCTATGTATAATACCTTTTGAGTAATCGGCCAAAATGTCGAAAAAAATACCGTTCCCCCCCCCCCCCTTATCTCCGAAGTTTACCAATCGAAAAATCTGAAATAATTATGTTCAATAGAGGTTTATGTATATTTTACAGGAAAAATAAAACCAACGCTCTAACTAGCATAGTTTTTTTTATATTAACAATAAACCTCTACAAACAAAGTTAACGATAATTATGCAAATTAATATAATATTATCGTTTTACTTTTACTTTTGGAGTATGGAACCCTCGGTGCGCGAGTCCGACTCGCACTTGACCGTTTTTTTTACATCTGCTAATCCTGTGTACTTAGTAATTTTCTTTGCAAAAACTTCTGTTATTATTTACCTACCCTTTATCCTGGTATAATACTGTTCCAGAGGGTTTACAAAAGTGAAGAACGCAACGTAGGTACGCAATAACTACACACATCAAAAGTGTCTAGGGATCAACATATATTTTTGCAATAACTTTTCTCCTGATTGATATTAATTAAAATTTTCTTTAAGGATTCATCAAATAAAGTGTTTTCGTTTGTCACAGTAACGATAAACCAAGTCACCTTTGCATTACACTAGCGGCACGCTATGATGGCCGGTTTGACGTTTGTCCGCTCATGAAGTTCCGTATTAATTGATAACGACTTTGAAGGAAATAATTGTATTACTTTATTGACGATAGTGATGTGCAGAGATTCATAAATTTTATCGAATGTAGTTTTAGGTTTAGGACTCAAAATTTATTTATTAAATTGATTTCTAAAATGTATACAAGTGTAGAAAAATCAGTTTGCACCATTTAAGGGGTGAATGTACTTGTGAATATGAACAATTTTCACTATGTGGACAAACCTCTGAAATCGCAAAAAAATATCAGCTGTTTCATACAAAAGGTAAAATTTTTATTTTTATATGATATATACCACAACTCGGCATTTGGTTTTCTAAATTGAAAATTTTTAAAAATGGAATCTAATACGATCGTCACATAGGATCGCTGGCTAGCACAACTACTACCTCCGGCAAACTCGCGTCAATGCTCAATGCAAAACAAAGCAGTTTCGAATTGACGTTGCTTCGAAAAGTATAAACTGTCAGTGCAATGCGATTGTGATATAGTTTTGACCTGGCTTTGGATTTCAAATATTGATACTGCATTACTGTTGACCCTTGCTCGTTAATTTGGACTCTGTTCAAGCCCTTTGTTGTGGATTTCGTCGATATGACCGAACGTACGCAGAGAACTGTAAACCTATTTAATCAGGTACAAAAACAAAACTTAATTGTTTTTTGTTCGAGAATAAATTGACATTCCACATCACTATTGTAATGTGTCAAACCGGCCATCATAGCGTGCCGCTAGTGTAATAAAGAAATTTGCCATTTTCCTAATAAAGGGATTTTTGACATTTGAACCACTAACATTACACTAGCGGCACGCTATGATGGCCGGTTTGACACATTACAATAGTGATGTGGAATGTCAATTTATTCTCGAACAAAAAACAATTAAGTTTTGTTTTTGTACCTGATTAAATAGGTTTAATAAAACAAAAATGTATATGTTTATTTAATTTATTTGAACGAACTGAATATTTGAATGAAAATGAATATACATACTTTATATGCACACAAGAAACATATGAATACAAAAGATACCAAAAAAGGTGCCACAAAAGGCCATAATTAATCAGATTCGTCCATACTACTATTTTCACTGTCGTCACTGCTATCATCACCTACATTAATAATTATATGTTCGTTTTCTATAATATTATCTATTTTCACATCTCTTTCATAATCTTCCCTTATTAATTTAACAGTTCTATTCACAACCTTTTCCCAGTCTCCTTTAGTCACATGTTCACAAGCTTCTTCTAATAATTTTAGCATTTTTTTTGTGGTAAATGGGGGTTCTGTATTGTGTCTTGCAGCATATCCCTTAATTTGAGCCCACACCAACTCAATCGCATTATACTCACAATGGTAAGGCGGTAACCGTATAACTCTGTGCCCATGTTCTAATGCTATTTCGTCAATGACGTATCGGATCTTGGTTGGTTTGTTTTCTTTTAAAAGACGTACTAATTCCGCTTTTAGCATATTCATGTTTGCATCTACGCCATTTTTACGAAGCCATGCGACGATATCAGCTTTCTTTTGGGATTGGGCAGGTGGCTTGTCAATTTGCATCGAGTGGTATGGGGCGTTGTCCATAATTATAATAGATGGTTCAGGGAGGCTACACAACATTGAGGTAAACCATTCAGTAAACTTTTCTCCATTCATGTCTTCATGATAGTCTCCAGTGGTTTTTGACGCAAAAGCCATGAGAGAACCTTCGACAAACCCGTTGATGGTTCCGGCGTGACAAATTATAAGTCGCGATCCTTTTCCTACAGGAACTTTGGAAGTAGATGCTGCTGTGTCATCGTTCCAAGAACGGCCTACAGTATGGTTAGCATTAAGCCATGTTTCATCCAAGAACACAACATTTTGCCAATTTTTGATTTCTTTCACTTGCCGTAAAAAAGTATACCTTGCCATCGCTATATCAAATCTTTCCATCAATATTTTGCGTTTGTTACATTTTTTGTATCGAAATCCAATGGTCTTCAAAATCTTCGTTAAAGAACTTTCCCCACCGAAGAATAATCCAGCTTCCTTCAGTGAATGCACCAACTTTTTTCTTGTTGGATACTCCTTCTGTAAATAGTAGCCGTAAACATGTCTTCGGATAGCATCGGCATCAAAGCTATCGATGCCTACGACTGGTTTTGCTCGTTTTCTCTTTTTTGGTGTGTGAAGTTTATTTTCTTCTGTGCCAGTCTCGCCATATTTTTTTTTAGTTATCCGTCTAACAGTTCGTTGTCCAATATTAAGCGCATCAGCTACGCGTTCAACCACTGACGTTATAGGTAAAATTGGCCCTCCATTTTGAGCTTCACGATCGAAATAGTTACGAAGGCGTATTACGAACTCACGTGTCTGACTATTTAGAACAGTTCTCTGCGTACGTTCGGTCATATCGACGAAATCCACAACAAAGGGCTTGAACAGAGTCCAAATTAACGAGCAAGGGTCAACAGTAATGCAGTATCAATATTTGAAATCCAAAGCCAGGTCAAAACTATATCACAATCGCATTGCACTGACAGTTTATACTTTTCGAAGCAACGTCAATTCGAAACTGCTTTGTTTTGCATTGAGCATTGACGCGAGTTTGCCGGAGGTAGTAGTTGTGCTAGCCAGCGATCCTATGTGACGATCGTATTAGATTCCATTTTTAAAAATTTTCAATTTAGAAAACCAAATGCCGAGTTGTGGTATATATCATATAAAAATAAAAATTTTACCTTTTGTATGAAACAGCTGATATTTTTTTGCGATTTCAGAGGTTTGTCCACATAGTGAAAATTGTTCATATTCACAAGTACATTCACCCCTTAAATGGTGCAAACTGATTTTTCTACACTTGTATACATTTTAGAAATCAATTTAATAAATAAATTTTGAGTCCTAAACCTAAAACTACATTCGATAAAATTTATGAATCTCTGCACATCACTATCGTCAATAAAGTAATACAATTATTTCCTTCAAAGTCGTTATCAATTAATACGGAACTTCATGAGCGGACAAACGTCAAACCGGCCATCATAGCGTGCCGCTAGTTTAAAGTTCGAAAAAAAGACTGAAATACCGTGAAACCTGCTGACTTTGCCACTTTTTAGTGGTTCAGAAAGTTTGATCTGCTTTATCATAAAAAAAATATATGACGATATATAGACTAACCTATTTCTAGTTGTAGTATATTTCATAGAAATTGATAAAAATACCAAAAGAATCTTCTAAAGTAATAATTTAAATTAAAAAAACCCTAAATACAAATGTGGCAAATTCAACTATCACTTCTGGCAAGATTGCCATATGAAAATAAAATAGGAAAAATTAGGGTACATACTTTAAAAAAAAAGTATGTTTATTGGTGTTATCTATACAATAAAATAGAAACGAAAAAAATTACATTAAACTAGCGGCACGCTATGATGGCCGGTTTGACACATTACAATAGTGATGTGGAATGTCAATTTATTCTCGAACAAAAAACAATTAAGTTTTGTTTTTGTACCTGATTAAATAGGTTTAATAAAACAAAAATGTATATGTTTATTTAATTTATTTGAACGAACTGAATATTTGAATGAAAATGAATATACATACTTTATATGCACACAAGAAACATATGAATACAAAAGATACCAAAAAAGGTGCCACAAAAGGCCATAATTAATCAGATTCGTCCATACTACTATTTTCACTGTCGTCACTGCTATCATCACCTACATTAATAATTATATGTTCGTTTTCTATAATATTATCTATTTTCACATCTCTTTCATAATCTTCCCTTATTAATTTAACAGTTCTATTCACAACCTTTTCCCAGTCTCCTTTAGTCACATGTTCACAAGCTTCTTCTAATAATTTTAGCATTTTTTTTGTGGTAAATGGGGGTTCTGTATTGTGTCTTGCAGCATATCCCTTAATTTGAGCCCACACCAACTCAATCGCATTATACTCACAATGGTAAGGCGGTAACCGTATAACTCTGTGCCCATGTTCTAATGCTATTTCGTCAATGACGTATCGGATCTTGGTTGGTTTGTTTTCTTTTAAAAGACGTACTAATTCCGCTTTTAACATATTCATGTTTGCATCTACGCCATTTTTACGAATCCATGCGACGATATCAGCTTTCTTTTGGGATTGGGCAGGTGGCTTGTCAATTTGCATCGAGTGGTATGGGGCGTTGTCCATAATTATAATAGATGGTTCAGGGAGGCTACACAACATTGAGGTAAACCATTCAGTAAACTTTTCTCCATTCATGTCTTCATGATAGTCTCCAGTGGTTTTTGACGCAAAAGCCATGAGAGAACCTTCGACAAACCCGTTGATGGTTCCGGCGTGACAAATTATAAGTCGCGATCCTTTTCCTACAGGAACTTTGGAAGTAGATGCTGCTGTGTCATCGTTCCAAGAACGGCCTACAGTATGGTTAGCATTAAGCCATGTTTCATCCAAGAACACAACATTTTGCCAATTTTTGATTTCTTTCACTTGCCGTAAAAAAGTATACCTTGCCATCGCTATATCAAATCTTTCCATCAATATTTTGCGTTTGTTACATTTTTTGTATCGAAATCCAATGGTCTTCAAAATCTTCGTTAAAGAACTTTCCTCACCGAAGAATAATCCAGCTTCCTTCAGTGAATGCACCAACTTTTTTCTTGTTGGATACTCCTTCTGTAAATAGTAGCCGTAAACATGTCTTCGGATAGCATCGGCATCAAAGCTATCGATGCCTACGACTGGTTTTGCTCGTTTTCTCTTTTTTGGTGTGTGAAGTTTATTTTCTTCTGTGCCAGTCTCGCCATATTTTTTTTTTAGTTATCCGTCTAACAGTTCGTTGTCCAATATTAAGCGCATCAGCTACGCGTTCAACCACTGACGTTATAGGTAAAATTGGCCCTCCATTTTGAGCTTCACGATCGAAATAGTTACGAAGGCGTATTACGAACTCACGTGTCTGACTATTTAGAACAGTTCTCTGCGTACGTTCGGTCATATCGACGAAATCCACAACAAAGGGCTTGAACAGAGTCCAAATTAACGAGCAAGGGTCAACAGTAATGCAGTATCAATATTTGAAATCCAAAGCCAGGTCAAAACTATATCACAATCGCATTGCACTGACAGTTTATACTTTTCGAAGCAACGTCAATTCGAAACTGCTTTGTTTTGCATTGAGCATTGACGCGAGTTTGCCGGAGGTAGTAGTTGTGCTAGCCAGCGATCCTATGTGACGATCGTATTAGATTCCATTTTTAAAAATTTTCAATTTAGAAAACCAAATGCCGAGTTGTGGTATATATCATATAAAAATAAAAATTTTACCTTTTGTATGAAACAGCTGATATTTTTTTGCGATTTCAGAGGTTTGTCCACATAGTGAAAATTGTTCATATTCACAAGTACATTCACCCCTTAAATGGTGCAAACTGATTTTTCTACACTTGTATACATTTTAGAAATCAATTTAATAAATAAATTTTGAGTCCTAAACCTAAAACTACATTCGATAAAATTTATGAATCTCTGCACATCACTATCGTCAATAAAGTAATACAATTATTTCCTTCAAAGTCGTTATCAATTAATACGGAACTTCATGAGCGGACAAACGTCAAACCGGCCATCATAACGTGCCGCTAGTTTAATCACACTCTTAATACTATTTTCTAAGAAAGTGGCAAATTCACCAATCGGTCTAAAATTGTTCATACTAAAGTTAGGGTTGTCAAAAAAAAGTTAGTTTTAGAATTTTTTTTGGGCTTAGAAAAATAAAACCATTTTTAAATTACTTTTTTTTACTTCAAAAGATAGTAGACATTATAAAAATAAAATAAAATAAACATAAAAAATCAGTAGCTACAAGGTTTAGTATTTTATTGAGATTACCTATATAAAACTTGTTTTGCTGCTTCAAGGCATCCCTGGAAATTTCTTTTCTTTTTACTAAGTCCACAGCAACTTTTAGAAAACTTACTTGCCTGATTCGTCTCTCCATCTTCTAAAAATAATAAGACAAAAATTGTATAAGAATTAGGTGACTACTATACTAATTATTATTAAAACGATTATGTTACAAGTAGTATAATTATGATTTGAATATAAATACGAGATAGTCATTGCCTACTATTTTTGTTTTTAGGTATATGAACTACTCCTTTGATTGTAAAATTATTTCATTAACAAATTAAAATTAAATCAGTAACATTTTCCTATTATATAAAAATATATAAATAAGTATTTAATTTTGAAGTTATTAATTGTTATTTTATTATTTAAGTTTTACTTATTTGGTAATGAGTTTATTATTATTACAAAATAAATAAAACTTTGCAAGATAATATAAAAATTAAATAATCTGGTATAGGTTAGGTAGGTACATTAAAATAAAACATATTTGGTGACAGCCCTACACCTCCACAAAATATGGCAAAGTCAACGTCAAGAACTTTACGATTGAAGGTTTTGAATTTGCCAACGCCAATTGCGAACTTTAGATAACTCGTTCGCGTAAAAATTAACATTTAGCGAGTAAAAGAACATTAGATTAACGTAATATATAAAAATCACTTACCTACACAACGCCTTTCCCATTTATTTTCACTGAAGTTTCGGAGCACTGAGTTTTTTACCGCCAACACACGAAAAAAATAACCGTCGAAAATGAAATTAATTATACAAACTGGGTTGCTATACCTCATTTGGTGTTGCCATATAACTATTAAATTTTACCATTAAGGAGTGCAAACACGAAAAAAGTAAAAACTATGGTCACAGTGAACTGTTTTGCTCCAAAAAATGGGTATGGCAAAGTCACTGTACTGTTGGCAAAGTCAGCAGGTTTGACGGTAACAGTTTTCTTTAAAATTTTATTGGGTAACTTAAACAATTAATAAACCGTGTTTCTACCGCGAACACTAACAACACAAGAACATCGGTTTGGCATACTCAAAATGAGTTCATCCAAATCACGCTGTGGAATGGCCGCCCATGTTCGTTGCAACAACAAAAAAAGGTCTTCTTGCCACTGGATACCCTCCATATTCGGCAGAGCTCTTCTCTGTAGCATATCCCATGCATGCTCAATCGGGTTCAAGTCTGGCGACTGAGCAGGCCAGGGCAGGACATTGATGTTAGCTGCGGCGAGAGTCTGTCTTACAACTCTTGCGGTGTGCGGTCGTGCATTATCATGCATTAACTGAAATAAGGGACCGATTTGCACTTGTAGAGGAACGATGACGTCTGATACAATCGTCTCAGCATAAATTTGAGCGTTGAGGTTGCCTCTGATCCAAATCAACTCAGTTCTTCCGCCGATCCAAATACCCGCCCATACCATGATGGTTCCACCACTATAAGGATGGACTTCCTGGCAGGATTTTAATCGCTGATTATGAAATTATGAAATGCACCAAAAAGGATCCATATAAATTTATAAAATCATAAATTTATTACAAAGCCACATCTCAATCTCAAGAAATCCGCATAAAAATGCTTGATCCCTAGACACTTTTGATGTGTGTAAATGCCGATGAAATTTTTCGCGCGTAGGTAATCATACTAATATTATAAATGCGAAATTGAGTTTGTTGGTTGGTCCTTCAATCACGCCGCGATAGAGCTACGTATCTACGTGACTTTTTGCATGGGTATAGTTGAGGACCGGGAGAGTGGATGGCTACTTTTTATCCCGGAAAATCTCTTGATTTTGTTCCCGAGGGATTTTAAAAACTAAATCTACGCGGAAGAAGTCGCGGGCATCAGCTAGTGTAAAATAAACGAAGACAAGAAGGACTGTGACGAAAAAATCTTACGCTTATTTTTTAACGTAACGTAACGTTTTTTGCCGGCTAGGGTACCCCTCCGCAACGCCCCATATGGAACTTCGTTCCAAAAATATTCGTTTCGCCAGTATTGTCAGTAAATACTATGGTTAGCACAGTTTCAATATTCGCTAAACGCCTATTTCATCATTGAGAAGTAAAAATTAAATTATCTGACACATAAAGTTGATGTTTTAAACAGTTCGTATTGTCAATTTGTAAATTGGCAATCTGTAAAATTCGTCGGTTATAACTTATTGATGCTATATATATGCCATACCATAAAGTCTTAAAAAATAGTATGTATTATAGTAGTAATTGAGCGGGGGATACCAAGTCAAGCTAAGTGCTAACCACTAATTACACTTGTGAAAAAAGTTACTTTACCGAACTTCTTTTTTATGTGGCCAACTGTGTGGCTTTATTTTTACTTAAAGTTTACAGTTTTAACAGCGATGTAATAAGATCCATTTTACGAGCAATTTATTGAAAAATTCTTTACGGAACTCTATAGTAGGTAGGTTTCTATTGAACAAGGAACGTTGCATAAGCGGCGAGATAACTTTGTTTTCCTTTCAGGTAGCAAGAATGACGTATTCGATTTTCGCTGTATTTTATCAGCGCCGAGAGTGAAGATGAAGTAGCGTCTATTCTTATAAGACTATAGACTGACTTATACATACACAAACTTTAATATTTGTTCGGTTTATTTGTGCTTAAAAGCACACACTGTAGTATGAAAAATATATATTAAAAATACAGACATAATTAGAAGATACAAGAAGAAATAAGGAGGAAGTAGTAGTAATATATTTGTATAGATAACGCTAATTGTAGTTTACAGTTAATGTCAAAATCGTTTGTCAAGGGCGAAACTTTTTTTTTCAAAAAGCGATTTTATTTATTTATTATTTTATTTATCCTATAAAATATGTATCACCTTGAAAAATTGGACTACTGGCTCTTCTAAGGTAGGTATATGACAAACCATCCGCTTTATATAATTTAATAACTATAAAAAGAGGATGGTTTGTTGTACCTAGTACTATTTCTATCCCTTAACCTAAGAAGATTAACGTGTAGGTAAGTAGTTGCTATCAAACCTGGTTCAGGTGATCAATCTCCGGTTATAAGATTATCCACAACTAATGGCTTACAAATGAATCGAAAGAGAAAAGAAGCATCTTCCAGCAGGAAACTTCTTTTGCCATAAGTTATAGGCTTTTGCTGTTATAAAATTTTATCCGGTCAAAAACACAAAACCTACTTTTAAGGAAAGTAAAATATTGATTAGTATCAGGTACTTTTGACTTAAAAACATCAGAGGAAAATGTTTTGGTAAATGATATTTCTCAAAATTACTCAGGTATATGGAGTATAAATCCTAAACAATAGACGCGTTATAGTATAGAATAGAATAGAATAGAATAGAATAGAATAGAATAGAATAGAATAGAATAGAATAGAATAGAATAGAATAGAATAGGTGTTGAGGCCAACGGCTTGGCCAACGAGTCAAGGCCTGGAACACCAGGTATAGGGGCCCATCAGCTATAACCTGAGTCCAGGGTCGCTGCCCTAAGGGCCTTTCACCGCGGTCAGATTTGTTCTCAACGTAACTTAATGGTAGGGTTGCACTGACCTTCCTTGCAGCAATCAATCCTTGTACGGCCTGAGATGGTATGATTAGTGGTGGTGTGGTGTATTGTGGGGTTGAGTGTAAAGTGAACTTCTCAGGCCGCTAGCAGTAGCAGGCAGGCAGCCAGCTATGGCCTGCTGAAGACGCTGGGCTGGCGTGGCACTGTACACTCGGCTTGTCACTAGTTAGGGTCCAAAATCTTAATCACAGACACTTTCGCCGGGCGGATGGCGAGCAAAAAGCCGGCGGGTTCCAAAAGTGTTCTTTTGTTACGGATAACAGTCTGTAATTCTGCTTATAGCTAGGTCGACACATAGACCGCTTAACGGCGCAACAAAACCGTAAAATAAACTAACTCTAGACACTCAAAACAGCAAAAACGTGCGCGAGACGACCGGAATTTTCGTGAAAAACGTGTTGGCTGTCAAAAGGAAAAAGGGAACTTGCAAAAACCACGTCCAAAAATCGCGGCAAGTTTTACCTTTCAAGTGTCATCTGTCAATTTCATTGCGAGCCAAAGAGGTTGCTAGCGCCACGACCATGGAACAAGGAATTATGGCGCGAACAATAGGAATGTTTTTTATTCAAATAAACTTTTTTACAAGTGCTTTTGAATCGTCGATGAATCTACCACCTATTCAGAATGCCCTTCCTGCCGAGAAGAACCAGCAAGAAACTCGGCGGTTGCTCTTTTCAAAACAACGGGCTACGCCAGAAGACTCACTTTGTCGTCTTTTCATTCAGCTTTGCCTACTCGGCCTTCGTTAACTCCTCTCGCTCAAGATAGCAAATGTAACAATTAAGTAGACACATACTCGTAAACCATACCCTTTTTTCTCAATACGTTTCTTTCTTAGATCTTATGTAGTGGCTCCGTGAGGCGGCCCGATGAGGGTAGCACGTTCATTATTGTTGAACAAACCCTCTATAAGTATTTGAGATTTAAAAAAAAGTGAGTTCGTAGCGCTAATTTGTCAGCGAAAAAGGTGACTTACCGTTGCTTAATGTCTTACTAAGGAACATTAAAAGTAAAATAACATGTTGTAAATAGCGATATACTTGTTGGCGGCGAGTGGCCGCGTGTTCCGGAACGCCCATCTCGTCATTAGCAGCACCAACGACCACCCGACAACCGACACTAAGTAATTACAGAAGATTGATCGAGACCGCTCTAACCGCATTCTACGCCTCACGCCTCCTTAGATCGAATCAAATCAAACCCGTAATTTGCAACAATTAAAGGCGATTACTTGTTATAATTAATACTGAAGACTAAAGTCTTCGAACAGTGCGTGGTGCCAGTGATGACTTACGGATCCGAGACATAGTCGCTAACTATAGGCCTCATAAGAAGGCTCAGGGTCGTTCAGCGAGCGATGGAGAGAGCTACTCGTATGCTCGGTATATCCCTGGGAGATCAAATCAGAAATGAGGAGATCCGTAGGAGAACCAAATCACCGACATAGCTCAGCATGTCGCGGAACTGAAGTGGAAAAGGACGGGGCACATAGTTCGAAGAGCTGATGGTCGTTGGGGTCCCAAGGTGCTGGAGTGGCAACCCCGCACCGGGAAACGCAGTGTTGGCAGACCCCCGCTAGGTGGACCAACGACATCAAACGAGTCGCAGGGAGCCGCTGGATTCAAGCGGCGCAAGATCGAAACCTATGGAAGTCTACAGGTTGATAAAGAAGAAGAAGAAGACTTGTTATAATTATCACAGCTCAACAATTAAAACTGCGGTATATAACAATTAAATATCACATGTTTCAACGGTGAATGAAAACATCTGGAGGAAACCTTCACGAGTTCTCCTGTCCAAAGTTTGAGAAATCTGCCAATTTGCACTAGGCCAGCAATAGTTATAGACTCTAATGTGGCCTATAACCCATTTCAGAGGACCTATGCTCAGTTGTTAGCCGTTGATGTGTTTAATATTATTATCTATCTCTAAGCAATGAGGAATACGAAGCAAAGATTGCATAAATTGAAGGTCATTTTGTCGCTCCGAACTTTAGTAGGTACTACAACAATGTGTAACGTTCGCTTGTATTGAACCCGCGGTAGTATGCGACCACTTTTACGCTGCTCTCCGCCTTGTGCAAGCGACCTCATTTTGGTGTTCGCAGGTGGGAGGTGTTAAAATTGTGATCGATGAATGTTTTCGTAACATAATGGTGAGGTAATGGAAGTTATTTTATGTCCGATTAAATTGTATAATGCAATCTGGGTTACTGCAGTATCTACTTGTGTAAAACCAACTTATTACCTCTTATTGAAACATTACTTTGATTTTGAGTGACGCCCTGTCGATGTCGTCACGAAAAGCTCAAAACCAAAGCATCTAGAAACACCTGAGGAAATCTATGCGTCAGAGGACGTGCAGTTCCAGTTAGTGTATAGGAACTAGACCTCATCCTAAGTGTTAAAGTATCCCGTAAACGTTTGTGAAAACCAATGAATTGTTAAGTGTCACCTAATAAAGTTTCATCATTATCAGCACCTATCAATGGCTCACTTCTGAGCGTAGGTCTCCTCTCAGAGAAGGGCTATAATAAATCCATAGTCCACCACGTTGGCCTCATGAAAATTGGCAGACTTCACACCCCCCTGAGAACATTATGGAGGACTCTGCTGCGTGCGTGTTTCCTCGTGATTTTATTCTTCATCGTAAAGCATTTTGATATTTACTGCCCCAGGATCGTAGCCATGACCCCCCGATTAGGAGACTGCAGTCTTAACCACTAGGCTGTCACTGATCGTGAGATGAGATGATGTTAGAGAAAACTATGGGCATTAGGTACTGTATAAAAATGTTCAGTTCCAAAAAGTTTGCAGGTCTAACAGCTCTTACAGGTTTTGGAAGTCTAACGATCTCCAAGGTCTCGTCCTTCTTTGATAATCCGGAATTTTAAACGCGCGAGAGGCAAGATTAAGCCAAGTGTGCGTGATATTGGAGGAAAGCTCATCAATCTTCATTATACGTCGACGAGCCACTCGGCGCGCCCAACCTCCGTAATTATATAAAAGGGCAGCACGAGGCAGTCACAGTTCACTCATCTTCATAATATTATTATAATAATTGGATTAAAAAATAAAAATTCAAAATAATTTCCAAATTATTTGAACTAACAGCCCAAAATGGTCATAAAAGAAAGTTTGGTAAAATCGGCTCATAGTACGACAAAAATGTTTTGTGGGTTGGATCCTTTTTGAATAACTGCGTCCAAATTAAAAAGCATACTGTATGACGAAATTGTTTTTATTGTCCACAAAAGCGTAGACATTGGACATTTCAGTAGCCTTGACTGAAAACAAACTGGGTCTGTTTAGTTGTATGTTTGATGTATCACGTATTATCAAACTCAATACATTCGTATAGCCATTATTACATAAATGCACTATAATGTATAAGCTAGTTTTTTGGAAGACACAGTTCATCAAGTAGGTATTTATGTAGCAATAGAAGTGTTTTACCAATTTGAACAAGGAGCTGTTTGAACAAGAGATTTATCACGATCAACGGCAAAAAGAGAAAAGTTGTGAGCAAACGTTCAGAGCTTCTGATAAGATACCAACGTGCCTTAAACAATATTTTAGATACATTCTTAAAGCTAGTGTAACTTTAATTGGTATCCAAACAATTGTATTTCAATTATTTTACTCGAATTTAATAAAAAATTAATAGAATGTAAAAAATAATAGGCAAGTTTTTATCAAAATATGTATGTATGTATATATGTATTTTATTAAAGTTCTTTTGAATCATCAAGTGAATCTACCACTGGTTCGGAATACCTTTTCAACCGAGGAGAATCAGCAAGATACTCAGCAGTTGCTTACTTGAAAAGAAAGTCCATCTTAGGCTGCATCTTCACTTACCATCAAGTGTGATTGCAGTCAAGCGCTAGTCTTTATATGTAAAAAAAGAGTATTCAATATGTAGATTTATAAACGGCTGATAGCTTCCATGCATACTTGTCATTGAAAACTTAGCGGGTGAAGTCAGGGACAAGAGCAAATCTGAGGAATGAGATATTCGTTATTACGAATATCTCATTCCTCAGAAAAGCGGTTCAACGGTATGTGTGGCTTAATCGGTGAATCTTGAATTTAACCTGCTTCACAGCGCGCCGCGCCGGTGATTTACCGAACAACAATGGATAGGCTCTAGCGGGAGATGTCGGGAACCACTAAATCTTGGAATTGAAATTCTCCTCCGATATCGCTTCAACGCAACGGCCTTTGTGTTGCGTAAAATAGGTTCTATCGTATCGAATCCATTTTCTTTTTACGTACTTTTTTGTTTATACTTTTGTTGGTTTTTGTTGCCAGAAAATTGATCGCTGATCGAAGATTGCCGGTTGAAGCGAAATGTTTTCCTCGTAACGAGCGAAGAATATAACGAAGCACATTTTATTAGCAACAAAATGAGAGATTAGATGTTATCTTTTGAAGTACATACCTGCTACTACCATGTTGTTTTTTGCACAGTATCATATAGGTTCCGCAAAAAAATTATTTGAGTCATGATACCAATAATGCTCGCCATTTCTTGGGATAGCAATGAGTTTCTTTCAGTATAAATAAATGACTATAATAGATAATATCATGATTCAACTCAAGTACTCGTGTTTTTTAGTCTTTGGTTAGAAGTTAGTAAATAGTATATAATATACAAATTTTACGCCTTTTTGGAGCGGAAATGGAAATATTATTCATGTACAACGTGGCTTCCACTTCACTAAAACTTCATAACTTTTACTGCCTACTTTTTTGTAGACCGTACTACACAAAAAAATTGATCGAATCGGTTTCTTGAAAGAGGAAACAGTGCAGTTTTTAAAAAGTTTAGTAAAACAAATGCAGTTTTGGCCATATCCCTGTAGCTCTAGGTAATAGTTTAATTTAAAACTCACTTTCAAAATAACACTCACGGAAAATATCCGTCATCTATTCAGTTATACCGTAGAATATTATACTTACAGATATATCTGTAAAAATATCCTTTTGCGAATCATCGCGTCGATGTCCCGTAGTAGTGATATGGCGGATTTTTCTACAATTACATCACGAACACGTCCTTAGGAAAACTACTTGTCCTCTTACACGGTCAGTAAACGTCGATTGGCCCAACGCCAAACACTTTGGAACGTAAAAATTGGGTTCACTGTAAGGATTTATTGGAGTTTTCTATGTCGTAGATATTTAAAAATTAAATAAGTAGGACATTTCTTTAACGAACTGACTGAGAAACTCCTCTCCGACTACCAATCTTTGCTAATCGACGAATATTGGGTTCCGCTTTCCGATCCGGTGGTAAAATCATGTATTGTAATAAGAGCCACAGGTTTGCCTACGTGAAATAAATAATTTTGAATTGAATTTAATTGAATTGACTAGCGAAGGTTATTATTAGTAAGCTTTGTATAGGTACTCCTGCTTTTGCTGAGCGAGGCGAAAGATTAGCTGCACTCGCAATACGACGAGTAAGTTACACAACAAGTGAATTTCGTAAAAAAGTTTATAAGCAATATAATATCACGATATAGGCAAAATATGTAGCTAAAATGTCAATTTTTCATTGTTATAAAATTTTTACCCCGATTAGACACGATTTTTTCTCGCAACTTCATCTGCGCGGTTTTCGGTTTTTCTTTATCAACCGATAGACGTCACAACTCGACATAGGTCTCTTGTATGAACTACCACGTGCATTGATCTTTTAACCCCCCGTAATCACTGGCTCCCTGCGACTCATCTGATGTCGTCAGTCTACAATCACTGCTCTTTCTGGTAGGAGGTCACCACTTCAGAGTATCTAGCATTTCGGTTATTCCGTAGAAAGTATCTTCAAATAGGATAAAACACCCTTGATAATCGGTATTTTTATTATTATACATGTGAGTGAAAGTTATGTAGATCCATTGTTGCTTCATTGCTGCCAACATACTTGCATTATTGATCATGTTAATGATCAAACAAACCAGTAAATTAGGAATGAATATTATTCGGGAAACTTCCTTTGACGCAATAATGTAGTATGGATAGCGGAGGCAGCTCCACATGCACACAATATAGCTGCATGCTAGAAACAATGAATATTCACTCCAATAATATGTAATAATAAAATAATTAATCCACACAGCGCAAGTGAAATCATCCTTCGATAGCTTCGGTTGCGGTTTAGTTCCACCCCAGTCGAACTTCGGTAGAAATTGGCGCCTAATAGTTCTTACAAAACCGCAAATTGCTGCTAGCTATGGCTAATTTCTAACAGTTGCTCACTTACTCCTAACTAATAGCGCTATTATGCGAATATCAGTTATTGGCAAAATTGGCCATTTGAGTTTCCTAAATTTATAATACAAAACGCTAACCATGGCCGTGTGTAGATTGGGAGACTTCACACACCTTTGAGATTATAGATAACTCTCTTGCAGAATATCAAGTGTTCCCAAAATAACAAAACGCGATCCACGCCAACAAAGTCACAGGCAGCAGCTGGTAGTCAATAGGAATGTTAAAAGATTTGGATAGGTTATATTTTTTATAAAAAAAATATATTAAGCCAAGCCGGATTTGACTAATAATATTCTCCTCTCTACTCCAAATAAGCGGAAAGCTTGTGTTAAGAGTGGTACGAAAATAGTGCAACGGTGGGGATTGAACCGTCGACCGTTTTCAGTTTGCACCTGTAAGTGTACCTAACCGTTGAGCTATTAAGGCTTAGGAAGTATCCATCGATAATACTGTGAGCAGAAATGCTCAATGTCCAACGCCACGAAATGATAATAATTTATCTTTTGGAGTATCAAAACTCGAAACAATCAAAACTTTGTTTCAGCCTTCAAAGGAATTTTGACTTATCAAAACAAACAGAAAAACCCTCAAGAGGAGTAGGTACTCCATTAGCTATTCAAATAATAAATTTTGTTATTGGTTTTCGATTGAAATTGAAATCCAATTAATTAAACTTGCAGATTTTGATTTACCTTCTTGTTAACCGAGAGCTTTACAAATGGAAATATTGCTTACTCTTGTACCTACGAGCTTAGACCATAGCCTACGGGTATTAGCGTGACAGCTGAGCTATAAATAATTGTGAAGTTTTCTTATTAAACTAGCGGCACGTTATGATGGCCGGTTTGACGTTTGTCCGCTCATGAAGTTCCGTATTAATTGATAACGACTTTGAAGGAAATAATTGTATTACTTTATTGACGATAGTGATGTGCAGAGATTCATAAATTTTATCGAATGTAGTTTTAGGTTTAGGACTCAAAATTTATTTATTAAATTGATTTCTAAAATGTATACAAGTGTAGAAAAATCAGTTTGCACCATTTAAGGGGTGAATGTACTTGTGAATATGAACAATTTTCACTATGTGGACAAACCTCTGAAATCGCAAAAAAATATCAGCTGTTTCATACAAAAGGTAAAATTTTTATTTTTATATGATATATACCACAACTCGGCATTTGGTTTTCTAAATTGAAAATTTTTAAAAATGGAATCTAATACGATCGTCACATAGGATCGCTGGCTAGCACAACTACTACCTCCGGCAAACTCGCGTCAATGCTCAATGCAAAACAAAGCAGTTTCGAATTGACGTTGCTTCGAAAAGTATAAACTGTCAGTGCAATGCGATTGTGATATAGTTTTGACCTGGCTTTGGATTTCAAATATTGATACTGCATTACTGTTGACCCTTGCTCGTTAATTTGGACTCTGTTCAAGCCCTTTGTTGTGGATTTCGTCGATATGACCGAACGTACGCAGAGAACTGTTCTAAATAGTCAGACACGTGAGTTCGTAATACGCCTTCGTAACTATTTCGATCGCGAAGCTCAAAATGGAGGGCCAATTTTACCTATAACGTCAGTGGTTGAACGCGTAGCTGATGCGCTTAATATTGGACAACGAACTGTTAGACGGATAACTAAAAAAAAATATGGCGAGACTGGCACAGAAGAAAATAAACTTCACACACCAAAAAAGAGAAAACGAGCAAAACCAGTCGTAGGCATCGATAGCTTTGATGCCGATGCTATCCGAAGACATGTTTACGGCTACTATTTACAGAAGGAGTATCCAACAAGAAAAAAGTTGGTGCATTCACTGAAGGAAGCTGGATTATTCTTCGGTGGGGAAAGTTCTTTAACGAAGATTTTGAAGACCATTGGATTTCGATACAAAAAATGTAACAAACGCAAAATATTGATGGAAAGATTTGATATAGCGATGGCAAGGTATACTTTTTTACGGCAAGTGAAAGAAATCAAAAATTGGCAAAATGTTGTGTTCTTGGATGAAACATGGCTTAATGCTAACCATACTGTAGGCCGTTCTTGGAACGATGACACAGCAGCATCTACTTCCAAAGTTCCTGTAGGAAAAGGATCGCGACTTATAATTTGTCACGCCGGAACCATCAACGGGTTTGTCGAAGGTTCTCTCATGGCTTTTGCGTCAAAAACCACTGGAGACTATCATGAAGACATGAATGGAGAAAAGTTTACTGAATGGTTTACCTCAATGTTGTGTAGCCTCCCTGAACCATCTATTATAATTATGGACAACGCCCCATACCACTCGATGCAAATTGACAAGCCACCTGCCTAATCCCAAAAGAAAGCTGATATCGTCGCATGGCTTCGTAAAAATGGCGTAGATGCAAACATGAATATGTTAAAAGCGGAATTAGTACGTCTTTTAAAAGAAAACAAACCAACCAAGATCCGATACGTCATTGACGAAATAGCATTAGAACATGGGCACAGAGTTATACGGTTACCGCCTTACCATTGTGAGTATAATGCGATTGAGTTGGTGTGGGCTCAAATTAAGGGATATGCTGCAAGACACAATACAGAACCCCCATTTACCACAAAAAAAATGCTAAAATTATTAGAAGAAGCTTGTGAACATGTGACTAAAGGAGACTGGGAAAAGGTTGTGAATAGAACTGTTAAATTAATAAGGGAAGATTATGAAAGAGATGTGAAAATAGATAATATTATAGAAAACGAACATATAATTATTAATGTAGGTGATGATAGCAGTGACGACAGTGAAAATAGTAGTATGGACGAATCTGATTAATTATGGCCTTTTGTGGCACCTTTTTTGGTATCTTTTGTATTCATATGTTTCTTGTGTGCATATAAAGTATGTATATTCATTTTCATTCAAATATTCAGTTCGTTCAAATAAATTAAATAAACATATACATTTTTGTTTTATTAAACCTATTTAATCAGGTACAAAAACAAAACTTAATTGTTTTTTGTTCGAGAATAAATTGACATTCCACATCACTATTGTAATGTGTCAAACCGGCCATCATAGCGTGCCGCTAGTTTAGATATCTTAAATAGTTTCCGTTAGTACTATAAATTGGTTGCGATAGCTTATTTAAAACTAAATTACTAGTATTATGCTTGTATCTTAGTTAAATGACCATGCAAAAGAGCGTCCCCACCCACCAACAGATTTCAAAATTATCTCAGTTAATAATAATGGCAGCCTGATGATTTTTTACTATGACGACATCCGGATGGTGGGTTCCCATGAAAATCGAGTAAGTAGAATAATTTATTTATATATTTATTAGTGAATTGTTTTGGATACCAGCTTAGTAGTTTACAATTATAAAACAAATATACAAGAGCATTGACAATATTGACAATACAATTTTTTCGCTTTTATATAATACTAGCTGATGCCCACGACTTCGTCCGCGTGGAAAAAGAATTAAAAAAGAATCGCTTTGTCTTAATCGCGAGGTTTTTAGACGATTGTCCTACGCCACTATATTATATTTTAGAGCTACTTAGTACCTACAAACCTACAATTACACACCACACAATCGAAATTACGTAAATACCCACAATTTAGGTGGGCACTACCCAGCAGCATCAGGATTGAGGAGTTGGTAACTGGTCTTCAATGATGTAGTCCAGTGATGCAGGGTGGGGGAAGGCGATTCCCAATACAAACCGAACGGTAGTGAAATTAGTTGAATATTAGGTGGCATCTATAAAAACACACAGCTCTAGCGCAGGAAATTTTCGCGAGCGAAGCGAGCGCGAAAATTTGTACGACTACATTGCATCACTATGTAGTCTTAACTGTGCACTACTTAACTGTGTCCTTCATACTTGGTTCTTAGAATACCAATTAAGAAACGATACATTTACGCGAGCGAAGCGAGCGCGAAAATTTTCGATTGCACTCCGCTTCTGTTTAGTTCATATTTGGCAACTACAGACAACATCAATTCACAATCGATAGTTTCAAAATCCCCACTTATTAGGTGGGCCTCACCCAGCAGCTCCAATATTTGAGGGTTGATACCAGCACTGTCCATACTTGGCATCTACATAAGCAACATAAAACCGACGCTGTAGCGAGCGAAGACTACACTAAGTACTTAACTATGTACTATATACCTGGTTCTTACAATACCTATCAAGAGAAGACATTTTCGCAAGCGAAGCGAGCGCGACAATTTTGACGATTACATTGCATCACTATGTAGTCCATACTTGTCAATCCAAAACGGACATTTTCGCAAAATTTTTTTAGGGCTGCACTACTTAACTGTGTCCTTCATACTTGGTTCTTACAATACCAATCAAGAAAAGACTATTCGCGAGCAAAGCGAGCGCCAAAATTTTCGGTTGCACTACGCTTCTTCGTAGTTCATACCTGGCGCCTACAGTAGCAATTGAAAGGGATATTTCCGCGAGCGAAGCGAGCACGAAAATTTTTTGATCACACTACGCCTCTTTTTAGTGCATACTAATTGGTATCTACAAAAGCTATCTATAATCGACATCATCGCGAATAAAGTGAGTGCGACATTTTTTACAATTGCACTACGCCACTATGTAGTCCATACTTGGCACCTACAACAGCAACGCAAGACTGTCATTTTCGCGACCGAAGCGAGCGCGTTTTTTAGGACTGCACTTTTTAACTGTGTACTTTATACCTGCTTATTACAATACTTATTAAGGAAAGACATTTTCGCGAGCGAAGCGAAATCGAAAATTTTTACGATTACATTGCATCACTATTTAGTCCATACTTGGTATTGGTCTGTTCAGGCGTCTTCGAGTAATCGGTGAACATACATAAAAAAATTAAAAAAATGATTACTCCTTTTTCGAAGTCAGTTATAAAGAAATCTACAATCGACATTATCGCGAATGAAGTGAGTGAGACATTTTTTACGATTGCACCATACCACATGTAATAGTCTACACCTGATACCTACAATATCAATCCACTATCGACATTTTGTAAACAGCCACTATTTAGGTGGGTATTATCATCAGCAGCATCGGGATTGAGAAGTTGGTACCAGTAGTTCAATGTTGTAGCTTACTGGTTTATTGTGGGTAGGAGGATGATTCCTTAATCGAACCGAGCGATAATGAAATTAGCTGAATAGATTGATGACATCTATGAATTTAAAGCTATGGTGGGAAAATTTAGTAAACGGAAAACGGAGACGCGAAATTTTTTTCGGCTGCGTTATGCCACTACACTACGTAGTTCATACTTGGTACCTACCATTGGTGAGCAGTACCCAGCAGCATCAGAATTGAGTCCTCCACTACAGCATTATATTTGAAATATTTGGCACCTACAATATCAGTCCACAATCGACAGTTCGTAAATATCCATGATTAATGTAGGCAGTTCACAGCAGCATCAGGATTGAAGAGCTAGGGCCTGGAGTTCAATGATATGGCTATGGTATGGATGTAATAAGATCTATACGTAGTATATATCGTATGCGAGTGACCTAGAAATCCGAGAGAAGTTCTGTCCTCTATCTCCGATAATATTTAGCAGATCTTCACCAAAATTGGACAAAATATTTCTTAGAGTACATACTTTCTAATAAAGAAAGAATTATTAAAATCAGTTCATATTTGACTGAGTTATGGAGTAAAATCAACGAAAAATTTCCTCCCCTATCCTGGAGTAGCCATATGCTTTATCGGGATATAAACTATCCTATATGTTGACCCGGAGTATCAGCTATCGCTATACCAAATTTCGTTTAAATCCGTTCAGTAGTTTTCGCGTGATGCGCGAACAGACAGACAGACAGACAGACAGACAGACAGACAGACAAAAATTAAATAAAAATCTGTTTTGGGTTCAGTATCGATAATAAAGCATCCCCCGGTTAAAATTTTCAAAATATATTAAATGTACAGAAATCTTCCAGTTACAGTTTTATTATAAGTATAGATATAGATGTAGATCTGCTTCAATAGTTTCACTAATGAAATATAAAATAATAGTTTGTATATAATAATAAGAAATATATAATAATAAGAGCATTGACCAACTAAAAAATAGCTATTGTAAGACGCAGACGCGTTTCTGAGACGCAGAGAAAAAACCGCGCCGCGCGCTGTCCGCGCTCCTCCTTATCATCTCCCGCCCTAACGCCGCCTGTGAATGCGCGCGCGTTCTTCAGCGTGAGTACATACTTTTTAAATTTCTTTAAAACCCCAATCAGTTTTTGAATGAAAATAGTTGTTAATCTTTCCATAGGACATCACATTAATATTGAAAATAGTGCCACGTCTGTTGCTGGGTGGGGAGTGACCCAGTGGGGACACTACCCATACAATGTTTTGCATAGTCCTTTAATAAGTTTGATGTTATTAATCGCCAAGTAATTTAATCTGTGATCAACTACCAAATATAAGGGCAAGCTTTTAAAGTGTTTGTTCGATATGGTTAATATTCCTTTAATCAAGCTAAAAAGGGTTTTGCTTTGCTTGTAGGTACATCTCCATTGATCATTACTACAATGACAGAAATAGTCCAGTTTGTACGGTTCTGTCGACTATTTTCTAATATTCCGTGCACCGCAGCCTCCATTCCAGCGTAGTCTTTTGAATGAATTAGCTATTCAAATCCGATACAATGCATATGGATAAAGGTAATTTTGCTTACAAATTAAATTTGTAGGTCTGCTGTTGTAACTGCAATTTCAATTCAGTTTTGCTGAGCTTTAAATACCTCTGTAGGGTTAAATATGTGGATATGAGCAGAGATAAGTTAACTATAATGATTAATTTTATTTATTGTATCGTACTGTTAAGTTGGCTCAAGGGTCAATCACCTCTGATCTATCTTTGATGAAGTTCTTGCTGCCTCAATTAATTTTAACCAACAGCGAGAGATTTATCGGATATCAGTCCGCTTCTTAACAGTTGAAATTCAAAGACAAACAAGAAATTCAAAACATACAAAAATATACAAAAACAATATCAGCCTTACAATTTGTTGAATTAACAAGAGGATGCAGACAAACAGCCCGTAAGAAATACAGATCGATCTCCAACTTACTCTGAAAACGATAGTGTTTCGCTAGTTGCGATAATAAATAGGGCCTTAACGCGGCCAAATGGCCGATTAGGGCATTCTTGAATAGAGCAGGCGCGTTCTGGTAAAGTAAGCATTTTGTTTGCTACGAGTCTCTAGGGGTTTATGGGCAACGGGCAGAGTGCTCCCTTGTTGAATAACCAGATCCATATTGACTGATGGCCATGTTTATAATATTTTTAGCGAACAAGAAAACTCTACTTTCAAGGACCTAGATTATACCTGTATAATCTATCTGTACTTACAGCCGAATGCCAATGTGCTCAAAACATAGAACGCTCTGCTGAGCTGTCATTTATATATAAACTAGCTCTTGGCCATGAGAGTTAGGTGTTAGGTTTGGTTTTTTAAACATCCCGCAGGAACTCTCTGATTTTCCAGGATAAAAGGTAGCCTACCTAGGTCACACTCCAGATCCTTAACTATACCCATCCATGCAAAAAATCACGTCGATCCGTTGCTTCGTTGCTGCCTGATTGACAGACAAATCAACTTTTGTATTTTTAACCCCCGATATAAAAAGAAGGGTATTATGGGTTTGACGAGTGTATCTGTGTGTCTATCTGTTCCAACGTAGCAAGACTGCTACGTTGCTACATTGTGATGTGTTTCTTTTTATTGTTTTTGATGTGGTTTTTTCTGTTTGAAAGCTAATGTAATCGAGAATCTTAGCTATAATTTACTAGTGGTTCGCCCTGAACTGAGACCTCGCGGTATCCCATAATTCCCATAAGGTAGTTTTAACTATATTATATTGTAATTAAAACGCGCCGAATCTGATGACGTCAATCGTCATATGCTTTCGTGGATGGGATGCGTATTTACAATATTAAAGACAGCGCCATCTATTAACAGTATAGTGAAGTTTTGTTAAAAACATTGATGCCCATTAAAACTTAAATAATTTCCCATAAGGTAGTTTTAACTATATTATATTGTAATTAAAACGCGCCGAATCTGATGACGTCAATCGTCATATGCTTTCGTGGATGGGATGCGTATTTACAATATTAAAGACAGCGCCATCTATTAACAGTATAGTGAAGTTTTGTTAAAAACATTGATGCCCATTAAAACTTAAATAATTTCGTTTCTTTATAATATTTATCTAATCTTAGTATTTGTTGTTCAAGTACAGAATATAACTCAAATTATGTGTAAGTTTCAATTTTTAAAATAAAGTGGTTTTAGAGATCTAGCCTCGAATAAAATCTCCACTTTGAAAGCCCCCCATTTCGTAAATTTTAGGAAAAAAAAATTAAAAAAAAATACTTTTGTACTCTGTTCCAAATTATCTTTAAAATGAGGTAATGAAACCCTATGAAATGCAAAAAAAATTATTTTACTTCGCATTCGCTTCTATGAGAGCCCCCCTGAAATAAAGATTTTTATAACTTTTTAAGCCATTTTCGGCTGGAGGC
This sequence comes from Oeneis ivallda, assembly GCA_029955525.1. Lineage (NCBI taxonomy): Eukaryota > Metazoa > Arthropoda > Insecta > Lepidoptera > Nymphalidae > Oeneis > Oeneis ivallda. The sequence goes on along the minus strand of JARPMR010000020.1, from coordinate 9,428,995 downwards.
CATCGGTTTACATATCATATCTAAAATTGAAGTAATTACGTTCAGTAATTCAGAAGTTATAAGGCTCTGACAGACGGACGGACGGACAGACGGACGGACGGACAAGTGCAAATCGCTCTAGTAAACTCAGAGACCTTCGCTTCGCTCGGTCGATGAAGATCTGCTCAAGCATTTGAAGATCATCAGCTCATTTCTTTTCTTTCATTAAAGAGTCTTACAAGGTTTCACTGGCTTACCTTGAGCGAATGCTGCAGCATCAAGTAGTCAGCGGGATACCCAACTCCTCAGCAACTTACAGCAGATAAAATAGTGTATTTGGGCTCATTAGAATGGTCAATGAGTACCTAGGTATTAGATAGACGATGATCAAGGATCGAGGAGGAGGATCTGATGATGGAGCAGAAAACTGGGTAACAGGATATCGGGTACATCGTACATAGCCCGGCCATAGGTACTCATGTAGGGGGTGTTTTAAATTATCAATTTAAGTAAACTTGTTAATATTAGTAAGGATTTAAGCTAACAGTTGCCCGCGATTTATGGTGCGTCAAATTTGAATATGTTACCTTCAGCTTCGTTGGAAATGTTTTCGGTGAAAGCCGCATTGTAAACCACTTAAAAGTTTTGAAGTTATAAGCGAAAACATCAACAAAACCACGTAGCGAGTTGCGACTTTGTTTTATACTATTTTGAGAATAAAAGAATCATACATTTAGGTTGTGGCTAAGATTCAAAAACACAAATTAGTAAACCTATTTATGGGTAACCTAAAAGCCCTTTGTCGTACAAGACCAGAATATTTTGTTATTATCCCAAAGTTCATTGACATGTCAAGAATTTGGGTCGCTTCATGACTCCCTTTGAAGCAAACGAATACCGTTATAGGAAATTAGGTATGCTTTACAGCCTTTATCGACCCGATTAAGGCTTTTCGATTACTTTATCGGAGAAACCTATTTCCCATGGGAATCATGGACCCTCTATATTAGTTTTCTTATATATGCCAATTTCACCGTCTTGGACGTTCTGACAGTTTTTGTTTTGAAAAACTGTCAAAACATCATTCGTTGGCTTAAAGTTGGTTCGGGGTCACTCAGCGGGCGATGGAGAAATAAGTATATCCTTAGGAGAACCAAAGTCACCGACATAGCTCAGCGATTCGCGAAATTGAAGTGGAAATGGGCGGGGCGCATAGTTCGAAGATGATCGTTGGGGTCCTAAGGTGCTGGAGTGGAGACCCCGGACCAGTGAACCGACGACATCAAACGAGTCGCAGGGAGCCGCTGGATTCAGGCGGCGCAAGACCGAGGCCTGTGGAAGTTCATGCAAGAGACCTTTGTCCAGCAGTGACGTCTATCGGTTGACAAAGAAGAAGAATATATTGACTGACGGACAACATACATACATACATACCATTATAGTAACAAGGATATTTTTTTTCATCATACCTATTCGAAAAATGAATATTGGCTTCAGAGGATAGCGGGAGAAAATTTAATTTGAACCCCATGGGACTTTTCATTTCTCTCTTCTGATTGGTCCGCGTTCATGCCTTAGTATGTGTTTATTACTACTGCGTTCGTTGCAGAACAAAAAATTTCTTTGGCCCCATATGACACAAATAACTATTGCCCGTGCTACCGGTGAACCTAGAGAAAGGAGGAAATATTCCTTGTGAACCCTGAGAATTTCCTGTCGGTTTTAATCAGCAGATTTGCTTGCCGATCCGGCGGTAGTCATAAGTGAACAGCATAAGAGTCACAAGTTTGCCTCTGTTGCCCTACATAAAATTTTTCATTCAAATTTTTTTTAAGAGAAGTCGTATGTCATTATTTTTATCAAATTGCTATTTCCCTTTTTCTGCACAATGCTAAACTAAGGGTAGGTAATTCTAAATACCTACCTAGGGTAAGCGATACAGTGATTGGCCGTTTAAGGTGAACATTGACTTTAAACATTTATTCCATCGAATTAAGGCTCAAAACCGAATAACATTTGTTCTCAAACTGTTGAGTATGAATCTGAGAATTCAAATAAAGCACAAGTGTGATCTTATTGCATCTCTTTATTAACTTTAACGCAATAAACTTAAAAATGAAGCCAAAAGTACGATCATTGGCCTTTGAGCATAGCGAATGCCATACCAAAAGTATAATGATTACCATGTTAATCATTATACGTTTATATAGATTAGCACTGCTGATCTATATAATCACTAGTGAAATTTATTAGAATCACACTAAAATATGCGATAGTGATGTGCAGGTATAGGATATTTTGTATCTATTAAGCCCTAAGTCGATAAATTAGTAAGTAGGTACAATTAAAAAATAACGTAAAGGTAAATATAAAATATATTTCGTAACTAAGTAGGTATGATGTTACTAAGAGGTCATCATCATCATTAGCAACCCATCGACGGCTTACTACTGAGCGCAGGTCTCCTCTCAGAGAAGGGTTATAGGCCATAGTCCACCACGCTGGCCCATTGCGAATTGGCAGACTTCACACACCTTCGAGAACATTATGAAGAACTCTCAAATGTGCAGGTTTCCTCACGATGTTTTCACGATATTTAATTGCTTAAACGCACTTGACTCCGAAAAGTCAGAGGTGCGTACCCGGGCTCGAACCTGCGACCATCCAAATAGGAAACCACAGTCCTAACCTATCACTGCTCCTAAGAGGTACTTATCCGCATTATAAACATTCTGGTTTTAATAAGGCAATCTTAACTTATTACAATCGGTAAGTAGGTTCACAATACGTAACATAATATAGCAGCTGAAGGTATCACTTGTCTTAAAAAAAACAAATAAAATTCTTTCATAAAATTAAATTTTTAAAAAAACAAAAAAAAATCTTTTCTTAAAAATAAATTGCCATGCAAAATTAAACATATTTTTTTTCAAAAGTTATTATTATATTATAGCTTATCGGATCATGTCCGACGTCTTGCGTCAATGAAGTTGCAGTAAAATCGCAAGTAACATATCCGTAATAATATTATAAATACGAAGGTGTGTTTGTTTGTTGGTTTGTCCTTAAATCACGCTGCAACAAAGCTACGGAACATCGTGATTTTTTTACATGGTATAGTTGAGGTCCTCGAAAGTGACATAGTCTACTATGCAGATATCTTGGAAAATCAAAAAGCTCCCGCGGGATTTTCAAAACAAAATCCACGCGAATGAAGTCGCGGAAATAAAGTAGGTATTTATTATATAACAGAAAGGATTACTTTTGTATCATAAATTCCCAAATTCCACTTCAAAATTGTTACCGAGATAATCCGATATAGGTAGATATTATTATAAATCTTGGTCTATCTGAATATAAATAATTTCAGCGTGACTTGAAGTTACGAAGTACCTAGCTATTATTTCATCTGTGTTTGACAGACAAACGAACATAAATCAATACCTTTCGCATTTTTAATATTGATATGGTAGGAGAACATTACTTGTCAACATGTTTGACAAGTCAAAACTTGACATAACTTGTTTGGTCATTAGGTATTTTAGCCTTAAAAATAATAAACAGACTTGCATTTAGGTAGGTATACTAATTGTTCAGTATCGACTTTGGTCCATCACTACGAATTTTTGATTGTTTTGTACAAGAATTGGCATACTTAAAAGTACAATGATTAGCACGGCCAAAAACGTAAAAATATAATGATTGACCCTGCTAATATCTAGTTACTGCAGTTAAGCAGTTACTACTGTAATTGGCACTCATGCTAATCAACTCATCTTCGATACAAGAGGATGGTACTAACTTTGACCTACACTTTTTTACGTTGGTTTGAGTCTTTTACCATCAATTAAGGCATGTAAACCTAAATTGAATCATAAATAACATATAGGAAGGCTTATCTTCCAATTTGAATGCAAAAAAGTAGGTAAAAAACAAATTTAAAATGCCTGATTCTTATGATTTTCGTAATAATCTACACCTTCACTGTCCTCGTCGCAAAACTATTTTTTTTCAAGGGTTACTAATTCATTATTTTAAAAACTGCCAGTTTTATTTAGGAGTGATGTCAACGTAGAAAAATTCAAATATTTTATAAATATTTTTTTATACCTTTTGCGCAAATAAAACTGATAATAAACCAATTTTAATGTCGAAAGGCCAATGATTGAGGGGTGGCCAAGATTACTACGGCTTACCCTATATATTTTTTGTTAACGATTTTGTTTCAATATAGTTAACGATGTTGTTAATGTTAACTCAATTTATTTTAGAGCGCATTTTCTTTCCCCATTGAAAAACAACAACTTTGTTATTCGAGTAGTTAATTGAATATTCTGCTTGGGGGTTTCCTGTTTAAGAAGAAAGTTTACTTTTCCGCTAAAATTAGATGTTTTCCTGCTGGCTACCCTTATCGGACTTTAAGAAAATTAAAAAATCTACCTAATGTTATTACTATTTTTTTCGTTCTTGAGGAGAAATGGGTCCAACAAGTAGACTTCATGAACGATCCTTTTACGATGAATTTAGCGGAGCGGAGCTTATTCTTCAATCTATACCTACTATACATTAGTAAAAAATCATTAATAATGTGAGTATATTTGTTTGTTAGTTTGTTCTACAATCACGCCGCAAAAGAAAAACGTACCGACGTAATTTTTTGCATGGGGATAGTTGACGACCTGGAAAGTGATTTAGGCTGTCCCAGAAAATCTAAAAATTCCCGTGGTATTTTAAAACTAAGTCACGCGGACGAAGTCGAGAGCATCAGCTAGTACATCAATAATTTGCAATAAAATGTAATCCCCGTAAGTGCAAGACTATGCATGTGAGGCTAAGATTTATATAGACCGTACTCTGGCTCTGCTCAAGACTCAAGATAGAGTTAAAATGAGAGACGCACATGTTCCGACATAAATCTGTCTCGTTTTAACTCAGTCTTGAGTCTGAGCTGAGTGTGAGTGGCATCTATAGATCTTACCCTAACACACAACAGCACAAAGAAAAATAACAATACTTATTTAATAAGTGGAATATAGTTTTTAAGTCCGAGAAAGGTTGATTACTTCTCTTTGTAGCCTGAACCCTGACTAGAAACGGGTCAGTAGCAAATACACGTTACCTTTGTACCGTCTGCGTCGCTCTGTTTGTAGATGGCAGAAAGATGAAAAGACTATATTGACGCAGACCGCTGCGTTTGTGGCTGTGCCGCCGACAAAGGACTAAGGCCCAAATTAGACGGTGCCTCGTTCATCGTTCATCGTTGCGAAAATTTTTGCGAAAATTAACCGTCTTAATTCGCCCTAAGGGCGAATTTAGCTTTCGAGATTTTTGCTTTCATTTTCGAGGCTTCATCGAGAGTCATCGAAAATGAACCGTCTAAATTTGCCCTTAGGGCAAAGGGCCTTAGGTTGCATTTTCGCAAAAAATGTTCGCAAAAATGAATGATGAACGGGGCACCGTCTAATTTCGGCCTAAGTCGCACTTAGGGCCGATTTCACCAAAGTAAAATAAGTGTTATCCTAGCGTAATTTTTTCTGAAGGCAGATAACACAAAAACTGTCAGAACGCCCAATTTATTCCTCGATCAAACGTCACTCGACGTTGGCGAAATCAGCACTTGATCACGACGCACGACAGCACGTGGCGAAATCACAACACACAAAATTAAAAAAAATATTATAACAGTATTAATTGAAAAACTAGATTTCACTGAAATTCAATAAAGATAACTTTTTCATAATTTTGTACCGTGGCAGCTGTGCAACATTTCTAATACAAATTCTCTGATAGGCCATTAGCATTTTTGAGGCAATTTATGTATCTACCTGTTACCGTACAGCTTACAAACGCTGGTTTTTCAATAGGTTTTTTTCGACCGAATACTTAATAAGACATCTAAGTACAGTCTTTTGAATCCGAACTAGTTTTTTTTTTCAACTTATTTTTAACCAATGGAAAATAGATTCGTTTCTGACAAAAAGCTCATTCACTAACGTTCATTTATGTCGGCAATTTGATCTGTCTCTCCTTGATCACTAACTATACTGGGTAAACAAAATACGTTAATTTTAGATAAGTATAAGACATTTTGCCAATGCTACCAATTACCGAAGCAAAAATTGGCACTTCTGTGAAAAAATTAACTTCCTCCTACGGATCTTTTAAAGTTAAGTACAACATTATTCATGTAACGAGGCCCGTCGGAAAGCTGATTACGCAAACACGAATGCCTTTTGCGTAAATCACGTAAATTGCGTTAAAATTCATCAAATTTTCACAGGAATTTTTTGATAGAAGCCTACTTACAATCAATTTTAATCCCGCGTGAAGCGGATTTGACAAGTAGGGAATAGATAGGCCCAACATAATTAATAAGAAATAGTTTTTGCACAGTCTTTGATCTAATAGCTTCTGATTGGTTACTTACTCATGTAAGTACGAGTTGTACGGTACGAGCGTCTTCATAATATAGTTTCTTATAAAACTTCTTAAACTGCTACTGTTGCCAATGCGGTGACGTCACCACGGACTCTCCTGTTCAAGAAGCTATGGTCGTTTCTCTCGGCATAGTTCCCTCAACGACGTCATTCGCAGATCTCTAGCACTGCTCACGTACCAGCCGTACTATGATAGAACCTATTGGTTTGGCACGTAGAAATGTCAGGAGACGTGATGGTATGACGCTTAAACAATAAACATAGAATTCCTTACTACCGTAATTTTTAGGGTATGATGCTAGTCATATTAATGTGCATAATTTGTAGTTGAATTGCATTGAATTGTGGTTTTTACTTTTCTTTTTTGGAACTTCCCCTCATTGTGGAAATATTATTCTAACAAAGTTGCATAGGTTAAATCGGCTTGGCCTCCAGCTGCCCACAAGATAGTATAAAAAACGTCTTACAATGTAATAGCTTCATAATAATATTGTAAAATGATTATTTTGAAAAGAGCAACTGCTGAGTTTCTTACCGGCTCTTCTCAGCAGAATCCGCTTTCTGAACCGGTGGTAGGGTCATGACTTGCCATAAGAGCCACAGGTTGGCCTACGTGAAATAAATAATTTTGAATTTTGAATTTTTTTGGATAATAGCGAGCTCTTTTTATACGACTGCCTGAAAAAATGAGTATATTGTTTTCAGGGTTCATGTATGTTTGTATTAACAGACAGGGTTCATGTATGTATGTATGTATGTATGTAAGAAGACTAAGACTATGACTAAGAGTTGACGTCGAGGGACCTCAATATTTAAAATGTGTTCCACAGTCCACAGAACGTCCCCCGACTGCGATGACATTTTTTTTATTTGTTTAGTCAACGCGTAACTAAGTGACTTTTCGCTTTTACATACACAGAGTAACTAATACAACTTGTTTTTAACTTTTTAGTTCGTTTTTTGGCAGGGCAGTCGTGTTTTTAATTTTTTAATTATTTTTTTGGAGAACTTTCTAACAAAGTCATCGAGTCTACCAGGAATCCAAGAGCTGGCAGGTCCCTTGACCAAAGAATTAGTTAGGCCATCCAAAGGGGCAACGCTGTACTACTCTTTGGGTGCAATATGCCGGGATGCGTTGATATCGATGTTAGTTAGTTAGAGTAAGGGCTCTTGTGCACTTCCTCGTGTTCGTGAAAGTGCGATTCAAAGTTCCGTCAAAATACGAATCCAATGAGTGCACAAGCGCACGTGCATTTTGTGTGTAGACCACCTCGAGTCGTGTTTTCACGAATCACTCACGAAAACGAATCGAATACGAGGAAGTGCACAAGAGCCCTTTAGGTTTATTTTAATTTGAATTTAAGAAGTAATTTAGTTAGACTTCTAAAACTGTATAGAAATTATATTCACCTAAGTAGTGAAATTAGATGCCTATAGGCGAATAAATAACAATAGACGTTTGCGTGTTGATTCGCAAGGTGATTTGTACGAGCAATAGTTTCGCTACACAGTAGGTAGGTATAATAGAAATCAATAAGCTATAAAGATCATCTGCACATATCGCTGCATAGCAATCCGAAATTGAAAACGGATGGAAAACACATTATAGCCTACACGCAATAGCCCATAACTGGCATGGCACAGTTTACTGTGAAATAGCATAGAATATGCGGACCGTGAAATTTATCTAAGCTAGGCACCTAAACTTTTGCATGGAAATGAAAAAGTTTCTCCATTTCGTTATTAATTACAACAGCCTCTAGAAGTGGCAGAAACTGTATAAAATAATAATTCTCTCATGACCGAATTCCGGATTAGAAGTTTGGGACGCTAATCCGACACGACCGGCGAGAGATCAGGCGCAGGACCAACAAGCTTATGTGCTCTCTGAGACACGTGGGTGTAACACTGTCAACTTCCCAGCTTTGGGACGCTATTAAGGATGTTTGAAAGAAAACTCAAAGGGTTTTTCAGATAGTTTAATCATCATCATCATCATCATCATCATTAGCAACCCATCAACGGCTCACTACTGAGCGCAGGTCTCCTCTCAGAGAAGGGTTATAGGCCATAGTCCACCACGCTGGCCCAAGGCGAATTGGCGGACTTTACACACCTTCGTTCTAACATTATGAAGAACTCTCAGATGTGCAGGTTTCCTCACGATGTTTTCCTTCACCGTTGAAGCAAGTGATATTTAATTGCTTAAACGCACTTAACTCCGAAAAGTAAGAGGTGCGTACCCGGGATCGAACCTGCGACCCCCCGAATAGGACACCAAAGTCCTAACCACTAGACTATCACTGCTTATGTGTTATGATAAGGTTATGATATGAGATGTGTTATGATAGTTTAATAGCCTGGGATTTTTCGAGAGTAGATGTGCCGCCAAGCGATTTAACCTTTCGGTAAGTTACCGCATAGACACCGATGAGCGGTAAGTATATTCAAGTTAATCCGCTCTTAATCCGCTCCGCGTTAATTTTAGACTGCATCATCCCACAAGGTGAAATTGCAGTAGGGTTGCCTTGTCATCGAAATAAAGGAAACAAGTAGCTGTACAAATTAATACAAATTTACCTAAATCAAATGTTTCAGGAACAATGTCTGCAATTACTTAGTTTAAAAAATTTATAAAAATCTTTTAAGTGCTCAGACTAATTTACAGGCTCCAACGTTGAAACTGATTTCTAGAGTTGATTGAAATTTACAAGATGGAAAACCACTTTGAACTTAAAAACTTCAGTAATACTTATTGAAAAGTTTTCAGACAATCCGACGCTACATCCACTTCCAGACCCACTTAGGGAGAGGGCACACTTGCAACTATTAGCAGCAGCGATCGCACGCACGCTTTTATTGCATAAAGGCAATAAAAGCGCTAAAGCGTTTTTATGGCCTCTTGCATGCATCGCATTTCGAGCGCGCGAAAATCGCGACTCAAACGCATTTGCGTTTGTATGGCTTTTGATCGCAGAATGATGATTAATGATTGATGATTCTCCATTTATTTTTCAACACGTAGATCTATAGGGAACGGAACATTGGTAATAATAATATTGTCTATGTTCCGTTATATACGAGTTTCGTATATATTCAATTGACGATTCATATAGGGGGTTTTGGGGGCGATAAATCGATCTAGCTAGGTTTCATTTTTAGAAAAGGTCGTTTTATCCGTGTTTTCAAGCAATGAAAAAACCCTTACAATATAATTAGAATACGAAGCTAAATTTCGCCGTTAATTATGAACTCTCGATAGCTTAGTTAGGTTTCGGACGGTTCCGAAACTAGAAGACTCTGGGTCGAGTCCAGACGAATTTTTTCCCTATGAATTTTATTATTTTTATTTTATTTTTTTCTAAATATATCATTTCCAAAAAACACGATTTACATAAAAAAAAAAAAAAAAAAAAAAACCGAGCAAAGCTCGGTCACCCAGATATTAGTAATAAGATAAGAAGTAGTTTTGACGACGTTCCTGGCTCAGTGGTGAGCGCTGTTGTTTTATAACTGGGAGGTTCCGGGTTCGATTCCCGGCGAGGTCAATTTGGGAATTTATATTTTCTAAATTGTCTCTGGTCTGGTCTGGTGGGAGGCTTTGGCCGTGGCTAGTTACCACCCTACCGTCAAAGACGTGCCGCCAAGCGATTTAGCGTTCCGGCACGATGGCTTGTAGAAACCAATTAGGGGTATGGGTTGAATGTTCACTGCCATACCCCTTCCAAGTTAGCCCGCTACCATCTTAGACTGCATCGTCACTTACCATCAGGTGAGATCGCAGTCAAGGACTAGCTTGTCATCGAATAAAAAAAATAAAAAAAGATGCTCATAATATTATTTTACCACAGTGTGGTGTACAAAATATCATTAGTCTTTTTAGAAACAATAAAAAAAAATCATATAATGGGTGTAAGGAGTCAAACATGTCAAAAACAGTCTTCATTAATCTTCGGTAACTATAAATTAGTGACGATTGTCGGGCATCGCTAATGACGATGAAGGCGGATCACTAGCCAACCCCTAATGGGTCACTGTACCAAAATTGTTATATATGTTATTTAACCATTCTGGTAAAAGCTTAGTCTAGTAATGCTTGGTAGGCATATGTCGCTGAACTAGGTCAAGGAGCTTACTGAAGTCTGAACTCCCAAAAGTATACGATTAAAAATCCGTTCGTTGCACTGTTGTCGCACCTACTCCGAGCCCCAGATTTATTTAAAACAAAGGAATATTACTAGAGTCAATGTTACAGCGATAATATTATACTAATACGTAACTGTAAAAATTCTGTGTTCCAAGCTTTCTGCTAGAACTAGTCTATCAAGGGAGTGGCCTCGTGGTCCATCAGTGTCGCGTTCACAGAATAAGTATTATAATATATTATATTCGACCGAGCGAAGCGAAGGTCTCTGAGTTTACTAGAGCGATTTGCACTTGTCCGTCCGTCCGTCTGTCACAGCCTTATAACTTCTGAATTACTGAACGTAATTACTTCAATTACTTCAATCTGGAGTTCCGCAAGGAAGTGTTCTAGGTCCGGTCCTGTACCTATTATATACCTGCGATATCCCAGAACTAGAAAATAATACCATTGCCACTTTTGCTGATGATACAGCTATTATGGCTATAGGAGAAACGCACAGTGAGGCAGTGGAAAAAGTACAAACAGCTCTAAATAAGGTGTACAATTGGACCAAAATATGGAGAATAAAGTTGAACGAAGCAAAATCAGTACATATTGATTTTACTAATAAAACAGGAAATTATCACGCTGTTTTCATTAATGACAAACAAATACGTGGATACAGCTAAATATTTAGGAATGACACTTGATGTGAAGTTACGCTGGAGGGCTCATGTCAAGACAAAAAGAAAAGAACTTGATTTAAAGTATAAAAAGTTGTATTGGTTACTGGGAAGACATTCATCGCTATCAATACACAACAAGTTAATTTTATATAAACAAGTCCTGATGCCGGTTTGGACCTATGGAATACAGCTTTGGGGCTGTACCAAAAAAACTAATATTCAAATTATACAAAGGTTCCAAAACTAAGTACTGAGGAATATTGTGAAAGCTCCTTGGTACATCAGAAATGACGACATTCATCGGGACCTAGAAATTGAATTCGTCGACAAAATTATACCAAAATTTGCCGAAGCCCACGATAAACGGCTTCACCATCATGTTAACGTTGAAGCAATCCAGCTGCTTGACGTAACGGAGCTAGTGAGACGTTTAAAACGAACAAAGCCTTTTGAGTTGGTGTACAGTTAAATTAAATAGTGATTAGTGAAATAGTGATAGTGTAGTGTTAGTGCTGCCTGAAAGAACACATGAACAAAGTGTCTCTAATTGAAACTTACACATAATTTGAGTTATATTCTGTACTTGAACAACAAATACTAAGATTAGATAAATATTATAAAGAAACGAAATTATTTGAGTTTTAATGGGCATCAATGTTTTTAACAAAACTTCACTATACTGTTACTAGATGGCGCTGTCTTTAATATTGTAAATATGCATCCCATCCACGAAAGCAGATGACGATTGACGTCATCAGATTCGGCGCGTTTTAATTACAATATAATATAGTTAAAACTACCTTATGGGAATTATGGGATACCGCGAGGTCTCAGTTCGGGGCGAACCACTAGTATAATAGTAAACTACTATAAAATAAATAACCTTTCGGTAAATTATAATAGGTAGCTATTAGCTGATGCCTGCGGTTTCGGCCGCGTGGATTTAGGTTTTAAAAATCACGATCATAGATTTTAAAAACTAAAATCACGCGGATGAAGTCGCGGGCATCATCAGCGATCATCTTCATAAATACGAATTATTCAATATATTACCTAAGTAAATACCGGTATAATACCAATACGTGCTACGTCAAGTATTTATGCTACAACTGTTCACAAAGGCTTCAATATTTCATAACAAATCTTTAGAGAACATCGCAACGGTTTTAACAATAGAATATTATGATCTACTATGGAATTACTTTTCCGAGTAAGAGTTCTAAGAAATAAAAGGGGAGGAAAATAAAGTTTTGTAAAAAACATAAAAGCCTTTTTTGTGATAAATGTGTGAAATAAAACTAAAGAGTGAAATCCGCAAATGAAATTAAAGTGGTCATTGTAAACCGCGGCAGCTACCTACCTAAAAAGTATAGTTCAAATCATTGAGTTACATTACCTATGGAGAAGGAAACCAAACATGTTGTAGTATGTATAAACTAGTGGTTCGCCCCGAACTGAGACCTCGCGGTAACGGTATCCCATGATTATTCATTCAATCGATACATGACGACCAAAACTGACATTATTATTATTATGCCCGTTTTCACCAAACATACCTAAATCATCCCCTATGTAGGAGTCTCTTTACGTAGGTAGCTCCAAAACACAATCCTAAGTCCTAACATCCGTCCCAATGTCCTTTTAGGTGTCCCGTACAGGATCGTGATAAAGAAGTTGACAGTAATCATCACCTAGCTTATCATAGGTAGCCCGTAAAGGTAAGGGAACGTCAGTGAAAACATTGAATTATTATGTAGGTATACTAACGAGTGAAAACGGGTTAGGGGCATCTGTACAAATCGTCATCTATCGACGCGAATAGAAAATATACAAAATGCAGCAATTAATTTGGCCCAAATTAATTGCTTAATAAATTGGGCCCAACTTAGCTTAACGTAACTTAACTTGGTAACAGCAGTCGGACGACACGAAATCGTGCCGAACCCATCAAGTTTTTATTTAAATCCTTTATAATCACATAATTTAATGAACCCCAAATCTCAAATTATTGAAGTTTGATATTTAACTAAAGAATAATTTTAATTGAATAATATGATATTATGTACCTAAATAATAGTAGTCGACGCAAAACTGTTTTTGGGATAGATCGTAGTCGTAACTCCTAGTAGTCCTAGTTCCATGGAATAGTTATGTGTGTATGGAGTGCGCCATCTATTAGCATTATTGTGAAGCTATGTGAAATTTACTGATGCTCATTAAAAATTAAATAATCTCGTTTCTTTATAATATTCATATAATTTTAGTATTTGTTGTTCAAGTACAGGATACAAGTGAAGTAAGAAAATAAGTAGAACTTGAAAATATATAGAAAATTTTCCCAGAGAGCGTCTTCAAGCGAGCGTATTAAATCGCCACTTTGGAAGGCCCCCATTTCGTCAATTTTAGGAAAAAAATTAAAAAAAAAATACGTACTCTGTTCCAAATTGTCTTTAAAATGATACACAGAAAACCTATGAATCGCAAATAAAAAAAAATTTCTTCGCATTCGCTTCTATGAGAGCCCCCCTGAAATAAAAATTTTTATAACTTTTTAAGCCATTTTCGGCTGGAGGCCATCGGTTTACATATTATATCTAAATTTGAAGTAATTACGTTCAGTAATTCAAAAGTTATAAGGCTCTGACAGACGGACGGACGGACGGACGGACGGACAAGTGCAAATCGCTCTAGTAAACTCAGAGACCTCGCTTCGCTCGGTCAAAAAACATGCCTACCTACTGTATATAGAAATTATTAAATATAAATGTGCTCCCAAATCCTAATTCCGTTCGGAATGCTGTTGCAATCGAGAAGAACCTCGGCAGATGCTCTTTTAAAAAAAATCTAATGAGACAGCGGTTGCGGTACCGCTGTTTTAATGAAAAGTGCTACTTCATTTTCCATACAAATCTGCATTCTACGGAAGAGCAGGCCCGCAACCGCTGCGGGCGCGGGTGAAAACCGCTCCGTGGGTACGGGGCTTAGAGGGTAAAATAAAGGTTCGAAGAATCGAACTTAACGTGAGTGAAGCCGAGGGCAAAAGCTAGTCATTTATATAAAGACAGAATTCTTTCAATAGAAAATGGTTTATTTTAAAATGATTGCATTGTGAAATGGCTGTTCGAAAGGTAATAAGTAATGTAGAAGTTAATTCGTCAACAGTTCTGGCAGCTGTCGATCACCTGACGTGGAATTAGTGAAGCCAAAGCAAATTGAAATCTCAAGGGCCCGACCCACGTTGGTTCATTATTGCAGTACAATTCGAAATTCACCAGTGTTAAACCATGTAGCTCTGGGCTCATGTAATTCTAGGATTTGAAACGCTTTTATACCGTACTAGCTGATGCCCGCGACTTGGTCCGCGTGGATTTAGTTTTTTTTTAAATCCCTCGGGAACTCTTTGACTTTCCGGGATAAAAAGCCTATGTCACTCTCCGGGTCCTCAACTATACCCATGCAAAAAATCACGTCGATCCGTAGCTCTGTTGCGGCGTGATTGAAGGGCAAACCAACAACCAAACACACTTTCGCATTTATAATATTAGTAGGTATGATTATCTTACAGACTCATTTTCTAGATACATCTAGGTACGTATTTTGTGAATGTGTAAGTGCCCACTTCACCAACTTTGAGTGACGTTTAACCGAGGAATAAATTGGGCGTTCTGTTTTGAAAATCGTTGCGTTTTTGTATTGAAAATCTGCCAAAATATGGAATTTATTCTATGGTTATACGTTACTCAACGTTGGGGAAATCATAGTCAGTTCTTCTGATCAGTGCTTTTTTTTAAACAACAAGTTTAACTTTAATTTATAAACTACTAGCTGATGCCCGCGACTTCGTCCACGTGGAATTAGTTTTTAAATTCCCTCGGGAACTCTTTGATTTTCCGGGATAAAAACGTAGCCTATGTCACTCTCCAAGTTATACCCATGCAAAAAATCACGTCGTTCCGTAGCCCTGTTGCGGCGTGATTGAAGGACAAACCAACAAACAAACACACTTTCGCATTTATAATATTAGTAAGGATTCATAGGCTTCTAAAGATTGAAATAAAATAGTGCTAGTTAGAATTTTAGCAAGAAAGATTTCTTCGCGTAGTTTCTTTATCTTTCAATGCAATGAAATATTAAATCAAAAAAAACCGGCCAAGTGCGAGTCGGACTCGCGCACCGAGGGTTTCGTACTCCAAAAGTAAAAGTAAAACGATAATATTATAATTATTAATTTGCTTATTTATCGTTAACTTTGTTTGTAGAGGTTTATTGTTAATATAAAAAAAAAACTATGATAGTTAGAGCGTTGGTTTTATTTTTCCTGTAAAATATACATAAACCTCTATTGACCATAATTATTTCAGATTTTTCGATTGGTAAACTTCGGAGATAAGGGGGGGGAACGGTATTTTTTTCGACATTTTGGCCGATTACTCAAAAACTATTATATACAGAAATAAATAAAAAAATGATTTAGAATGCACAAGTAAAGGCCTTTCATATGATATGCCACTCGATATAGTTATTTTACTTTGAAATTTCAAACCCCCGATTTTCCCCCTTTTTTAATAAAACTAAAAATAATTTTCGATTTTTCTTTATTCCAATGATGTTGGGCCACTATTATACACAACTATGCCAAATTTCATGTCGATAGCTTTAATAGTTACTGAAATAATCGACTGTGACAGACGGACGGACGGACGGAGAAAGTCTCACCATAAGGGTTCCATTTTTACCATTTTGGTACGGAACCCTAAAAACGATGAAGCGCTTCGAGAAAAGATACTTTATATAAAAGATACTTTGGCGGAAACACTCCCGTGTTCCCAGATACATACAGATTTTGTGTATTTTAGGTAAGTATTTAAGTTTCTTGATATTTGTTACGTTTAAATTTTTCTGTCAGTGCCAAGTTTTAATTTTTATATTGTTATCACATAAAATTTAAGTTAGGTGTATAATACCTACGGGTTCTAGAAATAAAATTAATTTAGCCCTTATTCTTCTTCTCTATCAACCTATAGACGTCCACTGCTGGACAAAGGTCTCCTGCATGGACTTCCACAAGCTTCGGTCTTGCGCCGCTTGAATCCAGCGGCTCCCTGCGACTCGTTTGATGTCGTCGGTCCACCTGGTGGGGGGTCTGCCAACACTGCATTTCCCGGTGCGGGGTCGCCACTCCAACACCTTGGGACCCCAACGACCATCAGCTCTTCGAACTATGTGCCCCGCCCATTTCCACTTCAGTTTCGCGACACGCTGAGCTATGTCGGTGACTTTGGTTCTCCTACGAATCTCCTCATTTCTGATTTGATCTCGCAGGGATATACCGAGCATAGCTCTCTCCATCGCTCGCTGGATATAGCCCTTATGATGTGCCTTGAAATCTGAAACCTTCTGAATCTAGAAACCTTCTTCTTCTTCTTTATCAACCGATAGACGTCCACAGCTGGACAAAGGTCTCTTGTATCTAGAAACCTACTCAGAGGTAATACGCGTTACTTAACGTAACGTAACTCGTAACTATAAATTCTTATCACCGCATTTAAAGTTAGTTGCAAGCTAGTTGCACATTATATCTGAAAACCATAAAATGTTTTTCGTCCCGGTGCATTAATATTAATGCTCAATAAGCAATTAATTATTGCGCGATAAGCAATATTCACTAGTATTGAAATTAATTTAGATAATGAATAATACCTACGCTTAATGTGCATCGTTAAATCATGTCATAAAGTAACCGATGGCATAAATAACAAAATTGCGGTTTGTAATAAAATTTCATATTATAATAATATGTTTATTCATTTTAAAACGGTAGATACAAAGTTACCAAACTAACAGTTGGCCATGTTGAACAGCAATATTCGAAAATGGATTGCGGTTAATTATAAAATTAAACCTGCCGAAAGTTAGCATCATTTTAATTCCACTTAGTGCCGATTTCACCAACGTCGAGAGACGTTTTAGCGTGGAATTAATTAGGCGTTCTGACAGTTTTTGTTTTGAAAATACTGTCAAAATATCAAATTTATGATCGGATAAGACTTATTTTACGTTGATGCGGCCCTTAATAGCACAGTAGGTATTGTACTTAGATTTAAAACATAAATTTTCACCTCGCCAAGTGTTCAATACGTCATTTCGTTTTAGGTATTTCTTTTATATTTTTGATTCGTTCTTTATATTATCACAATAACATAAAATCATGAATGTATCACTCATGGAAATGTGCATCACCATTGCACCATCCCAATCACCTCTGATTGGCTGAATTTATGGCGTTCTTGCTACATCAATGGATTTTATCTAATAGCGAGAGAGTACCTTTTTATGTCAAGTGAGCACAGTATTGAACCTAGAACCTGATGATGAAGAGGATACTGAAGTTATTCTGTCTTCAGGGGACATTGCTATCCACGAATAAAAAAGAACTGGAAGCTCTCCAATGTGTGGACGCCACATACGTAGTGCCCGTATACAGTCCAGAGCTCTGCCCTAATGAACCGAAAGGTGGCGGTTCTATCCTTTCCAGTTTCCACCAATAAAAGCATTCCCAAGGAGGGTAGACGTCAGGCAGGCGGCCGGTCGTAAAATGTCAAGCCGAACCACTAACAACATGGCTTGTAAGCCATGTTGTCTCGACCCCACATAGCGTGGGACAAGGAGAGGGAGATGATGATGATGAGCGAGAGAGTACCAGCCAATCAAATATAATTGCGATATTCTCCCACTCTAACAATTTTTAGATGATCCCACAGCACGATATTTTATCCGTCAATGGCGCTGAAAAGGTGAACTGGGTTTTAATAATAATTTCAAATAAGCTTAAGCTCTTGAAATATAAACCTTTATAGACTGTGCCTACCTCTGACGGCTTTATCGAGTCTCGGTTAAGGGTCGTTTTAAAGTTACTCTTAATTTACTAGTACAGATGAAAAGCATATCGAATTTCGATATTTCGACCGCAAAACTTTAATAATCAAGCAATATCTGAAATTACCCTACCACCTAGCTGAAAATTAATTAGCAGAATTCAAACAGCAATATATTAATTATTTAGAGTAGATATTGTATTTACTACAAAACCCCTCGATCTTCTCGTCCATAATCACGCAGTGCCTAAAGAACAAAGTCTTCTAACAATGCGTATTGCCGATCTGATACACGGTCGAGAACTATAGGCCTCGTAAGAAGGTTCAGAGTCACTCAAGGGGGGACGGTCTATGCTCAGAGTATTCCTGAGAGATTGAATAAAAAATTAAGATATCCGTCCGTAGGAGATCCAGAGTTACCGATATAGCTCATAGTGGCAATGGGCAGGGCACTTTGAATAATGGGGAAAATTGAAGTTGTATGATTGTATAACCAAAATATTTAAATGATACGCCGAATCAAACGATGAATACAAAACGATGGATTATACCAAAATCATCATTTTGACTACTTATTTCAATTGACTACCCAAACTCCACACTATAATTACCCTACTCCAGCATAATTTTACATGAATCGGTAGGATGAACTCTATGCATCCTATCTATATACCTACGTACATAGGATACTAAAAAAGATCCTTCAAGTAATTTTAATTAAAAATGAATTGAAATTGCGCGCATTGCAAACGTAATTTGTCAAATGTGGGATATCATAATAAATTGAATTATTAATAGCTTCTAAACGTACGTAGGTTGTAGTAGATACAACATAATATTTACCTGCACGAGGCTGTATAGAGCCTCTCAATATAGCAAAACGATCTCTCTATATTTTGGACTTCTGCCAACTAACGTTATCCATTCGACTTGCCTATTCCCGGATGGCCTAAAATTAGTTTTATGTTCAAGAATTAACAAGCGAATGCAAGTTATTGATACCCGCTGTAAAATATTTACATTTGGCCACACATAGAATAATTAAATTAATAGGTAAATATACTTATTAATAGATAGATAGATAGATAAATTCTTTATTGCTACACACTTAAATAATATTTACAATTAAATTAAATCAAGAAAAAAAAAACAAAGTACCTACGCAAAGGCGGCCTTATTGCTTTAAGCGATCTACTCCAGGCAACCTAAATTAAAAGGAATCTTATTGTAGGAAAAGGGAAGGTGCAATAATTTAATATAAGCATAATACTACGCAATTTCAATTATAAGCATTATACTACATAAAAAGTACATAAGTACTAAAATACACATCACACCTAAACAATAATAACAAAAACACATCATCATCATCATCTCCCTCTCCTTGTCCCACGCTATGTGGATTATGGGGTTGGGACAACATAGCTTGTAAGCCATGTTGTAAGTGGTTCGTTCGGCTTGACATTTTACGACCGGCCGCCTGCCTGACGTCAACCCTCCTTGGGAATGCTTTTGTTGGTGGAAAGGATAGAACCGCCACCTTTCGGTTCATTAGGGTGGTGCTCTGGACTGTATGCGGACACTATGTGTGTAGCGTCCACTCATTGGAGAGCTTCCAGTTCTTTTTTTTTTTTATTCGTGGATAGCAATGCGGTATCCCCTGAAGACAAAGTAACTTCAGTATCCTCTTTATTGGGTTTATCTGGGTTCAAAACTGTACTCACTTGACATACTTATAACGGTGCTGAAATTTTTCTTTATAACTAGCAGCTGATTCCGAACTGTGTAACTTCAGCGTTTTTGCAATGACATTATAAGGAGACCTGAAAACCTGACTAGCCTCACTCTTTACAGCAGCGACACTTATTTCATGAAGATCCTTCTTCACCATTGTATACACTTCTGCTGACTTTGTTTAAGCGGAATAGGCAACTGACTCCATCAATGAGTTCGCATTTCTCCGCCATCGTGGCATGTTTTTATTATGCGTCTGGATAAAAACAATATATTAAATTATGAATTTCTTCACAAAGATGCTGTTTAGTAATAAAAACATATATTAGCATAAATATTTATGATATATAAAAATATATAAACCTTCATACATAACAGATTATTAAATTAATTTAATTATTCTAACATGTCAGTGCAACGTATTAGTTTTAGGAACTCCTTCCTCATTTTGGGAACAGTCGCTTTAGAAATTCAACATTTCTGAAATTCAACTTTTATGTGGACGTAGAGGTTTTTGTTTGTTATGTTAGTAGGTAGGTTCCAGTTCCTTCACTTCAGTTTTTCACTGCTGACTGAGCATTTTGTTTCGTTCCTCTTTCCACTAGGTACTCACTTGCACAGCACTGTTGAGTTTCTTGCCGGCTATTCTCAACAGAATCTGCTTTCCGAACTTGTAGTAGAGTCTTGACATCTCGAGACGCAGGTTGGTCTACATGATTCCCAAGAGATATGGGTTCGAATCCCGCTGGCCTCGGAATTTTTGATATGTGTTTATTTTATTCTGGACTACATGAAATAAATAATTTAGTTTTTTTAAATAAAATAGTTGGTCTGGCTGCCTGGTTTGGATGCGCATCTTGAAGTCCTAGGTTCGAGACCCCGTCCCAAATAGTTCTAGACTGGTATAGTCTAATTCAAACTTTATGACTTCTCGGACTTCGTGCGTTTCAACATCCGTGACGACATAAAGTTTGAATCGAACTGTAATACTTAGATAATAAGAAATTAAAACAGGAATGTAGTTAGTTAATAATTATTATTATTTTAATATATAGTAGTTGGTGCATATTATGCAGGCACTTAGGTACTGAATGTAACAAATAAAGTTTGCTGAAATCATAGAAAATAATTCATTGAGAAGCTTATATTGTCAATAATAGCTCTTGTAACAAATGTCCAACAATAATATTAGACAGGTACTTCTCTCCACTTGCCTATTGCGCGAAGCTATGATTGCTATGAACCGATATCATTTCTCTGTGTCCTGAAAACCACTTAGATGAGTACCTATCTCTTATAATATTTTCTCATATCGATTGTCTTTTCCATTTTGAACTTGCATTTTATTATTTAGGTTTTCTTAGAAAAAACAATACCTAACAGCCTTACAAAAAAATTTAAAAGGGGAACTACTTTAGTGTTTATTTTAAATCTGTCAGTTTTAAGGTCAAACAAAAGCTTTAATTTTTACGTGTAGTCTACCCTCAAAGAGTCTACCTAAGTCTAAACGGTTTCAGAGTTTCACAGTTTTGAATATTTATTTTAATTTATATTTCATTACATTTACTTTTTATTTTCATTTATTTCCAAAGATTTATGCAGTTTTCTTACGGTTCAGTTTGATAAGTAGCTTTTAGGTGCTTCATAATTATACCCTGTCCAAACGTTTATCCCCTTTCTGACAGCTCAGTCTCACTCACTCTCACATCATTTCATTCATCATTAGTAGCCCATCAACGGCTCACTACTGAGCGCAGGTCTCTTCTCAGAGAAGGGTTATAGGCCATAGTCCACTATGTTGGCCCAATGCGAATTGGCGGACTTCACACGCCTTCAAGAACATTATGAAGAACTCTCAGGTGTGCAGGTTTCCTCACGATGTTTTCTTTCACCATTGATATTTGATTCACCGCAAGTGATATTTAATTGCTTAAACGCACTTAACTCTGAAAAGTCAGAGGTGCGTACCCGGGATCGAACCTGCGACCCCCCGAATAGGAGACCACAGTCCTAATCACTAGGCTATCACTGCTCACACTCTAACATAGACGGATTTAAACAATTTATGTATTGTAATTACCATTACTACTTCACTAGATTAGTACATACTATTGCTACATACTTCATTAGATTGGTCTTGAACAAAATTTTAAAAAAACTATCGTGCTGGAACGCTAAATTGCTTGGAAGCACGCCTTTGACAGACCAAACTAGAGATTTTTCAGCAATTGATTATATTGAATACTAGCTTTTGCCCGCGGCTTCGCTCACGTTAAGTTCGATTTTTCAAACCCTTATTTTACCCCCTTAGAGGTTGAATTTTCAAAAATGGTTTCTTAGCGGTTGGTTAGCTCACGTTAAGTTAGACTTTTATTGGTAAAAGCTTTTGCCCCCGGCTTTGCTCACATTAAGTTCGATTTTTCAAACCCCTATTTTACCCCCTTAGAGGTTGAATTTTCAAAAATGGTTTCTTAGCGGTTGGTTAGCTCACGTTAAGTTAGATTTTTATTGGTAATTAAAATCCAACCTAAGGCGATTCGTATCTCCGTAAAAAGCCAACATACCAAGTTTCATGGATATTACTTGAAAACTAAATTTTTTCCCTAATTTTTTATAACTTATAAGTTATAAAAATTAGGGAAAGGTTCCACATGTAGAAATTGTTTAAAATAAAATTGAAAATGGAAAATTCGGTCTGTCGAGCTGGGATTCGAACCATCGACCTTTGGCTGTTAGGCGACTGCAGAAGCCACAAGGCTACGGAGACCCATTATTGTACCGCGAAAATACCGAACACAAGACCAAATTAATTAATCGAAAGGAACTATGTTCCATCCGGGTGTCCCTTGACACCTCTCAAGTTTTTTATACAAATTTTCATCCCCTATTTGAAGTGTTTGGGGGGGTGGAATTTTCAAAATTTGCGAAACACGTATTTCTTATTTTTTTATCGAAAGCCCAAAAATTAAAGTTTCATGGATATTACATGAAAAATAATTTGATAAATGACGGACTTTTATACAAACTTTCAACCCCCATTTAACCCTCTTGGGGTTGGAATTTTCAAAATCCTTTCTCAGCGGACGTCTACGTCATAATAACTATCTGTGTGCAAAATTTCAGCCTGATCCGCCCAGTGGTTAGAGCTGTGCGTTGATAGACCAGTCAGTCAGTCAGTCAGTCAGTCAGTCAGTCAGTCAGTCAGTCAGTCACCTTTGCCTTTTATATATTTAGATAAAAGCTAAAGTACCAAGTTTGAAGGATATTACTTGAAAATTAACTTAAAAATCTGAACTTTTATACAAATTTTCATCCCCTATTTGAAATCTTTGGGGGTGGAATTTTCAAAATTTGCGAAACACGTGTTTCTTATTTTTTTATCGAAAGCCCAAAAATTAAAGTTTCATGGATATTACATGAAAAATAATTTGATAAATGACGGACTTTTATACAAACTTTCAACCCCCATTTAACCCTCTTGGGGTTGGAATTTTCAAAAATCCTTTCTTAGCGGACGTCTACGTCATAATAACTATCTGTGTGCAAAATTTCAGCCCGATTCGTCCAGTGGTTAGAGTGGTTAGTGCGTTGATAGACCAGTCAGTCAGTCAGTCAGTCAGTCACCTTTGCCTTTTATATATTTAGATTATAACTTATAAGTTATAAAAATTAGGGAAAGGTTCCACATGTAGAAATTGTTTAAAATAAAATTGAAAATGGAAAATTCGGTCTGTCGAGCTGGGATTCGAACCATCGACCTTTGGCTGATAGGCGACTGCAGAAGCCACAAGGCTACGGAGACCCATTATTGTACCGCGAAAATACCGAACACAATGCCAAATTAATTAATCGAAAGGAACTACGTTCCATCCGGGTGTCCCTTGACACCTCTCAAGTTTTTTATACAAATTTTCATCCCCTATTTGAAGTGTTTGGGGGGGTGGAATTTTCAAAATTTGCGAAACACGTACCTATTTCTTATTTTTTATCGAAAGCCCAAAAATTAAAGTTTCATGGATATTACATGAAAAATAATTTGATAAATGACGGATTTTTATACAAACTTTCAACCCCCATTTAACCCTCTTGGGGTTGGAATTTTCAAAATCCTTTCTAAGCGGACGTCTACGTCATAATAACTATCTGTGTGCAAAATTTCAGCCTGATCCGTCCAGTGGTTAGAGCTGTGCGTTGATAGACCAGTCAGTCAGTCAGTCAGTCAGTCAGTCAGTCAGTCACCTTTGCCTTTTATATATTTAGATTACCCTTTTTTTGCGGTAAAATATAAAAATATTTATAAATTATATTACTCACACCGAAATCTGGTCATAATATTTTATTTTGATTATCGCAATCATGAACTAATAGTTTCCCTCTCACATTCGAATGTTTTAATGTTAAAGTAAGTTTTAATATTACACAGCCAATAATTGTGAAAGTTCCGCCGCCATACGTGAGTTCACGGTTTCTGCGGTTAATTAAAAGTGCATTTCATTTAACATGGGCTGGTTTACATGCGACATTATACCTGTATTTCACGTTGGTAGTTTTTTTTTTTAATAATATCAGCCAAGTTGATGTTGACTAATATCCTCCTCTCCCCTCCAAATAAGCGTAAAGCTTGTGTTAGGAGTGGGTACGACAATAGTGCAACGGGTAGGATTCGAACCTGCGACCCTTCAGTTTTCAGTCCGCACCTTTAACCGTTGGGCTATTGAGGCTTAAGTTGGTACTTATGTGTACTACAATAAGTGTATAGTTTTTTTGTCCCTCTGGCGGTAGAGACTATGGGATGCTGGTGCTAGTGTAAGGAAGCCAAGGGCCTTAAAATTCTATCTTATAGTTATAGCAAAAAATTTTTGAAGAATATTAGCCATGCCTGATGAGATGAAATCCGTAAAAAAATTGTTTTAAACTAAGATAAGAGAGAACCTCCTAAATTCAATAAAATTAATGATTTTTGAATTCAATTTTGGACTGTTAATCTTTATACCGGAAAGATGTTGAGAGATGTTATCAAACTAAAAAAATATCCTGATAGAAGAAAATTAAATGATTTATCACGTGGTTTTCACTTAAGTGTATTCAATTTATAAACCCGTAAGTATACATACTTAATTCTCTTAAACGCAATATTGTGAGTGCAAAGTATCCAAGCGTATATTTCCTTCTGTTGAACGCCATCGGTACATGTATCGGTAATGGTATGGTGATTTGTATTCCCTGATGGAAACATATGGAATTTATGTATACATACGTTAACTGTACATACTATTTCATGTCTTAGGATGGGTTACTTATTAGGTGGTTAGGGTAAGGTTAAAATTTAATTTTACCACCAAAAATACCCTTTTCGCAAACCTTTTGAGCAAAATTTTACCTAATTTTTAAGTACAACTAGCTGATGCCCGCGACTTCGTTCGCATGGATTTAGTTTTTAAAAATCCCGCGGGAACTCTTTCATTATCAGAGATAAAAAGTAGCTCTCCGGTCTGAGGAACCACTACTACATCCATTAGGTACTATACCCATGCAAAAAATCGCATCAATCCGCTGTTCTGTTGCGACGTGATTAAAGGACAAACCAACAAACAAACACACTTTCGCATTTATAATATCAGTAATGCTTTATTATAACACTTTTTATAATTGTCAAATTTTTTACCATACTAAACCAAAGACAAAATTACGTTTAGCTGTCATTTACGTTTTGTTATTCCACTGTCATTTGCGTTTTGTTATTCCATGTGAGATGCGTTTTTCTTATACCACGTTTTATAGTGACTTGACGGAAACGCGGTCGAACGGGATAAAAAGTATCCTATGTCCGACTCCTGGTTCTAAGCTACCTCTCCACCAATTTTCAGCCAAATCGGTTCATCCGTTCTTGAGTTATAAATAGTGTAACTAACACCACTTTCTTTTATATATATAGATATAGATATATAGATTACTGGCTATTAGGTATATTGCAAGCCACTTTACTTAATACTAGCTGATGCCCGCGTGGATTTAGTTTTTAAAATCCCGCGGGAACTCTTTGAGTTTCCGGGATTCCTATATGTCACCCTCCAGGTTCTCAACTATACCTATCCAAAAAATCACGTCAATCCGTAGCTTTGTTGCAGCGTGATTGACGGACAAACCAATAAACCAACAAGAAACACACTTTCGTATTTATATTATGTATTAGTAAGGCAGATAGTAAAGGCGATCTAATTAAATTTAAGAACACAAAAGCTACTAATTTGACTTGAATATGACAGTTAAATAAATTCCTTCGGGAACTTTTTTGTAGAGAATAATGAGTTCTTTAATCATGTAGTACATAATTTTTGGAACGTAGTTCCTTATCGCGCGGTGCGGAACTCGAAAGGGTACTAGACGGATCGACACTTTTTGAAACCAACACTTTTTTTAAGG
The DNA here is from genome assembly GCA_029955525.1 of Oeneis ivallda. Taxonomy (NCBI): domain Eukaryota; kingdom Metazoa; phylum Arthropoda; class Insecta; order Lepidoptera; family Nymphalidae; genus Oeneis; species Oeneis ivallda. The sequence goes on along the minus strand of JARPMR010000020.1, from coordinate 9,402,735 downwards.
CATTGTGTTCGGTATTTTCGCGGTACAATATTGGGTCTCCGTAGCCTTGTGACTTCTGCAGTCGCCTAACAGTTAAAAGTCGATGGTTCGAATCCCAGCTCGACAGACTGAATTTTCTATTTTCAATTTTATTGGAACGTAAGTAGTTCCTTATCGCGCGGTGCGGAACTCGGAAGGGGGCTAGACGGATCAACACTTTTGAATGTGAATTTGGCATTGTTGTGTTCGGTATTTTCGCGGTACAATGTTGGGTCTCCGTAGCCTAGTGGCTTTTGCAGTCGGCTTACAGCCAAAGGTCGATGGTTCGAATCCCAGCTCGAAAGACCGAATTTTCCATTTTTAATTTTATTTTAAATAATTTCTACATGTGGAATTTTTCCCAAATTTTTTATAACTTAGAAGTTAGGTGTTAGGCGACGTTTAACTGTTAGGCGACCGCAGAAGCCACTAGGCTACGGAGACCCATTATTGTACCGCGAAAATACCGAACACAACAATGCCAAATTCATTAATCGAAAGGAACTACGTTCCATCCGGGTGTCCCTTGACACCTCTCAAGTTTTAATGTATCATCAATAGTTTTCTCAGCACACGCCAAATAATGCATTTTATAGGCAAAATTTTGCTACTTTGGGTTACATTATTGCAATTTTCTTAAGGATCTCTAATTTTTGAAAATAAATTATAGCCTATGTTACTTCCCGATAACTTAGCTTTCTATTGGTGAAAAAATGGTTAAAATCGGTCCAGTAGTTACAGAGCATATTTGGTACAAACAAACAAACAAATAAACAAACAAACAAACAAACAAAAAAGTCTTTCCTCTTCATAATATTAGTATACCCTAGTATAACCTTGACGATAACTTAACTTTGACATTAGTAAAAGGCTTTACCAAAAAGCTTTCCGGTACAAATCCTTCAAAACTAATTATTATTATTTATTTTCCTCTTCATTAATATGACAATTTCGTATATTAGGAAATAGTTAATTTTTAATAATAATTAGTAGTGAGAAAACTGTTTCAGAACCGAAAAAAATAACACCGCGGTCGATTGCACATACAACGATTAAGTATGCGTACATTATTGTGAAATTGTCGTCGTGATACTATAGAGTTTTCTTTTGAAGTCACCCTGAATTTATAGTAGTTGTAAAGTTGCTAAGTTTATCTGGAGGTGAGGGTTGAAACGGTTGATTACTTTTCTCTTTGTGAACTGTTTCCCTGCTTAGTGACAGGTCAGTAGCGAGGGAATGTTGCCTTTGTATTGTATTGCCACTTCAAAACTCTCTGACGTCACTCAATAAGATTTCGACAAAGTTCTGTAGCTATCTTAAGTGGCGTTTAGGAATACCTTCGTAGAATTTATTTACGTATCTTTACAAAAATACCGAATTTCTTTGTAAAATCTAAGGAAAGAATATAATATTATTATTACAACATAACGTATAAAACTTCATAATTAAATGCAACAAAAATATATAAGGTATTTACATCTGTTTTTTTTACGAACGAAACTCCAGATAGGCGATCATAAATTTTCAAACAGGTAGGTACAGCAGAAATTTAATATGGCCGGTGGGATTTGTGAAAGATGTACTTTCCGTAAAAGTTTCTCAATGGATAACTCTCTGCATTCGAAACCGCCTTTATTCGTTAGAGTTATTGAATGATACAGCTCCTTCCCATCCAAATCAATAAGGGCCAGTTGCATGACCGGTAGTCACAGTTAAGTAACGGTTAAGGTATAAGAACAAAAAATAAAGCAAGCGAAGGAAACGCATGTTAGTATTTGCACGTTCATGTTTTCTTAAACATGAACTTACAAATACTAACTTGTGTGTGTGGTAATATATCAAAGTTTGGTTAAAAAAACCCGGCCAAGTGCGAGTCGGACTCGCGCACCGAGGCTTCCGTACTCCAAAAGTAAAAGTAAAACGATAATATTATATTATATTAATTTGTTAATTTGCTTATTAATCGTTAACTTTGTTTGTAGAGGTTTATTGTTAATATAAAAAAAAAATGCTATTCGGAGCGTTGGTTTTATTTTTCCTGTAAAATACACATAAACCTCTATTGACCATAATTATTTCTGATTTTAGATTGGTAACTTTTTTTTCGACATTTTGCACGATTACTCAAAAAGTATTATGTATAAAAATAAATAAAAACCAGTTTTAGAATGTCTAGGTAAAGCCCTTTCTTATGATACCCCACTCGGTGTAGTTATCTTACTTTGAAATTTCAAACCCCCGTTTTCCCCCTTTTTTAAGAAAACTAAAAATAATTTTCGATTTTCCAATGATTTCCAATGATCTTGGGCCACTATTATACGCAACTATTCCATTTCATGTCGATAGCTTTAATAGTTACTAAATTAATAATCGACTGTGACAGCAGACAGACGGACGGACGGCGAAAGTCGCACCATAAGGGTTCCATTTTACCATTTTGGTACGGAACCCTAAAAACGAATTTTAGTCTTTTTTCCATGGTCTAATTAGTCTAATTAGTATGTTAGTACTTAGTCTATTTAGTGTCAGGTCTCAATAGCTCAATTGCAATTGGACGAACTGAAAACTGAAGGTCTGCGATTCAAAACCCAACCGTTGAACTATTTTTACCCATTTCTAGCCTTGTGTTTGCTTCATGCTTAGTTTGGAGGGGAAACGAGAATATTAGTCATGTTGCATTTGGCAAATATTAAAAACTTTACTTTAACTGCGCGATAATATGCCTGCAATATTTGATTAATTATAGTAGATTAATTTATTTTTGAAAATTAATTTCCTACATAATTTAGTTTTCTATTAGGTATTCATCATCGTTAAAATATTCTCACGCTCGTAACACCAAGTGCCTACCTACCTACTCTTAGCACCGCTACAACCACTGAATCGAGCGCTTTCAATTGAATAATTTCCAATGAAATGTTTAAATACTTACTGATTATAATAGCAGTGGAGCGTATCCCGTCTTAGATCTTTTACCCGCCTAATCACTCTGTATCAGATGTACAATTCTGATATCTCAATTTGAGAACGTAGGTATAAATATAAGTAGGTATGAGGTTCCACAAAATCAAATTAAGTATCTTCTTATTTTATTCAAAAAGACTATTAATTGATAGAGGAACGACAAGGTATTAAGCCTCAATAGCCCAACGGTTAAAGGTACGGACAGAAAACTGAAAGGTCGCAGGTTCGAACTTCGAATCCCACCCGTTGCACTATTGTCGTACCCACTCCTAACACAAGCTTTCCGCTTATTTGGAGGGGAGAGGAGGATATTAGTCAACTTCAACTTGGGTGATATTCTTTTTTTTGAAAAAAAAAGGTATAATCAACGCAGCCCATCAACAGCCCGCTGGTGGGCACGGGTTTCCTCTCAGCCCCCCGATTGTCTAAAAGTTGCCGATCAAAATCGTATTCATTTGATGGCATTAACGTCAAAGAAAAATAAACCATAACAGCATTGCATTAGAGCTCAATTTCGTGTATGCATTCTTATACGTTTAGGTATGTACGATACGCTCCATAACGCTCCATGTTAAAATCGGTTGTACTGAATTTGTGACTTTAAATCAATACTGTCAAGGAATCTCACTTTGACGCTAATGCCATCAAATGAATACGATTTTGATCGGCAACTTTTAGACAAACGCACCTCAGAATTAAAGATAGGCCATTATTACACAATATGCTAGATAAATGTGGACTAAGTGTGGATCAGATTGGTTGCCTTCAAGCACCTTATAAAACAACATCTCATACGGAGAACTGTCAGGCTGGCAAGTTTCATCACTATGTTCTCCTACACCGTTAAAGAAAAATATTAAATTTATTTAATTTTCACTTACTTCAGAAAAGTTAGACGCCTTTGATTTGAACTCCAGAGTCCAGACCCCCCAAAAAGGAGCCCAAGGCTATCACCATTGTAACGAAAGGGTATGCCTATGTCTATAAATATGTCCTTTCGTAACTATTTCGCTATGCAGTTTCCTAACAGCTGCGAAACCGAGCCAAAGACCTTCAATCGATAAAATTGTATTGAATTTTTAAGTATTTAACGTGAAACAAAGTATATCTAGATAAGTAAAACTATCGTGTAAATATTCGCCCAAAGCTCAGGCTCAAGTGCTACAAATATTTACCGCATTACAATTTGTTTGCAAAATGCAAATTCATCGTTTCTGAAAACACTCGGCCTCTACAACATCATTCCGGTATTGCTTTTGTACAAATTAACGTCATAATTGCTTTTTATCGTGGAACATTTGAATGCAAATTTTTATGTTTAAAGCTTAACCTTATTTATCTTTTGCCGTTTAATATGAAGAAATATTTATGACCAGTTAGTTAACTACCGTTAAGTCGCATTGTTTGTAAATCAAAACAGAAGCTACGCTACTTACTTACTTACTTACTAGTATTTTATAATAAGGCTGTAATCACATCTGTGCGCATCGATTCGCATTTTGTCCATACAAAACTGTCATTTTTCATAGAGTCGTGTACCTACGCATCGAAAAGCCGAATTGATGCGTACACGACTCTATGAAATATGACAGTTTTGTATGGACAAAATGCGAATCGATGCGCACATATGTGATTACAGCCTAAATCGAGCTAAGAACATAATATTTCAACGAGAATTGAAACGTGTATGTACCTGTACGTACCAATTCACCTCCAGAACTTTAAAACCGATAGCCATAGCTATAGAGAGCAAGACTTTCTTCCTTACTTTACCGAATAAGAAGTATTTTATTACAAAGTTTCTGAACTTGAAGTCCATAGAAAGGGATTGTGTGGACCAAAAACATAATAGAAAAGCCTACGGAAAAAGTTTTTTGTAATTTTTTTTAATGATGTGATTGAAAAAATATATATTTATTTTGTTTTTGTATCACTTTTAAAAAAAGTTCATCATAAAAATATGTTTTTATACGTACTGGTATTCTTATGAAGGTATTTTTAATGAAATAAAGTAATAGTGTTTATCTCAAAAACTAGAGTCAATTTGAGAAATCTGATATTTTTCTAGTATTCAGCACACTACACTTATAAAGAATTGACTTCAATCTATCTTGCCGCAAAAGGACTGTTCCCCAGTGTAGTCTGTTGGAAACTTCGAGACAAGGAACATACCCATGCTACTCTCTACCGAGAGCTTCGAGTTATATGATAGAAGCTAGGTACCTACATTTGTAATGTAGGGTAAATAATGTGGTTACTACCCTGCTTTATTTTCCCCAAGTCACACTAGTAATAGAACTTATTGCGAAAGTATGTTGGTTTGTCCTAGAGTCACGCAGCAACGGATCAACGGATCAACTTATTTCTAGAGAGTGATTTAGTGGTATTTTTTACTCCGGGAACACAAATGGTTCCCGCGGGATTTTTCACCAAACCTAATTCAAAGCCGACGAAGCCGCGGAGAAAAGCTATAGTAGGGAATATATGTATTTTATCCTGTCCGCTGAACTGTAGTGTATTCTGAATTTACGAATTTTCAAAGTAGACCTAGAATTTCTTTAAGGTGAAAATTCTTTTAATAAACTAAAAATATTTTTATGCAAAAATCTACGTGACGGGCGGTACATAATATTTTTTACTAGCTGATGCCCGCGACTACGTCCGCGTGGATTTGGTTTATAAAATCCCTCGGGAACTCTTTGATTTTCCGGGATAAAAAGTAGCCTCTGTCACTCTCCAGGTCCACAACTATACCCATGCAAAAAATCACGTCAATCCGTAGCTCTGTTGTGGCGTGATTGAATGACAAACCAACAAACACACTTTCGCATTTATAATACTAGCTGATGCCCGCGACTTCGTCCGCGTGGATTAAGATTTTAAAGTCCCTCGGGAACTCTTTGATTTTCCGGGATAAAAAGTAGCCTATGTCACTCTCCAGGTCCTCAAGTATACCCATGAAAATCACGTCGATCCGTAGCTCTGTTGCGGCGTGATTGAAGGACAAACCAACAAACCAACAAACACACTTTCGCATTTATAATATTAGTAGGATGATAGTATGATTCGTCATTCGATGACACGTTTGACTGCGATCTCACGTGAAGTCACCTGATCCTAAAATTCTCCTACCAGACCTGACATGAGGCTTGCCACCCGTACTTTATTATAAAGTATTATACGTTATTTCAGGTAATTGTACTCTATACTTTATGAGAACAATAAAGTTCACAAAAATACTTTAATTTTGAAAAGTTGATTATTTTGTTAAACGAAATTTATCGATTGGTGATTTGATACTGAATCAATGTTGCCACTCACCAGCGCCACATCACTCAAGCACTCGTTTTGTACAATTTCTGAACGCAACCTAACCTCAAATATTGGATAGAAGCAGGCGTTACTTTGCGGAAGTTCATGATTAGCAAGAAAAGGTTAGAATTATTTTGCTATAAACCGCCAACAGAAAAAATCTGTATGGTCAAACATGCAATTAAAAGCTAAGCACCACTCACCTACCCAGCCAAGCAAAAAAGCCAAGTTCCCAAGCAAGCAATGCCACCACCACTCACATGCACCACCACACAAGACTTTTACACTACTCTCAACGCACGTTTCGCCCCGACACCGGAGCATCCTCAGGAGATGTCGACTTTACAATGCTGTATTGTCTAGACGACTAGACTAGAATTTATGATCAATTATGTACTTTGAAGGATTTTACAGAACTATCAACTGCACAAAAATGGCAGCAGGTATTTAATAAGAGTAATGATAATTTTTTAAACTTGTATAAAGTAATTTCATTTTTATTGTCTATTCCCGCCACGTCAGCATTCACAGAAAGAGTTTTTTCTGTGATGAATAGTAAATGGCGAGACGAAAGAAACAAAGCGTCTCTGAATTTGATAAAAAATGAATTACTTATTTATTTTAATTTAAATATAGAATGTAAAGATGCTGTGCAATTGTTTAGTAAAGATGCTAATTTGATACAAATTGCAAAAAGCAATAAAAAATATGTTTTTAAAGATAATAATAAAGAAAAATAAATTGTACTTTATTTTGATACTATGTACTTTTTTTTTTCTTACCTATAATAACCAATGTACTTTATCTGCAAAAAAAAGGTGGCAACCCTTGACATCCCACTGGAAACCGACCTCCCATTTTAAGACCACAACGCCACGGAGGTCGGCACCCGGACTAAATAAGTACCAAAGTCGCTAGTCGGCTGTTCCACAAAGCCCATTTTTACTCGACTATGGCAAAACCAAAAGGCAGTATTGACTTTAGCAGTCTATGTATGTACGAGTACCTACCTACCTATGTAACTAAGTATTAAATAGTCTATGTAGCGTAGTAGCGCCTAAACCACTGAGTCAATTTTGATGAATGATGTTTTAATCGATTCATTATTATGGTCAAACAACAAAATCAATAATATATGTTACTAGCTGACCCGGCGAACTTCGTACCGCCAACTTATCTTTATACTTATATAAAACAAATAAACTATCCTAATCCAAAAAAACTATCCTATCTTTCAAGTTGGACCAAATTACAGATACTTACGAAGTTTGATCAAAATCGGTTAAGTAGTTAAGGAGTCCATCGCGGACAAACAACGTGACACGTAATTTATATATATTAAGATTATGTTACATCTAATTTTCCTTTCAAATTTTCTTGTTACAGAGACAAACACCAACTAATTCAGGAGAAACAATAGAGTACTTATTATTATAAGGCAACATTAAATTTATAACTTAATTCCTATATTATTATTTGTAAACCTCAAAGGAGAAACAGTGCCGACGTAATAAATTAATCTAACGGCAATTATCAGGCGCCGCGATGTCTTTGTCTTAAAATTTCCGTTAATAAAGTTATGTCTTTCTTTTCCAATTCCAAGGTTCCGAATTTCAAAACAATTTTACGCCACTCATCGCCTCAAATCGACGAGTTTCTAGAACAACCTATTCATTATCAACTTTCTGTTCTTAATTTTAATAATAATTTATTGTTTCTATAAGAGAATACAGCGTTTTCCGTGAAGGAGAAACTTCAACTGAGCTTCGAGAAATTAATTATTACTTTTGAGATTTACCCTTTCCATCTATATTTTATATTATATACTATCAAATAGGTAGGTACGAAATTACTACACTTCTTAGACAACGGAATAAAAATTATACTTACTAATTAGGCCGATTTCACCAACGCAAAATAAGTCTAACCCGAGCGTAAACATATTTTGGCACATTTTCAATACTAATATGTAGTACTAATGTATTATGTAATGTAGGTATAATGTGTAGGAATAAATTGTACATTCTCACAGTGAATACTGTCAGAATGTCCAATTTATGCCTTGATTGAACGTCACTCGACGATTTTGGTGATATCGACCCTTGTTTGGAGGAGAGAGGATATTTTTGTCATGTTCAGCTTGGTAAATTATGTAGGTATTGAGTAGGATTAAAAGTAATATTCCTTGTACTACGTATAACCTCGTATAACCACGTACTCATATAAGCCACGTATAACCTCAGTACCTTCAAGGCAAGAGTGAATAGGCATTTTCTAGGCAAGCGCGCTCCAACCTAGACCTCATCAGTGCTGTCCAGCATTGATTGTCGTCAAGCGCAAGCCTATCCCGCAATAAAAAAAATAAAAAAAATTGTACTGCTGTTCGTACGTGAACGTTCGTGAACGTATAATAAATTAGATGTTTGGCTGTAAAAGGACGAGAAGTGTCCCAATTCATCAAACTACGCTACGTCAGTGAAAAGCGCTGATTTTTTTCTACATAAATCTGGACAAAGAGTTGCTCCAACATGAGATTTATCACAAGCTACGGCAACAACAGAAAAGTTTCGAACAAACGTCGAGAACAACTGTTACCTATACTCTATAGAATAACCTCAGTACAGTTACTTTTTACAGTGAAACTCAATTCTATGTTACTCGTAGATAAGTACCTATGTACGGCAAAACAAGCACATTCAGCAATTGTTGCAATTTCTGAATGTGCTTGTTTGTTAACATTTTTGTTATTTTTATATTCGACGTAGGTACGATGTTGATTCGACCACCGTTGGACACAGGATTTTTATTGAATGATAAGTTCTAGCCCTTGAGTGCTCACCTGAATGTAAGTGTATCTAGTCTCGTGGAAGGGTATATTATATGGCTATAGGTACCCCTAATTATTTTCTACTCGCATCGTACCGTAACGCTCAATTGCTTGGCGTCACTTCTTTGGCAGTTTGAACGGCAAATTATTAGCCACAGCTGAATTCTCCGACCATACCAGACCAAACCCTGCCGGGATTCGAATCCGGTGCAACTGCTGAGTTTCTTGCCGGCTCTCCTCAGCAGAATCAGCTTTCGAAACCGGTGGTAGATTCACGTTTTGTCATAAGTGCCAAAATTGGGCCTACATTAAATAAATGATTTTGAATTTGAAAGTGCTTATTATAAGAGAGTTCGCTAATACATCTATATTGAGGGACACTCAGAAGAATCCATCTAGTTTTTAGGTCTCCCTTTTGAGATGATTTGTTGAGAACATTGGGTCTCCCAACGTCTTCGCCGCCAGAACTAAAATGTTAAAACCTCAACTTTATATCGTCTAATTAAAACTACTGTAAATCATGACATTATTATATTAATTATACTTCAGTCAAGACCGTTCCCTATTCTGAAGGCGTGACGTGTTACATAATGAGCGATAACGAGCTCCAGGCTTCATCCATCTTCAGTAATTAGTTAGTGACGGTTGTCGACTAACATTATAAGTACGAATGCCACTTGGACGGACTCGGTCTGTGGGCGAGGCTAAAATGTTCGCTATTACATCAAGTAGGTAGGGTATCGTGCCAAATTATTCGCTGTGATTAGATGGACTGTATTGTTACGAAAACAAGCTCTTGTAAAATGAGGAACAACTATTTGAGAAAAGTGTCCTTGTAAAGAAATTTAAAATGTAAGTACGTACATTAAAAAAAAAAGTTATTTATCGTTTGATTAAGGGTCGATTTCCCCAACGTTAAATAAGTCTCACCCTAGCTTAAATTTGATATTTTTTCAGTATTTTCAATACATAAACTGACGTTGAAAGATGACTAATTTATTCCTCGGTAAAACGTCATTCGACGTTGCTGAAATCGGTACTTAGTAAACTAACGTTTTTATAATCGTAATGTAAACGCGTCTTAATTGCTATTTATATTTTAATTACTTAATACGAGAAAGAGTCGCAGGGAGCCGCTGGATACAAACGGCGCAAGACCGAAGCCTGTGGAAATCCATGCAGGAGACCTTTGTCCAGCAGTGGACGTCTATAGGTTGATAAAGAAGAAGAAGAATAGAAAGAACAAAAAAAAGCGGGGATCTTTTTAAAAATGTAAAACTTGTAAAATGTACTCAAAGTTTGAACATGACTTAAGCCTTTATAAAACATGACCTACGATTAAACAAAGTTACAAAGCATATTAATAAATGCTTTTTAATTCAGAGTGCAATAATATTGTATTGTTCCAAGCCATTTTGGCAGTTGACCTTTGATAGATTATTATTTATTAGTGTATATTCTTCTCACTTCACGAAAACATTTGTCGAGTGCACGCGAGGTGAAAGGTAGAAGTTTCAAAAGAAAATTTTGTGCTGTTTTAACAACTCTTTTTCGTTTTGTAAGAAAGTTACTCTGTGCTGTGCTCAGTGCTCACCGCTTACCAGTTCGAATTACCACCAAAAAAAAATTAAGCGGATATACCTACATATTATATGGTACATGTACCTACATACCTACCTAAACATGCCATCACTTATAATACTAGTTAAGTGCATGTACCTACATAGTAAGTAATTACTTATACCGTTTTTAGGGTTCCGTACCAAAATGGTAAAAATGGAACCCTTATGGTGAGACTTTCTCCGTCCGTCCGTCCGTCCGTCTGTCACAGTCGATTATTTCAGTAACTATTAAAGCTATCGACATGAAATTTGGCATAGTTGTGTATAATAGTGGCCCAACATCATTGGAATAAAGAAAAATCGAAAATTATTTTAGTTTGATTAAAAAAGGGGGAAAATCGGGGGTTTGAAATTTCAAAGTTAGGTAACTATACCGAGTGGGGTATCATATGAAAGGCCTTTACTTTTGCATTCTAAAACATTTTTTTATTTATTTCTATATATAATATTTTTTGAGTAATCGGCTTAAATGTCGAAAAAAATACCGTTCCCCCCCCCCCTTATCTCCGAAGTTTACCAATCAAAAAATCTGAAATAATTATGGTCCATAGAAGTTTATGTATATTTTACAGGAAAAATAAAATCAACGCTAAAATTATTTTAGTATAATTAAGAAAGGGGGAAAATCAGGGGTTTGAAATTTCAAAGTAAGATAATTATACCGCGTGGGGTATCATATGAAAGGCCTTTACTTGTGCATTCTAAAACAGTTTTTTATTTATTTCTATATATAATAGTTTTTGAGTAATCGGCCGAAATGTCGGAAAAAATACCGTTCCCCCCCCCCCCCTTATCTCCGAAGTTTACCAATTGAAAAATCTGAAATAATTATGGTCAATAGAGGTTTATGTATATTTTACAGGAAAAATAAAAGCAACGCGAAAATTATTTTAGTTTGATTAAAAAGGGGGGAAAATCGGGGGTTTGAAATTTCAAAGTAAGATAATTATACCGCGTGGGGTATCATATGAAAGGCCTTTACTTGTGCATTCTAAAACAGTTTTTTATTTATTTCTATATATAATAGTTTTTGTATAGTAATCGGCCGAAATGTCGAAAAAAATACCGTTCCCCCCCTTATCTCCGAGGTTTACCAATTGAAAAATCTGAAATAATTATGGTCAATAAAGATTTATGTATATTATGCAGGAAAAATAAAACCAACGCTCTAACTAGCATAGTTTTTTTTTTATATTAACAATAAACCTCTACAAACAAAGTTAACGATAAATAAGCAAATTAATATAATAATATCGTTTTACTTTTACTTTTGGAGTACGGAACCCTCGGTGCACGAGTCCGACTCGCACTTGGCCGGCTTTTTTATTTTAGTACAAAATTTCTTAAAAATAGTTTGAAAATGTTTTTTGAACCTATAGACTAGGCAATGGGGCGGTTTGTTGTATGGAGACCCCCGCATCAAATCCTCAGTCGATGAAACTTGGCAGGGTTGTAGTATGGGATGACCCAAAATTTACACAAAAATATCCAAAAAAAAACCATGCGGAAGTTGGGTATTTTTACGCGGCGGCTGCGGGACCGCATAAACCTGCGGTGTCGTAAGTATTGAAATAAAACAACTGTACCGCAACAGCTGCGGGCGCGGGTGAGAACCGCACCGTGAGTACGGGCTGCAATAGTAAGATTTCAGCCGTTTAACAAAAACATGAAATTGGCTTAACTTTTGTTCAGCTTTATACACCTCTCGCTTAAAATTGATAATCGACTTCACATATTTTGCCCATTTTTGGGTTTTTTGCGTTGGTCCGATCAGATATCAGCACTGCACTCGGTACATCCTGCCCCACCGCTCTACACAATGCGGAGAACAGAACCACTTGGAAAAACGTCGTACCTACCTACCTACGTCAAGGTGATCTGTGCCAAGAATCGCGACCCTCAATAATGAGGATGACACTGCACAGAAAGAGTTCTTTTTACTCTGCCTAATCATTAGGATACTATATATTTTTCTTTGCAGTCTTGCTGTACCTACCTATCTAAAGTCAACATGGAAATGTGATCCATTGAGGGAACAATTTATTCGCGGACCATAAAACCCGTGAGACTACTTGCAAACAAATGCTTACTTTATCCGGACGCCCGTACCTACTCGTCAACGATGCCCTTATCGACCATTAGTGTGGCGCTAGCTCCCTATTTATTATCGTAACTAAAAGAACACTATCGTCTTCGAAAAGTGGCTAAGATCATTCTATGTTTGTTACTGGCAATTTTTCAGGATACCTAGGTATACTGATAAAATCTACGTGTAAATCTGACTAATTCATTTGAAATTAACTTAGGATGTTTGCAATAAACTTCTAATATTTATATCCTGAAAAGTTTATTGCTACAAATAAATAGAGGCAAGTCTGCTATAATTTCTTAGTTAATACCTTTAATCGAGTCAAAAAAGTACTTTGCTAAGTTTAATTTTTTACAATGTAGGTACCTAACTACCCCAAACCTATTAGGTAGTTATTAATTACTAAAAGGACCCTGAAGTACGAATTGAATAAAACGCAAGTGCAAGCAAGAGTAAGTACTTACCTAATACTTATTCTTCAGAGTTTGTTTGACAATACGTTGTCTACATAAAGTTATTAGATATTCAATTATTTAAATATTCAGAACTATAAGTAGCTACGTAACAATTCTCTATCAATCTATCAATGGAAGCAATACATAATTATTTTGACACAAAAGAGCCACTTACAATGGTTTAAATAATTTCCGAATTACCTATGCCTTTCCTTCCCAATCCTACAATGTTGTTACAGAAAATTAAAAGGTCACCATATTTTTGGCGTGATAACGTCTTATAAATCAATGAACACCGGCTGCACGCACGAAAAAGTGTCACGTTCCGCCTGCGCCTGAGCGTGCAAGCGAGAGCGCGGAACAAGCGATAGAGAGGCACGATCGGCCCAAGCGTTGGCTTGTGACACATTTATTCATCAATGTTTCTTTATGACGTTATCACGTAAAACTATCGCCCGTAAACCTACTTTACAGACAACCAATTTTTTTTTTACTTACTTTTACTTTTCATATATTTTAGCAATATAAATGAATAGAATACAAGATTTTTTTCAAATAAAAAAAGTATAACATAGTGCTTTCGAATTGTCAAGTGAAAGTACCATGCAGGCTCGGAATATCCGTCACAACTGAGTAGAACCAGCAAGGAGCTTGTCGGAACTTTTGGAAAATAAAATAACCATATTCTAGCTCGAAATACTAGTTCGAAAAGATGCCACACATGGCACGTTGCGGCGTCGCAACAATGTAATGATTTTGTCGGATTTTCCTCACTACTGGTGCGCAATATGCGACATTGCAAGTGACAGTTGTAAATTGTATTGTGAAAAATGACAAAATATTTTTTTATTGGACGACAATTGACCGAGCGAAGCGAGGTCTCTGAGTTTACTAGAGCGATTTGCATTTTGCACTTGTCCGTCCGTCCGTCCGTCTGTCAGAGCCTTATAACTTTTGAATTACTGAACGTAATTACTTCAAATTTAGATATAATATGTAAACCGATGGCCTCCAGCCGAAAATGGCTTAAAAAGTTATAAAAATCGTTATTTCAGGGGGGCTCTCATAGAAGCGAATGCGAAGAAATTTTTTTTTATTTGCGATTCATAGGTTTTCTGTGTATCATTTTAAAGACAATTTGGAACAGAATACAACCGTATTTTTTTTTTATTTTTTTCCTAAAATTGACGAAATGGGGGGCTTCCAAAGTGGCGATTTAATACGCTCGCTTGAAGACGCTCTCTGGGAAAATTTTCTATATATTTTAAGTATAAGTTGTACTTATTTTCTTACTTCACTTGTATCCTGTACTTGAACAACAAATACTAAAATTATATGAATATTATAAAGAAACATCAGTAAATTTCACATAGCTTCACAATAATGCTAATAGATGGCGCAGTCATTAACTATTCCATTGAACTAGGAGTTACGACTACGATTTATCCCAAAAACAGTTTTGCGTCGACCATTATTATTTAGGTACATAATATAATAACATATTATTCAATTAAAATAATTCTTTAGTTAAATATCATTTTGTATATTTTCTATTCGCGTCGATAGATGACGATTTGTACAGATGCCCCTAACCCGTTTTCACTCGTTAGTACCTACATAATAATTCAATGTTTTCACTGACGTTCCCTAACCTTTACGGGCTACCTATGATAAGTTATGTGATGATTACTGTCAACTTCTTTATCACGATCCTGTACGGGACACCTAAAAGGACATTGGGACGGATGTTAGGACTTAGGATTGTGTTTTGGAGCAACCTACGTAAAGAGACTTCTACATAGGGGATGATTTAGGTATGTTTGGTGAAAACGGGCATAATAATAATAATGTCAGTTTTGGTCGTCATGTATCGATTGAATGAATAATCATGGGATACCGTTACCGCGAGGTCTCAGTTCAGGGCGAACCACTAAGTAGTATATATTCCTAAACAGGGGGAAACTTGGAGGAAAGAGATAGGCTCAGAATTGCTCTACAATCTATATGATCAAATGAAAATATATGAGGAGAGAAATATATCCGTAGAAAAACCAGTCACCGTCATAGTTCAACGGGTTCTGAAACTGAAGTGGAAATAGGATGCACACTTTTTTCTGTGATCGAAAGAGGATCGACACCCTTTGAGTATTAAATTTAAAAGTCGACACCAGCAGACACGCCAGTGGACGAACGACATCACATGAGTACCATGGAGGTATTGGATACAAGCTACGCAAGAACGCGGCATGTCGAAGTCTATGTACAGTGTACGTCAAGTCATCAAATCAAATTTTAATTTGATACTGATAACCATATTCAACCACTATACCTAAATCATGTCATGCATAGCTTAATTTTTATATGATGACTAAACCCAATTACGTCTTTATATTGAAAACCTGCCCATTGTCCTTTGTAACAAATAGATACATAGATAAATCAGTTAAGCATAATAATGTCGTTATAGCCGCGTTTAGGCCGTTTAGTAGAAATGAAAAAGCGTTTCTGACCAGACACATCTAGGTAGGTACAATGCGTTCCCTACGAGAAGTAAAAATATTGACAAGGAAAAATAAGAGAACATTGTGTACAACCATTAAAAAACTAAAGAATAAGAAGGTGCGCTTTAGAAGAAAATACGATAATTATAGTAGCCCGCTAAGACTAAAACTCTTTACGTATTTAAAAAGCGTGTTACAAAGTTCAACAACGCACGGACTGCCCTACATCGTAAATAATCGCTTACATTATTTAGAGAAGTAAGTAAAAGTATTTCTTTTTCTTTATAATAAGTATCCGCGTAGGAAAATTTAAAAAAATGTGTATTTGGATCGTTTAAATAACATGAGGTCATTTAGAGGCGCTAACTGCAAAATCAGACATACACTTTGATTTAAGATAGGTACCTACTTATTTGTAATTAAATAGTTAGAAAATTAATAAAACTACCTGTTGTATAAAGCCAGTTTACTAGTCAGAGTAGGTTATAATTAATTATTGTTCTCTTTCGATATTCAATAAAACTTATTATTTTCAGGATCTTTTGGATTATTAATTTAAGTGTTTCTCTAAGCATTATGATTGCATTACTAACGCTACAATATTTAAGATTTGTCGTGAGTATCATACCTACTTTATTTTGTGCTATTCCTACCTACGAGTAAATATGGCCGTTTTTAGGGTTCCGTAGTAAACAAGGAACCCTTATAGTTTCGCCATGTCCGTCCGTCTGTCTGTCTGTCTGTCCGTCCGCGGTTTAGCTCAGAGACTATTGGTACTAGAAACCTGTAATTTGACTGAATGTAAAGTGGGGATGATTTTTTTTTCTCGTCTATCCCATAGGGGTGTCGTTGATTATGTCTTTTAAAAATATCATGGGTGTGGCAACAACATTTTTCGATTCAGGGATCCGTTTGTGAAATATGATATTTTAAAGTGCTAAATTTTATTAGAGTCAAGTGTCCCCCCCATCTGCCAGCTAAATGGTTGTTTATAGGATACATGAAAAAATTCACAGCAGTAGTATATATAACGAATTTTATAGGAAGTCTATCACGGCTAAGTAGGGTTCATAAGTTAAGGAGCTATATCTGTTTTTTCTGGGTTTATTACACGTAGTGTAAGTTGCATATTTTGTAGTTTATCATAGTACTAGCTGATGCCCGCGACTTCGTCCGCATGGATTTAGTTTTTAAAAATCCCGCGGGAACTCTTTCATTATCCGAGATAAAAAGTAGCTCTCCCGGTCTGAGGAACCACTACCACATCCATTACTATACCCATGCAAAAAATCGCATCAATCCGCTGTTCTGTTGCGACGTGATTGAAGGACAAACCAACAAACAAATACACTTTCGCATTTATAATATCAGTAATGCTTTATAATAACACTTTTTATAATTGTCAAATTTTTTACCATACTTAACCAAAGACAAAATTACGTTTAGCTATCATTTACGTTTTGTTATTCCACTGTCATTTGCGTTTTGTTATTCCATGTCAGATGCGTTTTTCATATACCACGTTTTATAGTGACATGACGGAAACGCGGTCGAACGGGATTTAAAAAAGTATCCTATGTCCGTCTCCTGGTTCTAAGCTACCTCTCCACCAATTTTCAGCCAAATCGGTTCATCCGTTCTTGAGTTATAAATAGTGTAACTAACACCACTTTCTTTTATATATATAGATTTAAACCATGGAACTCAAAATATATTCAATATTCATGAATAAAATAAAAGCACTATCCTAGGCCCGCATTAATATTTGAGACTTGCAACTACGGAACCCTACACTGCGCGTATCCCGACACGCACTTGGCCGGTCTTATTTTATTAGATTATTAGATGTATATATTAAAGATTATGGTCCGGGAGCCGGTAAAATTGAAAGTCCCCTCATAGCGGATTCGAAATTATACGTTTATACCTAATAAGCTCGGTATGCGTTAATTTAAAAAGCCGACAAAATGTTAAAAAAAAAATTTTTTCATAAAATAAAAAAGATGTTTTACCGTCATCGCGGATGTTTTCACTGTTTCATGTGTTCGACTTTTTTCAGTGCATTCGATAGTTAAGAAACTTAAGATATGAAAGAAAGAAGAAAGAGTAAGAACTCTTTCGGGAAAAAATTACGCTTACACTTTTTTTTGGCCGGAATAGTCTCGCATACCTACCATTTTTTTCTTGAAATTAATTTTTATGAAGCAGTGATAGCCTAGTGGTTAGTACTGCGGTCTCCTATTCGGAGGGTCGCAGGTTCGATCCTGGGCCTTTGGCTTTTCTATTAAGTGCGTTTAATAAATTAAATATCAACTTCAACGGTGAAGGAAAACATCGTGAGGAAACCTGCACAACTGAGAGTTCTTCATAATGTTCTCAAAGGTGTGTGAAGTCTGCCAATTTGCATTGTGCCGGCATGGTGGACTATGGCCTAGACCCTTTTCCGAGAGGAGACCTGCGCTCAGTAGTGAGCCGTTGATGGGTTGCTGATGATGATGATGATGATGATGATGATGATGATGAGCTTATTATAAACTTATAATGTTTAACTTTTTTTTTACTAAAATGTACAAAAAAACTTATAGCTAAACTAATCTAATTACTATACAAATCATGCCCGCGTGGAATGGTGCCAAGAATGTTTAACTATCAATTCGAATACAAAATTTTCGAATCCGCATGAGGGGACTTTCACTGTTACCGGCTCCTGGACTGGACCATTAGGGTTTTCTCTTTCTTTAGGCTGCACCGACCGTTATGAGTGTAGAAAGGAACTACTTTGATTGGAATATTTCCTACCCTGCTATAACCCTTTGCCCGCTTTACAGACCTGATGTTAAAAGAATGGCGAAATTAATCAAGTAAGTAACCTTCTTATATCTATTAAAACCCCGACCAATCAAAAGAAACATATTGTAGTCTATTTGAATAAAAGAGCATGATTTTGAGACAAGTTTATAATCAATTTTATTTATTTAGATTTTAGGTTTTAAAGAATTTTGATTATTAAATTAAATTCCGATTGCTAGCGATACTGATGACCTAACGGGATTAAACGTGAAAGGTTATGTGTGGGCGATAGCACAGGGTGCTTTAGACACTTTGGAATATTTGGACTTAAACCCTCCGAATGAACAGGTACGAATCTATCCCATATAAACAATATACTATTTTATTTATAAGTTCATCCCATACGTATGATTTTGGGCATAGTCCACCATGCACGCTGGCCAAGAGCAGATTGGCCGACTTTATTTATTTATTTATTTATTTATTCATTTTAGTTGCAGATAGTTTACACATACCCCGTTAGGGTGTAGCAACTTGGTCTGAAATCGACCGTAGTAGAGAGACCGATTTTATTTATTAATATTATTTGTATCGTCAAAATAATCATTTATTTTGTAGTAACATTTTTCCAATAAAAAGTTTTTTAATATTTTATAAAATTTGTTATCTTTTTCTATGTTTCGAATGCTGTCTGGCAAATTATTATATATTTTTATGGACATTACGAAGGGACTCGAGGTGTAAAGTTTTAGTTTTGATGGTGGTAGGGTTAGTTTATTTTCATGTCTTTCGGGAAATCGACGAGGTTTGTCTTCTTTTTTTTTATAACAGTGTAGATTTTTTCTAACAAATTTACATATTTCATAGATATAGATGGAAGGTAGTGTTAAAATTTTTAATTCTTTAAAATGAGGTAGACATGAGTCTGTAGTTCTTATGTTTGCTAATATGCGTATGCACTTTTTTTGTTGTCTGAAAAGGTCCAGGGCATCGGTGCTATTGCCCCAGAGAATAACACCATATTTCAAAAATGCGTACCCATAGGCATAATACGCAGCTAGTGCAGTTTTTAAGTTGGTGGTTCGTTTTAATTGTCTGAGTCCGTAAATAAATTTACTTAATTTAGTTTTTGTTTTTTCGATATGGTCCTTCCAATTTAAATTTGTGTCGATTTCAATGCCTAAAAACGTTAGGCTGTCGGCGCATTCAATGTCTGTTTTATTATAAGTATATTTAATATGTAATTGTTTTTTTTGGTGAGGTCGAAATTGGATTATTTTGGTTTTATTTGGTTTGGATTATTTTTGGACTTCATACACCTATATGAACATTGCGGATAACTCAGGCAAGCAGGTTTCTTCAAGATGTTTTTCTCCGCTGTTATAGCAAGTGACATCTACCTACCTAATTGGTTAAACTTTAAACAAACAAAGCTACTTGTGAAGTTCTCAAAGTTGCACTGTGGCTGTAGTGTAAAATGATCAACACACTCAGGGCGCGATTCCCACTGTAATTTCTGATTTATATTAAAAATAAGACCTTCAAGTGTAGGTAATACCTACTAGTCGATGCCCGTGACTTCGCCCGCGTGGATTTAGTTTTTAAAATGTGTTTTTTGTTGGTTTATCCTATTTCTGAGATATTTAAAAATTTGAAGACCAAGTGTAGGTAATACCTACTAGTCGATGCCCGCGACTTCGCCCGCGTGGATTTAGTTTTTAAAATGTGTTTTTTGTTGGTTTATCCTATTTCTGAGATATTTAAAAATTTGAAGACCAAGTGTAGGTAGTACCTACTAGTCGATGCCCGCAACTTCGCCCGCGTGGATTGTTTTTAAAATGACTTTTTTGTTGGTTTGTACTTCAATCACACTGCAACAGAGCTACGATCGACGTGCCTCTTTGCATGAGTACAGTTGAGGACCTGGAGAGTGACATAGGCTAGGTACTGTTCATCCCTGAAAATCAAAGAGTTCCCGCGGGATTTTAAAAACCTAACGCCACACGGACGAATCGTCGGCATCTGCTAGTGACAGTATAAATAAGTATTGCTAATCGATACTTTCGTTTCGTTGTCTAGACAATTGATCCAAAAAATTACGCGAAACTGGCAGCAACGTTGTTCCGGAGCTTTGACAAAGACTGGCTCGCCAGCAAAACCGACGAAGCGATCTCGGTGGACGCCGCCATGACAGAAATGGGCATGTGCCACGTTATTAATTCTAACGTTGCTGTATACGACAAGCCTCAGTGAGTCACATTTTTACTCTTTACGTCAAATCTTAGCTGGGCGTAGACCACCTGGCCAAGTAGAACATCTTGACTTAAAAACTTGCGCCAAATGACGTACTTATATTTTTTATTACGAGGTAGACTTGCGCTTAGCGACGATCAGTTGTGGAAAACACTGATGAGGTCTAGGTTGGAGCGCGCTTGCCTATAAATCGCATATTATTCACTCTTACCTTGAAGGTACTCAAATTATACCTGGCAGGAAAGGACGCCGGAAGTGCGTTCAACACCTTAGCGTTTCGCTTCAGAAATTTTGGCATTTTGTACGAGTAGGTTGGATTATAAAATAAAGTTTTATTGTATTTATAGCTATTGGGATAGGGCGAACGTAACAGCTGAAACCTATGTGAAAAAAAATATTGAACTATCCATATTTGAAGCAGACTTCTACACCGTGATTACAAACTACGATTCCATTTATAAGGTACGAGTATGTTATGTTGCATTGAAATAATTAAAGGGATTTCTTTCTTTAGAAAGAAATCACCATCAAATCATCATGAATATTATAAGTATTATTCTCTACTAGGTACCTACTTATCCTTACTTATATTATACCTATTAAAGCAACAGTGTTTTGTCCCTCAATACTACCTACGCATCAGCAACGGAGCAACGAATCAACGTGATTTTTTGATATATATAATTGTGCTCCCCAAGTCCACAACTCTTTGAGTATACAGGGTGGGCCAGACCAGGTGGATATAAAATTTTTTTTAGATTGTTGACTTAGGGGCCTACCAGGACCCGCAAGGAAAAAAAATCGGTTCCCACCCGATTACGAGAAAAAAAATTTTATTTGAAATTTTGGAATATCATTACCTTGACGAACTTTTAATTTATTTTAAATTTTTCAAGTGACAATTTCCGCAATTTTTTTATGTTATATCTTTATGTAATAACTGTGCTCTCTTAGGAAAAAATTCCAGTCTGATTAGCTGGTTTTAAGAGCATTAAATTTTAAATTAGGTATTTCAAGAAAATTAAGTTCATACAAAATCTACAGAAAACTTTAAAATTCCATTAAAAATAAAAGAAGAGGTTCATAGCACTGGTGATTTTTAGGGTTCCGTACCCAAAGGGTACAAACGGGACCCTATTACTAAGCCTACGCTGTCCGTCCGTCCGTCCGTCCGTCTGTCAGCGGGCTGTATCTCGTATACCGTAATAGATAGACAGATGAAATTTTCACATATTATGTATTTCTATTGCCACTGTAACAACAAATAATAAAAATTAAATTAAATTAAAAAAATTAAATTAAAATATTTCCATGGGTACATGGAAATATTTTTATTTAATTTTTTTTAACGGAACCCTAAAAGAGCGAGGCCCGACTCGCACTTGGCCGATTTTTTTTAAACTGTAGCAACTTATGTTCTTTCGATTGCCAAAAGAAAAATTGTATGTCAATGTGCCGGATAAAAAGTTATGATTTTTCAAAAGTCTTCGTTCCTCATTCGTGTTCGTGTAAATAACGACCTTATTGAACAAAATGTTAATTGTTTTTGGAGACTGCAGTATGTCCTTTAATTTTAACTGCCTCGTAGGTCTAGTGGTGGCGTGTTCGACTGCGGCTAACGAGGTCCCGGGTTTGAGTCTCGGGTCGGACCAAACCAAGTATTGGGGTTTTCCGATAAGAAATTCTCAGTACTAGCCCGGAGTTAGGAAGTTGGCGTTGTTTCACCCCGTGCCTTGGAGAGCACGTAAGGCTGTTGGTCCTGCGCTTAATCTCTCTCCGGTCGTGTCGAATTTTCCGTCCCATCTGGCTATGAGAGTAATGAAACAGAGAGTGCACCTGTGTTCGCGCACACACTTTTGCACTTTAATATCTCACACAGAGATGGCTAATCTTTCTGGAGATAGGCTGCCGCCGTGGCCGAAATTTGGTAGGGAGGACATTAATCCTTTAATGATGAATGACGGTATCTACTTTTTACGAGAAAGAAAAATAAAACAATGTTTTATTTTTCCGAATTACGGCCACAGCGGAAGCCTATCTCCAGAAAGATTAGCCATCTGTGCGGGAGATATTAAAGTGCACAAGTGTGTGCGTGAACACAGGTGAACTCTCTGTTTCTTTACTCTCATAGCTCGATGGGACAGAAAATTCGACACAACTGGAGAGAGATTAAGCGCAGGACCAACAGCCTTACGTGCTCTCCAAGGCGCGGGGTGAAACAACGCCAACTTCCTAACTCCGGGCTAGTACCACATATTTACTCGTGTGCTAGTACTGAGAATTTCTTATCGGAAAACCCCAATACTTGGTTTGGTCCGACCCGAGACTCAAACCCGGGACCTCGTTTGCCGCAGTCGAACACGCTTATCAATAGAACTACGAGGCAGTTAAAATTAAAGGACATACTGCAGTCTTCACAAACAACATTTTTTCAATAAGGTCGTTATTTACACGAATGAGGAACGAAGACTTTTGAAAAATCATAACTTTTTATCCGGCACATTGACATACAATTTTTCTTTTGGCAATCGAAAGAACATAAGTTGCTACAGTTTTTAAAAAATCACCAGTGCTATGAACCTCTTCTTTTATTTTTAATGGAATTTTAAAGTATTCTGTAGATTTTGGATGAACTTAATTTTCTTGAAATAATTTAAAATTTAATGCTCTTAAAACCAGCTAATCAGACTGGAATTTTTTCCTAAAAGAGCACAGTTATTACATAAAGATATTCTATAAAAAAATTGCGGAAATTGTCACTGGAAAAATTAAAAAAAAATTAAAAGTTCGTCAAGGTAATGATATTCCAAAATTTCAAATAAAAATTTTTTTCTCGTAATCGGGTGGGAACCGATTTTTATCCTTGTGGGTCCTGGTAGGCCTCTAAGTCAACAATGTAAAAAAAAATTTATATCCGCCTGGTCTGGCCCACCCTGTATATTGGTTATATACTCAAAGCCACAACTATATATAAGTATGCAAAAACTACATACTTAGGCTACATGTTATCCCGGTAAACCATACATTTTTTTCCTACGCATCAATTAAAGAGAATCGATGCGTACCTACCTACGCTTGTTCATTAGCCATTTTCAATAGATAAATTACTTTGAATCGATGGATGCTGATGATATATTAGGTACCCATGTGATTTCACCCATTACGGTATGAAATTGTTTTTTTAGGTGTTCATCCATGGCCCCGACGAGGTCACTATGACGACAGGATCCTCGTTCATCTTCGACGTAGAGGGTCTCATCTCGTTCGGTTTGTCAGTGTGGAGCACCAGAATATCGGAAGAACTGCGTTACAAATCACTACGATTACGTAAATGCCGGTTAGATTTTTCTCTGCGTAGGTACCTATATCATTAGGTACGAAGAAGATCGTACAAATAAGGTTATATAAGTGCCTACTGTTTTTCACATTTATTTAAATATACCGCGAAGCCGTCGCAGCAGAACGTAAGGATGCGATACCATACGGTTGGCGAGTTACGATAGGTATATCTACGGAGGTACGATAATTTTATCTAAAAACCAAAAAGGCTTTAATTTTTTAGCCGGCAACAAACTAAAGCGGCCTAACATTTTAATAACTCTGAACTGTAAGCGCCGCAAATGTCAAATATCAGCAAAACCGACAAGGGCGAACGCTGCAAGGTTGCATATTATGTATCGCTGAGATCAAGCGGTCTTGATTGAATATAGAACCATTTGCTATATCAACCACTCCATTTAGCAGCGTCAACAGATTCGTGTTTGATAAGCATAAACAAAGCTGAAGCTATGCTATACCTACCTACGAGTTTCCCACTAGTGTATAGTAGTTACGTATTAAACTAACCTACTTTTTTCGATGGCAAGATAGCCCTTGACTGCGATCTCATCTGATGATGGTGAGCGATGTAGTCTGGTACCATCTACTAATTCGCTTCATGAGCGAAAAAAGCTCACAACACGTTTTGGTAGCTACAATTAATCATCTTCAACGCGTTTATTCGTGTTGTGGCGCCAAAAAACCAACGACCTGTGGCCCAATACCTATCTAATATATTGTGGCTACTGATTACTGGCAAGCCTAACCCAAATACCCTGTTTCAGATTCACTCATGAACCGATAAGCGAGAGATATCCAGTCTATTCATTCAACCACTGCATATTGGAGTGTAGAATTAAAATGATCCTGAGGCTATGTGGTTGTGTTCCTCACTTCTATAAACCTATGAGTAAATAGTTAAATAATATTTCGTAAACTATGCCTACGTACCTACCACATATACCTACGTTACGTATTGTACAAGTAATAAACAGACTGAATTATCTAGGTAGGTATAGATAACCAACTATCTTTTAAGTGAAGATTTCTTCGTTTTAGGTGATGAACGTATATGTTATATATCAGAGCTAAAATGTGTTCTGAAACACAGAAAAGAAATAATTACTTTGAAAACCTCGGACGAAACTTACAAAAACTTTTGCAATACCAAGGGTCTCCCCAAGATATCCCGAGATTGCGGCTGCCTAAATAGATGTGAACTCGATTTGTACTATAAAGACAACGAAGATTTTATACCGCAAAAAGGACTGAATAAACTAAAAATCAAAATCACTTCGTTCCCAAAGGTTCGGGTAGTGAGAGACGTCATCTTCAGCTTTTATGACATTTTGTGTGAGTACATTTAATTAATTATCTTTCTCTAAAGCTTATAAAGTCATTAAACATCATGTTCAAGCGGTCTCAAAACTGTGAAACTATACGTACCTACACATTACTTAGCTACTAATCCTACGTCCTATCACTAGCTAGACATGACTGCGTGGAAACGGGGTGATCCGATTTCATTCTGCGCTCTAGTCTCGCCGTGCAAACGGCAAACTTTTTCGATCGGTGACGGTGTTCTTTGGAACGTACTTCTCCGCTTTGTATGAAACACCCTGCCCACTATGCCGGTCTTCTCTCCTACCCGCCCATTGGTGAATACCTGCTGTGGGATTGTCTAAAAATGATTGCTACAGTGTGACGATAGCAAGCACATCCGATTCTTTGCTCTCTCACTATTGCTTAAAATGCATTGACGCAGCAAGAAACCCATAAACCAATCAGAAGTGACGGCGATCGTCACAATGTAGCAATATTTTTTAGACAACAAAGGCGGAATCGTAACACCGTCATTGTTGACATGAACTTCGAACTAGGTTTGTTTTTGGAACCTTTTCGGACGGTTTGGCGGTTGGGGGTTGGACAAAAATGTGTAAGAATTTTCCGTTAAGGCCCTTGTTACCTTCTTTTACTATACACGATCTATCAAAGCTTTGGTTGCGCAGCGGGTAAACGAAGGAGTGAAACTATCGGTTCAGAGGTTCAAATCCTGACTTTCTTCATCGGATCGTTTCTGTTCTTTTTTTTAATTTTTGGAACGAAGTTTTACAGAAGAGACATTCCGAACAAAATATTTGCGGCAAAATTTACTAACGCCATCTATTGTGGGCAGCGTGAACTTGCCTTTTAATTACGAGATGGTTCTACTTCTAACATGTGGCGAGAGATGGCGTTGATTCTGAACTTCGTTCCAGCGGAGTATTCCAGGACACTTAATTTTTTTTGTTCATAGCAATAATTACTTCTTCTTTATCAACCGATAGACGTCCACTGCTGGGCAAAGGTCTCTTGCATGGACTTCCACAGGCCTCGGTCTTGCGCCGCCTGGATCCAGCGGCTCCCTGCGACTCGTTTGATGTCGTCGGTCCACCTGGTGGGGGGTCTGCCAACACCGCGCTTCCCGGTGCGGGGTCGCCACTCCAACACCTTGGGACCCCAACGACCATCAGCTCTTCGAACTATGTTGTCCGCCCATTTCCACTTCAGTTTCGCGACTCGCTGAGCTATGTCGGTGACTTTGGTTCTCCTACGGATCTCCTCATTTCTGATTCGATCCCGCAGGGACACTCCAAGCATTAGAGATAAAAATAATTTCCGTTTTGTTTCAGTAAGAAGTGGAGGTGTAATGAACTTGTGCATTGGTATCTCCCTAATATCATTAGTGGAATTCCTATTGGTAATAGTGAAGTGTATTTTATGTTCCATTAAAAGCATTCCGATCAATTTACTAGGATTCTGCGGAAGGCTTTCAACCGACCGATGAAATATCAAATATTGTGACAGACAATGTATATGTTGATCTTCATAAAAATTGAAAATATCAATGGTTTTGATATTTTAAAATATACCTAAATTATTATCTATAGTTATTGATGTTGCTTCAAATTAAAAAAAACTAATGTACTTCAAAAATTGGATTTTATTTATATTTTTTTACAACTTTTATGTTATTTAGATATTTACACTCAGACATCCTCGGGGTTTTAGAACTTACCTGAAATAGATAAGATAAAGATTATTATTAAACATTAAATGTTTCAGAAATTTTCTGAATTTATAGTCTTTTTATTGGTAGCATGTTTTCTACTCAAGTATGTAGTAGGTATACATTACAATTACTGTTAAAGGAATATAAAAAGTTTAATGTATTACCAAAGTTCCAAGTTTCTTGCTAAAATTTTTCTTCCTCATGAAATAAAGTTTTCAACTCTTTTGGGTCCCTTCTCAAAATATCCAGCGCAATCCATCTAAAAAAAAGGGTACTTTATTATTATAATTATATTATAAGACTGTAATTTTTTCTTACCTCTTTAAAAAGTATGAGGTCGCATTCAGTTTTCAAAAACTATTTTTTTTCTTAGTTTCTCTACTAGATGATGCCCGCGACTTCGTCCGCGTGGATTAAGGTGTTAGTTTCGTGGAAACTCTAATTTTCCGGGATAAAATGTAGCCTATGTGCTATTCTGATGTATAAGCTATTACATTGTGAAGTTTCATCAAAGTCCATCCCGTCCCGTAGTTTTTGCGTAAAAGAATAACAAACAAACATCCATCCATCCATTTTCACAAATTTTCGCATTTATAATATACAAATATACTTAATATACATAATATACTTCAGTATGCTACGATATCCGGTCAGTATTTTAAGAGCCGTTGCTGTACGGCAGTCGTAAATTCATTCAGACACTAGTGCACTACTTATCTGATTGGTAGATTCATTGACTATTCAAAAGCACTTGTAAAAGTTTATTTGAATAAAAAATATTTCTATTCTATTCTAAATATTTCTATTCTATTCTATTCTATCGATTCATCACTGAGCTTGTTTTCTTATGAAATAAGGCATTTAAGCAAATTTAGTTTACCATATAAGTTCCTGAAATGCGGTTACATCTCAATCATTTTAGCGAGGTCCTTTTAGTTGAAATCTGGCTTTTAGCTTGATATTTATCAACTTCCTTTGCATAAAATTTTAGTAACCACCATTAATGGTACCTGAAAATCATAACACATAGCCAAACATTTGCTTCTCATTTTGAAATAACCTTTTATATTACAAAAGTAAATAGACCAATAACAAAGCAATCCAAATCCAATGTTTTAGAAACATGTGAGCTCCCGAAGACTTGCAATTATTCCAATTTCAGAGATTGTTAACAAGCAAGTCAACAGTAGAAGGAATACGATAATAATTCGCAGACACATCAAGCCGAAGATCAGATCATGAATGAGACAAGAGAAATATACCCATCTCATGATGATATTGCACTATAAACCAAAGTTTGCGTCACAAATATTTGACCAATTTTTGAATCAATAAATGTAGAACATGCAAGCACCGACAGACAATTAATTAAAGTCCTAAATTCGATGACTAGAAAACTTACCATACAAACCAAATTTATGAGATGACAATGGAGCCTTTTGCGTAAAACATTTCTTCTTCAAGACTTCCAAAATGTCGAGATAGACAACGTCGCTTTTAAACTGGATCCACAAGCAATTTTCGTGATTCTCAAACTCATACAAATATACTAGAATATGTAGGTACTCACAAACAATTAGTATAAAACAATTTTAGAGAACGAATGAAACAATAGCAGTATTGCAGTGCCTAGTGATTATTTTAGCGAAAATCTTTTTTTAAATTGATCTTAAAAGTTAAATATTTAACGTTCTAAATATACAGTAATACATTCAACTTTACAGGCAATTTTGCCCATAAAGTATTTGTATCTTTAAAATGATAAATGATGAAATAAGGATGATTATAATATTTATAATGATCGTGATGGTGCTGGTAATATTGAAAATGATTTCCACGTTGATGGTGATATCATTAAAGAAAAGACAGAAATAACAATCAAAAATGACCACACAAAGACAATCGTTAGTAATTTCATTATTATTCTTACTAAAGATCTTATGTATGAACTTCATACAAAAGATGAAATTGATGACATAGTTATTGCTGGTATATTACTGTATATGAAAACATTAAATAGAATAAAACATACTTGCAACACACCCAACGTAATTTTCGCAGACCACAGCATGACTAGCTTTGTTAGCGACAGCATTACCAATGGTCAGCGCTAGAAATCAATGATTTCATGGGCACAAAAACGAAAGCGATGGAATATCGCTCAGAAAGTTTTTGTCGTGCCAACCGCCATCTGTGATAAACATGCGATAGATCCAACGTAATTTACTCGTACACCAGTTTTGAACATATTCCTTTCTTCCAATTTAAGGATGATTGATCGCTGAATTCTTGAAGTCAAGACTACCAATTTATCATCAAAGATGGTGTATGAAAAATCTTGCTCCAGTTTTAACGATACGCCTTTATTGTCTACCATTTTTCGGTTTCAACCCAAAACTTACTGTAGCTCGTTGAATACGTACAGTTCAAAATCATCACAAAAGAAAACAGCTGCTCAAATGGGTCCTGAACCAAATTAGCTGACTCGAATATCGTCGTCGAGGAAATGTTACCAAAACATAACTAACATAATATACACTACCTTCATCGTACGTACATATTTTGGCCAGGCCTGTTTAATTTCATAAAAAATGTTGTATAGAATTGGAGAACCAGCAAGAAGTTCAATAATTCTTATTTATGCATTGAAACACGAATTTAATAAATGACACAATTGTAAATGGACGACCGAATTTGACTTTAATTAATCAAGGACCTATACAAAATATACTTTTTGACCACAATATTAAGAAGTCTCAATTTCGTTTATCCTGATAAAATTCTAAAGCGAAATATTTATCTAATTATAGAATCAAAAATAATTCAACATCGTCACATAAAATTATCATTTTATTGAAATCGAATCTATGGAAACTTGACTTTTACACAGACGAAGTCAAATATTACAAAAGACATTTAGAACGCTTGCTACAGTATCTCCTAATATAACTAAACACAATTAAAATGATTAGAGCGAAAGCAACATTCTAATGGCCAACGTCTCAAAAAACCCATTCCAATGACCAACGTGTGTCGAGGAATAACATCCAAAGTGTTCAGTGTTGCTCTTTAGGGTTCCGTACCCAAAGGATGTCAACGAGACCCTATGTACTAAGCCTCCGCTGTCCGTCTGTCCGTCTGTCAGCGGGCTGTACCTATCTCATGAACCCTAATAGTTGAAATATAAAGTAATAATTGAAATATTCACAAAATGTGTATTTATTTTGCCGCTAACAAATAATAAAAATTAACAAATTAAAGAGGGTCTCCTTACTAATAATAGCGTGTGTATAATCTTGTACAATGGTACGGAACCCTTCGTGTGCGGGTCCAACTCGCACTTGGGCGATTTTTTAAGTATTCATTGACCATTTCGTTTACACAAAAAAATATATGTCTTACACTAATCTAACCTAACTATAAGAATTTGTCAAACTTCAAGTAAATCGATAGGAAGAGATAACAAATATTACGCAGCAGATGAACGAGATGATCACAAGCAGTTTCCAACCAAGAGACCTCAACTTCAATACCACATTCCTGAAAATACAAAACAATTTGTTATACCCCCTATAGTTCACCACAATTTAAGTAAACACCCTATGCAAGAATGCTTTGACATAGGAAAAATAAGCATGCAACTACTTTAAAAGAATTTGAATATACCACAAGCCCTATAGAATATTATTTTATTAGCAGCAAAACTTAAAGATTCCCAAATTTATTATATTCAGTAAATCCGAGTTTATCGTCTTGTACGAACTTGTGCACGCTTATCGACTTGTTGAGTTTTTAAAAATACAACTAAAATTTTAAAAAATTAGTATCTTGAAAGTTTCAAATAAGAACTTGTGTTAATTAATAGGGGTCGATTTTAGGCCTCGTCGACCCCAAAATTCAGTTTTCGTATAATATTTCGATCCCTGGGAAACCGATTTCGACCCCAAGGGGTCGATATCGACCACTTTGGGAATCCCTGGTATAGATGGTCAACTTCAGTGTCGACAACAGTTCAAATAAAAACTCTCGAGTATTTTCTGAAAAGAATAGACTTATAATAATATAGGGCATTAAGCTTTGCTGCTGAATAATCAAGATAAGCGAAACTGTCGCATAGGTTTTGAGGGGACAGGGGCTTGAGAAAATAAGGGATAACTCAAGACTGAACAAAACTGCATCAACCCTCATTAGATTCAGTTGATGGAGTCAAAACCCAACTACTTCAGTTAGTGCCTTTTGACTCTATCTGTTGCATAGACAAAAACATTGCCATCCATCAATTTCAGTGTTATTTTTGTTAAATTTCAATTCAGAATGAATTACCTATTTAAAATGGTTATTTATCGTTTCCACATTAAGTTGAAACTATGACTAACGCAGCCATACATACAATACATATTTCAAGACCAAATAACAACTACCCTTTTGTCATAAGAATTATCCGGTGACTTGTCATATGATATGTCCAGCCCAGAAAAAACATATCGCAACAACTCAATAATGATTTTACAGAATTGAATACAATACGAAATTTAGTTTCAACTTAAAATACATATGAAAAAATGCCGACTCCGCAGAGCACAAACGGAACCTTAAACGTTCAAAAACCAGACAGGAGACGAATGCCTTCAGTTTAACAAAACGGGAAAATCTTTTCTGCGCGAATTCCAGAAAAGCTGAAGAACGAGTCTCGCGATTTCGACAAATGTTGATATGTATTTTATTATAGGTACTACGTGCGCACGATAACTTGAAATCTGCAAAAGAATTGTCTAAAAGTGTGATGATCCTAATCATCTCTTATTGGCCGACACTCCCAGCCCCACTCTCGCTACAAATGTGTTGCAGCACGAATATCACAAATCACCACAATTGAGACTAGAAAAAACCGCATCTTATCCGCAATCTGATCAGCCCTGCCAGGTGATGTCACTGTAGAGTGCACAAAATACACGGAAAAATGTAGATACGAATGGTCTGCGGGGGTGTGACGTACAGAGCGGAGGCGCGAAGTATTCACTCACACTCATCGGCCTTTTTAGGTAACAACTGAAACTCAGCTTTATTCGTTTCAGTATACAGTTGAAATTGTTAGGTTTAATAAGACCGAAGACAGAAGAAACTCAAAATTTTTCCAAGATTTTACACGAGACCTATTTATTGTGTTACCAAATTCGAAAGAAGTATTATTTTTAATTTTTTTTTCGACGAACCATGTAGTCATAGTTGTATTTTACTAAATTGTCAATCTCAAATTTCCTTTTTTATTCATGTATTTTTGTTTGTCATGTCCACCATATTGAATCGTTCATGACGTCATTTATGACACTCGGACCGTTAAAACAAAGCCTATCTTATTTATAATGAGGGAACCGATAAACACACACAAATAACTGCAGCACTATTCCTCTACCTACTAGCACACTCAGGAGGTGTGGAATTTAACGGCTGAAAAGTCACCACACAGGTATTATATTATAATGCACACGTAATACATTTTGTTATTATAAAAAAAAACGCTAAAATAATAATAGCATATTTTAATACTTTGGAAACACACCTTTACTTCAAGCTTCTCTTAAAAGAAACGGACATCTATTGTCCTGCCGTCAATACGTGTCCTGTCAAACATTTCTGTAGAAAATATTAAGGAAAATATTGTACAGCAGAAAATTAATGACTAATTTCATATTGAGGTTTCGGTAATCTCTTAAGATATTTCCTTAGTTTATAGATATAACTACAGCTGAAATGCTACTTGCTGACAGAATAAAAATTAAAAACCAACTAACCATTGTGTATCTATTTAAAATCTTAACGTAAAACAAAAAGGCCTGTATTTCGTCAGTGTCTACAATATAGTTTTTAGTCGGCAAGATGACTCCTTTCTTTTCGAATATTTTCAATAATACCTGTAATAACAGTCTTGTATGCCGCGCTTTATCGGTCTGGTTTAAAAAGGATACTGACTGCTCTCTCGGCGTCCCATTCCTTATGGAACCTCACAATAGCAGTGTCTGGCGCGGTCATTTCGGCGAATTTCACATCGCCACATTCGCTAAACTTTTCGCGAATTAGTTGCCAAGTAACTGTCGGCGGAAGCTGGAATAAAAAATGTAGATCGTTTAAAATGACCTTGTGTTATGTTGATCAATAATGACTTGATACTCTGTATGTCGTCAAAGAGTCCATGAAAAACGTCATATCTCGTCTCACCCACGATTGGAATCAATTTTTAAGAGTTTCGTGAAAGAACTTTAATGGTATCCATACCAGTCCGTTACTGTCTGTCAGCCATTTTATTCAGCAATTAATAATATAAAATTTGATTTCAGTATTCTAGACGGTCGGGTGTAGGCGGCCTATATAACGTCACTTTATTTATTTATTGATAGAACTTTATTGCATAATATGATGCAATTACAAAGTTAATTGTATCATATGCAATATAATTGTACAACAGGTGACGCTAGAGGGATATCTGCCAAGCAACCCATACAAAAGAACTTGACCTAATGAACTAAGAGACGGGAGATCGTAATAAATACATCGAATCACGCACTGGTAAGGCGACTGCGACGCGACGGCGATTTCGTTGAAACAAACTGCTTTAAACAAATCGGGGCGGCAGCATCAGATAAGCAACGCGCGAAATTTTTTTGTTGATGTCGCGCGTAATTTTCAATAGTACTAAAACCAATGAATGTGTCCGCACTGAGTACGGCCAGTCATTACGCGATGTAAGCGCAATTCGCTATTTTATCGCCGCTGCAATGCGGACACACGGTCTACCGCGCCGCGTCGCGTCGCCAGTTGCCTTACCAGTGCGGCCACGGCCTAAGAGATGGATGACTGGCATTCCGAACCAGTGGTAGATACATTTACGATTCGAAAGCACTTTTACAAAGTTTATTTGAATAAGAAACTATTCTATTCTAATCAACTGGTAAAACTTACATTGGTGATCATAACCATATCAGTGGGTTGTTTCTCTCTAGTGTTTGGCTGCTGCTGCGAGTCGCGGCTGAAGCCCTGATTAGCACCTGCATTAAATTAACTAAACGGTCAACTAACACCCACACCAAATATAACACAAAATACTAATACATAATCACACTAATATTATAAAAAGGCGAAAGTTTGTATGTGTGCGTATGTGCTTGCGCGCGTGCGTGTGTGTGTGTGTGTATGTGTGTGAGTGCGTGTGTGTGTGTGTGTGTGTGTGCGTGTGCGTGTGTGTGTGTGTGTGTGTGTGCGCATGTGTGTGTGTGTGTACAATTTAAAACACCCCCAA
The DNA here is from genome assembly GCA_029955525.1 of Oeneis ivallda. NCBI lineage: Eukaryota > Metazoa > Arthropoda > Insecta > Lepidoptera > Nymphalidae > Oeneis > Oeneis ivallda. The sequence continues at coordinate 9,368,240 of JARPMR010000020.1, read as the reverse complement.
CATGTGAATCTATGGCCGGACTATGTACGATAAAGCTGATATCCTGTTACCCAGTTTTCCGCTCCATCATCAGATCCTCCTCGATTCTCGATCATCGTCTAACATATAAGCAGCATACATACATATAACATATAGCAGATATAATGTATTTGGGCTCATTAGAATGGTCTCAATGAGTAGTCATTGAGACCATTCTAATGAGCCCAAATACATTATATCTGCTATGAATTGCTGAGGAGTTGGGTATCCAGCAGATGACTTGATGCTGCAGCATCAGCTCAAGGTTATCATGCCTTGGAAACAATCTGAAGTAACAGTACACCTTCCAAATCAATCAAACCAGTGAACGTTTGTAAGAACCTTTAATCGAGTAGGAAATTAATTGATGATCTTCAAACGCCTGAGCAGATCTTAAATTATAGCTAAGATCCGCTTCGATTAAGTTAGCTTTCAACAGAAAAAGAGGCATCAAAATCGGTCCACTTGTTAGGGAGCTACGAGGGAACAGACAGACACTCATATACACACATCAAACTTATAACTCCCCTCTTTTTGTCAGGGGTTAAAAAGAATATTAGCCAAGCTCAACTTTACTAATATTCCCGTCTCCCTTCCAAATAAGCGGAAAGCTTATTACCAGCCAAATTGAGAACCTCCTCCATTTTTGGAAATTGGTTGAAAATGTGGCAACCTCAGGAATACAGAGGGTTTACGTGGACTGGCCGGAGACTTCACACAGCTTAGGGAGAGGGCAGACCGGCTACTTTTAGCGGCAGCAATCGCGGCGTTTTTATTGCCTTTAGCGTTTTTATGCCATTTGCGACTCAAACGCGTTCGCGTTTTATGGCTGTCGACCGCAGAATCGCGAAATCGCGCGAATCGTTCGAAACGCGATGCACGCAAAAGAACATAATCGCTGCCGCTAAAAGTAGCCAGTCTGCCTTCTCCGTTAGAGAACATTATGGACATTATTTATATGTCTTCAATTTCTCCTTTTTTATCAACCAAAAGAAGTCCACTACTAAAGAAAGGTGAGTCCACTACTAAAGTAAGAAACACTCTTACATGGACTTCCATATTTCTCAGTCTTGTGCCGCCTGTATCCGCGGCTCCCTACTCGTCCAATGTCGTCGGTCCACCTAATGGGGGGTCTGCCAACACTGCGGTTCCTGGTGCGAGGTCGCCACTCCAATTCAATTTGTTTCAATTTAGGCTGCTTGAATAGGTATGTAACTTTATATTCTACCTGAAAGTGGTCCACTGCTCATAGTAGTATTGGATCCTACTCCTAATACATTGTTACTGAGGCTACTGTTGCCGAGGATGTTCCCCATGCCATCTGACGTGTTCAGACCCATCGTGTTGCTGTTGGCCACTTGCGCTTGCGACAGCACAGAGGCCAGGTCGTTGGCGGTGAGACCCTGCTGCAACAGCTGGTTCTGGAGAGCTCCCAGACCGCTAAGTCCTAAGGCCTGGAAAGAATGCTTCTGACAATATTCACAAAATAAATTATGTAATTATTAGTATAACTATTTTATAATACGCTACGCAGCTGTCGCTGATGCACCTATAGCAATCACTGTGCTAGTTCCCAACATTATGTTACTGTTACTGTACTGTTTTTAAATTCATTAACTGAATTTGACATCACTATTTCTTTCGGCAACTTATTCGATATGTGCAGCACTCTGTTTTTTAGAAGGTGTTCAAAGGGATTGGACAATACTAGTTGATGCCGTAATTTTATATCACGCCCTCTTAGCCCAGGGTTGTTCTTTCTCAAAAACAATTAATAATATGATGTAATGAATAATAATATTAATAAAATATGTTAATAATGGTTCTGAATATTGTCATTCACTATAAATGATCAGACGATTGTGGGCAACTTAAAGCTTGATGGGTTGAACAAAAACCATATAAACCACTAATTTGTTACCAGTCTACTAAAGTAGGTTGTCTACCTAACAACCAGAGAAAATTCCTGAGGCGATTCTTCAGTTCATCATGCTTGTCTTTCCAGATTGCTATTGATCCATGTAAAACACTAGATATTTTTACACAATATGTTGTTTTAGATAATTCTTCACCCAATTTAATGACAGGACAAACAAAAAGTGACTCTCAGTTAATAAAACTATAGAAATTAATAAAAAGTTATGTTTTACCTGCAATCCTAAACTGCTGCTCAGTGCTGCGTTTGTAGTGAGTGTGTTAGCAGATAATCCTGCACCAAGCCCGTTCAACCCAACACCGGCCGTGGGTACTGCGCCCAAAACACCTGCGCCTATTGAAGATCCGGCCGATGCCAAGTTCAAAGTATTGGGAGTTGTATTCTGAGGCAAATTCCTGGTCACATCTCTCAACGGTTCACCATTTGGTCCCAACCCCAGACCAATGCCTTTAAGGCCTTCAGGTAACCGGAATTCAGATTTGTCTGCGGTACCTCTGTCCATACGCACCGTCATTCTGCGGTCGAATAGCACTTGCTTGTCAAACATTGATATTGCCTGAAAGTGAAATTCTATTGTAATTACTTTAAACTTATTTTTAAACTAGATGCCCGCGACTTTGTCCGCGTGGATTGAGGTTGTTTAGTCCCAGCGGGAACTTTTTAATTTTCCAGGAAGTGCTATGTGTTAATCCAGGGTATAATCTATCTCCATTCCAAATTTCAACCAAATCCGTCCAGTAGTTTTTGCGAAAGAGTAACAAACATACACATACAAAGTTTCGCCTTTATATTATTAGTGTGATGTGATAAGTTTTAGCCATGCTGAACTTGACTAACCACGACAACAACGACAGTGATGCAAGGGATTGAACCCATCAACCTTTCAGTTTTGACCTGCACCTTTTGGGCTATTGAGGCTTTTATAGATGTATATAGAATATATGTAGAAATATTTTTATTCAAATAAACTTTTACAAGTGCTTTTAATTGTTGGTGAGTCTACCACTGGTTCGGAATGCCCTTCCTGCCGAGAAGAACCAGCAAGAAACTTGGCAGTTGTTCTTTAAACATAGTGTCAGTTTATATGTATAAACCTCAGTTTAGCTATGGTGGAACTGTCTATTCCACTTTGACTTCAGAATCAAAGTAGTAGAAGTAACTGTTTGAGATAGTTCACAGTAAAACATAGTGATAATAAACTATACTCCTGGATTCACAAGACATGAAAAATTCCTCTATCTTCATATTACTACACACAACAAAATTACAATTAAACAAGATATAATAAGGAAACTTTACCTGCACTGCCTCAACAGGGTGGTCATACTCAATAACAGCAAATCCTCTACTGTTGCCGTCCTTGTCAACGGCCAAGTCAATATTGCGCACTTTGCCAGCCATTTTGAAAATTTCCTTTATTTTAGCACGATCTGCTTTGTAGTCAAGCTAAAATCAAGCTTATTAATACATCTAAAGTTTCTTTATTGCATTGTAGTTACATTTCTGTTAGTTTTATCTGATATTTTGATTTTTAAAACATAAAGAATATACATATATAGTAATAAGGTAAAGAACACACAGGATTTTTAAACTTACATTTGCAACAAATACTTTCTTGACTAAAGGTGGTTGCACATTTATAGAGTCCAAAAACTGTAGACTTAGCCCATATGTGTTGTAATTTTCTGGTTCTCTTGGTTTGTTCCCTCCCCACCTAAGAGTTTTGAATAAAGAAATAAATATGTACTTAGCACAATATTCATTTAAAATACCGTCAACTTTATAACTAGCTGATGCCCGCAACTTCATGTGGATTTAGTTATTAAAATACCTCGAGAACTCTTTGATTTTTCAGGATAAAGAGTAGCCTACATCCTCAAGCATACCCATGCAAAAAATAACGTCAATCCATACCTCTATTGCAGTGTGATTGAAGGACAAACCAATTCACATTTATAATATTGTTATGATTAATTAATAAGGGTTCAACATTTTCTGATAAAATCCATCAACAGTGCAGTTAAAACTCAAGACCTCTGGCAATACATACCCATCTTTGTCATCCCTCATGTTCCTCCCCCCGCCGCCACCACCCCCTCCTCCTCCTCCTCCTTGACGGGGGTTATTGAGTCGGTTCCTTTCACTACCTATAAATAAATTGCTTAATGAAAAACGTTTTTTTACACAAATGCCTAGAAAAGTGTTGTTATGTTTTCAGGGTTTATATATATATGAGTTTCTTTGTTCCACCCTAACTTCTAAATGCCTGAACAGATAGTTATGGATGTATGAGGTATTGTTTGAATCCTACATCACCCGAATGACACTGGCTTTAAATATTCAGTTGTAATATTCCTTAAAGCAGTAGGGTTTTTTATTCTATTTAAAAATGTGCTTGTCTGAAAAAGTGGCATCAAAGAATTTGTTTTGAGCCAATACACTTTGTGGTACTTGAAGCACTTACCAGTCTCCTCTTTCAGTACTAGTTTCCTGCCATTAAGTTCATATCTATGCATGACAAAAAGGGCTTTTTTCATAGCTTCAGAGGTGGTGAATTCAACAACACCACATCCTCTTGGCTTACCATTTTCATCATTGTATAATTCAACATAAGCCACATCGCCCACCTGAAAAAGATAAAAACTATTTAAATAAAAAATCTACTTTGCAGTTGAATCTGCAATTCCATTGCAGTTACAGTATAACATCGGTAAGTCAAATTTCAAGGGAGATGCCAAAAAATTTGACTTATAGAGTTTTCGACTTAAGAATTTTGAGTTAGGCTGATTTTATTCGACTTGTAGAGGTTAAAACTCTTTCTAACAAACGACAATAAAAGAAGTTCAAAAGACATACCAATAATAGTAAAACTGAATAACTCAATATAGCAATAAAAATAAAAAGTAAACAAGCATGTTTTGACTCAACAATAAATTCTTCTATCATTTTTTAAAATTTGTAATCATATTTATTGTACACTAGCTAATGCCTGCGACTTCGTCCGTGTGGATTTAATTTTTAAAATCCCTCTGGAACTCTTTGATTTTCCAGAAGAAAAAGTAGCCTATGTCACTCTCCAGGTCCTCAACTATACCCATGCAAAAAATCAAGTCGATCTGTAGCTTTGTTGCGGCTTGATTGAAGGACAAACCAACAAACACACTTTCGCATTTATAATATTAGTATGATTAGTAATGATTGTTTTCTAAGAAACAATAACATACATAATCTGCAAATTCTTAGTGATAACTTGTTTTCCTTCAAGCTATAGAGGTAAATACATAGTTTCAATTGTTCGAGTTATAGAAGTTGTAATATCAGACATTGCTAAGTTCGAGATTCAGAGGTCAAATTTGGGTTTTTTTTTAATTTATAGAGGAGAAAATTTGTACCTAAATGGCTTGTATGACTCTCTGATTGTTTCAACTTCTAGAGGGTTGAGATTTTGAGCAATGAAGGCTTTGATGCTTGAAGGGAAGGGAACAAAACATTTTTTTGAGTTTTGGAGGTTTTCTTATCAAAGTTCGACTTAACGAGATTCTACTGTAATAACAAATTAATTCCTAAGCGCTTTTGTAAGCCCCAATCGTAGAAATAAACAATACAATACATCTTTTGTTACAGTCAATATTAAGTTGGTGTACCTACTATTAACCCTTTCCCTGTCCCATGAATCATATGTGAGCATGATCATTGTTTAATTACTGTATCTGCTGTCTGGTCTGGGAGCCTGTTAATGCAAAAATTGAGAAAACAGGTTCACCTATAACCATATAACTGAACCCTCCTACCATAGTCAAATGCTAGAAGCTCTTACTTGATTGACACCTCCACAATGACACACCAGAAATGTTGGTAGCCGCACGAGATAGCGAAAGGGGAATGCCAACTTTTGGGCCCTCCGCGGACAGCACGATAGAATTTATCCAAATTACAGAACCATTTTAAAATAAATAAATACGAATTATCATAATATTATGAAGCCCGCCACTATTATCAGTAATTTTCATAAATTAAAAGTATTTATAATGACTCGAGTAAGCTGAATCTATAGTCTGTGATCCAAGTTGTAGCCATTTTCTTTAAAATGTTGCCAGCATCAACCATGACACTAATCGATACTGTCGATTTTTTCGATTATTATCAGATTTGTGTAGCGTTTAATGGGTGTGTGTATATTTATATTTGAAAAGTATACTATATTGTGTAAAACCCTTTAGTTCATTTCTTGAAGTGTATTCATAATTCTTATCACTACATATTATAAAACAAAGTCCCCCGCCGTGTCTGTCTGTCTGTCTGTTCGTGATAAACTCAAAAACTACCGAATGGATTTTCATGTGGTTTTTATGAATAGATAGGGTGATTCATGAGGAAGGTTTTAGTCTATCAAGGTTTTGTGTAAATTAGTTGAAATATGACGATAATTGTTGACAATGTCGGAAAAATTCAAGCCGCGTGGGAGCTTTCATCGAAAACGCTGCCTAATCTCTTTTAGATTTATCAAAACAATTTATGGTGGTGGTGTGGTGGGATAAGTCTTTACAGAAAAGTCCGCGATGGCATATATCTATCTTTTAAGGATAGCTTACTATACCCATTTTAAGTTTAAAAAAAATGGTCACATACCATGCGGTTATTGGTCGCTATTCAGATGGAACAGCATTAATCCTCATTAACTTAAATACGTTAGTTACCATAAGCATTTCATGCACATTATGATAATGCGTTACACCATACAATTTAAATGAATATCTTAGGAGCTATCGCAAAATAAAAACGAACGCGCGCAAAAATAAATACGAGGATTTCAACCCAATGGCAATGACGGGACTCGCTCACGAGATGCGACCAGTGACCATCCCAGCACCGCGTTGACATTGCTACATTAT